>CM036261.1:10395423-11695423 GCA_020698575.1 Bostrychus sinensis | reverse complement strand
AGCGTTGTTGAGGCGATTTGTGCTGGTGACATAGTGACGGTCCATTTCCTGTTTACAGTCTTTTGATCATGTAGATGTGTTTAATGGCGTAGATGGTTCCTGTGCAGGTTTTGTGGAACATCGCCCCTCACTGCTGTATCCAGTGTGAGACGTCTGCTCTGACAGACACACTCCGCTCCACTGAGTCAGATAAATTCATCTCTTATACAAGGCCGTTTTGCTAGCTTTCACCAGAACTCTCTTTATTCATTAATGGTTTCAATTAGCTTTAGCTTTAAGCTCCGTGGCCCTAAAATCAAAGTCTATCATCTCAATTTTCCCATGTACTGAAGTACCTGAGTAAAAGTAAGAAAAGTATTGTGAGGAAATAAAGTACTTACTGCAACTAGTACTACCTACTATTTTCACTACTACCCCTACAATATTTAGTATATACTATTAGTAATATTAATATTACTAATAGTACTACTGTCTATACTATTAAAAGGATTACTTCTACCACTACTAATATTACTACTACTACCACTGCTACTATTACTACTAATATTGCCACTTCCCACTTTGCCACCAGTCAAAAATGCAACCAGTAGTACCAACTGCTACTATAAAGTACTACTTTAACTGCTGTCACTACTACCACTGCTACTATTACTGCTACTACTACTACACCTGCAACTATTATTACTACTAAGAATACTACTACTACCTGTAACCACTAACTGCTACTACCACTAATAGTGCCACTTTTATTATTGTCACTATTACTACTAAGAATACTACTACACCTGCCCCTACTATTACTAAGACTACTACTACTAACTTTAACCAATAACTACTCCTATTACTAACAGTGTTACTTTTACTATTGGCACTACTACCACTGCTACTAATACTACTACACCTGCAACTACTACTACTAAGACTACTACTAATCTACTACGGCTAATAATATTACTGCTACTACCACTCCTACTACTACTGCCATTACTATTACTCCTACAACTACCACTGTTGCTGCTAGTACAACTGTAACTGCTAGCACCACTACTACTAATTTTCCTACTACTGCTGCAACTTCTTCTACTGCCACTACTGCTAATATTACTACCACTACCACTGCTGCTACCACTATTATTAATATTACTACTACTACCACTGCTACAATTACTATTTCTACTATTCATTAATGGCTTCAGTTAGCTTTAGCTTTAGATGCCATGGCCCCAAAAATTAATCTTTTCAATCTTCTTATCTGTGTACAGTAAGTCACCTGAGAAGAAGTGATTGAGACAGATTTGAGGTGGCCCATAAGTGCATGTCTTGTAACGCTTCAACAACTGCAGTACTATTGTCCCTGCCTGTGTAATTCTCGATGTAATAGCAGAGCAGCCCCTCCGCAGCAAAAAATATGAATCAATTTAGCACACCACTTACCTCACTTGCAAGGAAGATCCAATAAGTCTGCCCAATGAGGTGTGGCGGATTATTGCTGCCACACGCCACACGACACAATATGCACTTTGCAGAACGTCCCGAGAAGAAAGTGCCGCACCCTACACCCTGGAGGGGACGAGCCGACGTGAACTTTACTTTGCCTCCAGATGACTTCTTCAGGTCTCTCTGAGGATGCTAACACAGAGTTTGCTTGGCAGAAAGTTGGGCCCTGAGGAGAGCAAAGCATGCAGATCCTCATTTGAACCTCAAAGTCGTGTGAAAGTAATGAGCGTTGGATCCAATATGCTGCAAGCCAGAGAGGAGACATCTGTTTTAGTGCTAGGCCCGCTTTTGGTTACTTTTTACCATTTAAAATCTGTTTTTGTCTTCTCCTCTGGTGGCCACTTTGTTGAGAGGCATGAAGGGTTTTAGCACCTTGACTTTCCAATTAAGTCATTTTCATTTGCTTTGGTTCAAGGCTTGATTTTTGTTACTTTTAACTCATTTAAAGTTTGTTTTTTTTTGCACCTCTTTTTCATGTCTTAGTTTTATAATAAGACTTGACCATTTCTCAGTACTTTCATGTTCTATCATTGAATTTGACTTAAATCAAAGTTTGTCATCAGGCACATAAAAATTAACCATTAAGTAAGATAAATAATTAAACAGGAGATGTTAGCTCAGGTCAACTCAGTGTACTCTTGTGCAAGTTGAAAGCCTGGATAAATGGAGAGGTTGTTGGTGACGGGCGTATTCCATATAGATCAGTGATTCTCAAAGTTTTGATACTACTACTACTTCTGAAAATATTATTATTATTTTCCAAGTACCATCTTTAAAAGACCAAAATGAGCCTATCTGGGCAAACCTAGATCTATACCAATGGATAAAATAGGGATTAACCAAAAATGTGTGAACAAATAAGAACAAAACAGGGGCTATACCAGAACCAAACTAGGTCTAAACCATCACAAAACAAGAATGAATCAAGTGGTAAACCAGGAATATCCAGGTGTGGTTCTAGGGGGTGGCCAGTGTCCTAAATGCCTTATGGAACTCACACAATATATTGTACAATTGTTTCAAGGGTTATTCTAGCATTATAAAAGCATTATCATGTTTACAAAGCATTATTTTTAACAGTTATTTTAAACATGATTCCCAGTCAGTTTACATCAAAATGTCTCATGTACCCCTGGCAAAAAGGGTGGCCCAATGCGGCCCCCCAGTTAAAAGTGGTCTAGAACCACCCCTGCGAATATCGGCTTTAAATTAAACTAAATCAGGACTGCAAAAGACTCCTGAGTACCACCAATGTGAGAACCACTGATATAGATTACACACCAACAATAAAGAATGTACCAGCAATTTAATGGAAATTGGAAGAAAAAAAATCTTTGGATTCATGAGTTGAAAAATGGTGCATGGGCCTAATTAAAGGAATGTGAATTATATAGATTTTATTAATGCAATCTTTAAATAGGGTTTGCCGGACATCACCCTTTATCTGCTTAAGTGCAAGGCTTGCTTTTGGGTAATTTTTGTGTTTTTTAGCAGTTTTGGCTTTCTTCAACAAACACCAAAATATAATAGCTTTTGCTTGCATATGCTGAAAATGTAGTGTCACATAAGGCGGTTAATTAAACAGATGTTAGCACAGGTTACATAAGCTCTTGCCGATTGTTTACCAAAATAAAGATCACACAGCAGTAAGCCATTACATAGCAGCAATTTTAGTCATCAGTCAAAAAGTTTCTTCATAGTCTTGACAAGGAGAAATTTATTCAAGTATACAGGTCTTAATATTTTGCATTGAAATGGGGTTATCTCACCATGGTTACTGTACAGTTCTTTCAGATTCTCTTTTGAAATCTCTTTTGCTATTTTTCTGTCTCACTCCAAAGCCAGTCATTATAATTCTACATTTAGAAAGTCAGAAAAACATGTATCTGTGAATGTGGCTATCTCACATAATCCATACTTTACCATCACAAATCCTTTAACAACAAAGAAATAAAGAAAGAAAGAAAGAAAGAAAGCATATTTACTCTAAGGTCAGAGATTGCTTGTCAAATATCAGGCCCTGGATCCATCTTTCTCAGTTATCTTCCATTATTTGTGCTGCAGTGAAGGGGACGCTCACTTAAATGTCACTGTGTGTCATGGGACGTCCCGATCCATGTCCGCGCACTACACACTATACTTCATCATTCTGTTAGCTCCTCATGCTAATGCTAAGTGACCTACAACCTTCTGTTCCGCTGCTCTGGAGTCGATAGATGTGGAAAAAAATGTACTGCCACTATCACTTGTAGTACTTTAATCACTACTACCAACCCTATAATTACTACAACTGCAACTACTACTACTGCTACTTTCATTACTATTATAAGACTACCACTACTACTAATATTACTACTACCGACTACTGCTACTACTACCAGTGCTACTACTTCTACAACAACCCCTACTGCTACTAATATGACTAAGCCAACTACTAACACTACTACTAATATTACTATTACTACCACTGCTACTACCTTTACAACTGCAACTACTATCACTGCAACTATTACTACCCACTGTCTCACTAGGGTCAAAAATACTCCTTTAGGCATTGTAAAAAATTGAGTAGTGACAAATTTCTTTAAAATATTTACACAAGTCATTTTTAGACTCTGAAAGTATATGTTACTCAAGTAAATCACTTCAAAGTATCTAGTTACTTTGCTCCCAGAGTCCAAATAGTTTAAAGCGCACAGACAGATGTAGTGCCTACATATGCACTCAGTGTTGGAGATAGCCCTTGATACAGAGGACATTTGGAATTTAGAAAAATATTTAAGCCATTCAGATTAGCCTGATTTATCAAAAATGTTTTCATATTCATACTCCTCAATCAGCTTTCAAGTATGCTTTTGTCTTTTTATTGTAGTCTGACTGATTGACCAGTGTCAGCACTCCAGGCCCATTCACTGCACTCACATCGTCTCCATGTTACTGTTTGAGTGGCTTTGTCTGCTGCAGAGAGAATTTAAACTGCTCTGCTGTCAATCTTATTATATAGAACAACTGCTAAAGTTTTAACAAAGCCTTTTCTTCCTTCTTCGTTTGCATTTTTATTAATTTTGTTTGTCTGTGAATGAACAAAACAAAGAAACATCTCACCTTCGGCATTCTCTTTTTCTTTTAAATAATTGAACTAAGACCAAGCTACCACTCTTTTGCGCGTATTTGGATTGCCTTTTCAACCTCAAGCTTTGTAGTGGCTACGTTCAGAGGCCTACAGTTTATTCCAAAGAGGTTCATTTGGTCTTCCACATGAGTTAATTATAGAGATTTCCTTTGTGTTTTTGTACTTTTCAGCTGCTTTCTACATCCTCCCTCAGAAGAGTCACGTGATGTTACAGTGACTGGTCTTGCCAGCTGGTTTAGACAGGTTTTGGCACTGTTCTCCTGCTTGGAGAGGTAGGGGAACAGCCTGACTTCTCCAGGACAGGATCCCAGGTCTGTGAAAGCTTGTGGACCCCCCCCCCCCCCCCTTCCATCCCTCAAAATCTGCAATTTTGGACCATTGCAAGTGGGAAAGGCACATCATTGACTGGGACAATGCAAAAATAATCAGGATGGAGGACAACAAACGGTAACACTGGATTAAAGAGGCAGTTGAGAGCTGGAAATGTGCTCACGGGACCAGCTTTCACAGTCCTGGGATTCTGTCCTGAAGAAGTCGGACTGCAGATGTCGCTGTTCCAAAGCCTCTATAAATTAATTGGCAAGCTACTTCACTGTAACATCACGTGACCACAGAAAGCATCCAAAACATGTTAAGGTACGAAAGCACAGTACTGGTCTGATTAAAATGACATACTTATAATGGTATTTAGCTTATTTTGGACAGTGTACCATCACAGTTTTAATATTTAACCAATGTCTAGACACCTCAGGCTGCAAAACATGAAGGCTTTAAGGTCATCTTCACATTTGTTGATGTATAATTTTTCAGTTAGTTTGGTTTGTGTTCACATGCCTTATGTTGTTTACCCTTTACCCCAAACGCTGCACCATTAGCTGAACGGTGAACATATTTCCATGACAACCGCCCGGAAGCGAAGAGCTCGTGGAATATGCAGACAGACCAAGTACACATTTATAAAATCATCAGCTCAAAACTCGAAGACACAGTGATTCTCATGTGGAGTACATCCTGAAACTGTGTGCAAGTTATTTCTTATTCCTCATTTTTATATTTTATCCTGATCGTGCTCTTGAAACTGCAGTTTTAATCCATGATAAAAGCATGAAAACCTCTTAAAGTAGTAACATGGTTTTACAGCTCTAGTCCTCTTTACTGTGAGTCATTGTGCAGTCTGCTGCTGTGAAGGTCAGGACTGTGCAGGAGGTAGAAGCCTGCTGGAGAATAAGGAGCTGGAAGTATTGGATTTTCGAAAAAGACACTCGGTATCCACAAAGCTACCAGAGAAGTGAGCGTGTTGACAACAGGCTGGTGTGTCTGCAGTGTGTTTGGTGTGGCGCAGAGTCCCTAAACAGCAGCAGGTGGAGCTGAGGAAATGGCTGCCAGACCCAGGTATGTCAATGAGAGCAGCCCACGCTCCATGTTTTATCAATCAGTGTGTGGACGTTGTATTGTACTGTGCTGTGGAGCCTCGGGCACAATGAGTTTAGATAAACAAAGTGATGGGAAAAGAGCAGGGGCGCTGTCTTTGAGTGTCGGACCACCCCTAGAGGAAGTCAGAGAGACGTGAAGATGAAACTGTGGGGCTTCAGGGCATCCCCCCAGAACCAACACCGAGCATTAAAAGTGCTGTTTTGTGCCAAAGTCAAACACTGCATTGATTTCTTTGTCCACACTGAGCTATGGACAGTTATCATGGGAGCGACTTAGGGCTTTTCTCCACAAAATACCTCGCAATATTTTAGCTGAGCAGAATCCAAAACTTCTGCTAACTTCACATGTTAGACTTTTACACCCAGGGGCAAAAGTTTTCTTTTTGGCATTTGGAGACTCACTAGATATTTTTCATTTAGCTTTGGTTTACGTTTACCTTCTAGTAAAAATGTATTTATTTGAATGTACTTTTTTTTTTTTACATTCTAACTTATTATGTTTTTTAGTAGCCAATGGTTATACTGGATGTTTGATTCACAGCCATTTATTTATTTTAATTGTGATAATTATGGCTCATGATTAACAAAAACACAAAATTCAGTATCTCACAAAATTAGAATACATAATGTCACGTAGCAATAATCAATCCAGCCATAAGGTGTCACAAGCCAGTGTACTCTTTGTGCCAGTCCCAAGCCTGGATAAATAGAGAGGGTTGCATCAGGAAGGGCATCTGAGGTAAAACCTTCGTCAGGGTAACAACAAAATAACACAAAAATTCATGAGGGAGGAAAGTGCTTTTTTAACTTGAACTTTTTTTCTCTCTCCAAAACTCAGGTAGAGGGCCTTTTAACTTTGATTGGTTGTACCTTGTGATGTACATTTTCATTGACTTCTCTCCAGTCTGTAGCTGTAGACGTCATGGCTGCCACTCTGTCACACACTATTTCAGTCAGTCATCCAGAACTGTTTGTGCAAAGCGGATACATTTGCTTTTCCGCCTCGAGTGCTCATAAATATTCATGGGCCTGTTGATAAAAGAGTGGTTTGTTGGCCATAAGCATGTACGCGGTGACAGGCTAGCTGACCCTGTAACTGCCAAGTCCTCGGCGCCTCATCAAAGTCAGGCTTCACATTCGGACAGTGGTGCATCAAGGAAAAGGCCATTACTGTATGAATTATCAAGCAGGAAGCTGAAGAGTTGAAATGTCCCAGAAGTTGAAATCCTTGAAAATGAGGCTTTAAAATAGGCGCTCATCCAACATTTCAATCCATCATGGGCTCTTTTGTCCTTGGTTTGACGTGGTATAATTTGTCATCGCTGTGTGTTGAAGGGGAATCCCACAAAGAGACATGCTGCCTCTGGACAAACACATTATTCAACCCTTCACTGTCTTTTTGCAGTACTTACAGATTTTGGACAAATTGAAAAAATGTGCATGCTGTTATCTGTTATCCTACTACAAAGGCTAGTTTTTAATTATTAGATACATAATTATTTATAACAATTGGGTCCAAATTGGCAGAGTGGTTAGCGCTCCTGCTTCTCAGCAACGAGGTTGTGGGTTCGATCCCCTGGTTCCTCCCATTGTCTAAAACCATGTGTTAGAAGAATGGGTTAGTGCTGCAACAAACTAGCTATTGTTCAGGATGTGCCCCGCCTAATGCCCATAGCTGCTGGGATAGGCTTCAGGACTGTACTGTACAAGATGAGCTTTATGAACATTTTTTTTAACATAATCAAAGAAAATAGCACTTCACTTCGTTAAACGTTTTGTTTGACTCCATTTTACTATAGAAAATGAAAAACAGCTGTGAGATTTTTGGGATAAATGAATGAGAGCAGACTGGATGTAGAGGGCTTGTTGATTGGTCACTGCTTCCTGGAGTAGGCGGGGCTTCGTGGGAGAGGTGGGAGTTCTAGCAAGGCTTGAATGAAGGAAAACACAACTCCAGATGTGTGTTTGACTGAGGGAACAACATTAAAACACAGTAGAAAGCTAAAAAATAAGATTGATTTTGCATAGCATAGCCCCTTTAATTACATCATATTGGCTTTATCATAATCAGTTCCAAGCCTGAATAAATGAAGAGGGTTGCTTTAGGAAGGGCATTCGGCATAAAACCTATGTCAACATAATAGGCAAGTCACTGCACACTAAAGGAAAGAAAAGATGATATTGTCTTCATTATAAAGAATTTTAATAAATGAGAATGATCAGCCCATACCGACAAGCTTTGGCCAATCAAATGTTTGCATATATTTGTGTTTGCTTGTCAACTTGCCTGTTAAAATAAGAGAAGCTCTAATTGGCCATTAGTCTATTGGTCTTTAAATGTTGATTAAGAGCAGCCAAAAATATTTCCTGAAAAATTACCAGCACTGGCATGCTTTCACTGTGCCACAAAAAGAGAGTAACCCGTGGATAAATATTGGCAATACATTTGGTTTAAGTTTAGGAGGTGAGACTCCATTTTAATAGTGAGTAGATGTGATGGTTAAGTTATTGTCATTTGCATGATTCTAAACGTTTAGGGTAGGAGATTTTTGCACACTGACTTGTGTTGCAACCATTAACTCCATGTCTTTTAGACAAACCCTAACATTTTCTGTTGGTGTGTGTTTGCTCCAGACTGTGTAGAAGAAGAAAGCAATAGATTGTTCCATTAGCGGCCAGTTTCCCTCTGAAAGCTGCAGGAGGGCGAGTTAAAATGGTATACTTTGTTCTTTAGCTTTATACCTATGGCACAGTAGACAAAGCCAAATAGATATTTTTTTACTTACCCAACAGTCTTGTGGACCACCTTGAATCATTTGACAGCTAAAATCACCAAAATTGCCGATATAGATGATAAGTCTCCATTTCTCTGTCTTCTATTTGATGACCATTGTAAGCTGCTGTTTGTTACCATAGCAACCAGCCAGCATGAGAAAAACAAAGCCACTTCCTGATCCCTCCCTGATTCTTTCTTTTTTGCCTCATCCACTTAATTGTCGGTTCCCTCACTCACAGGCTCACACCCACAATTTTCAGCTTTTTTCCGCTGTCGGCAAAAACACCGCCCGTGTCCTTCAGCCGCTCCCTAAATTATTGTTTGTAGACATCAATCATAACGCTCGGGTTTTGGGAGAAGTCATTTGAAAAAGCAGGGCTCAGTTCGGCTGCAATTACAGATCAGGGCCAGTGTTTGAGTTGGTCTCACTACGGGGAACACAAGCCTAATTAGCAACCTCAGTATTCTTTTGAAATTTTTAGTGCTGGTAATAGGGTTGTGACATTTTTCAATAAAAATTCAGTGTAGTCCACCTACAAGAGATAAAAAAAGCATACAAAAGCATTCAGATTAGGCATCACAAGCTTGTAGAGCAGGGGTGTCCAAACTTTTCCCCAAAAGGGCCAGATTTGAAGAAGTGCAAATGTTCAAGGGCCAACAGTCCCTCTTTTCTAGTAACTGAACTCACATACAATATGAATTATTTCTGAAGCATTTTTGTTTTCAAAAGCACAACAATTACAAATTATATAGCAAAATCTAAAACAGGTCCAAACAAAATGACATCTTTGAACATAAACAATCCAACTACAATTATTTCTCAACCAACTTTTTAAAAAGCTTATTAGAAAAGTAGATAAGATGCACAAATGTACACACAAACCTATAGAAACACTGGAGGGCCATAAGTAATGCATGTTCTTTTAGAAGCCAAGGGCCATATGAAATCTCGACATGTGCCACAAATGGCCCCCGGGCCGCACTTTGGACATGCCTGTTGTAGAGTCTAAACCTCAGTGTGGGGCGACTGCCCAAACTGGAGGGTCGGAGGTTTGATTCCTGCTCTGACCCAGTTAATACTATTGGTGTGTTTGAGCAAGACACTTCATCTACTTCACCTACACCAGTCATAGTATTTGAAATCAATTCACCTTGCCAATGATTTGCAATAGTGGCATAAATAGGGAGCAGTAAGATGAAAAGTACTGTGGAAAGGTGCTTTTGCATAGAACAGTTATAGGAACTTAGTTCTGTGAGTTGCCCACCTCATATTACATACAATATTTTTAAACTACAGAATTGTTTTCCCTCCCCTTTTTGTCCAAGGGTTACCGCTGTGTTCATTTCTGTGTGGTAGCTCGTCACGCCCGAATCGTGGCCGCCACAGTAAAAAGCTCCGTTTTAAGTTCACCTGGCTGTGGCCTGTGGAGTTTCCAGGCTTTTTCACATCAGTGAGAATGAGCCGCGTTTCGTGACTTGTTTGATTTTATAACGTTTACTTTGCTGTTGTTGCAGAGATCAAAGCATCACATGTTGTGCTGGGACTGTCCTCTCTCCCGCTGTCACCGCTGTCCGGCAGCAGTTATTGTCTTGTTGTTAGCGTTGGGCTAAAGGAAAGCTAATGAACTACAGCTACAGAATGAGTTCACAAGCCCCTTCATCTAAAGCTTTGTTGTTGTTTTTTGTTGTTGTTGTTTTTTTCTTATTTTCATTCAATTTAAATTTGCATGTGTAATCACTGCAAAATGACAATTATACTATAGCTTATCTTATTATAGGGAATATAATAATAGTACAAAAATGTTTACCTCCCATCCTGGCCCTGTGATCTATATCACTACCACACCAAGCCTCCAGGGCCAGAGGAAACACTGTGTCTTAGTGTCTAACTTTATGTGATTGGTATAAAACAACAGCAAATGAGTTCTACATTGTGGGTTGGTGAAAAAATGCGTTGTAGAAAGAGTGGCAGGCATAACTCAAGCTGCATAAATATTGTCTTTCACAGGTGTTATGTCGTGTGGCTATAAGTTAGTCATAAGTACACATGTGAGACTGCAGTGATGACTTTCTCCTCGCAGTAGAACCCACTCTGGTGTTGTTAGCATAATTGATCTTTTTTAAACCTCCCCAGCACTGTGCCGTGTCTGCTTCATTAGCCAGCCACCATCACGGTTTGTTTTCATTATAATCACTCATTTATTATCCCCAAATGTTGTTTTTTCTCCAACTGTATTTTATCTCCACGACTCTCTAATGATCCCACATATGTGAGAATAAGTGCTCATCTTTTGCGTCGTTGCTCTTTTTGGAGGACAAATTCAATTAATTACCACCACCATAAAATCTGGCAACGCACTCCCAAACGTCCAGAATATGTAACAATTCACCTTGGATTCTCTGCAAAATGACACTTTTATTATGAAAAAAGCAAATGGTGATGCAAGCGAGCAGCTGCCAGTTACATCGCCACATATCTAACAGAAGTGCTAGCATCTGTTAGTTGGTTGTTATTTTAAAAAAACAGAAACAAAATGGCAGCCGGCTTTTAAGTCCTCAAACTCAACATCAATTTCCGGACTTGATCTACTTTACATCTTCAATAGACTTGAGTGTTATGAAATCAATGAAAAAACAATCTGACGGCCATTATCCACCTGCGCTAGGCCGATAGCATTAGAAGTAGCAGTTGAAGTGTTTTAGCTCGGAATAGACTGAGAGGGAAATGTGATACGTGTTGTCATGGCGATGATGTGGAGGCTAGCTGGAGATTAAAAATACTTACCATTAAAATATACAACCAAGGCTAAAAGTACTGCATACCTGTCTATAGAGGAAATTAATAGACACAAGTGTTTATACTCAAATACACTACAATGACCCATGAATGTTGTTTCAGTGCCTTTATTCTCAAAAGGTGGGCCAGGACCTAAAAGCAGGTCACGGGCATGTTCTCAGCAATCTGTGCATTCACTGTCACAGATTTAATGTCAGTAGATTCTTGCTACTGATTTGTGATGTTGTCTTTGGTTGAATTTTGGATTCTAATACTCCTCAATATTTTATTTTCTGGCCATAATGATAAAAATTAAAAATATCTGAAGCACACCTAATTTCTTGGAGGTGCTATGGCTTTCTGGGGTGGGAGCTCAAGTTTTTTATTTAATTTTATTTTTTTACTTTTTTTTATTTTGATGGTTTGTATGTAAGATGGTTGGTTTGTTTGTGAAATTGTTTGTTGGTTGGGTTGTTGGTTAGCTTATTAGTTTGTTTATTTGGGTGGTTTGTTTGTTTGGTTGTTGGCATGTTTCTTAGTTGGTTGGTTGGTTTGTTAGTTTGGTTGTCTGTTGGTTTGTTAGTTTATTAGTTAGTTGATTTGTTAGTTAGTTAGTTTGTAGGGTTGTTGGTGTGTTTCATAGTTGGATGGTTGGTTTGTTATTTGGGTTGTCAGTTGGTTGATTTGTTAGTTTGTTGGTTGGCTTGTTGGTTGGTTAATGGTCAGGTTTAGATTTTTCTGTTTTCATTAGACAGATCAGTAACAGGTTGCTGTATATTTGCTTACAAACTAATTCTTAAGTTTAGTGCATTCTTTAGTACTGAGATCTAAGAGTTTAATTGATGAAGCATTTCCCCCTGAACTAGCAGAGTCCAGATCTGTGTGCCTACTCTTTCAATTATGACGCAGTGTTTCTAATTCAATATACAGTTCCAAAGTCGAGAAACTCTTAAACCTGCTAGCTTATACAGTACTTAGTAGATTTTTGCCACTTTAAAAATACTTCTGTAGTACTTCCTAGCTTCCTACACAAATGCAGTAAAAATAAAGTAAGAATGGAGTGAGAGGACATTGGCTGCCTGAATGTTTCCACGTGTGCCAGCTTTGTCTCATTTTCACAAAATTAATATTTTTATCTATATAATTACTTTACAATTAGCACGTTTCCATGACAACCATCTATGCACTGGTCTCCTGGTAGTGATCTTTGCATTTATACTTGCTTTTAATATGGAATTCATTGGGTTTTCAGAGGACAGCTTAAAATACTGAGAAAAGTCAGAAAGTAAGTAAAAGGCATAGGAGTCATTGTAGTATTAGTAGCCGCAGTTGTAGTAGTATTCAAGCGGTAGTTGTATTACTAGCTGTAGCAGTAGATTTAGCTTTTTTACTTCTAGTAGTAATTTTAGTGACACTGGTAGGAGCAGTAGTAGTGCTGGTAATGGTAGAAGTTGGAGTAGTAGTAAAAGTGGTAGTAGTGGTAGTAGTAACAGTGTTAGTTGTAGTGATAAGTGCAGTAGAGCAGCAGTAGTAGTAGTTGTTGTTGTTATAGTGATGGCAGTAGTAGTGGTTGTAGTAGCGCTAGTATTAGTAGCAGCAGTGTTAGTAGTAGGAGCAGTAGTTGTTATAGTGGTAGCAGTCATAGTAGCAGTTGTAGTTATAGTAGTTGTTGTAGTAGAGGTATGTACATGTAGCATATTAGTACTTTTGCTGTGCAGTTACAAAAACAACTTTTGCTACTTTTTACTTTTCCTTGAGTGCATTACTTATTTGGACTTTTTAAAAACTTTTCAAAGTAATACTTTTACCATAGTACTGGTTTTGTGTACCAGTTACCTCCTCTGCCTCCTGCGTACTTCTTCTGTGTACTTTGTAGGGCTTGTTTTGAACTACATTCCCCCGAGCACTGATCAAAGTATTGTTTTTCCCCTCGACTCCTGCTGATTAAAGGTAGCTCGGTGCTCTCTGCTTGTTTTTAAAGTGCCACTGTGACTTAGCCATCAGGAGCAACACAAGGGGGGCGCCGTCCAATCAGCCGCCAGGGAAACGTCTCACCGTGATTGGACGATGAGTGGGCGCTCAACATAAGTGCAGCTCCAGAAATGGCCGACGTCTGATAAACATGCAGCTGCCATAAAGCTGTCTTCCTCTTGTCAGCAGACAGAAGAGAGCGGCCGTTTTTACCCGGCGACAGGGTGACATCTGTCAGCTGATTGGATAGACACGTACTGTACACTCTTGACAGGACCAGTCATATACAACTGATAAAGATGTCAACGCCCGGCTGTTTATTGATCAATGCTAGCATTCAATAAAGGCTTTATTACACGTGCACTCTGTATGTTTATGTGCTGTATGCTGTTTGGAAGGCAGTATACCTCAGTTTTATAAGTCCACACTGTATTACTGTACATTCAAATACATTTCCTTGCCACACTGTACAATTTCTGGACAAAAGAGAGTATTTGACATGTGACTGACTTAGCAGGAAAATCAAGAATAAGCCATAGATTGAGCTAGGTAAAAATGTAACTCAGGCTCAAGCTACCCATAACAAATGACATGAAATGAATAACCATTTTATTATATACTATAATATAGATTTGTAATGGATCCAAACGCAGGTCACAGGGAGGTTAAAGGTCCAATATTATGCTTTTTTCAGGCTTTTTGAAATTATTTTGGACACCTTTGCATTAGTATTTCACATTTTATAACTTAAAATAATGTATATGTATTGAAAACGCCTACTATCGGGGAGCTGTTATTTTGACTTTGCAGAGAACGCTTGGATTAGGTGTCTGTTGCCCTCTGCAGCAACAGTGGGGAATGGATGGAGCATAAACTGGATATTTAGCATGGCTATTAGCAACATGATGCTAACAGCTTCCTGGTTTCACATCTCTACATAAGAATGGTGTTTTCAGCTCTTGAGAAATAAATGGGCTGAGCAACAGGATTACTCAGACACGTGTATGAAACAAAATACTACTGCAGGTATGTGAGGTGCAAACAACATCATAACATGGTTAAAAGCTACAAAAAGTTGATTTAGCTGAATAGGGGACCTTTAAATATACAGTTGACACAATGTTCAGCTTGTGTGAAGCCTAAAGACTAATTCCAAAAAAGAAACATACTTTATGGTTTCATTTTATGTAACTTTCAGTTTTGCCAAAATGATCACTTATACATTTTTTGCCAATGTCTCTAAGTCTTAGCCCTGCAATTAACCAGTGATGGTGCAGTGAGCACCTGTCACCTGTCACAGGGCCATAGGCTCCATCAACCTTAACAAGGGCCAGTACAAAAATACATCTCCATTTTGTCATATATTATGATTAAACTGTTGATTTTTCAAGGTAACCTCTAAGATATATTGAATATAGAGGCAATGTTCAGCTTATCTGAAATACATGCAATGATGATGATAATAGTGATTTTAAAATACAAGCACTATAAAGATCATCAAAAAAAAAAAAAAAAAAAAAAAAGCAGAAAAAATAACTCACAATAAAATAATCAGGGATAAATTTTTGTTCCAACACATAAGCTACTTGTTAATAGTGTCTTGTAAATTAGCAACTGAACATTAATTGTTAAAAATTTGCTGCAAGGACAACTTTAGCTGAGTGTAAGTGACATTAAAACCTAAATGGTTCCTTTTACCCAGTATGTCAGATATAGGAAGAACATGTGGAGCTGACATTTCAAACTCCACTCTGAGCGTGCTGTCAGTCAAACGCAGTATTGGGTAAATGGGAGCCCTTACGTAAGACTTTACCTTAGCTGTGCTTAAACACCGCAGCTCCACTCTATCTCCTCTTGCATCAGTAGTCACCAGTGTATTCCCGAGAGAGCAACTTTGTAGATGGAGCAGTTGTTTTGATGTTGAAACACATTTTGTTGCCATTGTTGATACGGACTCAGACATATTCTAACAGAGGTATTAGAGTCTGACATCGCAGTGCTGGAATCCCTTGTGTTTTACCAAAGCTGGGTCACAGTGTTATTTTAAATCCTTGTGGGATTTAGCACCGCAAGTCGCATTTTCACTGAGTGCAAACAGGCCACTCACAAAGCCATATTATTGTTTTTGAAAGTCTTTACTTCCTAGGCAGTATGGTTCCTTTTGCAGCAAAGTCTAATTTTTTTACTTGTCTATAGCGTTCTGGTGCCGCCATTCTGACCCAAGCAGAAGACCAAAGACCAAAACAAACAAAGAATACATTAAAATTGGTCCTATCTTTCAATGATAAAGATATAGTGCCCAGATATGGACTCTTTTAGTTCAGGGGTAAATTCTCAATTGAACCAAAAGATCTTATAATAATAAAGAGTCAAAGTTGCTTTACAATTAGGTGCATTATTCATCCACTCCACAGTTTGGATTCCTACTAAAATGCTACACTGACCGAAAATTGAACATCAAATGCTGTTAGCCAATGCCTTCTCCTCTTTTTTGTGTCTCTACAGTGCCTCCGGTGTTGTCGGTGTTCCAACAGTCCTTCAATGCCACGGCTGATTACCAGGAGTCCGTCACGTTCACCTGCATCACCTCTGGATCACCTGACCCACTGGTCACATGGCACAGGTAACTCCACTCGAATATTCTACTACCAAATACATTGTTCATTTATTTTATTACTTCACCACTCCAAATTCATAATCCGCCCTCGCACAACCAAAAATATTATAAAAATGACCATCACATAGCAACAGTGCAAACATTTGGCTTTGAAGAGCAGTTGACACACAGCTATTCATAATTGGCCTGCTCCCACTCACAAGCCAATCGTGGTGAGCTTTTGCACCCTATTTGCATCATTCAGTATTTTAACATGCACAACATTCTTAAACATGCACGGTTGTTGTTGTCTGAGTTTATATGCACAAGAGAAAACCAAAATGTTGCTTAGGTAAACCTAACGGCACTATCAAGTGGTCTGGGTATTTACTGTTAGTGCTAAATGTTTCTATTGTTGCATGCTAATAAACGCGGCTAATTCACAATTTTTATTTTTGTTGTTGTGACTTTTCTGGTCTAAAATAGGTCTAAAATGGCTCTCACATGGATTTTCTTTGTAGTATTTAGTGTTTTATTCTAAATCATGCATTTTACTTGTTTAAATTTTTTAAAAGTATTACTTTTTTACCTCAGTAAAGTGGGCTGTAACAGTAGTAAAAATAATAATAGCAATAAAGGGAGAAGTAGTCAGCAGCTGCAGTACTAGTACTAGCTCTATTAGTTGCAGTATTAGTAGTAGTATTAATGGTATATTAGGTGGTAGTATTAGTAGCAATAATAGTCATAATAGAAGTACTGGTAGTAGCATAAGTATTCTCATTACTTGAGTACAGATTTTGAGTACTTTTCCACTTTTGCAGTATATAGAGTCTTAGTCCACACAGAATCATCCAAGTGTGCCATTAAGAGATATTGTATACGAAGCTAATTTCTCAACCGTATGAAACTTATACTCATTGTAAGTTGTTTTTATTTAGTTTTTTTTTTTTCATTTTTGAATGAAGAACAGAGAAATGCTGCCCTTTAGCAGTGTGGTGCCCGCCAGGTGACAGGTCCGGTGTAGCTGGGGTTGGGGTTGGTTGCTGGCATCATCATCCTGGTGTTGTCATATGTTGGTACTGTTGTTGCTGTGTTGTTGGTCTTTCTTCTTTTTCCTTTTTTTCCAAAGTTGTCACTGGCTGACCAATTAGGGTACTTGGCTTTGTGGGCCTCTCTTTCTTTGTGTGCTTTTTGAAAGTAGACGTCTTTCTCGTCTGCAGAGAGCATTTTCCATCTCTGTCCAGCAACTTTGTTGACTTCAGCGGCGTTGCGGATGTTCAGTTCCTCCATGATCTTTTGCTGTTGTTCAGCTCTATACAGCATGAAGGCATTTGGGGGCTTCTTAATATAAGGTTTTTCAACATCACTGCAGTCACGCTGTCGCTTCCTAAAAACAGAACAAACCAACTGAAATAAGTACCATAGAATAAGTCTATTACATTATGAACCTTCACGTCACCTGTCAGACGTCAGTGTGATGTCTGATCATTGGATTTTTGTTACTTACCTTGAAGTGTCGTAGGTAGGTGCTGTGGGACCATGGCTGTAGGAGGCCAAGGGCTCTGCTACATATTTGTACAGCATCTGTCCATTGAATAAACCAACTGGACAGAGCATTGATCCCCAGACAATTGGGTTTCCATTTGCTGTGTGGGTGGGGTAGTAAGGTCCAGGCACATGTTGTGGCACATAATATGTGTACTGACTGCCGCTTGCTTGCTGGCTATGAGGTGCACCATCCTGGGTGGGGTAATTCTTCCGCTTTGGAGCAGGTCTGGTGCTGGTCACATGAGGAAGCGTACAATGGGAAGGCCCAGGAATGGCTTCAGGTGACCAAGTCTCTGGCTGACTGTGAGTTACAGGATCCTGAGAAGGGCTGGCCATCTGGGGAACAACCTCGTGTGTTTCCTGGTTGTCTTCATTTGTCTCAGGTACAGGGTCTTCTAGTAATGACTGAAGCCAATTGTCAGCTTCAAGAAGCGTGGCTTGAATATCTGGCTGAGGCTCTTCACTCAACAGATCAGAAAAAGTGGAGTTAACCTCGCCCCAGTCAAGGCTATTGAGATAGGCCTCAATGTTTAGTGCCGTCTCCTCGAGGTCGGTTGGTGGAGCGTCCTGGAAATCCTCCAGAAAGGCGTCCATTTTGTGATCTAGGTGAAGACCTGTAAAAACACAAAAGATGATCAAGTTATTCATGGGAAATGTAATTTTATAGCTTATATATTTACAAATTGACTTATAATAAAGGTCAAAGGGTGCTATATAAAGACATGCATGTATATCTAAATTACCCATAGTGAATGAAAGGTAGAGTGAATGGTTGTCTGACAGTGGATCTACTGTAAATCTTAGTCCTAACTAACTTACTAACTTCCAGGGTGTACCCACCTCTGGCCCCAAGTTGCTTAGATATGCTCCAACCCCTCACAATCACTTAGCTATATCATCTTCATCTTTTGCATATATAAGTAAATAAGCCTTCATTCTAACTATATGCTTAAGTGTACAGTATATTTACACTACCTGGCCAAAGAAAAGTTGCCACCTGGATTAAATTAAGTAAATAGGTAAGAGTCTCCCTGCAGTTGGTCAGGTCTGGGTTCAGCAACGTTATGTGCCCAAAGAATGAAGTGAGCTGACTGCCTGCATATACTGAATGACCAGGTTACTCACATTGGTATTCTATTCTATTCACAATATTTTGGTGTGATACTGGTAAATGTATTAGAAATAAGCCAAAATTCATAATTAAAAAAAAAAAATGTAGGTAAAAAGTGAAAATATTAAATCTTGTCAGCCAAGCAAGTGGGATTTTTGTGCACTTTCACCATGAATTAATTGTCATATTTAGTACTTACCAATTGTATTTAGGTAGAACAGGTAGTTTAATGTGTTTTTGGCTCTTAATTTTGTAGAGGTTCAAAAACTCGTGGAGTGTTTCTCAAATGCTGCTCACTGTTTGCTGGCGACGAGAGAAATAAAGTGATATAAGGTGATTGGAACATTCTAATTCAGTGGTACCATGGCAATATGCAAAATCAGACACAAAAGGTTTCTTACATTTACACTTTAGATATGTTATAACTAGGGCCGGGAATTGATTAAAAAAAATTAACTAATTCATCGCAAATCTAAAAAAAATAATCTCGATTAAAAACTGGTAGTTATTAGTTATAATCGTATTATGAATTCATGTACAAATACAAAATTGTAAATTTAGAACATTTATTTTGAATTAACCTTCACATACTTTACTGTAAACCTGTGCAATGCAAACAAAACTTGCAAAGAAAATAAATTAATAGTCTCTTTGAGACCTGTAACAACCAACAAATACACAAAACTTACCTAAAAAAAAGCTTGTGTAATCTCTTTTAGAACTTTAACAAAAATAAGTTTAATTCTTCAATTACTTACAATTGTTGTGGTTCACAACAGTGTAAATACTATGAACTGTGTTACTCCAGTGCTAATTGAACTCATCCTTGCATAGACTGCACATAACTTTTGTTTTGTCTATATTGCTGTCTTGTGATGATTTGAAGCAGAATTGTCCATTTAGCAATGTGTCTTTTTGGTCACTCATGTTGCTTTAGCTCGTTCACTTGTTGCATTAGGCTCGTTCCAGATGAACTGCGCCTCGCAAGTCTGGCTCATCTCGAATGCGCCTGATGGATGGAAACGGAAATGTGTCGTCTTCTACGCTCGCGTGGTGCATTTCTGCCCCACTGGAAGACCTGTGGCATGTTGCTGCCTCTGTCAGTGTCGTTGTAATATTTTTGTTGTGATCAAATTAATCGATGAGTCAATTGAAATTAACACGATTAAATAAATAAATTAATTATCGCGTTAACACAGCCCTAGTTATAACATTGTGTATTTCTGGGAATTAAACAGTACAACAAGCAAAATGACTTGATTATTTGTGTTTTTATCACCTGCAGATTCCACACAGTCAGTTTTTTAAGCAGCTCTAGGTTCTAGCAGTAGTAGTAGTAGTAGCATTGTGAACTGTGCAGTACTTAGAGGACGCTATTTCTGGCCATTTTGATTTTACAGTAAAATTACTTTTAACATTCAAAATTAACACAGATTATTTGAATTCATTTGATTTATTTTTATTTTAGACATGTTTTCATTATACACAGTTTACAACACATTGCACAGACCTGGTTAAGGATTCATGTGGGCCCATTAGAACAGAAAATATTTAGGGCTCCTCTGTTGACAGGCCTGGATGTGTTAGTAGTAGTAATAGCAATAGAAGCAGTTCTAGCAGCAGCAGTAAACAGCTAACAATTTTGATAATACTTTGAAGTAACTGTAAAAGTTTGACACTGCATCTTTAATTCTAACTTGTATGTGTTTTGCCCATTTGCTTCCCCCAAAATAATCCATCATATTTTGCCTGTTAAACTTTCTGCATAATGAAGTGCACAGAAAACCACTCTGCCGCCTGTTGCCGCCTTTACCCGAGACAAATATAGGTTCACAATGATCGATCTTCTTCCTGAGGCGCGCTGCTGCAGGTTAAGCTGTTTTTTATGCCCTGAATGAAAATCAAAGGGCGCCTTAGAGGAGGCAAAGGAAAATACGTTTAAAAAGTACACTTTGAAGAATGGTGTTTAGTAAGGGCATGCATAAAGAGCAGCAGGTAAAATAAGGCACTTAAACATGGGACTAAATTGAACATAATGACAGAGAGAAACGTTTCGATTTAAAGTCCTTACCACTCACACTTAGCTTTTATACTCGGCAATTTAACGCACCGTTCCTATTACTTTTATGTGTTTAATGCAGAGAAAGGGCTGACGAATTAATTTAAATATAGGCAAGTCTGCTGCAAAGTGATGGGTATTCAAAGGTTCTTTACAACTTTGTGACTTTTATTATAAGGATAGACAGCAATTCTTTATTAATATGCATTTAGTAATATAACATGTCGGTATCCTGGCTATTTAGATATTTGTTAATGAAATAGAACAAACTGGAATTACAGAAAAAGCACAGACCTCTGCCAAGGCATTAGCCCTATCTTGTAATGGTAAAAAGTGTGCACGTGCCATGTTCAGACAGAGCCAGAGTCAAGTCTTGCAAGGCAACATTTGTTCAAAATGTAAACTTTTTAAACTAACTTGTTTATGTATTCCATTTGCAAGCTCAGTAGCTTTGTTTGAATAATTTGAATTCTGACCCTCTGGAGCTACTGTAGAGAAAGAAATAGCCCCAATCCTTCAAGATAATGCCAACAGTGTGCAGTGAAAAATACTAATAACAAAAATGATAGGTTCCTGAGCAAAATTAATTGTATTTCTCCAAAACAATGGAAGCCCAGTGCTAACAAATGACAATATATGAACCCACTTTAAATCACAGCTTGTTGTATTATAAATATAGTGTACAATTACAGGGCCATTACCAGCAACAAAACAAGAAAGAGGGAGTATGAATAAAGTGGTTTTAAGTGAGACCAATATACATCAGTAACAAGCAGAGCCATCCATTTACACAGGACTAACATCTGACCTGATAATTGTAATATCGCACAAAATGTAGTTAAAGTGCATGCATTAGCTTTGTATTTGGTGACACCGGCGTCTGACTGATGCCGATATAATGAGCGTTTAAGGGGCTCTTATAGTCTCTGAGTGCAGGGACGGTGGTGGTGGTGGCGGAATAATGCAAGGCCAATGCATCACTTAGCAAACAAAGTCTATAGACGCAGCGGGACGCGGGCTCGGCTTCACAGCGCTCGTTCATCTTGTTCTGCACTTTCCAATCCCGACGAGAGATTTTGTTTACTCTAGAGGGTGCAAGAGAAAAAGGAACAAATCTGATTTTAATGATGTAGCAGCGTGTCTAACATCACGGAGAACATTTGTACACAGCCAGACATCGGATCACATGACAGACAAGGATTGTAATTATTCCAAACTTTACATTTGCCATATGGTCTGTGACACTGACAAATACAGCAGCACAGATTGTCTCTTTTGGATGCTCATAAATTGACATGCATGCTCATTTTTCACCTGAATTTTGAATTTTGCCACAAGATACAGTATTTTTGAATATGGCTAATGAAAGTGATAGTAAGAATGACTATCTGTCTTCAAGTGTGGATTTTTATCAAAGCTCTGATCATCACAGGAGCGTGTGGTGAAGGTATCATCTCACCGACATAGATATATAGAGACATGATATTATTATTACAACAAATATATATTTAAACAGCATAAACTCTTTATGCACTTGTTAAGACCTGTTTTAATTGCTATAAAAACACAAATTAACTATTGGTGCCATAAAAAACACATAATCTGTTTGTCTACCTTATAAAATGTGAATAATTCTAACCCTTTTAACAATATGAACATTAACAAGCCCAGCGAGGTTACCAGGCAGGTGGTCCAGCGGAGGCTACCACACCCTATCAAATATATTGCAGTTGTCATTTAAGATGGCCCCAAGATGGTCCACGGGGAAGTCCATGCTCTCAAAAATGTAGTCTACACTGAGATCTATTTCCTTCTTTTCCCATCTACATTTGTTCATTTTGTGTGTAATTCTCAATCACTTCCTGGATATGGTTCAAACTCCACAACTAGCACTGCACACATTTGTACTTTACAAATTAACTAGACCTTGGTCCAAAAGGAGACCACCTCAGAAAGTCCAGACCCAACAGCTCAGGTGTGAAAGGCCCCTAATTATCGGCTTTTGCTGCTGCTACAGAGCATCGTTTGCTCCTCTTAACCTCACCTGCTTCCTCAAATTAAAATGTGTTTTTGCTGCTGCAGAAACAGTTCAGCCTCTCAAGAGTGTTTCATAAGTGTTAGCCCAGCTCTATGTTATGCATGGATGCTTGTTTAGATTAAAACTTCACTGGCTGACATTTATATGGCAGAGCATTTACTTTGAGAGAACACAGCTTTTTGTAGTTTTAAATTGTTTTAGAGAAAACTTCTCTTCTCTTCTTCTCTTGCTTTAGATATTTCTAAACCATGGCTCAAGTAATTTGGCCTGTAACATTTTTTTTTTTTTTTAATGAGAGTGACTGACAGGTGACACTGACATGTGCTCTAGATTTAATATTCAGAAGAGCAAACTGCGGGACATTAAATACATACAGCTGTATATATAATAAAGTATATGATGTAGTATGTGAAAGTATTCCACAATTCAATGCAAGATGAGTCTGCTGCAACACCTCAAATGCAGTTCCTTATGTAGGAGTTTAATTCTAGACTAGTCTATATATGGCAGTATTATCAAGGTGTGTTTTTAGGTGTGATGTAAACAATGAAGAAGACAGTAAGACATTTCATTACTGAACCATCAGTGGTGTCTTCCACAAAAAAATGTTTTCAAAGGTGTTACTTTAGATACAGCAGGTAAAATTAGAATTAAACACTTTAGCTTGTTTCTTATCAAGTATATTTCTGACATGGCTGGTTTATGGGAGAATGATGTTCTTTCCACTTCTGGATTCTGGCCCCCACAGAGCTCACTGGGACATTCAGAAGTTTAGAAATCCTCCTGTGACCAATGCCACCAGCATGTTTTGCAACAATAGAGTCAAAGCAAAGGTCAAGAGAGCTCTTTGCTTTTACCCATCATGAGATGTTTTCTGTGTGACACTTTTGTAAAGAAATTCCTTTTTATAGGTCAGACAAGAGACAGGATTGCTCTGATCACTGATTTCAGATGGCGTCTTGGCTTTCCATGACTTTTTCCACCTCCCTCTCATGTGTTTAATAATTTTCCCCTGTGTCATTCCATTTTATTTCCTAATAACTCAATTTCTGAATTTATTTATTTGTTGTTTATTTATGCATTACTTGTTTTGTTACCAACATGATGAAAATTTCTGTAGCCATGTCAGAAATATATTTTTTGGAAAAAAAGGCAAGGTGTTCAACACTTATTTTAGCCACTGGGGTCTGTAGTCAGTGTTAGCAAGTGTGAGTAAGCACCTATGTTGTTTACATTAGTAACAATAAAGTGCTTACTTCACTAAAAACTCAACACTGTTATTGCAGATGTTTTTGCAGCAGATCATCTGGCAAGTCATGTTAACAACCACTGTTAGGGTTGTTGCACTAACAACATTCTTGTGGCTTTATAATCTTGCAAATGTATGTATTATTTTATTTAACCTTTATTTACCTGGAAAGTGCCATTGAGATTACAGATGTCTCCTGTCTGGAGCTTGTGTCAGCCGCTTCAGGCCTGAGGTGGGGTACGCCCTGGACCATTGCTGTCGTATAGGACTGACATAGCATCACAGACAATCATTTACTTCCACATGCATTCATTACAGTCAACTCAGATTGGCCATCACAGCTACAACTAGTAACTAAACTTCAGCTACAAAAGAATACAGTTTTAGTGTAACTTCTTTTTGTTGCTCCCAGTTGTTCATGTTGTTTATCTTTGTTCCAAACTTTTATACTCCTTGAGCCCTAAGAGTATTGCCTATAGCTGCTCTGTTCCTCCACTCTTTAATAAATTGTAAAGCATGTTAGGCACCTCAGTACAGAGACCGCAGCGGTGCCCTGTCCACTAACTGTCAAACAGTTCAGACTAGTCTTTATTCATTTCCCTCATCTCTCTGCTCTGCTTGTCATTCACAGCCCTCCGAATTAAAACTCTCCCTACGGAAGAAGCGGCTGGGGCGTAAACACCAATCACAACTCGATTTGCTTTTCATTCCTGACGCCTCAGCTCTTGGCGCTCCTCTGTTGCATTTCCTGTCAAAATAAATGTTTTTTGTTGTTGTTGCTGGCTTGGTCCGATGTGCATCTCCGGTAATGGACTACCTGTCAGCAGTCAGACCTTATAATGACATTGACTGTCCCTCCCTAAGATGGCCGCCCTTCATTTCCTGTTGTTATTATTACTGTAGAGCTCTGGCGTTTCCTTCGACTTTCAATTATCTGACTAACACTATTTGAAGCTGGCTTTGCTTTGTATGCCTGGCTACAGAAATCAGTGCACTCTGGAATATAATGGCATTTTCACATTGAAGAAAAGTATGCATTATTTGAAGCTACTTGGAATTCATTCACATAATGGTGAAGATGAAAATACAGCGGGCAGTCTCACACATAAGGCATTATCATAAGTATGGAAAAAGTAGGTAAACAATATCAGAGCATATAGTCTTGGGTTCATTTTAAAGATAGAGATTTGAATATGAATCTGCTCAAACCTTGAAAATACTTTGATCCACTTTTACTGCAAAAATGAGATGGAAAGTCAGCAACATGCATGCTGCAGAAGTAGCATATACGTATTTGGTTTTTGGTTGGATTGCTCAGGTATTCATATGAAAATTGTGAAAATTATTTCTCAGATATTTGACTTTACATTATCATTACTTAGGAATTTATTTTTGTAGTTATCTTGCTTTTGTTGCTCAACTGAAGATTTAATATTAATATAAAACATTTAATTTTAATAATAAAAAGCTAGAGGCCTTCAAACAGCATCTTGCATAGGGCCCACAGTGCTAGAAAAGGCCCTGGGATCATTGGTACGTAAGTTATTGCTTTAGAGTATTAGCGTATTGAAGTTTTCTGTGTTAGATTTTGACAGCAATAGGATAACATGGTTCCCAACTGGTGGACTGGGACCCAAAATTGTGTCACCAGAACACTGAGTACAGTTTTAATGTTCAGCATCTAAATGTTGTTTTTTTTAAAGGGTGAAACCGTAGTAAAAGTAGAAAACTGTACTCCCCTCTGTGTCGTGGATGCAGGTCAGGACCCAATGTCTCTCTGCTATGATGTCCTGTCACATCTCCACTGTTCTGTTAAATAAAACCATAAAAAGAGTAAAAATACTTTCCCTATGGAGCTAAAGACTTCACTCAAGAAGTTTTATTGTCAAAGGTGTTTTAGATTATTCAACCACTGCTGTTGCAAATCCCTATAAATCATAAGGGAGACATATTTGAAAGTTGCATAAAACTTAAGTCACTGATTGTATAATTTCTATGTACTTTGTTGACTAATTATTGTGGACTGCTATATCTGTCATAGTCAAAGCCTCCATATGGACTTACAATATGCTAGTGTTCAAGTTGTGTACATGTAGCATATGTCAGACTTTTGTTGGCATTTTTGCATATGTTGTTCTTGAATTAGCATTATATTCTAGAGGTTTTACAAGAAATCGCCTTCATAGCTGTAATAATGAGAGTTCCTTTGGCATTCAAGTGAACAGAGGAGGAACAATTTTAGACAGACAATGAGGATGGGAGAATGAAAGATGACATGGAACAAAGAGACCCAAACCAAGGTCACCCTGCCACCAAAGTATCTCACAACTTTTATTTTGGTGGATTCACTCTCTGGTTGTCGGATGGATTTTCTAGCTATATGGATGAACTAAGTCTGGATCTAAATACATTGTTTACAGTTTGCATGTATCATTAAATACTGTGTACTAGACCTTGTACTGTCTGAGTACACGTTGTCAAACATACTTTTAATGTAATTTTCGAGAAAAAAATAGTTGTTGCAGTAGTGGTAGTAGTTGGAGTAGCAGTGCTTACAAAAACAACTTTTGACTTTAACTACTTTCTACTAAAGTAAACTATACAGAACTCCTACGGATTCATTTTATTGAGTTCTCCTTCAACAAGCATACTATTATGAAGTGTTGAAGTAGCTGTAATTATACTTGATTACAGATGCAAAGTACTTCGTTGGCTTCATTAGCTTAAAAACAGTACATAGATATTTTGATTAAATAGTTCAGTTTTATTGTTTTGAATGTCAGAAATGGCATGCACACATTGATTTTTTTCTTTTGTTGCTGAACAGACTAATTTTATTCATTTTTCCTGTGTGTAATTTTTCACTTCTGGTCAAATGCGTGTTTCAAAAGAATCTATTTCCATTTGAATAATTTTCCATTTCTTCTTTTTGATGTTTGCAACTACCTTTGTTATTTATTTATTATGCACACATTAGTATTTTGCTCAATAACTCAGGGTTAACTCGGTCAATTTGATGCAGCTGGCGTGGAAAGCATCAGCTCTTTTTGGAACTAATGTGCTTTTAAACTCGGATGATAATAGGTCATTAGAATTTCAGTGCTTCAGATTGCTGCAGCAGATTTGTGGATGCACTACAGGGCAAGGTAAAAAAGCTCTCATAACAAGGACAGCTTACCATAATCTGATATTGTGATGTCTGACAGTCTGGGGCACGCTCCTGGGGCTCATTAACATCTGCCCTGCTCAGGTCCACCGCTCTAATATAAATCAAATATCCACTGTTGACAGAAGCAGGACGAGAACTTTAGCTTCTGAACCACAAACAAATGTTTATCTTTGGGTTTTTGTGATTTAATGCACTTTGACCAAATATGCTCATCATTAGTTTTATTTTACATAAAAAAGTGAATTTGCATAGACTTTTAAATGGATTTTAGCAGCTGCAAAGTCTAATGGTGAGTCTTAAGCACATAATGTACTCAAATCAAGCTAGAGCAACAATAAATGCATTAGTATAATATTAAAAGTAAAGGATTTGGTTGACACTTTATCACCACTGGCGCTGGTGATAATGATGACGTGATGAGAGCTGCTGATGCTAAAGGTGGTGGGGGGGTAGAGGGGAGGGGTGTTCCATTGCTAAGGTGGTGATTGAGTGGGGAAGGGATCTTACACTGCTGCGGTGGTGATGAGGTAGAAGGGAGGGGTGTTTCATAGCCGAGGTGGTGATGGGCTGGTGGAGGGATCTTACCCTGTTGCAGTGGTGATGAGGAGGAAGAAGGATGTTCCACTGCTGAGTTGGTGATAGGGCAGAGGGGAGGAATGTTCTAAGGTGGAGGAGGTGGTGATGGGGTGGAGGAGGCATGCTCCATTGCTGAGGTAGTAGTAGGGCATAGGGATCTTACATTGCTGCGGCGGTGATGAAGGTAGAAGCGCGGGGTGTTCCATAGCCAAGGTGGTGATGAGGTGGTGGAGGGATCTTCCATTGCTGAGGTGGTGATGGGGTGGAGGAGGGATGCTTCACTAGTAAGGTGGTCATGGCCTGGAAGAGATATATTTCAGTGCAGTGGTGGTGATAGGGTGGTGAAGGGGTGTTCCACTGCTGATGTGGTGATGGGGTGGTACTCTAGCTCTTCTAAGTAACTAATGACAATGTTGGTAAATTATTTAAAAGGTAAAACTCCCAATTTGACTGTTATAATAGTGTCACTTAAATGGCTGTAAATAAAGCCAGGGAGTTAACAAATTTGGTTCCCATCACAATCCTTCTATCATGCATTAATCTAACTCTTTCTTTCTTTGTATGATCTTAACTAATTTCTCTACTGGGTCCAATAAGCAGAAACATTACCACACACAGTACTCTGCACCACTCCAACACTTCAAAGTCATTTAGTGAATTCTGTCATCCATAACCAAACATACACCACACTTGTTTCGAATTTGAAGACTGTATTTTTCCGGATGGGAGACTTTTGAGAAGCCAACGTGCAGAGACTGGCAACGTCTTACTACAAATGATTCACTGAAACTAGTCATTTCAATTAAACTTCCAAAACAACACTTCAAACTCCAAAGTGCACATATAAAAAGCATTTCTCCACCTTTTGATTTTCCCATCTCTGTAAATACCTTCGGAGTGGCGCGATGTGCACTTAGCCGCTCTCTTAAGGGATCAGAAGACATCTAAAGTGCTAAGATTACGGGCATGTACTGACAGTTTGCAACAGGTCAGTGTGTTTCTTTCATTGGCTCTTGCTGTTGTTTTGTTTTTTTGCAGGAAAGGCCAGCAGCTTGAACCTTCCGAGCAGTACATCCTGAGTCGGCTGGAGGGGGGGCGGAGCATGCTGACCATCAGGAACATCCGACAGTCTGACGGAGGGGTGTACTCGTGCAGGGCCACCAATAAGGCCGGAGCCCAGGAGAGGGAGCTGTTTCTCAAAGTGTTCGGTAGGACTACTTATCATAACCAAATACCAGATATAATTATGTTAGAAGAAAGATTACTATGTTTGAGTAGTAGAATGAACTTTGGTGAGAATTCGGTACAAAAGGTTAAACTAGAAGATCATCTGGACAAGTTTGTTTTGTTTGTTTTTTTTCACCCTTGTATCATCTCTAGAAATGACTAAGCCCTTGGGATAAAGGGTAGAACATCTAAAAAACAAACCTTGTCCAGATGACCTTCTTGTTTAACCCAAAAATCAAGAGTCGCAAATTTTGTATGGGTTTGCAAATGTAACGTAAATTGTGTAGCATTGTTATGTTGTAATATTAGCAGTAGTAGTAAACAGGAGAAATACCAATACTGGTTGTAGTAGAAGTAGTTGTAATATTAAAAAGCAGAGAGTTGTCACAAGGTCTGGCAAAACAGAGCAAAGACAGACTTAAAACTTCACGAATACATACATTTCTGAGTTACCACTTCTCTACATTTATAATAAAAATATTCCTTTAAGTTGTAACATTAAAATAACAATAAAACTGTGTCTCCTGGATGGTTCATATGCTTAGTCCACTCCACATACACACAGGAGAACGCTGATTAAAAAAACACTCTATTCTTTTGTAGTATTTTAGTTCCTTTCATAAGATATTCATATTTGGTTATTGTAAGCTCAAATTCCTGGCCTTTACACATAAGCCCCTTTTATAACAGGATTTTTCTGTTCTTTATGAAAAATATGGTTCTAGGAAGAAGACATAAGGGGCCCCATCTATCATAAATGTATTAAAAGTAAAAGCAGATATGTTGTGTGTTAAATGTGCCTCATTTGTGCTATTATTGTATGCAAAGCCACCAAGCTTTTTTTTTTTTTTTCATTATTATTTTTTGAGTTTAAAGACCTTGTGTGAAGTGTGCCTAACCAGCAGACAGGTTCTTTTCAAGAGAATTCCCCATAAATCATTCAAAAGGACTGTACTTGGAACTGTACTGTACTGAACTAATAGATTCTTAGTACCAGCGGTGTACTTTTTCATAGTAAACCTACATCACAAGTACACGCTTTTAGAAGAGCCTTCATTGTAAACAACAATAATCTGTATATTTACCATAAATAATTACCTTTGGCAAACAGGTTATGTCTTCACTTGCGCTGGTTTGTTTCTTGGTTAGTTTTAGCATATTAGCAAGATAAAAAAAATTGTTGTTGAATTTTGGATACATTTTCAGGAACGATCAGTTATGAGCTGAGGGGGAAATAACTAGATACTCAATTAATTTTATACTTTTTTTTAAGAATATGTACATTCTGAATGGATTAAATATATACTTACTAGAGTTTAAAAAAAAGTTCTCTAAATGAGTGAAAGCATTTTAGACAGACAACACGTTTACTTTTTTACAAAGGGACAGTTTTGTTGAGCACTTCCCCTTGAGTAATTGCATAGTAACAGTACTTTTACATAAGTACATATTTGGAGTACTTTCTCATTTTCAGGTAACTGATCCAGGGAATAAATTCTTTTGCTTAACACTTAGAATAACTCACTAAACTATCAAGCATTAATTAAGTATTAGTTAAGGTTAGTAACAAAGCATTGCTTCAACATTAATAAACAACATTTGGTTATAAACACTGTTATTAATGTTTAATTCTTTAGTAAGAAGCTCATGTAAATCAGTGCAAAATATAAACATCAGTGGTAATTCAGCATTGTTATTGTTATTTACATATTATATTACTGCTTAATTTTTGTTATTCTATAGTGTTACATATTTTTCTGTGTGGATCCTGAACACTGTGTAACTCCAGGAATTCTGTACCATTGCAGTGTTATTGTTTATTTTTATTTTTGCCATTGTCAGGCATAAGGGCTGCGTAGTTCAATAGCTAGAGCATTTACTCCTGAACCAGAAGATTCCAGGTCTGGCCAGTTTATCCCGTTCTAACCAACCATTGCGTTTTACGTAGAAAGTCATTTTTGCATTTTGTCCCTCTGAGCTAGAGATGTATAAATGCTCTCTCAATAAGTTAACATAGGGCCAGTGGATCATTAGCGGACATTAAATGCCTGAGTGTGCCATGTTGAGGTCAGAGGTCAAATGGGCACTTTTATAGGCACGGCTTCAGCCATCTCAATTATCTATAGTGGAGATAATGGCACACGCTCCCCACTGCCAAAGGCCTTCATCATTTTTACAGAAAAATTAAAATGCTTTATACCCTCTTGACCCTCGTCCAACTAGCATCGCCATGGCAACTGAAACTCCAGACCACACTCTGCCCACAGCAATATGGCAGCGTTTGGCCTTTTGTCTCATCCAACTCTCCAACTTCTTTCTTTCTCTAAAAAATGAATATTTCTTGAACATAATGCAGTGAGTCATATCACTGGAAGACTGCTATTGTGATATCTTTTTAGTTTAATGTTTGCAAAATAGGTTGTCTGTGCAGCTCTCCAGACAATGGCCAGACAGACTTTCTCTGGATAATGTACACCTGCGCTTCTCAAACATTGGGTTGGGGTCCAAAAAGTGGATCATGGAAAATGTGTTTGTATTTGTGACCAGCTGCCTTTAATGTAGAAGAGTCGCAGCATTTTTCTAAAAGCAACAGATTTAAGAATTGAATATTTCAATTGTTGTTCCTGATTTTTAGTTTTATGTGTTAAGAATTACAATTATTTACAACTACATTACAGCTTTTGCACAATAAGGAAAACATAACAAACTAACTCCAGCTTATATTTTAAAGACGCTATATTATGCAAAATCTGCCATGCTATAACATTGTTCATCAAAAACATTCCATAACCATGCATTTTGTGGCACTTAGTTTCTGCGGGCTCCAAACGCTCAGTTCCTCTAAGCCCCGCCCATTCCAGGAAGCGCTGACCAATCAACCAGCCCTCTACAGCTCTGTTTACTCACATCTATTTTTCATTTTGTAGTTAAATGACACCATACAATTTCTGTTCAGAAGAGCGTAACAGAGCTGCATTCTTCCAGTCTCCTCACCTGTTTGTTAATGACAGTGGTAAAGTAATTATTGGAAACACTTTCTTTTAGTCCAATATTGTTTTTAAAGGGTGTATAACATATAGCTGTTCTTGAGCTGACCAAAGTATAAGAAACAGATCTCACAGACATGATAATGTAATGTCGAGGAAAAACACCATCAGTCACAGCTCAGTCTTAGAATGAGTTCCTAATTTATTTCCAAGGTGACAATATTTTATAGTCATTATTTTCAAATTAACGAACTATTGAAACTTATGAAAGACAAGCTCAAGTGTTTCATTAACAGTGGTAATAGCTTGTTTCAAATGAGAGTTATTCCAATGTTTTAAATTTTTATTGTAGAGAATTATGGGTTTAAGATTATTACTTAGTTTTATTTTTTATTTTTAAGGTTTATTTTGAACATAATACATAGTAAAATGAGTAAACAGAATAGTATACTGTATATTGTAGTAATTTTATTTTAAAGGCAGAAAGCGTATTAACAAAGCACTTGAAGAATCATGAACATGTATGGGTGAGAGGAGAAAGGCTGGGAACCACTGTCCTAGCACACATTCATTTGTGCATTAATTTAGCAAATGTTTTACTTCAGATGCCCTTCCTGACACAGCCCTCTCCATTTTCCCAGGCTTGGCACTGGCACAAGCAGTAGACTAGCCTGTGAACAAAAACAAACTGATCTTTTGATATACCTTGAAAACAGCAACTTTTTTATATTAACCTGTACTTTAATTGTGTTTTGAAAATGTTTTATTTTGATGCATTACTGTAAAATCATAAAAAGTCCTGTCTTATGAACACAGCGTCTGCATCTCCTGTCTACTTCCATAACAACCACACATATATATTTCTGCTCGGAGGAAGCCTTTCATGTTTTTCACTTCATATTTCAATTACCACGCTCCCCCTAAAAATTTCAATTTATATTTTCATAAAGCTGCTGGCTATTTCCTCCTAGATCACTGGGATAGCTCATGAAAATGTATGGAGATTTGTGCTCCAGTCATCAACATCCTTTGGAGATGGTGAGAAGCGCTTGTTCTTCAAAATGCACATTTAAATGAAGAAGTTAAAGGCATTCAGGGATGCAGTTGTAAGTTAAGTTTTATTGGCCCTGACAGCTCAGGTGGGTGGAGACAGGGCATTTGTGTCAGAGGGGAGCTGCTGCTGCTGCTGCTGTGTGCATGTTCCTCCTCATTTAGGCATTTGCATAATGATTATGTCTGAGAGGTGTGACAGGGGTGACTCAGCACTTTTCAGATTACTGAGTCATGGAGTTGGAGCGACGGTGCAGCTGTCAGTCCAACGCAAATTACTGCCGTGCCATGACCTTGTGTAGACAGCGTTCACAGAGGAAAAATAATCCTGTCAAACACCTTAATGAGCCTGTGTTATGCAAAATTGACTTGACTGAGCTTTGTACCATGTTATAATTTTGTTTCCCTCATCAAAAACATACCCGGAGTTGTGTTTTGTTTCATTCGCATGTGTTTGAGTGATCCTGTATTCTCTTTTCACAAACCCCGCCCACTCCAAGAAGCACAAACCAATCATCATGGCGTCATACGAACAGTTTAAGGAAGTGAAGTGCTCTTTTTCTTTGATTATAAGTTCAAAAGACTGCAACACTCTGCACTCTGCTGGTCTCAGTAGAGTACACATTTTCTTTTAGTCACATCACATGTTTTTAAAGGTTGTAAAATGTGCTGTTCTAGGGTTTAGAATGTAAAGTGTGTAAGTGACATTTTGGACAATATTGAGATGCAAATGAAAGCTTATAATAAGTTCTCTTCACTCCTAAAATGTCACAGAAATATTCCTAATAAATGTTGAGTTACTGATAAACAAACAAACAAACAAAATGCTTATCTCTTAACATAGGATTCTGACAGTGCCAAAAGAGTGTTAGTGTATTTAACTGCTACAGAAATCTTTTAACCCTCAGCCTTCCTGGCTCCTTTTAGGGCTTTTCAAATGTTTGTTTTTGCTCTCATTTTTATATTTCTTATGCTAGAGTGATGATATTTGCCAAAAATGTTCATTAATAAATTATTTTTAGAATTTCAGTGTCACAACTGAAAAAATAAAAACATTTTCAACTGTCTGGGCAAAAAAACTCATATTCTTCCTCTTAAATCCCTTTTTGGTCCCATTGATTTACATAAAAATCATCTATTTTCACTCTGCTGCTATTGCAACAGAGAAATGTTAAATCATGTTTATTCCTCTGTAACCCTGTCAGTCAGAGGCTAAAAAACACACACACACACAAATCACCACCAGATCCACCATTTTTTCATTGCATTGTAGGAAATAATTCTCTTATAATTCCCATTAGGTAACAGTGACTGTAGCTCAGTCCTTTTAGGGCTTTAAGAGGAAGAATGAGAGTTTTAGCCCATTTTTTTTGTGATTTTCTGCCCTTTTTTGTAATGGCGCAAAAAGTAAATATGTATCAGAAGCAGTTTTAGGACTAATCAGTGCCATATATGGGGCTGGTTATTCCTGCACAAACAAAAAATTACATTACATCTTTAAATAGTAAATAATTCATGTTTTATTTACAAATATGTGGTAATTATGTGAACAAACTGGCATTTAGAGGGTTAAAAATATAAAAATGAATTCTATTTTGTCATGTATGATGAGGACAGGGGTTAATGACAAAAAAAACATCTTCATGTTTATATTTTTAAATGTGACCCAGTGACCTAAAAGGGCTTAAAGAGGCAGAAAGTGATTTTTTAAAAGCGGGGCCTGAGGAGTGAATAAATAATCCACCAAAATTGTAAAGTGATGTTGAGTGCCTAGAAAAGTGCTATATAAGACTAATGCATTATTATTATTATTATTATTATTATTATTATTATTATTATTATTATTATTATTATTATTATTATTAAGCAATGGCCTGAAAGGTTAGAGCCAAAAGGTGAATGTGACTGTCTTTACATATTAAAAGAACATATCAACAATTATCTATTTTACTAATGGGTAAACAGGGTTAACTGTTGTATAAGTCTTCTATTGTCTGCATCTGTGAAGATTTGAGCTGTGAGGACATATTTTTCAGAACAGTCATATCAAAATGTGGACATATTTTGTGCTTCTCCAGTAAAGTTACCAGAATGTTACTTACGGCCTTTAGATTCTCAGCCCTCCGTCGGTTTTAGGAACATTTCAGACATTAGTGCATGAATGGCAGATACTTATGATTCCCACAAGGTCTTTCCACAGAAGCGTAATATTTTCTGTTTTTGTCATTTGCTGGTTTAAACTCCCACTCTCACGTCATCCCTTTCGACAGAGAAGTGAGTCTGCCCCACTTCAGAACCACTAGCCTCGGGGATCATGTCACCTTGTACTACTTTGGTCATTCATTCGCTCTTCTCTCCATTTTACACCAATCACTACACTACAATATTCTTTTTATCCACCACAGGTAAAGAGGTTCAACTTTCGGAGCTATCTCTTGCATCGGCAACAAGAGGTGTCAGATTTTAGCACAAGAACAAAGGTGCCTTCTTGGAAACTTGATGGTAGCATTTAGCGCTTATTTAGGCAAGAAATGTGTCTCAGAGATCAGTATCTATGGATGTCTTTGTGAAGCATTATCAAAAGCAAGTGAATGCAACGTCCTTGTAATGTTTTTCGGCATTGGGAACGTGGACCATTTCAATGCTTTGCTTATCGCATGGGCAGTGTAAGCACAAATGCCAATAAGAGCCGCGTCAGGAGCTAAAATAGATGGGTTTCCAAGCGCCGTGTTTTTCTTCCCCTGTACCTGTCAGTGTGTGGGAAAGGAGCTTTATGTAATCTAAATATGAGAGCTGAAAGGAAGAAGCGAATGAGGCTAGTCACCTTAAACAGCCCTATTATACTCTTTTCATTGCCTTTGATGGATGCTAACTTTAGGAAAATATCTGCAGAAGTTTGAAAGCACAAAGTCACCCAAAAATGTTCCAGAAAGAGTGCTCTTCTGAAAAGGCCATGTTATATAAAGCGTTTTTGTTTTGTTTTTTTGTTTTTTGTTTTACCCAGTGATGTAAATAGCTAATCAACCAATCAGGGTTTACAGAGAATGGTCTGAAAAGAGAAAATATACAGTGAGCAGGCAGTTCTGGGGGCGAAAATGCCTTGGTAATGCTAGAGGTTATAGGAGAATGGTTGACAGAGATAGGCTATAGTAATTCACTAGAAAAAATCTTACTCAGGGGTGGAAGTAGTACTCAAATACTACACTCAAGTAAAAGTACTACACAAAATTATTAATTGACAAAGTGACAAAGTATTGACTGACTTACTAGCACTACTCATACTACTAGTGCTAATAAAACTGCTACTACTACTTCTATAACAATTACTTGTACCAGCACGACTAGGTTTGCTATCATCATTACTTATCTCCTTCTTCCAATTCTACTTTCCACCCAAAAAAAGAATACATTAGTTGTTTGTGTGGATCCAATTCTTTTTTTTAAGATTCTTTACCATTGCAAGATAGGACCAAATATACTAAACCTAGCCACAAGGGGTCAGTAAAAGATTTAGTAGATTTATTACAAGACAAGACTAAAACCTTTGTTTTCCTCAGTCACTTGTAGCTGCTTTTCATATTTTTACTGTGGTACTTTTCAGGTCTATTGTTGAACGCACTCAAAAGAATTATGCACAAAACTTAACAATAATGTGATGTAAAAAAAAAAAAATGTTAACCTATTCTGTTACATTGCCTAATTTCCTTCCATTACTCTACAGATGATAGTAAATGTGTATGCAAATTGATGCAAATAGAAGAGTTAGGGTCGACACAGCTGATGCACTTACCTCTGTTCTATGAATCATTTCAGAATGAAAACATACCAAAAGTCCATTTAAATCCATTTGTTAGGCTAAAAGCTGCATGATTATTGTAGTATCACTTACACTGATAATGCCTCTCATATGACCGCGCTATGAGCCTGCTAACATTTACACATCCAATTATTCCACTCGCATCATTAGTGTAATCAGTGTAATTATGCTTATTAAACACTGTATTTTTAATTATTAAGTTAAAAAAGAAAGTTTTGAGCTCATTTGTGGATCAGAATGGACCCCAGACCTGATCCTGGAAGGTCAAATGAATTCAGGATTTTATCTCAGCACACACCACTGTCTCATTTGGATTCTAAATGTTTTCGATAATGTGTTATTAATAATCTCAGGAGCAGGGTGGTGGGGGTTTTTCGTGGCGTGTTTGATAAATGAGACGTTTTCTATTTAATATTTCCATGATGAAGGGCATGTGGGGCAGAGCGGCAGGTAGATAAGCTCCTGATGAAGAATGGGCTTGCCGCTATTAACGCGGTTATCTGGTAGCAAGGGGGCGGGGCCACAACCTGCTCTGATTGGGCATAGAAATGTAGATACAAGAACTTATTACAAAATTATATCTAGGAAAATTTCTTTCGAAGCATTGAAGTCGTTGGTATTGTGAATATTGTCTGTGTTCAAAGTTGTTAAATATGGGAGACTTTGGGTAGAATCTTAGTTGTGTCCATGCTGGGCTTCTGTAGTAACACAATATGGCTGACCTGTTAGCAAGATACCTTAAAATGTAAAGGTTGATATACTGCTGGTTTGGCCCATGTTATTTCGGACACTCTCTTGTCCATTTGACTTCTAATGGGACATCAGCTGCCTTAAAGTGCTTTACATAAAATAGTATTAAATAGTATGTAAAAGTGCTTATATGAGACCTATAACTAACAAAATAGTTGCTTTGTTTCATAAATTATATAACTTCTGTGTCAGCCTGCATTTGATTGACTTTTTAATCTCTCTAAAAACTACCACGGCATAACACCTTTGAGCACTTTATTCACACAGCACCATTTTATCAAATGAAACAATAAAGTTGACATGATATGCAAAAGCCATGGGGAGAACGGTCAATGGGCCGCAGCACTCTGAAACAAACCTGGGAGCGAGGAAGTGTCTTAGCATATGCACAATTGAACAACTCTCCATTGTAAAATAACTAGTAAAATAAATAGTGATTCAGTTTAGCTGGCATAAGATCCATATAAAACCTGCAGCCAAGCCAAGCAATTTCCCGAATACAGGTGGCCATAATAAATATATGTATTTTTTTGTATATTTGTATGCCCTCAGTTCCTCTGAGGCTCCTCCTCGAGGCTACAGCCCCGAGTCTAACCCCCCTGCCTCACCTCCGACCGTGTTCAAAGCCCCCGGTACAGTAGACCTTATTTTCCATTCACTTCCTCTTTCTGCTTTCCGATTTTCCACTACACTACTTTGCAATCCTCCTGTTAAGGGCTTAAGAGCGGTGTGCAAAGGGGGTGAAAAAACAGCAATCCATGAAATATGTGACATGCTCTATGTCCCGGACATGCATGGGGATCCGGGGCATCTTATCAGCAACCCCCGCCAGCATGCTCCCAAACACTTGTCGCTGCTGCTCATGCGGCGTCAAAAGCCGATCTGGCTGTGCTGCCGAGGACAAAAATCTATATTTATTTAAGACAAAAAAAAAAAAAAGGCAGAATGAGGGGTGTTTTGTACTGTAAAAGTTGTGGAAAGTTGTTTTTTGTGCAGTGCAGAGAAGGCCAGAGGGCTTGCTTTACTACGAGGTTCAAAGTGGAAAAGAAAAAAAGATGCAGGGCAAAAACAAAGACATCATTTTAGGTCTAAGGTGGTGATTCTCAACTGGTGGGCCGGGTCCCAAAATTGAGTCATAGGGAGGTTGAATATAGTTTTGATGATCATCAGATATTTTGAAGTTTAAATATTGTTTTAATTAAATGAAATTGTGAAAAAGATTTGGCCCATGGATGTTAGTAAAATAATTTAGAAAAACAGCTTGTTGTTTTTGTTGTTTGGTTCTGTATGTTCTGTAGTTAAAATAAATGAACAGTAAATAATGCAGACCACAGTACTGTTTCAATGGACAAAACCACATTAAAGACACCAAAAATTGCAACTTCTGTATAATGCTTCAAATGGAAACAGCTGCCTACATGTATGCTGTCAGTGAATGGGTAGAGAACATTAGCCAAAAGCTTAGCACAGCTGCTCTCTTATAGGAGTTTATATCAGCTACACCAGGTAAAAGCTACATACAAAACAGATTTAAAATATATGTGCCATAAAGTCTGTGGTAAAGTATTGAGAAAAATAACTTTGGTTCTGTAAAAATGGGTTACAATAAAATGATGAGGGATAAAAGTGAAAAGCTGAAAACTTGATGACACTTTAGCTACACAACCTGAGCTGGGTGCGCACAATTTGCAAATTCTGGACACACAAAATGCAAATGAAAGCCAACTTGCTACTTTGTGCATGTGTGCTGTAAATAAATGGGTAGAGAACATTAGCAGAGACGAGCTTACAAGCCACAAAATACTTCCAGCCTAGACTTATAACCTTCAACATTTTTCCACACTTGTGCAACTTCAGATTTAACTCTTCTCCCCTCTCCCCTGCTGTGTTCCAGTCCAGCCCCACATCATCCAGCTGAAGAACGTGACGGCGGTGGAGGGCAGCGCCGCCATGATCTCCTGTGTGGCCGAGGGAGAGCCGCTGCCCGACATCTCCTGGAGACGAGCCAGCGATGGGCAGACTTTTATGGACGGAGTCAGGGTAAGGAGAGCCAAGGCCGGTCCATCTGTCCGTTTGAGCTTCACATCACATGGCAGCAGCAAATCCTGGGAGGAGGAAGTAGCTAAAAGTGAACTGTACAAACAAGGGCATGGTCTAGGTCAACCTCCGAGTAAGACTGGAATTCAAGCCCAGTTCTGAAAGAAGTTGGGACACTGTGTAGTAATGAATCTCATAATTTTAGACACAATAGAACATACACAACAACATCAGGTGTTGAGATACAGTGTATTTCCAAAAGTATTTCCTCACCTTTGCTCTAATTCATTCCAAAGGTGTTCTGTCAGGTTGAGGTCAGGACAGGTCAGTCAACTTCTTCCACACCAAACTCGCTCATCCATGTCTTTATGGACCATGCTTTGTGCTCTGGTGCAGTCATGTTCCTTTCATTGGAACTAAGGGGGCAAGCCCAGCTCCTGAAAACAACCCCACACCATAATCTGATTTTAGTAATTTGGCTGCGTGAGTAAATACTTTTGGAAATATAGTGTTTTTTAACATTTTATTTAAAAAAAAATAGCACATTTCCAATTTGATGGTAGCAACACATCTCATAAAAATTGGGACAGAGAAACAAATGCATAATAAAGTACTATAGAAACAGCAGGAAGATTATTTTGCAACTACTTCAATTCAATTGGTAGCTTTTCCATTAAAGAGAAACTATGCAACTTGCAATGCAAAGTTATTCACTGTTTTGGTCACATTTTTTTCTTCTGTGCCATGATGAACATCCATTCATCCATCTTCAACTGTTTATCTGGGGCAGCAGTCTAAGCAAATATGTCCAGACCTCCCTCACCCCAGACTCTTCCTACAGCTCTACTGGGGGAATCCCAAGGTGTTTCCAGGTCAGCCAAGAGACATATTCCTGCTAGCGTGTCCTTGGTCCAAATAACAAAACCCACCGCTAGCTTGTTATTATGGCTAACCAGGATGTGTTGCTTTCTCACCCAACCCAAGACTTCAGGGACATGTGGACAGTGCTCCTTATCTTGCAAGGCTGGTTTTTCACCAAGAAAACAAGAGTGAGGTGCAGAGAGCTTTATTCACCCTGTTATAGTCATCACACTGACTTATTTAAAGTTAAAAAGTTGCATAGTTCATCTTTAAGATATCCGAGTATAAAAGGAGCATTTTAGATATTTGGGTATTTATGGAGTCTTTTGTTGCCCCTGTCTGAACTTATTTGAGATGTGTTGGTACAATCAAAGAGCTATTTGTCATAAAATTGTAAAAAAAAAAAAAAAATTAGATATGCTGTTTATGTTCTATTGTAAATAAAATGTGTTACACTGTGTCCACAATTTTTTTTTTTTTTTTAGGATTGGCATTGTGCACAGATTTAGGTTTTGGCATTGTGCACAAAAACTGAAAAACAGTATTTTTGCAGCTGGATGATATTTTGACAAATATCCTGAATTTATTCACAAATGCCATTACAGCAAAAAGGACAAAAGTTGTACTTGCCAAATACCAACTCTAAATTGAACTTTGAAAAGCGGCTCTGTTTTTGCAGACTGGTGTCATGGCTGCCACTAATGAGTATTTCAAAGGTTTTAATAAAACAGCCAGCGTCCTGAGATAACCCCTGCATACTCAGAGAATAGTCAGGTTGAAAAATGAACTGCCATTTTTCTTTGCAAATGTTTACATTGGACACAAAACAACACTGCGAAAATACTCAGAAATAATAGGGGATGACTTTGCAATAGTTGTCGAAAAGTTAAACTATTCTTGACTTTTTTGGAGAGGCTTGTGCCCACAGTGCTATGACTGATTTTTTCCCATTAGTGACCTTCTGACCAGGCACAATGTGAAGAGTGAAATACAGCACCAACGTTTCAGACCAAAGGTTATCTGTATCACTGGTTCAAAATAATAGGAACCTGACTTGGGAGATGATTGGAGAGCCGACAGGGACATGAAAAGTCTCTTGATTCTTGATTTATTGCAGTAACACAAGAGCAAGCCTTGTATTTGTCAATAAGCTCGTGTAATTTTTTCACGCTGTTGAAAACTAAAAATATTAATTGAGACATTTTTAGACTTAAGGATTGATAACTGTTGTTTATATATTTGTTAAATGGGTTATATTGCGCAAAATCGACTCCTCTTTTTACCATGTTATAATATTGCTCCCTCATCAAAAACACACCTGGAGTTGTGTTTTGTTTCATTCATGCATGTTTGAGTAATCTTCGTTTCTTTTACACAGAGTTTGTAAGAGGCCAAAATGGCTCATTTCACACAGTCCTGTCCCATTCAGGAATCACTGCTACAGCTAACGCCTCCCTCGCAGCAACCAACCAAATCATGGGATGCATCAAAGCACTGAAGGGTCATGACAGCAGGCTGGGCAGCGGGGAGGGAGGGCTCTTAAAGTGACAGGGACCTAATCTGAGTGTTTCTCACAGTCAAATGATGAGTTTCTTCAAAAACTCTTCTTCTTCCGTTTCCATGAATAATCCAGCCACAGATGGTCACAAGCTAGTTTTCTCATTGTGCCTAGCCTGGCGAGCCAGCATCTTCTACTTTCTTCTCAAAAGCAGGATAGTCTGGTTCCTCACTCGCGGCAAAGCATTTCTCTCTGGTCGATTTAGAACTGGCCTATCACAGCCGTTTATCTGCAGACCATCTCATAGATATGGAAGTAAAGCGAGTTTAATAACTTCTCTCACCTGATTAACTGCATTTAGTGTATTGCTTTGTCACCTGAGATTCTGCTGAAGTCCTTGTTGTTGTTCAGTCCTTTGTGGGATTTTTTCCTTGGTCTTTGCTCCGTTTCCATTTTAACAACAGTAAAGGCCTGTTAACATTCGACATAACCACATTCAAACAAACCCACTTTCTCCACAACTCTTTGCACAACTGGCTTCTGCTGCTGTCCCTGTTCAGAAATAAGTACAGAGTTGCTCATAAAATGACATATTCTGACATATTCAAAACTTACGCAAACTTCTTTGTATAGAATAGGAAAAGAGTTTGTTTGGTTGACCAGGCTACATTGTGTGAGTCCCAAGCCTGGATAAATGGAGAGGGTTGGGTCAGGAAAGGAATCCGGTTTATAAGTTCAGCCAAATCAGTATGCAAATCACTGTATAATCATTAAATGGCAGTGAAGTTTGTCTGTTTACATGTTTCTGTTGCCTCTACACTATGGAAAATGTCAAAATAATGCCGTATTCTGGGTGTATCTCAACACTATTTTGATCACCTTAGGCCTCTGTAATTCTATTTGCTGCCATGTCTGTGTGACTAATAAAAAGCCAGTGGGAGCATTAGCGGGTAATGACTTGTGTATGTCCTCATAAAATTAAACCTGATGTAATAATTGCCATCTGCCATACATTATAATTAGACGCATTCATTGCCAGAAGCCATGCCGGCGGGTCATTTGGAAAGCACATACATTTCCTTGTTTGACGAATGCGTTTGGACCATATGTGGCTAGATACGTATTACCTAGAGTGCACATTCACCTTCATTTCAGGAAATGGTTTCTAGAATTGCAACCACTGCCATTTTGCTAATTACCTTTAAATGAGTGTCAGGAGTGCTCCATCTCACGGATCTGGCAAAGTGCTTGAGCCATTTGCGGGGAAAAAACACCCAAAACAACAAAGATGGCCGCCTGCGCTTCTTTCGCTGGTGAAAAAAGGTCACCGGCGGAGATAAATGAATGTGTGCATTGGCTCGAATCGCTGGGTTGATAAATCACGGGCGAAAATGAGAGTAAAGTGCTTCTCTTCCCACCGCAAATGCAATTACGGTGATGGTGTAGCGGCCGCCGAGCAACACACCAAAACATAAGCAAAGACAAACAGAGCACGCAGCCGCAGCCGGGATGATGGATAGCCCCAGTCATTTGGGTTTAAGGCCGGATCTTCCTCTCTCAATTTGCGCTCCAATCTGCATATCCACTATAGTCGCACTTCCCACTCCAATGTATAATGCGCCCTTAATTTCTCACTTTCTTCCTCAACTAGCTCCGTAACCCCTGCTAACACAATAATGGGAATTTAATTATGAAACGAATGAGGTGGTATTGTTGGATCCCGTGCTATTGTTCTAGTGACAAAAGTGATTCATCCGACTGAAACACGTGGAGAGAACTTTGTGGAGAAATGTTTGAGTGGAGATGGGAAGATGTTTGTCAGTAAAAACCTTGAGAGATACAGACTGCTATAGTCATTATTGATGGGCTTGCAGAGGGATTTCTGATTGGAACAACACACATTCTTTTACAGCACACTATAGAGAAATGTTTTGGTTTTTTTTTGTTTTTTTTTTGAGACTGTTTTATAAGCACTTGGTAGAGGTAAGAAATAAATAGATACTGTGGTGAGATTGTCGACACTGTCGTCATGTCCCTGGGCAAGACACTTTGCCTACATCGTCTACTCCAGTTATTGTATGTGGCTGGTTGCGACAGGAAGGGCATAAGGCATAAAAACTGGCCCAATCACTGTTTCACTGTGGCAACCACCAACATACATAAAAAAAAAAAATTCTACAAAATGAAAAATGTCTGCAAGGAATCAGTGAAAACAGAGCTGTACATCACTTTTTGGATAAATGAATGAGAGCAGACTGGATGTAGAGAGCTGGTTGATTGGTTAGTGCTTCCAGAAGTGGGCTTGTGCAACCAAGCGTTCTGAGGACACAGAATGGCCGTGTCAGAGAATAGAGGATAACTTAAACATGCATGAATGAAATAAAACACAACTCCAGGTATATTCTTAATGAGGGAACATTATTATAACATGGTTAAAAGCTCAGAAAAGTCAATTTCTCATAATATAGCCCCTTTAGGTACAGTTCCTTAATTAAAGTAATTAAAGTATTTTTTGACCTCAGGGGGAAAAATGAATTGCTAATGATTTCACAACATGAAAGTCCTGGGTTCAAGGCCAGAAGGTAATAGCAGTAGTAATACTAATAGTATAGTTGCAGAAGGAATAGTAGTAACTACTTTGTGCTTCATGCTTTTTTTTTTTTTTTTCTAGTTGAGCGACAATATTCTGAAGTCAAAGTACTTTAACTTCTATTTTTAATATATTTTTTTCACAGCAAAACACAATTGCTTTTTTTATGTGAGATTTGGCTCACTATATGTATCCAGGTATTTTAACAGATTATTTACCATTGTGAACTATAAGGACTTTGTGTCTGAATGGACAGAGCATTTACCCCTGAACGAGAAGATCCTACGTTTGAGTCTAAATCTGGGTACTATATTTTGATCATTGCAAGATAGGGTAATACCTTAGTAGAGTTTTTTGCTCTTTTAGTGCTTTTAGATTGTGGTTATTTTTGACTCACATTTAAAACACAAGGGTTAGGTTAAGGCCATGCATTTTAACAAACATTTTCAATGTCTAAAATGTATTTTTTCCTGCAGTCTTTGAATTTTGCAGCATTTCTTAAAGTCTAGACACATCACTCACCCATCCTAGCCTTGTTTTGTAGCATTTACATCTGACACTGCTATTGTCTGAATTTTCCCTCTCTGTTCTGTCTATATCCTGAAATAACACATTGCAGTGCTGAGATTGCAGCATTGATTCTGCTTCTTCATATGTGCACAGTAAATACACACATACCACTCTGTTTGAAGTCTGACAGATCACACGGACCGATTCCATATATTTTCTTATTGTCTGCCCTCCCTCTTCCCCCAGACGCTTCCTCCTTCCTTTCATCTCCTCCCTCCGCCTTATTCCCCACACTTCCATCGCGTTTCTCCAGCTTTTATCTCGGCGTTCACGTGTTCCCTGGCCGCTCACATGTGTGTGCTCCGTGTACTGCAGTCTGGACGCTTGCCCCCCAGTACTACTGCGCTGCATATCAAGTAGTAGTGTGTTCCTCTCTACAGTCAGGGGTTAGTAAGTAATTTCCTGACTCACAAGCGCTCCAGAAGATTTGCTGCTCTTGTGTTGCGTCCTTTTCTACCTTGTATCTTAAACATTCTCATTCAAGGCACATTGTGGATGACTTGAGCTGGCAAAAAGTTTTATGTATTCAAATATTCTGTAGTCCAAGTCCAATGATACAGCACTGATAAAGCATTCTGGGCACTGTTATGTAGAGCAACATGAAAAAGAGCAGGGGGGTCACAAGGGAAGATTATAGAGCCTAGAAACATAATGAGTATTAGCACGAACTAGAGCAGCTGCATGTGGATCTATTTAAACAGAGAATGTTTACATGCTTAGAAATGTAAATATGCACATGTGAATGGGTGCACACAAGCATGATCACATATGACTGTGCAGCAAAAAGAATCCAAGACACGCTGGTCTGTTTTTTTTAGGTCAAGGCAATGGCATAATCACATGTATGTATTTAATGTCAGTGCCTGGTGACAGAACATCAGCAAATGGTTAAATATTCAGCCATAGGAACAATTAATGTTACACAAACTAAATGTTACATCCTAAAAGCCACTAAATTCTGTCTGCTACAAATAACTTAACTTTGGCGAAAAACCGTTTAATTTACTGAAATTATTTGGCTCCCTTGTCACAAGTAGTAGTGGATAATGTTGCAATCCAAATGCATGAGCCGTTTTTTTAATCGGTCACTCATGGAAGGTGACACAAAATGTATGCAGGGGCCTGGTACACACACTCACTGGTTAGAAGCATAAGTCCAGCTTGCAGCAGTTATGATTTATTGTTTTGTTTACAGTTTGCACTGCAATTATAAGATGTTTTACCAGGCCCAGTCTCAAAGGTTCCTCCTGTTTGAGTAAAATTGGGTCAATAAAAATTGGGTCAGTAATTTGCTTTGCTGTACAAACATAAATTGTCCCTCTCTTCGCCCTCTGCTACCATTTTAAAAGATAAGGCACACCATTAGTGTCCAAAACTGTTCCCAGCCCTAAAAACTGACATGAACATTTTTTTTTTAACTTTCAATGAGTTACATTTTTATTACCTCCCATGACCAGAACTATAAAATTATAAAATTAAAACCTTCATTGATGATGTTAATATATGTGTAATTTTTTTGCAAAAATACACAATATTTTGGGATGAAAAAAATTAAAATCTATTTTCCAATAAACTCATGTGTCTAGATTTTTTGAAGTCTAGACACATCACACGTATCTTAGCTTTGTTGTGTAGCATTTTATTCCGCTGACATTGAAACTTTTATTTTCTGAATTCTTCTCTCTGTTCTGTCTATATCTGAAATAACACATTGCAGTACTGAGACTGCAGCCTTGAGTCTTCCTCATGTGCACAGTAAAGACACACATTTTACTGTGCATGTACAAAGAATACTTCATATTTTAGCAAGAAAAACACAAAATGTGAAACATTTTCCAAAACGACAAGTGTATTATTTGGGTTGAGGTTATTAGAGGCTTGCATATATCAGTTTATAACAACATTTGGATGGGTTATTGTGTTTAGAGCAGTGCCAGTGTATATGTACAAATAAGACACTTACTATTAGGGTCAGATTTAGCAAAGGTTTGCATGCACGCTAACTGAAAAAGTCGGGCTAAAATTGGAACAAACCCAGGCACAGCTGAGGTTTGCGTCTCTCACTGGAGCAAATTCAGCGCGGCGCAGATTTTGCTTCTGTGACTCAGGGAATGTGTAAAATGAGGTGTTCTCACCAGAAATTCAAGGCATGGAAAATGCAAATGAAGTCACTTTGCGGTTGCTGTTTGATTTATCATGAGTACAGGAGCTAAAAGTGTGTATAAATTTAGCACGTCTGAGAAGCAGGTGCAAAGGTTTTGCGGAGGAAAGAGTGCAGCTTTTAGTGCACAGATGTGGCGTTGAAAATAAGTTAGAATGCTTTAACGGGGCTCATTTACAAAGATACAACAGTAATGTGTTAATTTGAAGGTGGAGGAAACAAAGAGACAGACTTTAATTGCAACACTTTTTCTTGATTCCCTCGCACTTCCCTGAACTTCAGCCTTTACAGCTTTCAGTCTGCCCCACGTCCTTTTAAAAGGAGTCTGTAAAGGCTGCGTAAAGCCTACGCGATGAGGGTCAGTCCCATTGTGTTTATTCCATTGCCTCACGATGATCGCTGCGACGCTGGATTGACAGCTGCCCACAGTGGATTGAGGCTGCGCTGCTGTTTAATGTATGAGCAGAGGACATCAACTTTTTTATTTTTTATTTTTATATTTACGTGATCATTAGCACTGTATAAAGCCCATTTGCTACGTTTTATAGGCTACGTGAAGGGTTACTGGCTCTGACAGACCGGGAATAGGACTTTACCTTTCCTCTTTGCCTCTTCACTGTGGGAAACTCGAGTCATGTGACTGTGGTCAGTGCCAGAATCTTATAAGACAAGAATTTAACAGGAACAGACTACACAAATTTAATAGAAGAAAGTGAAATGCATTGCAATGACATTATTATTCCTCAAAGACAACAGCAGTCAGTGTTGTCCTGCTATGAGGTGCACTCTCAGGTTGACTTTTGTGTTACATCTCTGTAGGAAAGATGCAGTCGGAGCTGCCAGAGCAGTTCTGCTCCTGTTATTGGTGCGTCTTGTGCTCACGCAAAATTCTCATTTACTCATTTACTTGTGCACTTTGTCTTTGTTTATCATAAGCAACATGCCCACACATAGCAAACGCTATTTTTCAATCTGCACTCGCAATTTAGCACCAGTCTTAGTAAATCTGGCCCTTAGTGTACAAAACAGTTCCCAGGCCTAGAAAGTGCTATAAAAATGTCATGAATAAACATTTTTCACTTTTAAAGGTTCCGATTTTTATTACCTTTTCTCCCAACCAAAAATATTAAAAATATATTGAACTTTTTAATTTTTGGCCATTGTTGTGTACATAAATATGGTTCTGTGCCTCTTTTTTTCACATACACAATAACACTTTTACACAAAATAAAAGGGTGTAGTGAGTTCTTAAGGTAAAATGTTAAACTTCGGAAACATTAAGATTTTAAATTTTTTATGCCATTAACATCAAAATCACATCAAACATTTTGACCATGAAGACTGAAAAGTGCAACAAATCTCCAAACCTGTCCCAAATGGTGTCAGGGGGTTCACAAACAGCTTCAATGTAGGTCTACTGTTTGTTGATAATCCAGTCTAAACACTGACACTTGTTCGTTTTAAATCTTTTGTTTGACTCAGCTCCAAAGTTTAAAGAGAAGAAAAGACATCAGACTGTCAGACTGTTGTTGTCATTAGAGTCTCAAACAGTGCTCAAGTGGGAGTGTGCCGACACTAAACAAGCAGACCAGAGCCCACTCGTCACCACTATAGGAGCTTCAAAAGGACTCAGCTTGTTTTGATTCGTTTGTTGTTGTGTTGTTGAAGTCACAGTTTCATTATCACCACACTCACCCCTATGAGTACTCCGAGGCCTTGAGCTAAATGCATTGTCTTTTTTTTCCTCACACTTTCTAAAGCTTTGATTCAAGTTGCCTTAATGGGCTAATTAGTTTGAAACGTGGGAAGGCAGGCATCACAGACAGAGAAATGTTTTCCCCATTCAAATCTATAGGAAGAAGTTTAAGCTCTTTTAATTATCATCCCTTGAGCTGCCGACTCCAATTGTTTCTACTGAAATCTGAAATTACTTTTGTACAAATGGCTCCATCTTATTGGTACTTAGCTAAAACTTTTGTGATTATATTAAATGGCTGTATCTAGGTTCATTTAGGTTACAAATGCTAAGATAACACTGTCACTGTAATGGGCTATTCAGTCAGCAACTTTTAAAATAAAGCAAAATATTGTATTTATAACTAATTTTAGTATTGTTAAAATCACATAAGTAATTTTGATTCTAAGAAAATTGGAAATGTGATATTGGACACTGAAGAAATTCCTTGTTTTTTGTATGGGTTCATTGCCATTGCGAGATAGGGCCAACTTTGTTATTCTATTGTCTATTGACTGTTTTTGCATTGTCATCTTCATTTAAAAAAATATTAACTCCAGCCACAAGGGGCCAGTAAAGAAAAAAATGATGAGTTTAATGAATTCTTTACCACTGTAAGAGATAATGGCTTTTTACTCAATAGATAAAGCATTTACCCCTGAACTAGAAGGCCCATTTCAAGTCCAAGTCTGGGCACTATACCTTTACCATTGTGAGATAGTTCTTTAGCTTTGTAAAATGTATATTAGAAACACAGTACATAATGATTTTGTGAATAATGTGTTTTTGTATTGCTAAGGTCATGTGGTGGCTAACGGTCTGCAGGCTAACAGCTAGCATGCTCCCAGGCTGTTGTTCCTCATTACCACTGAACGTCGATTACAGGAGTGATAGCCCCGTCGCAGTAATTGACCCGTTACTCCAGATTGATGCCATCTGTCTTCATACACATTTAATGAGCTTGTAATAAATCCAGGTTTAGTGCTCTAACCCTGGTTCTGTGTGGACTGACTGTGGACGGTAAGAGGGGCCCACACAGATGAGCGGGCCCCATGGATCACCAGGCTGCCACTCTGTTCAACAAAGTTTCACTCAACAACTTTGTCCAAATGGATCTGAAGGACCTACGGCGGATTTAAGCTTTCTATTGAAATTTGGGGCAGGTGTGCATTTGTTCAGTATTAGTTAGAAAATTCTTACAAAATATTCACGTTTTGCAATTGATTGAGTATTTTTTTTTTTTTCTTTTTTTTTTTTTTTTGAATTGTACAATCAAGGTCGAAAAGACGTGGTAAACTGTCCAACATAGACTATGAGAGAGATGGTTGGCTTAATCCTGGTTTAGTCCTGGTTTAGTTCTGGTTTAGTCATTGTTTTATTCTTGTTTACTCCTGTTTTAATCAGGACTTAGACCTAGTTTAGTCCTGGTATATTCTTGGATTAGTCCTGGTTCATTCCTGGTTTAGTGCTGGATTATTTCCAGTTTAGTCCTGGTTTAATCGTTGTATAGTCTAATTACGGTTTAGCTCTCATAAAGTCCTGTTTTTTTCCCTGGCTTAGTTCTACTTTAGTCCTTGTTTTGTCCTGGTTTAGTCCTGGCTTTATTCTGGTTTTGTCTTGGCTTTGTCCTGGTTTAGACCTGATTTAGGCCTGGGTTTTTTTTGTCCTGGTTTTGTCCTTAAGTCCTAGTTTTGACCTACTTTAATTCTGATTTAACACTTGTAGTATCCCTCCACACAATGGTATTTACTAATTGCTCATGCATGGTTTAAACTTGCCTAATGTGCTTCTGTGTGTGTTGTGTGTGTTTCCAGAGTTCGGACGGCCGCGTCGAAGTCCGAGGTCGTCACGGGAAGTCCGAGCTCACCATCAGCGGAGTGAAGCTGTCCGACCTGGGCCGGTTCGACTGCGAGGCTCTGAGCAGGATCGGGGGCCACCAGAAGAGCATGTACCTGGACATCGAGTGTACGTACTGCAGTAGACCCCACCCAAAACTACGACTGTTGCTGCTGCTGCGGTTCAAAATGTCAGCGTGCACTCACATGAACTGGGGTTAATTAGTGAGATACTGTATCCTTATGTGTTCGGAGCTCCCTTGCTTCCTCTGTGCTGCCTGTTGGGGGTTATTTGGGGCGGGCTCTCCCAGTGCCTAATGATCTCTGAAACCAGCGTCTCCATTTTGGCCTTCAGATGATTAGGTTCATTATGAGTGCAGTTCTGTAGCCTGCACACGACTGCTGGAAATATTTATTTAGTGCATACAGTAGTAGCTCCAACAACAACAAACAGGGCGGGCAGCAGAATATTATGGATAGAGAAAATATGTTGTATCTCTTTAGTGGAGTGGAAACCAATTTTCTCCTCCCGTGGCTTAGGCGACTGGTGAAATCCCTTCAGACCTGTTTTGCATAGTTTCTGACAAGTTGACAGCGGTGATAGCATCCTGAGGTAGAAGAAAAATAAAAAAAAATAAAATAAACAACGCACTCCCACTGCCATCCACAGTCAGTCAGTCCCGACAACACTGTGTGCAGTGGTTCTCAAACTGTGGTGGGACGTGGGCTTCTGCTGGTGGTGCTCAGGACACTTTTGGAGTTCAGGTTTCTGATGCAGTCATGGGATAGTTAGGGCTTGAATTGTAGATGACTGTTAAGACCTGGTTTAGTTCTGGTTTAATCTTGGTTTAGTCCTGGTTCAGTCCGAGTTGGATTAGCTGGATTATTCCCAGTTTAGTTCTGGTTTAGACCTGGTTTCATCATTGTTTAGTCCTGGTTTAGTTTTGATTTTGTCCTGGTTTAGTTCTGGTTTAGACATAGTTTAGTCCTGGTCTATTCCTGATTTAGACCTGGTTTAGTTTTGGGTTCCATCCTGGTTTAATTCTGGATTATTCCCAGTTTATTCCTGGTATATTCTTGGATTGGTCCTGGTTCTGATTTAGTCTTGGATTATGCCCAGTTTAGTCCTGGTTTAGATCTGGTTTAGTCCTGCTTAGATCTAGTTTAATTCTGGTTTAATTTTTGTTTTGTTCTAGTTTAGACAGTGTTTTGTTCTGGTTTCGACCTAGTTTAGGCCTGGATTAGTTTAGTCCCGGGTTTGTCCCACATTAGTCCTGATTTGGTTCCTGTTCTGTCCTTATTCACTAAGACCTTTTTAGTTAATCCCTCTTGGTTAGACTATCCCACTAAAGATGACACTTGAAAACACCAAATATTTAGCCAGTACTTGGTGTAAAAAGTTTAAGAACCACTAGATCTACAGCTGAGAGTGTAGTCCCAGTCTATGGACCCCTCCTGTATATGTATATGTATATGTGTATGTGTATATGTATATGTATGTGTATGTTGTGTATTGGTAGTGAACTAATGAACTCATTTAGTAAGTCGGTGTGAGCTGCGGGGATAACACGTCCTGCCTGTGACGGAGAGCCAGGCATCAATCTTTTTAATGGAATCCTGCAAGCGAGCATAAAACAAGCATAATGCCTCTCTGACTGCGCCAGGACGGAGAAATCCCTCTGCCCAAATCGTCCATTACTACCCTTCCTATTTGCCGAGCCAAATGACTTTCTGTTTGCATCCTTTAGTATCGGATGTCCCCCTCCCGCAACAGGGAAGGTGGTGGCTTCAGTTTTTTCTTGCACCGGGACTTTAATGAAATGCTTCTTCTTTTCCCTTTGAGGAACTTGTGAGTTAAGCCGGAGCGAGTCATTTTTTGCGTCTTTGATCAGGCGACGCAGCTCCACCTTTGATTTTAGTGTTTAATTGGCTGTCACAAACGCCTCACACGGCAGACATTACTCCTACTAACGGAGTCGCTCTTGTCTCAGAGCAGAAAAATGTTCTCGCTTTCCCAGGTCTGAACTAAAAATACAGTTCTGAAAAAGTTTTGTGTGTAAAATGTAAATAAAACACAATGCGGTGGTCAGCAAATTACAGAAAACTGTATTTGATCCACAGTAGAACAGGGGTGCGTGTTGGCAGAGTGGTTAACATGTCCTCCCCTTGAGACCTTAGGTTCTCTCTTGTTATCAGGAATAAATAGCTCTGAAATGAACCGTTACACTGTAAAATTGCTAATGTTAGCTCACCTTACCCCCACATAAGGCAAAAAGCTGCAATAATCCAGTCTGTTTTATTCATTAAAGTGATAATTCATGTTAAATATCACACGTACGATTATTATTTATCTCTAGTACTAAAATATCTAGTGAGTCTGTTCAGGCTTTATCACAGAAGACAGTTATCAGTGGAGTTTGTCAAACCTTATTTTTTTTACACAGACGCCAGAGTCACGTGATCAACGGCAAGGGGGTTAGGAGCTAGGGGTGATGTTCGGACACAGCCTGCTTCTTAATCCTTGACCATCATAATCTGAATGGTCAAGGATTAAATCTCGCCTTCTTTAAAGGGTAGCACTATAAACATATTGCTGATTGATATTTATATTTAATTGCAAACAGCTCGAAATGTTTCATCAAAATCAAAATTTGCCTGTAACATAGCACTGTCCACATCAGTCGTGGAACAGTATCACACATGACTCCAACAACAACTGGACATACATCTTTTTCTTTTTTAATGCACAACATGAATTGTCTTGTCTGAAGAAATTAAATCACTTGAAATATTTTTTTTGTAACCCATATTTTTCAACAAAAATACTGGTTCCTCTCATCCAGCCCACATATTTCAGACTCGAATGAAAATGCTAAAAGTATCTCAGGACACTGAGAAATAATTAAAATTGCCTATAGAAAAATAATGTCAGCTTGTGACTAACTGTTGTCCATGATGTACTCCACCTGTGGCCCATAATAGGTTGAAGAAGAAAAATAGAACACAAACAGCATTTCAGGTATTGAAACTGTGATATTATACCATTTTGAAATTGATGGCAGCAACACTTCTCAAAAAAGTTGAGATAGGGCAACAAAAGCGAGCTAATGAAGTTCACTGGCAACATTTCATTAAGATGGCTTGGTCTAAAAGGAGCATTTTAGAAAGGCAGAGTCTTTATTGGATATATTGCTCAGAATCTTCATACCCTCAAGTGGTAAGCGATTAAAAACATTATTCTGTACAGGAAATCGCTGCATAGATCATTAAAATTTCCAGAAGTCATTATCTCAACTTGTTTTGTAATTGTGGTTTTATTATTTTCTGTGTTGTGGGTGCAGATATACCAAAGTTCCTGACCAACCACACGGTCTACTTCTCGTGGGAGGGTAACCCGGTGAACATCAGCTGTGATGTGATGTCCAACCCCCCTGCCACCATGCTCTGGAGACGAGAGCGCTTCACCATATCTGCAGAGGGGACGCCCAACACCAGGATACACAGCGCCGAGGGCAAGTCCGTCCTGGAGGTGGGTCATCAGAGAGAGTACTCAAGATACAATACTGTAATTTGCACAAGAGTACTACCTGCCATTTTGTGTCAGCATACCTGTCCCGGCGCAGTAGGGCGTTGATGGGGATAGCAGTTATTGCCCCTGTCTGTCACTTGTCAGGATATCCCTCTGTCTGCTGCTCCTATTGGCCATAAACTGAAGCAGACAGGAAGAGTTATACGTTTTTTTCTAATTCAGCCTAAAAGTGCTATAAGAGATTTATGAGAATAGAAACCCACGTCTTGCCAAGTGGGAGGAAGCCTAAACTTTAAAACTCTCTCTGTCAGTCTTCAGGCCAAGGAGAGGTGTGTAGGCACTAGCACAGAGCTGCACCACAGAGAGTGTTCTGGTCTAAAAGTTTATGATACGTCTAACTTGGTTGGTTCTATCTTTGCCATTTGAGTAAAAACTATTTGAATTCCAAAATCTGTGGAGAAAAACAGAGTAATTAAAGTGTGAGTCAGTCATGTCCTGGAACTGTGCTCTGTAATAACAGTCGGTTGATGACTTCTCTGGCAGTATCTAATTAAAATAATCATTTACAATCATATACTTGCATTCAGCAGAAGCACCTTTAGCTATCTTTATTTCAAGTGTTAAAGTGTTGCTCATCTTCCAGACACGATGAGCGTCAGTGCTGAAATAATATATTTAATAATAAAATTCTAAAACAACAAATAATATGAATGTCGCATTTTGTTGCAGTTTTTCAACATAAATCCTTTTTTTTAAGCTCAAACAGAGCACACCTGTCAGTCCAACAGAAGCCCAGATTTGTTTTATCATTACGTGATGCAAAAGATAACATACAGTTGGAAAAAGCCAAAACATGATACATCTGACAATACAAAAGACATTACAGTACCAAAGATGTTACATCAAGACAACAGTCAGCGAGAGTGTGGGTGTGTATGTGTGTGCATGTGCGTGTGCATGTGCGTGTGTGTGCATACAGACTTGGCCGGTATGATTAGGATGAGAGAGAAAAATAAAAAAAGTTAATAGAAATTAAAATAAAATAAAATAAATAATAGTAATAATACTGGATCAGCAATTTAAGCTATAAATCTGCAATGCTACTACCACCACCACCAATTGTAAGTATTATTAATAATTAGAAGAGTATCAGTATTACAGGGAGGTCATGGTGACCAGACAACTGACTGTATGTAATTTAGAGTAAGTCTTTGGCCAGTGTGGTGTGTTGCTTGAGCACAGTGGACTGAGTCCCCTCAGTCGCCCACCCACCCAGAGGAGGCTGACTGAGGGGACAGTTACCTCCACCAGCAGGAGCCACTCCCAGACCCTCCCAGGAGGTAGTGTGCTCTCGCCGGTGAAGGGCCCATGCAGTTGTCCAATCTCACTTTTTATTATTGATCTAACTTGCTTTATTTTTTTATTCAAACATTTTTCTAATGTGTTTTTTATATCTCTTTACATACTTAAACTATTGTCTAGTCCTCATCCCCGCCACTTGTAGCCAAGTCGTGATAATGGATAAGTAATAATAGTTACTAAATAAAGCAGAAGTAATTAGCAGTGGCAGTGACAGCAGCAGTAGCAAGCAGTATCAACATAGGTAGTAGCAGTAGCAGCAGCAGTTACATTAATATTGTTATTCTGTTAGACAGTGTCGTAACCATGTTATACTAAAACAAGAGATGGGTGAAGAGAAAAGGGAGAGAGAGAGAGAGGCAAACAAATAAAGTGTGTGAAGACTCTCACTCGTCCAGGGTAACTGCATAGCAACAAAAGGTTTAAAAAGCTGTCATCTGGACTTGGTTTTTAAAGTTGAAGACTTTCACCTCTTATCCAAGAGGTTTTCTCAATTCTGAAATAGAACTGGTGAGAGCTGGTTTATCTGCTCCTAGGAAGGAGGAGTTTTAGACCTGAAACTAAATTCTATTGGTTCAGGAGACTATGAAAAGGCCTGAGTGGTTCCGGGTCCTTAGGAGTCCTTTGTCCTCAGCTGTAGTAAGGGGGACAGTCATTAACCCTCCCCCAAATAATAACTAAATAACTGTAATTTTGATGCAACAAAGCAATAACAATAATGATTATGATAACATTAACAACAGCCATAATAAATAACCATAATTATAGAAATAGGTAGATTTTTCATTAGATGTTCATAATGACAAGATCAGGGCAGAGCATATAAAATAGAGCATATATAGGTGATTCGTTTGTTAATTAGACGTTCATAATGAAAAAAAAATATTAATACCAATAGTAATAAAAGAGGATAGTTATAATAAAATAAAAGTAAAATATATACTGTATGATTGTTGCTGCTGACAATACTATACAACTGCTATATACTACTACTAACTGCTAAAACAACTCCTACCACTGTTATTACTACTAGTGCTACTACGACTCATATTACCACTGCTACAACTCTTACTAATACTACCCACTTTGTTACCAAGGTCATAAATATTTTAACAGTATGCTTGAGTGGACATAGGTACTTTCCACTTCTTCCTAGCAGCCTGTGTACTGCAGTAATTGATTTGTATTTTGTGAAAGTACCAATCAAATGAACTTGTGTTTACATTGTGTTTACATTTTTGTTCTCAGGTGACTCCGATGTCCGACCGGGATTTCGGCCGCTACAACTGCACGGCCCGGAACAACATCGGCGTTCGATATCAGGAATTCATTCTGGCACAGGCGGGTGGGTGCACTGCTAATGAGTTTTAAGACTTCATTTCAGGAGCTATGGATCCCACACCTTTAAGTTTCTCTCATTCAGAGTACTGCGTCTACCCTCGTACCTCTCTGTACTAATGGTAATAGCCTTATTTGCGATTCTCAGGGAGATAAATTCCACTACAAGTCCCAGGCCCTATTCAGCCAGGCCTTCATCTCAAATAGTGCTGGCTGATTTCACATAGGCCCGGCACGGTCTATTTACTGAAGCACCTCCTAATTTACTGTAGTGCATTCTAATACACAACAGAGCAGTCCAATTATGTTTAGTGCAGATTGGATTCCACTGGAGAAACAGGAAGTGGTGAGCAAAAGGATGACCTAATATGGACCCCAGCTGGAAACTATGGGATGGGGAAGTTAGAGGGAAGTGGCAGAAGGCAAATAAAAAGAGACTGGGTCAGGTCAGACTCAGCACTCAGCTAGAAGTACTCTTATTTCAAAAGACTCAAGTAGTAAATGTAAAAGTTCTCAATATAGATGGGCTGCTACTTGAGTAAAAGTAAAAAAAAGTATTGAATGCTACTACTAAAAACTATTAAATCTGCTGCAACTACCATAACTGCTGTTATTACTACTACTACTACTACTGCTGCTGCTGCTACTGCTTCTACTTCCACGGCTGCTATACAACTACTACTAAAACTACTAAACTACTTGTCAGTACAGTACAAAGTCTACAACTAAAAAGTACTGCCGCTATTAATATTAATGCTACTACTTTTGCTACTGCCTCTACTTTAACAGTTACTATACTACTACTACTACTACTACTACTATTAATACTACTACTAGGCTAGCAAGAGGACCATCCTTCAAAATGTAAAGTATGTAGTACTACAACTGCTACAACTGCTGCTAATACTACTGCAAGTACTATTACCTCTGCTGCAGCTAGTACTACTGCTAGTACTATTCCTGCTGCCAATACTTCAACTTATACAGTTCACTACAATTACTGCCAATGCAACTGCTACTGCTGCTGCTACTACTACTACTACTATTACTACGACTGATGCTAATACTACTAGTATTACTACTCAGTTATTTTTTTTGTTGTACCTATTGCGTGCTTCCCACTTTGCCATGGAGATAAAAATATTAGGTAACACTTTAGAATAACTTATGACTATTAAGCAGTAATAAAGCATTGATAAACATGTAATTAACAATAATTAAATAAACAGGTTATAGATTCTGAATTACCACAGATGTTTATGTTGCACTGATTTACATGAGCTCATTACTAAATAATTAATAGCAGTGTTTTTATAACTCAGCAGTGTTTATAAATATTAAAGTAATTCTGTGTAAATAATCAATTAACTGGCCACTAATACTTAACTAATGCTTAATAGTGTGCGTTATTCTAAAATGTGACCAAATATTACTCTTTCATAAAAACTGACTTGAGAAAAAGTAACTAAAAAAATAAATAAAAATAAGTAACTAGGTATAGAGATATAACTGAAGGTAGCTGCAGCCACAGAACCCAGCAGAACTCTTGGTAAAGCCTGTTATTAAATAGCATTTGAACTAATTCAGTGATGCAGCTGAGTAATGGTCCTTTGCGCCACACAAAAGTCCATTTGTGTAAAATTGCTTTGGCCGCCTCCACTTATTACCACAATAATGCCTGTGTATACCGTGATTATGAGCAGCAGTACAGACAATTATGTGTCCTTTTATTTTTATCTGCAGTAACACGCACTGCTTTCTGAGACGGTGTTTGTGCAGAAGCCCGTTTTATAACCTGAGTCTGGAGAATTACAGGAATTAAAGGATTGGAGGGGCTCTTCTGAGGAGGGCTAAAATGAGCTGAATCATGGCTCAACAATGAAATTTGGAAATGTACAGTAGTCACATCTGAGACTACAGGCGGAGGAATAAATAATGGGAAGAAAGTTAGGTTTCCAACAATCAAAAGTGTTGGCTATGCTGAAGTAAGATGCATTTGTCTTCAACCAAAAATGCATCTGAGGAAGACTGTATCTCTAGGTAATAAGTTAACATCTCTTCAATGTAGGTTCTCAGTCATCCAAGAGAATGTAATAAAAAATATTAAGCAGTTAAACAACAATGCTTAAGCCCCTTAGAGAAAAAGGGAAACATCTAAAAACAAAATTTGTCCAGATTACCTTCTTATCTAACCTTTTTTACTATTATTAGTAATAATAGTTACAATTGCAAAAACCATAAACTTTAAAAGTACTTTATACTCAGTAGTATTTTTACTACTTTTACTTCAACTCGAGTAATATTATTTTAAATAACAGTAACACTTTAGAATAACCCACATTGTTAAACATTAGTTCTGAATTAGTTCAAGGTATTAAAAGTTGTACTTCAACATTAATGAACAACACTTGAGTTATAAACATGCTATTAATGTCTAATTCTTCAGTAATAAGCTCATGTAAATGCATATAAGTGTTAGTTACATATTTATTATTGCTTTACTCCCAAATAGTTATGAGTTATTATAAAGTGTTATTGATGTAATATGTTAACTTTAGTACAAATTAGGAGTACTTCTTCCACCTTTGTGTAAGACTTAGTGAATTATCTGTCCTCAAAGTCCTCCTTTCCCATTGGCCTGCTCCTGTTGTTGCTTTATTTGTCACATCTAAACCAATTATTTAGTTTCAGGTGGTAGCGTTGATTAGAAAATTATATCCCACAAACTTGAATTAATGAAAACATGTTTGAAGTGTGCGCTTGAAGAGAAAATGAACCACAATCTAACTTCATTACACACTACACAAAAACATCATAATTATTCAGAGCATACAAACAGCTGCTACAATTAAAAGACTGACGTTTATTCAATATTTTAAAATAAGGCTTTTATTTTGTTGTCTGCAGCATGTAACTGTTAATTACTTCTGCATGGGGAAGTCTTTTAACCAGCGGGAACATGACATGAACATGGAAATGATAAGTAATTACAAAGTGTTAAGAGTTTTGCAAAAATAATCTGTTTTTGAACTGGGTTGCTTAGAAAAATAACCGTCCAGTAACTAATATTTTGAACTATGTCATGTTGTTTGCATTGGGAAAACAATTATCTCTGAATCTTTTTGTTTTGTTGCAGATGTGCCATCGAATCCTCACTCGGTGCGCTTGTCGGCGGTGTCCCAGCGCCTGGCCACGGTGACCTTCATGACCCCAGACTCTCACGGGGGAGTGCCCATCAGCTACTACCTGGTCCAGTACAAGGAGGTGGGCTCCCAGGACTGGAGGGACGTCAAGTCGCACAGTGTACAGAGTAAGTTAAGATTTGATTAGTGGTTCCTAAATTGTAAGACTCCCCTGTTAAGAGAGGATAGTTCTCATTCAAGAGTGACCCTTCCCTTTTTGATTGGTCAGTTCTTCCTGGAGTGGGCGGGAGTTCGTGGGAGAGGAGGAGGTTTGTGTAAGCAAGCGTTTCAAGGCCTCAGAACGGCCGCGCCAGAGAATAGAGGATTACTTTAACGTACGTGAATGAAAGAAAACCACATTATAAGATGGTAGAAAGTTTAAAAAAAAAGTTGATTTTGCATAACATAGGCCCCTTTAAAAGACAACAGAATAGTGACCAAAATACTTCAATTAAATGAGATAATAATAATAAAAAATAAATAATTTACAAAATAGCTAAAACACTATTGAAAAAAAAATGTCATTTTCTGTGACTTACTGAATTAGTATGTGTGTGCTGTCAGTGAATGGGTTCAGAACATTAGCTAGAGACTGTGGTTTACTGTCAGCAAACTTGTTCATTTAGTACAAGTAGAAGACTTTTTGATAATGTTCCATGTAAATAGATCTATAGGATGCCTCCGTTCACTGCAGAGGAATAAAATTTAAGACCAGTGTTGACTCTGCAGCTACTCTAAGTGAAATGAGGACATCCCCAGTGAGAGATGCTGTCATGGTAAAGCGTTTCACGATGAGATTGAACAAGTCGGCATCCATTATTGATATGAAATGCTTGTAGAAACGTGCAAATGAGCCGCTAAAGCTGTAAAATATAGCTTTTCATTGCATGTAAACATTCATGATTTGTGATTAGCGCTTCTTTTAAAATAGTTAGCATTTCCCCCCGGCACACAGATTTATATCTTCATTAGGATGTTTTTTACATGGCCACAGTCGATTAGATGCATGTGAAGTCAGCAGCGCCGTGTCCTTTTAATCAAAACTCATCTCATAAGTTACTACAGGCATTGATTAAAAGGAAGTACTTGAATATCGCCATCAAATGTTCTTCATCAAAACGAAAAGCACAGGGATCGGTCTGCATTCTCTATTCCTTGGAGAATGCCTATGTTTATGTTGTTTGCTGCCTAATAATCAGGTGCCATAATGAAAAGACAATCCTTCTTTATTGTCTTCACGTCTCAGTGGTCATAATGTTTTGCCAGATCAGTGTATACGATGTTAGACTTGTAGCACAAAGGAAAGCGTGATTAAACAGTTGCAGGTTGGGATTAATGTTGTAAACAGTTTGATAACTGTCGTGGCCACTTCAGAAAACATCCTTTCACAATAAAACTCTCAGATATAATGAGTTCCCCAGACTTGTTACATTTCAGCACTTTTGCCCAAATTAAAAAGTCTGCTTATGGCCGGCGAAGTATCCCAGCACTGCTTCAAATTAGAGCATTTGTTTGCAGCCGCCGAACCAAAGACGAGCAAAAGCACCTATTAACATTCAAGTATTTAATTTGTGCAGACGGACGAAAAACCAAGTCTGACTCAAGCTCATTACACTGAAGTCTCTGTAGAAATGTGGAGCGGTGAGGAAGAGTGAAGGTTATGGGAACAGAGGAGAGGGACTGGAATCTGCTCATAATTAGACTTTCTGTACAAACTGCAATTTACAACATCACAGTCATTACCTTGAAACTTCTACTGTAAGATTAGTTGTGTTAATGGCTGATTGCAATGTATAGATTTTTCTCTATCATAGACACACACAAAGAATACTCCAAAAATGTCTTCTCTGTTTTCCAAGCCCGTGATGGGGCTTGGAAATTGCCAATTATAATCCTTTTGTGTGTGCCATATTGCGTGGTTGTGGTCTGATTAAATTTTACAACATTTTACAGAAACAAAGACGCAACTAAACAAACGGAAAATCAACCAGGAGTAACTTAAAACAAACACAGACCAGTGAGTGTAACAGATGATTTATTAATAAATAAACTTTGACGCTTAGAACCCGGCAGGTAGAGACATCAGAGATGTGATAAAGGGGGAGATTTGATCAAATTTTGGGGGAAATTTCTGCCTTGGGGGGCCTAGAGGCTGGTGGTGGTGAAGAAGAGGAGATGGAGAGGTTGGGGAGGATGATGGTTTACTGCTGTGGTAAAATTTTGTTGGAGAAGGGTTGCAGCACATAGAGTAATGGTGGCAGGCTGTAATTGGCTGACAGTAACAGACAGGTGGTAGGCTGTAGAACGGGGTCAGAAAAGAAATCAGTCTTCCTGGTTGAATCATAATTATACATACTGTAGGTGTAGGCTAAATTGCCTGACATTATACTGTGATTACAAATTGTACCTGAAGCTAAACTTCAAAACTTAGTAAAGATTATTGTTTCCAGTTTGTTCACAAATTCTTGAACTTTATATTCAGAAAGCTGCAGCACTATTGGAAATAGTAGGGTTTCATAAATAGTAGTTCAGATGAGATCAGGTGTTCTCAGGGTGGTATGGCCGGAAGCCATAAAACTAAATAATAATGCACCGTTTTAAATGCAGAGTAAAAACAAAAGATATACAGTATACATTACCACTAGTGTTATTTTTTCTTTATTATTATAACTGATCATAAGACATGTTTCTTTTGAGAAAAAAAATTGCGCTTTGACGTTGACCTAAGATTCCTCTCTTCCACAGATTGCATGTTTTAGCTGCAGGCAAAAGCTGAGGGGTTACCTAAATAGTGCAGTACATGTGTTTGGGACACTTGAGGCCCTGCCCAGTACCATACTGCTGTGCAGCTGGATGTAAGGGTAGAACATATTTTGATGTGACATTAGTTTGATTGTCTTTTCTACACAGCGACGGTGGTTCTAACCGGCCTGGAGCCCAACACTACATATGAAGTTCGGGTGGCGGCTGTGAACGGGAAAGGTCAGGGCGAGTTCAGCCACACAGAGAGTTTCCAGACTCTCCCCATCAGTAAGTCTTTGTCTCTGCTATTCCATTTTCTCTCCTCACACAGTCAATGCAACCAGTTATTTCTCAAAATAAAAGCCCTGGTGTTCATTACAACCTCTGCATTGCTCATGATGATGTCCAAGAGGTGATTAGCCGCATAGAAATGTCATAGATTTGTTAGTGATGGCTACAGAAACGCTGATAAGGCAGCTCTGTAAATTGATCGGATTGATCTAGGAAAGTTATTTGACTCCTTATGAATAAATAGAAATACGTATAGCAATATATTTTAAGCTTCACCATTTGCCGTTGTGCAATACTGTTTACCATCACGAATGAATCTGCGTTATTGGAAGCTGGAATAGATTCTTCCATATTTATGCCCTGATGTAAAAATTGTATGGCCTGAGTTTTATGATTTTTATTTATCCTAGCAATCTGGCACGGCGGAATTGCAGTAAATCCAGGCAGACAAGTATTTTCAACTTTTAATATTATGAATGGTGGAATGTGACCCAATTAGCAGAATACAGTGAATAATAAGCAGCTCCAGTCAACATTAGTTATAGCTTGGGAGTAGAGTTGCCAGATAATGTGATTTTAATTCAGCTTAAAGCAATCTTTCTCCTTGTACAGCATCCTTAACCCATATCTCACATTGCCACCTGCTTTGTGCCCTCGCCCCACAGGAGAACCCAGCCCCCCAGCGGTGCACGGCCAGAGAGGCATGGGGAAGGCCTACAGGCTGGGGCTGGTCAAGCAGGACGACGGGGGCATGCCCATAGTGGAGTACATTGTCAAGTACAAAACGGTGAGTAATGAGATGTGTTTTTAAAAGTTAAACAGGCTATTCATTAAAACTCCCACTAACAGTCTGGAACCTCCTCAGTGGAAAATGGGTTGTTTGTAACGCCCAACAGAAGGCACCACATTTATCATTTTACAGGGCTGTGCATGGTTATATTACAAAAAATATGTGTATAAAGAGTGGACTCGGCATGTCAGAGAACTCTGTTTTTAAGGCATACTTGAGACAACACTTTCTAATTAAAGCACAACTTAAATGGGACTCAACATTATATATTTCATAAAAGACTTTATCTAGTGATATTAGGTAACATGACAGGCCTCTGGCACAGCTCCTTCTTTTCTCTGCACAAATTGATCAAACAAAATTAGTTGACAGGGTTATTATAAGGATTTTTTGTTGTTGTTTTATATGCAGTATAAATACTGTTTGTGACAGCTAGCAACATACACTTTGGAGTGGCAGACAGGAGTAATACTTTTTCTATTTATTATATTAATAATAATGGATTGGATTTATATAGTGCCTTTCTAGACACTCAAAGTGCTTTACCATTACTCTTAATACATTATTATTAATTCACTTCTCAGTCACACTTGGTGCTGGCAAACCACTTCTCTAGCCACAGCTGAACTACCAGGAGTCATTGAGTTTACTATTATTCACGATTATAAATACAGTACAGTTACAGTAGGATAATCGTAAGAATATTAGAGGATAAGGTTTCTGTCCAGGTGTATACGTTCCTTCAGACTAATTAATAACAATAAAAAGAAATGTCACAGACTGGGTCAGGCAGGTTGATAGTTCAGGAAAAACTATTCTTTAAAAGTTTGGTTAAAAGCTTGAATCAAACATTTCATTAAAAATGCTCTGTGTTTCCTTTTGTGGTCTCAATAATTATGAAAATTGTGAAATCACCATATTTCCTCTCACAATAATTGTGACATTTTGACATCCCTACCCTAGACGAGGCACCCAAAGGCTTCTCCAACCAAACACACAGTCACACTAACACATTCATACACCAGCAGGACGCTGGAAGGTGTTTGGTGTCTGTAAAAACATCATGCTAATTTTTTTCAGTGCAGCCATAGAGTCCATACTTTGGTACGATTATTACCAGCTAACTGTATGTATTTACTGTATTGGAGGACTGCTTTTTTCCAAGACAGATTTCTCCAATGGGAGACAAATAAATATACCTTAACCTTAACCTGGGTAAAGTGTCTTGCCTGAGGACGGCTGGCAGGAGGGATACATCCACTAACTTTCTTAATCCCCAAGGGGAAATTCAGTTGTCATTTGTATACTATATGAGCTTGGCCAGCCTTTATTGCAAATCCTGTCAGACCCATTATAAATGTTTATCTAATGTGGGCAAGCTTTGTGGAATCTTCCAGTTCTCTGTTTGATTTTATATCCATTTTTGCCTCCAGAATATCCCACTCCTGACATAGACGAAAATAGATCAGGTCATTATTAGGCTTGTAGGCTGGGTGTTACTTGTATTTTTATGGGTATTTTTTTAATGCCAACAAAAATCAAACGAAATAATAATCCCCTAATACATTTGCAGATGCTTTTAGTTCTTTTGGTTTAAATGCTGAAAATCCTCTAATCCTCTAATAATCTAACAAAGAGACTGACAGTGATAAAAAGATCCAAAATGTTCTTGGCCAATGTGTTTTTATTTTTAAAACCAACAATTTTAACATCTCCACTTTACTTCTTTATATTGGAAAAGTGAAGATGTGGCAACCATTAAAAGCCTCAGTCACTATCCTTTCACACAGCCAACCATAAATGATTCCCCGGTGAGCTTGTTTTTCTTTCCTCTGTGTATTACTGTGTACCCATCAATATTTCCCATTCCTGCCTGGGCTAAACAAAGTGGAAATGTTCTTTGATAAATCTGTCAATTTGAAAAGAGCGAATAAAGTAAGTCTGCCACTTTCGAAATTAACAAGAAGCAAGGACTGTCCAATTTTAAAAGCATGCAATTTTACCTTGCATAATGGAACAGCGGGAAATGAGAGATATCCTTTGTTTTGGAGACAATGGCAGCGCGGGATGTGTCACTGGGAATGCATTTTCGTCCCAGTGGTTTGCCGATTGACTAGAGTGGGAGGGTACAGGCAAAAGGAACAATGTCCGTCTGCGCAATTCTCCATCTTTGTGTCACTTCTCATCTTTTACAATGCACTCGTTTATGTAAGTAGTGGATTCGTAGCCATGAGTTGTTTAGGTGGGTAAAATAACAGCTTAAACTGTAAAGATAAGGTGGCACGCTGGCATGGAGCACGAGAACAGAATAGACAGCACTTATACAGCAAGATTTGTGGATTTCACAAAGTGAATTTCAGTCACGACAAATCTCCTGCCTCGCTAATACAGACAAACAGCATTTTCTGTGTCTACCATTGAAAAAGTGACAGAAGTCTAAAATAATAAAATGGAAGCAAAGAGATTTGGGAATAGGAGTTGTGCCCAGAAAGTAATGAGAAGAGCCGACCAGGCATAACATTACGACCACCTTTCTAAAATGCAGCCCTGTACGCAACAAACTGTGACGCACTGTGTGTTCTGACAACTTTCTATCAGAAGCACATAAACTCCTTCGCCTCAGCTTTCATTTATTACCTGCCACCAGTTCACCCGTGTTTCTGTGAGGGTGGCAGTAGGCAGGGCCAGGCTCGCTGACAGGCTAAATAGGGCCCAGGGCAAGAAGGCTTCATATGAGCCCATTATAAAAGAAATTATAAGAAGAGGAACCATTTCTTGGCCCCTCTGACCTTGAGGCCTGGGACAACAGACCCCTTTTGTACACAGACCTGGGTAGAGCCATTCGTCCACTAACCCAAAAGTTGGCGGTTTGAACCCTGCTACCGACATTGCATACTGATGTTGTGTCCTTGGGCACCTTGCCTGTGTGAATGTGTCAGTGTGATTGAATGTGGTCCCAGGGCTCCTCACTTTTCAATTTTAATTTTAATCTATTATTATGGTTCCTTCCTTGGACCAGAACTGCAGTTTTAGAGATGCTCTGGTCCAGTTATCTAGCCATCACAATTTGGCCTTTGTCAAATTCATATGAAGCTTTCCAATTTTTTATTTTTCTTTCATTAGCTTTCAGTACAAAATGTTCACTTGCTGCCTAATATATCCCAGCTACTAACAGGTGCGATGACGAAGAGATAATCTGTGTTATTCACTTCACCTGTCAGTGGTCATAATGTTATGCTCGATCAAGAAATAAATGCTCCTACCTTGAACTTGTAAGGCAAAATATTCTGGTTAGCCTTTTCTCATCATTAGTTGAAGTGCTATGTTAGTAGTTCAGTCTCAGTCTATTATGAATGTTTCTGAGGTTTTCTTGGGTTCAAGAGTTTACCACACTCTTGTAAGCTCTTGAGTTTATTTATTTTCAAGTGAATAACTTGGGCAGAAAAAGTATCATGAAACAAATTAATAATAGAGATTCTACAAAAGGTTATTATGTGTATGCTCCATTGAACCAGATATGAACAAGAGGTCACCACATCCAAAACAACACTCTTTACATAAATATTTATCTACTTGCTACCTTGAAGCATGGCTAATCATTAATAATCAAGTGCATGTGTCTATTATACTTACATGAATACATGTGTATAAAAACATAAAATGAGCAACTTCAAACCAGAGCATGAGGAATAGTGCTTTCATTAGCATCTGCAACTAAATGCATTTGGACAAAGTTCTTATGTTTTTCAAAAATATTGACAAATTTGACAAATCTTTCAGTGTGGTTTTTCAGTTTGATCAAATTCTATATACTCCTTCTCCGGTTGGAACAGCAAATCATCTACCTTCTAGTGTGCATTGATTTGCTTATTGATTTGGCATTTGTTTTACATCAGATGCCCTTCCTGATGCAACCTTTCCCCATTTATCCAGGCTTTAGACTGGCCCAAAGAGTGCACTGGCTCCTGAACCATTTCAATCTTGACAGTGTTAAGTTGCAAAGTGATATTGAAATTTGCTTAAAAAACAAATATTTTTTGTACCACTCCTGAAAAAGGACTCCTGTACCACTTGGTGAAATGAGAAAATGGTCCGGACAATTACAGTGATTGCAAAATAAATTTTAATTAGGTCTTATACTGTTAGGAAGTCACTCTGTCTGCCTTAGCTTGTTATATCATTCAGAAAGGACACATTAAAGGGGTGCTATTGAGGCTCACGGAAAATGAAAAACAAAGAATACATTTACATCAAAGAAGCCACATCTTAAGACGGAAAGCCCACAGAGGATTAGGGTTTTATTTACCTTTCCATACGTCCTTAACAACTTACTCTGTGATCCCTGGAACTCCAGCAATCCCTGTGTTCTGTTCCTGACATAAATCAAACACAGATTAAAGTCTTGTCATTTTGTCTCTCTTTCTTCCAGGACAAAGAGGAGCAGTGGATGACGAAGCTCGTTCCCGGAGCTAACGACTTTGCGATGCTACAACCTCTGCAGTGGAACACGAGATACGAAGTGGAAATAACAGCGAGAAACGTCAAGGGTCTGTCAGAACCGACCTTCTACCAGTTCTTCATGCCACAGAAGCCCGATATCACAGGTAAAAACTGGATTTAGCTTGGTATTTTCTTATTTTACATGCTGAAGTTGGTTGTAGTAGTAGTACTAATATTAGTAGTTGTAGTAGTGAGAACAGGTTGAATAGATGCTTCATTGATCCAGAAAGAAATTCAGGGTAGTAGCAGTACTCATAGAAATAGTTGTACTAATATTAGTCGTAGTAGTTGTCGCAATAGTAGTGGTAAAAGTAGAAATAGTAATTGTTGTAGTTTTAAAAGTATTTAGGTGGCGAAGTGCATTGTAGTAATTGTCGTGATAGTACTAATATTAGTAGTAGCAGTAGTTGTAGTACTAATATTATTATTAGTTGTTCTATCTGGAGTAATGGTAGTAATTGCAGCAGTGGTAGTAGTACTCATATTAATAGTAGTAGTTGTAGCTGTAATGGAAAAAGTAGTGGTAATAGTAGTATTTGTAGTCGTAATTATTTCCTTGGTGGTGAAATGGGTAGCAGCAATATTAGTACTAATTGTAGTAGTGGTGAAAGTAGAAGTCATAATAGTAGTAGTTGTGGTACTATTTTTTCGCTCGGTGCTAAAGTGGGTTGTAGTAATAGTAGCCGTAGTACTAATATAAGTAGTAGCCATAGTGTTAGTAGTACCAATATTAGTAGTAAAAGTTGTAGCAGTGATCGTAGTAGTGTCAGTAGTACTAAAGGTAGTAACTGTCACAGAAGTAGTGGTAAAAGTAGAAGTAGTGGTAGTGGTAGTACTAATATTTTGTAGTATGTAGTAGGGTAGTACTAATATTAGAAGTAACTGCAGTTGTACAAATAGTTGTATGAAATATAGTAGTACTGATATTAGCAGTAGTAGTAGTGGTAAAAGCAGAAGTGTAATATTAGTAGTAGCTGCAGTAGTACATATGATGCGACATAGTAGCACTAATATTAGTACTAGAAGTTGCAGCTGTGGTAGTAGTAATTTCTGTAATACTAATAATAATAACTGTCGCAGTAGTAGTGGTAAAAGTAGAAGTAGTAATAATAGTGGTCCTACTAATATTTGTAGTAGCCGTGGTAGTACAGATAGTGGTATGAGACGTAGTAGTACTAATAGTAGTAGCAGTAATAATATATTAGTAGTAGTAGTAGTTGTAGCAACAGTAGTGGTAAAAGTTTGAGTAGTAAATTCTGTTGTGTACTACCTGTAGGCCTCTTTAACTAAACATTACATTCAGTACTGTTTTACTCAAGAAATCAGTTTATTGGGCTCTTTTACTTGAGTGTTATTGAAGTATCAGTACTTTTACTTCATTTGGAGTATTTCTTCCACCTCTAAATACATTTTAAACAGCACTGAGCTCATTGTGTGAAGTTCTCTGCTCTGCTCAGCCCTGCACAGACTGTTAGCACTGACGATAACTCAGGCATGAGAGCATAATGTTCCAGTCTGGATAATGCAAGCCCCAAACGCAGCACGCCTCCTCTCTGTGTACTTTCTGGACTTCTTTGAGCAGATAAATTGGTGTCTGTGCCGGCGCCGATAGATTTTTTTTTCTCCCTATGATATCTGAATGGCGTCAGAATCAGTCCACAGAGAAGCAGTTGATCTTTAAGGTAATATTGGGAAGACTGCAACATTTTCTCTGCCATAACGCTCCATTATAGGCGCAGTGAAGAAGCTATTTTGACATCACATCTTGTACATTTAGCCAGTCAGTAAACAAACCGAGAGGGGAAAAATGAGCCCATAGCCTTCACACATACCTCAGAGCACTTTTTATGAGAAAATAGCTTGTTAAAAATATGCTTTCCAAGGCATTTTCTCATGCAGTAGTCACCAAGTTAGTTAGCAATGAATCATTTAAACTGGGCAGTAAGCATTGGTGAAGAACTGAGCCATTACATTGCGACCATTAATAGGTGAAGTGAATAACACAAATTATCTATTATATTTATAGTTCTGATTGAAAGTTGTGTTGTGTTTAGGGCTCCATATTATGCACATTGTGGTCATAATGTTGTGCCTGATTGGTGTGTGTTGTTATTATTCAAAATAACAATTGATTTATTGCACAGCCATGTTGGTATGGGTTCTGAGGCAACTTAAATGTGTCGTGTATAAAATATTGCAGCCATTCCCAAAGTCAAGAGTGTTGCAGCTCCCTTAAGTTTTAGAAAATCACATGTGGACCTCCAACAATAAAACTTCACTCTGTTCAAATTTCTATAAAAATGTTACAAAAACAGCCTGTCAGATAAGTATATAACTCTAATTCATTTTAAACTCAAACTGTCTTAACATAGACAACCTCTGGGGGCCCCTCTGCAGTACCTTCGCAGTCCCCAGGTGGCCCCAAACCTCACTTTGGAAAGCACTGAAATATTGTGCTTGTTAATGCCAGTTTTACAATGTTTTAGTAGTTGATCAAATTAAAACAAAATTGAAACTATAGCATCCGTCTTTGTTGGAAAATAGAATATAACTCTGTTGAAGAGGTTAGTACTGTTGTCTCACAGCAAAAAAGGTCCCAGGTTTGAATCCTGGACCATGAGGAGCCACAAAATGCTTATACTGTATCTCACAATGGTACAGAATCTAAAATAACAAATCATTTGCTCTTTAGTGAGTGAAGTTAGTGTCTCAAAATGGTACAGAATCCTTTAAAACACTTCTGTATCTGAACAGTGATCTGGATCCACATCAATACAGTGTTATGAATAGTTTATGAGCAGCTTTACAAAGCAGACAAACTATCTTTTATAGTATAGTATAACACAAAGTTATGCCTGAGACCTTTAAACTTTATCTCTCTTTGTTATTGACAGTAAAATATGTTGAGAATAATCCCTGGGCATGTTTAGTAACACTGTGTTTCCTCACTGCAACTGTACAGAAAGGAGCTGTGAACTAAAGCCAGAACACCTGCAGGGTCTGTTTACATCAACATACAGAGCTAATTTACCTTTACTGCTGCTGGGAGCTTTAAATGCACCTATTATATGAGCCACGAGGATGTATTTTCTATCAAAGTGCATTATTTTCACTCTCTTTTGACTCATTATATCGTTCAAATGGGAACATGTTTTTCTGTTAATTAATCCAAAATCCTATTATAATAGGAGTCATCCTAAGAATTTTAATAGTAACAGCAATTATTGGCCAGTCACATGTTATAAATGCACTTTAAAAACATACCCAGAGTAGCGTTTTGTTTCATTCACACATATTTGAGTGATCCTGTTTGCTGAGCCGTTGCCTTTCTCAAGAGCTGAAAATGCTCATATCTCACTTCTCTACGTAGACACGCGAAACCAGAAGTGCTCCTGCGTGTTTCTAAAGCTCATACACTGTCACCGGACTTGTTCTGATCATTTCAGCGCTTAAATTGCCGTCACTATGAAGCAGTCAGCTCATTTATCTATCTTTTAGCGTGCTATTGCTAATAGTTGTGCGAAATAACCATTTTATGCTCTGTCCATTCCCCACCGTTGCCAACAGAGGGTGACAGACACCTAATCCAAGTGTTCTCTGCAAAGTCAAAGTAGCAGCTGTTATAAGATATAAAACATGAAATACTAAAGCAAAAAGCCTGGAAAAAGCACAAGATGGACCTTTAATAAACAACTATATAAAAAATAAAACTTAAATAATAATGCTCTTATAAATCAAGTGTTAATGTTAATCCAGAATTATATTTAGATATGTATTAATGTTTTATTACTGCTTAAAAGTTACAGTAAAATGTTACAAATAAAACTTTAGCTTGGTATACTGCTGTAGGATTTTTGCAGAGGGGGAATTGGTGAGGCTGAGGTTGGATAAGAAAAAATGTTTTGTGGTCCTTGAATTTGCATTTGAATAGCTTAAAAGAGAGAAATATATCTATGTCTTATTTCATCGACTTGACCCGTCTCTTTAAGAGGTCCACTCTCCAGGAACCGGTGTGAATAAACAGCCCAAATGGTGCAATCACACCAGGCTTCTCTTCAAAGAGGCCCAGCAGACTACAGTCCAAATACCCAGCGGCTGTTTTTATATTCTTTAAAATATCATTCTTTTCTTTATTTCGCGGCGGCTCGTGCGGTGCTGCTTTGCAATTCAGCGGCAGACAGAGTGCTTCTGCTTGACTGGGCCGGCTCATTTCTCATCTCAAAAGGCCAGCGCGCAGACGCCGGTGTAACATGCGCATCGTTTTTTATCTGTGGTTAGAGTGGTGGAGTCTGTGTTGGATGGGAACGCGAGCTCTTTGTTCAGTCTCGTGGCTAATGTTTCAGAAAAAAACACACACACAAATGGCAGTCTGTGTTTTTGAATGGGAGCATTTCAAAGTTCTGGAGAGCACTGGCCGGAACATATGTGTAAATCTACAGGTGTGGCAGGAGCGCTGATGTGCACAGGAGCAACATCATCCATTGAACTATATTCTTCCATTTTGCACAGGTCTAGTTGAGTACTGGTATCTCAAGTGGTCACCCTGAGGCGTTTTACCTCTATGAAATGTCAGTTGCATTCTCAATATTGAAGACAGTCAATAAAAATATATCCCAATATCTGTAAATCCTCCTTATACCTTAATTGAGTTCTAGCTTTCTTCAGATTGCTGCTTGTCGCTGTTTGCCACTGCACCAGCCGCCTTTACTATGAAAAACATAGAGGCTAACCTGAATCTCAAATTGATTATTTTCCACATACTGATATAAAATGCATATTTTTTTAATACTGCCAAATCGAAACAAAGATCAAGATGCTTTCCAGTTAGAACAGGTCTAAACTGAAAACCCAACGTGAGCATGCTCTTGGTGGGAATGGTCCAGGAAAAACTGCCTTTTAACCTGCAAACCTGGGCAGACTCTGCCTCTGAGTGGGCAGCTCTCTGTCTCCAGTGTTTGGGTTGAAAAACAGACAGAGAAAGAGAGTGACATGTGAAAACAAACAGTTTTCAAATTACATTAATCTTTATTAAAGGTCCACATGTTTCTGAAGACATATATTGATATACACTATATTGCCAAAAGTATTCACTCACTCACCCTAATAACTGAATTCAGGTGTTCCAATCACTTCCATGGCCATGGGTGTAGAAAATGAAGCACCTAGGCTGCAGCTTTGTGGAAAACTTTGTGGAAAAGTTTGGGGATGTCCACTTCCTGTTCCAACATGACCGACATGAAAGCACGGTCCATAAAGACATGGATGAGTGAGTTTGGTGTGGAAGAAGTTGACTGGCCTACACAGAGTCCTGACCTCAACCTGACAGAACACCTTTGGGATGAATTAGAGCAAAGACTGCGAGCCAGGCCTTCTCCTCCAACATCAGAGTCTGAACTCACAGATGCGCTTCTGGAAGAATGGTCAAAAATTCCCGTAAACACTCTATGGATTAAGATTTAAGTTCATATGCATGTAAAGGCAGGTGAGCTAATACTTTTGGCAATATAGTGTATATAATAATATATTAAAGGGACCATATTATCCTTTTTTTTTTAAAGCTTTTTGAAATACATTTTGACATATTTACATCAACATTTCACCTTATAACATAACATAATATGTACTGAAAACCCCTAAAAGAAGATGTTACTTTCACTTTGCGGAAATCGCATGGGTTAGGTGCCTTTCCCTTTAAGGCCCAGCTTGTCCCGCCCACTTCACTGCATCGGCTGCATTGTAAACACATTAGTTCTTCTGCAGAGGCCTTTCTCTTACAAAAGCTGTCTAAAGACACTACTAATCTCCTTTTTAGTTCACAGGTGAATAAAGCTGCATGGATTTGAATCAAGATGAGAAGAGAATGTCCGAGTGCATGTACTGAAAGGTGAAATGGTTAATTAGCATGGCTATTAGCAAGATAAAGCTAATAGATAGATAAATGAGCTGAGTGCTTCATAGGGGCTGCAGTTTTAGCACTGAAATGATCAGAATGAGTCCAGGTATGTCTTTGAGGAGGATGTTAAAAAGCTCAGATATGTTTTTAGCAGAAAGTAGATTTAGCAGAACAGGTGACCTTAAAGAAAGGAAAATGATGTGATTAGTTATAGTAATTTGACTATGATTAGGGTTTGTTTTTTTTTTTTTTTTTTAGTGCTGCAGTAGATAGATCAGTAAAATATCCTAAGTGCTCTCAGCTGGTGTCTGATATCATAATGACTTTCTACTTATCAAATTGTAAAGGGAAAAAGTGATACATTCAAAAACCTTGAGCGGCAAGAAATATTTTGAACAAAAACATCTTCATCTTCTGCGTTTACTTAAGTCAAGTGGCAAGGTTTAGGAAAGTATGATTCGCACTTCAGATTTTCTACATTTTCAACATAAAAAATCATATGCTATTGTATAAAACAGTCCTTCTACCTAGCTTGGTAAAAGAAGATTGCTGTGCTAGAAGATCTAAAGCAAACACAGAAACGATCAGAATACACTTGTAGCTTTTGAACTCATTCCTTTATAACTCTGTGTGCAATTTTCTCCCCGGGCCTCACGCTGACACATGAAAAACAAAGGTGTGTGTGTGGGTTTTTTTTTTTTTTTTTTTTTTTTTGTCCCCCAGCAATCCCCGCTGCGTTCTGGGGCGCAGGGCTGTTTGTGTGGTTCGGAGATGGAGCCAGCGTTTGCCTCTGTCATTACTACATTGGCTTAAATGGCCTGTGAGGGGACACAAAAGCAGAGCAAAAGGAACGGGCCGAGCTCAAGGCGGCCCGCTTCGATTGGCTGTCGTCTCTCGTTAGTGGAACAGGAGGTGCATCGTGGGAAAGAGGCCGGGGAGAGGAGACAGAGAGTAAATGCTTTTGCTGCTAATGTGCTAACGCCGGACTATAGGATTGCACAAGAGGTGGAAAAGTGAAATGTCTGTAGAAAATTGAACCAAAAACTTTAAAATGCCATTCGTATCATATTTGCTACATGCATTTCTGAAACCTCTATTTCATCAACATGATCAATACTTGCCTTAAAAACCTGTTGTATGTGATCTGATACATGTATTCTGCCCCCTGGTGAACTATCATGCCACTACAGGCAGCTCAAGTTTTGTTTTGGTCATTTCCAACATGGCTGCTCCCAGTAAATCATCCACTCACTTTTTTCAGGAAAATCATTTCTAATTTTTGAGAAGTTACGGTGAGAATAACATCAAAATTCTATATCATTTTTTAAAATAAGTATTTTCTCCATTGAAAGCATGCATATTTATTAAGTAACTCATTCTTTATATTACAATTAAATCGTGTTAAAATGTCTGTATCAAATTTGATACTGCAGGTATAATATGTGCTTTTTCCCCAAATTGTCATTTCACATTTTTGTAATTTAATCTACATAATGCTTACTAAAATATAAACACACACTATTTTGATGACTTAATTAATCTAATTAATCACTGAAATGCCATTTTTGAATACATTGAGTATTTCTGCTGCAGAAATACTTAGTATTTCTGCAGCAGAAATACTGCAATAACTAATAACTAAATAATAATTCTGCAATAACAATTCCTCTGAAATAATAGTGTCTATGCTTTATTGACCTATACAGTGAGGCAAAAAAGTATTTAGTCAGCCACCAATTGTGCAAGTTCTCCCACTTAAAAAGATGAGAGAGGCCTGTAATTTTTAGCATAGGTATACCTCAACTATGAGAGACAAAATGAGAAAAAAAAATCCAGAAAATCACATCGTCTGATTTTTAAAGAATTTGGGAGCAATGTGGGAGCAATTATTAGGAAATGGAAGACATACAAGACCACTGATAATCTCCCTCCATCTGGGGCTCCCCGCAAGATCTCACCCCGTGGTCAAAATGATCACAAGAACGGTGAGCAAAAATCCCAGAACCGCACGGGGGGACCTAGTGAATGACCTGCAGAGAGCTGGGACCAAAGTAACAAAGGCTACCATCAGTAACACACTACGCCGCCAGGGACTCAAATCCTGCAGTGCCAGACGTGTCCCCCTGCTAAAGCCAGTACATGTGCAGGCCCGTCTGAAGTTTGCTAGAGAGCATTTGGATGATCCAGAAGAGGATTGGGCGAATGTCATATGGTCAGATGAAACCAAAATAGAATTTTTTGGTAAAAACTCTACTCGTCGTGTTTGGAGGAGAAAGAATGCTGAGTTGCATCCAAAGAACACCAAACCTGAAGACTTACAGAAAACGTTTGACCTCTGTCATTGCCAACAAAGGGTATATAACAAAGTATTGAGATGAACTTTTGTTATTGACCAAATACTTATTTTCCACCATAATTTGCAAATAAATTCTTTAAAAATTTGATTTTCTGGATTTTTCTTTCTCATTTTGTCTCATAGTTGAGGTATACCTATGATGAAAATTACAGGCCTCTCTCATCTTTTTAGGTGGGAGAACTTTCACAATTGGTGCCTGACTAAATACTTTTTTGCCCCACTGTATGTCTATTTTTAGATGTCAAAAAGGCTAGAGGAAGAAGAGAGAAGGAGAAAGTACATTGAAAATGTCATCAACATGATAATGGATGGCAATACAAGTGACATAGAGCAGTTGGCAGAAGATGATGAGGATGAGGAATGGACTCCTCCGCCTACCACAAAGTGAAATAAAAAGGCCCTAAAAAGTGTTATGTGAAAAAGAAAAAGAGGAAAAACTTCAAAACATGTTCTATACGTTCAAAATGTTATGGACAAAACTTTTTTTTTGGCCTAAAATTAACATTGTTTTGAGCAAAAAGTTGCCAAAAGCACCCACTGTATCAAATGTGATACAAAAAATATTTCATAAACAGCATGATATAGCAAAAAACATTTTGTGGATTTTGTTACAAGGGTTAATAAACAACTCAGTTCCAAAAAATCAGAATTTTCTGGCTATTTTTTGATGGGTCAGGTCTTACAGGGTTAAAAATAAACAGGAATTCAAGGCTCTGGACCAAAGCTATGGCTAATTTGTAACAGAATGAGAACCACACCAAGTCTAAAGAAGGACTAAACTAGGACTACGTTTAGGACTAGACCAGGGTGAGACCAACATGGAAGGCAATTCAATTTTACTTTGTTAAACGTCCCCTATTATGCCAAACTGACTTTTAAAATCTTTTAACCATGTTATAATCAGCCATTGTTTTCTCCTTAAAAACATACCTGGAGTAGTACTTTGTTTAATTCATGAATGTTTGAGTAATCCTGTATGCTAAGGCCCTCTCTTTCTCAAGAGCTGGAAACGCTCGGTCTCACATAGACATATGAAAGCAGGAAGTACTCCTGAGTGTTGCTAAAGCCTATACACCGTCACCGGATTCATTTTGATCATTTCAGATCTTAAATTGCTGTTACTATGAAGCACTCAGCTCATTTATCAATCTGTTAGTGTCATGTTGCTAATAGTTGTGCCAAATAGCCATTTTATGCTCTGTCTATTCCCAACAGAGGGCGACAGACACCTAATCCAAGTGCTCTCTGCAGAGTAACAACTCTCCAAAAGAAGACATTTTCCATACATATACAATATTTTAAGTTATAAAATGTGAAAAACTACTGTTCCCACAAATATACTAATTCCAGCCACAAGGGGTCAGTAAAGAAACAAATAATTACTTTGCGGTGTATATCTAGATCAGCGTTTGGACTGAGGTACTTTCAGTCAATTCTTTTTTATTGTATGGCTTTGTGACTCAGTGGAGATAGCATTTACCCCGGAACTAGAAGATATTCATAGTTCTAGTCCAGGTCTAGGAACTATATCTTTACCATTGCAAGATAGGGCCAGTGGTCTCCACTTCTAGTTGTCACTGCAATTATTGCTTTTATGCGCTATAAAGAGTGCCAAAAGCCCATAGATATAGAATGGTAGAAGTATTATTGGTCATTGGTGTAATTGTTTGAAGCGGGCTCATAGCTAACAGACCAAAAGCCAGCCCGGGTCAACTAGTTATGGAACACTTTTGGAGGTATTTCCATTCCAAAGTGTACAGTAACAGTTCCTAAAGGCGTGTGTTGCACCTCCCCTCTGAGAGCAGTAAAGAAGCCAAATTGCTAAAACTGAAATGAACTTCTGAAATCACAGAGCACAAAGATCAGACGTGGTCCCAAAGGTGGAGGATAAACAGTGCTGTGTGTTGATTGGGCGACAGAATCTTCGCTCTGAGAAAACCATAATCAAAACACAAAACACTGTAAGAATTTTTGGAACATTGCTTGTCTGGTTCTTGTGGGTTACAGTGGGAGACCAACAAAAGAGAATGCAAAATTCTGTTTACAATTGTGTTGGAGCTTTATGAGTTATTTAGTTAAAGGCAACACAGGCACAGTTTGTTACTTATAGATTCATTCTTGATGTCTTGTAGAAGCACTGTTCTGGTACCATACCAAGCTTTGTGCTTTGTTTAAACTGTGTAACTAGAAAATCTGTATAGTAAAGGAGATACTAAGCACAGAACGAAATAGTCTAAATTAAAGTCTAGTTAAAGAGAGAGTGTTGAAAGGAAATCCTGTTGTGACTTCCTTCATTCTGTAGTCTGTTTTGTCAGACAGTAATTTTTGTCCCACAAACACCTTAACACTTTCATTTTGTAGGCGACAGATTGTAATCTTTTGTAATTTTTTTTGTCCCTCGTGGAGCCTTACGAGGGCGAGAGCGTGGGAAGCCCAGGACCATGAGAGGCGTCGCGCGGCACAGATGGTTACACAGTGAACTACCACATCACACTCTCTGTTAGGAAGTAATGAGCAGAAGTAGCCACTGCCACCATAGGAAGACCGTTTGACCTGCTTATCGACAAAAATAAAGTGCTTTGAGGTTGAGTTACTGTTTAAATTGAATTTCCATGGGGCTGTGTGAAGGAAATTTCTTCTTGAAGAATATGGAAAGACATAGAACTAATCAGAGAAGCCTAGCGTTCTATAAACCCTGCCCAATTTGAGTGTTTCCAATGGGTCTGACAGAATTTTCCCTCCAAAGCCAAGAGAATGGGAAGGCTGTGCAAACCTAATCATTGTCCACATTTATTTGCCAGTACAGTATATAAGGTCAGTCGTGCGCAGTAAAGAGATTCCCTTATTTTATGCTTCTCCTAATCAAATGGTAAATTGCAGGAGTATGTTTGCCTCATCTACAATAGGAGTTATCTTGCACTCCCAGATCTCTTTCCAATTCCTATTTTCATCCTTATTGTGTCAGTGAAAATATGCTCACAATATATAGGTGCCATCCATCTCGCGCCAAACCAATTTCTCTCTGGATGTATTATGCATTCGTGGAGTATTGGATCTTCTTTTAGTAACGGGCGGCGTAACCTTCTCCCCTCCTCCTTTAAGAAAAAACACCAGTGATTGCACCATTGGCCTTGGTTCCTTTCCAATTCACTCTTCTTTTGTCAAATCAAAGCGTTTGTCTGCCTCCTTTAACCCTTCCTTAAGTGATATACTGTCCTCATGCCCTACTACACAATTACAACTTCTGTCTGTGGGTTTTTTAGAAGTAGAAGTACACAGGTAAAAGTACTGTTAATTCAAAATAATATTACTACAGCAGAATTAAAAATAGTAAAAAAAAAAACGCTAAGTACAAATATTTTAAAACAACCAAGTCTACTACTACTGCTACTGCTTCTACTACTACTATACCTACTACACCTGCACTTCTTTAACGGCTACTGCTATGACTACTACGACTACTTCAACAACTAGTACTACTACCATTACTACTGTTCATGCTACTGCTACTGCCATTGTTAAAGCTACTTCTGCTGCTGCTTTTGTCACTACTACTATAATACTGATACTTCTACTATTGTTGCTACCACTTTGCCAACAACTCCAAAAAGTACTAGCTACTGCTGCTACTACAAGTACTACTGGTGCTTCTGCTGCTACTGCTAATCCTGCTTCGATTACTTCTGCTACTGATGTTTATGCTACTATTCCGGTTTCTACTTGTACCACTATTGCTACTTCAACCACTTCTGCTACTAGTACTAGTACTTCTACAACTGCTGATACTCATGACTTCCTGGTTTTGTGGTAAACATCCTAACTATAACTACTATAACTACTACTGTTGCTACTACAAGTACCACTGCTACTACTACTACTTCTTAGATTGTGGCTTCTTATGACCCACTTTGCGTTATTTTAAGTATTTAAGTTTTTGTTCAAAATGTACTCAAATGAACGTATGTTTTAATAAATGTCCTCAGAGTACTTTCTTCAAAAAAAAAGTACTTCATGACTTGAGTAAAAGTATCTAGTTCCTGTCCAGCTCTAGCCTTTATGGTGTGGTCATAGTTGGCAGTAGCGCTCATGGCTTCCTTCCAGTCCCTGTATTAAAAGTCTTGATTGAAAGCTCAATCAGATTCTGCTTGATAATCTCATCAAAGCTTCTGAGTGGAAAGCAAGAGGCCTCACTCCCCCCCAAACTTTTTTCCTGGACGTGACGGCTGCAAATCAAATCGGAAATGACTGCTTTTACAGCCGTCCATTACATTAATCAAGCCGCTCATAAATCCACCGAATATACGCCATTATTTTACAAAGTGGCGCAATGAAGAAGATGCATGGCAATCCGCTGTGTTGTTTAATCGTTAACTGTATTAAAATGATACCCGTCTTCTTCTGCAGAGGCCATCCCAGGTCAAAGACTAGCGTTTATTATGATGGTCCTGATTAAGTTTTATGAATTTTTCAATAGGCGCGGCTGATTTAATAACCTGTGACGACCGGCGCAGAGGTGGTGGTAAATAAAAATAACACAAAGGCAAGTGAATGACAGAGGAAATGATGAGTATAATGAGGTTTGCTCTGTTCAATAAACAGTCATTATGGGTTTATGTCGTCTGAATGGTGAAGCTGATGAGGATTTCTGAAATGGCCGTTTGACTAAAATGTCTGGATTTTGTGATTATGCTGGGAAAAACACTTCTTGAGTTAAATTTAGAAGGTCTGTAATCATTCATAGTCTAATATATGCAATATGTAGTGACCAGCTGCAGTCAATGACATTATTATTATGGTACAATCACAATGACCTAAGAATGGAGAAAGTAAAGAGCATAGTGTCTTTCTTCTACTATTAACATAATTCTCTTAATAGTATGTTGCACAAAACAATCTGGGAGTCCAACCAGAGAGAAAGTTTGGAAAGAGCCTGTATTTTCAAAGGAATATTTTGGAAATTATTTGGTGAGCCTCCTGCTATTAACTACCTATCACATGTTCATTTTATTAGCCAGACCTTTTGAAGTTAGAGTGTATGGCACCTGCATTTAATTTGGATCCACTGGTTCCACCTCTTAGAAGTCAAGATCAAATTGACAGGTGAAAATCAAAGTCCATGCAGGATTTTGGCCACTGCAGAAAAAAGGACTAGGCCAAAAACACTCTTTGTAGAATTAAATTTGTGGTCGAAGGCATTGCACAAAGAAAAAGAAGTGTTGTGACCAAAGAGAATCTGCAACAATTATTAATACAAGACAACTTTATTTACCAACTCCAGTGTAACATGCCTTAGTCTCTCTTTGGCCTCCCAACCACAATCTTGACCACTGTTGCTGTTCATCCTTTGGAAATCAAGATCACATTGACAGGTGGAAATTGACAGACCTCTGCCAGAGCATATGGTAAGAAAAGTGGTAAGATAATTAGGATGGGCGGCTAGGTTAACTGGTGGTAATGTCGTTTTTGAAGTAGTGGTTGCTTCATGCTGTCTTCACAGTGCATTAAGGCTCATTTATACTCTACATTAGATACAGATTCAGATATGGACAGAGAGTTCAGAGCTTGCAGATACAGATGAACAGAAAAGTACATGTGTTAACCGTTGGCAACACTGAAGACAACAGCTGAACTTGGACTAGAGCAGGTTTCTCTCAGTATATTGAAAAACTGATCAGACAACTGCTATTTTCTTGGCTTATTTTTCAATAAATGTGGTGTAAAAAACACTGCCAGCACTGCCATGTTTGTTGTTATTGTTGCTCTTTTTCTTCCATCCTGATAAAATCCTTGATTGTCGCTGATCGCTCCCCACTGGTTACTCAACATAACAAAGACACTGACAAAGAAATAGTTTAGTCTCATAAGAATCCATAGATTTAAATTGGTAGATGTTGAGATAGAATTGTTGTGACCAAAGGAGTCTGTAAGAATTATTTAGACTATAGACTATTTCCGATGTATGCCAATGCCGCTGTATCCTGCCTTAAACTCAACAAACTCCACCACTGCTGTTCTTTATCATGTATTTCTATGTCCCTAACCCATAATCTCACACAGTCTGACAGACACCGATTTGATTCATATCCTGAGACTGACTCCATTCACATATATGTCTGTGACTTGTTTGGCATTTCTGATTGTCCAGTGTGACGTCAGACATCCAGCCGTACTCCATGTAACACAGCATGACTTTAATATTAGAAGGAGATTGGGGGAATTGCACTGTCTGTAGGGGGGCCCTAGTTAGAGGTGTTTTGGTCTTGGACAAGTGAAAGATGTGTCTGCTGAAGTGTCATTTTGTGTTATAAAATATGCTTTCCTGGGAACAATGAGCATCTGCCCTCACCCTCCCACTCTATATACTGCAGATGTAACCTTTCTTACCCTGGATTTACCTGGGAAACAGAGACGTCTAAGTTTTTATATGTACTGTTTTTTTGGTTTGTTTGTTTGTTTTTAAAAGGATCTTCTAGTCAGACTCATAATCATAGTCTGATAATTTATTTTATTTATTCAAAGTAAATAATGGTATGATGAGACAGCCCCATTACCGCTATTACATCAGCTTTGAACATTTGGAGCCTCTTCTGCTTCTATCAAAACACCTTGAATATCCTTTTCACATATTTTTACCTTGGTCCTTAGAATTACCAACATTTAAATGTCATCTTATTACATTTAAAACCCATCTCTGACCTCCATAGTTTGAAAGAGTAGATGGAACTCTGCGTCTAAGATGAGAAGTGGAGTGAATTTCTGAGTCCTTTTTTTGAGCTTTTTGGACTGATCCTGGTTCAGACACGTCATACCCTCAGGACCCTCTCTCAGATCTTTTTGGATGAGGTGTATTTCCAGAGCAGTGACCAGACTTCGAACCTGTGGGACCTCATTTCATCTCTGCTCTGGACTTTGAAAAGTTCACTCACTTCGACAGTCTGGGTTGCATCACCTGCACTAGGTCATTGTACGTGGTCTGTGCTGGCACTACTTTCAACTGTTTTTGACTATGAGATGAGTAGGGTTTGCCAGTGGAGGGAAGGTGAACTAAAATAGACAGTACAAGGACCATAGACCTATAGGAATTCATAGAAAACCTACTTTATATATTGTGTAGCATTAGTCTTTATTCCAGTAAGGGTATGCATGCCCCTCTATGGCACATATTTATGTCCATGAAAGTAAAAGTAACTACTGTATACTTCTCTTCTGTTGGCTGCTGTGGTGTTTTTAAAAAAATATTTGGCAAAAACTTTATAGAGCTTGTGTGTATGTAATTTTAGTGAGGTATACCTGTATATGCTAATGCTGTTAGCCAGAGCAGTCTTTGATGAGGAAACACAGGCCCAAAAAAACCCATCCTGACGAAATTCTCCTCATTTATCACCACCACCAAACACACAACCACATCCATAGGCACGGTGGGTTAAGTGTCTTGCCCAAAGACTCAACGACAGTATGAACTGGGGAGATTGACCTTTGGACCATTCGCCAACTTTCCAGTTATAGGACGACCACTATACCTCCTAAGTCACTGTGGCCTAAGAACCTATATAAATATGCCAGATAATTATTAAGCCACTTGCTAATGTTCTCTACCTCCTCGCCTACAGCACACACATTGTATTTTGTAGCTAATGCTTTTTCATCCATTGAAAATTGTAATCTTGCCAAATTTCACATGAAATATGCATCATCAGCCAATGTACTTAAAAGGGTCTGGTGCTAAAGTGTAAATAAGAGACACACAGTTATTTTTTATCACTGACTTGTCATTGCTTTTGATGCGTGTCTCGGCGTGTGTTTGAGTTAAAGTCCAAATTTAAAAGCTAGGCGTAAACATTCCAATCACTCATGAAGAAAGTTGTAACCCCAGACATCTGCAATTACCGACAAGTCACCCAACTCCTTCAAGTCTAAAGATTGTCGTACTCCTTAAGTGTAATTTCCAAAGTACTTTCATTTGCCTTAAGCCTGTTGGTGAGTACGCTTGAGTCCCATCAGTCCCGTTTCTCTTTAAAAACGGACAAGACGAATCCTCATCCATCTCCTTCAGACCAGACACCAGCTAATGATCGTCTTTTAATTCTCCGAGGACCCACATAGACAAACTTCAATCTCCCCGAACACTTCCCCAAAGTGAAAAGCCACATCCACAAATGATTATGTTTACCCGGCGACAGATTAGCACCTTCAACCAATCAATGTGGGCCCATTCTGTCATCATTAATGGAGTCGGTTCCTCTCAGATCCAATCAGGGAGCGGTCAATCACTGCCCACAGCCTAATGACTTTGTATTGTCGACGGCAGATGTGTATGAATGGCTCGGAGTGGCACATGCGCGTTGGATGCTCCAGCCGTTGAATAACAAGAGCTAATGGGACGATATATCAGGGGGTAATCAGGAGAAGTCAGTAAAATGGTTAATAGAGCAGAGAAATCAGAATTAATGTCAGACAGCTTTTTAAAATAGCAAAGTTTGTTCAAGACAAGAATTAATGAGATGTTGCTATGAGGATGAGCTGTGATGCTTTTAAGTATTATGGTTTAATATCTCACACTGGTTATTCTTATGAGGTTTATCCTGAATAATAATAAATTATGTAGTAATTGTGTAGCGCTGAAAATGCTTTGTCAAAATAAGCTATTGTGCTCGGTGATTGGTGGTTAAAAACTTCCAGAATCAGATGGTGATTAGCACTGCTTCATAGCAAGAAGATCCTGGGTTTGATCCTTGGACCAGCAGAGAGCATAACTTCCCCCCTTTCCTCTTTTGACTATAAACATGTGCAATATCTCCCCATGGACCCCTCTGGTTTAATAAAATAAAATAAATTTTCTGTCATTTATGTCCATTTATGTACAAGTTTAATAGCATTTTGTCTTCAGGGATCTCCTTTGCACATCATCTGCCTCCTAATTTGCATTTAATTACTGAAATACCATAGATTATTTGCTAGATGCTATATATATATCTTTCAATTACTATAGTTATAGTACAAAGAACAAACAGCATTAAGCAAAATAAATAATAATCAACCAGAAAATAAAAATATATAATATGTCAAAGTGGGCTTTTAGAATTACAGTTAGTATTTGTAAATGTGCTTGTATAGTTATTGGATTTTTATGCCCAGTATTATAACAGCAGTCGCCTCAAAGGGCTTCACAAACACAAACAGGCACACAATCAAACATAAACACACAACCAGACATAAACAAAAGCTACATTAAACTAAATAGTCCCAGTACATTATGTGTCCTTAAACCCTCCCTAGGAAAAGAAGAAACCTTATGGAGAACACATTGAAGGCAAGATCCTCTCTCAGGATGGACAGCCTTTAAATGTGTCTAGAACTGTTAAATAAACTCCATTAGTTCCACCATTTTCAAACTGGAGCAATAAAATAATTGTTCTAAGGGAATAACTATAATATTATATATTTGGTTTTAGGACGTTTAAAAACTCCTGATGATTGTGACACACCATTGATCGGGAGCAGAGGACACTATAGGGGGGTCCTTGGGATTTCTTCTTCTGTAAAGGGTCCCTGATGGATTGTATAGCTATTTTTCGAAACCCATCAGTCCATGACCTCCTGAAGGCAACATCGTTGGCAGAGGCTTCAAAACTCCAACTAATAATTCCTTTTTTTCTATGAGCTAGCATTAGAAGGTGCTTTGATTGTTGTCATGTTTAAGCACCACACACTAGAGTTTCTTTTTTTATTGTTACACAGTGTAATTAGATAAAGCCTGTTAGCCAATTAAACTTTATGCATGCGTGTTTCCATGACACCAGACTAATTTGAGCACATAAAGGCAGCAGGTATTTTATTAGTCTGACCTCTGTATAAAGTTCACAGCCACTGTCACTGCTAACCTTTACTTACTAAATGACCGTCCCTCACAGAGACCCCATTACCTGTCTACTTTGTGCCTTAAGTGGCATTAAGTGAAATAAAGACAGATTGAAATGACTAAAAATCCAATTAGAGTCTCGTTCCTTTTAATTTGCTGCTTTTTTTTACTCTTTTTTTAATGCAACTTCTTGGCTCACTACACTTTTGACTCAAAGCCACAAACTTGTTTGGCAGAGTTTCATGTCTGTTTATTAAATTTAAAGTTAAGCTTCTTTTCGAGCCTTAATTCCTTGATACGACATCTACTCTGCAGAACGGAAGCCTTAAAACATGCAGAGGAATTGGGCTGGAAAGGAACGCATTTGATGTCATGGGCAATTTTATGACATTATGCGTTTTCCAATTTCCAGCTATTACGGTAATGGCTGCTAGATGGCTAATTTCTATGCGAGTAATCATAAAATAACATGATAGTGGCCACCATTTATTCTGCTAATGCAACAAATCCACTCCTGAGTAGACATATTAGATGTAGAGTGTAATTATACAGGGAAACAAAATGGAAGGCTGTTGACACAATTGGAGAATGTGTTCTTAATAGTGTATAATCAACATAAACGGAACAATCTTCACAATTGTATTAAATGTGTGCATCATAGAAGCCAGTGGAGGCCCAATACTTTATGTTCCTGTTCCAGAAACAGGAATGGACAAACTACCACCACCACTCATGTTTGTTTTAGTGCTCAATGCTTTTTTTCAATATGTGCAATGTAAAATTACAAAAATGCTCACATAATGAATATCTCACTCCCCACCGTCACTTAAAAAAATATGCTGTAAGGGAAAAGAAAAACAGATCTGCAGCATAAGGATCAACCAGAATGAAATCCTATTCCTGAACCTTTCGAGGGTTGATTAAAGAGTCAACAAAGGCTTCACCTGAGAGCTTTTCATCACAACATCTGATTTTCTCCAGTTTAAGATTTCTAATCTAGTGTGATACAGTGGGTGGAGCAGCGTCCTTCCATTTCAAATGGGTTAGGTGGCGTTGAAAAAGGAATGGGTTTGTGGCCCCCAGTAGCTAATCCTAACTGTTTCCTTATTTGTTTTGAAATACACAAATTTGCATGTAAAGTTTTTTTTTTTTTTTTTTTTTTTTTTTATGAAATCAGTTATTAGGTAGCGCAGGAGGTTAAGCAGGTTGCCCACTAACCAGAGGGTTGGTGGTTTAATCCAGTGTAAAAACTGTATGAATGTGTTAGTGTAACTGCGTGTTTGGTGATGGTCAGGCTGTAGGCAGCAGAATTATTATTATTATTATTATTATTATTATTATTATTATTATTATTATAAAAGCTATACCCTGCACCTAGCCCTCTATGTTATAAATAGGAACACATTATAAGGCAATTAGGGCATGGGAGTAGAGGTTAAAGTCTGAAAACGCAACGACCTTGTTCTTGTACAACTGACCAGGACAGACAAACTGAGCACTACTGGAGGAGAAGCACACTCCTGTGTCTTTGGACTGTTATAGGCAGGGTGTGATTTGTTAAAAACCTGAAGGGAGGATGTTTTGGCAGAGCAGACCACATTTCCTGCTTTCTGGTGCATTTTTGATGTGTTTTTTTAGCTATCTATGGTTTGAGGAATATTATAAAATAATCTGTATTTTCAGATTTATTTAACAGTGAAAAGAATATTGAGGCTAATAACTTCTGTGCAAAAGCAATCAAAGTGTCACTTGCACACCTGTACACTTAGCACCTCATTAAATATGCACACAGTTAATTTGCCCAAATGAGTTCATTCAGAAGTTACAGAAAGCAAAAAGATAAAGGAATTCTATACGCATTTCATGGAAACAGAGAGGAAAGAACTAGAAGTCTGAGTTTGCTCTAAGCAGTGACAGTTAGTGAGACTTCTTCATACACCCTGTGGTCCCATCACTCCCATGTGAATGTGTGAGTAAGAGACAGGCTTTAGGTTGAGGCGAGTATCTAATCACAGAGGAGGTTGTGAGAGTGCAGCGCTATTGGCATGTAACAGCCTGCTGTGAAGGGGACGGAGTGGAAACAACATGAGGCTGCAAAGCCATCCTCAAAGAGTAAAAAAGTAAAGGACAGAGCCCTAATTTGCAGAATGTGTCATTTGGAGTCATGCACAAAGTCAACTTATTTTATCCCCCCTGACGTGAAAGCAGAGGGAGGGAAGCAAAGCGCACCTATTCTTATATTCTTTTACATATTGCAAATTCTATCTGGCTTTATAGACTCCTTGATAAGTAAACAAGAGTAGACTCAACTCTGTGAATGTCTGCTCTTTATGGATTTGTGTAATTAATAACATGTTTACAGAGAGGTAAATACTACTGGGCCTTGCTTCAAAAACAAACCACTGTTTTTAATCTAAAGGTACGCCAGCCAGACTTTTATTAAATATGTATGTTTGGGTATTGGTCTGTGCATAATTCATAAGAGATAGCCTCTCCAAAAAATTATTAAAACGTGTTGCATTTCATAAAACAGTAATATGTGATGCGAAATTGCGAGCGCTGCTCTCCAAGCTTAAGGCCATTGTCGCAATAATAGAATTAAGAGAAAATATTAAAATGGCTGAATATATAAATGTTTTGGGGCAGTAGAAGAGCTGTTGTTTACAAAATTAAGTCGGATAAACTTTCAGACTACCCTTAAGAAAGTATCGATCCACTCTTCAACTTTCAAATCCCAATTCACTCAAAGGCAAAGTCTTTTAATTAGCCGTCTTTAGCCGTTAGCTTAGCCCAGAGTCTGTGCCATTGTCTTTGTGCACTTTGACACACTGCCAGTCGTCCCATTGTCTGCGGTCCTCGCTCTGAGTCAGAAACATAAGAGTCTTTGGCTAGTGATGGTGCCGAGGCAGGATCCGACACTTCTGAAAGACTCGCCTCAGTAAACCCAGCGCTCCGGATTTGAAATGGAAATGAGAGTGAGAGTAAAAAGCTGGAATGTCTGTGTGTTAAACCATTTTAAGCTTTACCGACACTAGTACGGCTGTTTTTTGCTCTGCCGGTACAACTGCTCACTAAATATTGACTTCTAAGAGTAATCGTGCAGTTCTAGGAATTAGCTTTTTTCGCAAATGTTTTTTTTATTCCCAGATACAGTATGAGTCATTTCTGTCGTATAAATTGGCAATGTTTGAAGCTGTGTGGGCTGTAGTAGCACAGTGAGGCATGTTAAAGTTAAATGTATTCATTCAGCTTTTTCCAGTTATTCCGGGGTCACAGGTGGCTGGAGCAACTATGGGCCTTACGCAGGGTACACCAAACAACCATTTACTCTCACATTCATTCACTTTGGGTAATTTAAAGTCACTAATTCACGTAACCTTTTTGTATGTCTCTCCCAGATGCCACCATGCACCTCCCTAAATGTCTTCAATGGATGATGTATAGAGCAGTGGTTCCCAAGCTTTTTGGTTTTGTGTACACCCAAGACCTGACTTAGTCCTGCCTGGTTTAGATCTGGCTTAGTCCTGGTTTGACCTGGTTTAGACTTTGTTTAGTTCTGGTTTAGACCTGATTTGTCATGATTTAGTCTTAGCCTTGTTCTGGTTTTAGGCATGGTTTAGACTTGGTTTAGACCTAGTTTTTTTTTGGTTTGTTACTTGTTGTGTCCTGGTTTATTTCTGGTTTAGCTCTGTTTTGTTCCTGGTTAAGTTCTGGCTTAGCTCTGTTTTGTTTTGTTTTGTTTTTTTGTTTTGTTTTTCTGGTTAAGTTCTGATTTAGCTCTTTTTTTCCTGGTTTAGTTCTGGTTTAGGCCTGGTTTAGTCCTGGTTTAGACTTGGTTTAGCCCTGGTTTAGATCTGGTTTAGTCCTGGTTTAGCCCAGGTTTAGACTTAGTTTAGTTCTGGTTTAGACCTGGTTTGTTGCTGGTTTTGTACTGGTTTAGTCCCGGCTTTGTCCTGATTTAGTCTTAGCTTTGTTCTGGTTTAGGCACGGTTTAGACTTGGTTTAGACCTAGTTTTGTTCTGGCCTCAGACTTGGTTTGTTACTTGTTTTGTCCTGGTTTATTTCTGGTTTAGCTCTGTTTTTTTCCTGGTTGAGGTCTGGTTTAGCTCTGTTTTATTTCCTGGTTGAGTTCTGGTTTAGCTCTGTTTTGTTTCCTGTTTTAGTCCTGATTTAGACCTGGTTTAGACATGGTTTTGTCCTGGTTTAGCCCCTGTTCTTCTTTAGTGTCACATCCCTTTCTATAGTACTGGGTTAGTACTGATTTTGTTTTATTTTAGCCTTTGAAAGCCAAATATATAAAAGGTACTATAAATGATCATATAACTCCAAGTACCCCCTGCAATGTGCTTGCGTACCTCTAGGGGTCCCCATACCCTTGCTTTGGAAACACTGGACAAATGAAGTGAAGTGATGGTTTAAATGTCAGTGTACAGACATAAAGCCTGGTATTCAGTGTGTGATATTTTTTACAAGATTTACGGAAATCACACTGCACGACATGGAAACTGTGGCTACGAGTGAAGTTAGCCGGGAACAAATTTCAGGCTCTGGAGTGTGTTTATGTCATTGTAGCGCCAGTGGAATGAAGCTAGCACCGCTTTCTCTTCCAGTGTTTATGTCAAGAATGGGCATGAAAGAGTAAATATATCACATAAGGAAAGAGGAAATGTACATTTGTGACTGGGAAAAGCACTGCATGCTGTTGTTGTTGTCGTCTGACAGAGATCGTACGTGCAGTGAGAGGCTAACATACTCTGCGATAAATCTTCCAAAATATCTGACACTGCCTGATATTTGTCACAGCTCGTCCTCGGTTGTAAGACGACTCCATCTGTGATCTTTGTCCTTTGCCCCGTCTCACTATAAGACGTACGACCACTGTTTTTGAGCTACACTGAATAATTTTCCCTACAACTAAAAATCTAAATAGCATATTCAACTTTCAAGTACTCAGACCTTCACCAAAGCATCAATATTCCACCCTGGATCCAGACAGTGATCCAGATCTACACCAAAGACCAGTCATTTTTTTTCTGTCCACATTTTTCATCAAAATCTAGTGACCCCTTGTGGTTGGCAGCTCTCAGCCAATCGGAAATGCTCATTTTATGTCTGATATATATCTGTATTTCTCATTTTCTTGCTACTGTCACCCAAGTACTGATGCTTAACTTGAGAGTATAGTCTAGACTGGCTCTAATTCAAAAGTGTCTTAAGATAGCCTTGTTTTGATTTTGCGCTCCTTATGGCACCTTCTTATGGAAATAGGAATGCAAGGTAATCAAAGAAAACTTCCAGACAGCTCTCAACAAGAATTAGCATTTTATGAATTGAGAAGTTTGCTGGGTTTTAAAAGTTTTGACAAGGTTTGGTTCTCCTGGTCATGGGTAAACCTAATCTGAGGCTAACTGCAAGTGTAATTCCGATGTGTAATGTATTATTTTGCATCCTGGAATATTTGGGCTTTCTTTCTCAAAACAGATTGAATACAGAGTCATCAATTTCCTTTTCACCATTTCTCCAAAATTATTTCTTTGACATTTGCAAGCGTGTAATTGCAAAGCTTCCAAATTTAATCTTCAGTTAGAGGTCAGCTATCCAAACATTAGAAACCAGGCAGAAAATTGTATCAGGATTAGAGCTGTGGGCAACACTTTAGAATAACTATCACTGTAGTGTGAGTTTTTCTAAAATGATACCCACAGCTCTAAGGATTAGTAAACAGTTAATTTATTATTTACAAAGTATTACTCCAATGTTTAAAAATACTACTGAGTTATAAACATTGTTATAAACTAGGGCTGGGCATGTTAACGCGTTATTATTGCATTCATTAATTATTAATGTTGTTAAATATTTTATCGCATGTTAAGAGTGATGGGTCGAGAACATGGCAGTTCACAGGGCCAGCTCCTGTCAGCTTGTCTCTCTCTCTCCAAAACCTGCAGCTGTGAAAGCAGGCAGAGAGGAGCAGGATGGGTGCGTAAAAAGGTTGCATGCAGGACAGAGGAAGAGTACAGAGACATGAGAGTGGATGGTCCTGACAGAGAAGACTGTTAGCTTCCTTACAGCTGTTTGTTTCATGTGGATAGACCCAGACATCACTGAGATACAAACCACTGAAGTCTTAAAACATTATGGTGTTAAATATAGACTGTTAAACATATGCTCAGATTGTGTCAATGATTTACTTGAAAATGACTAAAACAGAGATATTTACTTTCCCTGACTTTTTTATTAGTCATAAGGGAGAGAGAAGTAGACAGACAGCAGCAGCAGCAGCAGGACAGACACACGAGAGCCACCTTTTCAATAGAAAAAAATAAGTCCAGCTCCAAAAATTAAAAAAAACATTCCAATCACAAAAGCTGCTCTACTGTAGTGCTCTTCTTCTGCAAAATAATAGGATTGTATTATTATTTTTTGTTCTTCAGGGATGGTTGAAATGGTGCTATATACACTGTCAAAATCTAACCAAGTCAAACCAGCACATTTTGGCTGAATTCTAAAAGCTGGATCCATGAACTGTTTATCAATTGAATTATTGTTAATTACATATTTATTAATGCTGTAGTTCTGCTTAATGTTTGTGAGTTATTCTAAAGTGTTACTGAGTTGGGTATTGGCAACAACATGGCGTTACAATACCTGTCACCATACAAGTGTCACAATACAATACACAGTTTATTGTTACAAAGATTATATATTGTGTTTCTAAACAATATGATTTTGGAAAAGCTCACCTGGAGTTCTGCCACTGTATTTCACACACAAGTCGCCTTTTTTCAAATAAGCAGCAAAATGAAAGTGGTTGCAGGATTTTTTTTTTATTACATATTTTGTCACTCTTCACTCTAAGCACATACTGTTGTTGTGTCCCTGAGCAAGACACTTCACCCACATAGCCTTCTCCAGTCACAGTATGTGGCTGGTTGTAACAGGAAGGCCATCCGGCGTAAAAAACTCAAAAAATTACAGTGCGAATGGTTGGCTGTGGTGACCTCTAACAAAAAAGGCAGCAGCCACAAGATAAAAGATTTAAATTCTTGTTTCAAAAAGGAGAAAATTCAGAATGTTCATTTTTAATATTGATAAAGTATTGTCTAATAAAATATTGCAATGTATTTGAAAAGGTGCTGCAGTCTCCCTGGTGACCTGCTGCACAAAGAAGCTGCCACTTTTTTTTTATGGTTTGTTGTTGTTTATATTTAAAATAATGAATTCTGTTAATAAAAATGAAATCAATGCATAAATATTTTCTTAAACCTCTAATTAGGATGCTGTATCTGTGAATCCTTAGACATTGCCCACTTCTCAGCCATCTGATATGTCTCAAGCCCGTGTGAACTCCTTCCCACTCCAGAGCATCCTTAAGTAGTCAAGTTCATTCAGCCTGACTGTTCCGAAGCTCATTTCTCCTGGCAGGCCTTGACCTCCAGATGTCACCGGCAATCGTACCGCAGACATTTGTTCAACCTGCCCACTTCAGGCTGCTAGTACTCCGAAACACTGCGCCCATGGGAGGCCCACTTTACAACGCTGCATTCATTTTCTCATTATTCAAATTAGGCCTGCTGCTCCATTCTGCCCAAAATAGCATTACCTCTGCTGGTAACTTTAAGTAGTGCTGAAATTCTATAGGTTAAGTGCTGCCAGTTGTGAAATAAGTGGCATCCTGTGGTCAAAATCAGAACTGCCTGAAGTTTTTCACACTTCACTAAAACTTGTACACACCTCTGTAAATCTCCGTGTATCATTTTGTCTTTGAAAAGCCTTTACCGTCTGCGCCTTATGGAACGATGGTATGGCTGTAGAAATTGATTTGTTTTGAAGGAGATTTGGTGGATTCTAATTGAGATCTCCCACGAGGGATTGTGTGAAGGCGAGGTGTTGTGGATTAGGACTTATCTCACTCTTGGATAGCGTCCAGCTGGCTGCACAGACTTCAGTGCCCTTCAAAATGGGTTTGACTGTAGAGCAAGAGTGTGGACTTTTAAATACACAGAGGAGCTAACTGGCACTTAGTAGTAACATTTTACTGTCTGTATGGATTTAATGATGCATCCATGTCATTGTCTATTTCTGTGTGGTTGTTTTCTCTGTATTATCAGCAGCCTACAATTCAGTGTTGACAAGTTGTGTAGACTGTAAAATAGAAGCTTGATAATGAAGCCTTCCTCACAAATTAAGCTCTTGGAATATTGTCTAAATACTGTTGATTGTTAAGTTGTTGTTAGGGCTGCAGGAAATATGAAAAACATGCAATATGCAATAGGTCAGGGGTGTCCAAACGTTTTAACAGAGGGCCACATATGGTAGGTCACTCAGTAGAGGCGCTGTATTTCTTTCTTAATGCCAGGTCCATCTCACATGAATATGAAGCGTTTTACCTGCACTAAAAAACTTGCAGTAAAAAGTACTACTGTGGCAATTTGAGCCAGTTGGGAATGAAGCCCAATTGGCCAGAGCCAATTAAAAGTGGTCTGCGGTCCGCATTTGGCTTCCAGACCATAGTTTGTACACTTCTGGACTAGGTTAACTAGCAATATTCAGGTATACTTTTTCAATCAATTAATCATTCAACATTTATTTAAAGAGTCCTTTATAACACTCAAGGTGACCAAAGTGCTTTCCAGTGAAATCTAATTAAAATCAAATTAAAATCATTATAAAATAGTAAAATCAGAAAAATATAAATACATTAGTACAACAAAATATAAACAGTGCGTCACAGCATTACTAAGTGTTGAAAGCTAGTCGGAATAAATATGTTTTAAGCCTGGATTTAAAAAGACCAAAGTCTGTGATGGTGCACATATCAGGAGGCAGCTTGTTCCAGAGTCTCACCCCAGTGCTTGTATCTGGCCCCCGGGACTTCTAAAAGAAGTTGATTTGATGACCTCAAAGCCCTGTTTGGGTTTTGGACTAGCCAACAACTCAGTAAAAGAGGGTGGGGCAAGGCCATTAAGAGCTCTAAAAACAAACAGTAATATTTTAAAATAAATTCTAGAAGAAACAGGAAGCCAATGGAGCGATTAAAGGACCAGCATAATAAGGTAAATTTAAACTTAAAACTTAACAATGACTCATTTTAATACTAGTACTTATCATGTCTAAACGTCTTTGCATGGAAGCCAATAATTGGACTATGATTATGCCATAACAAGGCTAAAAGGATGTTGTGTTTGATGATATTGCAATACATTTGCAGTACATTGTGCAGCCCTAATTGTTGACCACATAAAAGCAACCTGGACTAAAAATAACAAGGGGCATTGATTTGAACATGTAAGCCCTGTTCGACAGTAAAGTCAATTTTCTGGCTTCTCAAGATAGAAGCACTTGACATGAAAGCACTGTCAATAAAATGACTTCCCAACTCAGAAACTCTGACCATACAAGGGCCACATGAAGACAGCTTAACCTCCCAAGTTCCATTAGTGCAACCCCAATTCTGAATAATTTAGTAGACTGTGTAACATGTAAATAAAAAGAAAAAGCAATGGTTTCCAAATCTCATTAACATATTTTATTCACAATGGAACCTAATAATGTCACTGAGACTTTTCACAATTTAGAAAAACATAATATCTTTTGAATATGACAGGCAGCAACACATCATAAAAAATTGGGACAAGGGCAACAAAAGGTTTGACAAATACAAGTACAAATAAAAACAACTAATTAGGTTCACTGGCAGCATTTTAGGAAGACGAAATGTTATTAAAGGAGTTTTTAAGAAACACAGGCGCTAGTTATTATTATTGGATGTATGCAAAATTTGTACCACTTACCTGACTTTTGTTGCCAATGTCCCAACTTTTTGAGATGCGTTGTAAAATATCTCATCTAATACTGTTGATTGTGGCGAATAAATTAGAGTATTATGATTATTTTCTGCTTTTGTTTGTAGTATCCCGACTCACAATTAGGTGTGTATTTGACCAGAATCTCTTATTGTTCTGCATCATCCAGTCCTGCTAACAGTATTTTCCTCCTCTCTCCCTCTCTGTCCATGTGTGCGTTCCCTGCCTTAGCAGAATCCCTGTTCAGCGGCCTGGGTCTGGGGGCCGTGGTGGGCCTGGGTCTCGGGGCGCTCCTGCTCCTCCTGGTGCTCGTGGACGTCAGCTGCTTCTTCCTGCGCCACTGCGGCCTGCTCATGTGCATCACGCGGACCGTCTGCAGCAAGAAGACGACCACCAGCGGCAAGGGCAAGGAGATGGAGGAGGGCAAGGCGGCCTACCTGTGAGTTCCCACTGCACTGTTACACTCCCAGTCTGTCAGTCACCGGGCCATTCATGCTTGCAGAGGGGAGCATCTGCTGTGGGTGTATCACGACCTGGGGGGCACTGCCAAAGACTTGATTAATCTAGTGTTAAAATTAAGATCGAGCAACAGTGGATGGAGAACTCAAAATACAAAATTCCTGTTAGAATTTGTCAGGGGATAGCCTCATTGTGAAATAATACTTTGTTTGGGTCATAGACAGTAAAATAGTGGACCAAAATAGATCAGCTAACAAGAATAGACCCTTGTGTTTGTAAACAGAACAGCTGTGTTCTGCAGACTGGTGCCATGAGCTAAGCAGACCACAATACAATTACTATGGAGGAATTAGCATTAGCCACAGATTATTAATATTCAAGATGACTTTAGTGCTTGACAACCAATCAAATACATGTATGAAATATAAGAACTTGGTTTGAAAACATAACATAGAAGTGTGCCAACATTTAGCCACTTTATTTACTTTAGCAATTATCATCTATAATTAGAATATAAGCTAAAGGCTACGTAATATGTTTCTTGATTTTTTTGTCTTTTTATGTTCTATTATGATCATACTTGCTAGGAGTGGCTACATGTGTTTAATTGTTTTAATATTGAAAAGATTATAGCATTAGCATAGCCAAGTTGGTCTGTAAAAGGATTTTCCTATAGGCTAGATGTATTAAGCCCAGTGATGTTGTGAAGTATAGAGAAAATTGCACTGAAGAAATGACAGGAGGCAGAGCTGGAGGGAGCAGAGCTGAAGTTAAGTTTCTCTTTGGGAGGGACGAGGATGGATAGGATTAGAAATGTCAGAGAAACTGCTAATGTTGGACATTTTGGAGATAAAGTCACAGAATCCAGACATGGTTTGGACATGTACGGAGGAGGGATAGTGAATGTATTGGTAGAAATAGGTTAGAGATGCCAGGCAAAATGCCTAAAGAGGAGGTTAATGGATGTAGTGAAAGAGGAGATTGAAGTTAGTTGTTGTGAGAGAAGAGGATGCAGAGGATAGAGTTTAATGGAGGCAGGTGATTTGTGACAGTGACCTCTGAAGGGAACATCAGAAAGGAGAAGAAGAACTCTTGTAAAAAAAAACTTGTAAAAGGCAGTAACTACTTTGAAATTAAATGGATCTTGTAGCATTTATTTTCTGTTGTCAATGACTTTCAATGCATTGTCCTACCCTCAGACCCCTTGGTTAGAAATGATCATATGGAAGGTCAGGGCAGGTTATACACAAGATCAAATAATTGCTATTTTCATTAGAATGGCTACCTTTTTGGGATGTAGAGCTTATAATACATCTATGGTACCAAACCTTTAAAAGATGAAAACAACATGAATAACACCACTGTCTGCTAGCTGAGCATCATTTATAAACTTTCTGGAAACTCTCCACCGACTTGTCCACTCTTTTATCGTCTATGGTTGCTCATGCAAAAATACAAAAAGCAGAATGAATCTCTTCAAGCAATGTAGAGCCTCAGAGTCCTCGAAACCTCTTATGTGCTGCCGGTGAGAAAAGAAGCCTTCTTTTTACCATTTAGGTACACCTACAACAGCAGCCCAACCACCTTTTCAACCACAGTATGTCCCTGATATTGTCTTTCTGTGGCTTTCACTCAGCGTGCCTCAGTGGGTTCTCCCATTTGCATGCACTGTGCTCCTGTCTAGACTCCCACCTTGCATGACTAACTTTGAATGTTCACCTCCATTCTGTATTATGTCTATCTTTGTGCTTTCTTCTCTCATAAGAAATGCATGCCACCGACGCCAGTGACCCCGCCGCCGAGACCGCATGTGCGTATAACGAAAGCTTTACATTCTTTGTTATCATCATACAATTTTTAAAAAAGCCCGCCCCCTTGAAATTCACAGCACAATTGATTTTCGCATTTTGCTTCAGTACTATTTTATGTGGGGAGCCTGGCCAAGAGGTAGCTTTTGTGATTCATTGGTCTCACTGGTGTCATTTTTGTGTTGGAGTTGTCAGCGTGCCAATCCGGGCTCTGTCGGGAGAGGGATGCTGGAGAGGGCAGGAGTAGTGTGTGGGGGAGGGGGGAGAGATTTTTGCTGAGTCATGGCGTCCCATCGCTGCAGGGCTGTCTGTCTGCATGCACAATATAGTTCAGAGCAACTCACACTGGCGTTTACTGTTACAGCTTTATTAGGCTAATGATTCAGCAGAGTTAATCCAGCCATGCTAGGCTTCTCAATGCAAAGTGTGTTTACAAGAAATCCTATAGAATGTATAAAAAGCTGTAAACAACATCAGCAACATGAAGTTAACAGTGCACAAGCAACAACAGTATAGAAACCTTTCCTTCCTTTATTAGATTAAAGCAATGCCCCATTGCAAAGTATTCACACATTAACACCAACACATGAAAAATAAGATCAGAACTTTAAAAATCTACCTCCAGGTTTAGAGAACCATGTTATGCCATGAATATCACTGCCCTCTTGAGTGAATACTTTGCCAAAATAGACACTTTCTCTGTACTGTATTTTCCGCACTATAAGGCGCACCTAAAAGCCTTTAATTTTCTCAAAAACTGACAGTGCGCCTTATAATCCGATGCGCCTTATATATGGATCAATGTTGGTTAATTATGGCTACCATATTCAGGGGGCGTCGCCGAAGTGACAGCAGTAAAAACGATAAAGGGGAATTCCAGTCCCAGCTGTTCATGTGTGCCATAGGCAGGATTCTGCCGCAAAAGAACAAGGAGGCCCGACCTTTGCGAACGGTGGTTTGTATTCTATTAATAAAGTTTGACTGACTGACTTATCTGACTGTTTTATTGACATTCCCTTTAGCGCAGCGCCATCTAGTGGATGCGCCTTATAATGTGGTGCGCCCTATATATGAAAACAGTTTTAAAATAGGCCATTCATTGAAGGTGAGCTTTATAATCCGATGCGCCTTATAGTGTGGAAAATACGGTAATATCAGCAACCATTAATTCAATCTTGACTAGAGTTATAGACAAACTAATGCGATTTTATTATTGTTTTTAGTTCAATATTTTATTTATTGGTTAAACATTTATTCCCAAATACAAAAAGTGCAATAATGTTGAATTACGTAAAAAAATATCCACAAAAGGGTATTAGCCTCTAAAAATGAAACATTTTTATATGGATGTTGACAAAAGCATCAAACTGCACAGTGTGTTGTCAGTGAGTGGATAGCGAACATTAGCATTAGCAACATTCTACTGCTTTATAGAAATAGGCATTTTAGCTATGCCCAGCTAAAGGCTAAGACAGCTAGGACTATTTAAGGTGGATCTTGTGCTTCCTCCTGACGCTGGTGTCATATGAAGTACACACATGCTTGACGGCCATTCAACGTATGTTCAAAATATTTAATTAGCAGTGATGCTCCGTACATACAACTCGAGATTCGCCAGTTTATGCTGTCCCTGACTGGTCTCATGTAGGCTATTTGCTCTGATATAATTGAATAGAAGGCAGTGCTATTTTTGTTGTTTCATTAATTTCATCATCTGTGCTCATTTACACAAAACCAAAACTATAGAGAGTGCAGTGTTGTTACTGATGAAATATGCATTAAATAAAAAAATCCACAAAGTATCCTTTGGTGTGATAAACATAGCTGCTATCCTTTTACAAATAAATATATGTATGTGTGTTGTCTATGTAGAGGATGAAAAGTGGATGTAGCTATTTAGTTAATTTGAGAATGTGTTTGAACATTTTTCACACTCATTTGCACCACTGAGCAGCCTCGTGTTTCTACATCCCAGGATGAGAGCAGTGAACTGCTTACATAACAGTTAGCGGTGAAACTGTGTTGTATTCAAATAGTTTTTTTTGGTTTTTTGTTTTTTTTCCCATCGAACAAAGAGTCAGGATCCATAAAATTAGCCATCCCTGTCAGCTGTATCGAGTGCAATGAGATAAAGCTAAGAGATAACACAGAGCTCCGGATCACTACAAGTCAATAGTGCAGGTCTGAGGGACAAGGGGTAATGGGTGGTGAAGACCTTCAAGCTCAAGCATCAGTATCAATACCGATACCAGCAAAGGAACGGATAGGAAAGGTCTGTGTGATTCAGTATCTTTTACATGAAGTACATACTCAGACCATGCTCGTAGATAAAACAAGACTTTGTTTACGTCTCCGAGAGAGAACCAAACTGCTGCTCCCCTAATGCTAAAGTTGCAAGTGGTCTTGAGAAGTTCTTTTTTAGTCTTTTTTGGGGATTTTTAACTGAGAAAAAGTCCAATATATGACAATAGATAAGCAACAGTTCAAAATCAGACTATAAGTTGTAGGTAGTGAGTCAGAGAAGTCAGAGAGAGGTTACTCTTTACATTGTAGTGTATGGAGAAAATGCTTTCTGGCCAGATTTTTTGGCTGCAGTGCCTCAAGAGTCCGCTGGTAGAATTAGTAATAGAGGAGAGGGCCGGGCCTAATTCAGTTCTCTTAATAAATCCAGTACCCTAGAGCAAAACACCCTAAAACTCAGCTATTTTATTCAGTAATTATTATTTAATATAGAAATATCAATGGTGGCACTTGGATATAATAAACTTTTTACATAACTGCTTGTGTGTTTGGGCTAACTAAGAATGAAATCCATGGACCACAGTTGGCACCTGAACCATAATTTGGACATCCTTTTCTCTACCTGCATGTAAACATACTGATTGGTGATACAGTTTGACTCTGTCAGATCTCAGGTTAAAGCCATATTTCTGTAAGTGTAAGTGAGTGAACCAGTCATCCAGCTCTACATTTGTACTTTGTGTTCCGTCGTTTAGTTGCCCTGCGGTCCACACCTGAGGCGCAGTGGGCCTCACTCCTGTCTCACCTCACTGAAGAACAAATCTGCCATTGCCGATGTGATAGTTTGCCGCTATTGCTCTGCACTTGGAAGTTAATATTGCATAAAATGTAACCTGCCTGTTTGCTTTACAGAATGCACTCTTTTCCAAAGATTAAACTGCAACGGCAAAGTGAGAAGTGTGATGAGAATGGGGAGCAACAGGGGTCTGAGATCCCCTCAGTCTGAATGACTTTTTTAATACATCTATCTATAAATACAGCATCATTAGGAGACACATATTTTTAAATATATTTTAAGCTTACAATATTTTTTTAAACTACAGTAGATATGGTATAACTACAATGTGACGGCATAACAAACTGTAATAACATACTTGTGCTGTATATGGAAGTTTCTAGGTGCAAATGTAATAAAACATACTTGGTACATTCAAAGTATTCATTGTACAATGTTTTGCAGAAACAAAATGCAGTTTTGGTAATGTAATGTATTTTTAATACATTGGTATAGAAACTGTAAGTACACAATATGTCCTTATACAAGTACAATATAACAAAACTGTACTTATAAAAGGTAACATGATAGTACAGTTTGTTACATTATGTATTACATAGTAGTTACATTGTAGTTATCTAGAGTAGTGTTCCAAGTTTTACCAAGCTTACCTTCTAAATTGGTCGCATTGTCACATAAAAAAGAGTGGTGGTACGAAAAGTTTGACATAGAGTTGTATACTGATGTTGCAAAAAACAAACAAACAAACAAACAAAAAAAAACCTGTTGAAATATTAGCTTCCTAGCTTTCAGAACTTCAAAAGCACATAGTTACATTCTTTTAGTATTAGTGCTTTGTTGGTTGCTGAGAAATTGCACTATGTAAGTTGAGTTTATACAACCTGTATAACTCTGACCTTTGTCCTTCTTTATGTTAAGATTAAATGTTAGCTTTATAGCTTTATATATTGTCCACTGAAAATGTAAGCTTTATAGAATTTGTATATTATTTATGTATTATTATTATTATTATTGTTATTATTATTATTATTTTATTTTTTTATTTTTTTTGAGAAATTAATGTCACTTTTTTACTCTAAATTGAAAAAAAAATTCAGTATGCATTCAGAAAGTCTTAGGGTTGAGGTTTACAAGTAGTAGTAGCAGTAGTAGTAGATTTTACTGTACTTGCAAATACTTTCCATCCAATATTTATTTGACTTTTTTTAACTTTTTTACTCCAGTCTTACTTTTTCTTCTCCTTGAGTTATTATTTTGAAGTAACAGTACTTTTACATGAGTACTTCTTCTACCATGAGGTACATGAACAAAGCAGTCCAGGGAGAGCTGATATTGTATGACAGTAAGTTATTGTCAACATACCACAGACAGATTCACTTCCACAAACCAACGCATGGAGAAACACAAATGCACATTACGTCTTTGCTCTTTTAGCCACAGCATGTACAGAACATACTGAACATTATAATCAGTGCAACACAAATACTGCCCTGTGTGAAGCCAGAGTCAAGGCTTATCATTTTAAGCACACCATTGATTATCCAAACTTTTCCGAGTTCCGACATACCGAGAGCATTTAAAATTGAAATCTGAAAAGTGGCTAGCTGCGTGTCTGACATTTAATTAAGAGCAATTTCTGTCTTTAAGAAACATTATAGGAGTCCTCTTGTAAACACTTTTGGACGTTCACTTCTTCTCACACTTGCCTGCAAAAAGCTTATTTATGGAACAAGGACTTTGATGCTTCAAGTGAAAAGTGTCCAACAGCTTTTCGCCCTTGACTGCTACTTGTACTTTCAAATACGTCATGCTGGTATGATAAAATATGCTTGCTAGAGAAATCAATGCAAATGTATATATTTAGATAAGAGAGTAAACAAATTCCCCTGGGGCGTAGCATGGTTTTGAACTGCGGGACATCTATTTTATCTTTTGTGCATAGCAGCCATTGCTGTCTGCTGTTCTGGCCTCTCTTCTCTAGCCTTAATTAATGGCGGCATAAGATACAACACGTCGCTCCCGCTGCGAACTGAGTCACTTAGAAGCATAGGGATTATAAATATATGTATCTGCATGCACAACAATATGTCGGCAGTCCACAGTGAGGTGCTGGCTCTTGTAGTGTAATCAGAGAGACTTGTCAACAACCATTACAGGCTCTGTCTGCTTTGTTTCTGTAGTATTGTTGTAAATGGTGCTTCAGGGGTCATTAAAAGTACATATAGGGTAGAAAACTATATAATAGAAGAGATCAGTTGAGGTGAGAATGCAACAAGAGAGTTATTCATTTGTTTATGGTATTTTTCTAGGCGTTAGTCACTATAATTGGTCACTATAGTATAGTTATAGCTAGGCTTGCAGTGGTTTTTGGAGCCAGTCTCCAGTGGCCACTAGTGGTAGTACATGATATAGCTCTTCTGTAATAGATGCATATTGTGCTTGCCTTTTTGCATAAGTGTAATGATATATCATCAGGCAGTGTTAAGAGAATATGAGGTGCACTGAGTTACAGCTAAACAGCCGGTTTTTTTTTTTTTTTTTCTTTGGATGATAGAGAGTCCTTGTACTTGTGCAATTAGGGCTCTATCTTGCCAACTGGTGCACGCCTGATCTTGGCACAGACAAAGGTAATTTCATATTGTCATGGACGCTCTCTCCGCCCAGTTCACCGCCGACGCAGCGGGGCGTGGTCCTGTGCAGATGAGGTGTGTCAGGAGGCAGCTTGGTCTAAATCTAAGGCGTGGTGTGAAGCATGAGAAACCCCTCAATGAGCAGTGGTTTATTATTATTATTATTATTATTATTATTATTATTATTATTATTATTATAAAAAGAAGAAGAATGAGAAGATGAAAGGATGTGGCGTAGGCAACATATTGAGCACAGAGACATTGGAGTTCACATGAAACTCATCAGAAGCTGCAGGTGGTTGTTTTTTGCTTTCCCTCTGCATAAAAATATCGAATACTCAACACAGTTTACATCACATCAGCGAGCCGTCCTCATTGAAATCTCCAAGGTCACAAAGGAAGTGCCCATGTAGCCTGTGCGTGCGTAAATCCAGCTTTTAAAGTAACTTTATTCTGTATGGTAAAGAAGGGTTCGGAAGAGCAGGGTACAATCCAGCACCACACAAAAAATCCTCTTTGGAAAGAACGCAGTGTGAAACCTCCGCGCCCGTGATGTAGCTGTGGATCATGCCCTGTTCATGTGGATCATTAATGAAGGTGACAGAGACGGAATACAGAGACGGAGAGAGCTAAAAAAAACAAAACACTGAAGTAAGGAACTGAGTTCTCTCCATGTGGTTTCTTGTTTCATTATCCCCTTTGTAAACCAAATCCTAAAGATAAAGATAAATGTGTGCAGTTTGCTCTTGTTTAGAGAAGGCCTAAAGCACAGCAGAAACTGCTGTTTATTTGTGGGTCACTATTATGCAGGAAACATGGTGTTGGAAAGGAGGAATTACAAGAAAAAAATGTTGCAAATGAATTTATTTTATCTGCGTGCATTCAAAATTAGGCTACACTTAAAACTAGGCAATAAGAAAAAGCAAATTAAGTATTTAGTCATATTTTAACAGGACATTAAGCAACTCTTTTTTATCTCTAAAATAATGGATCAACAAATTAGTTAAGCTTTTCCTAGAAAACCAAAAATAAATGTTTAAATTTCAGATAAAAATAAAATTATAAATAATATTGTTAACCACATAATATTTTTATCAGCCCGTCTTTTACTAATTAACAGCCTGTGAAGTTTGATGAAAGTGCTTTATTCTAATGCTGCTGATCCTCTCAGGCTGTGAGTGGAGCTGGGACAGAGCTGCTCTGATTGGTTTAGAGTTTAGAGCAGACACCACCTTTGAACTTGTGCCAGCCCCAAGTTCAGCCTCTTTAGACCAAGTCCTGCACCATTAGGGAGAATAGATTTGGACACGCCCCTAGATGAGCCACGTCTATGCTGCCGTCTGCGCCAGTTGGCAAGATAGCATCCTTAGTATTTAATTGGAGACCAAAAATGAAAATGTCTTGTTCTTGTCATAAATTGTCATATTTCAAGAAGGAAGACGACTAATTAGCTTATTAGCAACAGTTGATTCCTATGTTAAAGGTCTGCTATTCTGCCAAATTTTTTGGGAGTTTTTAACCATGTTATAATGGTTATATTAATGCACCTCAAAAACACACCAGGAGCAGTATTTTGTTTCATTCACGCATCTTTGTGTAACTCTGTATGCTGAGGCAATCCCCTTCACAAGAGCTGAAAACGATCAGGTCTTAGTTAGAAAACGTGAATTACTAATGCACTATTTCAAAAAACCTGAAAAAAACATTTAAACTGACACCTAAAATGAAAATTTCTTCTTCATAATATTTCAAGAATTAACAAGGCTAATAGTGCTAACTTATTAGCAACAGTTGATTTCAGTTTTAGTATGTGTCTTGCTTTACTGTGTACACCTAATTAAGCAACACTGTGTGCATGTAAAATGGCAGAAAACTGGTGCAGCTCTCTGAATTTAAACTTCAGAAAGCTTGTTAACAATATTCACTTTATTTGTTGTTTTATTTATGTATTGCAGTCCTGTTTTGCTTTACCTCAAATTTCTTGCACCATTACAAGATTTAAATACAACTACATTTTAGCCAACTTTTTATGTAGAGGCAGATCATCTCAAGCTGTGCCAGTCTGACCCCACCTGCACTGCCCAGTCCACATCTGGCTTCAGTAATATGCAGTGGACAGTAAGACACAAGGAAACTGACAACAAGATTCTTCCACATCCCAGCAGTGGTGTTGATTGAGCCCAGACCCCCCTCACGCTCCATACACACATCAGAGTTTATCTTAATGTGCTGCTCTAGTTGTTTCTACTGTAGCCCTTCATTAGGAGCCGCATTACTTCCTTGATTTTACAAAGTACACAGAGGCGGCTGCAGACCTCCCATATGTCGAGAATCCTCTGCCATCCGAACCCCAGTCCAATCTGCCTGCGCATGAAGTTAATGACACATGAAATTGGCTCCGGCGTGCAGGAAGTTCCGCATCCACCAATCAACCAATGGGGAACCCCCTCCGGCCAATCACAGCACTCCGGCTTATTAGAGACAGTATCACGCAGAGCTGTTTTGCATTCATGAACCAGCTATACTGTAAAACATTGTAGGGAGGATGTGACTAGCATGATATTACAGAAGTATTACCATTACTACTACTGCTACTACTACTATTTCTGCCACCAAACCTGCCTCGAACTCAGGACTTGAAGTATAACGTTACTTTCCACTGCGATAAAATACTACGTCGCGTTCAATGTCGGAGTCTGCGGTGAGAGATTTGAGAAGTGGAGTTTATAGGTAAAGCTATTGATTTATTTTCGAGTGTCTGGAGTAGTATAGAACATGTAACCTTGAAAGAAGAAATGATTCATCACAAAGAAGTGCCGCTCTGGCCATCCACAGATTTCAAATGTTAGGTCTAACCTTGAAGTGCAACAAAGCAGTTCTCAAGTACTCTCTGCGCAGCCATTAAACAACTGTAGTCTTTATAAATGATGTTTGTTTGACAGCTTTAGCTTTCATTCAAGCCAGGTCCCGAGAAAAACAAGTTCGACATCAACTGCAATCATAAGTGAACTTCTACAAGGTCAAAATTGGTGAGAGCTCAAGGTCAGGAGGTCTGTGGCAATGCCAAACAGTGACCTTTGCACCGACGTATCTGATGGTATGCCCAATATATGCACAATGCACAATAATATATACACAATCCACATTTGAATTTTGTTCTTTGTTTATTACTATTGATTGACCTTTAGGATGTGAGGTCAAAGGTCATATTCAACCCTACAGTCATCCCAGGATCGGGTTGTGTCAAAGTGTAAAAGGTCAAACCATGTTGACAAAATACAACATGCAAGACTTTCGATCCTTGCATTCCAAAGTCAGAGGTCATCTTCTTTGGAATATGGTCATGAATATTACCAACTTCTAACTGTTAACAATTACATCTAGTATATATACTTCTAATAATATTGCTAATTTTACACACCCTAGATGTAACTATTTATCAAAGTATTTGTATCTATTGCAACATTGTTGCTAAGTTCTGTCTGTAGCGTTGACAAGAATAAAGAACTTGTGTGCAATTGGAAATTAAAACTAACTAGAAATACTTTTTCCACTAAGGAATTGTCTCTCTCTCTCGATGGTGAAGTTATAGTGCTCACACAGTGACATGAGCTCAAACCGGGGATCTTCTAGTTCAGGGGTAAATGCTCTATTTGTTGAACACAAAGCCCTTTTATCCACTAATGCTGAAGTCTACTAAAATTGAATCATTTGTTCTTGTAATGCCCCCTTCTGGTTGGAGTTTGTATGGTCATATCTTGCAGTAGTACAGAATTCCAGGATCTAGACTATGTTTTGACTCCACACAAAGGAGTATTTTACAGTACTGATTTAGTTTCATTTAGAGTCAGTTTTATTGCTGCTGTAGTCCTGTTTTTATTGGGAAAAGTCCTGAGGGCTGTTCCACAAAACTAGCTAACTCCATAAGCTGAGCTTATGTGGATAAGTTTGACTTATTTGGTTGTCATTTCTGTTCCATAAAACAGGCTCATCCTGAGACTGGCTCAGTCACTATGGGAACTTATGCAGGCAGCTGAGCCTGGTCCAGAGCAGGTTTAAGATCAAGCTTAGCCTGAACACTTTATAAACTCGCACTTTTATCACCATTTTAGCTCAAAATCATTTATTTTACCACTTTTCCTTTAATGTTTTGCCAGCTTTATTAATTTTACTTTGGAAAATACACATGTAGCTAAACTTCAAAAGAATTAATGATTTATGATCTACATCATTTATTTAATCAGATATTTAATATGAAGGCTAGCTCATAGATACAAATATCACCTAGCCTAAATATCACTTATATGGGTCAGGTTTTGGGTATAGGCCTATCTTTTATTATTATTTTATATTAAGCACAAAGATACAATGATATAAAGATACAATTTGGTGCATTTTTTTTTTATTTTTATTTTTTTAACGAGCTATCATTTGGACAGTAGTATCTCTGTATTGGTCTTTGAGGCGCCTCACTGCACTTTGGGACATTAAATGCCCCTAATGCACCGAGCAGTAAACGCCACAGTTCATTTTTTCACTCATTACATTTTTCTCAACCTCTCTCTCTCTCTGTCCCGTCAAACTCAGGCGAAAAGGGCAGTATTTCCACATTAGTTTGGCTGCTCCTCCGTGGATCGTTTACCTCGGGAGTTAGAGGGATGTTTGTGGAGGTGGGCGTCTCCTCGCCGTAGTTTTTCATTGAGGATCGATTGAATCTTCGCTCCTCTTCATTTGGCTGCTGACGCATCAGCGCGGCTCATTCAGTCTGACTGGGGTTAGCTCCCCTGTATGAGCTCAGAGTCGTCTTTGTGGAATGGCTTAAGCCTCGATTCCTATGTTTACAGTAACTCTAGCTAGAAGTCAAGCCATAAGCCTCGCTTTTCTGAGCAACTTTTGTGAAACAGCCCTGTAGTTTAGTCCTGGTCTATACCTGGTTTAGTGCTTGTTTATTAGAGGTTTTGTCTGGTTTAATCCTGGTTTTGTTCTAGATTTTTCCTGGTTTAGTCTACTTTTTATCCTGTTTTTGTACTAGTCAAGTCCTGGTTTAGTTTAAGTTTAGTCCTGTTTTAGATGTGATTTAAACCTGGTTTAGTTCCGTGTTAGTCCTGTTTATTTAGTCCTGGCTTAGAGACCTGGTTTAATCCTGGTTTTGTTCTGTATTTGTTTCTGTTTAGTCTAGGTTTATACTTGGCTAATTTTAGACCCTTAAAGATGGTACTTGGAAACTTAAATATTTTCTGAGGTGTTGCTTGGTCTGAAAAGTGTGAGAGCCTAAATTGATGTAGTTACTATTGAAGCAGGCGTTGGCTGTATAATACAACAATTCTGATGTTATAAAAAAGTTTCAAGAATGAGCACCACCATAAAGAAAAGACACTGGAAACTTCCCTTATGTTAGCCCTTATTTAACTTGTATATTGTTAAATATTGATCATGTTAGCACACTCTGCCGGAGCCATGCTTTATTTGCTCATGATCTGTTCCTTCTCTCCAACCCTCCTGACTTAAAAAACACTCCATTAGACTGACGAAGTGAGCGCAGGTAAACGTCAGTGTCCTCATTGATTTCATTTATTAAATCTATATCAATCCCAAAGACGGAAGCGCCGGGAAAAGAATGGATCCTCGCCTTTGATGTGCAAAAAGATTTACAACTCAATATGTACTTTCATTTCTCTATGTTTATTGAAGTCACTGTCGAGGTTGTTATGTGGGGATAAAACGGGCTGCTTCGGGATGACAAATTGCCTTGAGACGTCCCACAGTAGAGTTTAAGTAAAGAGCTTTATTTTTAAGATGAAACTACAAAACACAGACAACTGTTTCCTCCACATGGCTTTTTCATTATTTATACAACAGATAGGTCTCAGCTGAATTCTGAACTGCTTTTGGGTTACAGAGTTTTAAGACGGTGCACAAAACAAAACAGGCACTTCATTAGAAACAAGAGTTACACGACATATAGAGGATGCAAGAAGGTACTCAAATATATATCATTCTTGGCTAATGCTACGTGCTATAGCGCGATCGAATTGAATCATGATTTGGGGCTGGGCTCTTGTGTACAGTTTTGATTGTGTTAACTGTGTTGTCTTTTTGTGATCGACGTACTTTTCTTATTTTTGTCTGCCATGAAAGTTGCCAACTATGGGATAAATAAAGCTAGCTTATTTGCAGTTTGTCCCTGTGTTTGAGTTTGATTTCCTGGGGGCGGAGCAAATGGACGCAGATAAACTAATTGGAAATGAGGAGGTGTTACCAATATCTGTAAAATATTCATCATAAACCGTTTCTCTGGACTTACGCAATTAAAAAACATACGTATAAAAAAGCACCTATAGCCTGCCGCACTTTAAAATGATATTATTGTTTGGGAAGGGTTTTGGACCCAATTTCATTTGCATACTAAGTGAATGGGTCTGGCTGGTCATGTTAACGTAAAGTTGATTTTTTTTTTTTTTTCTTTTAAAGGGCTTTACGCAAATGTGATCAATAGTAAGCTCCCCTTTTGTCCCTTCTATGCCCAGAATATTGGTGGACATTTTTTTTTGCCAATATTATGGTGTGTCCCATTTATGCTCGACGACAAAATACTGTTCCCTGTTGTGCTTAATTTGAATGTTTTATGGGTATGCAAATCACGTTTTTTTTCCAATGGGGTTAAATGATCAAAGAAAGCCAAAAAGCGGTGGGTGAGGCCTTAAAGCGCCTGGCTAATTAGCCTAACTAAACATGAATATGATTAATGATTAGCTTAACACATGCAGTGATCCTTAAGAAATAAGCTAGAAGTCATGATGTAGTCTAAAATCACAGATTACTCATTATTAGATCCTAAAAGCTAAACGCAAAATATGGTTTCATAGAAAGACAAGTGTATGCCTTGAGAAACTGCCTTTGTAGACTTTCCCTGTCACACCATAAAGGCATGTCTGGCCTTTACAAAAAGCTGGATTTCACAAAATGTCCTCCAGAATTCTGAGTCAGCAGCCTGGCCCGTCCCAGACACCATTTGTGGGACTAAGAGCGCAGCTTGACAACTGTGTGATAAGCCCGTGTCATTTTTGTCCCGTACCTTGTCTCTTTATCGGCACATTGTTACCGAGACAGCTTTGTTCCCTTCTCCTCTAGTCAGATACTTATCCAGCATGTTCCATCTGGCCTAGACTTTTGTAATGGCTTGTCATGCAAAAAGCGCAATCATCTAATGGTTAAGATTGAAAATGTGACCACATTATTACTCTGCTATTTCACATCTCAGGTTATAGATGTGAATTTTGTGTATAGAAGGTGCTGAAAAGGCCAAAATGCCGAAAGCAGCTGTAGTCTATTTGCTGGAGCTGTGAATGTGAATAAGGGGCTCTTGCTGTGCGGCCCCGTGGAGCCTGTTATATTTAATATCCCTGCTGCCTTTTCACTTCAATTAAATTCAGCTTTATTAATCCCAATGGGGGCAACTCATTCATGCACCAAAAGGTCTGGAAAGGTGATTACTGGTGAGCTCTCCAGCTAAAAGTGCACATTTTGTGGAGAAAAACCATTAAGCCCACACTTTTTCATGGCAGTAATGTCCTGGTAATTTAGCTGGTGTTTATTGTATGTGCCTGCTCCATACAAAAACACCATCTAGCTGGTCACTTAGTGTGTGCCTGCCTGCATTAATTATACATCATGTGTGCTTTAAGTATATGTAATCATCTGGCTTTCAAGTACAGAATGCGCCAATCTCACCTCTTTGTGTTGTTTTCTGTATTTACCACAGGAAGCTACCGCTGAAGGAAGAAAATGGAAAAGAGTCTCTCAAGCCGGATACGATTGAAATCAAAGTGCACAGTGACAACAGCATCCACACACAGCCCAACATCAGCAAAGCGTAAAAATGTGGGATGGTCCCCCTCGTCACCAAAAGAACATTCGGATCACGAGACCAAAACCCAGAGAAACTACAACACTGGAAAATAGTGGAGTCAAATAGCATATCTGTTTATAGCGATGCCCCCGCAAAAGGCATGTGTACATACAAATAATAGAGAGAAAATCGAACAGAAGGGCCGACCTTTTCAACGCCCTGAGTGATAAGTGTATCAGTGGAAGGTTATTCTATGATCAATGTTGATTATTTTTGCCCACTTTTTTGTCTCCTCATCACCATGGTTCAGGCTGCAGTTCTGAACCCCTCTGTGCCCTCAGCAGTGAGAATGCTAGCTTTTTATTGTCAGAGCTAAAGTGCAGGCCAACTGCTCTGCTGGATAGAATTCAGATCTTTTGAAGCCACACATAATGTTTTTATTTTTATTTTTTTTCCAGGCAGACACAGTGGTTTTGAACCACCATCTTTCTAGTGTCAAAGCTTAGTGTGCCCTTTTAGATGAGTATGCTAGCTTTTTGTTGGCAAAGCTAACACACATACCAAGCCAGCCGTTATTGTTGGATAGGACTGAGATCTTTTTATTCCACATTTGATTCCTCCGTATTTCTTCAGACAGGCCGTGGTTTTGAATCACCCTGTCTAGCTTCAAAGCTTAGGGCATCTTTCAGCTAACTATGCTAGCATTTTGTTGGCAAAACCGAACGCACAGACTTACCATCAAAGCTGGACACAATTCAGACCATGTTTTGGTACTTATGGCCAATCATTCCTCCATGTTTTTAAAGCTGATAGCAGTTTTAAACGCTCTCTGTGGTGTCAAAATCAAACAAAGCTTAGTGTGCCCTTTAGCTAAGTATGCTAGCTTTTTGTTGTCAAAGCTAATGCGCAGGCCAACCATTACTTTTACCACCACTTTGATTTGATTCCTCTGTGTTTGTTTTTCGAACAGACAGCAGTTTTGAACCACTCTGTAGCTTAGCTTAGTGCGCCATATAGCTCAGAACGCTAGCTTTTTGTTAGCAGAGCCAGCGCACAAGCTAACCATCACTGCTGGATACATCTCAAACCTTTTTATGCCTTTAAAGCCGCTCTGGTGTCAAGCTAAAGAGCGCCTGAAGCTAAAGCACTGTTTTGTAAAGCTAACTAGCTTTAGCAGCAAGTAAACAGGTCTTAATGAGAGTTAGCGGCAGAGGGGCTAGTCTTTGTCGCAACTAAATTGAACTTGAAAAAAAAAAACAAAAAAACCCATAATTTGACGAGGAAGTGTGTGCAGTCGTCAATGTCTACTGTACATATGAATACAGCAGCATATCAAAAATGCACTGATGCCATCGTTAGCTCTTTATTGAAACGGTATTATGTATTCTCTTCTTACGTGTGCATAAATACGTTCACTCACTCTTCAATAATCTGTCGCCAGAGGTGAGCTGCACTGCAAGCTCATTTCCGCTCCAGTACACAACTTGAAAAATTAATGTATTTGTGTTGCAACAGGCCTGAATGGTGGCGTGATGTAACAGTGGCTGTCTGAAAAAAGCCAGGAAATGAGCGATTGCTTCGGGGCTCGAGGCACAGGAACAAATTCATACAGGAATGGATCAATGGCTTGTTTTCTTTCTTCATCACTGTCTCAGACTTTTTAACAACACACGTGCGGGCTGATCTCTCTAATGTTGTCATGTGTTGTACATAGGTGAAAAAAAGAGTATTTTACAAAGCTTTTATGTAAATATACCCGGAGAGATGTGTGTGTTTTTTCAAATGCAACACTTTTTTCCCATTTCCTCAGATGAAAAGCCGTTTCTTTCTGTTTGTGTTTTGGTCGGAAGTTCAGTGATGGTATAATATTGCTTTTCCCCCACGTTATTTGCTTTCCCTTAAAAAAAGAATCCATGGCCAAAAGCTATTTCACGGCATTGCGATGGAGGCAGTAATTACAGCATTAGCGTGCCTTCTCTTATGTTCTGCTCCCCTCCTTAGACCACCGAATGCATTTTTACTGCATCTCTCCCACAGCAGGCTGTCACAAGATGCTGTTGTAGTTGTGAATTCTGGGAAGTGTAGTGTTAGGTAGGTGACACTGGGCAGGAATGGTAACGTATTTTGACTGTGAATTGAAGGATTGTCAATGTAGGTGTGTATGAATGTGTGTGTGCGCATACATGCATGGACCAGGGCGACACGTGGGTGCGTCCACATGAATCAGGTTGCATGTATGTGCGTCGAATGTATCTGCACGCACTGTCGGTTTACCTCTGTGTACATTTGTGTGTGTGTTTACATTCTTAATAAGTCATAAACAATGTCTGAAAAATGTCATATTAACAGAGTTTTATTTTGATATAATTTATTGGTTTAAATTAAAGTCTGATGAATGGTGTAATATGCAACTTAAAGGGATTACATGTAGTAGTAATATGTATTCAACATATTTCAAAATATTTTACATTTTGTACTCTGATGGTTGTCCAGAGATGTCACTAAGTTACAGACTTTGAAAGTGCATGTTATATCACTTTCTACCACTAGATGGAGTCTTGAGCTACTGACATGGCTTCCCATGTAATTTTAGTGTTAGCATTAGCCATCCAAAACTTGACAATGGTGCATAATCGAGATTGTTTTGGAAAATGGCAACTAACCAATTATGTATATGTGGGTAATGTCAGTGCCTGGATAGAGAACATTACCCATTATTAGCTTTTTTATTAATAGGATCAATTAGTGCAACATATGCTAAAAGCTATATGCTACCCAAGTAGCTGTATGACAGCAATAGTATGCCAATGTATGCTACTTAAGCTAACGGAACTGACTACTAAATCGATGTACTACTTTTTGGCAGCCAATCTGTACAACAATACCCACAACAACCAGGTATTGACAAATGGGAATACATGTGCAGCATGTCACACCACTTTGAACCACTAGATGGAGTGATGAGCTATTATGAAGTTCTCTGGCTGCAAGACCTTTTAGAACCCTTTTCTTTTTGGTGTCATTGAATTATTGTATGTCCTGCCATGTGCTGGGTGTTCAGTAAACCCCTAAGTTTTTGACAAATTGCGCGGCCATCTGTTGTTGATAAACCGAAGGATGTTTCGAAACTACATGTAATCCCTTTAAAATCATCTCAGTGTTGCTCGCATTCGTCTTTTGACAGTGGAACAGTGCCAGAGCTCTCACAGTGAGTTAGGGAGTGCGCTCCGATAGCTAAAACCTGATTATGTACTTGTCGACAGTGATTAATTCCTCGCGGCTGCAGCACTCCATGCATGTGTCTGCGAGGCGTCCCCCTCCTCTCTCTCAGACTCCATCGGTTTTTATCAAGCCTTTCGTAGCGCTGGCTTTGTTTTCTTGTACCTTGCATATCTCAAATGGATGGTCCTGCCATGGAAGCGGCACGGCTGCCTGTTACGACAACTGTAAATATGGGAGCACAGTGCCTGGAGGCTAGACGATTTGTACATGTTCTTTTGTATTTGAATATGAGCCCAAAGCCCTCTCCTCCCCCTGTCTCCTCTTCCTTCATCCCTTTTTTCTGTAGGGGTATAACGGGTGTGTTTGAGCTCAGTGTACAGTGTATGTCCTCCCTTCTTTGTCCCCTTTCGGAGTGTCCCGCCGAGTGTGCTTTGTGCAGGAGCTGGGATCTAGTGATGTCTCTCTGTACGTACCTGTGGAACACTTGTGACTCCTGTCATTGGCCGCTGTAAATAAACATGTCCTGGTAGAAAAGTCTGAGATGTTGTCATTCTTCTACAAACAAAAGGGAATTTTCATTTTTATATACACCAATCAGGCAGAACACATTTATTCCACCCACTAACAGGTGCCATGAATAAATGAGAATCTGTGTTCCTGTCACCTGTCAGTGGTCATAATGTTGTGCCTGGTCAGTGTATATAAAAATTCTTATATAAAAGTTCCTGGAATAAGACAGAACAGAGGGACTATGTCTCTCAGCTGGCCTGTTAACCCCTTGGGATTTCACTGGAGGAGCTGATGGAAGTGTCCGGGGAGAGGAAAGTCTGGGCATCCCTGCTTAGACTGCTGCCGTCCGTGACCCAGCCCAGGATAAGAGGTAGAAGATGAATGGAGGACATTTTATCCAATCGATGCAGAACAATTGGCAAAGATCCAGGTATTTTTTATTCAGTCGCAGTTCCAATCCTTACCACAAGATGGAATGCAATCATACATAGTGCACCTTTAAAGCACATTGACTTTATTGATCTACTTATTTCAAATGTCTTACACTAAATTTTTTGCAGTTTATTGTACAAAAAAAAGATTTATTTAAATTGCCCTTGTGAATTGTGTTCATAGTATAAATTTTGAAAAGAAACATAAGTACTTTTATGAATATGTGTGGATGTAGAAATAATCTTTAACAAGACATTGCCTAAAAGACTTCTATATCGAGGTCAACGTTTCAGGATAATCTACAATCTATAATATTTATGGTATTTTAACACCAAGGACAAAAATACACCCACACACTTGTTCAACTGTGTTTCAGACATTATCTAACTTTGTTACAATTACCATTATCACGATGTGTGTGCATTCATTTATTATTTCCAAAACAGAACAGTGCCAAGGCTAAATGGAACTTTACCAAGACTAAGGCAGGAGTAACTGAGGAGGACCACTCCAGGATTAATCTTCCACCCACGTCTGCAGCAGCTCCTGCATGTCTAACCGCTGAAAAACACCAACTCAGGTACCACATGATGATTAGTGACAAAGCAGGCTGCTGAGACACAAATCATTCAAAAACACAAATGTGGAAGTTAGGGCGAACAGCTTATGCCTAAAATTGTTGGAAGATACATTTGAAAACTTACATCACTGATCACAAGCCAGACCGACTTCTTCTAATCATACCTGGCTTTACAATCAAACAAACATGGATTTAAACAGAATAAAATGTCCCCACTTCTACATTAAATCTGTCAATTTTACATCATATTAAATTCCATTAAAACATTACTTTAGTCCTTTGTTTAGTGTTTTGTGCCTTAGTATTCTTAGGACAATAGACAAGAGGGTTAGGGATGTGCAACCAATGAAGACCAAACTTTATCATATGAACAAGGTTGATGTCAGTGACTTAAGGCAAGACACTAAGACACTACAGTTGAATAGGGTACCTTTTTTTTAACTAAAAGATATCATTGTGAAATTTTACCTTAATATTCCAAATTTAACTTTGAAATTCATAATTATGACTTTACTTTTAGAATTTTTAATTGAATTACAACTGTATTTTAATATTCAGATGTTTTTTCTTCTAATTCTAACTTTAAGGATTACAAAATGAAAGAATTAGGCACCATGTACTTAAATATGCATTAATTATTTCATAAAATAATATTAGAAAGAATATTAGATGGTGTCAGGTTCAAAGTTATTGGTTCATTTTGTTTCAGTAAATTAGAGAATACTACCCAAAGCCTTAAAAAGTTGGTTTTCACTATGTTTTTAGGAGTAAAGTTCCCAATAAATCAGGCTTAGAATGATATATCGTCAAAAGCCCCTGTAAGTCTTTAAAATATCGTTTAATATAAGACTGGAAAATGTGGTGCTTTCTGGTGCTACTGAAGTGAAGATATCTGACTCAGAATGTGAGGAAAACTTATTCTCAGAAAATGTCCTTTGAAGTGAATATTTCAGGTGGAAATCTATAGACTCAAGTTGACAAAATGTAATAAAAATAAACATCTTAATTATGTGTGATGCAATTTTAAAATCCAGATTTGATTTTGTGTCACTGTCCCACTGACCACATATAAGGGTACAGTTACAGATCTAAAAGTGGGTGAAGATTTCATTAGTCTATAATAATCCTTCAGTCTGCTCCTTTCTTAAGATAAAAGCGCCGCACAAAGGCACATCAGTAATAGCTTTTAATTCTGAAGTGAGAGCAGCTCATTTTTATCCAGAGGACACACTTCTATTTCCATCAAGGTCGTCTCTAAAACCTCCATTAGCCCTGTCTAAATGTGGACCCTTCTCTTCGCTTGAAAGAGAGCTGCAGTGATAAAAACCAGAGGGACCCAGGAGCCGGACTCAAAGGGGGAATTAAGACAATTGTGAATGGTGTTGGATTTAAAGTGAGCAGATAAGGGCGTTCAGATGTCCCACTGCCACGTGAAGCTGTATTTTAACAAGACGGACAGAACTTCACTTCCCTGCACATCAAAGAACCATACCAATATGGCCGCCATGGGGAGTAAAGAGGTGGGGAACTATTGCAAAGTCTGCTACAGGTGATTACTCTTTACATTTTTTCCCACGTTCCATTGGAAGTTGCGCACAATGTTGGAATGATAGCACTAAGCCTTACGGTAATATTTTTAATCTAATCTTTGAGTTTGCAGAGCGTCCCATGACACAGACAGGACCTTAACCCCAACCAAGAAAGAAGTTGGAGGTAGAAAAAATCTCCATCCAAATAACAACTGTTAGATTGTACGCAGAGGCGGTTGCTAAGTGACGCTAGAGAGTTACCCAAAGTCTTTAGTGTGTAATGAAGGGAAGTGGTGTGGCAGGTAGAACATAGCACCGACTTAATCTGCTCTGTCTATTAGCAGAGATCCAATGGTGCGGATTAAAAAGGATGGAAAATGGCAGGTGTGTAGCTGAATTAGTGCTGGGTAGTCTTAGACACAAAGTCTTTTAATGGTACAGTGTAGAAGGTCTAGTAGAAGTAGAATAAAGTTTTTATGTGACCCAGAGTAAGCCAAGAAATTGAGCACACAAGTCCCACTTTTGATTCTTTAGAATTTTTGCACACAAGCACATTTTTATTTTATTGTAGTATAAAGCCTACTTTCACTGCAGCAAGGTTCTCCTCTAAACAGTCAAAGTGCCCACTGACAGAATGCTAAATTCTGTATCCTTTTTATTTTCAAACAGACCTGGCACCTTACCTCGTCAATTAAAACATTGTGGTGTCCTATTTTAGGTCTTATATTATTCTTTTTTAGGGTTTTTGAAATGGTTTTGGACACCATTGTTTAAGTGTTTCATATTTTATAACTTAAAATTACATCTTTTTTGGGGGTGGGGGCTGTTACTTTGATTTTGAAGAGAACACTTGGTCTCTGTTGCCCCCTGCTGGCAATGGTGGGAAATGGACAGAGCATAAAATGGCGAATGAGCAGTGCTATTAGTAACATGATGCTAACAGATAAATGAGCTGACTGCTTTGAAGTGATGGAAATTTCAGCACTGAAATGATTAGAATGAGTTCAGGAACAGTGTATGCAGTTTAGAAAAACATTGGAGTACTTCCTGGTGTCTAAGTAGATCTGTGAACCTGAGCGTTTCCAGATCGTTAGAAAAGTACGGGGTCAGAATAAGATGCAAACATTATACCATGGTTAAAGGCTGACAAAAGTTGAATTATCATAACAGGGGACCTTTAAAAATGAACATGCAATATGATAAATAATGTTCATAAAATGTATGTTTAAAAGTCTTTAATGGAACAAATGTGTATAGTAATAAGTCTTTGTTTTATTATTTACAGAGCTGATGCCAGTATCCTGCACGTCACACTGGAAATGAAACCTTTACCCATTACTCATCACAAACTGTACCATACTGACCCAACCCGTTCTTCTCTGTTCAATGGAAACACATTGCATGCTTACTCTCCTAAGTGCCACCTCTAATGGAACCACCTGATCAGTTACAGTCTTTAAATCTCACACAGTGCACCCTAACAGTGCTGTAGGAGCTACTTGCTAAGCTGTGTAAATCCATGTTATAGATATACAGTCTAATCTTGTTAGATGGCAGGACGACTTTAAAGACCCGTTTTCTTGCAAACCTTCACCTGTGTCTCTTTTGAAAATGCCAGCCCTAATGATACATGCTTCAAAGACACTGTGATATCAGCCACACCATAGAACCTATACTTCTGAGGAGCTTTCATCTGCTCTACACTCTCAAAACATCACCCAATGTCGAACAAACATCTTGGAATTTTCTTTGCAGAGAGGCATAGACAGTGCACAGTATAATTTAGTAGCTGAGATATGTAAACACAGCTCGTCTTGTCTGCAGATGCAAACCAGAGTCTTGTGAACCCACTCCTTGTAGATTGGCAGGACGAGTTGAAAAGGTGAAGGAACACACTTTTGGAGGCTCGCCACATTCGCACACTTCTTGTTCAGCAAATTCTTAAAGCCTGGCACAGTCTTTTCTATCATAAGCATTTCACTTAGCATTTCTATAAAGTCCATTATATGCTCACATCTCCGCTCATTTGGGTTCTTTCACATTCCCGTCTGTCAAACTCAATATAACCCTATTAACTCAGGCAAAGTAGTTTTTCGGTCCGGAAGAATGCCTAGTAACTTGCTGACTTCTGTTTTATCAACTCCGGATGACTTTCTTAAATTGGCTTGTCCGAGGTGCTCATGAGAGGGAACTCCGGAGACATAAATCGCCAAAAGAAACCTCTATCTGTGCTTGTATCTTGTATTAAAAGCAACTAAATGTCAAAAGATAAAACAGACTTCACCCTGTCGGTTCTTCGGCCTCGACATGAGTTTTAGGATGACAAATGGGCGCGTTATGGCCATTCGCACAGCGGGCCTGGAGCTCAAGGACACGCCGGAGGATTTTCCAGCAGAACAGGTCTAAATTATTGCAGGTGATAAGTCTTTCAAAGTGATGCAGTGGCTTTAGAACAGGAGGTGCACACAGAGGCTGGGACAAAAACTGTAGACAATACATTCATACAGTTGAATGTCTTGTAGGAATCACATAGATGCTTTTTATTATTCCATTATGGAGGAGCATTAAGGACACTGTCAAAATATTGGGTCAGAATTCTGAGATTAAAGTCAGAAGGTTGGCAATTTTAGTGTTAGGCTGTCTGATATAAGTTCAGAATTTGTAGTTTTTCGTCCTGACTCTCACTGAGTTTAGTTCCAGGGCCAACAGAATTTTGAAAGTAATCTCACATCTATGACAGATTTCCTTAGATTTTTTTTTCTGAATTCTTATTATAATCTTAGAGCTATGGCTCTTCTGAATACTGACTTCATTGTCTAATTATTATTATAATTTTTCATTTGATCATTTTATTTCCAATTTTAGACCTAAAATTTAAATTGTCATCTTTGACGTTTGACTTTTTCAGAGTTTTCTTTTGTAGAATTATGACCTTAGATTTGATAGGTTTAGAATTCTGACTGTTTTCTCTGAATTACAACTGTAATCTCAATATTCAGAAATTTTTTCTTTTAATTCTAACATTAATGATTTTGACTTTTCAGATTAACTTCCAACAGAGTTCTTATTTCTGACCTTCAGACCTTTTCTCAGAATTCTGCCTTTATGCTCCTGACTTCAGATTTTTTTCTGAGGTTTAATCTTGCCTTTGTAGAATCAGTTTTTTTTTTTTTTTTACTAAACTTTTTCAAACTTTCCCACAGCATTTTAACTTTAGTTTTGTAATTTAATATTACAATTGTCAATATTCAGATATTTTTTTACCTTCTAATTCTGACTTTTTTCATCACACTTCTGTCTTTGATTTCAGAAGATTGGCTTTTTAAATTCAAAATTTTACCAGGGTTCTGAATTTTTCTTTCTGATTTGGCTTTATCCTCAGAAAATGTATTTTATTTTTACAGTGGCCCTAATCTACTTTCCTTTATAGCCTAGAACAGAACTGTTAGTGGCAGTATGTCTTTCCTCAACTGATCTGCCTAATATACTGTTATATGGCTAAATAATTCAATCTTGTGCAATGAACGTATTCAAATCACATTCACTTCACGCCGGGTTGTTTTCCTAATCCACGTCACTCCTCTGGGTAATGTATGCACATATCATTTTTAAATCACTGCACCTCCAGAGGATATTCTACAGCCTCTTTTCCAGTCTCACTCTGTTTTAAAAGTGCATTAGGAAAAAGATGTCCGCCGCGAGCCTGATCTAAAGAACAATTTCACATAATCACGCTCAATTAGACATCATCAATTAGTGAGGCTGAGTGAATTATTTCTCAGTGAAGTGGTGGGAGCGCTCAGCCGGTGTGCAGACAGGCGCTCAGGCGGACTTAAAGATAAAGATATTCCTTTGATCTAAATATATTGTGGAAATAATAACTGAGGTAAACATTCTAATTGATACAGAGCATTTATTGTGCTACAGCTGGAAGTGTGTGCAATATATTCTGGTATGAAAAATAAAAACATTAGTCTCTATGCATAATTAATTTAATATCGGATTTTTTTTTTTTTTTTTACAACGTTTAATATTTCAATTATGATCATTTTATTACTTTACACATGCGATTACTGAGTCTGTCCACCAGGCGGAGCTGTGACTTGTCATTAAAGTAGCAAGCAAACTTGCAAAAAAAACTGTAATTTTTTTGTAATGTGTGATGTAATTTTCTTCTGCCGTGTTATTATTGAAAACACACGTGGAAATAAAATTACCTGCCTATTAAAGGTAAGTTTTATTGCTGTACTGTTTAAATAGGCAGCTGACAACATTAGGCTAATATGCTAGCACATTAGCCGCTATTAGCCTGCTATTAGCTAATGCTAGTTCATGGTCAACAACAGGATGTTCCATTGGTTTCAAACTGGTGTGTAGCGTGGAAAATACTACTTATATTGCTTTAAATGATTAACAAATGCAAGTTTATGTGCACAGTCCATTTTGTACTAATTAGGTACTTCGATTACTCATTCGTGTTGAGAAATGTGGTGCTAGCATTACAGTTTACTGGACTGCAATGTCTGCTCCACAAAAACCTCTGTGGACTGTGAGAAACTTTTATCAGCGCTTGCATCACTGGACTATGTATAATTAAAGTTTTGCCAGACTCCTTAGAATGTACTTTTACTGAGCTTCTCATTTAAATTCATGGAAGCCTACTATGAATTTATAATAATTATGGCTACTACTTTTGATGGACCCATTTTTTCCATGCAGCACTGTTTTGGCAAATCTTTACTGCATAATGATTCAAAATATGACTTTAACTAGTAAAATGTCCAGCATACCTAAACCTAACCCCTTAAAATCAACATGGCTATAAAAACTGTGCATTCTATCTATAAGTACTCAGTTGAAGTACTTGTACTCATTATGGAAAATAAATAAATAAAAATAAAAAATTGTATTATGTATGTAAATTAGCATCATAATGTTTTGACTGAATAAATTCTTCCTCCATACAAGTGAATAAGAAGATATTGGTGCTGCCATATACATAGTCCACCTAATTACAATATATACAGGGTTTCTATAAAGTCTCTTTACAATTTAAAACAATATTATGAAAGCAAATGAACAGACAAATCTGTGGAAATTATTACAAAATGATAAGTAGGATATGAAGTAGAGGTTTATTTGCCTCTTTTTATACACCTCTATATAGTTGTCATTAGTTGCAAGAAGCACATCAAGACGGAACTGAATTTCTTGCCATGTCTGCTGTAGCAGAGCCTCATCAATGGTGATCCCACAGCACACATTCACCTTTGGACAATCTCAGTGAAGTTTGTATGTGATTAAAAACTTTGATAACCACAGAGTACATAGAGCAAATCTGATTATGATATCTCAGCAATTGCCTTTATAATATATTTTTTAAATTGTAAAGAGACTTTATGGACACCCTGTATTTTTTTTTATCTGAAGGTGAAGGACAGAACCAAAGATGGCTGCCCTGCTTCACTGACAGCAACACCTCAAGGATCCAGGTACAACGCATTACATGTCACATAATAGGATATTAGAGTATCTTTATGACTATTTATAAGTATGATAGCAACAACAGCTGTAACAGATGTTGTAAATGCATTCTTAAGCCTAATCCTGTCTCACAGTTGATCTCAGTGACCTTTAAACTGGGGGTTGTAGTTTAATAGAACAGACCAGACCACAGATCGTTAACGTAGCAGGCTTAGGGTTAAAAACAACTGTCATTTTTGAAACATTTTTCTTATGTTCTTTATAATACGAGCGAGAACGGCTTTGGCTCCGGACCGTTTCAGCCCTTTCGCCTGACGCCGGTGGGATTTGACTCAAGAACCTCCAATTACGATCCTATCTCTGTTAGCTCTAAGCCGGGCCCTCTGCTAAGCACACACACTCACTGGCCACATATCAGCCTAGCATATGTTCCAGTGTCCCTCAAAGCCTATATATAGATTATTACCATTTACAGAAAAGCACTGTGCGTAACTGAATGGAGCCCCCGGATAAAATTCACAATAATTGAGTGCGTGGCGGGGTAAATGTCAAACTGTTTGCGAGCCAGTGGCGTGCACTGCTATTCGTCTCTATTAGCTTAATGTGTGGCGCGTTACTCCTCACGGCTTTGTGCAAATTCATATTGGATTTTTATTAAAACTCAAAGCAACTGTAATAGATGTGCCTCTGGGGTGGCTTTAAAAATCAATTTGCTAAACAGCACCAAATTACCCCCATGATTGTCTCCTTGGACCACATTAGGCGTCCAAGGTGATCCTTGTTGCCGTGTAAGTAAACTCCAAGACATATCGGTCCATTTTTGAGTCCGGGGCCAGGCGTTTCTTTATTACTGAAACACCAACATCTTGTAGAAAACAGTATAATGTTCCTGTAGTGATTCTTCTTTTTCTAATGAAGTGAAACATTTTTGAATTGGAAATAGAGCTGTATATTTGGACGCGTGGATTTGAATACAATCAGTGGCTCTCTAATGAGGCAGGGAGAGCAAGCGGCAGACAGGATTAATTAATTATAGAATGACATTTATGGATAATAACCTTCTGCTGGATATCACTCATGAATATGCATAAGGCCATCAAAGGGGAAGCATCCAGCCAGGAAGATGTATCTGTATCCACCTCCATGATGGCGGATCTGATCCAAAACAATTATGTCCAAAGTGCGGCCCAGGGGCCCACAGGTCTGCTGTTTCCATCTTAGTATTGTTTATGGCCTACCAGTATAAATCAAACAGTATCATTTCAATAGCATTTTGTGTTTAAAGTCTCTGACCTTTCATTTGTTAGTTGCAAATATAATTCAGTCTGAATTAATAAGTTTAAATATGACTTAGGCACATATCAGACCTTACAGAAAAGATTTACCTCCGGACTTTTAGTGTTATGGTACTGGCGATTTGAAGTAAAATAGAAATACTTAAAATCTTTACTCATGAAAAAGTACTTTAAAATTGTACTACTCAAGTCAAAGTAACAGTACTCAACAAAATTGTTCAGTACAACTAATTGAGTGTCAATTTTAGAAAATTCCTACCTATACTACCACTATTAGTATGCTTTAACTCCTACTACTACTACAACTCCTTCCTCTACTACTACCACTGCTCTACCATTACTAATACTATGTACTTTGCCATCGAGGTAAAAAAAAAAAAAAAAAAGGTAGAAGTATCTAGCTCTCCAAAACATTGCAATTTGTATCAATTTTAAAGAAATATTGTTGTACTAATTGAAAACATTATTTTTTTATAAAGTATGTGTTCAGTATCTAAAACAAAGGAGGAAGTGTCAGACATTTTATCATTTTGAAAAAAGTTAATATTTTTATTTTATCTCATTCCAGTTGTCTTCATACCAGGAACCTCTTCTCCGAGCTTCTACAATTTATATATATTTTTCAGGTCATTATTTGTCGCAAATACTATATATACCCTAAACTATTGGTCTACTACTTTCTGACAAAGGCTTTTGTTGAGTTTGCAATATCTCCATTATCATGTGTTGTATCAGCCCATTGTTCCCAGTGCAGAACCATCGATGAGCACACTGATTTATGAGCATTATTGGATTTCAAGGGTTTTTGCATTAGTGAGATAACAGACTGCCATTTGTCTTGGATTTAATTAACTGCATTCCTCACGAGATATAAAAGTATAAAAGTGCACATGCTGGAGGATATGACTAAATTATCAAAGCACTCATCAGTATCTCTTAGAACGGGGAGCGCAAAGTCTTTGAATCAAAAGCTAGAGCTACAAAAGTTAGTTAGCACAAGTTAGCATAATTATTTTTCACCTTCGATAATGAAGAAAAACCTATGTAAAAATATTCTTCGTAGATGTGATGACAGATATTTGCTCATATTCACATTACCTGATTAAGTTCACATATTATAATTATTTAAAACATATAGACTGTAATTAGCCTTTTAGCATTTGCGCTCCCTTATAGCCATTGAACAGTTTTTAAGCGTTAATAGAGGCCATTAAACCTAATTAGCTGTCGTCATGCTGAAGAGCTGCCCAGGTGTTCTACTGAGTGGCTCATTGGCGGTACTTCATTAAATGCAGGTGTTAATAAAATACATATGTACATTTCTATGGTTTGTAGATGGATTTCTTTAAACTGGTAAGTTCACATGATTTCTTTTTCCTCCCACTATTGTATGTACCCCTCATGGACTGACTCCCTGTGTGGTCCTAGTCCTCTTTACACCTGGCTTCAGTACTCTCTGCGTTGTGTGTTTTGTGATGGTTGTGGTGGGGTGAGTGGCAAGGTGCCATGAAGAGAGAAGGCACACAGTGGTTCTTTTGGATAGTGGAACGTGTGGTTGGAGCTTTTTTTCCTCATTCCCAGACTAAAGATGATATCTGTTTTACAGTTGTTTGGTGTCTCCTTATGGGAGTAAAGCTAAAACAGAGGTAAGATGGCACACTGCGCATGAACACAGCGCTGACGCTACGATGGCCAACATTGGACATACAGTACCAGTATTATTTTCTTATTATTTCTTATTATTAAAATACATGACACGACACATTACACACGTCCACCACCTAGTGGTTCAATACTCACTGTCTTACATGAAGAGTAAAGGAAAAGGAGTCAAACGAATGAAATGAAATACGTAATGACATTTTTTCTCATTGTAATGACATACTTTACAATAATATCGCTCACAACAAAATAATACCCACCCTGAAAAATTTGTAACAAAGTATACAGTGGTTAGGCTCTGTACTGCAACCACTTCTATTCTACTGTATGTCAACATTGGTGACTACCCAGTACCTACTTTTTCTCTTATACATAAAAGATGCTTATGCTTAAGCCATAGGGGGTGACAAGCCATTGTACTTTGTGCTGGTCCCAAGCCTGGATTAATGGAAGGTTGTGTTAAGTAGGTAATCTGGCTTAACAACTTATGCCACATCAATATAATAATCACTGCACGCTACGAGGCGATTGGGTGCAGTCACCCAGAAAGGGAAAAGCTGCAAGGAAAGATGATTTGAGAAAGATTTTTTGCAAAACATAAAATTTATGAGAATCTTTTGCATTTATTTTCAATCCATATTTTAATTAAGTATACTTTAGAAGACAAAAAACTCTGGTGTAATATCTCTAATCCTGCTAGATTAACACCAAAAGTGATTGTTCATATTTGTGTAACCAGAACTTGCCTAAGTCACCGGCAATGGGTGGGAAGTTGGGCCTGGAAAGTTTTTTCTTAGATTTATTCCTCCTAAGTGTCTATCAAAATCCTGATCTGTGATTGGCATAGCAGCCTTGGCAGTGTCACCTCTTATTTACATAAACTTTGCTTTCTGTAAGTCTGTGCTTCTGTTGCTTATCGCTTCCTGCCGTGAGCATCCGTCAGAAATGCTTGGTGTGTTTTGTCACTTGTCACATTTTGTGTGAATTTGATGTCATGACATATGTACAATGTATTCATATGCGAGGCATTTTCATGTATTCTGTCTCCGATTGTAGGCACCAGCTGACAGTAACAGAGGAGACATCTCTGCATCAATCCTTTGAACAGTAGGGTGCCATGAGTCATGAGTCTCATACAAGTCATTTTTTTTTTTTTATTTTAATATTTTTTATACAAACTACACAACATGAAGCATTTTGAGAGTACAGATTTTTGACAAGATAAGGACCTTGTCTTGTCTCAGACTCCTCTTAAACTAATCATTTGTCCCCTTACTGACTCTTGTGACTGAAGTATTTCAGGCCCTAGCTCGCAATGGTACAGAATTTCCAATCCTTCAAAAGCAAAACAATTTTAAGCCTAACCCATTACTGACCTCTACTCAAAATTTCATCAAAATAACACAAAAAATTCAGAATGGAAAGTAATTTAACAATAAAAGGTGTACTACTAATGTCTTGTCCATCATAATTAGACTCAGTGCACTGTCAGGGCGGTGGAGATAATAGCAGGCTTGTATTCAGAAGTTGTTTTCCGTGCTCGTGTTGTCCAACACCTCCTGACACGGCTCCCTTAATTGAAATGCGTGGCCGAACATTAATGCCTTAGCCTTGCAGGTCAGACTAATTAAAAAGCCATCGTCAACACATATCTATATCCTGCTAATAATCCGAAGGTCAGTTAAATTAATGTCAGTGGATCATCTCTCTTTAAAGTCCAGCCTTAGATTTAAAATGCAGAGGTTTTACTGCCCACTGGAATGACCTTCTCCAAATGATTGATGCCATTGCCTTTATCTCATTGTCTGCTTCCTGCACTGTATCAGTCACCTACAGCAAAGAATATGACAAGATGGCTATTGTTCTGTTAGGAGGATGCATCAAAGTGTCCACACAGTTTTGAAAGCTAAACTAACCCAACTTTTTTTCCTTGAATCTGAGGAAATCATCTTGTATTATAGTGAGAATCATCTATGAAAAACAATTTAATTTTGTTTTCTTTTGTTTAAATGGACCAAGGACCAAGTTATTATTTTGATGTGAATCATATCACTGTTTAGATCCAGGAGTCGTTTAGGGGATTTTTTACCATTGTGAGATACTATTAGGCTCATTGGAAAGAGCATTTAGCCCTGAACTAGAAGATGTTTCAGTTTGTATCCATGTCCAAGCATTATATCTTTACTCTTTATGCTCTCTTTGTTCAAAGCCTTCTTAAAAATGTGTCATGTCAAAGATTTTTGCAGTTCTGTAGGGTTTATTATTAATGATTACTAATCGCTGGCACACACTGTAAGGTGGTGCCTTTGAGTCAGTATGTATTTTAGTGTTGGATACAAGTATTGGCAAAAAAAAAGAAAGAAACATGAATAGAAAAAAATGCTGGTTTACATTGTTCTAAAGCCAAACTCTAGACGTTTAGAGTAAAATAAGCTCCAAACTTCAATTTGTTGTCATATATCAGTATTTTACTGTTGCAGATTTTGTTGATACTTCAGCGTTTGTAAATATAACACAGGAAGGGTGGCTTCAGCTGCTTTAGAAATGCTAGGTAACACATTTTTGTATTACACTAGTTAGAACTACAAGAGAAAAATCTGTATTTAACTTTTGTCTTCTTTCATTCTTCCTAGCAACAAGTGGACTATTGTCAGTGCAGGACTCTTCAAAGAGGGAGATGAAGAAATTCACTGCAATCCATATGGTAGATGTTAAGTTCTGAGCGGCCATTTTCTTGTCATAGCACTGCAGAGGTTTGACTTTCTTCTTGTACAACCTCTCGTGTTATCTTCCTTCCATGCTTTGTAAAGTGATTTAATTGTCCCGATGCACCTGCAATTAGAGCTTAACAATCCACCTCCGACGAGCCTGTCACTCCGGTTGTTTTGTTTGCAGCGCCGCGGAGCTGACACACGTTGCTAATTGGCTCTCGGCTTAATTTGCCTGTATTAGAGCTGCGTTGTGATTGCGGTTAGTTGAAAGTCACTTCTCCCTTTCATGTGAAGTTGTTCCTATTTACTCCAACGCACTGCACTTTGTCATCTTATCAACTTAAAACGTGAGCGCAATTCTTATTTTTGGAGAGTTTTATTAGAAGATCTGCATCGATTTCTAAACAGTAGATGTGAGTGGTTTGATGATTTGGTATAACATTTATTAGAGACATATTTATAGTTTTCTGTACTTAAGTAAAAGTACCGCTACTTCAAAATAAAGTTATTCAAGTAGAGGTGAAAGTACTGCAAAATTAATACTTTAGTCAAGAGTAACTTGAGAATTATTGAGTGTAACAGTCACTACTACTAACACTACTACTGCTACTAGAACTACTTAATTTTACTTCCACTACTACTACTACTATTACTAATATTACTACTACTTATGCTATGACTATTGCTGCTACCGCTACCACTATCAGTATGACTATTGATACAAAAATTGCTTACACTACTTCATCTAATAATAATAATAATAGATTGGATTTATATTCTGCTTTCCAAGCCTCTCAGGCTTCTCAAAATGTTTAGTTGAGTCCAGATCTTTATTCATTAACTCCTCAGTCATACACTACCTCTGTAGTCACAGCTGTCCTGGGGCAGACTGACGAAGACATGGCTGCCATTCTGCACCACTACTATGACAATATTTCTACTTTTATTACCAATTACTTTGCCTCCATCTCTAAAAATGAACTTGAGTAAAAGTATTTTTTTTCTTTAAAATTTACTTAAGTAAAAGTATCTATTTTCTTTCTTCCTCTACTAGCTCACATTGTTAAACTGGCCCGATTACAGTACTAGTCATAACTGTCATAATTGAATTTGACATCTTCAAGTTGCCTATAAAAGTGTTGTCCATGGATAAAACAAAAGTACTGAATCCATGACAAGTTTTAGACTCTCCAAACTTTGAAAGAACTGACAGGTGTGTGAGATGTGCCCTTCTGAAAGACTGGGGTCATGTTGTTGTTGTTGTTTCAAACACAAAAAGCTTGTGTTTCAGGGCTGTTCCAGGATAATACAGGGGTGGGTGAAAGCAGAGCTGACAAAAATATTGTTTATATGGTTTGGAACATCTGTTAGAGCACATTAGGAACACTGTTGTGAAATCATACATTTTGTAAATCAAGCTAAATACTGGCATGGACATTGATCTTACTTTTATTTATGACTGGAGTCTGATAATGGAAAAATACAATGTGTCTACCAGTCGTACTAATTTAGCACCCACTGAGTAAAACTGAAGTTAAAGGTGTGCATATTATGTCCTCACATACTGTAGACAGTGGATTGACACCATGGACATAATTTCCTATGTAGTAAAAACAGGTAATTGTTTATAATATTCTGTTAGGGCTTTAAATGTGGCTCATTCAAATCAATTTATTGATAAAAACACACAACAAATTGTCAGCTTGCCTAATGTTCTGCTTTGCTGGGAAATCTAAAAATATAGTTGGACATAGTTTTTTTCTTCACATTTAAGCTAAACCAACCTATACTGAGTCTATAATGTGTTTAAATTAATTCATAAAACGAGTATAGCAATATTGTACTGCACCTGTTATGCAGTGTTAGTATCAGTTAATCAATGTACTTTTGTCATCAGTATTTTCTCCAGTCACACCACAGTCACAATAACATAGGACTGAACTTGCCCACATCATATTTCTGTCACATCACTGACATGTGTTCTGTGGTTATGGTGTTCCCTGTCACTCACTGCAGCTTGCTCATGTCCCTTCTCTCTGTCCTTTCCCAGGGTCCGCTCCCACAGCCTGCCCCCCCCCCCTTCCCTCACTATGGAAAGTCTGAAGCCTGTCACCTCTCGCAGATCTGAAGGTGAAGTGACACAAGAGTGGCCTGTACTCCTGCTGCCCTGTCAGGAGTGATCACTGTTATTCCCCCGCGTGTCCAGAGAGGAGCCGTGTTAAGGTACCCTGACTGTAAAGCTGATTAGAGTGCAGGTAATAGCAGGTTGTGTGGCAGAGGAGAGGACGCAGTGGCTCTTAGTCTCACCCACAACAACATGAGAGCGTATGATAGAGTGCGGAGCTGTCACCTTGGGATGTGATGAGGAATAAAATGGACTACTCAACAGAGCGCTAAATTAACTTACTTTAATTTTATACACAGGCAGAAACACACGTGCACTGCCATTACTCAGAGTGGGTTGTCCAGGCTTTGAAAGGTGACAGCTGTTCTAGAAAGATCACAGAAAACCCTGTATTTATTGGATCAGTTTTTCAAAAAGGTCCAAGCATCCTGGTAATAATCTACTTAGGTCTTAACATTTTAGGTTTTTGAAACTCAGTGGCAACCTACAGCACCGTAAGTTTTGGTTTTGTACCCCCTGAGGCTAATGTAGTCTGTCAAGGAGAGTTTAATCAATGTAGTGAAAAGGAAAAGGATTTTTTTTTTGTAAAGGTTGCACGTTTTACAACCTTTAAAGACATTATTGGACTAAAAGAATTTCAATAAATACTTTACTGGTACAAAATAGGCAAAGAGACCAGCAAAGGGCAATTCTTTTGTGTTTTTTTGAACAGAAACAGAAAAAAGCTATTTACCTTCTTAAACTTTTTATATGATGCCATTTTACTACAGAACATTTTTCCCTCAAAAAAAATTACCAAAGTAAAAGTATATTTTAGAAAATGTTATCGAAGTTCATTTTCTTCAAAAAGTACTCGAGCAAAAGTATGTAGTTACTTTCCACCTCTGTTAATCAATCAAGAAATAGGTGACAGTACCAACATGAGCAAATTAAACTGCCCCTGAACCAACTCCACGGACAAACTATACAACCAATCAGATAGTAAAGCAGCGCATGAAACCCACCCATGTTAGATACTGTCAGTGATTATGATTGATCAGTAGGATCAATCTTGGTGGAATGTGAGGGGGTCCAAACCTACTTGAAATCACTAAGAAAATACATGGGTCTGGCTGGTCTGGCACCTCATGTTGTCATCCATTCACCGTTGTCTTATGTGTTGAAATTACACTGCTCAAAAAAATAAAGGGATCACTAAAATAACACATCCTAGATCTGAATGAATGAAATATTCTTATTAAATTCTCATTATTACTTTGTTCTTTACATAGTTGAATGTGCTGACAGCAAAATCACACAAAAAATATCAATGGAAATCAAATTTATTAACCCATGTAGGTCTGGATTTGGAGTCACACTCAAAATTAAAGTGGAAAACACACTACAGGCTGATCCAACTTTGATGTAATGTCCTTTAAACAAGTCAAAATGAGGCTCAGTAGTGTGTGTGGCCTCCTCGTGCCTGTATGACCTCCCTACAACACCTGGGCATGCTCCTGATGAGGTGGTGGATGGTCTCCTGAGGGATCTCCTCCCAGACCTGGACTAAAGCATCCGCCACTCCTCTGAAAATACACCACAGTCTGTGGTGCAACGTGGCGTTGGTGGATGGAGCGAGACATGATGTTCCAGATGTGCTTAATTGGATTCAGGTCTGGGGAACAGGCGGGGCCAGTCCATAGCATCAATGCCTTCATCTTCCAGGAACTGCTGACACACTCCAGCCACATGAGGTCTAGCATTGTCTTGCATTAGGAGCAACCCAGGGCCAACCGCACCAGCAGATGGTCTCACAAGGATCTGTGGATCTCATCTCTGTACCTAATGGCAGTCAGGCTACCTCTGGCGAGCACATGGAGGGCTGTGCAGTCCCTCAAAGAAATGCCACCCCACACCATTACTGACCCACTGCCAAACCGGTCATGCTGGAGGATGTTGCAGGCAGCAGAACGTTCTCCACGGCGTCTCCAGACTCTGTCACGTCTGTCACATGTGCTCAGTGTGAACCTGCTTTCATCTGTGAAGAGCACAGGGCGAATTTGCCAATCTTGGTGTTCTCTGGCAAATGCCAAACGTCCTGCATGGTGTTGGGCTGTAAACACAACCCCCACCTGTGGACTGTCAGGCCCTCATACCACCCTCATGGAGTCTGTTTCTGACCGTTTGAGCAGACACGTGCACATCTGTGGCCTGCTGGAGGTCATTTTGCAGGGCTCTGGCAGTGCTCCTCCTGTTCCTCCTTGCACAAAGGAGGTAGTGGTCCTGCTGCTGGGTTGTTGCCTCCTACGGTCTCCTCCACGTCTCCTGATGTACTGGCCTGTCTCCTGGTAGCGCCTCCATGGTCTGGACACTACGCTGACAGACACAGCAAACCTTCTTGCCACAGCTCGCATTGATGTGCCATCCTGGATGAGCTGCACTACCTGAGCCACTTGTGTGAGTTGTAGACTCCGTCTCATGCTACCACTAGAGTGAAAGCACCGCCAGCATTCAAAAGTGACTAAAACATCAGCCAGAAAGCATAGGAACTGAGAAGTGGTCTGGGGTCACCTCCTGCAGAACCACTCCTTTATTGGGGTGTCTTGCTAATTGCCTATAATTTCCACCTGTTTTCTATTCCATTTGCACAACAGCAGTGAAACTGATGTCAATCAGTGTTGCTTCCTAAGTGGACAGTTTGATTTCACAGAAGTGTGATTGACTTGGAGTTACATTGTGTTGTTTAAGTGTCCCCTTTATTTTTTTGAGCAGTGTATATGTGCGCTGTCATCATCAAATCTCTAGATATCAAAATGTAGGCCAGACCTCATTATCTACGACTATACAGTATTAGTTTACTTCTATATCCAGGAAATAGGTACTGTTCCAAAAGTTTCACAACTTTTCCACCGTGAGCTGAACCAGAAAAGGAAATTATTTAAAGTGTTCGATTGCAAAGTCCCGACATTGGCTTAGATAAGAAGAACATGACTTGTCTAAGGTTGAGCTGCTCCTACTGTATGTGCGCAGTGATATAAGCGTCTGTCTGGGTTATGTTTGGGAACAGACTGTGAGCTCAAAGCCTCTCCTGTTCTGATTCTGAGACAGCAGCTTCATCACTAATCAAAATACATGTATAAATGCAGGAAATGTAGGTATCAGTCAGACTTTGTTTGAACATAAGGCCTCCAGCTACTATTTCCTCTTCTACTGTTGTTATTTTCTACTCAGTCCACTTCCACCCCTTGCCCGTTCCTCAGAGTAGCGCCTGGGGGACTCCAGTTTGATCTCACCTTTTATCACAAGTACATGTTTCAGGCTTCTGCTCGGCCTACTATAAATATTCCGATCCAGTTTAGCTGACAGGATAAATGATGTTCAGCACTTATCATGTGTTTGAGGTTTTCTTGAGTGAGCGCTGCATGGGGGTGGGCCAACTGACAGCCTTCTGCTCTCATCCATCTCAGCCACGTCAACAATACCTTACCCTAGTCAGCCAGAGATCTGATGTCAATTCAGGTCATTGCAGCCACTATCAGTAGTTAAGAGTTGTCAGCTGTTCTTTTAAAGGGGCTATATTATGCAAAATTGACTTGTTGGAGCTTTCTACCATGTTATAATATTTCCTCATCAAAAACATTCCTGGAGTTGTGTTTTATTTCATTCACGCCTGTTTGAGTAATACTGTAAACTCTGGCACTGCTGCTCTGTGAGCTTCAAACAGCTTGTTCCTCTTTAACCCCACCCCCCCCCCCACTCCCCACCCCCACTCTAGAGAGCACTGACCAATCAGCAAGTCCTCTACATTCAGTCTGCTCTCATTTTTAACTCCTCAAAGCTATTTTACATTTTGTAGTAAACTGGCATCATTCAAAAAGTTTAAGGAAGTAAAAGCTTTTTCTGTTTCTGTTCAAAGAAGCACAACCGCACAGCACTCTGCTGCCTTCTGCTGGTCTCATCACCTGTTTCTGTGTAGCACCAGTAGAATACTTATTAAGTTTTCTTTCAGTTAGATAATGTTTTTAAAGGTTGTAAAATGTGCATTGATGTTTTAGAGGTGACCATGGTTGGTTTAAAAGATACAAAAAAAGCATAATACGTATAGCACCTTTAACCTTGGAAGCCTAAAACGGACAGAGAATCTACTAGTTTATAGGTAAATCCTAAATTAATTTAACCACAAACCCTTCTGACTCATAAAGAATACACCAAAAGTAGCCATATGTTTCTTTACTGACCCTGAGTGACTTCGGCCCATCTCGCAATGGTTCATTATCTCTTAAAACATTCCTGGATCCAGATGGTGTTACAGAACCTTCCCCCCACAATTTATAATTTAGCCCTCACTCCCAATTCAAGTCATCCAAATCTAACCATTTCTTTTTGAATTATCTTATTAAAAGATTATCTATCAAATTGATGACCGAAAACATAACTTTCTTGGTAGAAGTAATTAGCACTTGAGGCGCATGGAAGCAAACTTGTCTCATGACATTTTGAATTTTAAATGCCTTTGAATTTCTACCATTGAATTTTTTAACACTGAAATTTTTTTTTGTCACATTCAAAATGTGATGAGACAAGTTTGCTTCCATAATTGCATTGCAGACTGGTCATAATGTTTGGCAGCCTCAGTTTGCATCACCGTTATTAAATTCCTTTGTTATAAAATGAAACTTAGAGATTTAGGGCCAACTGAGGAAATACTCTGACATTCATCTAAAAGGTCATGAAGAGCTGTAGACTTAATGAAATTTTAATTATACAAGCTCCGAGTTAATTTCTGTTCAAAGGTTCTGTCTTTATTTGACATTTTGGCTGAGTTAGTGTAAATTTCCCCTTTGTTTTACTGATAAGCCCACGCATGTCTCATTACTAGAATAACATCTTTTATGTGCTCTCTCAGCTCCAAATGTTCTTTTGGATACGGCTGGTGACTCAGGCCAAGGTGGCATTACTTCCAGGTGTGTTTTTGCTTGGGCTCAGCTGTTTATTTATAGTCTTGTGTGGAAGTGACACCTTGCCACAAAAGTGTATTAGGCCTTAAGATGTTATGTAGGCTTTATTGTTAATGATTTGACTCTGAAGATGTTGAGGTTCTCTTTGGGAGTGACAAGGATGGTTTATCAGAGGGAAAGCGCATGTTTTTTTAGATTCAGAGAGGCCAGATTAAGATGGTTTGGAGGGATAGTAATATATGGATAGAAGGATGCTGAGGTTAGAGCTGGAGGCCTAGAGGAAGACCACAGAAGCGATTTATGAATATTAATGTGGACATCAAGTTAGTTAGTGTGAGAGAAGAGGATGCTGAGGATAAGTAAGGGACGCTCCTATTGGATGTTGAATTAATGGCTGCCAGAAAAAAGTAGATTTTGCACTGGTTATCATTAGAGGCTGGCCGATAAGATCGGCCGATATATCCGTCAACCATTAGACCATTAGAAAATTATCTGGCTGATATCCGCCGATATAAACAGTACTATTTTTACTGTGTGCTAGAATAAGACCTGTTTACTTGCAAATGATGGCCTTCTGCCATTTGTCCAGCAGAGAGCACTGGCGCCAACTCAGTGTTTCCCAGCTGTTTGGCTCTTACTCTGCAGTTCATAGGAAACTCCCCAAATCACCTTCTCATGGGCTGAAAAGCTCAAAAGAGCAATACAAATATTTTACTCATTTCTCTGCCATAAAATCTCATAGAACAAAATTTCAAAATGCATTTTGTAGTTCTCCCCATGCTCTACTTGCATGGCAAGATTAAATGAAATTTAGGTTAAATTTAGTTAAAGCTAAATAAAATAAAGAAATAAATTAGGGCTGGGAAAATTATCGCGTTAACGCAGTGCGTTAATTTATTCATTAATTTGATCACAACAAAAATATTACGACGACACTGACAGAGGCAGCAACATGCCACGGGTCTTCCAGCTGCGCGAGCGTAGAAGACGACACATTTCCATCCATCAGGTGCGTTCGAGATGAGCCAGACTTGCGCAGTTTCGATCAGTGTCAGTCTGTGCGCAGTGCATGCAGGTTAGATTTGTGTCCCGACTTGCTCTGATGCCACAAGTGCGACGGTCACCGTGAGATCCAAACGAGACCAGCGCCTGAGCCGCCGCAGTTCATCAGGAGCAACTGCAGAGGCTGCACGGCTCAGTGCATGATGGGAAAATGCACACCTGTCAGCGGTGAACGGACAGGTGATTGGATCTGAGTTTAGTGCTGATCAGAAACGTAACGCACGACACTTCACTGTCCTCCTCTCCTTCTTCCCTCGCCTCTTTTTTTTTTTAAATATTAAGTTATTTTTTAAATAATAAGTTATTAATAACTGGTAGTTATTAATCGCGATACATTTTTTTCAGATTTGCGATTAATTAGTAAATTTTTTTTAAGCGATTCACGGCCCTAAAATAAATATAATACACAATATATATAATAATATGCCCCACACCAATGCCCACTACAACCTAAAACAATCAGCATAAAGAATAATAAGCAGCTTTCTACAACATTTAAAAAAATAAGTTTAGTCTAATAAAGTGGCCTGGGGTGTCCATATTCATGTAAACAAGAGCGTAAGGAAAAATGCTTTAAAATGTATTAATTTTTCCTAATGCATAATGTATCGGCCAATGTATCAGATATCAATATTTTTTTGTAACTGTACTAATCGGTATCGGCATCAGCCTAAAAAAATCCATATCGGTCGGGCTCTAGTTATTATGTCTTGCGCACAGTAAAACTGTGCCAGAAATAGATGATAATTTACACTGGTCTAATGCTAAACTTAAAGTAATGTCTTAGTATTTTATAGTGGCAAATTAGTTCAGTTTTAGTTTTTTTTTATTAAATTAAGGAGCGGGAATGGCAGCTATGCAGTTGCTGTGGGTGTTGGAAACACTAGGTCATAGATTTTGGTATAACACCAGATGGCACAACTAAAGAAAAATCTGTTAATGCTGCTTTAATCTGGGTTCTCACCTCTGAATGTATTATTTTTTTTGTTGTTGATGCAGCTGGAAAATGAAGCCGCAGCATCATTAATTCAGATTTAGAAAGGCGTATTTTTGTCGGCCCTTAACTGTTTATTTTTTATCTTCTGTGGAAGTGACACCTCACCAACATTAAGCACCACAACAATGCTGTGAGCTACAGAAAGACCATTTTAACCAGTGTAAACAAACCTTTGTACCTGCCTAATAGTCTTCTCAAATCTCATTTGACCACGAGACCTTTCTATAAATACACCGTCCACAGATCAGCACATAACATCTGCCTGGGCTGGCCTTCACCCAAACCCACTCTTCTCCTTCTTCCCCTGGTCCAGTGGTGTCAGAGCTGGGGTACTTTAGTCTCCAGTTCCCCCTGGTGAACATGTCTCTGAGGCCAGTGTGGAGTCTGCCTCAGCACTGAGGGTCAGACACGGTCACAGCCTAATGTGACAGACCAGCTGCTCATCACCACACCAGCTGTGATTGGATGTAAGGGGTCGGCCTGAGTGGCCCCGGGCCCCTCTTACACATGTCTTCCACACACTCAATGAGATGGACTGAGACGGAAGAAGGGCAGGGTGATTACATGAGGGTCATTTGCCGTGGTAAGCTTTGGATACAGTGGATAAAGATGCAGCACAAGAACTGGTTTAGACCACTTAAGAATATCTGTAGTTATATATTGCGAGAAGATTATGATTTGCACATTTACATTTTCAATTGGGTATAAGGCATGTTTTTCTGTTATTTTAAAATGACTTAGTGAAATTCAGCCTCAAGAGGTCACAAGCATATGTGTGTTTACAGGACACGTCACTTACATGCTAGAAATGCGTGTTTTTTTTTTAAAATTTGTACCTGTTTGGGGGATAGCGGCATAAGGATTTAAATATAACATAAGTTTACAGTTGATATGGCCTTAGTGTTTTTATGTTTCCATGAGTCATACAATGGTCTTAAGTCTCTTTTGAGTAATTGTCTGATTTTGTCTTGTTATTGTAGTTACCATATTCTTTTTGCTTGCTGTTGTTGGCTTGTTGTTGACTCTCCAGATTCTTTAATTACTATGATTCATCCTTTTTTCATTCGCTTTAGTAACGTCATCTCTTACGTTTGTCAGTTGTGTGTTTCAAGCTCATGACTAAAGATCAGAGGAGACACGGTAATAAGGACTTCAAACTAAAGAAAGGTCATCATTCTATGAACATCAAAACCTCAAAGTGAAAGAGAATTATAAATCATCTTTCAGAGCATGTGTCATCTGTCTTCGTCATTTATTTACCTAATGTTTGGTCTTTTTTTTTTTTTTTTTTGGACTAATTATTGTCTGTTCTCTAGACCTGTGTGGCCCTCAGACCGCTGATGTATGAGGCCATTTAGGCTCTTATTTAACATTGGCAGTCGCTTTATTTAAGTGCTAAATTACCGCAGATTGTTGTTCAATTCAATTAAAGTGAAATGTATGATACAGGGCGGCCATTTTTAAATGTCAAGATATCATGGAGTCGAATTTTGTCACCATAAAAAGTTGACTGTTAAAGTTGTTTGTCAGTTGAAACCAATAGGATGTTCCTTGACTTAACGTGGGTGGATTATTTGTACAGAATAACAACGATGTGCAGTGCTCTGTGGATACGAGCCTCTAATGACCAGTCGTGTTGAGTAAAATCTTGACACAGGCCCAGCAGTTGAGAATACCAGCTGGGATAGGGCACAGAGGAAGAATAAGTCGTACAAAAATGTCCAGTATTGTTGATAGAGAAGTGCCTGCTTCAGTATAGCCGAGCTTGACCACTTACAACTGATTTTCTGGTTTGTCAGATTCTCTTACTTTAGATAATATTGGCTTTTGATTGCGAAACAACCAAAAAAGTAATGAAATTTGTCTGGAAAGGTCAGTAATGTGTCAAGAAATGAGTTAGTGTGGATCCAGAACACCGCCTGGTTACAGGAACTTCTTAACACATACAATTTGAAAGATAGAGAAAGAACAGAAAGAATATTGCAGTGCAAAGTTACTAACTCCACAAGTGAACAAATGATTAGTTTTAGTCAACTGTTCAATGGATCAAGAATTTACCCCTGAACTAAGAGAGCCTCAGCACAGGACTGGGCACTATATCTTGGTTTGTGGAGCAGCAGTAGCTCAGTAGGTAGAGGCACTTGCCCACAAACCAAAAGGTTGGTGAATTGATCTCCATTACCAGAAGTGCTGCCATTGTGTTCTTGGACAAGACGCTTTAACCACTTTGCCTCCAGTGTCCGTGGCACTGGTGACTGGTGTATGAAACTGTGATTGTGTTTGTTGATGGCTGTAGACACAAAATGGCAGCCATGTCTTTTTCAATCTGCCCCAGGGCAGCTGTGGCTAGAGAAGTCACTGAGTGTGACGAGGAGTGAATGAATAATGGACCTAATTATAAAGCAACTTTGAGTGTCTACAAAAAAACGCTATTTAAGATGGACGTTTAATATGTTTTATTCTGTTCCACAAGCACCCACAACAGACTTTTGTTCTCAGACATTTAACACCTATTTTCTTTGTTTATTAACAGTACATCTATAGAGCTGTAAATTATGCTGCAGTCATATCGCATATATTCTAAGTTTATTCTTTGTCTTGGTATTTCTGGGCTTTAAACTTAGATGTTACAACATTACAAAGTAATGCAACATTTAAATTAGTCAAGACTAATTTAAATATAAATGATTTTGATCTTGAATGCTATTTTAAATAAATAAAAGAATATTGTAGTATGAACATGATCTCTAGAACAACTTAACCATTCCGTCCTATCCTCCAGTGACATAACCCTGTAAATTGTAAAAAGTTGTCCCATGTTTGAATGCATTTGAAAGTGCTCCCCTTTGGGCTGTAAAGACAATAGTGAGACAAACAATCTCCTCTGTGCAGGACGCCACTCTCCGAACAATCAGCCACAACAAAAGCCCTGGAAGCCCCTCACCGCCGCTAATTGTTAATAAGGGGTTTGGGCATAATTGATTTTTCTTTCATTCACTTCCCAATTTGCTCCTGTTGCGATGGTGTGCGCGCCCCTCGGGTCTAATCTGATGTTTGTGTTTGAACCCACGACAAACAGCCCTGAGGAAGAGGAGGAGGAGGAAGAGGATGTGGCGCTGTAAGTTGCCTGGGAACCTTGTGTGTTTCATATGTTAATGTCAGCCTGCCTCAGAGACAGAGCAGAAGGATGGAAGAGAAATGGCTTCATCAGGTGTTGCCAGGTGGATGTTCAATCTGCTGTTAGTACTGGTGGGGCTGCTAATTTATTTAGACATACACCAGCTACAGTTATAATCTCATTTTGACATAGTGATTTTATAATGTTTAATACTCTCAGAAAGACATAGATATATGGTAAATATGATGTTAGCTGAAGATGTTTTCTCTTGTATTTGCGGAAAAAGAATTATTCAGTCAATAGCAGCATAGAAGTAATCTCTGAAAAAATAGTTCTCCTCCAGAGGACTCCTGAGTCCTCACCACAATTTATTTGGATCAAGGACACTTTTCATTGGTTGAGTCCAAGCCCTTGCTTGTCTTTATACACTGGTGGAAAGTCCCACTGGAAACTAACTGCTTACACCTCAAAACATCAGAAAAAAAATTATATATATATATATATATATATATATATATATATATATATATATATATATATATATATATATATAGTGTTTTGATACAATTCAAGAAGGATATTGGCTAATTGATTATGTCCAGCAGACAGAGAGTGAAGAAAAGTTGAATATAACATTTTATTTAATTAAAAGCACAAAATTTATCGCCAAAAATCTGGTACATTCTATCATATACATTTCTAATTTTGATATTTCCGATATTATCGATTGATACATCATGTGTATCGATATTCACTTCCTAGAAAACGATACGATTCGATACAAGGTCATGTGTATTGATGTAGTTGTATCAAAGGAAAAGAAATCAATACATCAATACAGTTACTGTATTGTTACAACTCTATATCTGCGTAATGATCTTTTCAAAGGTGGTTTTAAGTTGTTTGTTAGAACCTATTTTAAGTTTAAAGTCATTGGTCATTCCCAGGTGTGAACTAAAAAAAAGAAAAGTCTGAAATGGTCTTGACTCACGACTTGAGACTTGGACTCGCCTTCAGGTGATAATGACTCGACTTGGACTTGACTGGGATTTTTCTTTTGGTGACTTGGACTTGACTCAACTTTTATTTTTATGACTTGGACCTGGACTTGCACTTGCACTTTGATGACTCAGACCTAGACTCGGACTTGCACTGTAAGAGCTAATGACTCGACTCGGCCTAATCTTATGCGACTTGGACTGTAATGCTGGGGACTCAAGAGTGACTTGAGGAACGGTGACTCGACTACTGCAATGACTCAAACAGTTTGGTCAGAAAACAAATGTTCATGTGCATTGCTAAAACATTTCTGATAGAATGAGGAAATCAATGATCAACATTTCTCAAGTGTCATAAAAATGGGTTTAAATGTGAAAAATAATAGCAGACTAGACTAGTTTAGTCACTAGAGGTTTGTTGAGAATTTCTGAGCTCAGTGGCTGGAACAAAATATGTGTTCAAAACTGTTAAACCTAGGATTTTCATATTCTGTGGAGTCTCTAAGGCATTTCTAAAGGTTGAAAATCTGCTTATGCAAGGCTTTAGGAAGATATTTGGAGGAATGAACATTTGTCTTTGTGTTTGGGTGGCTCATAAATGTGTATAGCCCGCATTTTTTTTCTTTACATGGTCAAAAATAGCTCAATATTATCAGAAATAGTGTCTGTGGTACTACTTATGCCAGTGATAGCCAAAAATGAAAAGGGTACTGGACTGAACATAGCCTTACATTACCACAATAGAGATAATATATTCTTCTGTCAGTCTCTTGTTCATTAAAAGTTGCTCAACTTCACTTCTCCTTTTGTTCTCTCCCCTTTTCATTTGAGCCACGCCACAAGAAATCATGAATTTGTCACTGTGGGGAATCCAGAGCAATTTACCGCTGCGACAAATTTCTTGCAAAACCATGTCTCAATTTTGGATAAAAGGATACAACCCAATACACTCATAGATGACTATTTTGATCTCATTGTACTACTCCTGTGGTTCTCCAGCATTTCACACCAAGTACCATCAAATATTTGGCATTACATGTATCTGAAATGGAATAAAATGAGCCTAACTCAGGACTAACCCAAGTCTAAACTAAGGAATAAAGAAGGGATTAAGCCATAAAATGTACCAAAGAAAAACTGAAGCTAAAGTAGGTATAAACCAGGACTAAACCAGGTTTTAACAAGGTTTATTCCAGGACTAAACTAGGTCTAAACCAAGACAAGCGAAGGTTTGTTCAGGCCTGAACCAGGACTAAACCAGGGCTAAACCAATGCTGGTCTATGCCTAAACCAGGTTTGTTCAGGCCTAAACCAGGACTAAAGCGGGTAAATCAGGTCTAAACCAGGACTAAACCAGGTTTGTTTAGCCCTTAGCCAGGACTAAAGCAGGGCTAAATCAGGTCTAAACCAGGACTAAACCAGGTTTGTTTAGCCCTTAGCCAGGACTAAAGCAGGGCTAAATCAGGTCTAAACCAGGACTAAACCAGGTTTGTTCAGCTCTAAACCAGGACTAAAGCAGGGCTAAATCAGGTCTAAACCAGGACTAAACCAGGTTTGTTCAGCTCTAAACCAGGACTAAAGCATGGCTAAACCAGGTCTAAACCTAAACCAAGACTAGTATAGGTCTAAACCAGGCTTGTTCAAACCTAAACCAGGACTAAAGCTGGGCTAAAACAGGTCTAAACCAAGACTAGTCTAGGTCCAAGTAAGGTTTGTTCAGGCCTAAACCAGGGCTTTTTCAGGGCTAAACTAGTGTAAACCAGGACTACCCAGGGGTCTACACTTGAAGCCTGGGTGCCATCAGAAGAGACCCAAACCAGTGGAACGTGTACCACATTTTGAGAAACACCGCACTTTTCAGCTTGCAGAATTTGAAGTATTCTAATAAGATCCAGGAGACACTTTTCCATGTCAGACTTAGCACACGCTCCTCTCCCCAGCTCCACATGAAAGACTTTCCTTGCTTTGACTTTAATTTATGTGAAATTTCAAACCTCTCTGCCTCAAATAAGATATAAGCGTCTAATTCGGTGCCTGACAGATTCCGTGTCTCGCTGCCTTGGACACTGGTTTGCATGAGAGAACAGATGTCTTGCTGGAGTGAGTTTTTTTCCATAGCTTTCTTTAAAAAAAAGAATTGTGTTGGATTGTTGGATAGCGGAGGAGGAGATAAGAAGGTGTGAGTTATCTAGAGCTGCCACACGTAAACAAGCTGGGCCCTACATATGCAGCCGTATCAGAGCGGGCCCTTCAGCGCTATCTGGCCTCGCTAAGCTTTATCTTTCTTCTGCATGAGTGGCTTGCTGTAAATTATTGTTCACGTGAGTTTTTTGATTCTGTTTATTTTTTAAAGTCTGTTTTTCTACCACCATAATTGATGCTCAGCTTGTGCAAGACTATCTCGCTTTTGGTTGCAATTTAGAAGTGTCTGGTTATTGTTGCTTTTTAATGAATTTTTGGTATGAGAGTGGGCGTTAGTGAATGGAATTTTCAATTTGATTTGAGGGAAGATATGTGCAACTGGTTTATATTGAAATGGGGAAATTCACTAGTGGGTGAGGGCGACAGTTGTGGTGTTGGTTGTAGGTGCATGCTTGATGCCTGACAAGAACCACTACTTTAAATATAAAATATGTAATAGAACCGTCTTTTACATTTCTATAAAGGCTATCAAATTGAGAGAGCCGTCATGCCCCTTCCAGGAGACCCCATAACCTTGAAGTTTAAATGCAGATTTGATGGATGTCATTTGGAATGGGCATAACATTATGACCACTGAGAGGTGAAATTAATAACACACACATTTGAATGTGTATGATGCTCTCCCCTCTAATATATGATTGTTATAGATTAATAAGCCATAATTAGACCTAGATCCCCAAAGCCACACAGCTGCATTGAGGATCTCTCCATCCATTCTCCAGCAGTACGCCCCTGTCACTACTAATTATCAGATAAAGTAATGGCCCTATGCGTAAATATCAATGGTGTCATAAATCCATGCTGCATGTTTTATTGTTAAGTGTCTTTAGTCTCTCAGTGATAATGATATGACATGATATTTAAGTAGCCACTGGTGCATCATCAGCTAAAAATATGACTCGCACCAAACATAACCTTCAGAGCTGCAGATCGCACTTTCACATTTTTTTTTAAATTTAATCCCAGATAACACTCAGAGATGTAAGAGTAAATATTTTTCTTTTCAAAGCAAGGTGCTAGTCAAGGCCCCAGGATGTGTTTTAGACTGTTATACAAGATAGAGGCCCAACACAGCAACAACAGGAGTGGTATTTATATTTGTTTTTATGGGTGTACCAGTTGTGTAACTTTCATTAAGTCATTATGTGATGCTCTTTTGCCTAATATACACTGAGCAGTTATGAACATTATGAGATAGAAGCAGACAGCAAGCAAACATTTCGTCCTAAAAGCTTATAGAAGTAGAAAAAAATGGGCTTTGTGCTCAAAAAGGATTTGAGTATGTTTGGAAAGTGCCAAATTGTGATGGCCAGTAGACAACTGGGTCAGAGAATCTCCAAAACTGCAGCTCTTGTGGAGTGTTCCTGGTCTGCAGTGGTCAGTATCTATCAAAACAGGTCCAAGGAAGGGACAGAGTTGAAACAGCGACAGGTGATGCATGTGGGGAGACTGAGGCCCGTGTGGTCTGATCCAACAGACGTCTGTAGCTCAAAGTGCTGAAGAAATGACTGCTGCTTCTGATGGAAAGATGTCAGAATACACAGTGCATCACAGTTTGTTGCATATGGGGCCACGTATTAGGAGAATGTTATGATCACTAGTATAAGGCTGGTGGTCATAATGTTATGTCTGATTGATGTATATTTGTTATGTGTCATGATCTCCATCCAAACTGAAAGGTAGGTTGTGATTCTCTGTATTAAGGTGCGCAAAGAGTGTCGCCCTCACCATTACAGTCTGAAAAATGATACAAGGCAGAATAAATTCATGCTTTCAAGGTGTTTACGCCAACATTTTAATCACACAGAATGTGATAGCAGAAATTGAAATCCACCACACAACTTTTTCCAATTTCCTATTGTCCAGTTTTGGTGAGCCAGTGCAAATTGTCACCTCAGTTTCCAGTTCTTCAGTTATAGCCCATCTGCTTACAAGATAGCCTTCGGCAGATTTTAGTTGTAACTAGTTATTTTCTCGTTCTGCCAGTAAAATCCCAGTAAAATGTTTGAACTTCAGCAGGTTTAATTTGATCATGCCTTAGTGAGATGGTCAAATTGTTGTCTGTCTGTGTTAGCCCTCCAACTAACATGTCCAGAGTGTACCCCACCTAAGGCCCAAAGTTGCAGAGATAGGCTCCAAAGGGATGGGAAGACGCAGAAGATGTCTGAACGCATTGGATCGCTGCTATGAGATTTATTTATTACTAGTTTGCGATAAGAAGTTGTATCTAATAAAGTGACTAGTGAGTGCACAATGTAGTTGAACATTGAGTGACTTGCTAATGTCAACTTGCTTGCTAATGTAAACTATATTTTTTATTTAGAACTCACATTTTGTGTTGCTGTTTTATCCATTGGGATGCATTCATGGTGGCAGAGAGGTTAGCGTTTCTACCTCTGAACCTCTGGTTGTGGGTTTGATTCTCAGGCCGGCTCACTGTGATGTCTCTGAATAGTGTCTGTATGTCCTCGCTGAGTTACTATGGACTCTCTTTGAGCTCCTCCCAGTCAAAGACATGTATGTATGAACTGGTAAATTTGAATTGTACCTAGTAGTCAGTAAATGTGAGGGTGATTGGTTGTTGGTCTGTTTAGGTCTTTTTGGCCACTGTCCAGGGTGTAAACCGCTTAAGGCTCATAGTTGCTAGGATAGGCTTCAATGGCCCCTATAAGCCGGAGTAGATGATTGAAAAGGTCTAAGGCTCTAAATTTGCTGCTGTCTTTCACATATTGTCAGCAATGTGTTCAATATCCTGTAGGCAGTTGCTAGTTTCACTGAAGAATGGAAATGCACCAGATTTAAAAGTCGACATGGACGCCCCATGGAGCATATAGCAGTGTACATGCTCCCACCAAACTTAAGTAGTACTTAAGTGAACCCAGGGGACCGCCAAATGTTTGCAATAATGAATGTGTTTTAGTGAAATCAAAAATGGGTCAGAGTGCAAATGCTTTCTCTTTTAGGACTATTTGAAATTAATGAATAGGTAGAACAATAGGAGGAGACTCCAGCTGTCTGTGGCATGGGAAGATGAAAGAGCAGAATTAAACAGGTATATTTGGCGGTGCAGTTCTCCTGGGAGCTTGATACGCGCACACACACCCTGCCAACACGGAGGTCAGCTGTGAGTTTTGGAAATCCGGGGCGCCCTGTGGTGAGCTGAATTCAACCGTAGCTCCCGTTTCTTCTAATAAACAAGAAAAAGCGGTGTCCCTGGGAGCGACAGCTTCCTCTACAAGTTGGTAGCTGCAACTTTTCGCTTCATCATTTGCATTTAATGAGATGATTAATTTGTAGCACAGAGCCAAAAAGCAAGTAATTAAATGAAGAAAAGTGACACCAAATCTGATTCATTTATCACGGGGGCACTGAGGCAGCCCTACTGTATGGAAATGAGGGAAAGACTACTGTTTGTCATGTCCCATGTCTTTGTCTTGTTTTCTGTGTTTGTTTCCCTTGTGTTTTATTTTGTATTCCTGGTTAGTTCCCATGTTTTTCTGGTTTACTTCCTGCCTCTTGTGTTTCCCACTTGTGTGATTGCCTGCCCCGCCTTAATGTGTTTCACCTGTGCCTCATTCCTTTGTGTATTTATGTCCTGTGTCCTCCCCTGGTTTTTGTCGGTTCATTGAGTTGTTGAGTATTGCCTAGCATGTTGAGTTTTTGTCTAGTATGGTCGAGTTTTCGTGTACCCCTGTGGCGTGTCTCCTCGTGTTCTCATGAGTTATATTAAAATCTATTTTTGAGTCCGCATTTTGGGTTCGTTCCCTCCTGTGTTCCTCGCACCTGTGTTGCTCGGCGGCGCTCTGCGGCCTGCGCCTCGCCTCGTGGTCCCCCGCCTGCTCCCCGGGCTCCGCTCGTGCCTGCAGCTACTCCCTACTCCTCTTGAGTGGCCGCCAACCCCGGAGTCTGTTCCCTTTCCCCCACCGGGGTGGCTGCCACCTGCCCTGGATCCGCCAGTTCCTGTTTCGGGGCCTCCGCCGGACACAGCTCTCCGTCCGGGGCGGTCTCCGCCAGTTCCAGTCTCGGGGCCTCCTCCGGAGCCGCCGCCGCAGCCTCCAGTGTCTCCTGTTCCTACTCCGGAGCCTCCAGTGTCTCCTGACCCTCCTCCGGGGCCCTCGCCACCGCTGGAGCCTCCAGTGTCTCCTGACCCTCCTCCGGGGCCCTCGCCGCCGCCGGAGCCTCCAGTGTCTCCTGACCCTCCTCCGGGGCCCTCGCTGCCGCCGGAGCCGCCAGTGTCTCCTGACCCTCCTCCGGGGCCCACGCCGCCACCGGAGCCTCCTGAACTCTCTCCGGGGCCCACGCCGGAGCCGCCTGAACTCTCTCTGGGGCCCACGCTGCCGCCGGAGCCGCCTGAACTCTCTCCGGGGCCCACGCTGCCGCCGGAGCCATATGAACTTTCTCTGGGGTCGTGTTTTGACCCCAGACGTCCTTGTTTTGCTCCCTGGACTCTTTTATTTTGACCCTAGACGTTCTTGTTTTGGGTCCGTTCCCTCCTGTGTTTAGAGGTAAGATCGGGCCTAAAAAATCCAGCCCGACCCGACCCAGGCCCGCGGGCATTAAAGCCCAACCCAGCCCGAGCCCGACCAATTAACTTGATTTGCAGGCCCGAGCTCGAAGCAAACCCGAAATTTCAATTTATCCCATAGTATTTTTGGCAGAAAAAAACACAAGATTTCTTAAGGTTAAAATAATCTACATAATTTTATGATCATGATAAATGCATTTGCACAACGAAATAACGCTGGAACACAGAATAAGAGGCCAGACAAAGAGAGTGAAAGAGAGATCTTGATGCGCACTCGCTTAATTACGCGGAGAAATACTGCAGCCTCACTCTTACCGGCGGAGGCTGGAGGCTCCGGCGGTGGCGAGGGCCCCGGAGGAGGGTTAGGAGACACTGGAGGCTCTGGCGGCGGCGAGGGCCCCGGAGGAGGGTCAGGAGACACTGGAGGCTCCGGCAGCAGCGAGGGCCCCGGAGGAGGGTCAGGAGACACTGGAGGCTCCGGAGTAGGAACAGGAGACACTGGAGGCTCCGGTGGCGGCGAGGGCCCCGGAGGAGGGTCAGGAGACACTGGAGGCTCCGGAGTAGGAACAGGAGACACTGGAGGCTACGGCGGTGGCGAGGGCCCCGGAGAAGGAACCTCCAGTGTCTCCTGACCCTCCTCCGGGGCCCTCGCCACCGCCGGAGCCTCCAGTGTCTCCTGTTCCTACTCCGGAGCCTCCAGTGTCTCCTGACCCTCCTCCGGGGCCCTCGCCGCTGCCGGAGCCTCCAGTGTCTCCTGACCCTCCTCCGGGGCCCTCGCCGGAGCCTCCAGTGTCTCCTGTTCCTACTCCGGAGCCTCCAGTGTCTCCTGACCCTCCTCCGGGGCCCTCGCCGCCGCCAGAGCCTCCAGTGTCTCCTAACCCTCCTCCGGGGCCCTCGCCACCGCCGGAGCCTCCAGTGTCTCCTGTTCCTACTCCGGAGCCTCCAGTGTCTCCTGACCCTCCTCCGGGGCCCTCGCCGCTGCCGGAGCCTCCAGTGTCTCCTAACCCTCCTCCGGGGCCCTCGCCGCTGCCGGAGCCTCCAGTGTCTCCTGACCCTCCTCCGGGGCCATGCACTGTCACCTGGACCATCTCCTGAAATCTTGAGGCGTGCCTGGTTGTTTGAACACAACGTTGACTTAGATTAGCCAGGTGACAGGTCCGGTGTAGCTGGGGTTGGGGTTGGTTGCTGGCATCATCATCCTGGTGTTGTCATATGTTGGTACTGTTGTTGCTGTGTTGTTGGTCTTTCTTCTTTTTCCTTTTTTTCCATAGTTGTCACTGGCTGACCAATTAGGGTACTTGGCTTTGTGGGCCTCTCTTTCTTTGTGTGCTTGTTGAAAGTAGACGTCTTTCTCGTCTGCAGAGAGCATTTTCCATCTCTGTCCAGCAACTTTGTTGACTTCAGCGGCGTTGCGGATGTTCAGTTCCTCCATGATCTTTTGCTGTTGTTCAGCTCTATACAGCATGAAGGCATTTGGGGGCTTCTTAATATAAGGTTTTTCAACATCACTGCAGTCACGCTGTCGCTTCCTAAAAACAGAACAAACCAACTGAAATAAGTACCATAGAATAAGTCTATTACATTATGAACCTTCACATCACCTGTCAGACGTCAGTGTGATGTCTGATCATTGGATTTTTGTTACTTACCTTGAAGTGTCGTAGGTAGGTGCTGTGGGACCATGGCTGTAGGAGGCCAAGGGCTCTGCTACATATTTGTACAGCATCTGTCCATTGAATAAACCAACTGGACAGAGCATTGGTCCCCAGACAATTGGGTTTCCATTTGCTGTGTGGGTGGGGTAGTAAGGTCCAGGCACATGTTGTGGCACATAATATGTGTACTGACTGCCGCTTGCTTGCTGGCTATGAGGTGCACCATCCTGGGTGGGGTAATTCTTCCGCTTTGGAGCAGGTCTGGTGCTGGTCACATGAGGAAGCGTACAATGGGAAGGCCCAGGAATGGCTTCAGTTGACCAAGTCTCTGGCTGACTGTGAGTTACAGGATCCTGAGAAGGGCTGGCCATCTGGGGAACAACCTCGTGTGTTTCCTGGTTGTCTTCATTTGTCTCAGGTACAGGGTCTTCTAGTAATGATTCAAGCCAATTGTCAGCTTCAAGAAGCGTGGCTTGAATATCTGGCTGAGGCTCTTCCCTCAACAGATCAGAAAAAGTGGAGTTAACCTCGCCCCAGTCAAGGCTATTGAGATAGGCCTCAATGTTTCGTGCTGTCTCCTCGAGGTCGGTTGGTGGAGCGTCCTGGAAATCCTCCAGAAAGGCATCCATTTTGTGATCTAGGTGAAGACCTGTAAAAACACAAAAGATGATCAAATTATTCATAGAGTGAATGGTTGTCTGACAGTGGATCTACTGTAAATCTTAGTCCTAACTAACTTACTAACTTCCAGGGTGTACCCACCTCTGGCCCAAAGTTGCTTAGATATGCTCCAACCCCTCACAATCACTTAGCTATATCATCTTCATCTTTTGCATATATAAGTAAATAACTAGGTATGTCCTGAATAACTAATGGCCTTTATTACCTACATTTAATTGAGCATTTTGGGCATTTCTTCTAATTATATGCTAAAGTGTACAGTATATTAATGTATGCATGTAACAATCATTTGATATGCAATAACTTGTACTTTTGTACATTTATCTGAGCATAGCTAACAATTGTCTTCATAACTAAAATGTTATGCTCTGTATTTTATTATAATTGTTTAAGTGACATAATATTGTTATTAATGTGTAGTATGATATGATTTTGTCTAGTACAAACACTTTTTTTACTCCGGGCCTACAAACTTGCTCACAAAACTGATACCCTTATACTTAAAAACTTGAAAATATTTTTTTCACATCAGTATTCCATCCTATTCACAATATTTTGGTGTAATACTGTGAAATGTATTAAGAATAGGCCAAAATTTATAATTTTAACAAAAAAAGTAGGTAAAAAGTGAAAATATTAACACTAACCACAAAAATATGTCTAGCCAAGCAAATGGGATTTTTGTGCACTTTCACCATGAATGAATTGTCATATTTAGTACTTACCGATTGTATTCAGGTAGAACAGGTAGTTGAATGTGTTTTTGGCTCGTAATTTTGTAGAGGTTCGAAAACTCGTGGAGTGTTTCTCAAATGCTGCTCACTGTTTGCTGGCGACGAGAGAAATGAAGTGATATAAGTTGACATGAGGTGACTCATAAAGTGATTGGAACATTCTAATTCAATGGTACCATGGCGATATGCAAATCAGACACAATAGGTTTCTTACATTTACACTTTAGATATGTTAACATTATGTATTTCTGGGAATAAAACAGTACAACAAGCAAAATGACTTGATTATTAGTGTTTTTTATCATCTGCAGATTCTACACAGTCAGTATTTAAGCAGCTCTAGGTTCTAGCAGTAGCTTTGGCATTGTGAACTGTGCAGTACTTAGAGGACACTATTTCTGGCCATTTTGATTTTACAGTAAAACTACTTTTAACAACATTAAAAATTAACACAGATTATTTGAATTAATTTTATTTATTTTTATTCTAGACATGTTTTCATTATACAAAGTTTACAACACATTGCAAAACTTGGTTAAGAAACAAAACCTGTTTTTAATGACATGTACAAAATTTATTCAGTTTGTGTTTGTTTTTTTCCCCCTTCAGCCTTGTTTGTCCACTCTGTGCCATTTTAGGAACAGAAATCCTCAAAACCCCCAATAAGGTCTAGAATTTTAAACAAGCATGGTTTTAAGATGTTTTTATTTGACTTTATATTCCATTTTTTCCTCAAAAATGTACTTATGTAGATTCTGTGAGGAATTTTTACATTAGCACTTTTAGAACAGAAAAAAAAAACAGTAACATAAAATAGTTTGACCTGAGTGGCAAAGGGAGCAGTAATACTACAAGTAATAGTAGTAGCAGTAATAGTAGAGGTGATAGTAGTAGCAGTAATAATTGCCCTAATAGCAGCAGAAGCATTAGTAGTAGTGGTAATAGTAATCTTGTAGCATAGTTGTATGGCCTGCAGACAGATCTGATGGGGCCCGGGACAAGAAGGATTCATGTGGGCCCATTAGAATAGAAAATATTTAGGGTTCCTCTGTTGACAGGCCTGGATGTGTTAGTAGTAGTAATAGCAATAGAAGCAGTTCTAGCAGCAGCAGTAAACACGTAACAATTTTGATAATACTTTGAAGTAACTGTACTTTTACTTGAGTATGGACTTTAAAGTACTTCTTCCACCTCTGAAAGTTTGATACTGCATCTGTGTCATATCTACCCACATCTATTCAAGATTTACAATAAGACTCAAAATGGAAGCTTTATGTGTTTTGGTCTATTTCCAATAGTAGTTTAAATTCTTGGCACTGTGCTCGGGAGAAGAAACAAAATTTAGCTAAGGTTTCTCATTTTAATGCACTGCTATTATCTTCTCCTCAATTATTAAAGCTTATTTTCTTACAATGACACTTCCCCTCACGCCGCAGATTCACTTGTAACCCGAAATAGATGAGTTTCCACAATTATGCCTTTACCTGTTTGCCTTGCCACTTTTTATTCCAGCCTCAATCCGCTGTTTAAACACAGGGAAACATTGGACTAAACCAACAGAGCAGGGCCTCATTTGGGTAATGGAGGCATCCTGGATAAAGAGAGCAAAGTTATTTTCAGCACCGGTTTTATAATGAGCCCGGGCAGGTCGCATAGAAATTCAGCCAAATGTATTTAGTTCCGTGGGGTGTTTACATTCAGTACTTTAACCTGCACGGTGAGATATACAAATTGTTGCCTTAGTCCGATTTTTAAAGTGCATGTGATTCAGTGTCGAACTATCCACTTGGGGAACTATGCATCTTTTTTACTTTAATTAACATGTTTCAGTGTGAGTGTGATAACTAAAGACATTGTTGCAGGGTGAATAAAGCCCTCTTCATCACCCCCTTGTCCATTTCGGTGAAAAGGATGTTATATACTATGCACAAACAAAACACACATTTTTTTTGGGGTGGCAAGGACAACTTTTAAGCAGGACATTTCATACTTCATGAGAAACTGAAGCGCAGAACCCATAAGCCCCGCCCACTGTTTTCATAGCAACATTTCTGCCAGCTCTTTAGCCACACTCACTTCAGATTTCTGAGCAATCACACAATAGTTCTCGGACACCTCACAAGTTAAAAGTCCTTCCCAGATGAAGTGTCAAGAACAAGCCCCAAAAACTCACAAACTCGAGCTGCAAAAACACAGTGTCATTTGGTTCTTGCTGCCCTGGGAGAGAGAACATTTTTTTCAGTTCTTGAGTATGTACGTAAAGGCCTGAAGAATGAGAGCACCACTCCAGTGTCCCTGGTCTTAGGTCTTGTCCCAGTTAGCGATAACATATATTTTTTAGATGAAACCATTTACGGATACAAGGAGAAGAAAATGAGACTCGAGCCAATTGAGTGGTCCTTTACTGACCCTTTGTGAATGGAGTTAGTCTTTGGCCCTGTCTTGCCATAGTATAGAATTGTATAGAAACCATTACTTTTGGAGTTATCTTGCTAACAGACAAACAAACAGAAGGCAAACCACTTATTGACTAGATTAGTTTTGATATATTTTTTTAATATTTTATGCTACTTGTCCTTTTTTAACAAAGGCTATGAAATACAAAGTTATCAAAACTTTTGTGCACGCTAAATAAATAAAACGTGCCTAAAGTGGAGCAAAACCAGGCGCAGCTGAGACTTGCGCCTCTCACTGGAGCTAAAGGAGCCCAGCGCATATTTTGCTTCTGTGACTCAGGGAATATGTAAAATGAGGTGTTCTCACCAGAACACGCAAAATTCAAGGCAGAGAAAATCCAAATGAAGTCACTTTGCGGTTGCTGTTTGATTTATCATGAGTACAGGAGCTAAAAGTGCATGAAAATTTAGCACGTCTGAGAAGCAGGTGCAAAGGTTTTGCGGAGAAAAGAGTGCAGCTTTTAGTGCACAGATGGGGCGTTGATGCTGCGTGGATTTGGCTCTGGATCAAGCGGAGGACATCGAAAAAATGTTTTAATTGTTATATTTATTTGATCACCATCAGCACTGCATAGAGGCTCCTTGATACATTTTGTATAATTGTTTGAAGGGTTACTGGCTCTGAATAGGACTTTCCTCTCTGTCTTGTGTCACACAGAGGGAAACGCCACGCGACTCTGGTCAGTGCCAGAATCACATGAGACATTTAGGACGGACTACGCAAAGTTAATAGAAGAAAGTAAAATGCAATGAAATGATTATCCCTCAAACACAGTGAGTCTGCTACAGTCAGTCCTGTTATTTGAGGCTGGACTCTTAGATTGACTTTTGTGTTGCACCACTGTAGGGAAAAATGCAGCGTTGCTCCCACTGTGCTCTCGCAAAATTCTCATTTACCCATGAGATTTGCGGCAGCAATTACTTGCACAGTTTTTCTTTGTATATCACACGCAACACGCCCACAAATAGCAGATGCTATTTTTTAAGCTGCACTCGCAATTTAGCATTAGTTTTAGTAAATCTGGCTCAAAGTGTGTAGCCTTTGCCTGGATGTACTATTGTCCACTTGGTATAGTATTAAATATGAGAGATTTTAGATACTCAGAAATACCTGCCAGACCTGTATAATGAACACGCTGGGCTAGGGGAATAAAGTAGCTTAATTGCACCAGCACTGAAGCCGAGCTCCGCGGCAGTCCTCCAGCCTGAGCTCTTCTTTTATAATTACAGGGGCCAAGTGTATGGGTGCAGGGGCCAGTGCAAGCACGGCCTGAGTAGGCAGCGAGGGTCAAACCAGTCACACGCTGAAGAGGGCTTTTACATACCGAGTAGGAGTTAGACTGTGGTACTGACACTCCACTGCCGCCTTTAAATTTAGACACTTAATGAAATCTGCTTAAAGACGTAGTGCCTTGATGCTACTTTTGCCGTTGCCTGGTTACAAAAGTGGCACCAATTAGATTTTCTCCCAGATGTATTCTATTCTTTTGCATTTTTCACAGTCTCTATATGGTGCTACCTATAGGCATTCCTATAAAAATACAATGGGGTATGCAGTGAGTGTTTTGAATATTGCAAGAACAAAATTACTTGCGATATAATTTAAATGTCCCTAAGTCCCTGGTCTTTTATTGTTTATTACCAAATCAGCAGAGTAACTGGACACAGATTTAATGTAATTGGATAAACAGGGGACAATACAAATCTTTCCATATTAAAGGAATATATCTTAAAAAATAAACATTGCATAGATAAAGTTATGATTGGATGGTAGGATCTGGTGAATGATAACTTGATGAAATGAAAGTTTGAAATTCACTTCCCTTGCCAGTGCTTTTAGCTGCCTATGTATCCTTTGGCCTTTATTTATAGAATATATATGCTGTGCTCTAAGCTAACTTTTACCTGTCAATGCTAGTGCAAGATCTGTATAGAACAAAAGCTGATCCAAAACTAGGGTGAAATTTCAGCTTGAAATAGGAGTAAATCTAGGACTAAACCAGGACTATACCAGAATTTTTAAAGAATAAACTGTGATGTCCCCCTGCTCTTCCCTCTGGCATCCCTCACGGTCAGTTTGCCTTTTCTGAACTTTGGCATCAAAAACATGAAAAGAGGAAACATGATTCTTTTTTTATGCATGAACGAATAGATTATTTAATTCAGCTGTCAACTTCATATATATTATTTAGCTGCCTCCTCAGGCTTCATTCATTTTAATTTATTTGACAAAGCTTTTTTAGTCTTGGGATATTGCATCCATTTGTACTCTTCACCTTAGGCATGTTTCCACTGGAGCAGTATAGTACAAGTCAGGCTGTTACAATATGCTTTTAAAAGTGTTTTTATAGTGTAAAAAATAGTGTAATTCCATATTTTTCAAATTGCAGTGTTTGCATATGTCTAAACTGCCTTCTTTGTTTTCCTGACTGGATAAAAATCCATTCAATTCCATTAAATGTGTGTCCATATTTTCCGCCTCTAAAAATACAATTCACAGTTTACCAAACTAACTCTAATTTTGAGCCAGTTTCATTCCTGGTTTCGTTGAATTTGAAGTGTAGAATGTAGTGCTTAGTCCAGGGCACAGTTTAAACCTGGTTAAGTGTGAGATTAATCCTGGTTAAGACCTGGTTAAATCCTAGATTAATCCTGGTTAAGACCTGGTTAAATCCTAGATTAATCCTGGTTAAGACCTGGTTTAATCCTAGATTAATCCTGGTTAAGACCTGGTTTAGTCCTAGATTAATCCTGGTTAAGACCTGGTTTAGTCCTAGAACAATACTGGTTTAGACCTGGTTTAGTTCAAGATTAGTCCTGGTTAAGGCTTGGTTTGGTCCTAGATTAATCCTGGGTAAGACCTGGTTTAGTCCTAGATTAATCCTGGTTAAGGCTTGGTTTGGTCCTAGATTAATCCTGGTTAAGACCTGGTTTAGTCCTAGATTAATCCTGGTTAAGACCTGGTTTAGTCCTAGAACAAAACTGGTTTAGACCTGGTTTAGTTCTAGATTAGTCCTGGTTAAGGCTTGGTTTGGTCCTAGATTAATCCTGGTTAAGACCTGGTTTAGTCCTAGAACAATCCTGGTTAAGACCTGGTTTAGTCCTAGATTAATCCTGGTTAAGACCTGGTTTAGTCCTAGAACAAAACTGGTTTAGACCTGGTTTAGTTCTAGATTAGTCCTGGTTAAGGCTTGGTTTGGTCCTAGATTAATCCTGGGTAAGACCTGGTTTAGTTCTAAATTAATCCTGGGTAAGACCTGGTTTAGTCCTAGAACAATACTGGTTTAGACCTGGTTTAGTTCTAGATTAGTCCTGGGTAAGACCTGGTTTAGTCCTAGATTAATCCTGGTTAAGGCTTGGTTTGGTCCTAGATTAGTCCTGTTTCAGACCTGGTTTAGTCCGAGATTAATCCTGGTTTAGACCTTGTTTAGTCCCAGATTAGTCCTGATTATGTGCTAGTTCAGACTTGGTTTAATCAGTTCTGGTTTAGATCTGGTTTACTCCCGGTTCAGTTCATGTATTGTCCTTATTTAAAAGTTTACATTTTAGTCGGTTGAAGATGGTGTTTTGAAAAACATTTTCTGAGGTGGTACTTGGTTTGAAAAGTTTGAGTACCACTGTTCTTATGCATAAATGTGATCTTTTTGGCTGGAGTTATGACTTTGTTCCATCCTTTTTCCTACAAATGGAACAGTGTAAGAGGGTATTGTCATGAATATGAAATTATGGAGATGTATATAAAAATGTGCCATTATGTAAAGCTCATGTCTGGTGTATGTAAAATGTCTCATACTAAATGTTGGCCCCATTTATTTTGAATCCGCTTTATCCAGGAACAAATTGGATCTCATTGTATCCAATCTTGTGTGTTAGCTGGACACTTGCAGACAGTGTTAGGAGAAATGTGCACAAATCTGCCATAGTCTCTGTATATGACGCCTATTAAATCCCAGACTATCTCATCAGAGTGGCAGACAGTGTGTGAGCATTCATTAACAGGAGAGATGAGTATTTTTGTACGGGACATAGCAGGAACAGATGGGTACTTCACCAACCCTGGGATATGACACTGCTGTTTATCTGTTGTGATACCTGACTGGCTAAATTGCAATGGTATAAAGCCTCTATCCATCCATTTGGCTTTGTCCTCCTCTGAGAATCTGACTCCGAACTTCATTGCATCTATTTTGCACAATAAAATGTGGTTGTCATAGAAACAGACGGGTGACACTCGGCAAAAGTCGCTCTAAGTGCAGTGGTCTCTCTGAAGAGCAAAAGCAGAGAGAATGGGTGGAGTGGACAGTGGACAGTGTGGATTGTGAGGGCCACCTTTTATAACACGATCAATTTGTCTTTTCAAATGGAACTGTCTTTTGAAAAACAACCCCCGCTGAAACAAAGCAACTATTGACAATATAAATTCACAAGCTCAGAAGGCTTTTCAACCGTCTCTGGGGAGAAAAACAAAAGAATATTAGAGAAAGATGGAAATGGAGAACCACAAGAGCCCATATTAAGGCTACTCCATGCTACACTAGACCTACAATCTGAACATAATCTTTAATCTTATTATAAAGTACAGTAATGTTTTACTGAGGTGTGGAAAAACTAACAGTGCTTTTTTAGATACCCGAATTTTACTTTTTTATTATTTAATGGGCCAAGGACAAAATTATTATTTTGTTGTGGATCCAGAATACTGTGTAGATTCAGATGCCTTAGGGGAAGAACAAATTATTACTTTTAGTAGACTGTTTATCATTGTGTTTTGAGGCTGGAAAAAGCATTTACCTCTGAACTATTTTTGAGTTTGAGTCTAGGTCTGGCCAAAAATTTAGGACCAGTGCCTTATGCATTTTTTTTTTTTTTAATTTGTGTATTTTTGGACATAAATACAGTTATTTGCTCATTCTTAATGTGGCCATATTATGCAAAATCAACTTTTCTGAGCTCTCTACCATGTTATGTTTTCTCATCAAAAACATACCTGGAGTTGTGTTTTGTTTCATTCACGCCTGTTTGAGTAATCCTCTGCTCTCTGGCACGGCTGTTCTGAGGCCTCAAAATATCTGTTCCCATGAACCCCTGCCCACTCCCGGAAGCACTGAACAATCAGGAAGCTGGATTTACTCAAAAAACAATGTGTAGCTCTGTCTTCACAGATTCCTCAAAGCTATTTTTTATTTTGTAGTAAAATGGCATCATACAAAAAGTTTGAGGAAGTGAAGTGCTCTTTTTCTATGTTTATGGCCTTTCCACCTGTTTCTCTATGGCAGTAGTAAAGTAGTTATTGGAAACATTCTCTTTTAGTCACAATGTTTTTAAAGGTTGACCAAGATTAGATTAAAAAGATGAATAAAAGCATAATATACCCTCTTGCATGACTTTTGCACAGTACTGTTACTGTATGGACTCTGTTGATTACTTTTGTTTGTATGTTTCAGATACCAAATATCCTTCATTTTAGCAGCCCTGGTCCTTCACTTAGCATTGCCGTGTCGTGCATTTTGATCCAAGCTCTCCATTATCTCCAAATGTGTATCATCAGTTTGCAAATGAGCCAATTAAACAAATGCACTCCACACACCCAGCCCAAAGCCTTCTATATCGCACTCCATTCACTTCTCATTACAGCTCAGCAGGGATTTTTGTAGCCGCCGAGCTTTGCCCCATTTTAAGGTGTGAGGGAAGGAAAGGCAGCATCTATGTATCTTCGCTCAAAGGCAGCTAAACCCTCTCTCCAGACAGACTTTTATATATATATTTAGTTGGTGGTGATCTGGGGCGTGAGTAAGACCCCAGCTTAGCCTTTCTGTGTTCTATTACCGAAAATGGAGGATCCTATTACATCTGTGGTAATCTCGGCAGGGCCAGGCGGGACACAGGGGATATCCCGTCCACCCTTTGGTCTCTTCTCTAGCCGGGGGCACAAGCACCGCCTGCTGACCTTCAGGAGTCCATTTCCCAGCAGCTGATCCACTCCAATCATCTTGTCTCCGAGCTGCAGAGGTGCACTGTGTCCAACATACAGAACATATTGTCGTGTAGGGAGACAGGGCTAAAAATGGAATCTTCTGGTAAAAAGAACTTTGTACATTAAAGGTCCCATATGTTGCAAAATGTACTTTTTTTTTATCTTTTAACCGTGTTATAATGTTTGCACCTCAAAGACTTACCTGTAGTAGTAATTTGTTTCATTCACTCGTTTGAGTAATTGTATATGCTGAGCCCGTCTCTTTTCAAGAGCTGAAAACACTCTCAACACTCTATGACAGTATTGGATTAGTTTTATTAAGGACCTTTCTAGACACCCAAAGCACATGGCATTAGTTTATTATTCATTCACACCACAGGCACACACTAGTGGTGGTGAGCGATCTCTGTAGCTATAGCTGTCCTGGGGCAGTCTGACAGAGACATGGCTGCCGTTCTGCACCTACTGCTTCTCAGACCTCCACAATCAAACATTCATACACCAGTGCCAAAGACCAGTGCAAGGAGTGTCTTGCCCAAGGACACAACAGGATCAGTCCACTTGCCTTCCGGTTAGTGGGTAATAGCTCTACCTACTGCCACCGAAAATTCTACCATTTTGCAAAATCAAGGCATTAGAGACGTTATAGCTTTTTCTTTTTTTAGCATAGTGACCACAGTCAACACCATATGTGACACTCATTCATATTCTGGTAAATTTGCACTTTATGCTTTCAGATGTAAAATGTCGACACATGGAGTTGACACAATGTACTTTTTATGCATACTTAGTTTTGAAATCTCACTTTTTCTAAACTGCGTAATTCTCCACAAAAAGCAAAAAGCCGGCGTGCCAAGTGCCTCCCAGGATGGTCCTCGATGCGCCAGCAGATGGCTCGCTAAATTCAACCAAAACAGCAAAATGAAATGGAAAGTTAACAGCACCACATTTGGCAGCTCCAGAACATAAGCCAGACCTGGAGATTACATAAGAATTTTAATTGTTTGTGCCTAGAGATTTCATTAATAAAATGGTTAATAAAAGAGTCCTGATTAGGTCCCAGTATATGAAAACATGCATTCTCTAATCAGTGTTTAGAGTACTTTGTTTTTAGAAAGCATCCTCCGATGGTTGGCTCAGAATACAAGTATCGAGCATGTTTAATCAAAGATAACAGCTCTGGAAGTGTCCCATGAGGGGAATAAGGCTTGTTTGTTTAGCATCACATCCGTCAGGCACCTATAAATTATAGAAAGGGTGCTCTGGCTTTGTCTTTTAATTATCAGTACAATAATATGATAATCACTGTAGATGTGTGCTGGAATTAATCTCTCAACAAGCCTCTACAAACAGATGCTGATTATGGTGTTAGTAATTCATGATAGGAACCGTGCTTTTTTGTGTTGGGTTTTTGTCACTCACTAGATGCAACTAAATTACTTGTACTACAAAATTAAATAAAATGAGTAGCAAAGTTATGGAACGTGGTTGGTGTTAAAGATAACTAACAGAGCTTTTTGTAGTTTACGGCTTCTTTAAACAAAAGTGACAGATGAAAGTGTTGGCCTAAGACTTATAGGAAGCATTACATTTGATTCCAACAAGCATTAAAAATTTAAAATAGTATTGAAGTAAAATTGCTGACAATATTATTTTTATTCATTAATCTAAATATGTATATACAAATAATAATTTACCATATTTGTAGCCTACAGTAGAGTGATAGATGGGCAGAACGGGTTTGCTTCCAGTGGGACCAAATTACCCAAACATCAGATGTTTGACTTTCAACATTATTGGTGCTTTCTAGGCTTTACAATGCTTAATAATACATTTTGACAATTGAAGCTGCCATGATTGTATGTTTGTGACATTAAAATTGTTAAAATTGGCATTAAAAATGGCATTAAAAAGCATTAAATTAGACTTGCTGATAACCTGCAAGAACCCTGTCTTAGCTAATCATCGTCCAGGGTGTACCCTGCCTCAGGCCCAAAGCTAATGGGATAGACTCTGGTCTCCCATGACCTTTAATAGGGATAAGCAATAAAGGTCTTGTTTTTCACAAGTTTGTGTTTTTGGTACAGCATCTGCACTTGCAGAAGGTTGAGTCTTCAAGCCCAAAACACACCTTATTCCAACCACATGGGATCACAAGCCAGTGTTCTCCTTGTGCTGGTAAAGCCCTTGCTTTACCAGCACAAGCTCCTGGTGCCTAAGCCCTGATAAATGTAGATGGTTGAGGCAGGAAGGGCATTTAGTGTCAAAACCTGAGACAAATTAAAATTGCAATTCAGATGATTTGCTGTGACAAGTCCTGAGCAGCCAAAAGGGATTCCTATTCCTATTTCAATAGGCTATTAAGTGATTTAACAGTTTGCTTTTTTTCCAAATATACAATTTGTGTTTAAGCTTAGAGGCAGAATATGTCACTACAGGGGTGGTTTCATATTTTAGCCCTTTTTTAAAGACTAAAGAAGGCTTAAAATGCATAGTTAACTATGTTGTATCACCATGTTATAAACAATTCTCTGTGTTGTGATTTTGCCGCAAAAAAATGTGTGCGAAAGAATTTTTGACACTCTCCACAGTGTAAAAAAGGATACATAATGAACAGTAGACAGTGCAACTTTAATATTCAAAATGGTGGATTTTTTTTTTTATATATAGCAATTTTCCTCTCATGAACATAAAATGAAGCAACATTATGTAAACATTTGTTTTTGTATATTATTTTAATGCATAACTTTAGCTGCTATTAAATAAACCTAGCTGAGTCATATGTAAACACTGGTGGCATTTCATTTGGTATCCCATAATTAAATATAGCTGTTTTGCATTGTTATAGTTAATCATACTTCATGCCTTTTTGTTCAGTTTTTTTTTTCTATCAGTCTCTTAAAGCTTCTGTAATGACTGCCTATATCTTCAGCTTTTTCTTTATCTTGCATAATGCACACAGTTTGGATTTGGCATATGCTGTAGTGATATATCTTTAGCTTTGCATTGTTCTGAAAGCATCACGCAGAGACAAAAATGGCTTCCTCTGATAACCTGTTTGTTTTGACATGAGCCTATGCTGATTGTTCAAACTATAGAAAGTGGAGCTCGTCCTTCTTCTCGTGTGCGTCTGAAGTCGAGCCAGCGCGCGGTGCAGCTCCATGGGGAATCAATTAGAAAAACCCGGGAAGACAACTTTGATAGTAAGTAGGATGACGTGTTTTGGGGATGAGAGAGAGAGAGAGAGTATACTGACTCAGTCCCGATGGCAGTAATCTAGAATGAATATGTTCAGCGATAAGACTGTGCAAAGCAGTGCAGAAAGTAACTTGTTGTCTTCTTGGCTTGACTGGTGTCTTTGCAATCACAGTCTATTGGTAGAAGTCGAAATGTGTTTTAAATTGAGATGCACCGTGTATGCAATATTCTATCAGTCTTCCTTTTCCTGTCCATGCCTTCCAGGAACATCATTTGAAACTCGTCAAAATGCAGCAGATAGGACGCATACGGCAGCTTTGCATTAGGCAGAAGTGACAGTGCCTGACAACTCTGTGAAAGCGACACCGGGAGAGAAGCAGTGGTTTGGCCCCTCTCATGTAAGTCATATTATTAGCCAGCTCAATGGACTGGTTAATGACATAGTGGTCTATTACTCTCATGTCTGTAAACACAGGCATGTGGGGCCGCTGCCAGGAAAATGTCCATCACAAGTTTGTCTTTATGACAGTAGGCTCCTCATGCACAAGTCTAGCATGTTCATAAACTTTATCTAGGGCTATGTCAGAGTAATTCTACTGTACACTATATTCATATATTTTATGGGTAGCTCTCTAGATACTTTTTCTTAACTGATGTAATAGTTGTAAGAAAAGCTAAGTCATGGCCTGTGCATCACTAAGTTGGGAAAAAACTCTCTTTTTGGGCCCTGCAAGTGTTTTCACTGCAATTCCTTCTTTCATTATGCATCAGTTGTAGCCGGCCTGTTTAGGCAAGCAGTCAACAAATCCCTTCACCAGAGAGAGTGGTCACTTTAATACATTTTCTCTTTAATAGTATATATTTGTATCAAGTTATGTGTGTCATGGACTATTTTTTGAGGGTGTGATGATATTGGGTTCACAAGAAAGAGATGAGATTTTTACACATCGAAAAAAAGAAAAATGTATTTTATTCAACTAGCCAAACTATTTAGGTACATTTCAAAGCAACTTGTATTTAATGTTATTTACTTCTATTATTTTATATATTTGCAGCAACAGAACATACTGCTAGTTATTTTGCCACAAGAACTGGCTTCTCCCTGTAAAAAGTCCAAACAGAAGAAGAATTTTGAGATTTTGCCACACCCCTAACTATAATGATAATCTAATATTAACTATCAACTGGAATTCAGCCACAAGGGGTCACAAGCCAGTGTACTCTTTGTGCCAATCCCAGCCTGGATAAATGGAGAGAACTGCATCAGAAAGGGCATCCAGCGTAAAAACAATACCAAATCAGTACGCAAATCACTACACTCTAGGAGACAGAAGATTTGCTGTGGCGACCAAGCCGATAGGAAAGAAGTAGATTATTATTAATAATAATCAAAATATTTCAGTTTTTTTTTTTTTACTCTTTTGGCATCAGTAGTTATCTTTTGATTTGCAATTTTATATTTTTCCTTTTACTGTAATATACTCTGTCAGCTTACATTTGAGCATGGGTCACTGCAACCTGTGTGAATACAGCCTGCCTCAGTTGAATTCCAAATTCACTGAAAATAATAACTACTTCCAGGAATTCTCACAGGGCTGAAAATGAAGAGCACTGTCTTTGCAAACTGCACCACAAAAATTCAAACAGATCCACTTTGCGTTGATATTTCTGGTCGATCGCTTCCAGTGACTTTTCATACCTGCATTTTATAAACTAGACATGGTTCATTCAGGTCCAAATGCATTGCACTTATTCCCATGAAAAGGCCGTGTTCCAAAATTTACCAGAGTAATTTTTTAAAGCGGCTCCTCAAAAGGAACATCGTGCCCTGTGGCATTGGAGTGTAAATGTCTTTGTGCAGCCCTTTTTGCATGGCACTTTTCCCTTATTAGGCAGTTCACAGTCAGAAAGAAGCTGAAAGCAGCGTAAGTGGAGTGCTATGAAGTCTGGAAAATGCGTTTGGTGGCAGAGCTGTGAGATGAATGGCGGCAGTGTGCAAGAGTTTAGTAATATTTGCAATGCTGCTGTATAGGCCTCATACAATGGAGGCAGACAGAAGACTAGCCCTGTTAAAAACAAACTAAAGAAGTGAATGAAGTCCTGCAAACAGTGCTCCAAACAGAAAATACTTTTACTTCATAATGTAACCCAAGTAGAAGTTCAACTAAAAATGAATGCATGAATAAAAATATAGAAAAGATATTGAATAAAGTTTATCTTAAACTTGTTTTTGTAAAATGTACTACTAGAATTAGTACTACTACTTCATGTCCAAACCCTGGAATCAAAACTGTGACCGTCTCATGAGCCTGCTCCCCACCTTGCCACTAAGGTCAAATAATATTTCAAATAAAAGCCATGTTACATTAAAATTAAATAAAAAACTAAACTAAAAATACTCAGTAGTAGCAGTAACCATTGTATTAGCAGTAGCTTTAGTAGTTGTAGTAGTAACAACTGTAGTAATAGCAGTAGTAGTAGTAGTTTTAACAGTAATATCAGTAGTTGTAGATTTTACAACAAAAAAAAAAAACGTTAACTAACAATACAAATTGCGTTTGAAAGTTGTTGGTTTTTGTTGAAAAATCCACTACTACTGATACTACTGTTACTGTTAAGACTACTGCTACTACTGCTACTACTACAGTTGTCAGTACTATGACCATTACTAAAACTACTGCTAATACTATGGTTACTACTACTTCTGCTACCACTGCTTTTACAGTACTACTATATGCTTAAATCCTGCGATCAACCTTGAATCTTTTGAATGCAAGGTAATTGACAACAAACTGAATTTTAGGTTTACTGAAGTACAAAGTATGACTACTTCTACCTCATACATAGTACTACTACCTCAACATGATGTTGCAAGGTAAATATGCTGCCCACCTTTTTTTTTTTTTTACTTTTCTTCAAAACTGCACTGTGATATGTCTAGTAGAAAATATACTGAGAAAGTACGTTTTCTTAAAAAAACATGCTTAAGTAAATGACTTGAGTTGATCTAGATTTGTTCTCCTGGCAGACAGAGGACTATCCCCACTGAAAACTAAATTATCATTAATCATCTTTAAAAGTTAGTCTTATATTAAATCTTCAGCAGCTCACAATTTACGCCATGTTATATTGTGCTTCGCTTGCCATTTACAATATGTAGCCCCATTTTACAAACCGTATCCTTCACAGCGGGAGCCATCTATCAGACGGGCCTCATTTTTAATCCCAGGTGACTCCAACATCTGTCAGGGAGAGTGAACGTCGATAAAGCCGTACAGCAGCCAGAAAGGAAGCGTTCGGAAAGCCAGGAATGATGTGTACGAGACGGTCCCGATCTCATCTAAATATGATCAGTATCACTCACCACCGAGGCCATGTTTGTGAGAGATAGTCAGCACACAACACAGCACACAGCCATTCCTCTGTTTGATGGATCGGTAACAATATCATGGCGGCGTAAGTGAAATAATGTTCTGATTTCCCCGTGTTTCTGACGATCCAGAAACATCTTTTTAGATGTTGTTCCAGGAGTCACTTTATTATTATGTCATAAGTTAGCGCTTTAGGAAAAAACAACTTTTAGATTTCAGTTTCAAGTTTTGGCTGTGAAAAGTTCTTTAATTTTTAACCATGTTAATTAAGAAATTATACAGAGTCCTGGTTTAGGTTAAGTTTAGGTTTAACATGAAATGGTTAAGGTTAGGGTCTAGTGTAGGTTGGTATATACTGTACATGTAAACTTGTATTTGTGATCTAGAAGTGTTATATATAGTTATGTTTAGGAAATTGAAACTCAACTGGCTTACCACTCCCACTGATATGGCTACTGCTACTACGACTACTACTACTGCTACAATGAATACTGTGACTACTGCTACTGCTATAATCACAAAAAATACAGCTACTGCTACTACCTCTACATGGCTAAATTGTCTGGTTATGGTTAGGCATGCTTCTTGTCCGAAATAGGCAACTTTAATGCATTATTAAAAACACAGTATTTTACCAATTTATTAAAAACTATTACTGTTCTGTTGCGTTAAACTTTATTCAAATGTAGTACAATATCACCCTATACAAGAAAAATCAATTTGTATATATTTTAAATATAAATTAGCCAAACTTTAAAGCTAACCATGCAACTTTGCTCATTTCTTTGCTGTTTTGGTTGCATCTTTCCTACGGAGCTCGCCCTACATTTCAGAGTAAAGCTCTGTTGTAACTTAAGAGTCTGTTGACTCTTCTGTGACCGTTCCCTCGGCTTGATTCACGTTTTCTCCTCCTCATATACATACAAAGATTTCCTCTGCCTTTTGGCCGCACTATCATGATGAACATCTAAGAAATAAAGCCATCTCTAGCTTGTTGTTATGGCTAATGTCTGGTTCACATGACAAGATTTTAAAATTGTCAGAAGATTTTCAAAACCTGAGAGACCCCACTAATGGTGATAAAAAATCATAGATATAACAGTTTGTGGTGTGTGGCCACATGGTAAAGACTACACACTACGCATAAACAGATTTCACTCACGAACATTCCCAGGTCAGATGGGAAATCCTGGGATGGGAAAACCACACGAGATTAAACGTGACTTCAGCGTACACAAACATGGTGGATGACGAAGAAGCAATTGCTATAGTTTGTGGACTATTTCTAACAGAGAAAAAACAATACAAAAAGAAAAGTCGTTGGTCCACCTGACTTTCTGGTGCGCCATGACAGCTGTTTTAATTTTGGATTCCCCTCCGTGCTTCTGTCACCTCGCTTTCTGATTGGGTACACAACAGCTTTTTAAGTCATGATATCACACTGACTCTGAAGCTATTTAGTTTAAGGTTACAGAGTTTTTGAGGCACAAATTTATGACATAATAATAAGGTGAATGGTTCTTTGCAGGGATGGTCCAAATAGAAATACGTTCCTGAAATATGGGACACAGGGACATCAGATTATCAATAAGTGAACACACCTGGCAAAGATACTATTAGTGAATGGACAGATGGTGAGTTCGAATTCTGCCTTTTTCCTTCTTTCTCCTGCAATGTTATCAGATATTCATAGATTCTAATTAAACATGCACAGCCCCTGTTCCCAGCACACATTTCTTAGTCATGACATATAGACCTAATTAAATTGATTGGAATGGGGCTCTTTCTTCTTGTTTTGAATGTCTTTGAACATACTTTGTTTACATTTGGATCCTTATAATTCCCAACAAAAAAACTATTGGGAAATTCTCACTTGGGACATGTTTCTCCATAGGATTAAATAGACTTCAGTATTCAGAGATGCTTGACTTGCTAATGCTACAAAGCTCCAGGCTAATTACCACACACTTTTAATCAACTGTATATTTTTCTTGTAAAACTCCCTCGGGCTGACAATACCTTAGACTATTGATACAAAGCTACAAGCTAATTAACCAACAACATTAGTTTTATAACGGCACTATAGTATATGTCAGTGTAAATAGTTGCTAAAGTTGATTTTTACACTCGCACAAGCTGTTATTTAATATTGTTACAATGCTACATGCTAATTAGCAAAAAAAACCAGCATTAGCTTACGCAATTAGCCCTGCAGCTACAGCGATAATTATCTCACAGCCTAATCAGGTGACAGTGCCTTAAAATGAGGAAATGAAGCAGTGTAAAAGTCAGACAAAAGTGTGAAAATACAAGCATGTAATAAATAGGTGTCTGTTAGCATTAGCACGGTGAAGAAATCATATTTGTAATTGTGTCGTATAAGCCCTGTTAATGCTTGCTATGCTTGTCCCATCTGCTCCCAAAACAAACGCTTGTATCCAATTAGCGCTAGCACACCTGTGGCAACATTCCTGTATGAATTGCATGAAAAATTCCTGGGGTCAAACTGGCCAATGTAACCACTTCTCTCATTTTAAACTGCCTGACGTGTCTGCAGCCCGTTCGCCTTCGCCCTCATCCCGTCCCCGACCGCTTGAATAATTGATCAGTAAGAGTAATTGCTAATGCATAATGGATAATAATAGCCAAAAGATAATTAGCAATGAAAAGGCTCTCAGTAGTTTCTTTCTTTTAAATGTCAAAGCAAAGACTTTGACAGGCAAATGAACACAGAGTAATAAACGGGAAATATATGTTCAACTGAGTTATATTAATGCAGTCATTTAGATTTTTCTCATAGCTCAAACAGTGTTTTTTTCAAAGTAGTAGATTTTTGTTTGCCCTTGTCCTACAACCTCAAAAGAAATAGCAATTCACATGTATTTCATTTACAGCACAAAATCAGTAATAGCAATGGAGATTACACTGTTCGCTGACTTTAAGTTGTAAGTGCTTTTAGTGGCCACTTGAGCTCTTTACCTAGATATTTCATGTGACATCAGTCTGCTGTCTGACTGCAAAGATGTAAGAGTGTAATGTGCTTGCCTTTTCTTGGTTTTGATAAAAAGTTGTAATAATATTTGTCAGCAGTTGCACAGTGTGTCAGTAAGATGTTATGCTACTTCACAAAACCAAAACATTACATTATTCAAGCTTCTGTGGGTACAGTGGACTGGGCTGTTGTGTTGAAACTGTTCCAGTCAATCTTTTTGTATGATTTCTATTCTTTTCTTTTATTTGTTGATATTTTTTTAGCCTAGCCCATGTGTAAAGGAATACACAAAGTATTCCATCAGATTGTCATAAACAGATTGTAATACAAATGGAAACAGTAAAGATAAAAGCACTGAAGAGAACTAATCTATATTATACCCAGACCTGAAATTGAACAAGTGATTTTTGAGCCACAAAACCCTTATACTGTATCTAAATGTTGAAGAATGTAAAAAATTATAATTTATTGCGACATTGACCGTTTGTTGCTGAACTTGGTATCTTTCACAATAATTCAAAATGTGTTCTTAAAAAAATTACAAATCTAGACAGATCAAAAGTTTACTGACCTGTAATATATTTAATAAATATCTGATCAATATTTATTGCTAAGAGTTATGAAACAGCAAGTTTTTGTCAGACCTTTTTCACTTCTTAATGCACATAGAGGTCAATGGAGGTTAAATGAAAGAATAAGGTTTCCCACTTTCAGAGAAGAGTATGGTCACCAATGTTGCCGAATGTCATAAAAATATTTTTTATTATCTAATGTTGTACAAGTTGCCAACTAAAGCTGTAAAAATCATATAATCATAGCATCAAAATGTAAATTCATGTCATAACATGTTATTGGAAATGCATGTAAGATTTCAACATTTCACAATGTAAAATACAGCTGTTTACTAGAAACACATTGCCATGTTTGTCTTCCCTGTGCCCATAAAGTTGTTAAAATCTCTACAAAAAAGCCAGTAAACCACCTCCTGGATGCTTAAGTGACCGTCCTGGACTCCCACCTGCCCTGTTCCTCATCTTCCTGCTCTTAATTAAGATACAGATGTCGGCTAATAAAAACAGACATTGTTAATGAGTGATGCTAAATCCGGCAGGTTAAAGTTGGCAGCGCCACATGTGCTGTTTTTGATCACACTTCCTGTTAAATTATACAGAAATGACACAGAGCCCCGGCTGTTTTTTTAGAATTGGCTTGTTTATTGTTATGTTTCCAGTTTGCTGTTGCAGGTCGTGCACATGACCAGAGTTTGAGATCATTTGGTAATATTTTTCTGAGCATGGAAAAACTCATTCCACCTCTCACACAACATTTAATGACCTCCGTTTTAAAGCACTTTCCTAGCTCTTCTTGTAACCGCAAACAACTTATTTTTATGGAAAACAGTAAAAATTGACGCAAGGATTGCATTAAATTGCCTGTAAATAAATTTCTGAATGCTCTCTTCAGCACCCTGCCAGAATTGATGTAGATGGATGCGTTTTTAAGTTTAAGCGAATGGGCCGTTAAGCAGCGTTTTGCATTCTAGACACTTCTTCCCACGTCGAAACTCCCCAGATGCCATCTGAAGGCACGCACACGAAGACTTCCCAGCTAATCCTAGACCTTCATAAAGCATGTGTTGGGCCTTAGCGCCGCATCTGTCATCCTGACGTCTTGCTAGCGCGGTCCGGACTGTCGCTTTTCTGCCCCCCTAATCCATCTATGCTCTGCCGAGATTCCTTGCTGCCAACCGGATCTGGAGCTAAGCCGTTGGAGTAGCGGGCTTGCCAAGTCACTGAAAGTTTGCATTCATATCTTTCCATTTATTTGACCTTTTTTTTTTTCTTTCTCTCGGTTAAGTGGACATGTTGACAAATGTTTTCTCAGATGAATCGTAGGCTCTCAGTGTTGCTTTGATGTTGCTGGTGATCGGGCGTCCATGCAAAAACGGAGGAACTTTAATCCCGAGCACCAAAGGCGGAATAAGGCCAACCACTTTGATCTCCTTCATGCAAAAAACTCTCAGTAATTTTCCTCTGCAATGCCACCGTGCTGCTAATATTGGATTAAGAACCAACTCTTTTCTTGTGCTGTTCACTTGTGTATGGCCTTAGGTGTTGATGAGGTCTGCAGGCATGCTTACCAATACTGATATAGCAAGACAAACAGGCAAGCAATTTTTTGATGCCATTTTGAGCTAAAAGCACCCAAAATACGACTTTACCATGAGAATTTATCACCATGGTTTGCTGATGGACAAGCTGTTTACACTAAGTTTATGGATAAATAATTCAGCATTGGGTTAGATATCGTAACTGCTGTGGGGATATGCTTCCACCAGCAATTTTTTTTAAGCAATCAGAGATAAGCGAACCCATTCCGAGAGTCATGCGAAAGAGCAGCGACAATTATATAGCAAGAAGTCACAGGGCCGCCGCAGTGCCAAGCACCGATAATGAATCATTACCAGAAATTAACAGCTGCGGAAATGGACCATCTAGCAGCACATGATAGATTTAGTAATGGCTTTCTAACAAGTTTTTACATTTTAATAAGCAGCTCAGTTACCACAAGTGTTTCATGCATATGGGAACAAAATGTGATGCTGCAGTTTAGTAAACAATATGTTTGGAGCTTAGAAGAAAAAGTGGATAGGAAGTGGAGGTTGTGGGTTCAATCCCCAAACCTACACAGTGCTAGGTAGTGGGTCTGCGTTGCTTATGTGTGTCTGAAGCCATTTTTTGTGGTGACCAGGGGAGATGTGAGGTGACAGAGCAGTTGCCTTGCCTCTTCTTGTGGCGGTCGGGAGTTGGGTTGGTGTGTCCCAGCCCTAACTGGACCCTGTCTACACCGCCTTAGGCCCATAGTTGTTTGGATAGGCTCCAGAATAGGCAGAAGAGTATAAATGAATAATAAGTTCAGGATAAGATTTTTGATTTCTTGGTCAATGGAACATAAGCTAACGTTTTTGATTGTTGAAAAAACGCTATTTGTGTCATACTAAGAGTCTTATTTAATTAATTTGGCTTCATCCATGAGTTAAATTGGATTAATAACTAACTTAAAATCAAATTGACAGCAGATTTTTGTTGCTGTTTCTTTTGAACATATAGTCTCAGTCTTGTTTGTTTTCATGTTAATTTGCCCTTTTCCTGGTTTACCCGAGGCCTGCTGTGATTGGCTCACAAACATTTCATGATTACTGTAAATTAACACCAAGCAATTTGACGCAATTTGATACAAATTCTTGTGGGTTTTCAGTTTTGTTTATGACGTACAACAAAAAAAGTCTTCAAAAAGTAGTTTACAGTTTGTGTCACAAAGTTTCATGTATAAATTTGTCTGCAGGTTGATTGAATCTGAAAATGTAATCATCCAGAGTTGAAGAAGTGTCAGGTTCAGTACAACATGCTGTCAGTCATAACTGCAGAGGGTCTGGTACAGACACATTTTTAAACTATGGATTCAACTTAGCATCTAGCTCCTTAAATATCTTTTTATTTCAAAGCTTCATAGACCTATTAATACCATATTTATGAACTTTTGTTGGAAGACACTAGAGTTACTTTTTATTGTCATTAGAATACATGGTCTAGTTATAAGTCCATAAACATTTCTTATCTCAAAAAAGTAGAAGCACAGATGTTGTTGACTGTTGACCCTTTGAGGCTTCTGTACTTTAACACATAAAGCTGCCATTTTGAGTCTTATTGTAAATCTTGAATAGATGTGGGTAGATATGACACAGATGCAGTATCAAACTTTCAGAGGTGGAAGAAGTACTTTAAAGTCCATACTCAAGTAAAAGTACAGTTACTTCAAAGTATTATCAAAATTGTTACGTGTTTACTGCTGCTGCTAGAGCTGCTGCTATTGCTATTACTACTACTAACACATCCAGGCCTGTCAACAGAGGAGCCCTAAATATTTTCTATTCTAATGGGCCCACATGAATCCTTCTTGTCCCGGGCCCCATCAGATCTGTCTGCAGGCCATACAACTATGCTACAAGATTACTATTACCACGACTACTAATGCTTCTGCTGCTATTAGGGCAATTATTACTGCTACTACTATCACCTCTACTATTACTGCTACTACTATTACTTGTAGTATTACTGCTCCCTTTGCCACTCAGGTCAAACTATTTTATGTTACTGTTTTTTTTTTTCTGTTCTAAAAGTGCTTATGTAAAAATTCCTCACAGAATCTACATAAGTACATTTTTGAGGAAAAAATGGAATATAAAGTCAAATAAAAACATCTTAAAATCATGCTTGTTTAAAATTCTAGACCTTATTGGGGGATTTGAGGATTTCTGTTCCTAAAATGGCACAGAGTGGACAAACAAGGCTGAAGGGGGAAAAAGAGCTGCTTAAATACTGCCTGTGTAGAATCTGCAGATGATAAAAAACACTAATAATCAAGTCATTTTGCTTGTTGTACTGTTTTATTCCCAGAAATACATAATGTTATAACATATCTAAAGTGTAAATGTAAGAAACCTATTGTGTCTGATTTGCATATCGCCATGGTACCATTGAATTAGAATGTTCCAATCACTTTATGAGTCACCTCATGTCAACTTATATCACTTCATTTCTCTCGTCGCCAGCAAACAGTGAGCAGCATTTGAGAAACACTCCACGAGTTTTCGAACCTCTACAAAATTACGAGCCAAAAACACATTAAACTACCTGTTCTACCTGAATACAATCGGTAAGTACTAAATATGACAATTCATTCATGGTGAAAGTGCACAAAAATCCCATTTGCTTGGCTAGACATATTTTTGTGGTCAGTGTTAATATTTTCACTTTTTACCTACTTTTTTTGTTAAAATTATAAATTTTGGCCTATTCTTAATACATTTCACAGTATCACACCAAAATATTGTGAATAGGATGGAATACTGATGTGAAAAAAATATTTTCAAGTTTTTAAGTATAAGGGTATCAGTTTTGTGAGCAAGTTTGTAGGCCCGGAGTAAAAAAAGTGTTTGTACTAGACAATATCATATCATACTACACATTAATAACAATATTATGTCACTTAAACAATTATAATAAAATACAGAGCATAACATTTTAGTTATGAAGACAATTGGTAGCTATGCTCAGATAAATGTACAAAAGTACAAGTTATTGCATATCAAATGATTGTTACATGCATACATTAATATACTGTACACTTTAGCATATAATTAGAAGAAATGCCCAAAATGCTCAATTAAATGTAGGTAATAAAGGCCATTAGTTATTCAGGACATACCTAGTTATTTACTTATATATGCAAAAGATGAAGATGATATAGCTAAGTGATTGTGAGGGGTTGGAGCATATCTAAGCAACTTTGGGCCAGAGGTGGGTACACCCTGGAAGTTAGTAAGTTAGTTAGGACTAAGATTTACAGTAGATCCACTGTCAGACAACCATTCACTCTATGAATAATTTGATCATCTTTTGTGTTTTTACAGGTCTTCACCTAGATCACAAAATGGACGCCTTTCTGGAGGATTTCCAGGACGCTCCACCAACCGACCTCGAGGAGACAGCACGAAACATTGAGGCCTATCTCAATAGCCTTGACTGGGGCGAGGTTAACTCCACTTTTTCTGATCTGTTGAGGGAAGAGCCTCAGCCAGATATTCAAGCCCCGCTTCTTGAAGCTGACAATTGGCTTCAGTCATTACTAGAAGACCCTGTACCTGAGACAAATGAAGACAACCAGGAAACACACGAGGTTGTTCCCCAGATGGCCAGCCCTTCTCAGGATCCTGTAACTCACAGTCAGCCAGAGACTTGGTCACCTGAAGCCATTCCTGGGCCTTCCCATTGTACGCTTCCTCATGTGACCAGCACCAGACCTGCTCCAAAGCGGAAGAATTACCCCACCCAGGATGGTGCACCTCATAGCCAGCAAGCAAGCGGCAGTCAGTACACATATTATGTGCCACAACATGTGCCTGGACCTTACTACCCCACCCACACAGCAAATGGAAACCCAATTGTCTGGGGACCAATGCTCTGTCCAGTTGGTTTATTCAATGGACAGATGCTGTACAAATATGTAGCAGAGCCCTTGGCCTCCTACAGCCATGGTCCCACAGCACCTACCTACGACACTTCAAGGTAAGTAACAAAAATCCAATGATCAGACATCACACTGACGTCTGACAGGTGATGTGAAGGTTCATAATGTAATAGACTTATTCTATGGTACTTATTTCAGTTGGTTTGTTCTGTTTTTAGGAAGCGACAGCGTGACTGCAGTGATGTTGAAAAACCTTATATTAAGAAGCCCCCAAATGCCTTCATGCTGTATAGAGCTGAACAACAGCAAAAGATCATGGAGGAACTGAACATCCGCAACGCCGCTGAAGTCAACAAAGTTGCTGGACAGAGATGGAAAATGCTCTCTGCAGACGAGAAAGACGTCTACTTTCAACAAGCACACAAAGAAAGAGAGGCCCACAAAGCCAAGTATCCTAATTGGTCAGCCAGTGACAACTATGGAAAAAAAGGAAAAAGAAGAAAGACCAACAACACAGCAACAACAGTACCAACATATGACAACACCAGGATGATGATGCCAGCAACCAACCCCAACCCCAGCTACACCGGACCTGTCACCTGGCTAATCTAAGTCAACGTTGTGTTCAAACAACCAGGCACGCTTCAAGATTTCAGGAGATGGTCCAGGTGACAGTGCATGGCCCCGGAGGAGGGTCAGGAGACACTGGAGGCTCCGGCAGCGGCGAGGGCCCCGGAGGAGGGTTAGGAGACACTGGAGGCTCCGGCAGCGGCGAGGGCCCCGGAGGAGGGTCAGGAGACACTGGAGGCTCCGGAGTAGGAACAGGAGACACTGGAGGCCTTCTCCGGGGCCCTCGCCACCGCCGTAGCCTCCAGTGTCTCCTGTTCCTACTCCGGAGCCTCCAGTGTCTCCTGACCCTCCTCCGGGGCCCTCGCCGCCGCCGGAGCCTCCAGTGTCTCCTGTTCCTACTCCGGAGCCTCCAGTGTCTCCTGACCCTCCTCCGGGGCCCTCACCGCCGCCACAGCCTCCAGTGTCTCCTGACCCTCCTCCGGGGCCCTCGCCGGAGCCTCCAGTGTCTCCTGTTCCTACTCCGGAGCCTCCAGTGTCTCCTGACCCTCCTCCGGGGCCCTCACCGCCGCCGGAGCCGCCTGAACTCTCTCCAGGGCCCACGCCGCCGCCGGAGCCGCCTGAACTCTCTCCGGGGCCCACGCTGCCGCCGGAGCCGCCTGAACTCTCTCCGGGGCCTACGCCGCCGCCAGAGCCGTATGAACTTTCTCTGGGGTCATGTTTTGAGAGGGCCCCAGAGGAGGGTCAGGAGACACTGGAGGCTCCGGCGGCGGTGAGGGCCCCGGAGGAGGGTCAGGAGACACTGGAGGCTGAATGTAAACACCCCACTGAACTAAATACATTTGGCTGAATTTCTATGCGACCTGCCCGGGCTCATTATAAAACCGGTGCTGAAAATAACTTTGCTCTCTTTATCCAGGATGCCTCCATTACCCAAATGAGCTCTGTTGGTTTAGTCCAATGTTTCCCTGTGTTTAAACAGCGGATTGAGGCTTGAATAAAAAGTGGCAAGGCAAACAGGTAGAGGAAAGATCTTAAGCCCGAGCCCGAGTCCGAACCCGACCCGGCCCGAAATTCGGGTCGGGTAGGGACTAAAATGACAATCATTACGTTCGCGGCAGGTCGGGCCGGGCTTCTCTCTCGCTGACTTTTTAAATAAATATATGTTTATAAAAATGTATACTAAAACGATGTGTGGATACTAAACTAAGGAATACTTGTTATAAATAAATAATTTGGTTAAAACAGAGAAGGCGCTGTAAGGTAATTGCTATATAACTACTACTAAACAGGAAGCGCAGAGCCAGGGCACGCTTTGCGCACATGTCGTGAATGTAATCATCCCTCCGCAAGTCTGCATCTATTTTGTTTAGGTATCCCTTATATGGAGCAGCAAGAAGTCAAGGATAAACTTAAGACAGGGGAACTGAAAAGGCAAACACGCACCGCCGGTAAGAGTGAGGCTGCAGTATTTCTCCGCGTAATTAAGCGAGTGCGCATCAAGATCTCTCTTTCACTCTCTTTGTCTGGCCTCTTATTCTGTGTTCCAGCGTTATTTCGTTGTGCAAATGCATTTATCATGATCATAAAAATATGTAGATTATTTTAACCTTAAGAAATCTTGCGTTTTTTTCTGGCAAAAATACTCTGGGATAAATTGAAATTTCGGGTTTGCTTCGAGCTCGGGCCTGCAAATCAAGTTAATTGGTCGGGCTCGGGCTGGGTTGGGCTTTAATGCCTGCGGGCCTGGGTCGGGTCGGGCTGGATTTTTTAGGCCCGATCTTACCTCTACAAACAGGTAAAGGCATAATTGTGGAAACTCATCTATTTTGGGTTACAAGTGAATCTGCGGCGTAAGGGGAAGTGTCATTGTAAGAAAATTAGCTTGATTCCCCTTGATACCCTGAGGCCTCTGTATTTTAGCTTTGGGCTTTCTGAGACTTGCCGTTTTTATATTTGATGCTTTGTAAGATTGTTGTCATTTGAGTTTTGACCCTCTGTTGCTGGTACAGTTTAGGTTTGATCCTTAGAGGTCACAGTAGTTATAGTTTGAGTTTTAACCCTCTAAGGTTGCTGTAATTTAAATGCTGTACCTACCTAGTCTGAGTTTTAACTGTCTAAAGTATAGTTTCAGCTTTGATTCTTTCTGACAACTATAGTTGGAGATTTGACCCTCTGAGGCTGCTGTAGTGTTACTTTTGATTTCCTGGAGTTGTTGAAGGCTTATCATTCAAGGCTGCTGTATTGACCGTTTGAAACTTCTCTAGTAAGAGATTTGACCCTCTGTGGCTCCTGTAATTTGAGATTTGACACTTAATGTTCTTTACGTTTTGACCTTCTTGAGCTGTTGTATTTGAGTTTGACCCCCTGGAGTTGTCTGTAATTTAAGTTTTGGTCTTTTAGCTGCTGTAGTTTGAGTTGACTTGAGTAAAAAAATAGTCTTAATAATATTTTTGCTACACATATATCCTATATGAGCAGTGTGGGTGTTTTACCATACAGTATATGACACAAAATGGGAAAATGTACTCAACTGACAAAAAAAAAAGGTCACAGAATTCAATATTTAGAAGCTATCTAATTTCTGCATGGGTTCTTGTGGAAACTGCCTGAGATTGCCTTTTCTCCAGAGAATCCTGGAGACCTCACCCCTCACCTCGGCTGAGCGATCCTGTCTCTGAGGTGAGTGACTTTTCTTGTTCAGGGCTGGATGAGAGATACCGGTCAGACCATGCTTCACAGGTCCAAAAGAGAAAAGTGGTGAAAGGTGTGCAGCCGAGGAGATTGGAGTGGCAGAGAGGAGCGAGGTGTGAAAAGGATGGGTCATATTCCATCAGTGTGTGGACGGAGAGCGCTGAGGGGGCAAGACAGAGAGTCACTTCAAACTTAAAGAGACTGTCAACACTTGGGCCTGGTCAGTCAGTGTCAATGTGTGGATGGAGTGCTCACAGAGAAAAATGCATTCTTTCACTTATATAGTCATGCCTCAGTGACTGTTGAGATACATTTTAGGCATAGATACAGTGAGTGTTTGGCAGTATTAGCAACCTAATTATACTGTTTTATTTGTAAACAGGTGAAAGGATGTAGTTGGATGAAAATGGGGAAATCCATTTGATGCCCCTGTCTAACTACTAAAATGAAATCCAGTCTTGGCTGGAGCTTATTCCAGAAACTATGGGCCTTAAGGCTGGGACAAACCAACCCACTGCCTGACTGCTGTCCAAAGACACAGAGCGACACATCTCCCCTGTTTAGCAGAAAAAGTGTCTCCAGACACACTGGAGCAACCTAGATCCACAAGTGGCGCACATCTGTGAGACGTGGTAACTATCCACAACAGTAGTACTAAAGGTGGCTGGTGGCATTAGTTGCTAAACTCTAATAGAATAGGCTTCTGTAGATAAACTCTGCAATAGTCAGATGGTTTACATAAGACTTTATCAATGAATAGGTATCTTATGTGCTACATACATCATATTACAGTAATGAATAAAACAGGATTATTTCAGCTATTTGCCTTAAGAAGGGGCTAGTATATTTTATTTATGGTAAGCTAACTTTAGTACACTAGCATCACAGTAGTAGAGTAGTTTTTCAAAAGTCCTTTATGATTGAATGTTTTTCATGAGCTGTATTGTAAATTAGGCAAAAAGCCAATCAGAGTGCTCTTTTGATGCTGACGCCTGATGCTGATTCAATATGTTCAATCGACCAAAACCAAGAACACACCAAACAGACACAACCACGCCAGACTGTCCAACCATGCCAGGCGGCCAATTAACGGTCTGGTGTGTCCCTGCTTACGTCATGGACAATGGCCAGTCATACGCAGGGCTGACATAGAGACTGACAGACAACCATTCACTCTCACATTCATTTACTTTGGGCAATTTAGATTCAGAGAACCCACAGTAACACGGGAAGGGCCTCAGACTTCAGTCAGTAATATTGTAGCTCAGGGACCAATCTCACAACCTCATTGCAAAGAGGCAGGAGCGCTAACCACCAATTGTTTACTAAAAGTCTTGCATTTGCAAAAAAAATTTGACATTTGCATACAGTGGGAATGACCCTGCCTTCCTTTAACAATTCATTTTCATTTGCCATGTGCTATTAAAATAGAGTAGAGTAGAATTGCAAGTACTACCATTTTTTGTAAACTTTAAAATGTTCTTCCTTAAAATTAAACTTGGTGAAGTGAGACCTTCAGAAAGAACTATTTTACAATTGCACTTCCACTTGAATCTATAGTGCGAAACATGTAATTATCTTTATTGCTCAGTTTGACATGAGTTAACGGTGTCTCTACAGCCCTTGGCATAAATGTAGACCTCACCAAACATAAAAGAATAAATGGTGTTCACAATAAAACATCAGGACATCAGCTTAGAAGAAATATTTCATAATATTAAAAATAGGTAAAAACTACTACAACTGTACCATACTGAGAGCAGCATTAATTCTCACTGACACATTATCTTGCTTTGTACTTCATTCCCCTCAAATTATTTTAGTCTTACACCGAACGGATATAGGCATCTACTGGTGTTTTTATTACAGTGTAAAGCTCTTTGAAATATCCCATTATATGAAGTGTTCAGTACAAAGCCTTGTTATCTAGGATTTCTATGGGCTTTTAATCTTGCCTAGTTAAAAATGGTGTTTTATCTCCTTTATATGTGCAAATAAATCCCATATCGGCATAATGACACCCAACTGTGTTCAGTAATGGAATGGAATCTTTGAAGTTTTACATTAAACTATTTATTGTAAGAAATTTAGTAAAAGCATCTGGGGAATTATTTTGACTCAGTAGCTCATTTGACTTTTTCCGTCATGTTGGCAGGCAAACAGCTTGTTCAGGTTTATACTACTGATATATCCTGTTGGGAGTTAGGAGGTCTAAAGCCATCCTTGCTACTTTGGGCTTGAGGTGGGGTACACACTGGACAATGGCTAGTTAGCTGGAGAATGGTCAGGCATATTTATTTAGACATATAGCCTGAAAACAGTGAAACTGAATAGCTTAGACAAGGCCAAAAGCTTAAATATATGCTTGTGCAATATTATTTTTTAGCCTGTTTTGCCTGCCAATATGGAGGATAAGTTCTGTTGCAGTTTGGTCTCAGGCCTAGCCTCTGTGTGTGCTGTTTTCCTGCAGTTTTCGCCCACCCCCCAACCACATATCTGCACCGATCGATCACCGCCGATGGTTTGGTCCACATCCCGCCTTGAAGATGGATGGGCTCACTTCCTTGCACCCTTTTTGACAAATGGTACGTTCCACAGCTCAGGCAATAAAGGGATCGATGCGCACACAAAATCTCCTCTGTTTATTTCTCTCTCTTTACAATGAATCCATACCAGCCCGGCGGCCATTGTTGTTACTGATTCTCAGATTTTTTTTGACTCTTTCTTCTCCAGATTGGCAGCCTTGAGATGTAATTTGCTCCCAAGCAGCAGGTGGTTGAGTTAATTGCCCGCGATGGCGCTCCGGAGTGGCAGTGTCGTGCTGAGTGTGGAGTGGCTGGTTCACTGGCACGGCCCGGATAAAGGACAGCAGTAAGCATATTGTCATGTCCCACCTCGCCACACTAATCAGTACTGCCGCGCACTCCCATTGTTCAACCCAACTGGCTCGCTTCCCAGAAGAATTCTCTCCTCCTTTCTTTTTGTTGCCACCCACAACCCCTTCTTTTCAAGCACTTTTATCTTTCAGCTAAGTCGATCTTGCATCCTCAATCAGTCCTCTCTTCCCTATACTTACCTTTCATCCCCTCTTCCTTGTTCCCTTCCTTCAGTTTTTCGTCCCACATATTGACATAAACACACAGAGCTAAGTGCCTCTTAAGCCTCTCCGGCCTTCCCGCCCATTGTCCCTGCAACTCCAGGAAGACACTTGATTTCCAATAGGCTTATCCCATCAGTGTCCGCAGAGAGATGGTGTCAGGGTTTTTGATCAAATGGTCGCGGAGCCCAGGCTGGAAGTGTCATGGCTCCAGCGTGGAAATGGATCAAAGAGATGCGGGGAGGCAGCGGGGTATTGGAGATTACGTAAATAGAAGTGGAACTAAAGGGATGGTAATGGCAGTGATGAGGATAGAAGGAAACGCGTCCTCGAAATGTGATGAAAACATGGCAAACTCTGTATTAGGCACTCTAGATACAAATTACACGGAGATCATCTGTGATTAAACAGATGATTGTAACCTCACTTGAGTTAGGGCTTAGTTTCCATAATATGCTGTTGTTTGATGTACTTATTTATAGTCATATTAATCTAGAATAGAGGAAGCAGAGTGCTGAGCACACTGGCCTCTTTGCAAGGAGGTTGAGGGTACGATCCTTAGGCTGGCCTCCATGCATCGCCCATCCGTCCAAAGACATCCATGTATCAGGAGAACTAGTGATTAGAATAGCTCAGCACCAGTATAGGTCTTATATTATGTTTTTTCAGCTTTTTGAAATCATTTTGGACACCTTTGCAGTATTCCACGTTTTATAACTCGTGTATGTATGAGGCTGTTACTTTGACTTTGCAGAAAAAGTCTTGGAACAGATGTTCAATGCCCCCTGCTGGCAACAGTGGACAGAGCAGAGGCATTTTATGCTAATTAGCAACATTATGCTAACAAATAGATACATCAGCTTACTGCTTTAATGTAATGGCAATTTTAGCACTGAAATTAGGCTTTAGCAACACGCAGGAGCACTTCCTGGAGTGTTTCAAGATCTTCAGAAAGGTAAACACGAGTACTCAAACATGCGTGATTGAAACAAAATACTACTCTAGGTATGTTTATGAGGTGGAAACATATAATATGGTTAAAAGTTCCAGCTCCAAAAAGATTTAGCAGAATAGAGGACCTTTAAGCAGTATATAATATAATAATAATAATAATATATATATTAATTATAATAAAGCATTATAATTAATACTATTTTAATGAATAAATAGTTTGTAGATATTGTATTGACACAGATGTTTTTAATTATTGATTTGCATGAGCCTATTACTCAACAGTAATAACATAAATAACAATGTGTACAACTCATTGGTGTTTATTAATGCTTTGTAAATAATCAGTTAACTGGTTACTAATCCTTAACCAATACTTAACTAATGCTTTATAGTGTGAGTTATTCTAAAGTGTTACTGAATTAGTGAATGTTAGAGTGAATGGTTGTCTGTGTGTGTGTCTCTGTCAGGCCTGCAACTACCTGGCCACTGTCCAGGGTGTACCTCAACTAAGGCCCATAGTTGCTGGGATAGGCTCCTGCGACCTGCAGAACAAGTGGAGAAAGATGTATGAATAATGTAGACTGGAGATCATATTTATTCAACTAAGTACTAAAATATCACCATAGAAACCATAGAAACATGTCTAGTCACCTCTCAATAATTAATGCAAATGCACCTATTTCAGATTTATCATTTTGCAAAATTCATAATGTTTGCTTTAGATTTATGAAGTCAGCACTCATAATGGCTAACCATTACAGCAATTACTGCCTGTGCTTTGATATGATAAGATAAAACTTTAATGATGCCACAGCGGGAAAATTCACCCATTATGGCAGTTCACAGACAGGTAAAGTGCAAAACACTGTGTATGCAATAAAATAGGTAAAATTAAAAGTGTATCAACTAAAGTGGTTTTCTAAAATGAGATAGAAGAAACTAGCAGGATAACATTTTAAACTAACAATGCCTTCCATGTATTTACATAACAATAAAAAGTAGTGTTGGTAATTCATGTATAGATTTTAGCAAAATTGTGGAAGTTTTGCTGCACAAATTAGTTCCCAAAATACGAGCTGTTTTGTGGTGAGATAATTCATTCATGTTTTTCCATTCCCAGCAACTATGGGCCTGAGGCGGAGACATACACTGACATGCAACCATCTACTCTCACATTTATTTACCCAGGGCAATCCCACATCAGGAGAACATGCAGACCTTCTCAGAATGATCACTAGTCCTGTAGATGTAGCTTGCCACTGTTCGTCACTCTCATCATCCATGCATTATCGACACATTACTGCTCAAGACTTGCAATCTGGCTCTTGGAGGTACTATGTAGTTCTATGCTTCGTAGGACCTCACAATCACTTCCAGTTATTGTGAAGTTTTCCAAGCCAACTGAATAGCAAAGGTCCGTCTGGCTATGTTCACTTATATACAGTCTATGTATCACCTGCCATTGCTATGTGCTACACATGGCTTTGTTTTTCAGTGTTTTTAGTTTTCTAGCCCATTATTGAACTTGCCTATCTGTCTAAACTTATTTTCTCATCTTCGTCGTACTGGTGCCATGACCACTCTCTATTATACATGACCTGTCCACATAATTGAGATAGGTTTAGCCTCTGCACTAACTACTTTTGACTTTCTAGATGTTTCTACTAAACATGGATACTGAGGTAATTTATTGAGACGGGGCAGCTTTGGGACTTTGGTGGAATTTTCGATGGAGTTTGTGAGTTCAAAGAAACCTAGGCATGTGGGATGAATAAGTAATGTTGTGATGATGCTACAAGAGGTAAAAGTCAGGTGAAGGAGGGCTGTTTTAAATTAGACTTTTTATTATAAAGTTTTGGGGCTGCAACAAATATACTCAGAGGTGGAAGATGTACTGGAAATCTGTAGTCCTGTTACTTCAAAATAATAGTCAAGTAGAAGTAAAAGTAGTCAATATAAAGTGTGAAAGGATTGATTTTAAAGTTCACTGAAGGATGAAGTTTTTTTAATTGCACATTAAAATCTGTCACTATTGCCACAACTACTTTAGTACTAATACAACCGCTACTTCTGGCTGTTACCACTACTTTTGTTACTACTTAAGTCAAACGTTTTACTATTGCTTCTACTACAACTACCACTGCTAATACAACAATTACTACGAGTACTACTACAACCACTACTACTTTTAACATTATTACTAATATTATTAAATATTTATTAAATATAACTATTATTACTACTGCTAATACTATTACTACTATTACAACTACTAATATTTGTTGTGTAAGGCGGAACTAATGTGAAGCGTAGTGTATCCACACAGACATGTATTAATGTAACAACTGATTAACACTAAAGTTTGGTTCTAAACATGCACACGTTCTTGCCTTTATTTTAATGTTAAGCAACATGGCTTACGTAACAAAATTTACTACTATTATTTTTAACACTACTACTGCCTCTACTTCTTTTACTGCTACTACTAAAAGGACCACAATTACTACTGTTACTACTACTACTCTGCGCTACCTTCTGGTTGTGAGGCAATAGTACTACCCACTGTGCCACTGAGATTAAAAAAAAAAAAAAATATATATATATATATATATATATATATATATATATATATATATATATATATATATATATATATATACTTTTACTCATTTAGAGATGTAAAACAATGTACTTGAGTAAAAGTAACATATTTCCTCAAAAAGTAAAAGTAAAATGTACTTTGCATTACTTGAGTAGAAGTATTTAGTTACTTTCCACCTCAGATCATACAACAGAATACAGATGGCCTTAGCCTTGTTCTTGTAGCAGCACCCCATCCCAGACCTCTGATTGGTGCAGGGGCGATGTATTGAAGCCGTCTGTACAATGACATTTCTCCACACTACAGATGTGCGTATTGATGTTGCAGATGCGCCGGCGAGTGTGTACCTTCCGACTTAACACTTCGTCTGTGTATTTTTCCTCCGCAACCTTTCTCTTCAAAGTGGCATAAAAGGCAGCCTGTCATGCCTGGCGATCAAAGAGCAACAAGCAGAGCGTCGGCTCTGTGTGTTGTGCTGCTGTCATTTCCTCTTCTTTAAGCAACAAAACAAGGCAGACCTTCACAACTCCAGGCCACTCTTCATAAACACCAAGAACTTTGGAGATCTGTGTGTAGAGTGAAGTTTGATGTAAAAGTATAAAGTAGAGGCGACATAATGATGCAGATAACAGGTATTCAAATATATACCTTTGCTCAGAAGTCATCAAATTTATTTTACATCCAATAATTGAGATAGTGGGATCTGCATGTGCTCCCTTTGTTAACTTAAGTACTCTGGCTTCCTTCTACTGTCCAAAGACGTGTATACTATAGGTAAATTGGTGAATCTTAATTACCCATAGTGACTGAATGTAAGAGCGACTGGTTGTCTGTGTATGTCTCTAAAGCTCTTTACAAATATTTCATGATAAAGTTGATAGGATATCGGTAGGGTTTTTGAGCATGTGTGTATGCCGTGGGGGGCGGGCAATAAGCGGAGTCTTTTGCAGTGATGCTGGTGTAAGCGCTGAAATTATCACTCTGTGAATTCAAAGCACGTATGCAACATAACTACATGGTAAGTAAAGCACAGACAAGCTGTGGAGCATACGAGGCTCTTGTACTGAGCGGACTGCACTCGCATCCAGTCACACACGGCATGCGCATCATGAGCTGCCCCTGTCTTTTCACACCTCTGCGGGAAGGGATGCTCAGATGTGATAGTAGCATATTCAGAGGAGAAAAGTGGGGAACAGGGGTTGAGTTTAAACAACATGGCACTCCTTAAGGCCTCAGACACACTAGATGCATAACATTGAGCGTGGCGACCACGTCAGGAAGCTGTTTTCACTTCGGCGCCCAGCTTAGCAGATTAGAGCAGCCAGACTGGCCGTGTGAGGCTCAAGGTTCCAGTTACGACCTCTCACACGGGCATCCTATAAAATAGAAGCCTATTTTTGGTTTAGTTTAGTTTATTCTTTATTTGTCAGGGACCATGTACAAATACATTAATGTCACAAGAAAAGAGATGCTTTGTACGAGATTTAGCTACAAGCTACTTTTCCATCGCAGTCCCTGGACAGATGAGCACAACAATAAAACATTTCAGAGTACAAAAGTTAACATTACTTCATGGTTAAAATACTTACTATGTTTCCAAGCTACTACTTAAAAAGGCATTTTAGCCTAAATTCATTATTAATTAAACTACTTACAAATACAGGTAATTAACAGTGAATAATAATGAATACAGGGAAGGTAGCTTTAGTTTGACTGATGCTGGCACAGCTGATTATTGAGAATGTTTTTTTCCATTTTGAAAAAAATGATACAGATCTACAGACAACACACACGCACAGCTCACAGAGGTTTTTTTCAGTCAAAATACAAAATAAAATACAAGTTTGTTTGTAAAACGGCTTGCGTTTCCAATGTCTAGCCTACGGTAAATACTGGCCTTTCCAGTCAACTATAGTCGCCATAGGTGTGAAATTGCCAGTAGTAGTTACTTTATAGCCATGTTGATGATCCATATCACACAGGCCGTGACACTGATGATCCAACTTTGAGTCCATCTTACAAACTTTATATAAATATGAGTTATTCGCCAGTGATTACTGTGTCATCACTGTGCAGTATGCTGAAAAGAGCTGGCACTCACTAGTTTTTCCTGGAATGATGCATACTGTAGATACTGTACTTGGAAGCAAGAGAAAATACATTTTTCTAACACCAGTCAAGTAGCTCACCACCACTGAGTGTGACTGAGGAGTGAATGAATAATGCCTGCAAATGTAAAGCGAAATTGTCTAGAAAAGCGCTATATACTAAATATGCATTATTTTTTTACTCACAAGTATTTATGAGCTGGTGCTTTAAAAGTATGATGTACAGTAGGAGTGTCATTCTGAATTCTTAGGAATTGTAAATATCAAGATATCACACACTTACCATTGTACTGTATAAGGGCTTTGTTCGAGTCCAGGACTGGGCACAATATCTTTATCATTGCGAGATAGGGCCAGTGCCATGGCAGAGATCTGCAACCCGATTTTCCAGCACGTTTCCTCATCTTATGCCTGAAAATGAACCTTGTTCTGTTTTGTGTTTTCCAGGAGGCGTGGGAACCAGCTGTTGTTTATGCCCCTGTTCTATCTGATGCAACCCTGCACCTTGTTCACTACAGAGGCAGAGGAGAGCATTAATTCTTAAAGCCAGTGGGAGGAGCAGCCGCGGACGAGCTCTAAATCCATCTGTGTCTGTTCCCCTGGAGAGCTAAAGGTCAGTCAGCTGTCAGGAGGCAGAATTCACCTTCCTCTCAGGCATGTCTCTATCCCGCGTGTCCTCATCTCAGGCACACAATCCTGGGTGAAGCATGGTTGACAGTGGGCTTGTGTTGTATAGAGGCTTCATGTTCAAAGAGGTACAAATCTACAGCTTCACTCTCATCACAGCTGACAGAAGACTGGGGATGGGATGACAATGTCAGAGCTAGAAACATCTGGAAACAGTTGTGTTCATGATTAAAATATAAAACAAATATGCAAATTTCGGGCTATCTCTTGTATACATGTGTTTCTAAAGCCCATACACCAAAAGGAAAAGGTCCCTGAGGAAGACCTAAGACACACTGGAGGGACTATGTCACTCAGCTAGCCTGGGAATGCCTTGGGGTTCCCCTGGGAGAGCTGGAGGAAGTGTCCCGGGAGAGGAAAGTCTGGGCGTCCCTGCTTAGACTGCTGCCCCCGCAACCTGGTCACGGATAAAGCAGAAGAAGATGGATGGATGGATGGAGTTATAAAACATAAAATACTAATGCAAAGGTGTCCAAAACTATTTCAAAAAGCCTCAAGTATAATATTGGACGTTTTTTAGCCCAGCATTTTACAGTTGATGTCCCACTTTTTACAGAATCAAATTTATTTTTCTAAATTAGTTTTTACCATAGACAGTATATTTTATAAATCTTTTTCACCTCAACAAACAATAGTTGTGCTTCAAATAAGCTGAAAGTTGACATTTTATTCAACCTCAACATGGTCCACTAGCCACTGTTACAGAATCACTTCAGCGCATTCAAACAATTTCTTTTGGTTTGTCTAGAGCTGGGCTGTGAGAGCAGCAGTCAAAGCAGAGACGTCCTGATTTCCCTCTCCCCAGTCACCTCCTCAATAGCTCCTCCTGAGGTTTTCCTATCCTAGCCAAGGCAGTCCTTTCAGCTTGTCCTAGGGTGAACCTGAAGCCATGTCTGGAACACTTAGGAGTTTTTTAAAGTGTCATGTAGTTTTAATAGCTGGGTCAGTGTTTTGTAAAAAGAAAGAAAGATTCTGTGAAACATGAGACAACCATCAATCCTCCAGTTTTTTTGGCCTGGCTACCCACATGCTCATATTAATATAAACACATTTTTCTGTGTTTTTATTCCAAAAAAGTGAGACTGACATATCAAAGCTGAACACCAGTTACCAGTCACCATTAAAATCTGCTCTGATGTTGCTGCCATTAATAAGTGTATTGAGCATTTGTGTATCCATGGTAACTGAGACAACAAACATGGTAGCTTTGTACTGAGGTTTTTTATTTTTTTATTTTTTTTTTTTATGTTTTTTCTGCAGCATCAGGACTCATGACTTGAACGTGGCATTTTCACCTATCCTTTACTTTCTGGCTTAACATTACTGATACTTACAGATGAATTTCTGATGATCTATTTGGCCACATGGAGAAGTTGAAAGTCATAACATTTTTTATTAGACATTGTATGAATTCTACTTGGTGACCCACAAAAGAAGCCCCATAAGTAAATGTTCTTTTATCCGGCAAAAGTTGTCTCCAGAACCAATCTTGAACTCTCTCCAGACCTGCCATTATTCTACCATCAGAGCAGCATATGTATTAGCCTCACATTACACCTGTGTTTTCGTAAGTGGAGCTGGCAGGACGTTAGAGTCGGGACGGTTCACCACACAGCCCCGCTCAGCCACTCAGTAAAAGCCCCCTGTTCTCTCCGATGCCCCTCACCGCACACTCATACTCAAATCTATGCAGCGTGTCTGGCCCATGCTAATGTCCTGAATGACAATGAGGTTCTTCTTCTTCTGTGCTGCCTTTGGGTAGAATTTACAATCTCACGTCTCCCGTTCTCTCGCTGTAAGGTTAAAGCTACAAATCAGTTTTCATCTGACAGCCCCTCCAAGTCTCACCTGGCGTCTTTAGCAGCCACAGATAAGGCTAAACCTGGATGGTAGGGCTTGTTTTATCTGCTCTGTAATGCATTTATTCCACAATGCGCTCCAAGACGTTTTACCTTAAAGTGCAGTGACTTTTGGCTTTGTCACAGGCCAGTTTAATGTAATGTCTTGGGTTTAGGGGTCTTCAGTCTCATTTACTCTGGGGGGATGGTTCAGTGGAGTTTAAGTATGGTAATAGCATAGTTTGGATTGGCTACTGAAGTCCTGGTTTGCATTGCAACATTAGTCAGATGGATGGCTTTTGAAATATGACTTCACACATGCATGTGTTTGTTTGTATAATGAACTTGAAGTGAAGTTGTTACCTGTTAATTTAGACTTTATCAGTAAATTATTTTTGGAGACAATATTGCAGATACCAATTCCAATACCAGGGGTTAATAAGCGCTTAGGCACTATTGTGTATTATGTGGTTATTAGAGTAAGAAATAGGATAAATTGTGCATTTTAATACACATATTTCTGTATACATTATGTATATATGTTTTGTAAATAAATAAATAAATAAAATATACCTGAAAGGTTTATGGAACATTACCAAACCGCCCTTATATCTTTATAACATTCATAAACACTTTTAAAAAGCTTCATCTATGAGACACTTCAGAAATTCATCTGCAGTGCTCTAAGTGCTGTTCAGGCTTGTCATGTGTTTTTTTCTGATTCTCTGAGTCGTGCACATCTACTGATGCCACTTCATCCATTCTGTGCCGGGGCATGTGCTCCCCTCCCCTTCACTCACTGTATGCTGCCACAAGTTTGACACAACCCTGTCATGAGCTTAAGTCCACCGAAGTTTTATAATATTTAACAGATGCTCTTTAAATGATTCACTTTCGATGCTTTAGCTGTTTAAAATGAGCAGTCCAGTCTGGTCGTTGCTCTGTGCTGCTGTGTCACATGACAGCACAGCATGAAGTTAAGTGCACTGGTGCTTGATTAGAAATATGTCACCAAAACTTAAGAAGTCTTGTGAATTAAAAGGTAAAATAATGTAGCCAAAAACATCTATATAAATGTTGTAGAATCAATGCAGTTTTATTGTCGACTGTGCAATCAATGGTATAAATATTTGGATGACCCTTATCTCTTTTCCTATTCTGTGTCTAGTTTAAATTTTAGGTCGATTTTCAGACAACAAATCAATAACACACACATAAGCACACAACCCACATAACCCTCCCCAACTCCTTGTCATCATCTCTTTTATTATTCTATACTAAGAAGTTAGTCTGGTACCTCATGGTTGAGTTTCATGTCTATGGTTGGAAGAATCACAGGCGCAGTATCCAATCAGAGAAACAAAGGGTGGAATGTAAGCAGTGCGCCGCTGACCGCTAAGCAAAACAAACATGGTGCTTATGAAATATTGCCATAAAACACCAGCATTTGTCACTCTGTATGTTGTACATGGCTTAGTTTTTTATGACACAAAATGGCAAGCTTCCTCCTTTGTTCATTCTTTAACTTGTATATCTTCAACAATTGCTATTTACTTGTACTGTCATAGATTTACTATGGGCAGTACCATTTTACCTAAATGCATGTCTTTTGAGGAGTAACCAGAGAGAAGCCAGTTTCAGAACCAGTCATTCAATTATGGTGCAATCTAAGTTATAACAGTAGTGTTTGGCTCCACTTTCCCCTATTTGCCTAAACTTGTCTTTAGTCGGTCCCACCCATCTGACTGGTAGTGACTGAGTGCTCAGAATGATGGAGTCCGAGCTACGGGGAGCGATTTCATTTCCCATCTATCTTTGACGGCATCACGGGCGGCGGCCAATGCCAACGCTCGCTGTTTCTGCTCCATTAGGCCCACTGGCCAATGAGCCATCTACATGAAGGGCCTCATTGATTCCTCTTTACTCATGCTTTGTGGAAATATACAGAGTCTGGCACGGTTAAATACTTGATCAAGTTCTGGCTGGCTGCTCCAAGACAAAGCGTAGCAGCTGGACCATTAGCAAGCAAAGAAACAGCACTTCATGATGCATTCGCTTTGGAAAGGAAATTATTCTAAAGTTGACAAGGTGGTCAGGGGTTGGTGTGGCGTTCAGGGACACTTCGCCACCTGCAAGAACTGAGCTAAGACTTTATTCACCAGTCACACTATTCATGGCAGGTAGCATACACAGATCAGGCATAACATTATGACCACTGACAGGAAAAATGGGCAAGTGTAAGGATTTGAGCTAGCTATGGAGCTATCTTTAAAACTGCAGCTCTTGTTGGGGGTCAGTATCTATCAAAAGCGATCCAAGGAAGGAACAATGGTAACCCTGCGACATGTTGAGAGTGAAGGCTCGTCTGTGTGGTCATAATGTTATGCCTGATCAGTGTATAAAGTAACATATTGTCACAGCTTGAAGCCAGTGTGTGCCTTGTGAAAATAATCTCTATTTTTCAGGATTAGAAAGCACAACTAAATAAGCTCCTGCTAAAGACATAAAATACATTAGTCTTTGAACGTAGCCCTGCTATGAAAAGTTCAATGCAGCTTTATAAAATCCATTTCCTCTGCTTTGTTTTCCTTATGAAGAAGTGAAGAGTTATTAAAGGATAATACTTGAGAAAAGTTCTGTTAAGCTAAGAAGCAGATAATGGCACTGTGTCTCCCAGAAGCATAGGAGAAGTCTGCTGGGATTGGCACAGCTAAGACAGTCATATAAGCTTCTAAGTGTCCATATAACATATAGGTATGGTCACGAGCAAAAATACTTAGGCTTAATATGAAAGATTGAAGATTGATCCATTATTACAGCACTATTTAAGGGTAAAGTGGATTTTAATGCATTTTCAACACTTCTCTTTGCACTTGATGAAGCAGTACACACTCCAGTTTATTTACTTCAGGTTTCCTGTTATTGCATGATGAGAAGTAAGAGCGTTGGAAATTAGATGCTCAGAATAGACCATAAAAGAAGAGAACAACAGGGCTGTACACAACTCAATGATATTTGTTTTTGAGTACTTATGCTGTCTAAAATAACTTGGGACAACAGTGACGCAGTGGGTTGAGCTTTCACCCACCAATCAGAGGGTCGGCACATCCCAAAGATTCTCCGTAGGCTCTGGACTCTGTGGTGGCCAGTCCATGTGTGAAAATGATGTCTTGTGCTCCCTGAACCACTCTTTCACAAATTGAGCTCGATGAATCTTGGCATTGCCATCATGGAATAAGCACGTGCTATCAGGGAAGAAAAAATCCATTGATGGAGTAACCTTGTCATTCAGTATATGCAGGTAGTCAGCTGACTTCATTCCTTGGGCACATATTATTGCTGAACCCAGACCTGACCAACGGCAGGGAGGCTCTTACCTATTTACTTAGTTTAATCCAGGTGACTACTTTTTTTTGGCCAGGCAGTGTATTATCTCATTATATCAATATATGAGTACAACCAAGTTATATGGGACTAAACAATCCTGACTTTTGGATACTTCCTTCCTTGGTGCATGCTTTGTAGCTGTGGTTTGTTGAATTTTGCAATACCTGTATGGTGATGTCATATATGGCGTTATTGGCTTGCAGTGCATCTGATCACTGGCTAGTCATTATTGCTGTCATTTTCTCTATTAGAAAAGCCTACTTAGACCTTTATATTCCTGTCTTGTGTTGTCAGTCCCTCTCTTGGGATTAGATTGAGGCTGATATCCAACAGCTACCGTCCCAGCTTGGTGTGGTTCTATCTCTGCTCCATCCATTACCCACCTTTTTAACCCCGGAGCCTTGTCCTGTAAATAACCTCTTACACCCAAGTGTCCCGGCTCTACCCACTGCTCTTATGGCCTCTTTTCTCGCTCCATGGAACACATCCGGCGAAGGTTAAGAGGAAGAGGGCAGGCAGACTGACGGGATGCCTATAGAGACCGCATGTGTGTTTGTGATGGTCAGTGTCCAGTGGGACGTCCGCAGCTTCACTGGGCTGATGTCACAGCCCTGTCTTTTCTCTTGTCCTTTAGAAGTGCCCTATGCGCTCAGGGTGTCAAAGAAATGCTGATGGTTTACTGCGTCACTGTCGGCTGAGACTGACCTTTATCTCCAACAATGTACATTTAAAGGGCAGAGAGAATCAAAGCAAAAATATCATAGAAGAGGAACTTTTCTATTAAATGCTGCAGTACTCAAAAAACCCTGGCTAACTTCACCCCCAGCAACAACATAGTGACCTCCCTTCTTCTGCTGTTAAAGGTGCAATTTGAGGCACCAAAAATATGAAACTTCAACTGTCCAGGGAAGCACTACACTGCCTAAGGCCCATAGTTGCTGGGAAAGACTCTTTTTCTGTTTTGCTGAGCCCAGGTAAAAAATAGAACAAAAAAATGTACTATAACTGTACCTAATTACAAGTAAGTACATCAGTAGCAAACAACATTTTTGTGCACTATATATGCACACAAAAATAGTGTTTAAAATAATTTTAAAAATTAATAATTTAATATTTAATAAAAATATTTTATCTAAGTAGTATTTTGTATTTTAAGTACATTTTTTTACATATTTTTGAGAGTATTGACAATTATTTTAATAGTATAGTTTTAATACACTTTAAATAGAATCAAAGTATTATTCAAATCAATACAAACGAAATATATTAAAGTATACTTAAATTGATATTAATGGTGTACGAAAAAAGCGCAGTCAAATATACTAAACCGTACTTAAATGTCACTTAAGTTGTGGCAATGATATATCAGAAGTATACCCTAACCATAACACTTTTGTACTAAATGTGCTGCAATTTAGTACACTTTACTATACTTTATTTTTACCTGGGAGTAAGCAGTTGAAGCCAGCACTGGATTTTTTTTTTTTTTTTGCCATTGATTCAGACCACCAGCCAACCAATCAGTGTGTCTCTAACTTAAGCCCCTCCTTCTATGTCCGCATGTGATTGCCCAAAGCGTATCAGTTAAATCCTTGATAATAAAGCCTAGTTAGATGTAATGATGTCAAGCAATTTTGTGATTAACTTTTAATTTTGCTTATTTTGATTTTAGGCTGTTTGTATAAGCAGCCGATACAAAGAATGGAGCTGGTGTGACAAATGACATCTTCAGGATCCTTATCACACGCCGCAAACTGCTACAGCTTCATCAGCCTTCACAGAAAGAACAGGTTTAATTAACACATTTATCTACAGACATCTTTAAACAAGAGCTTTTCCATTTCCATATGCGCCCATAGTGTATGTCACCTTGATTTGAGTAATGTATGCAGTGTCTGTACCTACTGATACAAACTGTAGTATTTGGTGTCTTAAGATTTCACACCTCTCACCACTTTTAACAACAGCAACTGAGTACCTACGGTAGCCCTGCAGGGACATGCTATTGTCTATCAACAAAACAAGTAGAAATGATCCAGATGATGGTAACACTTCAAAACAGACTTGCTTCTATATTGTTTTTTTTTTTTAGAAAATCATCTTTTCCATAGGGATCTGTATTTCCTGGCTTTTCTCTCACTGCAGTAGCAAAATTTACATTCAAATGGTAGAGTTTGAAAGAGAGGAATTTGACAAGCTGCCAGAACCACATCCTCTCTATACTGAACAATGCTGGACGCTGCTTTAATCTCATCTTCTTTTCTTCAAAACATTGCTGTTTTTCTCTAAACAGATGTGTTCCCAGGACAGAATACCTTACTGATAAAAGAGTCTTCAAGGCTGGTAGTATGGCTATAGGGTATGGGCTTTGGCTAGTCACTTTGGATAAATCTGTCAGTCAGTCACTGTAAAGCAAAGAAACGTGTACTTTAGATTCAAGTGGAAGTTCAAATACATCTGCTGCTTAGAACAGACAAACTGAGCACTGCTGGAGGAGAAGCACTCCCATACCTCTACAAGCACACATTCTTGCATCAGTATATCAATTGAAGGACCTGTCCAAACTAAATTATTTTTGTTTAATTTTTTCCCCTGTGTTTTTTGTAGGCAATAGTGTGTCCCTCCAAGACTACCATACACGTGTTTACATTCTTCCCATTCTCTGAATATGGAATTGTGTGCCCCTTCAAGGCTACCGTAGTAGTTCACATGCTCTAAAAAGAAGGTATGGAATGGCAATCTGCACACATCGCTACCAGAGGCCTTCCAACATGAATAACCCAGAAACGTGTCCGCACAAGGCTATCGTAGCTTTACATTGTCTAAAATGGAGAATTTTTAACATGGAATTGTGTGTCCCTGCAAGGCTACCATAGCAGTTCACATGTTCTGAAAATAAGCAATCCGCATATTCGTCACTAGAGGTCTTTACTACTCCAAAAGCGTGTCCCTCCAAGGCTACCGTATCTGTTCACCTGGTCTAAAAGGAGTTATGGAATTGCAGTCTGCATGTTTGCCACCGGATGTCTCTAAAAATAAAACCAAATTACACATATATCTCCAGGACAACTGAAAAGGTTTAAAATGTTGAGCCTATATTGTAATAAAAGAGGTTGCGGTTTAATATGACCCTGTATGTTCGATGTAGGTACGAGTATTTTAAAAAAGCCATATATTTTATGTGTATGCGTTCAAAGTCAAATCTCTTCTTCAGCATAATATTACTGCCCCCATATTGTCAAAGCGCAGTTCATTTGTACTGTGTTTTAAGAGAATGGCGTTTATGTAAAATCCTCTTTTATTGAATTTGTCCCCGCTATTGTCTCCTGTGACAAATGGCTCTGTCTGCGTTTCTTCACCTCTCCTTTGTGACGTTTTTTTTTCTTCTTTTTTTTCTCTTTCTTCTCTTCGCTGCCTCGAAACAAGCATAATTACATTTTCCCATCTGTCTCCTCGCACGATCCCCCATACATCACCATCACAACAATTCCATTAACTTAACCACTGCGTTAAATAAGAAGAAAAATCACAAGAAGCATTCATAAACAAATAAAGATTATGACGTTGTTTATCTCAAGATGCTATCATTACAAAGACTGCAACCTCTACTTCCTCCTCCCCTCCCAGTCTTGTGTCTCGATGCCCTTGGTACCGTCAAAAGTCCCCTACAAGATGGTGAACTACACGGCAAAATCACATTGGACGTAATTAGGACCTGCCTAGAGTGTTCAAAAATAAGCTGACAGAACGACAGAGCTAATAATGAACGAATTGTCTCCAGCGCTAATGGGATTTTCTTGACAAATATGGAGTCAGGTTTGTGAACAGACAAAGGTGGCCACATGACAGACAATCCCAGTAGAGCAGGGGTTCTCAAACTGTGGTACTGGGACCACTGGTGGTACGTGGGGCCTTTTCCAGTAGTACTAAAGAGTCTTTTGTAAGTTCAAGATCTGATTTATTTGCTTATTAGTTAATTACAATTTAGACTTGTTTCTGGTCCTGGCTTAGTCATTTTAGACCTGATTTAATCTTGATTTAATCCTAGTTTAGTGCTAGTTCTGGTTTGGTCCCGGGTTATGGCTTGGTTTAACCCTGGTTTAATCCAGGTTTAGATCTGGTTCAGTACTGCTTCAGTGCTGGTTTAGTCCTGGTTTAACCCAGGTTTAGGCCTGGTTTAGTCCTTGTTTAGTCCAGGTTTAGACCAGGTTTACCCCTGGTTTAGGTCTGGTTCAGTCCTGGTTTGGTTTATTTAGTAAAAATAGCCTGCATTTTTTTCGTTAATCTCTTTATTCCTTGGTTTAGACCTAGGTTAGTCCAGATGTAGGCTCATTTTAGTCCATGTAAGATAGATGTAAAGCCAAATATTTCCTGAGAGGGTTCTTGATGGTTGGAGAACCACTGTTGGTTTTTAGGTAGAAAATCCCGTGAGTATAAAGAATGGAGCTGGTTTGACAAATGGTGTCTTCAGGATTCTTATCACTCGCTGCAAACTGGTTTAACTTCATCAACCTTCACAGAAAGAACATCTTTAATTAGTACTATTAACTACAGATAGGCTCCAGAGGAAGAGCTGAGATATTTCCATATGTAAAGTCATGACAGCGTATACGAGAGACAGATAATGCATGTTAATGCAGTACATCTATGTTGTTAGTTACTGAATGGGAAGTAGACTATTAAGTTCAAAGTGTGTCTGTAGGTTTTGTATTAATGAGTTGGTTACACAGACAGCCTTTAGTCTCAAATCTAGTATGAAGCTCATTCTTTGATAAGATTTTGCAGGACTTTTGCACCAGTTTATTGTCAGTGCATGTGCTGGGAGCGAGAGTTCATATATTGGGCATGTGTTGTGTTAATGTGAGAGCGATTTCCTAAATTTGCTAGAGCTGTGTTGCATTATCGGTTTGCACTGCATGTGTTTTGTTAATGTTAGCACTGTCTGTTTGCATGCATTTCTTTAAAAATTTAATATATAGATTTTATAATTGTACATTGCGTTCATTTGCCAGGCATTCATACTGTACTTAGCAACGCATGTTTATAATTATGTTATTTTAATATTTTCCAGTTTTGGTCTTTGTTATTTTGGTCTTTGTTGAGGCACAACAGCATGCATTAGAGACAGACAGACAACAACACCGCAGGTTTACTGTCGACTTACAGAAAAGTCTATTTTTGTTGTTTCCAGAACAGTGCACAATACCTTGAAGTACGTTGTGTTCTCTTATTATTTTCTAATCCTTTGTGTTACTTTGTGGCTGTTCAGTATGGTCCAAACAGTAGATTTTTACTTACTTTGATAACGTGTGATAATAGTAGACTTTTTAAGGAGTGCTTGGTTTATTAGCAGAAATACTTTTGATGTGATGTTGCTTTCCTTGACTTCTGACTAGTATACATTTTACTGATAGTATTTGACGTACTGTGGTCCTTAATGCCAGTCTCAAGCCCAGATAAATGAAAAGGGCTGTATCAGGGAGGGCATCCTGTGTATATTCTATATCATTTCAAGATCATCATTGCATGCTAGGAGGCAAATGATTGGCAGCCCTGATAGGGAAAAACTGAAAGGAATAAAGATTTGACGTAATGTGGTCCCACCAACAGTCAAGGTAGTAACAGATAGGTCATCTCTACCATTTCATATCTTCATGCATGACTATGAACGGATAATTGAATGGTTCATAGATCAGAATGGAAGAACTGGGAGGCTGTAATTCTCTTCTTTCAATTGTATTTCATTGTTAAAATATGAACCAAGCTCTTTTCTATGCGCACTATTCCAGCCCTGACAGGAAATGCCTTGAGGTCACTTTACCAATAACTCACGTGCTTCTAACAGAGGGTATTTTTTTTAATCAGGCGTAACTGTCTTTAGAAGGGTGGATTTTCAGCTCTGACCTTGGCTAATGATTCGTGCTGGAGGAACAGAGGGAAAAAGTGTTTACTTTGGAAGGCTCTCCCAGTCGACCTGACAACCAACCCCCAGGTTCATAAAGTGTTTTAGCATAACTTCAACAAGCACAAGTGGACACATGAAAGAGAATCAGAAATATGTATTTGCTCAAGAGCGCTGAGAATTTCAACACAATTTAGGCTTTTTATACATTTCTGTGATGCTTGGGCATAAAACCAGAGGTGGCAATTAACTACATATTTTAACTCAAGAACATTTGTTGAAGAAACCATATTTTTTGTACATTTTTAAAACATACTTTTGGTAAATCTTAGATGAATTTCCTCACTTAAGTAACATTTTGAAGTCAAGCATTCGCCCACCAACTGGAGGGTGTGCAGTTCGAACCTCGCTCAAATCACATACTGTCCCTGGGCAAGACGCTTCACCCATATTGCCCACTCCAGTCACAGTATGTGGCTGTGGCTATGTGAATGGCATCCAGCGTAAAAACCTGAAAAATCACTGTGCAAATAGCTCACTTTGGTGACCCCTAACAAAAAAGGGAGCAGCTGAAAGATGGGGAAAAAAAAGTAGAGGTAGTAGTAGTAGTACTAGTAGCTGTAGTACTAGTAGTAGTACTAGTAGCTGTAGTAGTAGTAGTCAAGTCAAGTTTATTTATTTGTATAGCACCTTTCATGTGAAAGACAACCCAAGTGCTTTACATGGCGTTCAACAGTAGGTAGATAGATATGTTTATTTGTCACATGCACAAAAGTACAGTGAAATGCGTTTGGAGTAAAAACAATAACAACAGGTTTAAGTGACATATATAATAGAAATAAGCACAAAATGAGGATAAAAATATCCATATACAATTAAAATACTGTACATACAGTACAAAAAAGTAGCAGTAATAATAGTAGTAGAAGCAGTAGTAGTAGAATATTTTACTGTGTTGCAACTGCAAAATAAATCTTTAAAATACTACTACTTACTACTACTACTAATACTACTTTTTCACTTAAGTAATATATTTTTATTGATTAGGCCTGGTTATTTTGAAGTAACAGTGCATGATTACAAATGCTGAGTACTTTTTCCACCTGTTTTAAACGTGATACTCAAGTAAAACTTACACATTCTCAAAGTCAGATTTTTCAAACTACTTACAATTAATAATATTATTTTTGAAGGAACAGTACTTTTGCTTGAATGCAAATTTTGAATACTTCTGCTGTGAATCCTTTCATCCAAACTTTTTGATGAGTGTCCCTACCTCAGGTCACCTTTTCTTGGAACACTTTTGGAAAAGCATTTTTCTTTACCCAATGGGATATTAAACCTTTAAAAAAATATGTGGAAAAACACAAGCAACCACCCACATCCACTCTCATACACGGACAGCATAAGGAAAAGACGGATAGTGGTCTTAATACACTATTCCTGGGACACGCAGGGACAGGGCACGAACTGTAGACGGATGTGCATAGGCAGCCAAAATCAATAATAAAGACTTTCATTTCCAAACAAGATGAGGCGCCAGTGCTTGATGTATAGACAGAGATCTGATGTCCGGACAGACGAGAAACCTGCACCAACAGCATGACGAATGACTGACAAAACCAATGCAACGTTAGCTTTGTATTAGTAATCAGATCAGGCTTAAGAGAAGGGATGGTACACAAACAGGACCGTGCTGTCGCTCACATGTGAACACACAGAGATTATCATAGCATTGGTAGATTCAGTACAGTCTCACATTTATAAAGCTCTGTTGGTTGTCACTAATCATGTATTCATGCTGCAGGCAATGGTGTAGACTCTCCAAAAAGTCACTTCTGTTACACTTGGCACCACTTGGAAAAGTCAGTGGCTGGAAAATGTGTATAAAATATAAAAGACACCTTGCATATAATCAACAAACCTGCTTATGTATTTGTTTATTCCACTGGGGCAATGTAGAGTGCAGCTAATACACCTATATAAATAAACCTACATATTATGCTAATAACTGGTTTTCATCATTTTCAGCCCGTCTCTGGAAGCTGCAGTGTAATTCTCTGTGTTGTTTTGTTGTGCTGTATGTTTTACAGATGGTCGCTTCTTAGAAAGAGCAAATGCAACAGTGTCAGGCTGGTCACAAAAAGCAGCCTACTTTGAGCTTGTTGCAGTGTAACAAGAGAAGAGAAAAAGGGACAGTCCTGCTTCAGCCTGGCATGAGTGTGAGTATGTCCAGTACAGCTGTCATTCATATTTGTCAACATAGAATTTATGCAATATGGGTTACTTAAGCACTGAGAGGATGCCAACTGCACTGACCAAATTGAGCAACCATTTTAGAACAATGTAAAAAGTACTTTTAATTGTTTTGTTTTTGTTTGTTTTTTAACTAAAAACAATCACCTACCCTTATGACAGTATATTGCAGCAAAAAATAATATACCTGATATACAATTTAAATACAGTACATTATGCATATATACAATATACTAGTTTTGCAAGGGTTAGCACATGTATATGCTAATTAGTGTTCATGTTGTGTAATAGGCAGACTGGGTTTGCAATCATATTGTCCATAAACGTAATCTAAATTAATTCTGTTACCAAGAATTATAAAGTAACACCATCATTGACAGTACAACTTCACCTTTAACACTTTACCTAGGTGACTACAAGTGCTTATTTTAAAATATACATAAGCTGCTATTTCTAAATGAATAAAAGTACCACGACGTGTCTTTTTTAAATTCATTGCAAATACATTATCTAATAGTTTACATGATGATCCTGATGTCTTTGTAAGATAACACAAAACTGGAGATACTGTCATTATCTGTAACCTGGTTTTGTTCATATCTAATAGGGATTAATAAGATAATTGCATGTGCGCAGGAAATTAATTAATGGCCAATATACTGACCCGGGAGCCTGCAACCCCAGACACCTCTAACCACATTATGCCTTATTATTTTTGGGAGCACTTTTCATTTGTGTGTTTAATTATATGAAATGAAACCCAGGGCAGCATGCTGATTTATACAATATCAGCTGCTGCCTGGATGTTTTTTACACTTCCGCCCACTGTTTTTCTCATTCATTTGTTTGTGTAATGGACTGTTATTTTTAGCACCGGCAATTATGATCAAGCTGCCTACTGGATTTACATGTATTTATAACCAGAAACATATATTTAACAGGAGATGAAATCTATATTGTACTGTATATGGATATGTAATATATGCAGAATTAATGTGCATCACGGGGCTGTAATAAAATGCTGCATGAATAGGAAAAACCTTGATTATGCATATGGGGCTCACACAATGAAGATTTTTAATTGAACATATTCTTGATGCAGTATTACATTCATACAAGTGTAATTCGTGAATCAAAATGGCTCCCTTGTACAAAAAAAGAGGTAACAATAGAATGGCAGAATGTATGCAGAAGTGCTAAGTAAAAAGTTTTTTGTAATAAGACTTGGTAAGGCTTTTTATAATCACCATATGGAGCTGGAGGTTCTCGAGTGTGGGTGGGCAATTCTACCACTCAAAGAGCCACTTAGTCATCATGTCTGCCGCTCACAAACCAAATATATAACGTGTAAAGATGCAGAATGAAGTGTTGATTGTTGATAAATGGCATAGGGGAGTTTAGGGACATTGCATGAAGTTGTAAAGTTTAATAAAAGCTTTTCTGTGCGCTTGTGTTGCATGTATGTGCTTAACTGCAGCTATAAGAAAAGGTCTATAGCCTGGGGAGCAGAGGTACAGTGGCAGATTGTACAGTGGGCTAGAACAGAAGATAGGTTCTGCTCTCGAGGTACAGGTACAGTAAGTAATAAGACAGAGGCAGAAATATTTATAGAGCAGTGGAAATTTATTATTTTCTCACCAATAGAGCAGTGGATTTTTACCTGGGTTACACTTGTGACACAGTTTTTCTATATTATGTGTGTTCTATAGGAAGGGCTGTCCTTTCACAACAATGACATGATGTTCTAATGTCAAAGAGAGCTGAATTGAGGGTTTTGCAGACTAAAGAGCTCGTCACTCCATCTAGTGGTAAGCTTTTGGTAATTTTATACACACTTGCATTCTTTTTTATTGAGTGATGTCATCAAAAAGTGACTTGCTGGCCCAATGCAGTAAAATAATCAATAGTTATTCCCATTTATTCCTATGAGCAGTGCAAATGAAAAACACAGACATGCCAGCAACAAAAAATGCTATGTTACATGATATGTCTTTGTGTAATGTTGAATATAGTTAAGATATAAGGCTAAATATTCTTTTTTTTTTTTACATGAAATGTTGAAATGGATTTACAAATTCATGTACAATAAAGGTTGTAGTCAGATAATGCAGAGAAATAACTTCAATCAAACTTTATTTATAAAGTTCTATAAACTTATAGAAATAAATGTTCTGTAAACATTGGGTTACAATAATGAGCATTTACACCTGAACTAGATGATACTAGGTTTGAGTCTGGGCACTATAGTTTTCATGTTATTGTGGGTTCTCTCTCTGTATAAATGAATTGCTAAATCTAAATACTGACACCAGTATTGGGTATTGATACCAAGATCATGCGCATGTACTCACTCATTTGCTTGTATTTGTAAAAGTGTGTTGATAAGTAAAGCAAACTGCACATTATGCTCAGTTCACCTGATGTCCCAAATCATATGTGACAGTCTTAGAATTCATGATGTTTTCCTGAATGTTGTCTTAATTGTTCCAAAAATGCCAGCATGGGGTCTGAAGCAAACATGATAAAACATGAGTAGAAAAAAAGATGACACGGTATGGGATGAATGGGATATTGTAAAGTTTTTATATTGTACAGTAGATTAATATTAACTGTATGAAAGTAATGCCTTAGTACTCATTTTGTTACTCGGTATCGGCAAGTACTCCAACTGGCCACTGTTCAGGCTGTATCCCACCTAGGGCTGTAGTTGCTGAATTAGGTTCAAACCAAATGATATAATAAATTCCTTATTATAGTGTGGAATGGTTTGAGATCACAGTGTAGCATACAATCCTTTGATAAATACTGTACATTAACACTTGAGTAGAAATTGCATGCTCCATTGATTGAATGAGGCCCCACCGTTATGCACTCTCTGAAGCTCTTAGTATATACCTCTTCTCTTGACAACAATCAGCCTACTCTTCACAATACCATGATTACTGCTGCCATTAGTGTCTGTTTACTACAATCCCCACCTCACCCCGGTCCTCCTCTTATACACTCATATAGACTTACCCCATTGTGCCCCTGCCGCTTTAAACCTCTCATCCCCATTCACGCCCCTCGCCTCCCTGCTCCGTTTCAATCTGCACTCAGAGTAATAGAGTTCGCTATCACCCTCTCCCCACGGGCCAACTCTGCCTCCCAGCCAATCTCTTTAGCGCTGTGTTTTTATACCGTCCCCGGGTGCGAGTCACGGGTCAACAATGGAAGCGCCAGGAGCCCCCAGTGTTGCCGCGTGGATGTCAACAACCTCTTCATGTTTCGCGCAGGGGTGAATAACTTGGGGCGTCCCAGCCGAGATGCGTTTTGCCGGTGGTATAAGTCCCTAGAGAAAGGGCTGTAAACAAAAGACCTTCATATATTGTTATATTCAGAAAATGGAAAGGTCAAAGTTTATTGAGGTGTTATATGAGAAGATGCTCTCGGTTTGTTTTATGTCACTGCTTCTGTTCTGATTACTGTTGGAAAGCCACAGGAGTTTCTAAGTTAGTTGAGAATCTGTAATAGTCACTTTGGCCCATTCATTTTTTTAGTCATGAACCCTTCCCATTCAAGCTGTGTTCAGTACCAACCAATCATAATTATTTATTTAAAAGGGGACGGGCTATATGTAGTGACTATTTTTGCCAGAGGTTATGTTTTTGCCTGAATTTTTTACATTGTCCATTGTGAGATAGGCCCAAAGATACCAACTCCAACCACTAGGGGTTAATAAAGGAACAAATGATTGGTATTAGTGGATTATTTACTTCTGTGAGATATAAGGCCTTTGTGGTTCAATTCACAGAGCATTTCTCCTGAACAAGATGACCCCCAGTTTGAGTACAAGTCAAGGTCTTATATCTGGTATTTTGTAGATTTCACAAAGTAATGGGCAAGTTTTGATGAAATTATAATAGAAGTCAGTAAAAGTACTAGCTTTTGGTGTACCATTGCGAGATAGGGCCAAATACACTAACTTCAGCCAATAGGATCAGTATTAGAACAGAATGAGTGATTGATTAGTTGAATTCTTTACCATTTTGAGATATGGCTTTTGGCACAGATGATAGAGAATTTACTCCTAAACTAGAAGATCAATTTTTTTATGTCTGGGAACTATTGTTGCGAAAAAGGGTAAATTCCTTTTTTTCTCTGATTAGTTCTTTTAAAGTGTGTTGACCCAAAGTGTTTTATTACATCTATGTTCGCACTGCCCCAGGTTTCTGCTTGGTTGTATATCTCCCCATTTGCATTAAGAGGTAGTTTAATCTGCATCTATTGATTTTGGCCCATGGGAATGGATTTGATAGGGACCAGATCTTTGAATAAAATTGAGAAAAAAATTAAGATGGCTGGCCAGTCTGGAGTCTTTCCAGTGGGAGTGTCAGGGTGAAAGAGGCAGAGCAGTCCGATTGAGAAGAATTTATTGTTGTTTGGCTTTCACTTGCTGATCAGGAACCAAAGGCCACGCCGCGACACTTAAATCAAACTCGGCACATCATTCCTAAATAAGGAAGGAGACTGATAGGTGTGATCAAATTCTGAAAAGAAATTAAATGGATAAAAGTAGTCCTTATTTGACAGCATCTTCATTAAGAGCTTTGATCTAAAATCTCCATCATGGCGGGAACATCTGCGCCGCTTGTTAATGGCCGTTTTAAAGGGGGATATTTCAGTGTGAAATGCAGATTTAATCCCATTAGACGCTGTATAACGAACAAACCATGTCCCATCGACTAACCATTCATCAGTGGCTACCATTTTCTGAGCACCATTATAATACAGCAGCCATATATCTAGCTACACCAATGAGGCCCTTTAAGGAACCATCAAAGCGTTTATATTCCCAAGTATCTGGTACTTTTTTATAAATATTTTTGGCTTTTATGATGGCTTACAAACACAGACGTCTAACTTGTGTTGTGTTGCAGATCTCATTTGAATAGTCCTTGATGGGGCGTCCAGATTTGAAAACCATTTTTGTACTTTGAGTCTTCTACGTGCTAATATTTGTTGTACATGTCTTGCTTAACAAAATCTAAATCATCCAATGACTTTTAACCTTTATATAGCCCAAATTTTCATATAACAAAAGACTGAAATGTAGCCACTTGCTAATGTTCTCTACAACCTCACTGACAACACATATATTGTGGATTTTTATCTGGATCTTTATTTATCAATCAGTTTTATTACAGTCTGCCAATAATTCTTGCCAAAGTGCTTAAATCATGTTGGGTACTTTGTGCTCATTTAAGTCATTTCATTCAGTATTGAAATTGACCTTACACATTTTTATAAAAATGTTGGCTATTATGGTTTACGAACACAGACTTCAAAGTTTCAAAATGGCCGTTCAACTTAAGTGAAGTTTCCTTCCAGTGTCCTGCTTTGGCTGAACTTGAGACTCGCAACCTCCATATTTCAAATGTCCTTGGTCACCAGCCAAGCCTATATGGATTTACCACTCCCATCTATACATCACGGTGCAGGATGTGTTTACAGCTAACAGTAAGTTTCCTTAACACGAGCACAAACAGTTCCCTCAAGCGCGTCTTCAATCCCAGTAACAAATGCACAAAGAAACAGCACGCTGTAAAAGTTTTGTGTAGCATTTTGTGACCGCTATTGGTGAGTTTGCAGACTTCAGCCAGACTTATTGCCTATGTTTTTGCTCTTCTCTTTTTCCACAGAGTTGTATCAGTGAAGCACAGACTATTGACATTTTCCGTGTTTTCCCCGAAAACTTAATTGAGTTAATTGTTTTCTGTAAGTTATTAATGAGCAGTTTTGGTCAGCTTTATGGAGGACCATGAGCGCCACGCCAAAAGGAATAATGCTTTTATTAAAAGAGTGTTTAAAAGAGCATTTAATAATTGGATTACTAAATGCTTTTATTAAAAGAGTTTTTAAAAGAGCCTTTAATAATTGGATTACTAAATGCTTTTATTAAAAGAGTTTTTAAAAGAGCATTTAATAATTGGATTACTAAATGCTTTTATTAAAAGAGTTTTTAAAAGAGCCTTTAATAAACGGATTACTAAATGGTTTTAATAAAAGAAGGATTAATAGCGTTATTCATTAATCCATTTAACCGATTTAACCGATTAACCGACCGAAACCGATTTCTAAATGTATTTACAAAACCTTTTTTGTAAAACATTTGCAAAACGTATTAGCTTCTCCGATTAGCTTCTCCTTTTAGCTTTTCCGTGGCATTCCTGGTCCTCCTGACTAAAGTTAAATAAAATGAAAAGGAAAGCGATGTAACGAGCTCTGTGATTGGTCAGACCTACTTGCACTCTGATTGGCCAGACAATAGTGGTTATGCACTAACTACTTCCGCATTCGGCTAAACGGAATGATCCACTTCCGGTCACAGCTTGTAAGCGAGCAGCCGGACAAGGGCAGCTTCAAAAAACATATTTATGTCGTACACATCGCAAAATAAAATCACCAAACTAATGCTGCAATGGACTAACACAGTTTTATCCTTCAGACAAGGGTTTTAGCATTTGTGTGTTAAATATTTAACTAATCGCTGAGCACGGATGCGGGATATTCTGTCAATTAACTAAAGCCTTCACCCGGTGCACTTTATTTCGGCGGATATATGCTCTGTTAATTCAGGCCAAGAATACTTACTCCAGCCACAAGGTGTCAGCAAAGGAACCAACGTTTATTGGATTCTTTACTATCGTGAGATATAAGGCCTTTGTCGCTCAATACATAAAACATTTGAGCCCCAATTTGAGTCCCTTTCTGGGCTTCTGTTTACTATTGCAGGATAGAGATAATGCTTTCTGCGCTACTTTGAATGCTTCAAGTGTCCTAAGCATCTCAGAATAAATTCAGAAAACCCAGAGAATTTTATGTATAGTTTAATGTTTATGAAACAGAGAGCATAAACCATAAAGGCTTCTGACCAGTGTAGAAAATACACTTAAATGAATGTTACAAACCAGTCATTTTCATCTTGTATTCATGTTTTGTTTGGCTCTGAACCTTTTGGCTATCCCCTCTGTTTTGCTCACTACGTGCTTGTGGTGAATAAGCTCCATTCTTCTGAGCCTCAGGAAGCCACTCCAAATAAAAAAGCCCTGCGCGGTCTCTTGGCAACCACCGCATTATTCTATTCTATTAGCCGCTTCAGGATTAATAATTATAGTCCTTAATCTGAAGCATGGCTAGCGTCCAGCACGACTCCCAGCGCGCCGTGTGCTGCAGTGCATTCTGGTCCCTGAGCCGGTGAGAGGTCGTCCGGGTCTCTAATGCTGCATCTTTTAACAACTCAGAAAGAAGGAAAAAAAAAATTAAGAGAATGCAGGTTGTAGTCCATATAAAACAATTTACGCACGTCCCAGGACCTTGGACTCAAATCCGTTCCGAGCTGGGAGCTAATTAAAAAAGTGACCCCACGCACAAAGGGATCGTAAACAATTTTTATCCCCACCGCGCTGCTTCTTTTGTCACGCTCCTCCGTTCTATCCATCATTTTGCAGGCCTCACGGGAGCTGGAAAAATGAATCAACAAATCCAGGTAGCTTATAGCAGCAAGAATAACAAATGCTTAGGTGATCCATCATGTGCAATAATTAAACTCACAAGCTTGGATTTTTTTCCTGCACAAATCCAATTCATTAGCAGTTAAAAATGTAAATAAAAACAATGCAAAAATATAGAAAATCTCTAAACATCAACAACATAGCAGGTGTTGAAATTGAGATATTTAACTATTTCATGAAACACAATATGCACATCTCCACCAAGGCATCACACTTTCACCCTGTACACCAGTTTCAGGATTCCCATATGTGTGCAAATCTTAAATTCAGATTCCCAAAGGTCTTGGTTACTGGAATAACAATGTTACCAAATTTGCCCTATCTTGCAATGGTAAAAAATCATGTAAAAATCTTGGATCTACACCAAAAACCTTCCCTTATCCATGTCCTTCCCTGAAAATTTCATAAAAAAAGATTTTCTAGTTCAGGGGTAAATGCCCTCCATTTACCCCTTTATGTATTACAATGTCAAAGAATCTACTAACATGAATTTATTCTTTTAGCAGTGAAGTAATAATCTTTGGTCTGTATCTCAAACATTATGCCTTGAAACACTGATCTGGATCCACATCAAAATAAATCACTTTGTCTTTGGTCCATTACTGACCTTTCCTTAAATTACCATAACTAAAATAAAAAATAGAATTCTGTATTCATTAAAGCACTCTTCACATCTCACTAAAACTTTTGCACAGTTCTCTATGTCTAAGAATTGTCAAAGAAAATCATAATCTTTCCTCATTTAAGACTATGACTATATCCCACTATCTACAGCACATAATATCAAAGGATTCCTGAGACTTTTTGGATTTGGATTTGTAAAAACACATGGAGATATGCTGACATGGAGAAGCAGTGTTTACCTCACAAGATTACAGCGCAGTGGGAGCCATGTCAGATCAGAACCAAACATTAGTAAATACTCTACAATGTCCCACTTTGAAGTCAATTTATCACACCAGCAGCCATGAAAACTGGGCCAGCTGATAAAAAACTTCGAAAGCCAGCTCAGGGAGGAATATTGGAGTTTGCCGAGCTGCCAATATTTGTGAAAAACAGGCTGACGTTTGATGAATACCTTGATCAAACACCCTAATCGACCTGGAATAAGGGAAGATGCTGGTTCTTTGATGCATCCAGCAGAGATCAGAGGCCTGTTGATGCATTTCTTGCTGTGGAAAATAACTCCACTTTGGGTGTTTAGTATGCGGGCAAAATAACATCTATATATAATAACATCTATATGGCCCAAAGTCAGATACAGTGTAACTTGGAATGGGCAGTTTGTCATGTTTTACAAAATACTTGGACTTGGACTTGTAATTGTGAACTGATGACGCATTCTTGAACTTGTGAACTGATGACTCGGACTTGGACTTGAATTTGTCAGCTGTTGCAGAAGCTTATCTTAGTAAATCAGTTCAGACTTGGACCTTCCCTTGCCCTAGATTCGACTAATAGATTTGGACTAGACTCAAACTCGACACTTTTTTCAAGTCGGACTTTCTCCTCATCCCAAGGGGACTCAAATTTATTTATCACTCTGACTTGAACCAGGACTCCCACTTTATGATGCAACTCGGACTTGACCTTGAACAGTCTTTAGTGACTCGTACTTACACTGAGACACAAACACTCAGGACTTTAGACTGACTTAGATGTTGTGTTTTGGTTGTTTGTTAACACAGATGGCGCTGTCACTTCTCAAGTACACCACATTTTAAATTCGACCTGATGTGGACAATGTTTCCTTTAGAGAAGGTTACTCACTGCATTGTCATTGTCACACCCATACATAAAACACTGAAATATTGTTCCATTTGCAGTATATACTCTTAATGTCTTCTTCCAAACGTGCACTACATGGCCTGTGATAAACCCTTAAATCTCTCACTCCTATAAAATAAATGCTTCAAACCTCCTAACGTTTCCTGTTCTCTATGTGGCCTTTTAATTAGGCCCACTGACTTTTCTAAAGAACCGCTAGAACCAACACAATTAACAAAATGGCTGACTTTTCTGCTCTTTGTCTCTCATTTCCTGATTTGAATGACCAGGTTCAAATTCTGCCTCCTCCACCCTTAACATTTCTTTGCCTTGAGCATCAGTATCTGTCAGCAGTGGTGACTTACTGAAGGACATTTGTAAAGGGATAAATGTCTTGTGATGGATCCACGTTAGCTGTCGGCACAGATACGACCCATGACCTTTCCGATAAAGCAAGGTCCCCCGCTCCTCATATCTGTTTTTATTTTATTTTTATAGACAGGGACCAAGGGCAGAAACAGGCGGTGAACTTGTGATGCATGTCAAATCATAGGATCCTCTACATGATCTCTGTCTAAATAGGTTGACTGTATCTCTAATACATCTGCCCTGGGTTAATAGAATAGGTGGTCATTATCAGCAATGGAAAATAAGTCATTTAAAAGGGTGTCTTTACTTTTAATGAGGTACATGGTTTGTGCACTTGTAGTAGTTTTATGGTGATTGGGTAGAGCGATTTTATAAGCAGGGTTTTTACAAGACACTTTTCCACTGGAGCACTACAGCATGGGTCTAGCCAACATAGTACATTTACTGAAACATACTTTTACTTGAGAAACTTATGAAATATTTTTTTTTTACTTTTACTGGAGTAGTTGTAAAAGTTAAATGAATAAAAGTATTTTCTGTCCTCTTTGACAAAGTAGGTAGCTTGCTTATTCCGAAACAGAGTTGTGATTTTGAGTGGCAGTAGTAATTATGTTTACTAAATATTTAAAATGCACAATATTGTAAACAATTTAACCTTATTTTAATGTAATAAAAGTCTCACAAAATATATCAAAATACTTTATTCCGCAATTTTCTTCATGCCCAACCCTCTTGAGCCTCCAATAAAAACAGTTCATATAATGCCAAATAAAAAGAAAGCTGTCTTGAGTTGCTTTCCACTTAGAGCAGGTCTAGGCCGTATTCTTGAAATTAGTAACAAGTTTAGTTTTAGAGAGAAAATGCCAAAAATGAGCCAAAATTTCCCCCATAAACATGCTCTTGGTTACGGTGGCAAGGAAAAACTGCCTTTTAACAGCAAAAAAACAAGGATTAATAATATTGCAGGGATTTTTCTCTCAGTTGAAAATAAACATACAAAATGCCAGTATTTTCTTAAATAATATCCAATATATACTGTATCCAACAACCGTAGAATTATATCCGCAAATAAAATAAGCATTAGCTGACTAAATGTTAATGTCTCAATCAAAAAATAGCTAATAATAATTTTGACTATGTGTCACTGTGTTTGCCACCTTTCCCTGTGATCTCATCCTTTAATTCTGTTCTGTCTCTCCCAGTCCAAGAAAAATGATCAGTGTTGTCTTTTTTGTAAACAAAGCTAGCATTTATTAGCCATTAGCCTGTTTCTTGTTTAGTTAGTCATTGTCTTGTCGTCTTACTCTCCAATGATTAATTCATGTTTATGTATTAAATAGGAGCATTTGTGCAACATTATCAAAAACTGAATCTCTTTTCAGTTTCAAATCACAATTAATAGCCAATGTTGATGCATTTATATTCTAAAAGTTAGCTTCAGCATCAGTGTACTTTTATATTTCATACAGAAGTGCGCCTTTTTACCACTTTTTACCAATCTGTGCCACACCAACGAGACCTGTTTGGTATGTGGCTTTGTAAAGTCATTGTAGTAGTATTAGGATGAGTAGTACTAGACACTTTTGCCTTTTTATTATTTTTTAATGAAAATATAGGGAAATGGAATGGCAGTGCAACTACATCCTTTTGGTCTCGGTGGGGAACGGATTTAAAAATTTAAAGGAAGATCAGAGGTGAGGGCATAGCTTTACCATAGGCTCATGTTCAGTCTTTAGAAAAACAATTCTACATTATTTAACAGCACCTCCGAGCTGAACAAAAGGCCAAGATAGCATAAGGAAGTTGTGTCCCTATTTACCCCTGTCCACACAATAGATGATAGTATATAACCATTCATTTTAGGCAATTTCTCAAAGTAGACTTTCCAAAACATCACGTGATGGGTTCCTCCATACAGTACACAACCAATCACTATTAGACTTGAAGCAATGTCAAAAAATCTAGACCCTATAAGAAAACTATTTGATAGTTTTCATTTTTGCCTGTCTCATATGGAAAAATGAGAAGTCAGTGCTTATGACTGCAGCTACACATTTTGGGGGCAATTGAGATAAATGTTCTTGCTATTCCAAACACCACACTATCCACCACCAAATATCCAACTATATTTTTACAGTTTATCCCCAGAGAAACATAAATATCTGTAGAATCAATATATTTTTGTATGCATTTAGTCAAAAGTTCAATGTTTACTGCAACCTCATTGGCCTAGGTTTTGTTTAGAAATTTGTCACACTAGCAGCCACTTGATATGAACACTATTTCTTTATTAGCACTGACCTTTTTCAATAGCAAAGATTAATTCAGTAATTTATGTTTCTGTTGGATGCACATTAATATTAATAGCCCTGTACTCTCTGGAATCATTACTGCTAGAATAGTTCAATGCACAATTTAAAGAAAGGTTCAACGTAAAACTACTACTAAAAATTACATGCTTTCTCATAACTACTAATTATTCAGATCATTTCAGCTATTGCTAAAATATAGGAATGCCCCAAGATGGCCGCCAGTCAAAGTGTTGTGTTCCTATACTTTGTTTTAGTAAATTTAAGTGCACTTTTTTTTTACCTTGCAAAACTTTTCTTTCACAGTGGTTAATCTGTGTTGATTGTCAGTTTAAAAAATGGCATTTTAAAAAAATCCATAGCAGTTATGCTAGGAAAATAAAAAAGTACAATAATAATTTGCCTCCTATCAACAGCATTATTGAAATATTGATTCTACTAAGTCCAATTTGGCAACATGATTAAAACATAAATGCAACATTAAAACAGTGCAAAACTTGTCATTAAAATATAACAAAACTAGCTTTTGCCTAGCTCAAATTTACTTGTGTTTAACTATATATGAGAGTATAACATATACAGTATTTTACTTTAATAACTGTGCCAAATTATATTTGTAAAAAATGGCTGTTACAGATGAGGCTAGAGGTGGTAAAGCTAATGAATACTGAAAACAAAAATGTATGCTAATTCTACTTGTGCTCTGTTTGCTTGGTTAGGAATCCTAATTTACCTAATTTATTTTCCTTTATATAGCCCTATACAAAGAGTTCTGATTTTTCAGGGGCCAACTGCCTCTAGAACCAATTAGTTAGACATTCAACCAATCAAAATGTAGAAGCTTGTACCAAATGTAAGGGGTGGGGGCTTGTGCCTGTATCTAAGAGTTAGCCCTGCTATTTATTGATGATCATACATATATATATTCTTAAATGGCTGCTTATGTGAGCCAGGCTTTACCAAACACGAATAACTGGGACTATTTTAAGGCAGTAATTATACTGGCTAGACTGACTTTTTTATTCCAAAACATCTTTGTATGAGGTCAAAGAATCAGAATTGGGTGTTTTCTTGAGAAATTGCAACACTTTTTACATCTAGTAATATTATTTAGAAGTAACAATACTTGAGTACATTTTACAGCTACTCTGCCCACCTCTGCAGAGGATCTCCAGGACAGCTAAGTTAAAATGCCACCCATGTGACCAGTGCACATGAAAGAAAGTGTACCCATCTCACCTGGGGCATGTAGCAGTTATTAAATATTAATAAGCCCTTCATTTAAATGACTGGCAGTAATGACTGGAGTAAGGTATGAAGACTGCAGGGTACTGTAGTTCCCATAGACAGTTGTAATAGGACTCCCGGTGCGTAGAAAGAAAGGGAGGAATATAACTATGGCTCTGTCTTCCATTGAGCCGAAGATCCCCGCTGCACCCTGAGAGGTGCCACTCTTGTGATGCTTATTAATCCAGAGAATGAAATGAGGTTAACAGCTCGGAGGGCCGTCAGTGCTGCTCTGTGATCCGCTGATGGAGTAGACTCTGGAGTTTTTGACAAGGATAAATGAAGATGGGATATGTATGATTTTTAAAAAAGTCAAGTACTCAACATGACTGACAGATGAGATTAAAGTTTCATTTTAGGACTCTGGCTGATGTTGAATTGTTAATGAAAAATACCATTAGCAGAGGTGGAAAGTGAATAGACATTTATACTGAGTACATTTTCTACAACATATCTTTACTTTAACTCAAGTAAATTTGTTCAATCTCTAAATGAGTAGAGACTTTTTTTTACCTTTGTGTAGGTCGTAATAGTAATAGTAGTCAGAGCAGAAAGAATCACTCAAATCATTCGTCTTAAAGAAGGATGTATTTGCTGTTTTGCCGACCGGCTATGGCAAAAATCTAATATACCAGCTGGCTCCACTGGTAGCTAAAAAAGCTCACCTTGTCCGTTGCTCTGATTGGTCAGAGCGCTGATCTGTTACGTGCGGAAGCAGTTTGAATGACATCCTTTAATTCCACCTCTAGGCTTGAGCTCTGTCTATGGACCGTCCCCAGACTCTACATTTAATGTTATAGTCTGGCTTGTCAGGCTAATTAGTACCAGTACACAGTGGCAAAGTAGGGAGTAAGAGTACTAATAGTAATAGTGGTGGGAAAAGTAATAGTAGCACTAGTGGTAGTATAGTAGCAGTAATATTGGTTGTTGTAGTTACAAACAGTATGTAGTAATAACCGTAGTAGTATTAGTAGTGGTAGCAGTAAGTACTATTTTTTTATAGGTATTTTTTACCTGTGCAAAAAGGTTGGTAGTAATAGTAATAGTGATAGTCGTAGTAAAAGGAAAAGTAGTAGTAGCAGTTGTATTCATAGCAGTAGTCACGTGCAGTAAGTAGTTGCACAAGTAGAAGCAGTGGTGGTAGCAGTAAGTACTTTTTTTCAGGTATTTTTTTTTTACCTCTGCAAAAGGTTGCTAGTAATAGTGTTAGTCATAGTAAAAGTAATGGGAAAAGTAGTAGTAGTAGTCGTGGTTGTATTAGTAATAGTCACACACAGTAAGTAGTAGTAAAGGTAGAAGCAGTAGTAGCAGTGGTGGTAGTAGTAAGTACCTTTTACTTAACTAAACATTCTATACTTTTTACCTTTACTCAAGTAATAATTCTGTTGACTACTTTTACTTCTATTTAAATAATATTTGAAAGTACTTTTACTTACTTCTGAGATAGATTGATGTGTCACCATGTTTACTACTTTCCTCTATAACTGTCGCTCCTAATCCCATCCACTTTTCCCAACCAACACACTCTCTTTGTGTATTCAAAGTGCCACACAACATTACATGCTTTATTTTCACCTCTGATTCCATTTACTTATTTGTTTTATTTCCCTAATCGCGTGACATTAAATGGGATTGTGCTGATCAGGGGCGTCACCTACGATACACAAATTATTGCTTTAATCAGTTGCATTTCATCCTTGTTTTGACAATATCAGCGCGAGTGGAAATGAAGCCCTATCATTTACTGACTCACACCTATCACTTAATGCTGTAATCTGATTGGACGCACTGGATCTAATAGCTGTTTGTGTCTTTGTTGTGGTGACAGAAGGGGCTTTGGGTTTACCTTGAGTAACCTGCAAAACATAATAGATTAATGTATTCTATTCAGTCATTTAGCAGAAACATCTTAGTGCAATATTCACAAGTACAGCATTCCAGAGATGGAACACTTGGACTTGAGTTTTTCCACAAACCAGGACATGGAAAAACTTGGACTTGGTCTTGGGAACTGCACTTGTGTCTAGTTTTCTTGTTACGCTGAAATCAAAGACAGCGCTCCACAATATTTAGGGCTACACCAAAACATCAACTGTTTTGTTCTGAAACTAAAATCCCAATCGACATGTCAAGTGTTGGAATACTAATTCTGCTGACTCAACTCGGACTTGGACTCACCTTCAGTTCATTTGGACTCTACTTCAATAGATTTGGACTGAACCTTTACTCGTCTTGGACTCTGTTATAGGTGACTTGGACTAGCATTTTAACTTAAGATGACTTGATTCGGACTTGACCTAAATATTTTTTGGGGTAACTTGGACTGGGACTCCCACTTCATGTGCTAACGACTCAACTCGGACTTGGACCAGTCTTTAGTGACTAAGGCTTAGACTTGCACTTGAACGCTGAGAACTTGGGACTCAAAAACTGGTCACTTGATTACAATACTGCAGCATATATTTTGTAAAGGAATTTAAACTGCATGTTAGGATATTCTACTTCTTTTGCACAATCAGAAAAAAATAAATAAATGCAAATGTAATTATGCAAGATACAATTATGATTCTGCTCTTGTCATCTGGAGGTGTAATCATGTTTGATTAAATGTAATTCTATTTCTGAAAAAAACTTTTCTCATAAAAACCCATTATGTCAACATGTTCATGCACGGTGGATTAAAGAAAATATTGTTAAGCACGTTCATATTCGTGAATATTGCATTGTAGCTCATGTTTCAGGAATTGCTTTATTGTTAGACATCTGTTAAATCATAATCAAATTAGAACATATTTAGTATTTTTGTAGTGACTTTTTCACACATTTCAAGAGCAATGACAAAACTGTTGAATTATTATTATTATTATTATTTTAAAGCATTTTTAGAACTCAACTTTAAAAAGAGATTTTGGCTTCAGTATCAGAGAAACTAAAGTGTGACAAAATTCAAATTATTCCAACTAGTTTTGGAAGTTATATTTGAAGTCAGTAACCTGTAATTATGCACCGTGTCACCTTTCCTGACCCCAGCAGTGTAGGACAGACTAGTTTCTTGGTGAAGGGCCACTCCTGAGTGTATGAGGGGCTCCGAGTGGCCCCTGAGCGGACTCTGAGCAGTACTGATCTATGCGCTGTGTGTCTATGAGAGATGTAATTAACTCAAGGACTGGCTCAGTCTGATGTTGGACTAAATTTTGTGTTTGCATAGTGATAAGGACTGCTGTTTGAAGGGATGATATCCACTGAGGACACAGGTACTGCTTAAATAACCAATGAATTGGGAAATGCTGGCCAGAGTACTCTTGAAATAGAGGTCATTGAATTTTTTGCATATTTTATATTTGTGATGGATGCCAGGAAATCCTTCACCTTGTACTTTTATATGCTTTTGAAATATATTCGCACTGCATTTCCACTCTGTGCCATAAGTCAATTTCACACAAATGTAGTCAGAACTGATGCCAAAGTGTCCAAACAAGCATTTCTCTATTTAAATATATTAGGGTTAAGTTGATTAAAGCTTTACACTATCTGAGGGGACATGCAGATATTGTGCACCTCTTGCAAAAACTGCAGCTGAAGCCAAGTTATCCAATACAATTAACTATGAAATTATGCAAATTATAAAGAACATCTGCTTTAGAGATACTATAGAATAAAAGTGAACATGCGGTCTACAGTTGATGGGATTTCTTGTCAGGATGTATTGATGCAACAATACAGTGAAAATATTGCTTTATTTTACTTTGGGGACAACAATCACTAGGTCTCCATAGCCTCATGCTGTTGAAAGAACTATTAGCAGCCAAAAATGTCTCGTACTTTGTCTCAAACAAAGCAAACCAATCAAAAAGCAGTCTTTTCCAGCCATTGCTTGTTTGTTTACCATTATTAAATGTTTAATAAGATAAATAACATACATAGGTTGTTTCTGAATGTCATTCCTGATCACTATAGTGCACTATGTAGTGGTCACGCTATTTTGTAGTGGTGTCTGAATGTCCAGTAAATGAAAAGTAGTGCACTCAAAGTTTCCCACAATGCATTATGAAAAGTGGTGGACGTCAATGGTCACAATAGACCATAATGCTTTGCGAGTTCTGGAGGAGAACAGCGGGTCCGCGGCAGATCTTTAAATGGTACACAACCTGTTTAAATGAAGCCAGATTTTTACTTTCTGTCTTGTTGTAATCATGAATAAATTACTCTTAAACAAGTTGTTAGGGTTTAGAATTGCTAACATTAGTTTAGCCTTAGCTTGTACAGATGAATAAACAATATCTTCCTTCCTAAGCAAAAAGAGCTGCATTAACACGTTAAATATAACCCGTATGAATATTATTTCTCTATAAATATGAATTATATCACTCAGGCAAGCTTTTGTTTTATTCATACGCCAGAGTCATGTGATTAACAGCGGGCGAAAATCTGTCTTCTGAATCTGTCCACTAACTATATAGATTTCTATATACAGGGTATCCCAAAGGTCTCAAAATGTGATTAAAGGCGATTGTGTTAAATCTAAGGCCTTAAAAGTTTTAAATACTATGAGTAGGTATTAAAATTTGTTCATCTTAAAATTTGTCTAAACATTGTGTTAATATTACAAAATTCATTGAAATGTATGATTAATTCTTTATCTGTTAGACTTTTAAAATGAAATCCTTGAGTTGAGAAAGTAGTTTTTTTTTTAGTTATTTCTTTTGTGTAAAATTCATACAGATAATTATTCTGTTGTTGATGATACTCTAAGTGGCATTAAAAAGTCTTAAAATGGTCTTAAATTTCACAAGATATTGCCCTGATATAGTACAGGAGAATATAGTGATTGAGGGGTAAGGGGCAAGGGATTGTGCAATCTGAAGGTTATGGTTTGATACAGGGATCAAGGGGGTTATAGTAGTAGGGTTAGTACTAGTAGTTGTAGTACTTTTTCCGCCTCGGCTTGTATGTGGGGCCCAATGCAAGTAGTGTGCGTACAGGAAGATTCCACTGTTCTCTCACTACTATTACACAGAGACAAGAGCCAGCAGCCATTAACCAGCCATTGCTCACACTGTTGCCCCTACAGCATATAATATAAGGCGGTTCCTATCTGCCCTTCAGAAACATATTTGTAACTTGAACAATGCCTCCAGCTTTAGTACAATGGTGAAGAAATATGAGGCCTAAGATTTCTGGCCCATTGGCTGAGATGAACACTTCCCTGCAGCCACATCATTAGTTTACTGTCCTCTTCTTCCACCCTTCAGCTGTTTGTCACATGAGTAAAAAAATTGTAACCCGACGGACCCTAAATGCATCACGCAGAAAATATGTGAAGCTTTACTGCACTGAAATACTTTGAACCAGTTCGAACAATGGCCAAATCAACTTGTGTATAGCATTTGCATAGAAATTGCTTCTAGATCATGAGATGGGTCCTCAAAAGGCACTCTGCTGTCTTTCTATGTTGCAAATAAACTGAAATCGTACTGCAAAGCTTTGAGCTCCAATCACTTTGGGAACAATGAGCGCTCCTCAAAGGAAGACGGACATGATGAGAAAAAACGTCTTAGAGTAGGCTACATGTTTACAAAAAGGGCAACCAAACAGGATTTACAATGTGCAAATTCTCCATGCACTGCTTGCTTTTAAGATATGTGTAATTTACATGCCTTTGGTCCTCCAGAACACATTCCCACCTGTTTCATATTCATATTGAGCTTGTATAAGGGGTCCTACAAGGTCAAAAAATATTGCTATTTTTTAATACAGAGCAGAATTTGACCACAGTTCTAACCACATTGAGCTAACCATGGTCTCTCCCACACTGGAAAATCAAATAGTGGCTCTTACTTAGAGAAGTAAGTTATCTGTACTTAGTTAGTCCAGATAGTTACAGTTACTTATTCCAAATGTTTTGAATAAACTCAAAACTAAATGTGGCAATTCATAACACACTTGTTTTAAGTACATGTGTTTGTTCATGATTTTAATTGTTTTGCACTATTTTAGCTGTATGTTTGTTTATATTAAGTACAGGAATTGCAGAAATATTAACAATGATTGACTCTTCTGTCAAATGTTTATCCCATTTACAGAATTACCTTTGCCAACTTAAAGATGCACTAACAGATTTTTTCCCTTGTATTTGAGGAGAACTGCTTTAGCCAATAGCACAGCATCTCTGAAATAAAAATGAGACTCTGAGACCTCAACTGGGCTTCATTATAAAGGAAGGGGGAACTAGAGTAGGAACTGAATTTTCTGATGGTCCCATTCGGATCAGGGAGTCTGTCATTGGTCAAGTCTAAGCTTGTGCACGTCTTTAAATACTGGAGTAATGGTGGCAGCAAGTCCGAGTTTTCACATTCTCATAAATGTGAGTAGTGGTAAAAATTAAAGTAATTTAATTTCAGTGTGTTATTATAATTCATGTACAAAAACAGGAAAGCATATTCAGCGCATCTGAGCAATATTGTCAGATTTTTTCAAAGACTCCTTAAGATAAAGTAAGGGTTTTCCCAATGTTTTTGAGTTTAATTACCTTGAAGGGGAGCTACTTTGGGAGTGAGGCAGGGTACACCCTGGACAATCCTAGCCATTGTCACAAGACTGAGAGAGGCCCACACTAACCAACAACCATAGTCATATTTATTCATAAGTGATAAACTTGTAGTAGCAATATTTCAGTGCAATTAAGCTGTTTGTATGGAACAATGTGACTGCTAATTGCTAATACTAGTTGATATTTTTCTTTATTTTGACAGAGAAACCCCTAGGGTGTGTTATATGTACATGTGCGTCATGGTTGCACAAGAAAACTGTGATAAATGGTGGAGAGGCTCACAGTTGTAACCCTGAATGAACGCCAATTAGCTCTGATTGTGGCCTGACGCCGGGGGCAAAGTGGTTCCTTTGTAGACCGTAAAATTGATATTATTAGGCATTGAAATTATAAAAATTATGGCGGAATACTCAGCAGTGAATTTTTTTTTTATTCTGATTTTGTAACCCAGTTTATAGTAATCATGATTCTATTTTGATAAAGCTGCTAATAATTTTTAGATAAATAATTTTATTGCTATTGTGTGGTATTGTGCTATGTTTTAGTTTGTTTTTTTTAAGTTGATTGGCATACATTTATTTTTTACAGTCATGCTTAATCTGGGCCATGGCTTCATCTTGGACTCCAGGGATCCGCTGTTAGCTATAGCGCTGATATTTTGAAAGCTTGAGATAGTTTGGCTGTGAGTGTCAGGAGACCTCCCACAAAGCAGCAGTATATTAAAGAATATCCCGTCTCTCTGTTAACTTTTTAATGGATATTTCTTTCTGATGCTGCAAATGTGGCTTGCCTGGCTGTACTTAAGATGCTAATGCTTTTGCCCCAGTGTAACTCTGGACTTTGTGGAGCTAGTTGTTGTGCAGTGAACTCCAGAACTATTTTAGGCAAGTGGAAATAGAGGATTTTCACTCTTGCTAAAGGCATAGCGGCAAACAAAAGAAAACAAGCAACAAGCAATTGGATCCTACTGTAACCACACAAACACTTGATACTAGGCAATGTTACAAAATACAATCCCCAGAAATTGATTTGGGATTTAGGATTGGACACACTAATAGTCTCTTTGTTCCATTCACTGTGGAGAATGTGAATGAGAATGCCAATAAGCATCTTGCAAATAAAACCTAATGAAAGGTTTATTTGGTAAGAGATGTTGTGCACTATATGGCATACCACACCACTCACAGTTACATAGTGAAATACTGATGCAGTGTGTTTTCTAAATAGGGCCATGTTCTACAGAATGCCAAATATACTAGGTAATGTTTATGCAGTGACAGTAGTCTAGCCCATGTTGCATGATGTGAGATATTCATTCATTCTTCTTCTGCTTATTCCTGTTAGGAGTTGCAAGAGGTTGGAGCTCAGTAATTATGGGCCTGAGGCACACTGGGACACACTCAACAATAGGCAATAGACTTTGGACAGTGGGAGGACGCTGGTTACCTAGCACAGCAATCTGGATTGTTCACAAACTCACAAAATCCATCTTGTCAGGCTCTTGCTGATTCATTTGGGTCTGGACCAGTGGTGTGGCATTACTGATGTGAGTGGGTGGGCAATGCTTGTTATCAACATGGCGTATGCTGCTACATTTACAAAAACAGCAAAAATCTTCTAACATGTTTATTGTGTTGTGTGTATTTGTGTGTATTGTGTAGCTGGTGCTTTATCCAATAACCTCTAGTATTCTACTGAAAGGGTCCATATTATGCTGTTTTTGTGTCTTTTAAATTCATTTTGGACACCTCTAGATCAGCATCTTACATTTTGTTGGTCAGAAAATGCATTAATTATTGAAAAAAACTTTCAACTCATCATTTGACTCTGTGAGAAATGCTCAGATTAGGTCCCTGTCCCTTTAAGAGCCCTTGGCCCAGCTGCTGTCACGCCCCTTCACATGTGCTGCTGCAACACTGCAGGCCACGGTGGGTTTGTTTGGCTGCTGCGAGGGAGGTGTGAGCTGAATGGGACGGGGCCATGAGGGGGAAAAAGCGTGGTCAGGTGGAAATGGCAGCCATCAGTGAAACAAGACTTTTCTGTCTTTTCAGGAAGTCAACATAAATAAATAGAGGATTACTCAACCATGCGTGAATGAAACAAAAACACAACTCCAGGTATGTTTTTGATGCAGGAACACCATTAAAACATGGTAGAAAGCTCAGAAAAGTCGATTTTGCATAATAGGGCCCCTTGAAAGTCCCGCCCCTTTTCAAATGTTTTCAACTGAAATAACAATCCTATAAATTTAAGTTTGAATACTGTGTTTAAATTCAGTTTTGTATACACTTGTTCTACATCTTCCAACATTGCTAGAAAGTCATGCAATGCCAAATGTTATGACTACACTTAATGGAAGGCAGCCTTTAGTTTGAAACAGTTTAGAGCACTTTTTGTACAGCCAAAATCTATTTGACCTTCACACACAAAATTTAATCTAGTCCAATTTTACCTACACCAGGACCGAATCAGAAGTCAGCGTACGTTTGAAAATTGTGCCACAAAACTCTTACTATGTCCCGGTTCCTTCCACTTTATAGGTCTATTACCTGAACCCACTTGTATTTGATGGTGTCGGCGGAACCTCGAACAGGTTTTTACCCAAAAGCCACCCAGCCCGTCTTTTTTAGCTTCAAGCATAAAAGAGTATAAGGTGCCATTTTTCTCCGAAGCACTATTGGAGCTCTTATTACAAGGCTGATAAAACACCAGACTGGCGCATCATTCTTTATAACCATCTCTGAAGCTGCATTGAACTTTCACCGCGAGGCACTTTTTGGAAGGGGAAAGCTGATAAATGTCAGGAGTGCAGAAAACCCAAGCGTATAAAAAAACTAGTGTTGTCTTTGTGAGTGAATATGGCAGTTTCTACAGCCCAGAATGCCAGGTGTCCAAAGAGCACCTTTCACTCACATCTGCCATTTTCTGCACGGAGGGGGAAGGTTTCCTGAATGCCGTGTGTGTGATTGGGAATGTCAACGTGACTATTCTGAGCTGACATCTTCAAAAAGGATCTTACTTTTACTCTGTCATTTACAGTAGAGTGCAAAAGTCTTAGTTTTTGAAAAGTGGCTTTGAACAAGGAAAGGTCTATCAATGTACAAAAATACACAAAATTGCCCCCCCCCCCCCCCCCAAAAAAAAAAAAAACGACGAAAAATCCAAACAAGCAGGACTTAAAGAGGGTAGACCTCTGCCACTGGTCCTATCACACAATACTAAAGGTTTAGTGCCCAGGCATAAACTCATACTTCTTCTATTTCAGGGGTAAATGCTTCCATTGAGCCACAAACCCCTGATATCTCACACTGGTAAAGCTACTAAAACTAATCATTTGTTCTTTTAGTGAGTGATGTTAGTAGTAGACCTCTGCCTGTGCACTGATCCTATCTTGCAGTCATAAAGATATAGTGCCCTGACATGGACTCAAAGATCTTCTAGTTCAGGGGTAAATGCTCTAGCCACAAAACCCATATACAGTTTTATTAAAATTAAATTAAAAGAATTGTTTATTTTAGTGAGTGAAGTTAGTATCTTCGGTCCCTAACTCAAAATATTACAAAATCTATTTAAATACTGCTGGATCTGAACAGTGATCTGGATCCACACAAAAAATATAATTTTTGTGCTTGGCCCGTTATGTCCTGAAATTTTCATGACATAAATAAAAAATAACAGCGTATTTCTCTCTGCACAATTTTTTTTGCACAGTATCTGACAAGCCAGCGACAAACTAGTTAAAATAAATGTCTTGTAGAATAGAAAAGCGTTATGTGCCGAGGACTGTTTGTTTTTGTGCTTAGCTGTTGATCTATAGCATTCCCTGCTAGCTTAAATGTGTGTTTCTTCAATGCGTTGCCAGATCCTGCTGAGATGTGATAATAGCCAGCCCACAATCCTTACAAAAGCAACACACAAGCAACCACACAACAGCTCCTGATACCATCTCACGCGCACCTTCATAAATAATGACTTATTGTGGCTTTTCATTCATGTTTGATGCGTTGGCCGTAATAAAACATGTCACACTTTCCTTTGTGAATTATTTTCTACAAGTATTGGGAAGAGGTCTAATTCAGAGTGACTTGCAGTTTAATTTATATTCATGAATGTAGCATGCAGCTGTTAGGGAGCACTCGTCAAGCTGTTGTACTTCTTCTTCAGGCACACATCATGGCAAGTGTTTATTTATACAACTACTTGTGTGATATTCTGTAAAGTGGACAACTATACTATGCTCTGTACATATCCCCAAAGGCAAATTCAGACATCTAAATAGTCTAATATTGGAAAAGGTGAGGATTTTGATTTCAGAAAGTTATCGTCTTTGTTTTTGACCCATTTTGTTGTAGCTGATTTCAGTAATGGTAAAAAATATTGTTATTGTAGTTTGTTTGCATCTTAAGATCACCATTCATTGATTGCATTTATGCCACTTTAAATTGAATCTCTTTTTGCCCAGTTATTTTGATGTATGTTGCTATTGTGGCACTAATGCTAATGCTTTCATTGACCAGGGTAAACTCTACTTCAGGCCCAAAGTAGCCAGGACAGGCTCCAGCCACTTGCAGCCCCTAAAAGCATAAAGCAGGGATGCATGATAATACTAGAACATTTAGAAAGATCACCACTTGGTTAAGATTTTCTTTTTCCTTTTGGCTTCTCACTTCTTATTCAGGGTGGCCACAGCGAACCAGTCGCACAGTAATGTGGCAGGTTTTTACGTTGGATGCCCTTCCTGTTGCAACCAGCCACATACAATGACTGGAGTAGGCCATGTGGGTCACAACGACAGTATGCGTTCAGGTGAGAATCGAAACGACTATCCTCCGGTTGCTGGGCAAACGTTTAACCCACTGCACCACCATCACCCCACACCAGCCGGTTAAGGTTGAAAATTAAAATATATATTAAAATCAGTAGGGAGTTGGATAGTTTGTACACAATAAAATGAATGTAAATAACTAGATTCTGAGTAATTTTATTAACAGAAAATGCCAATTTATATGGATTACATTTTATGTAAATAGTATACACTTATGCATACTTTATATTCCTATTGTATTTCACACGCTTTCTTAAATGCCTTTTTTTGCCTGTTGTTAAATTATTATGGTTTATTTTATACCTCAGATTTCATGTGGCCTTCAGTGTGGACAGCAAAGAATTTATTGTACAGGCAAACGTTTCCTTACTGTGCATATGCTTTGACTCTTGACTATATATTTTGCAATTGTTTCATTTGCTATTATAAACAACAATATATCACAACACAAGCCTCTAAAGATTGCTCTTCAAGTTCTGAAGTTACCTAGAAGCTTTTGTTGCTCTTTATCATAGGGTTCAAGTGTTGTTGTCTTGTTAGTAATCATTTATTCTTTTCAACATGTTTGCAACAGGTGTTTGCTCAGCATACTTCCCTTTCAGATCCTGTCTTGTACTTGAAATAAATACAAATGCATGTATTTTCCCCAACACTGTACTTTTCTCTGCTGCCTTTGGCCGTTAAGTGTGTGGCCTGAAGTGTGTGATCTAAGTGAACTCCGGCTGTGACTTGGTACGGCCTCTGCTGATGTGACTGAGCGCTACATAATGGGCGGCTAAAGAAAAGAACAGCGAGAGGAAGGAGAGCTTTTGATTGGCCCCACAGACTACACTCTGGCAGTTCAGTCAACAGAGTGGAGCATTGATGAGGTTCTGAATAGACCGCATAAAGAATGGGCCTTTTGACAGCCGTGTGTGAAAGTTACAGCACGGCTTGTATTATCATAATTACTTCAAATCATAATTTAGACTAAAATGTAGCAAAAGGATGGCAGAAAACATAATAATTGTACAGCTGTAGTACATGGAAAGTACAGTTAAAAGTTTGTAAATAATCCATATACAAGGTTTTAAAATGAATATCTTAATGGTATTGTGGGTGGTAGCAGCAGTGGTTGTAGCAGTAGAAATAGTAGTAGTTGCCCCAGGAGTAGTTGTCATTAGTAGTAGTGCTAGTTTCATTAATAATAACAGTGCTTTTACTTGAGTATAGAGTTTTTGTACTTTTGAGTTGTAAACATGTATGGTAGCCCTGCAGGGACATATTGCTGTTCATGAACATTGCATTGGAAATAGGTTTTATGAAATAGATTTCATTCACAACGCCTCTAGGCTCAGTGTTAAGCTAAATCTGCTCAAAAATAATCATCTGAGTGTTCTTCTCCTCCAGTAGTGCTCAGTTTGTCCTGTCTGAGCATAAACACAGGGTTTTATAGAGTGTGCTTTTTTTTATTTGACAAATGCAGAGAGTGGTATTTCATGTGCATATACACTGTTGAAAACATACTTGTGTATCATTAGGTCAGCTATATTCTCTAACATGACCTTTACTGACATTCTCATGTGTGCTTTCTCTGGCAGTGTTTTGTGTAGCAGCTCACTCAGCTGACGGAGTCCATGGCTTCAGTCACACACTGCTGTACATTTTCAATCCACTTAGACTGTTTCTTGTGAACTTCCAGCTACTATGCCGTGCTGTGGTAAATAACTCCCTTATAGAAGTGGCAAAGAAAGCTTCAGCTGCAGACTGTTTGGCCATGTATGATGACTTTCATGACTGTCTATTTATGATATCAAGTTACATCAAATATCAAATTAACATCAAATATTTGGTTGGCAATAGGTGTTACCAAATAAATGCTTTTACAAATTTTCAATTAACATTTTAATGGTTTTGGAAGAAGCAAGTTTTATGCATCTTCAAGCATAATAGCTACTTGTATTGATCAAGACCACCACAAAAATATCACTCAAAACAGCATATGACAAACAAACAAACTGTCAATAAAGTTATCAGCACTGGGTAGTAATGAGTCACAATTACTTAGAGTAGTTTTATCGCAACATACTTTTTACTTCTTGAGTAATAATAATCTTACTTCAGTACAGTTTTTATGTTGTGAAAAATGTAAGATTTGGATTTATTTATTTTTTTTATGTTTCTTGTAAAATTTATTTATTTTATTTTGATTGTAATTTATTTTTTACTTTTTTGTTTATTATTATTGTTTGGAAACACCAAAAACATAAATCAGACATTACTTCAAAACAGATACTGAGTACTACTTTTAACTTCTGCTTGAGTAATATTATTTTGAAGTAATAATATTTCTACCTCAGTACAATTTTGGCCACTATTGTACTATTCAAAATTCTGATAACTTACTACAGTTTTTTTACAGGGTGCACGGGTCTTGCAGCTTTGGGTATGAGACAGGATAGATCCAGGTTCATTTAATTAGTTTTTTTTTTTTTAATGAATGTCCCACTGAGATTCAGAATCTCTTTTGCAGGGGAGTCCTGTGGACCCTCTGGGAGAGGACTATTGCTTCTATACACTTCACATCCACATTCATTCACTATAGGCTTATTAAATTCCCTGGTTACCTCCTATATATCTGGATGTCTTTGAGTAGTGGTTCCTCAGATCTCCTGGAATCTCACTTTAAAGCCTTTTGTAAGCAATTTCCCCTCTTATTCCCTCGGCTCTTGTGCAAACGCTTGCGGATGTTAGCGCTGTTGACATTAGTCGTGTTGGCAGATACCCGGGATATTGGGAGGGGACAGCCAAAAGTGTATGCTCAGGTCCCTATGGCAGCATTCAGCGTCTGTCTCAGTGACCCAGAACTTACCTGCCACCTCATTTCAATGCTAATGTAGCGGTATGGGTATTTTCAAAGCTATTTATTATGAATCAGCTTGCCTAAGAGGCGCAGGCTAATCCCATAGATCCCACCAGAGCTGTCGTGCACCGAGAGGTCACACAGATCTCTTTTTATTCCCAGGGGACGACCGCGAGCTTGACACATTCCTTATTTTATTCCGTGTTTGGGCAAGGATGCAAGGATTAAGCAACACTTTAACATTGTGATAAGCTTTCTTTTTTTTGCAATATCAAATGCAGTTATAACCCAGAGCTGTAGGGGCGAAGCTATCACCGGTAATGACACTGTCTGCGTTTGAATAGACGGCGTCAAAATGGAACGTATTTGTATAACAGGAGGAAAAAAAACAGAAAACAATCTCAAAGAGCCCCCAGCTGTTTGCTTTAATGCACAGGAAGAAGAAATGGAGCCGTTCGGAGGTCGAGTGGTGAATTTGAGTCATTTTGTTTGTCATTGCAGAGGAGATGAGAATTGTTTGGACATTATGTGACTTGACATTGCAGAGACATGGTGCTTAATAACTATAAGCTTAAGGCAGTTGTTTGAGGTACGTGCAAAGAGAAAAATACTGGCATCAGTAGTATGGCATACAGTCAATCAGTTCAGCTGAAAGATGCAAATAATACCAAATAAAAAAACATTGACTATCATCTACCATTTTGCACAGTACATGAGTTTGTCCAATGCCATTTTACTTCCACCAAGGAGGTAATGGTTTGGTGAGTGTTTGTTTGTTTGTAAGACTGTAAGCAAGATAAATCAGAAAAATAAATCAAGAGAGGTCAGGAATAAGTCAAGGAAGAAAATATTTGTTTTTTATGTGGATGTATGGCACCATTTGGATCCAGGATCTATGATTCTATTCAATTATTAGATAGTCCTAAAGAGGCCAACTCCAGCCACAAGGGGTTAATTATTTTTGGTAATCACTCTCTGAATCTTGTTTTTTAGTCAGTTTTTAGTAGATTTTTTACCATTGTGAGGTCTATGAGCTTTAGTTTCAAAGAATAGAGGATTTACCCCTGAACTTGAAGAAGACATCCATGTCCAGGTCTAATACTAATAATGGCCTAGATTTATTCATAATTAGATTTTTGCACCTATGGGCTCTCCAACCACCATGCATAGTCAAGGTGGGTACAGTATCTTGCCCAAGGACACAAGGACAGTATGGACTGGGGAGCAAAGGATTTGAACCACTAACCCTCCAGTAATAGGAAGGCTGCTTTACCTCCTGCACTGTCCACTGTCTGGGCTCAGTACCATTGTGAGATATGGCCAATGCCCCTGTTCTCCCTCTAGTGCCACATTTATTCCACAGGACATTTTGGTAAATCGAGGTGCCAAAAATATATAGATGGATTTTTCACTGAAAGCTGAATTTTTGTTGCAAATTGAAACTGTCACAAACTGCAGGGTGTAAGTCACTATTTGCTGCATTGTCATGTCACTGTCGCGTAAACAAAACAAAATACAGCTTTCTTCATGTAAACAATGACATCCCAAACAGCTATTGACTGCTGCTGACAACTACAGCTCAAATGTCAAAATATTCTTTTGTTCCTCAAAAACAATAGTCTGATGATATATTCAGAGAGTGCCATTATTGCCCTCAAGAAATACATGGGTTGGGGCTGGAAAATCACTTTTTAAGTTCTGATATTGTAAGTTGACATTTGAAAGAACATAAAATAAAAAGATGGCATTTATGCAGCTTTTTAGCCAAGAAACAGCAGACATTTCTCACTGACAACAGTATGCTCCTTACCTCAGGACAGCAAATAAGTGTGAAAATCAAGTGTACATTATCGTGGGGAATGTGCATATTTTACATTAGCGACTTGATAATGCCTTGTTCTCTTAGACATATGCTCAAGTCAATCACATGTACCTCCACTGTGTATGTTACAGCAGCCAACGCAAAAGAGCAGAGCTGGATCAGAGAAATGAACAACAAGTGAGAGCATGCTGATGGAAGCTGAGAATGTGTGAACATGAGGATCGCATCCAGAGGTAGGATGGATAGAAGACATAAATCCCTTTCCCAACAATGCAACTGCAGTGCTGTTTGTCAAATAACATAGCATGTTTTGAGGTAAAACATATAAGGTTGCATTATTGATTTGTGGTGATTCAGAATGCACTTCAGCAGATAGTAATCATGTTTGATGCAGTATTTGAAAACATTCAAATTTCTTTCAGTGCATTACATTATTCCTCCCATATTTGCTATTGTTTGTCTTTGTAATGTAGACTTGAGTATACCCATAGAATTTAATAACACATAACAGCACTGTATATGTACAGTATGTCTCACATTCCGCAAATGAATTGTTTTTTCTCCATGTCCTCCTACTCAAATATTTGTTACTAACTTCTAATGAGATTTGTTAAATGCCAATTAAACATGACCTTAGACTGTATATGACTCATACAAAGTTCATCATGTCTGGAATGCAAGTATTTTTATTTCAATATAAATGTTTTTTTTAAGCTCTCCTCTCCCCTATTATTATTTTTTATGACACATTTGTGTGTTGCTTCTTTTTTTTACATTTTTCTTTTTTTCTGCAGTTTTGTGGTCTAAGCAGTAGTAGCCAGCGCTGGAATTAGTGTGTTTCCATTTGCTCCACTCCACTGTATAAAGACATGCATGAATTAGAATTCAACCAATAAAAGTTTCCAACAGAGTCCAAGTCACCAAAAAAAAATAAAAAAATATCCAAGTCAACTCATTGTCACCTGAAAGCCGGTTCTCAAGTCCAATTTGCAAATCCAGACCATTTAAGCAGGGCATAAGAAGAAAATAAAATAAATGATCCAAATGCAGTCACCATTTCAACCGTATATGTGGTTAAAAAAATCCACTAAAACGGTGAAAATATTTTTCTGCGAACAAGTCTTGGATGGAGAAGTCAAGATTATTTTTTTTACTGAGTTCCCACTGTGCACCTGACTGTGAATTCCACTGACTTTAAACTCACAGTATTTAGGCTCACAACTTAAAACCACCTTTGAAAAGATGATTTTGCATACACAGTTCAGGGCAAGTCCATGGTGCACAAGTCCGAGTCATTGATGTGCAGGTCAAAGTCCAAGTCATTTGCGTGAAACTCAAGTTGAGTAACGAGCCACTGCCCTTCAGAAACACGCCAGTCTGAGTCGAGTGCCAAGTCATCAGTTGTTTGTGGAGTCCTGAAAACGAGCCCGATAACTTAACTCCAGTCATCCTTCTGCTTCTGTTATGTCATGCTGTTGACTGAATAATGAGTTTTCCTCCAATACAAGGAAAAAAATCAGGTAGTAACCTTTTATATAATTCATTAATAATATATTGACTTTTCTGGACATCTTTCTTTTTACTCTACACGTCCTGTTTTTGCCTAATAATGATATCACATTAATAAAATGACAGTGCCAGGTGTCATACAGAACAGTTGGGGGTCTGACAGTAAAAAATCTCCCTCTGGTAACTGTCAACACATTTGATCTCTTTAAACATCATTTATCTTTGATTCTTTGACAGGAGCATGACAAAACTGTGACGCCAGGTAGGATGACTCATCGCCAAAGCTCCTCGCCGTCATTATATCAAAACAACACTGCCTTTTTTCATGTCTCTAAAATGGCAAGAGGTGACTGTGAGGTGAACGCTGCCTTCTTGTCTTTCATCCCAGATATGTGAAGATTCTGCTTTCCCCTTCCTTCCCTCGTCTCCCGGTTGACATGCCTGGTATCGGCGCTCCAGATCACGTCGTGGGGTAAAACTCAGTCAGTTTTAATCACACTCCCCTTGTAGAGCTTCCAGGGTCCGTCGCAGGAGGAGGCTGTGTGAGTGAGAGGAATACCAAAGAGGCAACCAGCTCATGATTACGCACTGACCTTATAGGCTATCTCCAAATCTGGATCTGGATCAAACCAAGGTGAGCCCATTTTTTACCCCCAGCAAATGAATGTAATAAAACTTCAAATTTCTTAAAACTGTACATTTCTTGAAGAGTTGCACCCCAAGAGAAAAGTTCAGCAAGTGTCTGTACTATCTGCATTATGCCCCGCTGCGTCTTCCTCCTATTCCACAGCGAATAAAACTGTTGCCTGTGCAGACATGAAGAAGGAGGCAGCCATCAGCGACATGCAGCACGCCTCAGGGCTGTTTCACTGAGCATCATCAGCCCAGTGACACAATCTATCTACTGGAAAACGATTCCACTGTGGGCCAGATGTGGCAACACTGACATCTGCTGGAGACACAGGGGACTGCAAGTGCGTTGCAACATTCAAACAATTCACAAAGTAGCTCAACTTTTGTGACTTTTTTTTTTCAGCTTTGGATTTAAGAACTATAACTTGATTTAGAATTTAAAATTGCATTCAGAAACAAAGCAACGGGGTTTAATGAGTACAAGGTAGTTTTCGAAGTCATTTGGACATTTAAAGGTACTGTAAGCTATGCGCTTGTACTGGTTTGGAAGTAGTACTGCAGTCTGAATCAAAACAATGGTCTGTGGGTTGTCAGTCAGACCCTCCCCCTCAGCTAAAACAGCAGTACCATTGTCAATTTAAACAGGGTTACCTCATATCTTGGGACACCTGTGGGAAATTTTTATGAAATATAAAAAAAAAAATACTGCTGATAGTACCTTTAAAACAACTATATTCTGACGGTCACTCAAACATGTTTTAGCCTCACCAAAGCTACATGCATACAACACTCGCTTTAAAAAACAACCAAACAAAAAATTTATATAACGTTTTACCCTACATACAAAAGGTGTCAAGGTCTACAGTTTGCATTGAGCAGCCATGAATTATACTAAAAACATCAATGACATGAATTTTTACCTAAATGTATTAATAAAATATAACAAATAACTAAAATGGGGTATCATTATATTTTATTTATAATGTAATTTGCCATTACTTATGTGCCGCTGAACTTGGCCAGCAGGGGGTGCTAAGTTCTGTGTATGGTCAGTGTACATCCGGCAAAACAACAGCGACCGATCGTCAAACCGCATGTAGACTGAGCATGCGCGCTGCGGAGCTTGCTCTTCACTTGTTCATGGAAATGGTGAGAAAATGCATTGGTACTGTCTGATATATCTGCTATGAGTCTTGATGTTCGATGTTACTGCTTATTCTGTTCATAATACGCGACCTGTTGCTTATTGTCAACTACATATTTGCAGGAGAAGTTGCTGCTAGCCTTACAGCTGTATCCATTAACAAATGCATGCAATTAGGGAAGTTTAGTAGTTTGTCTTTTGTCCTAAAATGACCTAGCATTTGAATAATATTTGCTGTCAGCCGTTACACCAAGCATGCATTCTTCTTTAGCCTAACTGTGGCTAATATGTCCTGTAATTCTGCAGGTGCCTGCCCCTGATGGAGCTGAGCTCTAACTCCAGTGCAGGTGAACATGAGGAGGTGGAGGCAGGAGAAGCCATGCTCTGGACCCTCCAGGAGGCGGTGCAGAGGCAGACCCTGCAGATTGGGGCCTCTGCCTGTGGGGCCACAGCTGTAGTGGACGTCCTGAAGGCTCTGGGGATACAGGTGGCTCCAGAGGAAGTGAACCGCTGTGTACAGACAAGACTGAGGAGGAACGAGTCACCTCTGCCAGACTACCTGCTGTCCCGGAGTGAAGCAGGTACAAGATAGTGAATACTGTACAATATTCATCATGAAAACATCGACATAAATGATTGTGTATATAAACTAGATGAACTAAATCTATGTTATTTATTATTCACAATGTACAAATCCAGCTTCTCAAGCCGCCTTAGCATTATTTACCCATCAGCTGAGATATTTGTATTATTATCATTAGTAAAGTAGTCCATGATTTGAATTAGAGCGATCTAATTGAAACAGATGTCACCTTGAACGACATAAAATACTGCCTCTGGTGTAAATGACGACGGCACAGTAATTACAGACAGCTTTGTGGTGTCTGCGAATAAATAGCAAATGATTTAGAGCCTAAAGCCTGCTAATAATTATTCAAACTCCCTGCTTATTTTTCCATCTGCTTATTATAGCGCTCTATTATCATGTAAAAAATGTGTTGTCAGGAGCATACAACACTTCACAAGCTGATAATATATGTGTGAGAAGTGGCTCGTGTTGTTTTGAAAGCTATTTTAGCAGTTAGCATGTTCTTAGGTAAAAGGTGACATTTAAAGGAGAACTTTACTCCTATATTACTTCTGTGATATTCTGTAGTGCTAACCCCATTGACAGCCATTATACTCCACTCTTTTTTGGGCTCAAAGCTGCTCAGTGACATTTCAGTTGATAAAATATTAATACATACAGGGTCCCATAAGTGCACATACCTTCAACTTGGCACAGTTTTATTTTAGGTGCCATCGATGCTAGGAGAGACTATAACTCGTGTGTTGAATGAGGTATAAAGCCTGTCTGTCTGTGTCTCCCTGTATGACAGCTGGCTGCACTACCAGACGCACACATTCAGGAAGTACCCCCTCAAATTAGACAAAGAGTTTTATGCCTCTCAAAGGAGACTGTAATTGACTTGTTCAGCTCGGTTACACCATTTTTATATAGACTTATAGTTCAGGCAGTCACCCAATGTGTGCTGAATGAGTGCACTCTTGACTCAGTGATTTGATTGTTGCTGTAAGTTATTGAGAAGTTGAGTTTTTGGCCCGTCCCAAGGTGCCACACATGCCCAGCTGATCAAAGGAGCAGAGACGGCCAGCGAGGGGAAAGTCGTCGGTCGTTTTTTCCACTTCCACCCTCGGCGGCGGGTCGGTGTGGTCCGCTGGCTCGCACACTGGATCAGGAAAGGAGTTGTTCCCGTCGCGACCATGAACATGCAGAAGGCAGTGCCCAAAGGAGAGGAGATACCGGACGCATGGCACCATCAGCTTATATTTGGAGTGGTGACGAATGCAGTGTTCATGACCAACCCCTTAGATATAGGCAAGTATGGACACAATATTTAGAGTTTTGCGCTAATAGAAGCTATTTCCATTGGAGTGAATAGTTCCAAAAGCCAAAAGTATAATTTTCTTAACAACTTGGCTTTGATAAAAATACAGTTTTTAGTAAGATGGTACCCAAACTAAAGGTTGAAGTATGGAAATGTCCCAAATGAAGCTCCTGAAGTAGTAGTGTCAAAAAAGAATTGCCATGATTTATTAGTATTATTATTGTTATTATTATTATTATTATTATTATTATTATTATTATTATTAATATTACAATGGTGTTCTCTTCTTACAGCTCTTGCTTAGTGGGTTGAAATCATTGCATACACTGTCTGTGAGAAATGTTGGAACTCAATGCAGCTCTCTAAATTTCAGAAAACCGGTAAACATTTTCAATGATACAGCAATATATAACCACCTCTTTACTTTTCTATTCTAGTCAACACATATACAGTATGCATACAATATAAGACTTGTCCCTTTCCTAATAAAGGAACTTTTAATTGCCTAATTTTTTTTTTCTGTTAGCCTATGGTTTAATATTGTGTTTTATTAGAGATACAGGATACTTCAAAAGTACTAAGAAATTAGTTAGAAATAGAATAGTAAAAATTTTGTAGTGCTGTGGAAAAGCAGGCCTATCGTCTAGAGTTACCCCATACCAAACTCTGATGGATTGTCTGATGCATATTGAAAAAATACATTAACATACTTTTGATCATAGGTTTTTACTGTCACTTGACTATTTTTTTCCCTGTGCTAGTGAGTGAGACAGAAGTCATTGAGCGCCTGTGCAGTGACTCCGTGCTGCTGATCCGTAGAGAGGACGTGTTACAGCGACTGACCCCTGACTGCTCCTTATCAAGTCTCACAGAGAACCAGTCCGACCCGCGCTGGAAATCCCTGGACGTCGAGGGTATATTACTCCTCTATATCCTTTACATATTCAAACTACTTACACTTAGATTCTTTCTCCCCTCTCTTTCTGACTCCAGGTCAAGTCAGGCAGATGGCAGCAGAGCAGGAACAGGAGTTAACAACACACATCACCATTCCGGCTGCGTACAAGTCAGGAATCACACTCTTCGCTCAGCGGCACTCTCCTATTGGACAAGAAATCCTCGACAGCCCAGAACTGCCTCTGGTGTGACCGGATTTTAAAGGAACTAAAGCCAAGATATGAAACTTGAAGACAATTTTATTTTTATTTATCTGACGAATGTGCTACAATAATAAAACTGGAGGTCATTACTTGTGATGACATTTTATATGGGTTTTAAAGTGCAATTTTCTGCCTAACTACGACTACTAGTCTACTGTTTTACTACCTTTAGCACAGGGGCTCGCCATGGCATCTTCCTGATGCAAATTTCTCCATTTATCCAGGCTTGAGACTGGCACAAAGAGTACATGTGCTTGTGACCATCTGTGGCAGGGTTGATTTTAGTAGCTTTGTACGGTACTTTTAATACTTTTCTATTATCTACTGCTCTCAAACCAGACCTATCTCCAATTGGTGTACTATTCAGTAATTTTCTGAAATAAATTCAAGCGTAAATTCATGACTATAAATTAGCACAGTAATGAATACCTGCACTAGGACTTGTATTGCTATTTAAATAAACTGAATTTCTTTGGTTATTAGAAATGCATTTTGTCAGCTTTTGGAAATTTTCACGCTTTGAAATCTCATGAAAAAAACTCTTTTGATACCGTTTCTCTAGCGTTTGGGGTTAATTTTCAGACTACAGCTCCATCAGATGCCAATATACTGACAAATAAATAATTTAACCAACACAACATATCTTCATCTCTAGTCCTGACGAGTTATTTTTTCCCCTGCATGCCAGTCAGTATAAATTGATTCACTGACAGTATTATCTATGAGAAGTGACGGGGGAATACCTGCGTGGCCGTTCCCATCAGTCTCCATTTAAACCACTGCGCACAGCTGTCTAGTTAACTTTCGGATTGACTTTGAGAATGTATTGATTTCTCTCTAAAGCGATAAGTGGCAGAGCTCCAGCTTATATTTCAGAACTGTTATGTTACGTGCTGAATCTCTTATGGGAGAGAGAAGTGCTCTGATCCAGAGGCTGTGTATGGTTATTAGAGATGATTGGGACACAGCAAGCCGCACACACTGTATAGATGTTTTTATTGATACAGAATACTAAGAGCCTGGACAATGGATAATACTTTTAAGTTATTTTATTATTATGCAGAAGTGTACTTTTGATTATCTCCACTCACCGAGAAACACTATGATTGCATCTTTAAATTCAAATGTGTGTTTTGTGTTTTAGTTGCAGTGGGATTTTAGCAAGCCAGACTTTTGCCTCCATAGAATTGGGGTTACAAATAAAGGCTGATTGCTGAGTTTTTAAACTTTTTGTTTTGTTTTGTTTTGTCTCGATTGTACCAGAGGTGGACTTAAGTACTCAAAAGCTGTGCTCATGTAAAAGTACTGTTACTTCCAAAATAATATTAGTCAAGTAGAAGTAAAAGTACCCAACAAATGTTTGCAAATTCATCTTCTTCCCCGAGTAAAAATGAAATCATCCAAAATTTACTCAAGTAAAAGTAAAAGTATGTTCCACAAAATGTACCCAGAAAGTACTTTTTTTAAATTTACTTAAGTAATTTACTTGTTTAAAAATATTTAATTACTGTCCACCACTGGATATCACTAAGATTATAAAAGTAAATATGAATCAAGTCTATTTATATTATAAAGAGTAATATTTTCATCTCAAGTATATTTTAAATGTGCATTATGTGTACATTAAAATAAAAATGTTCCTATAATATCTGTTTGTAAACATAAAAACGTAGTAATAATAATAATAATAAACTTCAAAGTTGGTTAAGACAATATTATGAGATGTAAAAATATATCAATATGGTAGAGATGACTGTATTTCCCTGTTAAATAACTTCTGTATTCGTTAATAGTCTAACAGGATTCAACATGTCTCTAATTTGAAGGCGCTGCACGGAGATGAAAAACTACCATTCCCATGATGCAATTGATATCCGGGAGCGGCTGAACCATCCCCAAAAACGTGCTTAAAAAGTTACCTCGGCCGATCAAGGTAAGGTACTGGAGACGTGTGATTTAATCAATGAAATACTCCTGTGCAGTCCTAACTCTCTCTGTGTGCGTTATCTTTAGCTCACTGTGCGTGTTGTTTGTTTACGTTTGGAGTTACATGAGTGATAGACTGACGCGCAGTGGTGATAACTGTTTGTTTGTCAGCGAGCAGAGCCAGGACACAGCAGAGCAGGACAGAGGAGCACCCAGAGAGCTCCAGAGGACAGCTGTACAAGACTGCAGAAGACTTTCAGCTACAGACTAACTCTGAGGTGAGTGCGAGAGATGCTTGGGTCACTTTATCAGGAGCTAGACAAACTTTTCCACCTACAGCAGGCAGCACAAAACTAGGATGTCCTCTTTCTGTTTTGCATTTGAAAGATAATGTACTTTTCTGCAGCTTTTCTCACTAAAATATATTTAGTGCATGTAATATACAGATAATAGGATGCAGTCAGTGTCATTGTTGCAAGATTTTAGATGTAACATTGCTAACAGTAGTTTAACACACAAGAGTATCTTGCATGAATTGATATATTATGATTAAAATAATGGATATATATTTTGGTAATAATGGTAACATAATAGTATGAAAAACACATGCATATTTATTTGAAAGTGTATTATGAACATTGATTTTGTTTGTGCTGGATTAGCCTGTAATATTGTATATATCTATTTCTAAACTGTGGCCCTGCAGTGTCACTTAATGTTACAAATGCAGCACGTGTTGTGGTTTTGTCAAACATTGTTAAGTGTGTTAAAGAAAATAAGCCACGTGAGTCACATGAGCTGAGTGTTTTCAATCAAAGCTGCTGACTGGACTAATGATAAGAAGTGTGCATCCCCTGGACAACACTCATCTCTTTGTGTGTAACAATCCCAGTAGATGTAACTTTAGGATAGACATAAGTAAGATAGAAGTAAGTTGTGGAGTTGCACAATGTAAAAATCACAGGTCTTTGGTCACTGCTGATTGGAGGGTTTGAACTCTGAACTCTGCTTTATTTGAGTTTGGAGGTTTGAGGGGTAAAGAAAGAATTTATTTCATTGTTTTTACAGGAGTGCATATTAAAGTTTCTGCTTGATAAATAGCATGTCAAAGCGTAAGCACTATGTTCAATATCCTTTGTAGTTTTTAATCAACTAGGGCTGCACATAATGACAAAATCATGCAATATATGCGATGACTATGCAGAATATTGCAATAACAATATGATTGGCAATATTTTGTTATACTTCAAGTTACATTAAATTGAAGCTGAAATAGAAGTCTCCGTGTTTACTGGTCAAAACTGTGTCAAAATAAAACTAAACCAGGACTAAAACAAGGCAAAATGAAGACTAAATGTTGGAAATCACCACTAAATCTGGATTTTTATTATATTTTTATTTGGCCAAAACATATTTTTATTCAAGGCACTAATGGAAACAAGATTCTTAATCTCTGTCAGATGGAGGACTTTAACATTATTTCGATAGCCCATCACAGACTTTGGGCTTTTTAAGTCCAGGCTTAAAACGTATTTATTCAGACTGGCTTTCAACTCTTAGTAATGCTGTAACACTTTATTTATATATAGTTTTATCAGTGTATTTATTTATCTGTTTATGTTTTCAGATTTTATTGTTTTTATTATGATTTTTTTCAGGTTGTTTGTGTAAGCATGTAGAAATATATTAAAACAAAAAATTATGTGAAAGTAATCAAAAACACTTGATATCATTACATTACTAATTACATGTACTCAGAAGCAGTAAGAGGATAGTTTGAAGCTATTGCCCGCGAAAGAAAATCTCATTCCCTCCTGATAATGCATTGATCCACATGCTGACACTTTTATTTGCTGATTACATCCCAGTGCCTTGTCAAACACTCTTTGCATATCAAATCTTCAATCTTAAAGACATCCCAACCTATAATTGAATCACTAAGACATGTTTATTTCCTCATTGTTCCATGCCAGCAAATGAAGACTTGACAGAACAATGGTCTGTGGGAGTAGCAGACCAAATGTTTCACTGTATATCTTGAGATAATGGCTCAGTCGTCCCGTGTAAATGACCTTCGCCTGAGCCCATTTTATTGTCCGGGACTTCGTTTTTGTTCTAGTTGATTGAATCCTTGTTAGTGTGGCCTTAGAAGATAGTCCCGGAGAAAAAGGTCAGCTCAGCCATCCGCTTCTTTTATAGGTCACTGTGTGCATGTTATTAAAGGATGGCTTCGTATGCAAACGCCATTAAGCAGTGAGTTTGAGTTGTGGTCGGTCACTCAGGTGTCATGGCGGAAAGGGTGCTAGTGGTGGGCAGTGGCGGACGGGAGCATGCCCTGGCCTGGAAGCTGGCCCAGTCTCCACAAGTCCAACAAGTCCTGGTCGCCCCGGGAAACGCAGGGACAGCCAATTGTGGGAAGATCAGCAACTCTGGTAAAGTATAGTCAGTGAAAAATAGTCTTCTCTTGTTGTTTTTTGCCTTTTGATTACATTTGTATCTGTATTGTGTGTGCTTGCAGAGGTGTCGGTGAGTAACCACAGCATCCTAGCCCAGTTCTGTAAGGACCACCACGTGGGGCTGGTGGTGGTGGGCCCGGAGGTGCCACTGGCGGCAGGTGAGTCTGTCTTTGACCTGAATGTGTCTGTGCCTTTTTTTAGATTAATGACCATCCAGCATGACCACATATGCTCCTGTCCTTGTAACCTGCAGGGATAGTTGACGACCTGACTGCCGCGGGAGTGCCATGTTTCGGGCCTTGTGCTAAAGCCGCTCAGCTCGAGGCCAGCAAGAGCTTCTCCAAAGCCTTCATGGAGCGTCACGGCATCGCCACGGCACGCTACGGGTCATTTACAGACCCAGAGGAGGCCTGCAAATACATACGAACGTAAGGGTCTGTCTGTCTGGCATCCTGTTGTTTTCTAGTCTATACAAAGAAGAGTCAGTGTGGCCCCTTTTAACTCCAAAGTGAACTTTGACATTTAAGTAATAAGTGGGGTCAGTACCAACAGTAGCAAGAATAAACTAAATCTGGATCAACACATAATGCTTGCCCATTGTAAACAAACCATTATTATTGGTTATTAGGATTGATTTTGGCTGAATATTGCTTGAATGAAAGCGGTTTCTGACTAAAGCTGGGCACAGTAAAATAATACCTTTGTGGTATCAAAAGAAAAGTTACAATACTACTGGTATTAAAAAAATTATTTTATTCAATAATAAGTTTCAATACCTAGTTGGACCTTTAGTGTTGCTTTGTATGTGTGAATCAAATAAATAACAAAATCAAACAAACTACTGGTTTTAGCTTACAGCTAAGAATCCAGAAATTGTTCCTTTATTCAGTATTACTGTGTTGTTTGACTGTAGAAGATGAAGTGGCTCACCATAGGTATCAGGAAAAGTATCGCTCAGGTACCAGTATCGAAAAAATCTGAACAGTACCCAGGCCAATTTCTGACCCACTTTGCAAAGGTCACCACAGCAAATAATCTGCCTACTAACATGCAGTGATTAATTTGGTGCCAGATGCCCTTCCTGGCACAGCCGTCTCCATTTATCCAGGTTTGGGACCAGCGTAAAGAGGGTGACTTGTGGCTGGATTCTTGCCAAGCTAACTAACATGAATTTAGTCTGTCCCACATCAGTAGTACAAAATGCAGGCTGTATCATATTTACAGTAGACCATAGTAGCTGAAGGTCACCTCTACAGAACAGTTTACTCACATGACTCCTAAAAGAATAAAAGATAAGAGCATCACAACAGTCACATCTTTGGTCATTAGAAGTACTGTGGGCTGAACGACAGCTGTGATTTCCTGTCAGTCCTCATCCATATGGATCCTGAAGTCATTACTACACAGCACTAAAGTCTACTGCTGCTAAATGGTCCTCAAAGATACATTTGTGTTGTTTATTTGCCGCTCAGCATCTGCTCCAGATGTGTGCTCTGTAAAACACTTTGGATCCTGCTGCTTTTACTGACACCATCTTTGTGTTTGTGAATGTGCAGGGCGTCTTTTCCGGCGCTGGTGGTGAAGGCCAGCGGTCTGGCTGCTGGGAAAGGGGTGATCGTGGCCAAGGACCAGGAGGAGGCCTGTCAGGCTGTCCTGGACATCATGAAGGTATCACAGCCTCAAAATGAATGGTTCAGACATTTATTCTGTCAGTGACTGATTTTCACACAGTAGCATCTGACAAGTCTGCATGTTCCACACTGACAGTTCTGTCAGACAGTTGCTGACATATAACCATATACATTAATGTACATGTAATGGAAGCTGTATACATATTTTGTACAGTAAATATTCTGGTAACACTTTAAAATAACTCTTACTATTTAGCATTAATTAAGTATCAGTTAAGGATTAGTAACTAGTTGACTATGTACAAAGCATTACTATAAGATTTATAAACACAAAGTTATAAAGATTGTTATTACTGTATAATTCTTTAGTAATAAGCTCATGTAAATCAGTACAAAATTATAAACATCAGTGGTAATTTGGGATCTATAAACTCTTTATTCATTAAATTATTGTTAATTAATGCTTTATTACTACTTAATAGTTGTAAGTTATTCTAAAGTGTTACTTGCCAGTAATCTCTTACCAAGGTCTCTCAATGCTTTGTATCAATAAGAAAAAAACATGATTTTTTTATTTTTTTTTAATAAATGTATTATAAAAAAATAGAAAGCGGAGCAACTCAGTGGCTCCCCTGGTGGCGTGTATCCCACATATTGGAGCAACTCTGGTTCAAGTCTGTATCAGTTCTCTTCACATCTGTATCTAATCAATAAAGATAAAAAGACAAAAAAATAAATCTTCATCTTTTTCAACTTTCTACAAAGTTTGAGTCAGCCTCAGCTTTCATTTCCAGCATGTATTAAACTGCCCTAGACACAATTAGCATGCAACCAGTCAGAAACGTGATGCTGAAAAGATGTTTTAAACATAAGAGGAAGACTCTTGACCCAGTTGAAAAGTCAATGCATGTGGCAAATGTTTATGATAACTATGCAAAAATGCTGGTATTCCACATTTGAATAGGCTAGCTAGATAATACTACACATAACAGATAATGATTTTTTCACAATTATGGAAAATGTAGTCATTTTCTGGCAAACACTTTTCCCATTTCACATCAATACACTATTATCCTCACTCATTTTTATCTGTATTTTTCCAGCAGACTATAAATGATCATTACCACCCAAAGAGGGGAATTTATTTCTAGCCAGCAATTAATTCTATTTCAATAAAAGTTGATTTAGGAGCTCTTTACCTTCTTAACAGAGTAATAACTGCTCTCTCCTCTGTCTGGCAGCCTTTCAGTGGCGCACTCCCCTCCAGCCACTCACACGTCTCGGTCACAGGAATAATTTTAGACTCTGATGTTGATTGTGCATTGAATTTTCTTTTTGCAGTAGGCAGTAATTACATCCTCCAGTTGTTAAAGTGAAGTGTGCTCTTTAGGACGGGGCGTTCGGATCGGCGGGGGACACCGTAGTGGTGGAGGAGCTTCTGGAGGGCGAGGAAGTGTCTGTGAGTGGAACTTTTTCAAATAAATTCACCAGAGTTTGAATTTAAAAGAAAGTATCTGAATACTTTTTTTCCCTCCTTTCCAAGTGTTTGTGCTTTACAGATGGCGTCTCTGTCTCTCCGATGCCTCCAGCACAAGATCACAAGCGACTGCAGGACGGCGACTTGGGGCCGAACACGGGCGGGATGGGTGCCTACTGCCCCACCCCTCAGGTATAGCGGAGCCCTTCTGTTAAACTTCACAAAATCCACTGAAGAAGTTTTTTTTAACTTTGTAACGAGATACAGTGGTGGAGTTGGAAATAAGCTTCACGCTGTTCATGTTACTGGTTGGAAATTTGTGCGCAGGTGAGCCAGGAGCTGCTGCAGGAGATCAGAGACACTGTGCTTCAGAAGACTGTAGACGGGATGAGGGAGGAGGGAGCACCATACGTGGGTAAGTTCTCTACGGGACCTCCTTCAGACCCTGCATTTCAATCTGTCTGCTGGATACATGTGGCCAGCTTGACTCAAGTTGGTTTCCCACTTTCTTGCAAAAGTACATCAAATTTAGCATGATTGAAGTCGGGCTTTCTGAAGATCCAATTATTTTGACTATTATCATATAGCGAAAGAGTGGATTTTGCTGTGTAAAGGCCCCCTGGGTGGTAACTGAACAGATGTCCTGACAGCATCTTGTTTTGATTTTTCTAAACCCATTACTCAACCTCAGGAGTTTGTCTCCCAGAATGAACACTCCATTAATTATCCTGTATTATGTGTCAACACTTCTGACATGCTCTTAATGATAAATACTGACATAATTGTGAGCTCAACAACACATGAGTTCTACTTTTGGTGGTGATTTGGCAAAATAAGACAACTTTGCTTTAGTAGGTAGGGCTGCACCACTGGGATATCCATATGACAAGAAACAGCTTTGTCATGATACAGGCAAATGGTAATTATTTCAACTTTACAGATAACATGAAACTGTGGTGTGACCATATGTAAAGGTTGATGGGACCATGAAAATCAGTGGGATCTAGTCTTTAGATTGTATCTGTTTTATCTAAAATGAACCTTAAACTTTGTTGAAGGAGGGGTTGAAATAGAATATTCTCCTGATATTGTCTCTGAATATAAACCAGGATGTGCACTGATGACATTTCACAGAGAGTTGAATACAAATTCAATTCTCAAATCTAATCTCACTCAAGATGCATTCATTTAATGCATTGGCAGTAACACTTGAATAACTCACATTATAAAGCATTAGTTTAGTGTTAATAAAGGATTAATAGCCAGTTAATTTGTCATTTACGAAGCATTACTTTAACATTAAAAAAAAATTATAAACTGAATTATAAACACTGTTATTATTGTTTAATTCTTGAGTAATAAGCTCATATAAATTAGTGCAAAATTATGAATATTGTTGTGAATACAGAATCTGTAAAGCAGTGTAACGCACAGCTTAGTCCTGGTTTGATTCAAGTCATGCAATTAGTCTTGGTTTAGTCTTGGATATTGTCCTGAAATTAGTTCTATTTTGTTCCTCAGTTTAAACCTGGGTTTGTCAAGATTTAGGCCCATTTGAGTTCATTAATGACAGTATTTTAAAAGCCAAATATTTTCTGAGCTGGTACTTGGTGTGAAAAGTTTGAGAATCACTGCTGTAAACGGGTTATTGATTAAAGTCTTGTTAATTACATATTTATTAATGCATTTTTACTGCTTAATAGTGGTGAGTTATTCTAAACTCTTACCAGTCTTTAAAGCGCCCGTCATAACTTTTCTCTAATCCTGTTATTATTTATGTTATGTTTTCTCTCTCCCTGTCTGTGTGCAGGTGTTCTGTATGCAGGACTGATGCTGACCAAGGACAGACCCAAAGTACTTGAGTTCAACTGTCGATTTGGAGACCCCGAGTGTCAGGTCTGCTCCTGTGTCTGACTTTTATCACCAAATAATTGTCTATAAACTTCATATCCTTTTATACTTTAATACAAAGATAATGATTATATAAATATGTCTGTTTTTTATGCCAGGTGCTGATGCCTCTGCTAAAATCTGACTTGTATGAAGTCATCATGAACACTATCAATTGTAAACTGTCCTCCAACGCCCCCATGTGGCACCAGGACAGCTCTGCAGTCACTGTAGTCATGGCCAGTGCTGGATACCCAGGCTCCTACAAGAAAGGAGTAGATATCACAGGTAATATGGAAGAAATACCAAAGACGTTAAAAAAACAAAACGTAATGATGGTCTAAGTAGTGCTGGTTCTTTCTTAGGCCTGTCCCAAGTTCAAGACATGGGTGTGCAGGTTTTCCACGCTGGCACTGCCCTGAAAGAAGGGGCTGTGGTCTCCAGTGGTGGGCGGGTCTTAACGGTAACGGCGGTCCGGTTGTCTCTGGAGGCGGCTCTAGAGGCAGCCAATAAAGGAGTGGCAGCAGTTGGTTTCCCTGGCTCAGTTTATCGGCGTGACATTGGGCACCGGGCCATCGCTTACCTAAACAAGCACAGGTGTGTGTGAGAGCTCAACTGTCAAACCACAAAACATTAAAAATGAAATAATGTGAGTTGTCCATGTGCTTTGTTTTGTACTGCTTGTGTTTTGTATTAATAAAGTAACCTCTCATACATCATGTTGCTGTGAATTTTTAAGCCTTGCAAGTTTTTTATAATAAAAAAAGGCTAGTCATTCACAAAGCAATACCACAGATACCATACTTTTCATAATATAGTGCATATAATTAGTGATCCTTATCTTTCTAACAGAGGTCTGACCTATAAGGACAGTGGCGTGGACATTGCAGCTGGTAACAAGCTGGTGGATATGATCAAACCTTTGGCCAAAGCAACAGCCCGCTCTGGTAATACTTTCTAATAAACTTTAAGAGATTGCTTTCATTTGATAAATTATGAGCCTAGGTTCTACAGTTGAGGGGTAATCTGTCATATAGGAATAAATAAATGGTGTTTTCCTTATTGGACAGGGTGTAACGCAGAGCTCGGAGGCTTCGCTGGGCTGTTTGACCTGAAGGCTGCAGGCTTTGTTGATCCCATCCTGGTGTCTGGCACTGATGGAGTAGGCACCAAACTCAAGGTACATTTGTTTTATTCTGTGTTTAAGCTTTGGCAGTTGAATTTTTTTATATTCATAGCAAGCCCACAGCAACTGCAAACTAGTTAATACTGCAGCAGAATTGTAAGTTGACCAGCTAGATCCATGCAACCAAAGCTGTCCTAAATCAGTTTTATCTGACCAATAATAATTGTTAAGGTTGTGACAAAATCTTAGAATGTTGTGATCTCGCAAGATCAAAATATCACAAAATCTTTGTGAAGGTAAAAATTGGTCTTGTGATCTCAGGATCATATTCTGTTTGGCTTTTTATAAAGGAGAAGCTAGTCAGTTGAGTTTGTGGCAAAACATTTGGCAGTATATATGTTCTGCTGTTGCATATAAATCAAATAATTGAAGTTAATACCATTCATTACAAGTTGATTTTAGAAATGCACCTAAATAATTTAGCATTTTGTGATTTTAGGTGAATAAACAACATTTTTCATTAATATAAAATACATATTTCAGTAGGGTAAAAATCTAATAAGTGTCTATTGTCTCTAAAAATTTAATAATTGTCTACCTGGGCTTTATGTAATGCCTTTTTGGATGTTTTGCTCTAGATTAGGTTGGTTTTGGCCCCTTAATTCTGATTGGTTTTATGTCTATCCATCTGTTGCATTCATATGTACAATAGTTTATGTGTACATTTGAATCAAGCAGGAATAGTTTATCTTATTTCCTTTAGGCTTTTTTCTCCTGTCTCCTTGTTTGTATTGATTCACAGATTGATTTTGCATAGGTTTTATCTGGACTTGGAACCGGCACAAAGAGCATTGTGACTCCTTGTGGCTAGATTAGGATCAATTCTTTGTATAGAATAAAAGTAAGAATTATAATGACTGACCAGGCTCCCAAAATTGCCTTCTTACTATGGCCTTTATTTTACAGATTGCTCAGGCCTGTAATCAGCACGAGGGCCTTGGTCAGGACCTGGTGGCCATGTGTGTGAACGACGTTCTGGCCCAGGGCGCTGAACCACTCTTTTTCCTGGACTATTTCTCCTGTGGCAGCTTGGACGTGAACGTAGCAGCTGCTGTGGTTGGCGGCATTGCAAAGGCCTGTGAGAGGGCTGGCTGCGCTCTGCTTGGTAAAAATACACTTGATATATTGCTGTTTTTAAGAATATTTTAGTTCATTTTTTCATTCTTTGTCCATGTTCAGGTGGAGAAACTGCAGAAATGCCTGGCGTATACCCTGTAGGTGAATATGACCTGGCTGGTTTCTGTGTTGGAGCAGTGGAAAGAGGAGCTTTGTTGCCCAGACTCACTGACATCGCTCAGGGAGATCTACTGATCGGTGTAGCCTCGTCTGGCATACACAGTAACGGCTTTAGCTTGGTGCGCAAAGTACTAGAGCGGGCCCACCTCACTTACAGCTCACCTGCGCCATTTGGCAAACCAGGAGAGACTGTTGGTAAGCACCCAGAATGAATTAGGACCACTACAATCTTAACAACGCATGTAACTGAACTGAACTCTTGTTTCCAGGTGAAGTTCTTTTGACGCCAACAAAGATTTACAGTCGTCTGCTGCTGCCGATATTGAAAAGTGGAGCTGTCAAAGCTTATGCTCACATCACAGGGGGCGGGCTTTTGGAGAATATCCCACGGGTGCTGCCCCCAGAGTTGGCAGTGGATCTAGGTAAGAACAACTTGCATAGCATCTTTGACTGGCCTTATGTGTATGTTGTATTTATATTTTTTGTGATTCAGATGCGTCCCGTTGGAGCATCCCACCTGTATTTTCCTGGTTGTACAAAGAAGGGGGGCTAAGCGAGGAGGAAATGTCCCGTACGTTCAACTGTGGCCTGGGAGCAGTTTTGGTGGTCGCGCCCCTTGATGCTCAGAGAGTTCTTCGCCAGCTGCAAGCCTATGAAGAGGCCTGGATTGTGGGTTCACTGGCCAAAAAGCAGCTTGGTAGGTGGCGATTGTGGGAAAGGAAGACAAAAGTAAGGTACATAGAAAGTGATTTTTGTGTGTTTTTAGGGGCAGAGCATGTGGTGGTCCAAAATCTGAAGCAAAGCCTGATAAATGCAGAAAGTGGCCACAGTGGGGAGGTAATCCTAGAGAAAAATGGCCGTAGTGACAACAGCACTGCCATGCAGAAAGAAAAAAGTGGGAGTCCTCATCTCTGGCACAGGTGTGATTATTATCAATATAGTAATATAAAATCATGACTCTGTGTGTGTGATGCTCAGATATTGTTTTATTAGGCACCAACCTGCAGGCCCTGATAGAGCAGGCCAGGCGTCCCTCCAGCTCTGCAGAGATAGTGGTGGTCATTTCCAACAGGCCTGGAGTCCAAGGCCTCAAGAGAGCTGCCCTGGCTGGCATTCAAACAAGAGTAAACAACACAGACGCCCACCTCCAAGACAAAAATGCCCTTTGTCCTTTTCTTACTTTACACCATTACTTTGCACCTACCTAAAACTTTTGCAGGATTGTATTTTTAACTATATTTGACTATATTTGTAAAGAACAAAATACACTTAAATACACTCAAATGTGAAGTTAAATCTAGGCAACTTAGGAGGTAAACATTTCTGTTTCTTCAATAGGTTGTGGACCACAAACTGTATGGGAGCAGAGCTGAGTTTGATGGGACCATTGACCGTGTGCTGGAGGAGTTTGGGGTCGAGCTGGTCTGTCTGGCTGGTTTCATGAGGATCCTGACAGGAAACTTTGTCAAGAAATGGAATGGTACTTACACTTGAGCCACAATCACTTTCTTATTACTAATGCTTATGAACTTTTTATGTTTTTTTTTGTTTTTTTTACAGGAAAGCTTCTGAACATTCATCCCTCCCTGCTGCCTTCATTCAAGGGGGTGAATGCCCAGAAGCAGGCCCTGCAGTCCGGGGTGCGGGTTAGTGGCTGCACGGTCCACTTTGTAGCAGTAAGTACTGAAATATTTAGTCAAACTTATTCAATAGTTTTGCAGTTCTTTATTGTATATATTAATGTGGCCTTTGTGTGTTTAGGAGGAGGTAGATGCAGGAGCCATCATTGTCCAGGAGGCGGTGCCAGTGCTCTGTAATGACACAGAGGAGAGTTTGTGCGACAGAATCCGAGAGGCCGAACATCGAGCTTTTCCAGCTGCGATGGAGCTCGTGGCCAGTGGCACAGTGCGGCTCAGAGAGGATGGACATATCTCCTGGACTGCACAGAGTTGAAAGTATTACAAGCTGTAGACAGTTGTGTAGATTGAACCCAGCATTTGAGCGTTACACTAACTACATTCCATTTTTCTTATGGTTATTACAAGAGGACGCATGAAAAATAAATTAAATGTAAACAGTGGCCATACAAAATGTATTGCTCAACTGTTATAACATGTTAGACAGAGTATGCCTATTTGTTGTATGTCTGCTACTATGTATCTGTCATTAGAATGGACTTTGTCTCACCAAACACGAATAAAAAAGACATTTAAAACTTGTACAAAAAGATTTGTACAGTTTAATAATCGGTAAAGAAAATCTTACCACATATTGCATAAGAAACCCAGGGTCGCAGTTCTGTAGACAGTGTTAAATTATACTAAAAGGTTATTTTTGAAATTTCATATCAAACTATAAAAAGTGGTTTATTAAATTTCCTCTATTTGTGTCTAGGCTCCATAAAGGCAACATTGCAGCGAATTGCGTCACATTGCTCTACTGTCCAAAGCAGACCACATGGGTCTATAATTTTATTATATACATAGTATAGCATAACAAATAAACAGCCCAGAGACTTTAGTCTACATCTATTTCACATGTACATTATGAAAATAAATGTCCTAGAAACCAATTATTATCAATGTCAACAAAATCATGTGTAAAACTGTGTATACTATATAATACATTACATTGAAATACAAAAATGCTTTCAGTCCCCTAATCCCTCATTTGCAGCCGGCAGGTATGAAGTCCTGTCCTGCACCATCACAGTGCTTTTCCACAGCATTGAGACACATTTTCTCTTGTCCTTGCATTTTCTGGTGGTAAGAGAAGCCATAAAGCCTGAAATAAAAAATAATATTGAAAATTCTAAAATAATTTATAATAATGTAAAGTGAGAAATCATATTACATCTCTTAATATTAAACACTGTGCTGATGCCACTTTTCTCTAACATACCATGACTGGGGATTACACTTTGGTCTGCTCTCTCCAGCAGAAGCGCAGCACAGACAGTCGCTCATTTCCAGCTCTTGTGCTCAGACAGACCTCTCCACTCAAGCCACACTGTCCCAACAAACTGATGATTTCATCTTTTTAAAAAGGAAGACAGAGCTCCTCAAATTAACTAAAGGTTTGAATATAAAATCACTATTGTGTCGAGGGTATTTTTTTACCTGGGTTGTTCTCAATGATTGTTATGAGGTAAAACAGCCCTTTTTTGGACAACAGCTGTGAGACCAATGGCAGAAGTCTATCAACTACTTCTCTGCCTCTCTCTCCACCGGCCCAGGCAGCTTCTATACCTGCACTGCCCACCTGAATAAAAGAAAACAAAGCCATCAAACAGTTAGAAATAATAATTTACTATTGTGGTGATTATTTATTGCAAGATGCCTATCTTCAGATGTTGTTATTGCTTCCAGACATAATTTGTAGGCTTTGCAGATTAAATGTCTATGCAAAGTGTGTGTTTTATGGGAATTAACAAGAAATTATTATAGTCCTGATTATCTAAACTGTTGCTGTATCTATATTGTTACATATGTAAAATGATTCTTTCCATTATGTCATATTCACCAAAGCAAAGTCGACCTACCTCTTCAGACGGTGTGACCACATACGGAGGATTAAACAGCAAGACATCCACTTTTCCATTCAGCCGAGGCAGAAGGCATTCTACCTAAAGAGACAAGTCATTAGAGACAACATTTGAGACATATTAACTTAAAAAATATGTAGTAACTCCTCACCAAATTAGTGATGACAGGCTGCAGACAAACACTGTTACAGGAAGCAGTTTTGGCCGTGCACTTTGCTGCAGCAGGATTTACATCAGTGCAACTAACAAAACACATCCAAAGAAGAGGAGATGGTGAATGGTGGTAAAGTAACAGATGATGCATTCTAGGTTTAGTGAACTTACATGTAGCAGGCTGAAGGTCCTAGCACAGAGGCCAGGAATGCAGACACTACTCCAGAGCCACTTCCAACCTCTAAACACACACTTGGTCTAAAACAAACACAATATTTTAGACATATTTTATGCTGTTAACTGTAGAGCCAAAGTAGCTGCTCTCTCACCTCCTTTTCCTTAGCATCTCAGCATCTTTTTCGAGGGCATCTATCAACAGAAAAGAGTCCTCCGCGGGCTCGTAAACTTCACTAAACTCTCCCCGCCCCGCATGGGAGTAGATAGGTGTGGGATAACTCATTGCCATCAATATAATCTTTGTTTATACCCCAGAAGGCTGTTAAAACTACAAAAACGTGGCTCAGTCATTGGGGACCGGTTGTGTTTGACGTTTGACGCATGCGCAAACAAGATTCATTCATTACTTCTTCTCACACTGGCGGGAATGAAGTAGCTTTTTGTGATACTGCCACCTACTGGAATATGGACAAAGCGTTTTTTTGTGTTGCAAAAAATAATAAAAAATAAAAAAACATTTTAAAAAAAACACTCTCTCAGATTTTACCGGAATAACCTGCCAACCATTTTAATTCAATTCAATTCAATACTTTATTCCAGACTCAGGGTCCAATAAAAAACACAAACAATAGAAGAAAAAAAATACACAAAAAAGAAATACAATAGTTATACAAGCACTTTAAAAAGCTATCTGTACCAATTATTTCCAGAGGTCTGAGGTTTGCTTTTTTTTTTTTTCTGACGGGAAAGAGGTTGTTTTTCCTGAGCTTGACATATCCTGTTTTTCTGAAGAAGTGTTTTTTGATTTATTTTACTTTGAGGTTATTCATTGACTTTTTCCAAGGAAGCAAATGAAATCCAGTAAAGGCGAGTCACCTGCTGCGCATGCTCAATGTCGCCGCCAGATGCCAGTGTTTGCCAAAAGCAAGGATTGTGACCAGCTTACTGTACTCTGCTGTTATTACTGAAGGTCCTGGCACTTGGAGAAATCCGGGAATGAGGCGGTGCACGCCACAGTTGGTATCCTGCTGTATAAAAGAAGCATCAGCACACAGCTCGGTCACTATGTTTGACGAAGAAAGGAGTATTTTTTTGCAAGATTACATTACACAGCAGAAAGCAGTGGAGGAAGAAGTGCAAGATTTCCTGTTATAGGGTGAGTAGTAAATTGCTAGCTCAGGTTGACGCTTAGATAATTGCAGAATTGTAGTTGTGTCTCTGTTGCTGTCAGTCAGACTATTTATTACATACAGCCTATAGTTATCATTCTACTATAAATATTTAGCCTACTAAAACAGCACAAATAGCTATAGAAGCCTATAGTTGTCTATTGCTCATAAACAAATGATTTTAATTTTTTTTAAAAAGTCAGTAACCCTATTGAAAATTACCTCTATTAAGCAGTAATAAATATGTAATTAATTTGACCGAAAAAATAATTTAAAGAACTGAATTATGTTTACAATTTTTCATTGCTTTACACGAGCTTAATACACACAAATACAATCTCTATAACACAATGTGGTTTAATAATGCTGAAGTAATGCTTTGTAAATAACAATAGATTTTTTTGATACCAGTACTTAATGATACCTAGTTTTTGATACCAGTTCCTGAGTGATACTTTTTCTGATACCTATGTTAAGTTAATTCATCTTTTATAATCATAAAACACAGTAATATTGAATAAAATACCAATTTTTGGAGCAGAATTCTTAACTGCAAGTTAAAACCAGTAGTATGTATGATTTATTATGTTATTTATTTGATTTATGCAAAGGAAGAGTAAAGGTCCCACTAGGAACTGAAACTTGGTATTGAATGAAAATAATTTTTTTGATACCAGCAGTATACACTGGTATACAGGGTAGCCCCAAGGTCTTAAAAGTATTCAATTTTTTGGTCAGGTATTGAATTTTGTTCATCTAGGTCTTAAATTGTCAAATTGGGACATCTAAGTCAAGTTTTTCAATTTTGTACTTGTCAAAAAAATATTTTAGATTAATACTTTGTAAGTAACAACAGAGAAGTCTAGTCTTTTTTGCGAGTTGGATGTGAATTTGGCAACAAATTCTATCAATAATGATTTTACAAATATCTTAAAGTCACCCACTCAAATGTGCCTTTATTTAGTAAGTTTTTGAAAGCTAAGTCTAATGTGTATATGGTCTGTGTAATGTTACAGTTATTGGCAAATTAGTTGCAAAAACCATCCCCACAATACAGTAAATGCTGTTATCAGTGAAATTTATTACTCCGTTTTGAGAGTTTTTAAGCAGAACTGGAGTTATTTCACCTGTATTAGACTTTAAAAATGAATGAGTTTCAGAGAGTAAAACTGATATTCCATCCATCTTCATAAGCTTTATCTGGGGCCGGGTCGCACCCACGAAAACTGTTATTGTATAATGTAAAATGTATACAGATTATTGTTCTTTTGCCAGCAATCTTGGCATTAAATTGTATTCGAAGTGGCATTAAAAAGCCTTAAAAAGGTCTTAATTTTCACAAGAAATAAACTGGAGCTACCCTGTTTAAACTTTTTTTTCAATACCACAAAGGTATTGTTTAACGGTACCCAGCCCTAGTAAATAATCCACTTAATTAATATATAACTAATGATTTATAGTGTAGATTGTTAGCAAAAACTCCCTTTATCAGGTGACATGTATGAACCATCTGTGCCCACAGCACTTTTGGTTCATGCCCTTCTGGGTGCTAAAAGCTTTTGTAGTGGAAAAGTGCTTTAACCGATGCCCAACAGGAGCAGGCGGCGTGTTGGAAACCAGATGCTTGGCACTGTTAAAAAGTTAAATGAGGCCCATAAAGTTTTGAGGTCTGGGCCAGGACAGTCTGGTTTTACTTTACCAGCGAGGTCACTTCATCTTTAAGTTCAGTCAGAGTCCAGTCTAGCTTTAATCCCTGCATCCTACACTTTTTGTAATGTGATATACACCTTTGTACTGTCTTTTTTTTTTTTTTTTTACAATGAAGTTCAGCTGCACCTTCAACATACAATTGAGTTTAGTTGAGTCATTGAGCTTACCTTAATGACAAATTATTTTTCTTGCATCATTATGGACACATTTTAGAGTTTCCGGTAGTGATCTGGGCTTGGCATTGTCTAGACATCAAAGTGCCTGCTTGTTTTGTTGCCTCATAATTACGGGCTTACTCGAGCGTGGACCATGCTGTGACTAACCCACAATAGACCCCAGGTAATGCTTTTGACAGTCAGTCGCTGTGATTGTTGATGCTCAGAGGCCTCACACCCATGCATTTTTCCTCAATAATAGGTAGGAAATGTATAATAAAGGGTTAAGATGTAATTTTGGCTTCTGTTTTTTTTTTCTACAGCAAAGAGTGCCTGTGTCAGTAAGATGTGACTGCAACTGTGGTGACAACAAATAAGATCACTAGACCGCAGTAAGTCTTCATCCAGTCTCCTTTTTAAGATATTCCCTGACTTTTTTGGTTAATGGGGGGTTAAGACTTTGTTTTTTTTTATTTCTGCAGCTGTGAGTAAGGAAGTCTGCAATGTGTGGACCTGCCTGGCCCCTGTGTCTGCTGCTCTGCTGCATAGTTTTGGCTGTGACCAGGACATTAGGTATGAATGGCATCAATCTGCTGGGAAGCAGTAAAAATAAAAAAATTATTTCTGAATTATTTTGTAAGGAGCTAGATATTAAAATGTAATTTTGCACTAACATAAAAAAGATGGACTCTTTGTGGCAAGTTTATATATAAACAATATGGGATACTAGTTAATACTCAAATTCAGATGTACTGACCATCCAAGGTCTTTCTATATGTGATACTTTTCTAACCCATGCTGACACAGGTGTAAAGAGTGGCTTTCATTGTAAGGTTTTGAGTGGGATTGTCTGCAAATAAATAAACATTGATATTGACTATACCCTTGGTTAGAAGCTGTGCTATCTCAGAAGTGAAAGCTGATGAGACATAATATCAGTGCTTGGTCTGACATTGCGTTACAGTTAGGTGCATTATTCATTCACTTCTCAGTTAGCCTACAGCCTCCCCCGACCACCACCAAACCCAAACCTACTAACACATTCATACAGGCAAGATGGGTAAACTGTCCAAGTACCCAAGGAGTATGAACTGGGCAGAACGAGACTTGAACCATCAACCTTCCGGTTATAGGACGACTCTACCTCTTGAGCAAGGTCAAAAGTGCCTTTATGTAAAAATGTAGCTTCTGTATCTTTGAGCCAGAATGCCAACTATTTGATGTGGATGTGATTTAACATTTTATAACCACAATTTAGGCGAATGTAATTGTCTTTGCCTTGAAGTTTACCCATGACAAAAGCATAATGTTATAACTAACCTGTAACTATTATACTTAAGTGGGCATTGTGGTGAAAGTTGGAATTTAAACAGGATTTTGTACAGTGACCTTGCATGCCATCCATTGCTGACTTGTGATGACAAAGCCCATTCATTGTTTATTTTTAGGTGTGGTCGTCGTTCCTACCACTCTGACCATAGAAGTGGGTCAGCCCTTAACCCTCAGCTGTAACATCACCACCAGTGCAGGCGACACCATCCACCAAGTCCGCTGGCTCGACGAGCAAAAGCAAACCCTGCTGGCCTATGAACCCATCTCACCAGTACGCATCAGCCGCCAAGATCCAAACGTACAGCTCACATCTTCACACCATGGGGCCAGTTACATGACCATCAAGACAGTGAAGCCTGAGGATGAGGGCTGCTACCACTGTATATTTGATGTGTTCCCTAGGGGTCAGCAAGAAGGAAGGACATGCATCACAGTCACTAGTAAGAAAAAGGAAATGTTTTTGATTTACGTGATTGAAATAAAGGCCACACAGAGGTTTTGTATTTGTATTGTATTTGTATTTGTATTCAGAGGTTTGTATTCTTGAAATTCAAAGTCAAAAGCTTCTGTCTCCACTCCAAGATAAGCCTGGAGGAAAGAGCCCACCCATAACATTTGCCAAGGCACTTCCTGCATTTTATTGGGCCTGTTACTGCGCTGTCATAATAAGATTTACTGTACTTACTCATACTGCCGATGAATCAGCTCATGTAAAATCATTAGTCACTTATCTAATGTGTGTGTCATCTTCCAGGTAAGGTGTACCATGAGGGCAACAGGACAGCAATCGCTGGCAAACCCGCCACTCTGTCTTGTGCATACAAATTACCTAAGAAAGTGCACCAAGTTCTATGGCGGAAGACGGCCGAGCAGGGGGACACCACCACAGTGGGGTCCCATGCCAGACACGGGCACCATAGCATAGAGAACTTGTTCATCGGGAGGATGACTTTGAACCAAAATATGGAGGACACACAGTTGACCATACAGGAGGTAAAGGTGGAGGATGAAGCCTGCTACACCTGTGAGTTTCCATACGTATCCAGACGGGACGAGGAGTGCAAGAGCGTGCCTTTCTGTCTTTGGTGAGTATCATACAGGAATTATTTTAGCATAAAATGACAACAGTATGCATGGTGGCCACTGTCCAGGATCTAAGGCCCATAGTTGCAACACCTACATCAACTAATTCTGAATCTTCAAGGCTTGTTAGGGATTGTGTCATTCTTTGAGATTACTAGAGTGCGCTTGCAGTGTTGAATTGTGGCTTCAGTTTCTTATTTAAGACATTTCTATGCTGTGAGTTGTGAGAAAGCTTGTGTGTCTCAAATCATGACTCAGGAGAGGGAAGTGGTGCTTGTAAACAAACTTGATGTAGCGCTGAGGTGGCAGACTGACCTACTACACTGACCTGCTTCACACTGGGCTATTTATGTCATAAACAAAGTATTGACAGAAGGTAGCAAAGGGGGTGAATGAAATGGGGAAGTGTCCTGAGAATGAGTTGCTCACTGTCCTGAAACACAAGTCCGCAGTATGAGGAGATGGAATGTTCCTCACAGTCAGGGTTTTGTTCAAAGTAAAGGCTCCTTTGTGGCTACATCGTTTGTCAAAGCATGGCCTGACTTTGCGACTGACTTTTCGAGGATCAGTGACTGGTATAAATTGTGAGCTGTTTTTCTACGTCAGCCTTAGATTAGCTGGTGGAGAAGGAGGCTGATACAAAATATATGGATACAAAATCAAGTGTCATTGTGGCATGTCAAAAAATACCTGTTTTATATACGCGCCATAGATTCTTTCTAATCAGCTACTAACTAATGACTTAATGCATGAGATAGCTACACCACCTAACTTAAAGACATACACAGACAGACAACTATTCACTATTAATCTGTGCAGGTTCATAGCTACACATCCAGGTTAACAAACATGCCATGTCAAACTCTGAGGAGGTAGAGTAGAGGAGAACACCTATCAAAAACGCATTGATCATGTGACCTTCAACTGTGTATTTAAAGCCAGTGACTTCCTGTTTGCTGTAAATTTCAAACTCATCAAACTGACGTCTTTGAAGAAAACAAACTTGACATCCAGTAGTGAGTGAATTTTGTTGATATTGTGTAACCATTCACAATCACAATCATTCACTTCGGCTTAGTAGAAAAGGCATCACTGACAATCATCTTGACATAAAGCTAGAGTACTCACCACTCTACTAAACCACTGCCACCTGTAAATCTAGATTGCACCATAAGACTCTATAAATCAGTCTGTAAATAATCTCTCTGTCTCTTTCCAGTTTTGCCAAAGCCAGAGGTGAGCTACGTGACGCTCCCATCCGGTGTCATCGAAGCCAACTGCAGCGCTCAGTCCAGACCATCAGCGGAGATCAGGTGGACCGTCGGAGGGGACAACATGACGCTGGGACCGCCTGTGTACTCCTCCTACGTCCAGAGCGATGGGATGACCATGGTGACCAGCACGGTGTTGTTGAAGTCAGGGGTGCTCCTCAGTGACGTCAGCTGTGTAGTGCACCACCGCGGGCTGGACAAACCACTGTCGGTGCCTCTAGCCAATGGTATGGAGGTTTCACATACTGTAACACTATCGCCCCAATGTTTACAGACTAAGTATTCCTATTTAAAGGATGTGGGCCAGTTGTAGACAGAGAGGAAATGCAACTGTTAGTTTGGGTTTCTATTCCCAGTCTGCGTATTTTTAGCTTTTCAGTCACGAGTAATTATGGCTGCTTTGATGGTGTCCTAAATCCTATAATTTTACAGAATACGGGAAGGATTATTTTTTACATGCCACATTATTTTATGCCCTAATGTTTCCGTATGTTACCTCCTAATTGTACATTTTTCTACATGTTTGTGTGCTGTGTGTAGTGGGTCCGGCCATGGTCGCCCTCCTGTCAGTGTGTGGGGTGGCGGCCGTGCTGCTGCTGTGTCTATGTGGGTGCCTCTGCAAGTGCTTTGTATGTAATGATGGTAAGTGACAACTCTGTAACTGCAATTCAGCTCATATTCACTAATGCTTACTATATATGTGCAACTAAGTAAAACATCTAAAGAATAAGGTCAGATGAACTAAAGTGACAGTTACTTGTAGCCAGATTAAATCCTTTTAAAATGCAAATTCAACTTTCAATATTCTACATATAATATCCCTAACTTCAGACCAAAAATGTTTTCCCTCTGGGCAGTGCCGCAGTTGATGCATGAGAGTACCGGTCATGCCACAGCCGTGCCAACATAAATCTAGACCATTACAGTTCATTTCATGTATTATCTGTAGAGTGGCATATGATCTAAATAATATTTTAAGTTATAACAGTTTAGCCCACTCAGGGAAATAAGTACTTAATGTAAAATATAGATTAGATAAATACAAGTAGTTTTGAAAGTTGTTGTTGGAATGCTACTGCAAATCTACTACTAATACTACTGGGCAGCTAGGTAGGAAAGTGGTTAGCATTCCTGCCTCAGCAAGAAGGTTCTGGGTTCAATTCCTGGACTGTGTGGGGCCTTTCTGTGTGAAGTTGTGTTCTCCCTGTGTCTGTGTTGGTTTCCTCCAGGTGTTCCGAGTTCCTCTACCACAAATAACTTGTACAATAGTTCCCCAATGGGGCCAGGACTCGCCTGCAAAATAAATTAGTTAATCTCAGTGGGATTTCCTGGTCAAATAAAGGTTAAATGAAGTAATAATAAACGCTACTATGACTGTGCCCAAACTGTGGCTCACACCCTTTTTATTACAGATGATTCATAAATATACTTACTTGAGTAAAAGTATATTCACCACTGCTTGAGAGTAAAGCTTTGCAGTTGGGTTATACACTAGACCACCCTGGCTCTGATGTGCTTACCATAGCATTCTGGGACGTGTCAGGGGGAGTGACAAAATAGCTCTGTCATCAGGATACTACAGGCTGTATTTTCACTTTTAACAAGGCAGGTTACAATAGCATGCATGTGATTTTAACAGCCATATAGAAGCATGTAACTGAGTGTGTTCATATCAGCCACACTCACATTGATATGCAGTCAGTTGTTTATCTTGTGGCTTGCATCGCTGTCTAAGTGCCTCTTGTAACTGTGCTAAACTGCTCCCGATGGTTCTGGTAAGCTAAAATTGAGAATACGTAATTATCTTATGAGCGTCCTGGAAGTATGAGTAAAAAAAAAAGAGTTATCTTGTGAGTTGGTGAAAGCAAACAGAGATTTTACCGAATGTGTCACTTTAGGTCAGCTTGTAATATTCCACAGAGACGTGACAGAACGGATAGGCGTTTCTTATCAACACTCTGGCTAAGCCCTGTTACCACCTTTTCCCATAAGCATCAGAGTGTGGAAACTCTGGTGCCAGTACAATGACAACCACCCCATTTCTCCGTTATCAAAATGGTAACTGCTCAATAACAAGGATAGACCAACAACATTTTTATCGAGGCAGTGACAGACGTTTTGGCTCAAACTGAAGTCAAGGCCTTTAGAGGAAGCAAAAACAAAAAGGACGGTCCCATGGCAGCTACTGGAATTAGCATTTTTCCAAAGTAAACTAGAGCAGAAAAACTTGTGGTATGTTTAAGGTTCATTAAACAGCCTCAACATCTTCACACAAAAAAGATTTATGTTTTCTCACTTCCCTTCAGCTCCTCCTTTTCATTGTTTTTATGTGAGATAAGGAAGCTCATATTTTCCTCAGTGGCAGACAGGCAGTGACACATCAATCAAACAATCCTTGTGGCAACATAGTGTGGGCAAAATATTTAGGAGGTCTCTTAAAAGTCATGTGTGATTTATATTATTGTGTGACAAAACAAGCTCATGTGGCCAAAAACAGCCACAACTTGGCCTTGTTTAACCTTTTTCCAACAGCACAGATCCTGAGAGGAATAACAAGTGCTGGTGCTAATTGTGTAAAGTTAACAGCCAGAAAATTGAGCCAAACAGAGGCAGCAGACTAAAACAGGCCCGAATAATCACAACAGTTCCTCTGTACATGGGTCGCAGTGCATACAGTAGTCTTGTCCTGGGTCACTGAAGGGGGACACAGGCTGTTACTGTGACGGACTGCAGATGGGGAGAAGACAGTGACGTACGCAAGAAGCAGAGAGAGGTCACAGGGCAGTCTAAAACATGAACATTTTTTCGTTGTTGCATCAAAGAGAGAAGAATAATAGCGCAATGTGTAGTTTTTGTTGACATCTGATGGTTATTTTGCAGAGACATATTATAGCCAATAAACAAATTAGCTTTATTTATTTATTATAGGAACGAATTTAGTTCATACATCTTCAAAGCTTTAATGCAAGAACTTCCAGTACGTTCTGTGGACCTTGAAATGTTTATGATTCCAGATATGGAAATGCAAACCCAAGCACCCGAGACTAAACACAGGATTATCAGGAACTAAACCTGGACAGGAAAACATGTCAGCTGCCAATATCATGAGAATATTTGGAAGAAAAATCCACATTACAGTGAGAAAAATGCTTATACGGCAGTATGTGAGGAGGTCAAAAGTACGTGCATGTATTGAGTACTTGTATTTTGTATCTAGACAACCCAAACTCTCATAATACAAAAGTAAAACCAGAATATCTTGTGTTGTCCTAGCTGTCTGCACGTCTGACAGATAGTCATTCAAATTGTGTTTAAGATGAAACCGTCCATGCTCAGTCTAGGCCTTGTAATGTCTGCGGAAGAGGTCTAACCACGAGCCAACCAAAACTTTTGTGTTTCTCACAAGTGGGCGTCTGGGCACAATATGCTCACTTTTACTCACAGCTGGGAAGCAGAGGATTTCTTCCAGTAACATACCACTCTCAGTCTATTTCTGTCTAGGTTCTGTGAGTTTTGGTGTGGTACTAACTGCTGAAGGTATAGCGCGATGGGACAGGCTACAAGGGCAACAGTAGGCATGGATGTTTTCAAAAATCCAGTCCACCTTTATCTAGAGCATGGCAGGAAGTTTGGAGGGAGTGACCACATCCTCTACGGCAAACACTTTGAGAATAAGGCCAATGATGAGGTCAATTATAAATGTTCTTTAGAGACTGAAATAAAAATAAACAGCCATATCTGAAATACAGGGCAGCATAAAACAAGGCCCACCTGCTGCCTGCTTTACCACATCTTGGTCCTAGTGTTGAGTGATTTACTGGCCTCTCACCCAACTGAGTCACCCATACACTAGTTCACTTTGCACTAGCACATATGCTTTGGAGTAAGCTGCCTCACGTTGCCACATGTACGTGAAGGTGTGGTACTCACCTAATTATTGCTGTGGAATGCCTACAATGTCATTATTTCATACACATGGTGTTTTGTGTTGGGTGAAAGAGGCTATGAATTTTCACTGCTTTATTTGTGTATGCTTTGTTTTGAATCCTAGAATGGATATATAGCAATTACAGAAAGCTATTGGTAAAGTCGAATTTATGTCAGCCCATAATATCATCTAAGACAGAAATCTTTATATTGCACTTCCCATTAAATTTTCATTAACTTTTTTATTATTTAAAGTTACAGTTTGTAGGATTTGATGGCACAGTTCTGCAGCTCTATCACAACAACAACTACGGTAGCCCTGTAGGGACACTCAGAAGTCTAACATACAGAGAGCTAATAGGCCACATAATGATTTCCCTAAAATGTATGCACAAAACAGATTCATTTTCAGTGCCTTAAAATAATAATAAATAATGTATGTTCAAAAGGGAAACATGAATGTGCTTCTTTACCAGCAGTGCTCATTTTGTTCACTTTGGGCAGTGTTTTTACATTCACTATTGGTTCTAAGGAGCTTTTAGTGTCATTTTTTTAAATCAGAGAGAATGCAAAGAACGTGACAAGTAGTTGTAAATTTCCGAAAATCCCACACGGACCTCCAACTATACAACTTCCCTCTATTCAAAAACCATGTCATGTTTTTCTCCATATATTTCTATAAAAACTTTACAAAAACACTGACTGTTGGCTAAAAATGGTTTTAAAATTAAATTTTTAAACAAGTATATGACTGTAATTCATTTCAAGCTCAATATCTTCTTATCATACATGTAAATGGAAAAGTACTACTACATTGTTTACATTTTAAGTTTTTTAACTACTGAATATTTTAAGTCACTTAAACCTGTCTCTAACATGAACAAGAAAACTGCCATGATCTACCAAAAAATCTGCAAAATCCTTGTTGTTTTAAACATGATGCCTTGCCTGTGCCAGATTTGTTTTTCTTTTAGAACTTGTTTACTGTACAAGAATATTTAGCCACTTTACCATTTTTGTACTGAAAATTGTCATTATTATGTCAGACGTACTTCCCTGATTTGTTTTGTACATGTTACTTGGAATTTAAAAAAAATTCTTGACCTTGTCCTTAATATCGACAGCCTCTGGGGCCCCCCTGCAGTACCTTCCAGGATCCCACTTTGGGAACCACTGCTCTAGAATATAAATATTGGAAAAACTCTGGTTATGTAAGGACATGGCTGGCAGATTGACCTGCTGATAATATTGCATTTCTCTTTTCCTTTCCAGACTGATTTGAAGCCAGACGGGCACTTCTGTTCTGACTGACCTCCAGTAACCCCCCTCCCTAAAAGTTGGCTAAGCTGCTCAGAAGCATGCCTTCCAGACCAACGAGTGGGCACAGGACTGAGAAGGAAACAAGACTGTAACCTCAGCTTAAGAGCGCTAACACCTGTCACTATCTTGTTTACAGAATACTCGTTTTAAACTACTTGCCTGTGTAAGGGCAGCTTTGCAGAGAAACGTTTGTTATTTTTAGCGAAGGCAGGACATGCGCAACAGAGGGTAGTGGTTGACCTGTAACCTTGGCATCTGTGGTCAACACTATGCCCAGAAGTGTGTGTGAACTGTGAAGATGACTAGACTTTCAAGTGGTAACCGGTGTTAAACAGATGACTTTGTTTTTTTTAACACATCCAACAGCTATGTATAGTATAGGTAATATATATAATAATATGAAATAACACTAGAGTCACACGTTTATATGTATATCAAGGTTTTTGTGGTAAAATTCTACTTTCTAATACATATATACAGTGTTGACAATAACCAATGCTGACTTTTTATGTTATTAAAATATTTTACTTTGTACATCTTGATACTTATTAACCAAAAGTATACACACACACCACTTGACTATTTCATGTTTTGTAGGAGTAGAGATGAATGGGTAAAAGAACTCTGCACTTTGGTCACTAGGTGGTAGCATTTTCTACTACTTTGAGCTAACTAAGTAGTAGTAACAGCAGGTGCAGCTAAAAAAAAATTATATTATGGAAAAGATAAATTATTTTAAATTATTTAGTTATTAATGTAAAAGTGAATCAAACATCATATAGATTCAGAACACACAGGGTGAAATATTTAAACATGTACAGTAATTTATGAGATACTAAATTTGGGGATTTCCATGTCATCACAATTAAAATAAATGCATGAAAATGTCACTGTTTCACTTTCAAACACATGATTTTTTTCCCACAGTATTCAAATTTTTTGGGTACATTTTTTCAGTGTTTTCATTTTTAAGCCGATTTTTTCTACAGTATTTGATTTTTGGAAACAATTTCCTACAGTGTTTAAATGTTTTTTTGAGACAATTCTTGTCCACAGTGTTTTATTTTTTTGAGACAATGCTTCACAGCATTTTGTTTTTTTTGAGACAATTTTCCACAGTATTTTATTGTTTTGAGACATTTTTTTTTTCACAATATTTACATTTTTTGAGACAATTTTCTTCCAGATTATTTGATTATTTAATGTAAGACATTTTTTGTGACAGTTCCAAAGTATAGTATTAGCTTTGGCCCATGCAAACACATCTTTATTTATTTATTTGCGATATTGGGGGCTAATGCACAAATTCAACTCAAGGTTTGAGTGTGAAGATCGGACACTGATCTTTTTAACACCTTCTAAACCACAAAGATAACACCTCCCACATACTCAGAGCTAACCCCCCTGATTACGTTTTAAATACTGCCCTTTAATATAAAAATCGAAACACATTTTTACAGCGCCCTACAGTTTAATACTGCAAATGTGTTGTTGTGTGACTTTGACAAACCACTTCTTGAGATTTGTGGCTTAGCTTCTTCTTAGTTTCTGTCAGAAGTGAAACGTAACATTTCCCAGATTTAGAGCCGTGGACAGTTCTCTTCTCACTGTTGATTGCCATGTTGTGAAGCTATGTTTGACTCGTGTATGTTCATAATTTATTGATAACATTAACATTTAACTTGCACGAAAACAACAGACCTTCTGTATATTTCAAAGTAGCTGTACAACTAATCCCAAAAACAACATAAAGAGAAACTGACAAGTGAGTGGTGACATGTTTCTTCTACTTGAAGCAAAGGTAAACTGACTTGTGGTTAAATCCTTCTTCCTCTTCAAGATAATCTGTTTGCTGCCCTTAAAAAACACACATAACCTATTTCAACAGGATATATTGGTTTAGCTGAATAGAAAATGTGGTTGAGTATTGTTTACAAATGTTACACAATTTAAATAAAAAATCAAAATATGCTCTGAAATGTAGGCACACATCACAGGTCATTGTCATAAATATGAACAATTTGCATGTTCAGTGAGTGATGACCGGGACCTCCATGTGGAGAAGCTGAGTTTGTTAGATTTGAATCATTCCTGGTCTCTCCACTGGACGCTGGGAGCTGGACTTCTGTAGAGTAAGATCAAAACAAAATATTCACTTTGACTTGGCATTATCCTTAATTTGTGGCTTTATTTTTTGTAATGTAAGTAAGTATTAGTATTACCCTTGCGTTTTAATATAACATAGACAGTGGTGACTATGATGACGAATACAGTGACTCCAGCCAAGTAGTACAGAAAAGTCCAGGCAAAGGGATGAGTTTGAGGATTTGCTATGACTGGAAGATAGAAGTCACAAACAAGCCATGTAAACAACAGTGTTAACCAGGAAATAGTTAGAAGTATGGTTAGAAATATTAACAGCAGTGCTAGTTGTAATAGAAGTGTAGTGTAGTAGTAACTGTCCTTACCATTAACATCAACTTTGATGGAATGACTCACAGAATTTTTAATTTGACAGTGATAATGTCCTGAGTCACTGCTGAGGACATTGTGGAAGATTAAAAATGATATTCCCTCATAGTTGTTTGTGTTTGTCCACTCTGTTGTAACTCGGTCACTCATGGGCACTCTTATATAATCTTCTGATTCATGTTTAAACCAGGTGACTGGTGGTGGGACGGATTCACAGACACGGACAGGACAGGCAATCTTCAGTTGTTCTCCCGCTGTAGCGTTATGAACTGTGTTGCGGTGGACTTTCACTTTATTTCCACAAACTGCAAGACAGTAACATTATTATCCACATACACCTTCAGAGTGTAATGAAAACATTTTTTTGACATATGAACAGTGCTACCATGGCAGTGGTTAACACCGTCTTAGTCCGGAAACTATACCAGTGTATTGTGTAAATTAATTTATTTCTGTGTCTTTTCTTACCAACAGAAACGCGGATGGAATGACTCACATCATTTCTAAACATACACTGATACTGTCCTGAATCACTGCTGCGCACATTTTGGAGGATTAAAAATGATATTCCGTCAGTATCATTTATTCTTGTCCACTCTGTAGTAACACGGTCACTCATGTTCACAATGGTATTGACTATTCCAAGTTTAAACCAAGACACTTTTGGAGTAATGTCGTTACAGAAACGAACAGGGCAGGCAATCTTCAGTTCTTCTGCATTGAAAGCTTCGTGAACTGTGTGACGGTGGACTTTCAGTGCAGTTTCACACACTGAACGATCTGCAGAAGACAAGGTCATAATCAACATTAGGCGAGCTTACACGCAGAAAAAAATACTGTATTTTTCATGAACATTGCCTCGATCCTTTTCCAAACTTATTTATTTTTAAAAGCTAGAATTACATTTAACTGACACCACAATTATCCTAAAGATATATTACAAGAATTTTAGTGATAGGTACTAGTTAAATGGACAGCAAATTGCTTAAAGTATAGTATAAAAGGCATAAAGAATATAATAATAACACTCACAGTCTGCATCCAGAGGAGGGATGAGTCCTGCTAACATGGACACTTGGAAGATGGTCAGATAGAGAGACATGCTGCAAACTGAGATATGCATCTGTAAAACTGTTTGAAGACATCATGAAAAGTTGCAGAGTGTACTTCCTGTTTTACAGATGGTGGTCTGTAGTTCACACCTTGCAAACTAAATGCAATCAGATCACACACAGATGCATGAGACAGAAAAGCAATCTATATCTTGACTGAAAATATATTTGTGTGTATTAATAGTGCTGTAAAAGAGTGAAGGCTGAAAGAGTCTGAGTCCAGTTCAGTTGTTTTGTTATTACTTCTAAGGTGGCATATACAGTGTGTGTGTGTAATCATACTAGTACAGTTTACTAATATTACTAAAGTTTTATCACTAATTACCATAAAATCCACAAAAACTCAAGATGATCAGTAACAAAACTATGTATATGCATATTTCAAAGCAGTTGCTAATTAAGATAAGTCTCTCAGAGTTTGCAACAACAACATAACTAACAAGTGAGAGGTTGGTGACATGTTTCTTCCACATCAGGCAAAGGTAAACTGACTTGTGGTTAAATTCTACTTCCTCTTCAAAGTAATCTGTCTGCTGCCCTTAAAAAAACATATACCACTCTTAAACTATTTCAACAGCATTTATTGATTTAGTAAAGAAAAAATGTGGCAGAGTATATTATTGGTACAAATGTAATACAATTCAAATAAAAGTTCTAAATATGTACCGAAATGTGAACACACATCACAGGACGTTCTCATAATCATGAACAGTTTGCATGTTCAGTGAGTGATGACCGGGACCTCCATGTGGAGAAGCTGGGTTTGTCAGATTTGAATCATTCCTGGTCTCTCCACGGGACGCTGGGAGCTGGACTTCTGTAGATTAAGATCAAAACAAAATGGAAACTTTTAGTCTTGTTGTTGTGGTCACACTGATAGCTTACATAATTGTAAAGGTCTTACTTTTATTCATGTGTTTCTTTAGTATAATATAGATAGCGATGATGATGATGAAGAATGCTATAACTTCAACCAAACGGTACACAAATAACCAGGGAAAGGACCAACTTTCAGGATCTGCCTCTGCATGTTTATAGTGTGGAAATACATTCATTTGTAGGTTAGAAGTATTTCATTCAAACTTTCTAGTATATTAATATTAGTAACAGTTCTTACCATAAACATACACTTGGATGGAATTACTCATAAAATGTTTACTTCCACACTGATACTGTCCTGAGTCATGTCTGAGCACATGATGGAAGATTAAAAATGACATTCCCTCATAGTTGTTTGTGTTTGTCCACTCTGTTGTTACACGGTCACTCATGTTCACTCTTCTATAGTTTTCTGATTCTAGTTTAAACCAAGTGACTGGTGGTGAGTAGTCACAGAATCTGACAGGACAAGCAATCTTCAGTTCTTCTCCAAGTGAGGCTTTATAGACTGTGCTCTTAAGGACTTCAAATCTACAAACTGTAAGACAAAAACATTATTATACACTTTTTCACCTGCAGTCTATAATGTTAAATGATTATTTTTAAAGATCTTAAGTCCACAAAGTTCCACCATAGGGCAGTGGTTAACACCGTCATGTCTTTGTCGCTATAAAAACTGTACAACACTGATACATGTTTTTGTTGTTGTAACTTGTGGGACTGAACAGAATTTTACATCACAATAAGACTACAGACAACAAAGACAACACACTACAGACACAAGAACAATATGTGTGTATATATATTTTTTAAGGTTAGTGTCCTCTCTTACCAACAGAAACGATGATGGTGTGGCTCACATCATCTTCATATTGACACTGATAACGTCCTGAATCACTGCTGAGGGCATTTTTGAAGATTAAAAATGATATTCCTTCAGCGTTATTTATTCTTGTCCACTCTGTTTTAACACGGTCACTCATGTTCACTCTTGTTTCGCCTGTTAGAAGTTTAAACCAGGTGATTGTTGCAGGGAGTTCATTACAGAAATTGACAGGGCATTCAATCTTCAGTTCTTCTCCAGGTGAGGCTTTATAGACTGTGTTGCGGTGGACTTTAATTGCGTTTTCACAATTTGAAGCTTCATCTGTATTAAAGAATAGAATAACATAGTTGTTCATTCATTTTTAAGCATATTTTCAAGTAGGGTATTCAGTAAAAAGTGTTTCTCATTGCTAATTGCTATTATTTTGCAGTTGTAGTTATTTCAGTTTCACACATTGACTCTCCATCTGCAGGAGAAAAGGACAATCAAAAACTCATTTTGTAGTTTTAAACCTAATTTTCAAACATAATTCCATTTAATTTAAGTGAGCTTAGTAAACTATAATGCTGTATATTTTTGTCAATATTGCCTTGCTTTTGTCTTTTTCTCCAAAATTATTTTTTTCATAAACCTGAAATATTTAACCATAAAAAAAAATCCTTAACATACATTATCACGATTTTAGTGACAAATGGACAAGTTACATGGAAAGCAAAAAGCGACTTGAGTAAAAAAGACAAAGAATACTCACAGTCTGCATCCAGAGGAAGGGTGAGTGCTGCTAACATGGACACTAGACAGATGGTCAGATAGAGAGACATGCTGCAAACTGAGATGGGCGTCTGTAAAAACTGTTTGAAGACGTCACAGCTTTAAGTATCAAAGTGTACTTCCTCTTGAACAAATGGTGGTCTGTAGTTCCCTCCTAGCAAAGTTAATACACACAGGTGCACAACACAGAAAGGTAGCCCACAGTGGTGCGGTAAAAACGTCAAGGATATAATTATGCTTGTCTAGAACAACTCTAACAGTGTGGAAATCTCATGTTTTGTTATTTCTTCTAAGGTGGCCTAAACAGTGTGTGTGACTACATGTGCCAAAAGCAAATGTGTTTTCTAATGTAATGTGAGACTTTTTTTTCTTTTTTCTTATTTTTTTTTTTTGGATAGAGAATATGGTTTCAGAGGCAGCAGCGACTGAACCACACTACCCTGGTATAAACAACTACAAGTGACACAAGAAGTTCTTTAACTAAAACGCAGGTAATATTAATGATATAAAGATAAAAAGATAACTCTCATTAGTCATTAGGTAACTTCTTGGATAATAAGAACGACACTTCTATAAAATACTGATTACTAATATGACTAAAGTTTCAAGATAATCAACAACAAAACTATGTATATGCATATTTCAAAGCAGTTGCTAATTAAGATAAGTCTCTCAGAGTTTGCTATTCCCATAAACAACAACATAACTAACAAGTAAGAGACTGACAACTTGTTGGTGACATGTTTCTTCCACATCAGGCAAAGGTAAACTGACTTGTGGTTAAATTCTACTTCCTCTTCAAAGTAATCTGTCTGCTGCCCTTAAAAAAACACATACCACTCTTAAACTATTTCAACAGCATTTATTGATTTAGTAAAGAAAAAATGTGGCAGAGTATATTATTGGTACAAATGTAATACAATTCAAATAAAAGTTCTAAATATGTACCGAAATGTAGACACACATCACAGGTCGTTGTCATAAATATGAACAGTTTGCATGTTCAGTGAGTGATGACCGGGACCTCCATGTGGAGAAGCTGGGTTTGTCAGATTTGAATCATTCCTGGTCTCTCCACGGGACGCTGGGAGCTGGACTTCTGTAGAGTAAGATCAAAACAAAATGGTAACTTTTAGTCTTGTTGTTGTGGTCACACTGATAGCTTTACATAATTGTAAAGGTCTTACTTTTATTCATGTGTTTCTTTAGTATAATATAGATAGCGATGATGATGATGAAGAATGCTATAACTTCAACCAAACGGTACACAAATAACCAGGGAAAGGACCAACTTTCAGGATCTGCCTCTGCATGTTTATAGTGTGGAAGTACATTCATTTGTAGGTTAGAAGTATTTCATTCAAACTTTCTAGTATATTAATATTAGTAACAATTCTTACCATAAACATACACCTGGATGGAATGACTCATAAAATGTTTACTTCCACACTGATACTGTCCTGAGTCATGTCTGAGCACATGATGGAAGATTAAAAATGACATTCCCTCATAGTTGTTTGTGTTTGTCCACTCTGTTGTCACACGGTCACTCATGTTCACTCTTCTATAGTTTTCTGATTCTAGTTTAAACCAAGTGACTGGTGGTGAGTAGTCACAGAATCTGACAGGACAAGCAATCTTCAGTTCTTCTCCAAGTGAGGCTTTATAGACTGTGCTGCGGCGGACAATAATTTCCTTTTTACAATTTGAAGCTTCATCTGTATTAAAGAATAGAATAACATAGTTGTTCATTCATTTTCAAATAAGGTATTCAGTAAAAAGTGTTTCTCATTGCTAATTGCTATTATTTTGCAATTGTAGTTATTTCAGTTTCACACATTGAATCTTCATCTGCAAAATCCTTAACATACATTACTGGGATTTTAGTGACAAATAGGCAAGCTACATGGAAAGCAAATAGCGACTTGAGTAAAAAAAACAAAGAATACTCACAGTCTGCATCCAGAGGAAGGGTGAGTGCTGCTAACATGGACACTAGACAGATGGTCAGATAGAGAGACATGCTGCAAACTGAGATGGGTGTCTGTAAAAACTTAATGTTTAAACACTCACAGCTTGACAAGAGGTGAACTGTACTTCCTCTTGAACAAATGGTGGTCTGTAGTTCCCACCTAGCAATCACGGTACACACAGGTGCACAACACAGAAAAGTAGTCCACAGTGGTGTGGTAAAAGTGTGAAGAATATACTTAGGCTTCAAACCGTCCAGTTAATCAAATCTCATGTTTTGTTAGTACTTTCAAGGAGAGCAGATATGGTCTCTATTGTGAAACTTTGGGGATTTTCTTTTTTTACTAATAGAGCTTATGCTTTCAGAGGCAGCAGAGGTTGTACCACATGACCCTGTTATAAACATCTACAGGTGACACAAGAATTGTAACTTTTTTTGCAAATATGATTGTTATTACATTAAATCATTACTTTTATAACTAAAACAGAGGTAATATTAATGATCAGTTGACCAGAGTGAGTTAGGGTCTTCTTGGATAATCACAAAAGCCACAACATTAAAGAACAACACTTCTATAAAGTACTGTTTACTAATATGACTAGAGTTTTGTCAGTAATTACCTAAACTCCAAAAATGCTCAACAAGATAATCAACAACAAAACTTCATATATGTGTGTGTATATTTCAAAGTAGCTGCTGGTAGATAAGACTAGACTCGCACAGTTTGCTATTCCCATAAACAACAACATAATTAACAAGTGAGAGACTGAACATTTTTTGGTGACATGTTTCTTCCACTTCTAGCAAATGTTAAATTCTACTTCCTTTTCAAGGTAATCTGTCTGCAGTCCTTTAAACACACATACAACTCTTAACCTATTTCAGCATTTATTGATTTAGCTGAATAGAAAATGTGGCAGAGCATATTATTGGTACAAATGTAATACTATTTGAATAAAAGTTTTAAATATGCTCTGAAATGTGGACACACATCACAGGTCGTTGTCATAATCATGAACAGTTTGCATGTTTGCATATTTCTGTTTAAAAAGGCCTACTAGGATTTTGCTTTGTTTACCTTGTGTTAGGATATTTTAAATGTAATTTGTAAGTGTTTTTTATCATCTTTTTATGCTTTCACTGTAGCACTTTGAGATTTCACTGAAATGTAAAGTGCATTACAAATAAAATGTATTATTATTATTATTATTAGCATGTTCAGTGAGTGATGACCGGGACCTCCATGTGGAAAAGCTGGGTTTGTCAGTTTTGAATCATTCCTGGTCTCTCCACTGCACACTGGGAGCTGGACTTCTGTAGATTAAGATCAAAACAAAATAGTCGCTTTTATTGGGCATTATGTTTTATTTTTGTGTGTTAGTATTACCTTTGCGTTTTTTTAATATGACATAGACACTGATGACAATGATGAAGAATACAGTCATTCCAGCCAAGCGGCACAGAAAAGACCAGGATTTAGTTTGAAGTTCTGCTATGAATGGAAGATAGAAGCCAGTGTTAACAAGGAAAGAGTTAGTAATATTTATAGTAGTGCTAGTTGTAATAGTAATGTAGTATAGTAGTAATTGTCCTTATCATTGACATCAATGTTGATGGTATGACTCATAGAATTTTCCATTTGACACTGATACTGTCCTGAGTCACTGCTGAGCAAATTTTGGAATATTAAAAATGATATTCCCTTATAATTGTTTATTCTTGTCACCTCAGTTGTAACTCGGTCACTCATGTTCACTCTTACATAATCTTCTGATTCAAGTTTAAACCAAGTGACTGGTGGTGCAAAGTAGTTACAGACACTGACAGGACAGGCAATCTTCAGTTTTTCTCCAACAAAAGTCTTATAATCTGTGTTGCGACAAACTTTCAGTTCAAATTCACACATTGAGTCTTCATCTGCATAAGATAATGGCAAATAAAAACTTATCTGGTACTTTTAAAACTAGTTTTAAGCCATAATTAATTTAGGCCAGCTTACAAGGAAAGAATAATGCTGTGTTGGCAACTGCCGTAAAATGCCTAGAATATGAAGCTGAAACATTTAACTGTAATCAAAATGTATGTATATTAACATACATTACCAGGATTTTAGTGACAAAGGGACAAGTTATGCAGAGAGCAAACAGCGGCTGGAAGTATAGGCTAGTAAAAAAGGCATAAAGAATACAACAAAACTCAGTCTGCATCCAGAGTGGATGAGTGTCACAAACATGGACACTTGAAATACAATCGGATAGATAGACATGCTGCAAACTGAGATGTGCGTCTGGAAAACTTTCTGTTTAAATACTCACATCTTGACAAGTGTCAAATTGTACTTCCTGTTTAACAAATGTGTCTAGGTCACACCTAGTAAAATAAATGACCCGAAGTAGTAGGTATCTTGTTTGAAAACATACTGTATTTGTAAGTAATAGTAGTGAAATAAAAGAGTGAATGAGTTAAGATGATATACTTGTCCTTATGCTGAAAATGTCTGTATGTTTTGCAACTCCTGAGATGGCCTATACAGTATGTGTGTGTCAAACGCAGATGTGCTCTCAGAGGTGAAACTCTGGGGTTTTTCTTTCTTTGTTGATTGAGATTATGCTTTCAGAGGCAGCAGAGATTGTACCACAAGACCCTGTTAACAACTATAGGTGAAATTTTTATTGCACCAAAAATTATCGTAATTACATTCATTCGTTGCCTCCAAAACTAAAACCGAGGTAATAATTAATTCATATAAAGCTAAAATTAAAAGACAATTCTATACATTATTGTTTACTCATAAATGAAAAATGGTGTGTCAGTAATTTACCCCAAAAACTCTACAAAAGGACAACACGAAAATGAAGGCAAAATTAAGCTTACTTCATCATCGTCATTTTTAACTCGATGCGTTCCCACGACGTTCATGTAAATATCCCTCCGCGATCTCTTTTCTATGATTGGTTCCCACTTAGCTTTTTTCCCGCCTCCCGTCACTGATTGGACTGTTTTTCCTTCTCGCGCCCCAATCAGGGCATGGGAATTGCACGCGGGTTAGCCACATTAGCTGTGATATTAGCAGCTATTATAAAGGGATTTTTTTTTTAATGACTAAACAAGAAATAGTTCGAGTTTGTCTTGGAAATTAATTGTTCTATTACATTACTGGAATGCCATTTTTATGCTTCTTCATTTCTTTGATGTCTCGTCTTGCTGTAAGGTAGACTTCTATTGTAACTTTACTAGCTATAATAATAAAATTTTGGCTAATACAAATGAAATAACTAGAACTTAAATTGCTTTATTTTTATACAAATGATGTTTAAATAAAATATGATATATGAATGATTAATATTACATGTTCATAACGGTGGTTACTAGTTGATGGCCTCTCCTACCCAGCATAAAAAAAATCCATTAGAAGCTGCGTTAGAAAGTCATAGGAGGACCATAGTTAAGGTATTTCCCAAGGCATTTCCTTAGTGTTGACCTGTCTGTGGATTCTTAGTCATCCAGGATGTCATAACCAAAACAAGGTTAAAAAGAAGTCATCTGAATGCGGTTTGTAAAAGTTGAAGTCTTTTCATCTCTTAGCAGAGTCAGTTCTAAGTAGTGGAAAAAAATATGTCTCCTCTCCAGCTGTACAAATGACCTCCAGAAGACTTCTTTTTAATCCTGTTTTGTTGGTGTTGACGTTATAATTTCTGGGATTTAATATGAGCTGTTGTTTCGGGTTTATTCCTGTTTTGATTCTCGCTTCTCCTCCCACAGTTCTCTTTAATCAATGGATGCTCAGGTTATATTCATTAGAAGTCCTTTGAGGTAAGAAAAGCAGTCACTTAGTAAAATAATCTGTCCTTTTTTTCCTAGGGGACCCGGATGGCAGCGTACTCAGAGCTCTCCTCCACTACCATCCTAGGCCGAGGTGTAGCCACTGCCAGGTGCTGATGGTTAAGAGCGGCGTATACAACAGAACTGCACTCTTCCTCCAGGCCGTTCCTCAGTCTGTCTTCTCTCTGTTCATAATCGTTGACCCTCTGAGTGGGGACTGAGGGGGGAGACTTCTTTTTTCTGCTGGTTCGGTGAAATGGGGGCTCACGAGGACTTCCTCTTGGTAAAGCCTGGTTGCTTGAGTGATGGAAAGGCTGTTCAACCATGGGGATGTCCATATACTGTAAGTACCAGAATTGCCGTGTTATATAGGACCATGTAACACATCTGGAGAACTTGTAATACTTTACTCATGAAATTTGTGTAGCAGAAGTTAAAATGCTTACCTGGTTTTCATTTTGAGCCTTGTGCTTTCGTTTACCTGCCAACAGACACACATTTTGTTTTGATTTGTTGAAATTTCATTAAAGAAAACAGAAACACATGTCAGTTCTACTCACCACTGCATCCTCGCATTGATAAAACAGATATGACTATCACTATGATGACAAATCCTAATATTCCCGCAGCAGTGTACAGGTAAAGCCACATAGGTTCCCTGTCAACATGATCATAAGTGAATGTGTTGTCTGAAAAACAGGAAGGTTCAGCATCAGCACATGAACAGGAGCAAAATCCAAACCAGCAAGTCCATTAAATGAGATGTGGATTAGAACTGTGAAATAACATGACATGACATAGAAAAGAAAACTTCCTCACTTGTTCGATCCTGTGATGTTGTATTAACATTCACAGTGGCATCTAAAAGAGTTAAGATGCAGGATTATGTATCTGATCTTTATAATGAAAAGATACAAACATGAGTAATGAGTACAGTATATACTTAAAATGACACTCACCTATGACAGTGACGATGATGGTGTGGCTCACATCATTTTCATATTGACACTGATACCGTCCTGAATCACTGCTGAGGGCATTATTGAAGATTAAAAATGATATTCCTTCAGCTTTATTTGTTCTTGTCCACTCTGTTTTAACACGGTCACTCATGTTCACTCTTGTAGTGACTGTTTCAAGTTTAAACCAGGTGATTGTTGAAGGGAGTTCATTACAGAAATGGACAGGGCATTCAATCTTCAGTTCTTCTCTATGTGAGGCTTTATAGACTGTGTTGCGGTGGACTTTAATTGCGTTTTCACAATTTGAAGTTTCATCTGTATTAAGGAATAGAATAACATAGTTGTTCATTAATTTTTAAGCCACATATATTTTCAAATAAGGTATTCAGTAGAAAGCGTTTCTCATTGCTAATTGCTATTGGTCAAAGTATACTGTAGTACCTTTAATCCAAGTCATGTACAGTATGTGTATTTTACTTTATGACTAATCTGAAAGTGCTAATAATTGGTAATAGGAAACCACAATACAGACAAGGCATACAAATATGACTTTTGCCTCACTATAGAAATCAACCTTCCTTCTTCCTCACAGTAGTTTTTTAAAACATTTTAATAATGTCAAGTTTGATGTGATTATTTAACCTTACCAACTACACTTCAAACTAAAAATACATAACAGGTGTGGGCGTGTTGTGAAGAAAATGATTGGGACATTTACAGAAAATGTGTTTCTTCATATAAAATAGTTTGCATGCTCCCACACTCACTCCCTCTACTACGGAACAAATTAACTGAAAGTACTTTGTAGTATTTTTGCATAACAGAAACAGATTTACCCCCTTCCTCACAGTTTGCTTGAATCACAGTGATTTTGAATAATGTTTTTAATTTGTTTTAGTTTAAATCTTAATATGTTCTATTGTCATAAAAGTCAGTCAATACATATATACTATCGTTTGTTACATTTTTTCAAAGACAGATGACCTTTGTGCAAAGCTTTAGAGAACATTAAAGTAAACATAACTTTATAACTGCAATATTTAGCTGACATAGTTTAAATCTGAAAAGGAAGAAAAGCTAATACTGTATAAATACTGAGCGAGCGTAAAACACACTTACTGTCTGCGTTTAAAGTGAGGCACAGTACTGCCATGAGAAACAGTTTAGGGGTCCAGCGATGGTGTACATTCATCTTGTCAAATCCTGGGAAAGATTTTATCGTCTGCCACATGCAACAAGTCCAACTGGGAAATGTTCCTCCAAGTACATTTTAAAGGTTCTGAGACTGATGTCTGATGTTTCACGCCCTGCTTCCTCTTTCACTACCTGAAGTCTATTTCCCCTAGGGTTAAACGAAGGTAGGTAAATCAGTGGGTGGTGTTAGGTCTGCTGTTTGTCTAAGTATAAGAAGACATATAGGGGCTTCCCATTCTTTAGAATCAGAGGCTCTAAGCCCCCCTATTCATTTGCTATCTTCTGTGCACCTTTAACTTTATCATGTTTTGGAAGTGTGTGATGCTAACTTCCTCTCCATTCCTTTCATGTACCTCTTGCAAACTAGTGCGGCCGCGTGTGCATAAGCTCTGTGGTTTTTGAAGGAAGATTTACAGTGTGCCTTGAAGAACGTGACGAGAATCATATGACCTCATAAATTGGTGGTGTTAAGTGTGTGGTTACTATCAGCCAATGCCATCGCCTGTGTGGACTGCCAACAGGTAAACCGGTCAGTCTATTTAAAGCCAAAACAAAACCAAAACACATTGATCCTCAAAGATAAAGGAGACCTGGGCCCACATTAATAAGCACATGTGGCTTTTTTTATGTCTTAAGTGTGTAGGCCTATGTGAGAATACAGAACTGTCAAACATTCAAATGGGGCATTAAAAAAATCATTTTGATAAATAACTTATACATGATGGAATCTCCTTTGGCCTGATAAGCTTTTGGGATCAATTAAGTATCTTTTTTGTCAAATCTCGTAATATAAATGATCAATTCAGACATGCGGGTACTCAAATGCTGTGACATTCTAAATTGGTCCAATTTGGTTTAGGTAAGAACTTAAATGTGATCAACTTTATTCTGCGGGAAATAAAAGGGTCCTACATCAGATTTAGGAAAAGGAGTTTTTGTTTTTATTGCACAACAGCGCACCCAAGTGGTGTTCGAGGTTTAATGCAGACCCAATGATTACTGCACGCACGTACGCACTGACGTACATCGTTACGTCCCGGCGAGCCGAAAATGGCGGAGTACCTGGCATCCATTTTCGGCACTGAGAAAGACAAGTAAGTTAATTTAACATTTTAACAACACATCGGGTGAAACAGGGATTTGTGTTCAAAGAGTTTATACAGTTCTACAACTTTATGCCTAACGAGGTTCATTTTTCTGCGCTCAGTGTCCCGCTAAATTCATAACTCGGGCCACCGTTTGCATGGAGAAGCTAACGCACTGAATGGAACTCGTTAGGCACCTTAGCTAACCCCAAGACCTGGCGCAAACATGTTTCACTTTTCAAATCTTGCGCGCTTTTTAATTATTTCAACAACAGTATGGCTCAGATGTGGTAGATTTCGTAATAATAAGCCACTTCACACATTCATGGGTAATTAATCAAGCTTTTAGCATGGTGGGCGGACTGTTCGTGTCATGTTTGACCGGTGGAGAGCAGCAGAAGGCGCCTTTGGAGGGAAATGGTTGAAAACGGCTTAAATAAGATGTCTTGAAGTGTTGCTGCCATTAAAACGTGAATACGTGTTTGAGGAAGTCCACGTGGGTTTAAAATGGACCCAACATGCAAAGCGAACAATCCCCGCGCAGGATATTCAGGGCAAGGTTGACGCAGAGAGTTTATTGGCGAAAGGCATACATTCAAAACAAGGCCCGCTCAATTAATGTAGGTGTATTTAATGAAAAGTTTAGGAGACACTTTGAATATATTGTATACAGTATTACTTTATATAAAATAGTAATTTTGAATATCAACAAATAGCCATTGTGCTGAGAGTTTATATATATATATATATATATATATATATACATACATACATACACACACACACACATATACATATATATATATATATATATATATATATATATATATATATATATATATATATATATATATATAGCCATGAACCTTAAAGTCTGGTGTTTGCGTTGGCTTATTTGAGGTAAAACTTGGAATCCCTAAATTGAAGGATATTTGGGAGGTTGACGTTTGGTTGAGGTGTAACTTCTTTTTTTTTTTGTCCTGCGGTGTAAGAATACTAAATAATAATTTCAAACATAAGTGTATTAAAAGTGTAAAAGGAAATTTTTTGTAAGCAATTCATATATTTAAACATAACTCTATTGTTTCTACACATTTTGATATTGTAATGTTACACCGCAGGACATTCAATACAATTTGTCCATTTGAATTCTTGTCACAAATTATTCAACATGTCCACTGTGCTAAACTGATCCCTGACCCATACCAAAAATGATTTTTAACATTCAGAATTTGATTTTGTGAAAAATACAGCTGGCACATCACAGGACATCAAACAGGCACATGCGAACAGTTTTATGCGAAAATTAAGATTTACTAAAATAATAATAGATTAATAGCTCCTATTGATTTTTAGCTCACAGCCTTAACTCCAGAGATCTTTCTGGTCTATAAATGATCGATGGGGTCCTGTAGGTTTTTTGCAACTGCCTGTTTAAAACCCTAATTTTTCATGTCACACTGTAGGACACCACTTTAATTGTAGGATTTGGGTGCAGTTAAAAGTGTTGTTTTAGTAAAGTACAAATATTTGACATTATGCCAACAACTTTTTAAAAACGGTCCCAGACACAGTTTTGAAAATGTTACAGTAACACTGCAGGACATTTTACAGTTAACATTAAAATACAAAAAAAAAACAATACACAACTTCAAAGGTTTTGAAGTACGCCCTGTGTTGCACTCCTGACAGGATTTTAGAGTGAGAAAAACATTCTTTAGCAAAACATTTCAATTGATTATGGAAAAAAGGACACCTTTGATACCATACACATCTTTTCCAGGGTCAATTGTTCCTTCTACTTCAAAATCGGAGCATGCAGACATGGTGACCGCTGCTCGAGATTGCACAACAAACCAACATTCAGTCAGGTGAGTATTCCAAAATCTAAATGTGTTTCTACTTTATCTGTTTTATGTCATTTTGTGCAGCACCAAAACTCCAGTAAGTTATTGTATAACATATGAGCTGACTTTGATTCTGAATTTTGCAGACTATCTTGATTCAGAATATCTACCGTAATCCGCAGAATAGCGCCCAGACAGCAGACGCTTCTCGCTGTAAGTAAAAACATTTATCAGGACTCGTCACTGGTAAATCGTGTTTTTTTTTGTCATGGTTCTTAAATGCTTATAGTAATAATGAGGTGGTGCGTCAGCTGTGCAAGTGGGAGATATGCTATCTTGATTTAGACAAGCAGCTTAAACATCTTGTTCCTGAAACATTCATACTGACAAAGCATTTATGAAGAAAGCACTCAGCTGTGAATGAGTTGGACAGTGCCACCTCTGTTTTATGTAAATGTAAACAAGCAGCCTCTGGATATATACAGCTCAATATTTGCATTACTCATACATTATTCAAGCCCCAGACTAGCAAAGCTCAAGTAGAACTTTGCATACAGGTAGGTATGACTTTGAAAAGGGAATTTAATTCTGTTTTCTCTCTTCCTATGATGATGAACAAATTTGAAAAGCATGAACTGGCTGAACTCACAGCAACTCTCTCCTCTCACCTATCTTCCGAATCCTTTTATCAGCATATTTTAGTTAAGAAGCCTATGATGAAATGATCGAGTTATTAATTTATTGCACACCTCTTGGTTTAAAAATATCATCCAAAACATTATTTGGTTTGATATTTTATAATTTGTCAAAAGATTAAATTGATCTAAAGGTTATGGCCTTTTTGTTGTATCCTTTGTTAAACTACAAAACATCTAATCACATTTTTCCTCCCCCAGCTCTAAGCATTGGTGGATTTTTGTCACAAAAGTTTACGTTTTGTATTTCAGACCATTCCCCTCTTGAACATTTACCTTCATTACCTTCAAATCTCTGCCCAGTCTGCCGATGGTTTACACTGTAAGTCTTCCCTTTATCTGCAGGACCCTCTGGCACTGACTGCTCTTGATTTAAAATAAGACATCCCAGTGGATTGGACCAAATTTGGCTTAGGGCAGGATGCGTCATGTCATTTCCTGGACATAGAGTAACTGTCCACATGCTGCTTTGCATGTTTGGTTTAAGGCCGTTGTTGACTGATGAAACAAATGTCACAGAAATCTTAATCCTTTCTTCTAGTGACAGTTTAAGAAAAAAGCAGTATGTTTTGTTTCTGCAGATGGTCCGTGCTAAGCCGTTTATCAAAAACACTTTTTAACTAAATTTATCATCTTGCTGTTCTTGACTGTACTGTTAAAATTTTGCAGGTGCTGTCAGCGATGTGGAAATGCAAGAACACTATGATGAGTTCTTTGAGGTCAGTAACCTTTTGTTCTCCTTTCCCATATTCAAGGCCCACCTTGCGTTTCATGACGTCATATAAGCATGTTATCTGCCTGTGATAACACTCTGCAGCTGACAAGTGACACAAGGTCGTCTGAATTTTCCTGAAATGTCATTAAAAAAAATAAAAAAAATTGGAGAGTCTAAAATTGTCTCTTTTCTTCCACAAAGAAAACGTGACCTTTTTATGTTTCTTTTGTGTAGCAAAGTTAGTGTTGTAAGAGATCAGATTTTTTTTCATCTTCTGAGTCATCTTAAATGTTGCTAGCTCGTGCTCTTCTCTTTACACAGGAAGTGTTCACAGAAATGGAGGAGAAATATGGAGAGGTGGAGGAGATGAACGTCTGTGACAACCTTGGTGACCACCTTGTGGGCAACGTTTATGTTAAGGTAACTGTCATATTCATAGAAAATATGCTACTAAACTTAGAGACTTGAGTAAACCATGTTTGTGCACCTTTATAGTTTCGTCGTGAGGAAGATGCAGAGAAAGCAGTCATGGACCTGAACAACCGGTGGTTTAATGCACAGCCCATCCACGCAGAACTTTCTCCAGTAACTGACTTTAGGGAAGCCTGCTGTCGCCAGTATGAAATGGGGTTAGTATTACTTTAAAAGAGTGACTTTTACATTCATGCCCAATGCTCTTGGCACACTATTAGATGTTTGTCAGAGAACATGAAGGATTCCTGCACATGTGACCTCCCCTTGTTTTTAAGATTTTCTTCAACACTGACTCATCCAGTGGTTCCACACTTATAAGTGAGTCACTCTGTTCAAATTAGTCCAAATCTGTGTTGTTTATTGGATCCATCTGATAAATGACATTAGCTTTGGGTGTTAATGCTGTGAGGATACCTACCTTTAGCTGCAAACTTTAATTTTACCAGAAAAACATTTGGAGAAAGTGCTGTTTACAGCTGCGCTCCACCACAACAGCGCCAGGCTGGAAACTATCACATTTTCTACCAAATACAGAGATAAACTTTGTCCTTGTACGGTGGGAGTGAAGCAACTCCCTTCCTTTTTATGAGTGCCTCAGTAACTTTCCACTGGTTGTTTACTGTGGGGTTGGTTCGGATGTTGTGCTTGCTAAGCTGGCATGCTACCAAACATGCGTTTGGCTTTGACACGTGTGTCTGTATGTTTTAACCCTCTTTGTTCCCTTTTTTTTTTTTTTTTTAACAGAGAATGCACTCGAGGTGGATTCTGCAATTTTATGCACCTGAAACCAATTTCAAGGGAACTCCGAAGGGAGTTGTACGGTCGCCGAAGAAAAAGGTAAAAAACAAAAGAAAAAACATGCTAAAATCCCTTGAAAAACATTGAAGCAAAATGTATTGTTCTCCCACCAGGCACAGGTCTCGCTCTCGTTCTAGGGAACGGCGTTCCCGTTCCAGGGATCGGCGGCGGGACCGCGAGAAGCGACGATCGAGGGATCGAGAGCGCTCTGGAAGATTCTAAAGGAAGCAGAAACTGACCCAAATCTACCCCCATTATCCATAGCTGTGACAACAGTTATTTTCTTTTTTTGGTGAATTGTTAAGTGTTTTTCTTTTATTCCCTTTTTTAAAGATGAGCTTGTGTCGCTTTCTAAATAAAAACAGATTTGTAACTCTGCTTCATTTGCATATTTCAATATTAGCTTTTCTTGAGCAGAATTGTTTTAGCTCTTGTTGTTTGTAAAGGAACATCCAGTCAAGTATATTACTAAGTTAAAAATGTATTTGCTAAATTCCTTCAAAATGTTGAACTGCATAGTTGGCGCTAAATTTATGATTGTTGTATTTTAGAGTCTGAACTCTGAAGAAGGGGTTTTAAAAGAAACAAACATTTGGCCATGGTTGTGGCACGCAGAAAAGAGAAACTCGTGAGGTGAAAAACGACAACCGATGCAAAGTTTTCAAGATGTCTCACTTCGAAGTTCAAGTAGCGTGTGCCAATAAAAAGTAAACACATGCTGTACACTATTTGCACACCTCTTCGTTTTCCCAAACCCTTATTGAGAAACCTCTCCTGTGATTGGAGCAGACGACCAAACAGACGCCCTCGTAGCAGCGAATCGGATGCGGCCATTTAACTTTACCCACGTCCCCCTCGTTTGACCCACGTGTTTCGTCACGAAAACTGCTGGCTTTGTCGGAAGTTGAACACTCCTCCGCAGTGTTGTCCCAGGCTTACTCGTGTGTCTGCTATCGGCTCGGGTCATCTATTACTTCGCCTTCAATTAATCAGGTGAGTGAAAAGATGGTCATGGGCTGGTGTCCTAATAGGGGACGGTAACATTAGCTACATGTAGCACGTGTGTTCTGTGTATGAGAGCCTCTGCTAATGCGCCCTCATAGATCGTCACTTGTCTGATGCAACGATGTACTGCGCAGCCTTAAACCTCAGCTCCAACCTCAGTCGATTCGTTCATAATGTCGCTTGTTTTGTATGTGATGGTAGATTGGAAATGGACTATTTTTTATTATTGTCCTCGGTTAACCTTGGCAAGGCGCTTATATTTTACATTCCAAGCATACCCTGTCATCTGTATTGAGGTTCCTTATACTACTGTCTTACCAATCATTTTACATCGAACAGCATATTGCTGTATTTTACTGTCCATGATCGTATGTTACAGATACAGACAGTTGTTTTCCCCAAATTATAAAATGAATTGCATCGTGCGGCTCTATATTTTCTGATGCAACCGGAAAATCCATGGGGCTCTGATGCACTGAAAATGACTAAATGGATAGGAGCTGGGCTTTTGGCTAACATCAAAATTAGCCAACCGACGGCAAATAAATACTACATAAATTACGCGTTTTAAGATGTAATTTATTGATGACTGTGGGCTGCTTAAATGCTTCTTTTTTTTTTCTTCATTTGAGCCCACACAGGCATGAAAATATCTGCCCAGGCTTGTAAGCAATGTTTATTATTAGTGTTCATGTACACGTGTTTACCATGACAGGTGTGTATTTAAAGCTTACTACTGCTGAGTTGTATTTAAGCCATAATTAGCCGTTGACCTAATGACAGTGCGTTAACGTGAGACCCTTCACGTTTTCATATCGTTTTTACGCCCAACATTCCTGCTGTTCACATTTGGCCCACTATTTGTTATGGCTGAATGGTTATTTTCTATAGTGTCATTTCACTGTTGCCCTTATAATGCTTCCCCACATTTGTTTCTGGTCAAGCTACTATCCCTTGTTAGTTTTAAAGGGGCTCTGAGCATACCACTGCAGATTAAAAACCCAGAACTTAAGCTGATAAAGCAGACCAATCAGGGAAGAATATTAAACAGTCTGGTGCAGGAAACAGCTACAATCAGGTGATCTGTAGCAGTTCTTTTATTTCTTTTTGGGAAAAGAAAGAAAAGTCTCTGTAGAATAAAAGCGCCTTAAGGTTTTCTGGCCTACAGCACAGGCAGTGTGCCATAAAGGATCATGTTGCCCCAAGCCTCACATACTCTTTCCCATCTTTATGGCCCAACCAGTGTTACCTGAATTAGCACTTAGAGTTGGAGTTTGTCAGGGCTGCTTAAGGGCACAAAATGTTTTCAAGTTTAAGTTAATTTATTTTGGTCAGTATACATTAAAAAAGACAAAATGTAATGTTTTGCATGTTCTCATCCATTGCAAGATAATGTGTGGACATTTTTTTTAGTCAAAAGTGCCCTTGGTTTTAACAATTCCTCTTTATATATTTATTTTGCATTAGTAAAGCTTCATTTAACTAACTTGTGCAAACATGTTGAAGCTAAAGATTTACTGAAGCAGCTGGACTTGCTCAGTCCAGATCTATGTTTGATCCTAAATGCTCAGTCTTTTACTAAATATGAGGGCTTATTTATTTTTTATAGGCAATTAAAACTGAAATGATCACCTAACTAACATAATATTTGTACTAAAGATAAGATAAAGACTATAAATGTGCAATTTCCTTTTGACTTTTATTGTATGCAGAGCTACTACAGTAGCTCACTGTCTTGAGTTGTCAAAAAATATTTTTTGAGTGAATGATGCAATATTACTCTAATAAGATTCATTTTTTCACTTCTGCTTTTGAAGTAGAGCCTGTCTGATTAGCTTTCTCATAATGACTGTGCTAAAATGAGTCCAAACGCACACACCTTTTATCACACAAGGGTGTCACAGCACAAGTCTGAGCTGTTTTTTTTTTTTTTTAAACATAGCACAGCTCTAGATTTTTGTTTATGATTAATAATGTTTTTGCTCTCTCTCTCAGGTAAAACCATGCCATCAGTTCCTTTGTCCAAAGAGAGCCCTGTCAATGGCCCAGTGTGCCCACACGCTGCCAAGATCTTAAACCATACCAACGGAGAAACCAAGTCCTTTCCCAGTCAACGGTGTTGACAAATCCCCTCAGGACACTGTGAACACAGAGGAAGCCAACAGATCCATCCAGATCAACACAAAGACCGTGGCTGTGGAGAGGAAATGGATCCGCCCTGACCTTCCCAGCCGCTGCACCTGGAGTCTCGGAGGCTCGAAAGCTGACTCTCCTCACAGCCATGTTCCAAAGTGAGTAAAACCTCATTCTAATCCTGAGAAGCATAAATCATTTACCTACTACGTATTTACTTGCTACACCTGTTCTGCTGTACAGTATACATACAGAAGAACTCAACAGACATTTATGTTACTTTTGTGCAATCTCTTTGCAATTGTTAACCAGTTTTGTGCCACTTTGTTTCATCAGACCACCCAATCCGGCCATTCTTCCAGATATTCTCCACCGGATTGGAGACACTCCTTTAGTGCGAATCAACAAGATCCCCAAAGCTTTTGGACTCAAATGCGAAATCTGTAAGTCTTCACCCTCTCACGCCTTGACATATTATTATTTTTTTGGGTGTGACTGACTTTGTAAACAATACCTCAACATGTCTGCTCTTGTAATGTGCAACTTTTTTTTTTACAGTGGCTAAGTGTGAGTTCTTCAATGCGGGAGGCAGTGTCAAGGACAGGATCAGCCTGCGAATGGTGGAAGATGCAGAGAGAGCAGGTGTCCTTAAGCCTGGAGACACCATTATTGAGCCAACTTCTGGAAATACAGGTATTTAACTGTGTGTTTTGTTTTTTTATCAACAAGAATTTCAAGTGGCAGTGTTGTAAAATTTGTTTTTGTCTTCAAGGAATTGGGTTGGCTCTGGCTGCAGCTGTGAAAGGCTACCGCTGCATCATCGTCATGCCTGAAAAAATGAGCATGGAGAAGGTGGCAATTTATTCTTAAGTGTTTTGTTGCTTCAAACATTAGGACATTTTAATGAACAGTAAAATTTCATGTTCTCTGTGCAGGTGGATGTTTTGAGAGCTCTTGGGGCTGAAATCGTTCGCACACCCACCAGTGCCCGTTTTGATTCACCTGAGTCTCATGTTGGTGTGGCCTGGCGTCTCAAGAATGAGATCCCAAACTCGCACATCCTTGACCAGTACCGTAACCCGAGCAACCCTCTGGCGCACTATGACACCACAGCTGAGGAGATCTTGGCTCAGTGTGATGGTATGTGTTGTTAATTGGCAACAGATAAGCTAATAGGAAGATTCAAAATAAAAGCCTGTACTTATACTTCTCTGGTCTTTTGAATAAAACAGGTAAAGTTGACATGCTGGTGGCCGGTGCAGGAACAGGAGGGACCATTACAGGCATTGCACGCAAACTAAAGGAACACTGCCCTAACATAAAAGTAGGTTGTCTTTGTCCAACCTTCACATCAGATTAACTTATTACTGTTTACTGGGAATTTGTTGTTAGGCCGTTGCTCGACAGCAGTAGATTAACAAGCTTCTGTTAAGCCACCATTTGTTAAAGAATGGTTAATTTTCTTAACAGATTGTTGGTGTTGACCCAGAAGGGTCTATTCTGGCTGAGCCCGAGGAGCTTAACAAAACCGACAAGACCCAGTATGAGGTGGAGGGCATTGGCTACGACTTTATCCCCACAGTGCTTGATAGATCAGTGAGTTCAGCGTTTTTTCTCAGTCTTTCACATTTTTTCCTAATATTGACATAATGATACATGTTTTTTTAACAGGTCATCGACATGTGGTACAAGTCTAATGATGAGGAGTCCTTTAACATGTCCCGTATGCTGATCAGAGAAGAGGGATTGCTCTGTGGTAAATGCGCCCATTTCTGTCATAATGGCACTCTTGCATAAAGTAAGACAAGAAATTGAACCTTTTTTAAAATCCTATTGCTTTAACAGGAGGCAGCTCTGGAACTGCTATGGCTGCAGCAGTGAATGTTGCCAAAGAACTAAAAGAAGGCCAGCGCTGTGTAGTGATCTTGCCAGACTCTATCCGAAATTACATGTAAGATAATCTGCTATAAAACTAAGCAGAACAAGTTTGAATTCACTTTAAATAAACCCCAGCCTGTGGTGGCTATAAATATATGAAGGAATAATTCAGGTTTTCTTCTCCTCAAGGTCCAAGTTCCTGAGTGACAAGTGGATGGTTCAGAAGGGCTTCCTGAGTGAGGAGGACTTGATGGTGAAAAAACCTTGGTGTGTATCAAACTGCTTCTGTGTTTTTAAGTACAAATTTCTTTACATTTTAACTTTTTTTTTTATCCTGTAGGTGGTGGAACCTGAAGCTGCAGGGCCTGAACCTGTCAGCCCCACTCACGGTATTGCCAAGTGTCACCTGCCAGAAGACAATTAAAATCCTCAAAGAGAAGGGGTTTGACCAAGCACCTGTAGTGGATGAGGCGGGGTTAGTGTGTTTCTGAATTTAAAAAAAATCCCACCACTGCATATTTTAGCTTATATTTATGTAAGCGTCTCTTTTTCTGTAGCTTGATCCTTGGTATGGTGACTTTGGGGAACATGTTGGCTTCTATCCTAGCAGGCAAAATAAAACTCTCGGACCCAGTTAGCAAAGTGCTTTACAAGCAGTTCAAACAGGTAAGACACCAACTCATGCATTCTAGCAATTTATATTTTATTTTTTATATTTTTTTATTTTTTTATTTTTTTGTTTTTCTTCAAAATTCTCAGGTTCGTCTTACTGACAACTTGGGGAAAGTATCTCGCATTCTGGAGACTGACCACTTTGCACTGGTTGTGCATGAACAGATCCAATGTAAGGTTACTTGCATGCAAGTCTGGTATGACTTTGGTGCCTCCTAGTGGATATATATGTCAGGACGTTTAAATAGTGGCAAAAAGAAAAAGCCAGTTTTTTGAAAGTAATAATCATTTTTAAATCCAATCTGACCTCTTTAATGGCTCATTTTGTTCCAAAGTCCAGCTGCAAATTCCACATCCCAAAAGGCATGAGGGATTAGTATGACCTGTATCTACATATATTTGAACCTGCCAACATTGTTGCATAATAGAAATCTCTGTTTAACTGACTTACTGAAAAGACTTATTGGAATTTTTTGTAACTTTGTTACACGTAGAGAAAGTCAGCCAAGTTCAAATCTGTACACTGCACGTACACAGACTTCTGTGTAAACTGCCTTGTCAGTAGACAGCAATTACTAATAAATCTTTATTGCATTTATGCTATTTCATACAGTCAAATCTAAACATCTAGTAATTTTAATGATCATAAAAATTAACATTTCTCATATTGCTATTGCTCTTAGTTGTTCTCTTGTGGTTTCAGACCAGGTTTAGAAATCAACAAAATGGAATGAGCATTTTCATGATATGTCAAAGTTTAATTTATTTAAATTAGGCAGAACAGTTCCCTTTTTTGTATATTCATGTATATATACCTGCCTGTCTTCTACCAGACCTGACAGACGGCTCCCCCAGCTTGAAGCAGATGGTTTTCGGTGTGGTGACGGCTGTTGACCTGCTCAACTTCGTTACCTATCGGGAAAGGAGAGAGCGGTCCATGTCAGAATCAACTGATGAAATGTGACTGGCATACTGATGTATACTTTTTGGTTATAAACATTGTAAGTAGTAGATTTATAAAAGGCAATAAAATTTTAAGTTTCTTTTTCCTGAGCATAGCTGAATTCAGATTGCTTTTAATTTTGAGTATGTACATTATAAACTTGCAATGCTTAAAGTATAGTAAGTAATTTTTCTTATGCCACTCAGACATCCTGTGGAAAAGTAGGGCATTGTTTAAAGATTGCTTGTTACTCATTTCATCTGCTTCAGGTATCCAGAAAATCAAGTCTGGAAAGTACATGATTGTTCACTGTGGCCTTGTGTATCCATACAACATTACAGAGTAGGTCTTATTTTGTTACATTAGATATGTGGACCTTTGCTGTATATAAGCATATTATTTGTGTTATTATTTTCTGCATTTCTCTTGTGTACATGAACACGTGAGATAATCAATATTGGGTGGCATGAGCTACTGTTTGTCATAATAGTGCAAGGGAAGTGACTGTAAGTTTTCTTTTATTATATAATTTTTGAAGTGTCTTTTTTTTAATGCATTGTTTTTCCTTTAATGAATGTATTGAATAAAATTAAACATAAACACAAAAAAGTCATAAGTGTAGTTGTCATTTTTTATTTTAAATATTCGCGTTTGTTTGTGTCTGCCATGTGGTGTGTGGCACATGTACAGCTCCACAGATTACACCGTATTCTATGCGCACGGTACTTTTGAATTAGATTAATTATCAGTCCTATTTAACCATTACCGCCTGGCACACGCTGGTGTTGAAAAGCAGCGAACTACTGTACGTCGGCAGCAACCAATGAGCGTTGTCAATGCAAATGTTCAGTGTGGCGATCAGGTGGCGGAGTGTTGTGTGGTGGCTGCTACGAGCAGGGCTAGACAGCCAGTATGGCGGAGGAGGGCAGTGTGTACGACTTGAAGGGGCTTGAAAAACAATTACAGAGTTTGTTCAGCCATTACACATGTAATGATTTGCAAGCCGATAGCAAACCTTTCTGTTCGAGCTTTTGCAAGGTAAGAAATCTCATTTGAAACCGATGACAGTCTAGTTGTCAGAAATAAGAGCGTATATTGTTAGCGACTCCCCTCCCCCAGAACTCACAACACTGCTAACATTAGCTGTAGGCTGGCTAACAAGTATTGTCTGCATTCAAAGCGAAAAAATAAAACGGCAACGACGTTTATGTTTTGTATATCGTACCTCAGGTTTCTACTTAGACAATGTTATAGGGAGGTGCAAATAAATAAACAGTTCAAACTGGACAAAAGCTGGCTAGTGTTCAGCTAGCAAGCTAACAGTGCTAATTGTCACTGGGTGAAATCCGGCTAGCCAGCAATTTGTCTCAAAGTTATGTACATTGCCAGGGCCTATACTTAATATTTAAACATTTAATCTTTTATAACTCTGATGTCTAGACCCTTTGTTAAACATGCAGCTGCTGTCCAGTTTTAAAGATGACGTCGGACAATATGAAAGATTAGATGCTGATTTTTATAATAACTTAAAACACAGTTTTGTCCCAGACAGTTAAGCTTTCTCACTAAAGTTTATTTTGCCCATCAAATAAATACAACGCTTAATGGGTACCAAGGTTATAATCATATTACACAAGTTATGTGCAAGTTCACATGAATTAGGAACTACTTTAACCTGTATCCTACACATCATGCAAACGCTTGAACTCACTGCATTTACAACTGATCAGTGTTAATATTCTTTCCTTCTTTTATTGCGCTTAATTGCACGTTTACAGATAATGTGTGTAATATATTTGGCTGTAGTACATAGAGGCGTGGAAGCAACCTGTTGGGGGAGTGGGCAACGTCGGTGTCAGTCATTAGCAATGGACTTGGGTAAAAAGCATTTTGCAATAAGTAGCGAAGTTATGGGATTTCTAATTATTAATTAAAAGTATAATTAACATAAGATAAAGTGCTGACATTTGTTGTGTTAGGCACTTACTAAGCTCATGTTTACATTACTGGCAAGTTCTGTACTGTCTACCGCATGTTTTATGGTACACTCACATGCGGCTTAGTGATCTTGTGAAGTTGTTACATGGCTGGGATGTCCTTTGTTCAATATGCAGTGTAGCAGTTTTTGTGTTTGTTTTTGTAAGATTTTATATTTAAATACTACTCAAAACATACTAAGAATGTCCACAAAATGAATTACAATACTAATACATTATACACATCTTATTCTTATAATTTGTGGTGTGTTGTCCTCTCTCTAGCTGGTGGAACATTATGCCTCGTACTGGCAGGTGCCACTGCCACAGCTCAGGATCCTGGAGAAGGCTCTCTGCTACTTCACCCATGTCTCAGCTTTCTTCACAGTGAACTGTGATCATGTGCTCCATACACTTAGCAGCCTTGCCTTGTGAGTACACAACCCAAAACATTTTGCTTTAAGGTACATCAGTATTTATAGTATTTGACAAACAATTCAATGTTCCGTTTGCAGTAACACAGCTAATTATTATTGTGTATGTGATACATACAACTGACTGTTATAACATCTTGTCTGTCTGTACACTGTATTGTAGAACACACATTTATTCTCTCTACAGGAGTATTTTTGAGTTGCTGCTATTCTTTGACCAGAAGGACTTTCATCAGGATCCTTTAAAAAAAATCACTGTTACATTCCAGGTGAGAAAGTAATGATCTTGTCTAAATATTTGAAATCACAATTCTTGACTTGTTTTGTCTGTTCTTCTCAGGAATGTTGTTCGGCCCTTGCAAGGCATCAGAATCTTCACTTGCTTCAGGTGGAGCGATTGCTCCAGGCTGGTGGGCCTTGGGCCAGCCAAACCTTACAGGCCATTCTCAGCGAATCTGCTTTACCTCAGACTGAAGGTAACCACTCACTGTTGTTTTCCTTTTGTTTTCCTATACAAATCAAGTACTGTAGGATTACACAAGCAAGTTAACCTTTTGATCTTCCTTTGTATACCTTCTGCTTTCTGATTTTCTCATAGTGGAGGGGTCTATTAGCTCTGAGCCACCAGTTTTCTTTGAGTTGAGGGTTCGCTACCTTCTGTCCTGTCAGCGGCTTACTGAGGCTCTGGCTCTGGCTAAGTGTTGTGCTCAGCATCCCACTGTTGGACAGCACTTGTTCTTCTTCCAGGTCTACCTCACAGGGCTTTACAAAACATCACAGCATGAGCGCCTACTTGAGGAGGTTAGTTCACATAGAATGTAGTAAACATTATTATTAACTTTGCTTATACCATTCGGTCCTTTTCGTATCGAGTGGTGCTAACCAAACGTAAAACATGTTTTGTGAACTATTTGTATTTGCTCTCTGTTAATCAGGTGGCTGGCTTTAGTGGGAAAGATGCAGTGCACTTCCTCTGTAGTTTGGAGAGTGAGGAAAAGGATGAGCTGCTGCTCGACCTCAGCAGAGCCTTTCTCTCACAACAGCTGGGCAGAGGAGACATGCACTTTCTGTGGTAAGCAACTGTCAGTGAAACTACTGCTTATTCATTAGTACTTGTACTCTGAAGTCAGAAAAGGAAGAGTTAAAATATTTTAATTTAAAAAAATGTCATCGCTGTTTTTGCAGTGACCTGGTCTTCATTTGGAGCAAACTTCATAGTCGGTTAAAAACAACTAAAGAAGCTCTACTTAAGGAGTGTGAACAGTTGATGTTGTCTGCAACCAATGTCAATGCTATTTTTCCCTTCATCAGAGTCTTAATACAAGAGGTGAGCACTTATTTAGAAATAACAGAAAATGTTTGTCATATTCCTCTGTTCAGTCTTAAATCACCACTTTGCGTTTCTCTTTTTGTAGTTGAGTGAAGATGGTGTCCAGTTTTGTGTGGAGCTTTGTGCTAATGCTCTGCGTTCTTGCCTTCCCTGTGATGTCATCACAAAGTCACTCATTTACAAAACAATCGCTAGCCTCCTGCCCACTGACCTGGAGATCTGCCGGGCTTGTGCTCTCCTTGTCTTCTTTTTGGAGCGCTCTGTTGAGGCCTATAAGATGGTGTACATTCTTTACATGCATCCTGATCAGGAATATCACGTAGACTGCTGCCTCATTGGAAATCGCATTCGCTTTGAAACACTGCAGGTAGAGCATTTTCAAATATTAACAATATCCAGTGTCTGAAATCTCAGTGTTCTAATGAATGCATGTATACTTTTTCAGATTTTGAAGAAGGATTTGTATTTTGACCCAGAGTTTTGGAACCTCATCGCTTTGCGAACGAACTGTTTGAAACTAATGAATGAGAAAGTGCTGAGCGCAGCCCTGGAAGAAATTATGGAAGAAAAATGGGTTCCTAGCTATTGCCTCAAAGCAGCCAATTCATCATCAAGCAGATCAATATGCACCAAGGAAAATGGACTGAACAAGGCAAAGAAGCAGCATAAAGGGGACATACCAAATCATAAGGACGGAACAGATAAAGCACCTCGTAGGAAAGTAGGAAGACCTCGTTTAAATAATCACCACTCCCTGAACAAAAAAGGAAACCAAGGTTCTAGACAATGGAAGGACGTATCATCAGAACCGCCAAGGCGTTCCTCATTTTGGCAGCTGGACAGAATACACTGCAACAGAACTATGGATTACAGGGAAAACAGGCGGACTACAAGGCTTTCTGAGAAAATCCCAGCCAAACGTAGGATTAGGACACCAAAATGGCTTCTGGAAGACTCAGGAACTTTGGAGAATCATGCTCCTCTAAAAGTGAGAAGGCAGCATCCAAGGCTACTTTACTTACCTACTGTAAAGAGGGCTGAGGGAGTCAAAAACAACACAAAAGACAAAGTAAACTCAGAGGTAAAGGTGAAAGAAAATGACAAGAAACAGCAGAAAGAGGTGTTGTCTGATCCTCCCACTGCTTCTCCTCAAGTTGTTCTGGAGCTCTCCTTGCCCGACAATGAATTGCTTGGTTCATTTACAGATGAATCATGCAACAGACACAGAGGCTTGCCCCAGATGTTGTTTTACAGGCCTACTGTCAAAGTTCCCTCTGCAGCTGAGCCAGAGAAACCCACCCATCAAAATGAATTGATACTGAAAGCACAAGACGCATCCACATTCATGCAAATACTACACTGTTATGCCCGACGCCCAAAAGGAAAGAAAAACGGGACCACTTCAACAATAACACGGTCTTCAGGACAAGTGAGTGCTTCTAAAGAGGAGCAGCTCTGTGGCAAGCCTGCAGTGGAGATGAAAGTCACCATCTCTGAACAAACTCATGAAACGACAGAAAAAGAACTTAAGGGTTCAAGAGAAAAACGGGAGCTGCAAGAGAAAGCTGCTGTTACCAGCGATACGGATAAAGTCCAAGAAGCAAAAGTAAAGCAATCTTCATCTTTAGCAACAGTGATCACAGAGTCCGCAGTGGAAATGAAAGTCAGAGTCGCCTCTCAGAAACACAGGCACTCCCCGAGATTTGAAAAATGTCAAAATACAGACCCTATTACAAGCACTGTCTCAAAGAAATCAGTGCCAGAGAAAAAGAAAGCTGAAACCAGTGATGAAACTCCACCAATCCCTAGCAATGAACACTTAAATTTTCAGGATCCTATAGTTACAAATGTAGAAGTGCTTCTAAATGGAACACCGAATCAAGAAGAAAAGTTATCTTCAGTAGAGTCCGAAAATATTCAAGTGCCTGTTGATGAACCCTGTGTAAAATGCATAGATAGCATCTCTGAGGCAAAAATTAATGAACCACATACAACAACGGACAATATGAACAACTTACCTGCTTTAACTTTAGAGACAGAGTTCAAAACTGAAGTGCTCCAAAGTCAGGACAATCCAAAAGAGCCTGCTACAGTTAACAGTGAATTAATAGAGAGTAAAAATGAAAATAATTCAAAGTCTATGCCGAGCTGCTCTCTTCCACCAAATACAGCCTCAGAAGATGATGATTATGACTCAATGGAGCCCCACCCAGAATGTGAAGAGTCTAAATTGGAATTCTGCTGCTTCTTTTGTCACAAGGACATTAAAGGAAGTCAAGTGGTGGCACACGCGATGTTTCACTATCGTAAAGACGAGTGCATGTTCTGTGGCATGGCGTTCAAAAATGACCTCAAAGCAATGATGCACCTATCAAATCACCTAGAGAAGCTTAAGAAACTCCAAAATGCCACCGCTAACAAGTCTCATAAGAAACCAAAGACCAAAGATAAGTCGAAAAACTCGGCCAAAGCCCAAACAGTGTCAAATGAGAAAAAAAGAGGAAGAGGGAGACCTAAGAAACAACTTCCAACAGTAAGAAAATTAAGATCTGGGTACAAATTTCGGGATAGTACGAAACAAGAGCAACAGCGTATTGTCATGGACTTGAAGAGTAAAGCCCGACAACATAAAGTTAATGGTCACATTGGCAAGAGGAAGGACAATGACAGAATTAAAGAGAACCTAATTACAAAAACCAGGCTACGACATAGAAGTAATGAAAAAAGTGCTCCCAAAAATCATGAAATTAAGCATAGTTCTTCTGCGCTGGTTAAAATGGAGAAAGAGGAGCCTTTGTTAATTTGCAGTGAAGAAAAACCTAAAGAAAAGAACACTTGTAAAGCAAACAAACAAATTCTGATAGAGAAAAATGTTCAAGAGAACTTGTGCTGCCCAGTGGAAGGATGTTCTTGGTTTGCACACAAAAACCGTATTGCATTCTTGTATCACGCTTTGGAAGAACACTGCTCCGACACGAGACCTCTGGAGCTGGCTTTCCGCATGGCAAACAATGTGTGTAGCATCTGTAAGAGAGTGCTGTACAGCTTCGAGCATTTCCAGCATCACATAGAAAGACACAGGTCCATCCCGCGCCATCCTTGTCTTCATAAAGGGTGCACGGCCAGGTTTAAGTCAGCAATGGAGATGAGACGACACGCCAGGAAGCACAGCCCACTGCAGGCGGTTTGCTGCGTCCCCGGGTGTCCCAAGCTTTTTATTTGTCTATGGGCACTCATCCTGCATGAGAAAGACCACTTTTCCAAAAGATCGTTGCAAAAAGACATCACGCAAAGAAGTACGCAATCAGTGGTAAAGCAAGAGAACGAGAAGCCAAAAGACAGAGAGATAAAGAAGGATGTAAAGTCTGCTTGTGTGAAAAGACAAGTACCTCACACGTCGACGGAAAAGGCTGTTAAAACTCCAATCTCCTCTGTCAAATCACCTCCTAAAGACACAAATGAGAGGAAAGATTCAAGTATTTCTAAAAAGAATTTGTCTGCACAGCCTGCAGCTACAAGGCTATTGCAAAGGGTGAGAAAAAGGCAAGTAACTAAGACCAACCAGGCACAGCAAAGGACTCATAAAATTGTGTCTTCTGTTGGAAAACCACATAAGAAATTGAGGCATGCATTAAGAAAGACGGTAGACGAGTCAAAAGAAGAAAATAAAGTGCTTCCTCCCAGGCTAACTAAGAGCTCTCAAAACAGCACCAGTGGTAAAAATGCTCAGTCAGAAAATCCAAAACAAAGGTCCAACCAGGCAAAAACTTCAGCAGTAAGCAAAAAGTCAAAAGAAAAAACAAACAGGATTTCAGATGGAATCAAAACAACAGCAGAAGGAAAAGTACACCACAAGCATCAAAAGGTTGCAAATGCCAAAGTCACCAGAAAGACGGAGAAGAATTTGAATTTCAGCAAAACGGGCAACTCAAAGACACCTAACACAGAACAAACAAAAACTGTTGTTCAGAAGGTTAAGGAAGTACCAGCTCCAGTGGTAGACAGTCCTGTCATAGAGGAAAATGCAAATATGGAAACCACAGACACAGGTGATTGCATGGCACCAGTCAATGATTGTAAGAACTCAAACAAGACTTCAGAAAAGAAAGAGCAGGCAGCAGCTAAAGAGGAAACTTCCAATAATGCTGAGAGGGTTGCTTGTCAAAATGAACCAAGTGAAATGTTGGAATCCACAAATGTTGAATCAAAATTTGTTGTTCAAAATGTTGACAAAGCAGCAGCACAAGCTGTAGAGAATTCAGCTGTAGGAGAAACTGCAATGGTGGACGCTACAATCTTTTCAAATGATAACAATGAGGGTGAAACTGTCATGGCGTCAGTAGCCCATGAAGCTGAGCAGGTACCAGCTTCAGTTGTGGAAAATATGGGTGAAAAATTAGAGACAGAAACTACAGACTCCTCAGACAACATAGCATCTAAAGTTGAAAAATCAGCACAAGAGGAGAACTCCGAGATGGAAGCCACAGTTTTCTCAATAAATAGTCCCCCTACCATTACAAATATAGAAAACCGTGTTGAGAATGTAGTGAAAGCGGAAAATGTTGCTGGAGAAGACGACTCCAAAATGGCCGCCACAGAATCCTCAAATGCCCCCAGTAGTCCACCTGTTATAACTGCTGTAGATCAGAATGTAGCAACACGACAAAATGCTGCTGGAAAAGGGGACTCAAAGACTGGAACTACTGACCATGCCATTGATCCATCTGTTGTTTCAACGCTAGTCCAAAATCCTGAGCATAAAACAGAAACGGTTGTAGAAAATTATGTCAAAGAGAACTCAGAGACAGAAATGGTTGGTTTCTCAGTAGATAATGCCAACAAAGGTGCACTTGAAAACACATTGAAAGTTCAAAATGTTGAGCATCTCGCAGCACAAGCAGATTCGATTGAAGAGATAGAAACTAAAGATTTGTCAGCAAACCACAGAAATATATCTTCACCTGCCATAACATCTAAAGTAGAACATGTAGCAATACCAGAATATTCATACACTGCAGATTTCTCAGCCAAAGATACAAATGATTTGACACTTTTCACCACATCTACTGGTTTGATTGTGACATCAAGGCCAGCTGCAGTTACAAAAGAAAGAAACCAGAAATTGGGTAATAAAAATAAATCTGGTGCAGCTAAAGACATTTCATCTGCATGTAAGACTTCAGTCAAATCCAAAAAGAAAGACCAAGTTATGACTAAAAATGAGGACAAAAAGAAGGCTCAGAAAAGGCAGAAGGACCCATTTAAAACATCTTCATCTAAAAATGTAAAAACTGACATGCAAGATAATAAGCATGTGACAGCATCAACGATTACAAGTTCAGCCACAGAGATAAAAGGAGTGACGGAAACCACAGATTCATATACACCAAATAGCTGTGCACCTGCCTGCACATCTAACAATGTGAAAGATACTTCAAAAGAGAAAGGCAAGATTGTAAAAGTCAGAAAGGAAAAGAAAATGGCTATTAAAGATAAAACGCGCTCATTAAAGGAAAAAGATGTGAAAAAGCAAGGTATTACTAAAAACAAACCGGAAAAGAAACCCAAAAATATCAGTAAAAATGTTGATGACAAGACCATTAAGAAAAGAAAAGAGGAACCTTCTGAATCTAAAACTGACAAACCCAAATCTATTGGCCTCAAAGTTCAGGCAAAATCAGCAACTAAAACACAAGTGTTCCTCATGCTCACAAGTTGAAAAAGTCACTGTGGTCAGTCTTGAGCCATCCACACCAGTAATGGCAGCCACTAGTTTCAGTGAAGTGAATGTTCAGCCCACTACCACAGAAGAAAACAACCAAGCAAGTAATAAGCAAGAGATTAATAGTAAAGAGGATGGTATAATAATGCACAAACAGCAAATTGATACAGACAAAGGTGATCCTAAAGCAAAAATGGCAAGGAAACCTCCAGTCCAAAAGGTAAACAAAGAACAAGATGACACCTGCTTAAAAAACAGGGCAAATGTGTATGACCTGGTGCCAGACGAAGAGGAAAGCCCCTTGGCCGCATTTGAAAAAGCTTTGAGTGAATACAAGAAGAGGCCATACATGCGTCTTCCAGCGACTGCTTACCTTGAAGAGAAGTTCACCATCATGCCGAAGCGCCGAAAAGATATGTCCATGTTCTTTGGGTCGCCCCAGAAAATCCCCAAGGCTCCCGAGGCCCCCGAGACTGTCACTCAACAAAGACAGAGATGTGCCAACTGCTTTGCCACGTTCGGCAGCGAGGAGGAATTACAGTGGCACCTCCAGCAAAAGTGTTCCAATCTCTTTGGATTTGACTCAGATGAGGAGGGTGAGTGAACATTTGGTAGTAACATATTTTACTTATTCAGGTTTTTCAGATCTGAAATTAGAATAAAATTGGACAGGAGGTCTTAACACATGAATTTATTTTCATCAATAATAGGCAAGTGGTCATGTTATGTCCAATCTGTGCATTTGTTTGCATACTTGGCCATGTATTCCAAATCATTCAACTTATCCAGCTATTAATACTTTTAACTTGGTATAAAATGGGTACAGCCGCATCAAGCTTGTACTTGAGTAAATCAAAAATACATATTCGATTCATACTTAGAAGCTAATAATCAAGAATTTGGCATTAAATTCTATCACGAGTCTTGAATTCAACTTGGAAAATCTGAAGGTATTGGTGGTTATTACTCAAGATGTTAACATAATTATTGTATCTTGTTTTTTGTTTAGGTACCAGTTGAATGTCTTCTGGATACAATGGGACTTGGCTTTGCATGGCCTTCCTGGAGTAACTCCAGTATGAGATTATAAGAGAACATTATTTTTTTAGACTCAAAGAAAGCAGAATAAGACTGCATAAGTGAATGTTTGAGTTTTCTGCTGCAGCGTGTGCCTGTAACATGAGGCCAGACAAGCAGCTGAACATGTAAACGAGCCAATTTGTGAGAGACTACTGAACTGAACTGCAGTCAGACCCAACAGTGAGTACTGAAGTGCCTGCTCTGGACATGCAGTTGTCTAGCAGCTTCACCTGGATTTAAAATGATGTGTTGTGGCTTTAAAACTGGACTAAAGCTGTGAAACAATAGACTGGCGCAACAAAAGACTGCTCCTGCTGTCACTGGGATTTCTATTTTTGCATTGTAAGCCATAAAACTATTCTATTTTTGCTTTTTGCACTTTTGATTTTATTCCTGCTTACATCATCAGGCTTTTATGTAACGCATGCACGTGTTATTTGTTTAGGCTTAGAGTCTAAACTTAAAATGGCTCTAAGATTGTTGTATCTTCTGTATGAAGGTTTTATGTACATGTTTTATTAAATACTAATTGTATTTCTTGCAGCTCTCCATGAGTCAAAGTAGGTCTGAGCTACCGTTTCCTTTTTGTCATATTGACCAGTAGAGGGCAGCGTGCGCTTTTTCTATGATTACTAAACCCACATCAAGTCAGTTTAAGCCTTTTTAAACAGAAGTTTCTATTATTGCGCTATTTATTGCCATATGCATGTAACAATGTTTGACTCAAATTAATCAACTTTTCTTTAGCAATAACCAACAAACTTAATATGTACATTTTCTTATCTTGTTTTTTGGTTGTTGTTTTTTTTTTTTTTTTTTGCAAAGTTCTTTTATAACAGTGGAGCAGTTGGTATTTGTAACTTTTTACATGACAGACCAGTCCAAGACCATAAAAACTTTGTGATTTACTGAAACAGTGGTCTTAAGGCGCCATATTTTGTAAGCATTATGGGGAGGCCACATCATATGGAGCAGCAGGTTCTATTTATTTATGTTTTATTTTCTATCTTTTGTAAATATAGAGTTTCAATAGCTTACACTATAAAGGGTGTTGGCGTTGGGTTTATATTTTGTTCTTAAAAGAAAAGAATAAAACTTCTTTGAAATGTCTTCCATTTTGTTTCTTTAAAAGTTAGACACAGCAAATGAATGTTTATCTTAATTGGCCTTAAACTTTGTCTCTACTTGTATATTGATTGATAATATAATGATCATTTTCAGAAGCAAAAACCCAGGTGCACTCAAAAGACCTTGGTATTTATGCCTAGAGGCCTGAGGCAGAGCACGTCTAAACCTAATTTTAGTGTGGAAGAATCTGCATGTCACTGTTGAAGCAGCAAAAGTATAATATATAATTTCCCTCGTATTGAATTTGGCGCTGGCAGTCAGCCTTCGTAATGCTTGATATGATATTCATTACCCAATAATTTGCAGACGAGCAGACAGAAAGACGATCTCTGCTTTTCTTCACAGGTGATATTGTTTTATTGTGGCAGACAGACAGGGCTGTTGAGGAGGGGGCCATGAAACCAGAGACCATGGGAATAGTCATTGTACAGGTGTGTGTAAATTTAACAGGCAGAAAACACTTGACACAGTCCTTATGCAATTGTATATTTTCAATGTTAGACCATGTTTTGCTTTGAGACTTTCAACTTCTAACCATTAACAGTTAAGCCCAAAATTATTCATAATTGGGACCTGAACAAAACAACACACCTAAAAAAAAACAACAACCCACAAGTGGTAAAGTAATGGCTGGTACAGAATAGAACCAACATTTTCAAGTGGCCAAGACAGAGCCCAGACCTGAATCATCTGAATTCATGGAAAGAGCTGAAGAGCAGAGTAACGGTAAGGACCTAGAATCAAGGACCTGAAGATCTATGCAAAAGAGTGGCCCAAAATCACATTTGTTTTGGATATGGACTAATAAAATAGCATTATTTTAATAATAGTATAATAGAAATTTAATAATAGTCAAATAATCTTTACCACAATGTCTTTCTGCCACTTTATTGTGTCATTTCCACCCAGAACCCAGAAGTAAAAATCCACTTTTACTCTAAATTTGAATTGTTGAATTATTGTTATATATATATAATATATGAATTATTTTGGCCTTAACTGTTCTCTATAAATACCTGGGCAACCAGGAGACAACATTGTTATAAAGCAACAAATCATCTTACGAAGAAATGTAATTCTGAGTTCTTTAAATACAGTATTTTACAACCACAGATGATTTAAAAAGTCTTAAATATAAACCAAATTTAATATTTACATTTCATAATAGATAAATTACCGAACTGTCCCCAAATGTAAAGACACAAATATGAAGTGCAGGTATGAAGTATTATGCTTTGAAAGTAAAGAAAAATGACCTTGGTTCCATCTCCTTCAGAGTAGTCATAACCACATGATTGGATTTTGCCAAACAAGTCTCTTCCCTCAAATAATGGAATATTGGACATGAACTGACATCACGTTACACGTCTTCTGAATACCTCCTGCAAACTCTCAGAGATTTCATTTGACATCGCCCCAAGCTTTTTTAATGCAGTCTGGTAAAAATATGGAGTGTGCTCTGTTATTATGTTATTCCACTTTCCGTTTTGCGCAGCCATGGGGGCTTAGGCTTCTTGCTCGAACATGCCGCAGCAGCGATCGTCGTCTGATTGGTCAAGCCCGCCTCCCCTGTCATGTTTTCTACACCGCCTCCAGGTGTAACTGGGTGCTTCCAGTCACCACTGTGGTATTTACACTGGGAATAAGGCCAAGGTCTCACAGAGCATCAGATATCCGTCTTTCCAAACAATTTTTTTAATCAGTATATCACTTTTCGGGTAATTCTGGAGTTGCATCCACTACTGCTGTGCAATATGTTAGTTCCACTCAGGCCTCATGTAGTTCGGGATGCACCCACAGACGTGGTGGCTGTAGTAAAATCCCACCTGGCACACACGTCTGGGCTTTCTGCATGGCAACCTGTAGCAACTGCAAAACAAAAAAGGAACTGAAATCAATAAATTGAACCTTTGTTTAATGTACACACAATTTTATGCTTCAAAAAATATATTTTAAAAAGAGGACTCTTGAGGATCCTTCTTAATATAATTCATATTACTACCCACAGGATCCTACAGTTATCTGCTATCAAACTGTACAGACCAGACACAGGCATTTTCCATTATTCTGAGAATTCTGTTCTCTTTATGTTCCATAGTGTTCTTGGAATTTTGATGGAATGACAATAAAGGGTTCTTATCTGATCCAGCCCTCATCCTATGGCCCTTAAACCACTACACAAGTAATGTGGCTGGTAATTTTTCTGAAGTGACATGTTCAGAAGAGAGAATGTGCATTAAATTTAATCTATAATTTTAGTAAAAATGTGTTTATTTTAGTATGTTGGCCATTTGGGTCATTTATTTGGATTTCTATGAACTTTCCCACATTTCTAAAGGCATTTTGAGTTGAATACTAGTATGCGTGTCGACGTTTTCAGTGCCTTTCACTCCATCAGTCTCTTTGCTGTCTGTCCTATGGCTGCTCTGCTCACTGTCACCAAGTTCACTCTGTCTGCAGGCCTCTGGGGTCAGGGGAGGAGCGAGCCGCTACATGCTGCCTGTGGGAACCGTAACACGCATGAAATGTGCACACAACATGGGTATACATTAAGAAGGCCAAATCTCCATAAAAGGCCGGGGAGACCAAAGCAAACGGAAAAAGTAAGTTATTTTTTGACTGTGGAATGTTTGACATGTCCATTGAGAGTTCTCTATCTAACTGCTTCTCATTTTAGCTTCTGTTTATTGCATATGTGCCAGGGTAAGTAGCTGTTGTGGTGATGCCAACAATTTTTGAAATTACACTATGCCAGACGGCGTATATGTAATTTTAGGCTTCCAAAGAAGAAAAAGGAGCTCTGAGCTCTTTTTCAGAACATTTATACATTTTATTCTGTGTTATTAAGCAGAACATTGCACCTCTCTCATCAACCTACCTGCATGTGTTGGGGTTGAACCTCTTGCCTTGCCGTAGACAGGAGTGGGTGCTCTCCCTGCACTGACAAAGGCATGTATCAGGATTTAGGGGCTGATTCCCGGGACAGGCTGCATCGCACACACAACCGCACAACTCCTCGTCCCACCTTTGGCCAGGGGGGCACCACTTCCCCTCTCCTTGACCTTCACACTGACATTCACCTGTAGAAAGAACATTATATATATTTTTTTTTACATGGGTGACAAATGACAAAATTGTAAAATTGTTGAATCCCTTCTTACAGGTGTCATGGTCCAGTTTCCAGCCTGGGTCACAGCTGGATTCTGTGAGTCCATTTCGACACACGCACTCACAGGTAGACTCCTCTAACACTCTGTTAGGCCCACAGAGAGCCAGCAAGCTTGAGTCCAGAGCCTCTGAACAATATGCAAAGACAGGCAATCATTAAAAGTATAAATGTGCATGTTTTGAAGTAACATGACAGTTCATTTCTTAACTTGCAGTTGTGTAGAAGCACAAGAGTCCCACCATACAATACATTTCTAGAATTATGTTGGGTCCAAAACATGTGTCTTCCTACCTGCCTCTCTTTGGGAGTAGTTAATAGTATCTGTAGAAACACACATACAGCTGACTGGGTCCCATAATGTGCCTGCTGCACAGGGAATGTCAGGTGGGGAACACCTAGGTACACACAGAATCAAAGTATGAATAACAATTTATACTTTTTTAGTTCTGTTTCCTCCTAGCACACACCATTACTCACAGGTGATCTGATGTAGCTCTTCTTATGATGCTATGCAGTGGCCTTTTGGATAAGCATTCACATGAAGTGTGGTTGACAAAGGTTACCATGACAACAGTCCTTTCCATGCGGGGTGGAGTGAGCTCCATCAGCTAAAAAGAAGAAACATATAAGTGCTATTGTTTATATGTACACACTGCTGAATCCTTAAATGCTTGCTTTGTTTGGCTTTGCATTTGTTCAGTTCTTAAGACTAAGATCTAAATAGTGCTTGAGCATAACTGATGTCCCTCTGCTGCCTATAGGTGGCTTCTAATACAGATGAGCTTGTTGCATAACTGTTGATTGTTTTTAGATAATTTAGTGACTGATGTAAAAAGCTTAAAAACAAATGTTTTCAAGTAACATCAATCAGAATTAGAATTGGAGTTGAAAAAGAGAAGCTCTATTTTAGAGTACTACATATACAGTAAATAGTATATCCTAGCATATTTATATTTATGTATACTTGATTATGACTCACTGTTTTGTTGACAAGTGTATGACTTGTATTTGTGCAGTAAAATGCTTCATTGGTGCAGCATCCACCACACCGATGCAAAGCCACACATCGAGGGAGGTAAAACTGACTGGTGGAGTCTGGATATTCTTTTGTAACCTCAACACAGACTTCTCTGGGCTGGCATGACGTCCTCTGGATTTCTTCCAGGATCACTAAAATGTAAATATGTTCTATACATAATTTTGCATCTACATGTAAATGACTTTATCACCATCTAAACAGAAAATGGTTTTACCTCCTAAAGTTCCATCAAATTTGTAAACAGGTTCTGGACGCCACAGATCCTCCTCACCAGACTGCACTGGAAGAATAGATGAGGACAAAGAGGAAGAGGGGGCTTGCCACGACTTCTTCCTCAGGCAGTGCTGAAGCAAACTGTATTCAGGAAATAGAAGCTGGAGGAGTTCATCTACACTTGTCACACTGTCGAAGTTGGGCTTATCATCTGTCAATACAGGAGTCTGCAAAAAATGAGAACTAAGTATATAAGAAAATAATACATTTACAAATCCTGAAATCTCATAATTAAGTAATACACAGACTAATACATAAACTAAATTATTTTAATTAAAACAGCTATATTGTTACAAAAATTGCTTTATAGTCATGAATTTTTTGTTCTTTTTGAAATTAAAAAAATAAAACAAAGAAAGAAGAACAAAGAAAGAACAGATGGAACTGTTCCTGATTTATATTTTAATGACCTTTAATTAAATGCACCTGGGAAAAAAATAGCATTAGCTGCCTTAGCATTTCCCACGGGTGTTTTACTACTTAACAGTATTTTATCAGGTTGAACAGTAAACACATGGCAGTTTGATTATGCTAAATTTGTCTGCGATGACAGATGCTGGGTAGCAAATTCATGTGATCAGAAGCCAACTAGCACCAACTAGCATTATTAGCTACTTCTTGGTAAGGTATCTCAGGCAATTTAACTTTAATTCAATGTCGTTAATTAATTTCATTATGATTTTTTTTTTTTTTACCTTCTAATATTAAGCTCATCCATTTACTTTTTCCTGTGATAGAAATGTAGGTAAGCATTTGCTAACATTATGAGTTCTGGTAGGATAATGACACCAAAGATACAAATGTGTTGTAACATGTTGCTCTTGGCTACTTTTACTAAGAGTGTAGTTCCCTCTCATTCAACACACATATTTCTTGTACTACATAAGAAAAACATGTAGGTTACTTTCTTTTGTTATTTTTGTGTGTGTCTTTGACTTTGCTGTTTACTTTTAGAACAAAATATGATTCTTAATCTTGAGGAGGGACTTATGCTCCATGCAACATAGACTTATGTTCTGTCCTACAAATTTTGGTCCAATCTTGCAAACTTGTGGTCTTTACTTAAACATTTATTCATTGTATCAACAGCTGGTCAAATTTACTATGCTATATAATAGGCCCTACTATATCATACTATAGATATTTACTCTCTGGGATGGCTTTTCTGGTGGGCCAAGCCTTGTACCAGATTGATCAACTTACAAATATCCAATAGCTATCTTATATTGCATAATAGCTTAGCTTTAATAAATTGAAAAACTACAAAAAAAAAAAAAAAAAAAAAAAAAACTAAAACATGGATGTTTTCCCCTTTAAGTTGGTAATGCAGAGTGCATTACTTCATTTTCATCCATTTTGCTTCAGCATATTGACCATAAGCCTGTAAAATAGAATTATATTGTACACAAATAGTGCAGAGTAGCTACAAGAGGATTCTGTAGCTAAGACATGTCCAGAAGTGATTATACACAAAAGTCCTGACTCTACATTATTTTCTTTCATTTTAGGGTGTAAGCAGCCATCTTCGATGAGGTCATTGCTGTGGGACAATGAGGTCATGATGGACAAAGCTTTGGGGTGTGTCTATGAGATATTACTGGCACCCTTACACACGCACATCACACACCCAATGTATTATTATATCAGCGATCTCTACTCTTAAGAGGCATGTCCATCATAATAGCCACAAGACACAGTGTGCGCGTATCAACATTTGATATAGATATTAGTGGCTTATGGACTTATAAATGAACAAGTGAAAAACTATCAATATTTTGCTTAATGCTATTGAAGTTAATGACGAGTAATCACAAGCATTCATCAGATGATGTGACAGTTAGTTGATGTGCAGGCTTTCAAGTGTAATGCCTGGTAGAGCAGGAGATTTATCAGAAATTACTGAGGAAATAGAATTGCTTGTAAACCAATGTCTATATTCAAACAGGGGTGGGAACTCCTGACTTATTGTTATCTGAGGTGTTTGAAGTGGAAAGCTTTTAAGTTAACCGCAGTCAGTCACTATGACGAATACTTGTGTCAGAACACAACAGAGCCTGAAATTGAACAGTTAATAGTTTCCTAAGAGGAACATAAACTGCATTTACAGTCAGGTAGACAAATGGAAATCCATGATAACACTCTTTTAAATAAAGAGAAGCATGTTCATAATACAAGAGCTTGTAATTATTGAATTATAATAAGCTGCTAAAATTTAGTCCTTTAGCTTATCCTCTAACAAGACATCCTAGGCTTCATGTCATCTGTCTAAAGCTTGACGTAAACCAACCTGTTTTGTATACATATAGCCAAATACCAGGGCTAATGTTGGCACTAATACCTACTTTCTTCTGTTATGTAGGTATGAAGGCATTTGAAACACCTTATTAAAGCTTTTTCATAATTGTAAGTAACAGCTACACATTCAATATTTGACCCTACCCTTTAAAAGCCAGATAAGGAATACAAGATCAGATGATGGAGAGTTGTCTCACCTCGGTGCCCATGTCTCCTGCTTGGTAATAGTCTGTATAGTCTTGTCCTAAGCACAAACTGCTGCTATTAAGGATCCATAGGAGCAAAGCTGGTATCCACATAGTGAGGTAATGGATGGGAATGGGTTTACTGACGCATATAAAGTAAAGGAATGAAAGAAGCAGCGTGAGGTGAAAGGGAGGAGCAGCGGGGTATCTCAGACTGGGCAGATATCCGTTTTGCTCCTCTCTTCATTTTATCCTGGGACAAAGTTGCTCTTCCGGCGCAGGTTGTTTGAGTTTCGGAATGTGGCTGAATAAAACATGATGGGAAAATCTGTGTGGTGTCGAACACAGAACCTTTTGTGTTTGGAGCAGCTACTTCCTCTGCTTTTGCTGTGTGTGCATCGTTCCAGTTATTTTGTAGGTCAGGTGTCTCACTTGAAAGAGAAGAGCAGCTCGTAATAGCTTATATTTTGTGGTCCTCTTAACTCTTGTATTTCTTCAGTTTGTCCTTGACCTTAAATTGGATTTATTTTTTTAATCCTTAGCTGTCTTTGTCTCCTTGTCCTTCATACATGTACACGTCCTTGCTTTCCTTATCTATATTTCTTCTTCTCATACAACGGCTGTGCTAATCCCATCTCCCGTTTCAGGGTAAAGCTTAGTGTCTCTCTCTTTGGAGGAACTTCTTTTTGCTGGTTCTTAAATCTGCCAAAACTTTTCTGTTAGACTCATAGAGAGGCACCAAAAAGAAAAAGAAAAAGGAGCTTATCCCAAATCCTGGGTCCCAAAGGAGTTACAAAATATTGTCTGATTATATTCCAATCCAAACAGATGTGGTTGTAGGATTGCACCCTGTCTGCGTCCTGTCTGGTGAATGAGAAAAAATTGCACAAATGGATGGGTTGTACCTTGTGGGCGGGTTTACAGATCTGAGGCACAGGATTTGTGCATGTATACTGGCTCATGAAAAAATTCTCTCATATTATTTCACCTGACCTGAATTTGTGCACTGACTTTTGGACTTACACAGTTTCACACATTCTGTTCTGAGTGTATTCAGTGGCAGCCAGTAGTGATGAATGTGGGAAGTGGTTAAGAGGACCTAAGAATCTATTTATGTGCGACTGATTCCTCTGCAATCTCTTCTTCTTCAAACAATGTTTGATGCCACATCTGAAAATTACAGTTCACACTAAAGCTTTTAATCAAGACATCTTCAATTCCAAACACTAATTTTGTCTTTTTGCACAACAAGCACACCTCTGACTGTCCAAAGTCTTAATTAGACTTAATAGAATAGAAGTTGTCATACCTCCTTAAACATACTGAGTGTCACACAAGAGGAAGGTAAAAAGAGGTGAACAGCTAAAATTTGGTCCTATGTTTGATTTTTTTCTTTTCTTCCCAGGGCAAGGTGCTTATTGTGAACAGTAAAATGAATTATAGGTAAAAGGACAGAAGTAGGCTGGCTGTAATAGTGGGGGTGGAAGAGGTGTGTCTGGGAAACGCTCGAATGAGAAAACATCCGATTTCTGAGCCAGTCACTGCCAGCCTCTTCAAGGATTAAAGACGCATGGCTTCGCACTCACATGGTGGCAAGTACCAGCATGCAGTACGCTTTAAGTGAAATCCATGCAACCAAATTCCACATTCCAATCATTGCTTTCTCTATTTCATCATGTGAACCGAGTGCCCGAAGTGTAGATATAGAGGTGACAGATCCTCACTCCATGTCATAATTCACTGCCACTGAAAGATATCAAAAGATATTGTACAATGTCCATGTTGGCTTTGATTCTGCATGATCTTTTTTATGCATGTCCTTAAGGACATACCGATAGGTCTGAGTGACCTTAACAACCTCACAAACACATGAAAGACTAACTCAGTATTAACAACTGAAGCACATGCTCCTTTTATTTTAATGAGTCTTTATTAATTTTTTTATTATGAATTAAATATTATAATTCTATATATTTTAATTGTATTGTTATATTTAGTTTGCTTAATAATGACATTTTCAACTAAGACTCTTTCATGCCCAACTTAAATGCTGTTCTTCAAGAAATTATTATTATGCTATGCTATTGCTTTTAAAATATTTATTCCACTGTTCTATAATAATATTTTATGCTATATGAATAAATAGGCTGCACTTTTATGCATGTCCCTGACCAACAATGGGAATACATTTTAGCAGCTATCCTTGTGCAGCTTTTATCATGTGTCTACCCCGACACACAGTGCCTCACAGAAGATAAGTGGCCCTTGCACCAGAACATACAACGGAGTGATTGTCAGGCAGTGGAAAATTGTTTCCAATATTCAAGTGTAAGAGCATTTATAGTGTCCTTGGCCTTTGGAAAGTGAGGTGATGGAAAGGCTAGAGCTGAAGCTGTAGTCATGTAATTATATTATAAAGCATTATCATGTTATTTCCTGTTAATATTGATTTAACTATCTATTTACAGATCCACCATGTGGTCTATTATGTGGTGTCTTCACAGAAAGTTTCCACCTGTATCTTCATTCACTGATGCCTCACAGGGTTTTGTAATTGCACAGGTAACCATTTATCTGGCGTTAACACTGGCTTCAAAATGATGGTATTATCTGCTTAGTTTATTTTCAAATAAACAATAGAAATCCAACAAAAGTGTGTGACCCAAGAGCATTTAAGTATGGTCACATTAGGTACAGAAAAAAGGACAGTACATGTGTCACAAGCACAAGAAACCTTGCTGTAATCACAATCTTTAGAAGCTCCTAATATTTGTTAAGCCTTTCTGTGGGATATACCTGTATATACTATACAAAAGAGAGGAGCCTGCTTTATAAATGCATGGTTCCTTAAAATAAACTACTTAATGTAGGATTAGATTATGTATGAGTCACTCCACCATGTGCTCACATGTGACACAACATGACTTAAAAATACCCTTAAAAAACACCATGTCATAAATTATTTTCACCTGTTCTGGTCTTGCCTCCTGATAAAGAACTTCTGGATTACAATTTATTCTGAGTTGAAGTTGATATTAAGGAAAGCAAGCTGCTTTTACTTGGGATGAACTATTTTTTGGATATTTGTACTCGGTGGACACAAATACAGAAAAGTGTTTGTATGGCACGTTGAGTCTAGCAGCTCAAAAAGCTATTACCAGAAAATGGTTAAATTCAACTGCACTGACTCTGGATGACTGGCATCACATTGTTTACACACTATTTGTTATGGAGTGAATTACATTTTATAAAAGACTCCAAAATGACACATTTAACAAAATATGGGAGAGGTGGAGGACATATATACTCCTAAGGTGACCAGAATATGTATGACCTTCTGTGTAATTTATGACATTAGTGTACACCCCTTGTTCTTGTGTTCATATTATTGTAAGTGTTTTTGTGTTGTACTTTTGTTTAAACCAAAAATCTCAGAAAAAATAAAATTACAAAAAAAAAAAAAAAAAAAAAAAAAAAGGAGATAGAGGCAACAAAAGGCTGAAAAAATAAGTTGTTGGACAATTTTGCAACTAATTAAATATATTGCCAAAAAAAAAGCACCATGTCATATAGTGTTATTATTATTATTATATTATTTCTCAGCTATATTTATGCATTTCGAAGCACATTACCTACACTTTTCATTTTGCCACTGCCTTTTTACAACCAGCAATACGGTACATATTGTTTTTGCACAAGTCTAAACAATGACTTCAGTTAAGAGTGTGAATAAATCAGTAACGCTTGGATGTTTCACGTTGATTGTAATGTAGCGCCACTCAGTGGACAATAGATGTAGTGTACATGGTAAATAGCCTCCAATAAATATGTATAGTGTAAATTACATGACATGCAGTTGCAGTCTACAAATCTAAACCTTGCTGAGCATAATAAATATAAACTAAGGAAAACAAAAACATATAAAAGTTAATTTAATGCTATCTTTACAAAAGGTTCTTTTAAACATCATTAAATAGAACTTTTGTATTATATATTTTTCAGAACCCTGTGTAACAATATGAAAAGCGCAGTAATGGAGCCACAGTTGAATATGAGGTGAGTTACCAAAACTAACAATGTACTTATGGTCCTATACAAGTGTTCACAAGATTATTTTATATTATGTAAGAAATTACACATATGCTTGGAGTCCTGTCTAAATTATTCTCTCTCTGGAGTGGGGCTGCAGTATTCTGAAGGTGATGATGAGTTTAATGGCTTTTCTAAACCAGGGATAAAACATGGCATAAATGAGAGGGTTCATACATGAGTTCAGCAACATGATCCAGGACAGTATAGAAAAGTATGACAAGTTGTTGGATGTTTCAACTCCTGCAATAGCTGGATAGTAATATGGACAGAAGCACATTAGAAACACAGCTATCACTACACCCAGAGCCCTGGCCGCTTTCTTCTCTGATGGTTTAACCACAGAGGCTGTAGTGGCTGTGGTGGAAGTTATCTTTAAGCGAATTGCACGTGCCTGAGAGACAGCAACTGCAAACACTCTAATGTACAAAACAATCATAACTGTACAAGGGCCAACACAAGTAATAAAGAGGTCAACTGTTCCTGAGACGTAGTTGATGACCACTACACACTCTCCATGACATGAGTTGAACCTATCGGGGTGGCTCAGGTGTCCCATCAGAATACAGCCGTTATAGAGGAGGGAGCAGGCCCAGCACAGACAAATAACCACTTTGACTCTGCTCAGGCTGACCTTGGAGGAGTAGAGCAGTGGGTCACAGATGGCCAGATAGCGGTCTATGGATATGAGCACCATGTTTCCTAAGGAGGCAGAGAGCAGACAGTAGGAGACATACGGAGTCACAGCACACATGAGCCTGCCCAGGAGCCAGCACATCTCCATGTGGCGCACACCTTCGATGGGCATCCCCAGCAGCCCCACCACCAGGTCGGACACAGCCAGAGACAGCAGCAGGGCGTTGGTGGGCGTGTGCAGCTGCCTGAAGTGAGAGATGGAGACAATGACGAGCAGATTGAGAGTGACAGTCAGCAGAGAGATGAAGGCCAGCAGAGTGTAGAGGAGGGCTGTCTCTGAGTGTGGCTGGAGCTGACGCCTACACGAGCTGTTTAAGTGAGGGAAACACAAGGAGGGGCCCCCGCTGCCCTCCATCAGGGAATCAAGAGATGCGGAAACTTCACGAGGCTGTATATTTATCCTTATAATCCCCCAATAACCCTCCCTTTTCTGAACACACCTGAGGATAATGATGCAACCTTTTTCATTATCTGTTAAATTTTAGCAGAGAATTTTAAGACATTTTCTAAATCACAATAAAAATATTCATGTTAAATCAGTTTGTTTTAAATAAATACATTTTAAGTTTATATTGTTTGGCAAAGTGCTAAATTATGATACAATTGCAACAGACAGAAATGCCTGCCAGAAAATGCATGGCAGAAAAGCCATGATACATGAATAACACAGTGGCAAGGCTTTATTCTGAAAGAGTCTGATCTCATCTTGAAAATTTATCATAACTTGAGAGAAATTTCCAAATTATTCCAGGTCACACGTTTTCTACAGGTGATTTGAACAACACTGAGAGTTTGTTCAATTCTCGTCTCATTGGTGGCACCGTTTGGCTCAGTGGTAAAGCATATACAGGGCAACTACAGCCTACCCCGGTGTCATGGGTTTGAGTCCGGCCTCTGACTGTTTGCCAAATGTCTCTTTTCAGCTCTCTTACCAATTTCCTACTATACTCTGTCCTATTAAGAAAGAAAAATGGCCCAAAAAATTATTCTTGTCTTTCAGAAACCTTGACATTTTAGGTCTTAAAATGAGGATAGTCGATATCTTTTAGTTCAAACAGAGTACATACTGATTCCTTAGCGTCTCTATAATCACTGTTGTTTACAGGCCTTCAATCTTCAGAAAGTGGAGTGTGTTTATATCGTGCCACATTGACCTGACCTGTACCATTCCACACAGTGACAACAAGGCTTACGTCAGTTGGGTAAGTCTGGAGGAAAGTTATCATAATGAATGAACACAGAAGTGCAGCAGCACATTTAATAGGTTTTATTTTGTCTTATTCTATTACATGACAAAATAGCAAATTTGTTATACACAGTACAGGTTTATTTTGACCCAGGCATCATATATATTCAAATAAGTAAAAATAACTTTTTATCTGCTGCATAGCACATAATTAAAATAGAAATTAGCAATAATGTTTATCTGCTAAAAAATAATGATTATCACGATCATTGAACTGCTGTTTAGTCTTCATGTGAATGATTATGAAATGCAAAGTCACATCTGGAAGCATAGATGCTGACAATATCTTAAATATCCAATATTTTAACTTGCCAAGTATTTATTATTGTTGGGTTTAAGCTCTTCTTAGCACTTCAGCATAAAAATAATTTCAGTACATTTTAAGTAAATATTTTGTGACTTCTGTGCCTAGTTTTGCTGCTTTTAGAACAATGGATTATTATCTTTAGTGAAAACATCTACATCAGAGCAAGACTTTCAATGATTTCAGGTTAGGAAAAGGGCTAGCATGGTCTACTGTAATAAATAATGCTCTAATAAAGAAATTCAAGGATATACATTTTGTAAATTTGCCATACTGTATATTCATTATAAGTTAAGGCTAAAAGTATTGCACTTGGCAATTCCTTTCAGACTCATTAAAACACATTACTAGAACACTAGTTACAGGATGTTAACCTCTCTGGAGTGGGGCTGCAGTATTCTGAAGGTGATGATGAGTTTAATGGCTTTTCTAAACCAGGGGTAAAACATGGCATAAATCAGAGGGTTCATACATGAGTTCAGTAACATGATCCAGGACAATAGAGCATAGTAGGACAAACTAGTGGAAGTGTCCTCGCCTGTGATAGCTGGATAATAATATGGGCAGAAGCACATTAGAAAGACAGCTATTACAATGCCCAGAGTCCTGGCTGCCTTCTTTTCGGAGCGTTTAACACTAGGGCCTGTCTCAAATGCATTTGAAGCAACTCTAAAACGTGTGGCACGCACTTGAGAAACAGCAGCTGCAAACACTCGTATGTACAAGACAACCATAACTGTACAAGGTGTTACAAAAGAAATGAGAAGGTCAACTGTTCCTGAGATATGGTTGATGACCACTACACACTCTCCATGACATGAGTTGAACCTGTCAGTGTGGCTCAGGTGTCCCATCAGAATACAGCCGTTATACAGGAGGGAGCAGGCCCAGCACAGACAAATAACCACTTTGACTCTGCTCAGGCTGACCTTGGAGGAGTAGAGCAGTGGGTCACAGATGGCCAGATAGCGGTCTATGGATATGAGCACCATGTTTCCTAAGGAGGCAGAGAGCAGACAGTAGGAGACATATGGAGTCACAGCACACATGAGCCTGCCCAGGAGCCAGCACATCTCCATGTGGCGCACACCTTCGATGGGCATCACCAGCAGCCCCACCACCAGGTCGGACACAGCCAGAGACAGCAGCAGGGCGTTGGTGGGCGTGTGCAGCTGCCTAAAGTGAGAGATGGAGACAATGACGAGCAGATTGAGAGTGACAGTCAGCAGAGAGATGAAGGCCAGCAGAGTGTAGAGGAGGGCTGTCTCTGAGTGTGGCTGGAGCTGACGCCTACACGAGCTGTTTAAGTGAGGGAAACACAAGGAGGGGCCCCCGCTGCCCTCCATCAGAGCAGAGAAATGAAGGACAAATGGGTGGTGCACATAATTTATCTGCTACCATAAACCAGCACATACACCCCTGAGAGTGAGGTCACATGGTCTTCATCTCAAGCATAATCATCATCTGAGCTACTTTTTCTTCAAGTAATATTATTTTACAAAAGTAACATGACTCACAGAAAAACTGTCCCAATATGGCTTTTGGGATCTCTTAAGGCCCTCCAAATTCTGTGAGGTAAACCTGTCATCTGTCTCTTTTTTACAAGTTTATGAGCAGTGTTGGTTTTTGAGTTCCTATGGTAAAAAGTAATTGAAAGAAGTCATTGAAGACGTTGAAATCATCTCTCTACAACCATGACTATAGCCTTTTGAGACGGCAGTAGCTCTGTCGGTAGAGACACGTGCCTGCTTACCCGAAGGTTGGCTGTTCAAGCCCTGCAACCAGCAATGCACACTATTGTCGTGTTTTTAGGCAAGACACTTCACCCACCTTGCCTGTATGAATGTGTCAGTGTGACTGTGTTTGTCACATCAGTCTGCCCCAGGGCAGCTGTGGCTACGGAGGTAGCTCATCACCACCGAGTGTGACTGAGGAGCGAGTGAATAATGTAGACTTAGACTTAAGACTGACTTTATTCATCCCCATAAGGAGAAATTCAATACATAAGTACCAATTTGTAAAGTGACTTTGAGTGTCTAGAAAAGTGTTATATAAGACTAATTTATCATTAGACAGGATGTGGTTATGGCTGGCCAGGCTACCATCACCTGACCGTTGGAAGTTTTTTTCCCCCACAAAAACACTGTCTACACACATCACTGCCAGTGGTGCAAGCCAGCACATGCAGCACTGTATTCTGCAACAATAGCTGCCTTATGCACATACAGTATATAAATCTACAAATTAAGAAAAGGGATGAAATCTTCTAACGTAGGGCAAGCCTAAATTGTTGCTTATATTATTCAAATTTTATAGCGAGGGACAAATTAAAGTATCGTCCTCTAAATATGGATCCTGAAAATCAATAAATATATGGCCTCAACTTCATTTGGATGAACCCCATTGTTTAAAAATAAAAGTGCGCCTGTTTCAACACATTACATGTACATATATCAGAACATAATATAATACAAAATATATTTATTTAAAGATAAATATTGCTGTGAACTTACATGGAACAATTAAGTTTATTATTGTAAGACTTTTTAAATTTTTAAAGTTTTAAAATTCATTTTACAACGCGAATTCTGAAAATGTAGCAACATTTTTCAAATTTGAATGAAATGAAAACTAAAAACCTTTCAAATCACGAGCCCATATTTTTTTCACAATAGAATATAGATAGCAAAGGCATAGATAACAAGGCATCAAATTTCAAATGAGCTCATTTTGTGCATAAAAGTGTAAAATTAATCTATGTTTTATTGTGAATAAAATAATGGCTCATGTGATTTGAAAGTTTTTTAGTTTTCATTTTATTCAATTTTTAAAAGAAATCCGAAAATTTTCAGAATTTGGGTTGTACACAGAAAGATGTGCTGTTTACTCATCTGTCACTTGCTGATTGCATCATTGTTATTTTTTTAACACCTAAGATTGGCTTGTGCCTTAGTGGTTCAGAGGTGTTACTGTACTGAGTAGAAGCTGTCGCACTAATGACATGTATCCAGTCACTTCATAAACATTTAGTTGGGCAAGAAACTGTAATTTTATCTCAAAGGTATTGCATTAGATTTGTTGCTATTTCATCATGTTGCAAAGCACTATTGGAAAACACTCAAATGTAAGTGTGTTGCTTGTATATTGTCTTTAATCCTAATTCCTAGTATAACTTGACACATTACAACATAAATGCATTTTCCTTAAGAACAATAAAACTACTTGCATTTAAATGGCTTTATTTTATCAGTTTTGACCATGTAGTTGTTACTAGCCTGGTTTAATACTCCAAAACCAAAAAAGAAAATTACAAAGGAGGTCATCAAACACTGTGTCAAATGATAGACTAAAATAGCCCACTCCGACAACTTTTTTCCCCGACACAGAATATGCAGCTCGCAAGATAAAGAAAAACTGATTATACAGTTGTTGCAAATGTCATTGTTGGGATAAATACTGTATACATCACAAAGTGCTATATCTTGTTTTGTCCATTTTTGGCCATGAGCTCAGGATCTGTCAGCCTGTAGACAAGATGGCAGACATGACAGCAGGAATCTTCTGACAGAGTGGCCTGGTGCAGCCTCTGTGTCACATTGTGGACCGATGTGTCCTGAAAGGCTTCCACTAAACAGAGACACTGGTCTAAGGGCACCAGCACTCCTTACCGGAGATGAGGTGGTCCATGCTGTTATATTGTGTGGTGGACAGGGGCAGCTCATGGTCAGCTGTGGTTGGTCAGCTCCTGCTCCCGTGTTGGTCTGTTGAACTGAATATAGGATCCAGGGCGGTGGAGTCTGCTCCCTGATGTTGTGAGGTGATGCATGGCAAGGAGAGTGGCCATCAGAGCCAGAGCTAAAGGGGACAGAGAAGAAGGATTTTACTGACTGATCAAACATGGTACACATATAACATAAACACACCTGAATGACATCTGTTGGAAAGAGAAGGACATGTGAGTGGACTGGTTATGTTTTTGTGGGCTGGCCATAGTCACATACTCGTCCTGATGGACTGTCTGAGTGACCTGTGGTGACATCAGCATGTATCCAAGGCCGTTCTCTTCACTTGACTCCCAGCCCTCCGTCCTACGCTCTCTGACTGGAGAATAATGGTCTGTCTTCATCTCCATGTAACTGTCTGCCTTGGAGCTCGGCTGTCCTCCCAGAGGGCAGAGGCTGTTAAAGCTGACACTTTCAGGGTTTTGTGTTTCCCTGAGGGGTGAGGTCACTTTGGCTCTGACTGTGCAGGCTTTCACATGGGACCAGAGGCAGAGGAGAACTATGAGGCCTGCAGTGCACCAGCTTCTCTCTGTGTTTTGGTCGGCTGCGTTTTAAGGCTGGAAGGCCTTGGGCTAGAGAGATGCTGTTCTTACTGGTAGTGGATGTCCTGCTAAAGTCTGGAATTACTCGCAGAGCCCTCACCACTTCACGAACCACCTCATGAATTTGCTGCGCCAGTGCAGAATTTCCTGTTATGTTGGAAAAAGCACTGTATAATTCTGACCAACATTAATAACAAATCTTTTGATTGTTACCTTCATCTCTTGCTTCCATCCAGATTTCTCCAGGACCATGAGGCGCAGACCTTCCCAGCTCCAGAAAGAATGAGCCATCCAAATGACCAAAGCGCCGCACAGCCAGCAAAGGCAATGTAATTGATGGCAGATAATGGTCATGGCCCACTCTGACTAAGACCAGAGAAAATGCTGTAAGACACAGGAGGATCTCACCTGCAAGGGCTTTAGACCGCCCAAGACCTCTGGGCTTCACAGTGACAGGCCACACCTGTGACAAAAAGTGTGGATATTAATAAAACCAAAAGCTAACTCCAAGTAAAATAAAAAAGACTCAGTGCTTACCTGCTTAAAGAAAGTAGCTGGGGGTAAGGTACAGTAACCAGCATCTTCTTCATCAAAGCCCTCTGCAAGGGCTTCGTCTTTGAGCTCTTCCTCCATCAGTTTCTTAATAGCCACATACCACTCATGTTGTTCTGGTTCATCCTTCCCCACAATCACAAGAGTCTGGTCTTTGGCATACAGGGCCACTTTGTAGTCCTTTCTGGAGCTGCTTATGCGACTCACACCAAGACAGCACCTCAGAAAAATCACCCTGTGAAGTAAAGTGTCTTGTATCACTGGTCATATGTGGGTCTGTATGGGTCACACAAAAACTTACCCTTGTTTGCTGTGACCCAAAGAGCACCATTTCTCCAGCAGACCTCTCCAAGGCAGTGAACTTCTCCTGCGTTTTGTACCACTCAAGTCGACTGGGTCCAGAGTGACTACCAGCTCTTAGAACAAAATATCTCCTGTGCTTCTGTCCCTGCTTTCCCAGATAACCCTGTTTCACCACATCGCTGTGCGGCCCAGAGTGCGTCCTGAGGGCCAGAGGGGCCAGAGCAGTACAGGCCAGACTAGGACAGAAGAGCTCCTCAAAGACATCAGATGAAGGTCGTTCATTTGACTGCTTCTCAAAACTATGGTCCCCTTCTTCTATATGTTTATCTGTGGAGTCTGACTGGAGAGGTGACTCCAACGGCAGACAGTGGTGGATGGAGCTGCGATGGGCAGATGAAGCATTGAGGCCTCTCCAGTTATTGTCACACGCATCATGTGCTTTTGTCTTTTCATTCATATCAGGATGGAAGCCTACACGAAAATAATAGAAACAGCCTTCTTGTTTAAATGACTACAATAGGATAGATTATTTTGCATGCTTAGCTGAGTAATATTTAGGACATTTAATTTCAAAGATTTCAAACTTTACCTGAAAGAGAAAGTTATCACCCAGTGTAACCAAAATACCTTCCGTTTCTCATGACAAGCTGCATGAAAGGTATAGTTGTTATTTTGAATGGCGTTGCATTTTCAACCTTGACGCACTGTTCTGCTCATCATTTTTTTATTTTTTTATTTTTATTTTTATTTTTTTACGCACAGGTGTGTCCACGGTTGTGTCACGTGTCAGTCACCACCTCTTCTTTATCCTCAGCATTTGTGCATGACTAAAAGCTTGGGTATGCATTAGCGCCATCTGGTGGTGAGGACCACTATTAGCTGTTAAGTTCCTGTTAAAAGTGGCTTAGTGGAAAATGTATTGTTTTATTATGACACACAATGTTGATTCACATTTTGTTGCAATAATACAGTAGCCACAACATTTTCCTGTTAGGACATTTGCAATCAAGGGTGAAACATTTGGTTTGTATTTCAACATCACCAACTTCTCTTTATGAGCATAGCAGTAACTGTCAAACACTGTCTGTTTGCCTTTTATCCCAGCAGCATGTCTGTTTTTCAGGGTGGTCTGAGCCTGCTCCTGCGTTTCTACAGCCTCTCTCATCTCCTGGCTGTGGTTGGAGCAGGACTGGGGGCTGTCGTTGTGATTTGGATTTCAAACCTGCTGGTGGGCCACGCCTGGTACTCACACAAGCTGTCCTGCTTCAGCAAGCCACCTACACACTCATGGCTGATAGGCCACCTGGGCCAGGTAGGATCATGCAACACAGAAACTATTCTAAGGTTTGATAATGTAACATATTGGGAAGATTCACAGTTTGATTTCTCAATATGTAAGTTTGTGTTAGAAGGTAACAAAGACAGCAAGTAGTTATAGCATTCACTTGAGCAGAAGAGGATATCTTTACATAAAATGTGACATCTCTTCCATCCATTTTTTCTGGCCATTTTAAACAAAAAGATAGCAAAACTTTGCTCACAAAATGGAAATCAATTTTATTCAACGCACAAGGACATGTATCAATGGGGAGGTGAATGTTTCTGTAAATATTCTTTCTATTCCTAAACAATATTATGAATTTATTTATTTTCTTTCTTTTACATGGAAAGTACAGCTGACTTTTCTTAGTGTTATTGGTGAGATAGTTTACCTGTAAATCCTGTATAAATTTCAGATTTCTAATCTAGATGCAGAACACAGAGGAAGGTCTGCTCCAGGTGGATGAGTTGGTGAAGACATACAAACACTCCTGCAGCTGGTTCTTTGGTCCATTCTATCACTTGGTCAGGATTTTCCACCCAAATTTTGTCAAACCTCTGCTCATGGCTCCAGGTAACACAATGCCAACTGCCTAACTATCATATTGTTCAATAATTCTGTATAATATGTTGTTTTTCAGGCAGTATCACAGTAAAGGATGAACTCATTTATGACCACCTGCGTCCCTGGTTGGGTAAGCTGTTTTCCAACTTGAGGCCTAATTACAGTGACATACTCTCAACTTTGTGAACCACTCTTATTGTGTCCCAGGACAGAGTCTGTTGATAAGCAATGGGGATGAATGGTCTCGTAAAAGGCGTCTGCTAACTCCAGCCTTTCATTATGACATCCTGAAAAACTACGTTGTCACTTTTAACACCTCCACCAACACCATGCATGTAAGGATTACATACAGGCAAATACAGATGCTATAGATGCTTGTGTCATTAGCTAATCTGACATGTTGAAATACTGAAAAAGGCATCATGTTTATATCTTTCAGGAAAAATGGCGCCACATGCTAATGAATGGCAAAAACAATACTGAGATGTTTAATGATGTCACTCTGATGACTCTGGACAGCTTACTCAAATGTGCTTTTAGCTACAACAGCAACTGTCAGGAGTAAGCCACTTTATACATTTACATATATTCATTTATTGCTTTCATGAGTTTAATTATATATGTTTCTTTAGATCTACCAGTGAGTATGTGTCAGCCATTGTGGAGCTGACTGACCTTATAATGGATCGGCGACATAATATGTTGCACCATTGGGATTGGATTTATTGGAAGACACAGCAGGGACAACGGTTCAAGAAGGCCTTAAGTATTGTGCATGGGTAAGATTAATGAAAAATGATTTATAAAAGATTGATATAAGCCTCCAATTTCTAAACTATATTACAAAATAGATATTCATTTGTCAATTGCAGGTTTACTAGAGATGTGGTTCAGAAGCGACATGCTCTTATCAGCCAACAGAGAATAGGTGAATCCTCCATCGCGGCACAAAGGAGGAAGGACTTTGTAGACATCATACTGTCTGCAGTGGTACCTAAAGAATTAACTGTTCAAAATACAATTGCAAGACAGAACTGCCCTGGCACTAATTCTATACCTGTGGCTATTGCAGGATGAAGATGGACAAGGCTTATCAGATGAGGAGATACTAGCTGAGGCCAACACATTCATGTTTGCAGGTGACACACTTATGTCTCCTCTGTTTTAACAATAAAATATATCAAATAAGCTAAAGCTCTTCATCTTTCTCCATCAGGGCATGACACAACAGCTAGTGCAATTTGCTGGACGCTGTATAATTTAGCACGTCATAGCCATTACCAGGAAAAATGCAGAGAGGAAGTAATGAACTTGATAGAAGGACGAGATAGAGAAGAAATTGAATGGTTAGAAAAAAACTAGCCAAGGTTTAATTCATTTGTGTTTGTAATTGAAATTATGTGATTATGTCTTCTTGTGTAGGGAGGATTTGATAAGCCTTCCCTTCACCACCATGTGCATCAAAGAGAGTCTGAGGCTCCACTCTCCAGTGCAAGCTGTTACCAGGAAATACACGCAGGACATGGCACTGCCGGGGAATCGAACTGTGCCTAAGGGTAAGGGGCACACAAGGACCCTTTTTGTTTAATTAGAAGGAAAAGCATAGCTAGGTCAATAAAGGCAATAACTACAGTTCTCATATTTATTTTCTTTTGTAAATTGTTTAGGTGTCATTTGTTTGGTTAGTATTTATGGCACACATCACAACCCCGCTGTTTGGTCAAAGCCTTATGTAAGAAAATAAATAGACATTGATAATTCTTTATAGATTCAGTCTATACTTGTGATGTTTAAAATGTTTCTGTCTTTAGGAGTTTGATCCTATGCGTTTTGACCTGACTAACAGAGAAGCACAATCTTCATCTGCATTTATTCCCTTTTCTGCAGGCCCTAGGTACTGTGCCCTTGTTCATTTACTAAACTAAACATTCGATTTGACCTACTGAATAAAATGCCATTTCATTCTGCATCTTTACAGGAACTGCATCGGGCAGAAATTTGCCCTGGCAGAACTGAGAGTAGTTGTGGCTTTGACCCTGCTCAGATTCCGCCTCAGTCCCGGAGTAAACCCTGAACTGGGAACCACTAATGTCCGACGTCTTCCTCAACTTGTGCTGCGAGCTGAGGGAGGTCTATGGCTGCAGTTGGAACCACTTCATCCAAAAGCAACATGGGTTTATTGACTGTAAACATGTTTTTGTCAACACACAAAGCACTGTGTTGTAGCTCTTTTTTAGTATAGTTTGCAAATACTGCTACAGTTTGCTTAATAAGGTTTCTCAAGATATCTTTGTTATGTAACCTTTTATTATGATAATATTATGGAAAAAAAACAGAAGAGGAAGTAGAATCTGAAAAAAAAAGCTGAGACACAGTTATTCATATACTCTTTAATGTAATAATAATATAATATGATTACCATTAAATAGCTTTTATTAACATACAACCTAATATTTTTTCAGAGATTAACACAACTTTTAACAACTAGTACGATACATAACCATATTTAAATGTTGTATCTATTGTATATGGTGTTGTAATCCCCTCTTTTGTCAAAACTACACTTTTCAAATTATTTTGTACATAAAACAATCTAAATATGTATGAGAGCTAAATAATGTGGGTGAGGTTTTTTTTCTTTTCTGTTTTCCATTGACATACATACACACTACATATTCTTTACCAGTAGGGGGCGTAATTAATAGAAACTTGTAATGTAATTTTCCGTCATTTAGATATCAACAAGTAGCTAGCTTAAAACTGAGTAAAGCAGGCGTTTATCTCTTTTGCATTGTAGTCAAGTCTCCATCGATTCACAGAAGTTTTATGATTAAGCTGTGGAAACTGTGGAAAGCGAAGGAGGCGTTTAGTATACTTTCACTTTCTATCTTAGTTACTTTTTTCTAGTTGTAGGACGCTAGCATGTAGGCTTTGTAGCTGTTTGTGCATCCATGGCTTTTAGTGAGTAGTTTTTTTCACCTTATTGCTAATAAAACCACTGTCAGCTAACTAGAAAAGGATGTCGTGGATAACACTCTTTTCCGCGGTATTGGTGGCCCTTGCTGCTGGATCAGAAAACACCAGTAAGTCATTGGTTTGATCTCCTTATTTAATAGTTGTATTAATCTTTTATCTGATAATACTGTAAGTTTGAATGAGAGCGTCGTGTTCGTTTTAACGACCACGCCCAGTTTATTTGGAAGCAACACTTAGCATGAAAGCTAAATGACATGGATAGGACAGTGCAGGAGTGGGAAATAATATGTAATAAATGTATTATATAGCTAAGCATGAATGAGTAAGTAACGTCAAGTTGTACAGAGTAAAAAATAGAGAAGTATCACTGTGGCTAAGGCATGATTGGTGGGTTTGCAGACACAATCACTGTCGTGTGTGAAGAATAGACCTTACACAGCCAGTGCTCGAAATTCAGATGTCAAAATCTTTATTTTTTTTTTTTACAGATATTTACAAAGAAATAGGTGATCAAATTGTCCTAAAACCTCCAACTCCACCTACCTCCCCTATCACCTCTGTTTTGTGGAAGCACAACAGTAACCTTGCTGTGGAATGGGATGGAGAAAACACTGAACAATTCTCTCACTTTGAAGGTATACACATGTACACATACATACAGTAGAGTACAGAATTATCTTAGTGACAAATGATCACAAATATACATACATTAAATTATTCCAGGAAAAAGTGGCCTGAACAGCTCTACTGGAGTACTGACCATCCAGAACCTGACTCGACACTTTAATGGAGACTACACTGTTGAGATTAATGGCCATGTCCTCAACAGCTTAATAACTCTGCAAGTCATATGTAAGTACAAACAGTAGTAAAATTTAGTAAACATAAAGGGTGTAATAGTTAATAACAGTAATAATATGATTTACTTACAGCTCCAGTCCCAAAACCATCCATCTCTAAGTCCTGTAATGAAGACATGACCCTGTGCACTTTGACCTGTGAGGGAAACATCCCAGCCAAAGATCCCACACCCACATGTATATGGAAGTTCAATAACACTGCAATAACCACTACAATTATGAAAATTACACCGGTAATGTAATTTCTTTTCTATACATAACTGTTAGTTGTTATGTACCTTTTGTTGTCTGCCTGACTGACCAGTCACCTGGAGTGTTTGATGTGTGCAAACAGCTCTTTCTCTTTGTCTTTAGGAGAGTACTGCAGATGAATTTATCTGTGAGCTGCAGAATCCAGTCAGTAATGACACCAGCGAACCCTTTGCCAATCCATTCCATAAACGTCAAGGTTGTCCTTCCCACTTTTTTATTCCTTGAAAGTATTTTTATTCATAGCCATAATATTTTTGTGATACCTGTAAGCCCTCGCATTTGAACCCATGTTCTCTACATTGTTGTAACGTGTAGTGAATGCTTAATAGAGAGACAGTGAATTTTCTATGGATTTGAATGCAGGGTTCTAAGTTTCCCTGAAACTAACATATTATTTTATTTAGTTTTAACAGAAAATGGAGAAAGTGATTTGAAGATAAACAAAGGGATCATAGTGTTTGTGTGCCTTGTTGGTGGTGTAGTTGCAATAGTTTTGGCCCACAGAGTTAAAGCAGGTAACAAATCAGTCAGTGTTATTATTCATTGTATCTAAATTATTCTATTGTGTTTTGAAATGTATTCATTTCTTTACCTCCAGGAATGTGGTTCTTTCAAAAAGGTATGCACAATCTATGATTTGTATGTGTTTTTCTCAATTTCTGCTTGTACACATGAATTCTTTATTTGTGTGTTGTTGTTTTTTTTTTATTATTATTTTTTATTCTCGGCAGATTCCATGCCATGGGATCCAGGTACATTCATAAATTATGCAATTTTCTCATTTTAATTGTAAAATAAAAGTAAATTATTTAAAGTGCTTGTATCTTTTTGGATCTAGATTTTTGGAGGAAGACAGCGAGGCAAGGTAAGATTGAGTCACTAATATCTGTATTTTGTTTTAGCCTATTTTGTCATTATGAACATGTGTACAAGAGAAAGATTGTTGTCCTATTTGATTATAATAATAGTTTTGATACTAATTAACAATAATAATAATAACCTTCCTCATACCAGAGTTTTTTTTTGTTATTGCATTGTGGAAATTCCTAACTATATTGGGAGTTTTCTTTGCGCCAAAAATACTTTCTTTTGCATGTAAGTCTGTAATCTTTTATAAACTGCAAGTTGTATCTGGATTGCAAAGTTGTGAAGCTGTATTTATTGTTCAAATCTATCTACTAATGAGTATTAATCAATCTATTTCAGCTCAATCAGAACCTGAACCCGTGAATGAAGAACCAGGTAGGATACTAGTGTAAGTTGTGGAGTTGTATTATTGTATTATTTAAGCAGCATTTTTCACTCTTATTTAATCTTTTTGCAGAAAGGAACCGCATGATGGAACAAACCTAACCAGCCTACAGGACCACAGCTTTCTCGTTCTGTAACAATAGTAAGAGGGTCTAAAGACTTCACAATAGCAGGAAAAACTGTGAAGATGTTTTCCTGACTGTGCCTTGCCTTGAGGGGTGATTGTAGTTTCGGCGTGTGGGAGATGTGCACTGAAATAACAAGAAGAAGGAGGGAGAAAGAGAGGCGTAGCTTTTGGGCAGCTTTGGCAGCAGTTCACCTCACAGTCAGTCTAACAGTCAGTGCCTTTGCATCTCGGTGGCAGCAGCTTCTTTTTGTGCTTTGTTACTTATTTTAATGTCATCATTAGGTCTTATTATGTTACTTTGCGTCTAGTTTTATATTTTTAAGCATTAAGGTAAAAATGAGTTGTAGATTTTTACCTTACATTCAAAAGGAAATCCCTAACTATTTAGCAGTATGCCTTTGAAATATTTGACTGGTTAAAGATTAATTAATTGTAACAAAACAAAAAGGAAAGATTATATTCCTTATATCTGTATTGTATGTAATTGATTTCTGGTAAAATTCACAGTTATTGGAACATTTTGTATTTGGAGAGTGAGCAGCTCTGAACGTGCTCTGAATCAGCTTGAGGAAATGTTGGTGTGGGTTGTATGTTTTTGAGACATAAAAATATTGACTTTTAACAAAATGCATTAGTGGGTGATTCTCAAGAAGACATTACAAGCAATGTCCTTGAAGATTTTAGAAACAAACTTTTGGAAAACCTTACAGCATTAGGTGCTATATTACACTACACTGATTATTTAACCTGGTCCTATTTGTTGTTAGGCACTAAAATTATTTATTCAGTGTTTTTTTTTTTTACCATTTGTTGGCTAAAATTCATTTCCGTAACCTGTCACAATTTTTTTTTCAATGTTTATTTTACATTTATTTTAAAAACAAATTCAATTGTTTCATAAAATTTACACCAGTGTTGTTAGAAATTTTAAAAGGAACATCACCATATTCAAAAAGCATAGTTCACACAAACATATTTACAATTATTTTTTAAAAAGAGAGTGTCCCACAATTGGAATTCTCATTACCCTAACAGTGGGATTTTTGACATGTTTAGTTATGTTTTTTGCACAGAAAGGTTTTGCAAGTCTATAGTGCATCAGTATGGAGAGAAGATATTGAATGATTACAGAGTAAAGTTCTTGTTTAGATGTTAATGCTGTTAACAGTAGCATGTTTCATTGCAGGTCCTGATTTCCCCACAGTGTGTATTACGGTAATGCTTCGTATTTTCTTTTTCTTTCTTTTTTTTTTTTATTATGATCAAACTGATGTTTTAAAGGTAAACAGTGGGCAATGATTAGTTTTATTTATTTATTTTTATTTTTTGCTATTTCATTACTGTTTTGTCAGTTTTAAGTTAGTTAAGCGAAATCTCGCTCATTATTGTAATGCAAATTTTTCATTACCGCTTCATATGGTTATGGTTGCGTTACGGTAATGAGTTCTAGTGTTACAGTGATGAAATGCACATTTTATTCTATAGGAAATATTTTCTACATTTTACTTTATTTTCTACTTTATTTGTAAATGCTGTTGTATAAACTTCAGTCATGTTATCTTATATTCCACAATATAAGAAGTCATCTCAAAGGCTTGAAATAAGGATTTTTATTGAAAGATTGTTATGTACATTAGTGTAGACTATTAAATTATAAACAGCTTACATGTAGTAGCCATCAAAAATGTAATTCGGCTGTTTTCTTTTGTACATTTGTTTTTTTTTAACCTTACAGAGCCACAAGACACTCATATAGGCCTACATTGTGGGCAAACACCAAAAGGTGCACTACATCACATTTTTGTAATAACAGAATATGGTTAAGGCTGTGCAATGGAATACATTCTGGACAACTCTGAACTATGTTTCTTCTTTGAAAATAAATAATTACCTATTGCTGCCAACATAATTAAGATTGCAAGGAGGTCTGCCAACAAAGAATAAATAAATTTAAAACCAATTGCACTGCATTTTTTGATGATTTATGATTTGCCATGCATATTTATATATGTTTTATAAAGGCTTTCATGACCGCAACAATGGTTTTCATTACCTAAAGGCCCTTTTGCTCACTATTTCCTGATTTTACACTTTAAAATGAATTACTGACTAAAACATTTTAACAGTTTTCAATAGCTTTTAGGTCACTTATACCCTCATCAAATTGTTATTTTAATATGGTGTTTTCAAACAAAATGACATAAAGAAAATAACTTGAAAAACGTTTTATGTTTTACAGTAACATTCCAATGAATTGTTTTTATTTACTCAACAATACAAAATGTGTCAAATATGATTACACTTAAGTATTTAAAAGAGCTGGTCTTTTTTATGAATAAAATATATTTATTGCTATATATGTCTATTTAAAAATGTGTGACGGTAATCAAACAAAAAACTGGAAGTGCATCAAGAAAGGCACATAAATGCTTAAAATGTGTACAAACATGAGAAATCTAATTTGTTAGAAAGAGAAGTTTTTTGTTTTTTGCCTGTGGCCCAAAAAATTACATACACAAAAATGTTTGTTTTTTCACTAAGTTACTAAACTGAATTATCTGAATTATCTAAATATGTCCTAAACGAGCCCCTCACATATGAATTACCCCACTAGAGGGCGGCATGGTTTCAGAATTCAGTAGACCAAAGTGATTCTCAAAACGTTTTTAAGTGCCACCTCAAAAAATATTCCCAGATACCATCTTTAAATAAGTCAAATAAGCATAAATCCTGATTAAACCAGACCAGGTCTAGGTCAAGGGATAAAATAGGGTAACATCAGAGAAATGGAATTGCTAAATAAGGACAAAACCAACCAGGACAAATAAAGCTTAGCTTACTTGCCCCTAGCTGTGCAAATAGCCATTACAGAAAGGGTCCCCCATCTAAAAACAATAAACAGGCTTTTTGTCTTCATAGAAGTGCAGCTGGCCAAATAGTGGTTATGAGCAATTTCTTATTGAACATCAAAAACACAGCTGGCAAACTCTCCCAAAACACAAAAAACTCAAACTCATGTCTCATCCACCAACTATTTATTTGTGAATAAAAATACAAATGTAATTAAAGACGCATTTTGCATACAGCATTCTGACGTATTCACATTTGCAAATTTCACAACATTGTGACTCTTAAAAAAGTTTACATTCTTATGTACGTACAAGACGTTAAATTTCTCAATATTGGCACTGTGTAATTCAAGTAACACTGCTTTCACACAAAATTATTTTAAGCATCTTTTAAGATTTAATGTGGAATACCATTTTAAGTACAAAGTGAGTACAAAGTTTGTTTTCAAAAATAGGATATGCTGGGAAACTTGGGAACAGCAATCAGTTGGCTAGTGCTTGTCCTTAATTGTGCTCTTAACCCCAAGATGCAGTTGAACATCAAAGACAAAAAAAAGTGAATACGTTCATTTTATCAGTAATAGGTCTTAAAATAATGCCTATAAAAAGTTCCTTAGTACAACAAAAATACCAATTTTCAACAGTCACAAGAAATACAGTTTCTACTTAAGTTGCAAAAATGCTGTCAGTAGCCTTATTACTGTCTTATTATAGTATAAAACGAGTAAACAACAAATTTTTGAAGGCCTTAAATTTCTAACGGCCTTAGTTAGGTTTTAAAATGTGAAAATTGTACTGTCATTGTGAAAACAATTAACATCTACTATTGATGAGGAAGTGTGGATTATACCTGAAGATGCAGCGTATGATTTCAGTGATCACATAGTAATCATTAAAACACTGTCACAGAGAGATGACAGCTCAGTACCAACCAATACTCATTTTTGTCATTTACAAAATACTAGATTATAAAGATGGTCCCTCTCTGTACTATAAGATTAGAGTTGTAAATCACTTCAAACGATCACATACCTAACCCTAGGTGAGCTGTGAAGTGCACTGTGGTCAGATCAGAGAAGGCACTTATGATTATCACTTGCACTTCTTCAGTCTACCAAAACGAGTAAAATAAAGTTTGATGTCATGTTTACACTGACAAACAATATTAAGTTTTTATACTCTTCCCATTTGACAAAGGCTCAGTCTCTGAACTGACTGCCACTGGGGTCAGCTCTGTGGGCAGCGTCAGCTCGTCGACCCCTCCACCTCCTCTGTTGGGCTGGTTACGAAAGTGACGGATTATGACCACGGCGGCGCAGACAAAGTAAATGACTGTGAGCAGGATGAAGTAGACGAAGTAAACCTTAAACTAGGAGAAAAAATAACAAAAAACAGCTGTTACTGACATAAACAAAAACAAGAGATTAATGGATAGAATTGGCAAACTGGCTTAACTGGTTGCTTGTAGTCTACTACTTTATACTTCTCCAAGATGGTTTAAGGCATGTCAGTACTTGTCAATAAGTATTCAGCACATAAATGCTTACTTCCAAAAAGCTCCAACCCATTACATACTAGATCTAACCCTAAGCTATAGGGAACTTGGCCCTAGGACTGTGTATTGGCAAGAATCTGATGATACGACGTGTATCACAATACAAGAGTCAGAATACAATATATCACAATACTGTTACAAAGGCAATATACATAATAAACCTCACTTGTATACTAGTATACCACTACATGAGCTGAACTACATTTTATTTAATAATCAGAAGTGAAGACTGCCACTGTATTTCAGAAACAAGTTTTCTTTTCCCAAATAAGCAACAAGATAGTCCTCCCAAAATTGATTTTTTAAATAAAATATACTGTCAACACTCTGGGTGTATTTGATCCTGTTTTTTTTTTTTAGTTAAAAAACAAAACAAGATATTGGTACAGTAGTTTTGATACCAATATAATATTGCCAAATAAGATACTGATATATGTGTTAAGGATACACACCTAAAGCAATAATTCCTTTCTTGATGATTAGAACTTACTGACCAGTCTTGGGAATTCCATCTAAATGCAACCATTAGTTTTTGAGTTATCTTACATTACCTTTTTGTCAGAGGTTAATTCATGTGCATGGGTAAAATGGAAGTGTCACAGTATATTCTTTGTTGGTAAATTTAAGAATTTACCTGAGCGTGCACATCCAGTGCCAGGCCTCTCTTGTCAGAAAATATCAGGTTAATGATGCTTTTCAGGATGGTTCCCAGAAACGTGTTGATACCAAACACAAGAGCACAGAGCTCCTTGGTAAGAGATGACGCTATCTGAAATCTAGACCGCATAGAAAAATGTAGATGTATTATCAGGGAAACAATATTACAATGTAAAAAGTCAGTTATAAGGAACACTTACGTTGCAATGGGCACAAGGAACTGATAGAATCCTCTGAAAAGGACGTAGGCTGTGTAGCACACCCAGATGTTTTCTGTGGTTCCCATGAGGAGCAGCAGTCCGGCCTGGACTGCTGTGATGATCGCTATGACCAGCTCAGCCCAGACGTTCCATCGGATTTTAGCAAAGCCCGCAATAAAGGAAGTTAACGCACCTGGAAATTCATGCAAGAATCATCAGTTTGTGTTACATTTTCCCATCTTTTCTTAGAGTACATCATTATCCATTTCTGTTTACCTTCTGCAATAACACACAGGGCAAAAGATAGACAGAAAATGTAATTAAAGAGGTCAGTCTCCAAACAGACTGCTGCAAACTCATATTTTATTTGAATTTCTAATAAAAAAAAAAAAGCAACAAGACAATCAACATGAAATATCAAAATTATTGTTTTTAATATTTAATTAATGATGATTAATGATTGCAAGCTTAGATATCCACATATAAGTAGCAATAGACCTGTTGTGAATATTATCAAATGAATAGTTCTCACTTAATAAAGTTGATGCTGCCTCCACGCCGCCATTGTACACGTTCTTGTTCTCTGTTGCTGGATAGACTTTATTCCAAAGAATATGAACATAGAAGAGCACCAGATAATACCCAGTGGAGTTGAAGATCCACCACAGTGACCAGAGCCTTAAATTAGGCATCTTCACTACATGTTTTAGCTCCAGCAACATCTGCACCAATACAGAATCCTTCCATCGAGATTTAACACTTGAAGAAAAAGATTTCCTGCTCTGCGTTGGGTTCATTTTGTCTGTTTCTGCTTTTGTCGCCTCTGATTTTTCCTGTTTACGGTTGAAAAACATGGAACGCTTCGGCCAAGGCAGACAAAGTGAAAGCAGCAAGCCAAAGCTTACAAATCCTAAAGAAATGGCACTGAGGATGTAGAAGGTGATGTTACCCAACGACAAACATAGTTGTCCTAATACTGAGCTAGTGAACACCCCCAGAAGCACTGCGGAGCGAGAGTAGCCTGCCACGCGCTGGTACAGGACGGGGCTGACTAGGGAGAAGATGTAGGACGAGTAGGCCACACGGCAGGCCATTGTGATGCCATAAAAAAACTCCATGAACTGCATCTGGAGAAGGGTGCTGCCCAAGAGAAGGATGAGCCAGATGATGACCTGGCTCACCCCCTGAATGACCAGAACAGGCTTGTAGCGCAGGAAATCTGTGAGCAGGAATGTAGGCACCAACACAGCCATGTAGGAGTATGTCAGCACGGGGGTGATCTCATTAGTCACCTGGAACAGAGAAGACAGGAAATGAAGTAAAGCCACACCATGTTAATGCATTTCTATTAAAAACAAAGCCTTAAAAAATACACAGCATTTGCACAATGTAGAGAGACTATAATCTATATCATTGCATATTTATCTGGCATAGGTTTTTACACCAGATGCCCTTCCTGATGCAACCTTCTTTATTTATACATTGGCCTGAAACCACTTGTGGCCGGATTACTGTAGAGACTATGAATTATGATAATTTTCTGACGTGTCTCCAAATTCCAAAATTTGCTGAATAGAGACTGTGGAGAATTTACATTTATTCATTATTAACCTTATACTAAAACAATGTCATAACATAAATTAATATATTGCAGTATTGTTTTAGCCTATTCTGCAGCTGTATCAAGCTACAGATATTTAAAAATATGTAAATGAAAGAAACATGTCTGCAACTAAGGTAATACTTCCTAGTATTATATTGCTGCTGTCTACAAAGTATGTTTTATCTATCCTACAATACACAAGCTGTCAAGCTTGTCCAAAACACCATAAGACCGAGACCGGAATGTGTGAAAAACAAAACAAGCAGAGCTGCAACAAAAGAGCTTATCTAACGAGGTGTTTCCCCGTGTTCATATTCCTACATGCTGATAAAAAATGCTCACAATTCTGGCTTTATTCGCTGAAATCTACCTAAGAATCTAATTTATTGATTACAATTCCCCAATTGATTGTTTTCAGATTCTAGAATGTGATGATGTCACACTCTCAGATGTTTTCCTATAAGTTATAATAATTATAAGTTATAAGGTATTTATATACCTATAAGGTATTTTCATTAGAAATATTTGAAAAGAAAATTCACAAATGTTGAGCCTGATCATTTATATCAGTGACAAGGTCCATAAACTGTATGTATCCAACCACACCAAAAAGTCTGCATATTAATAATACACATTTTACCTGCCCACCATCTCCATTAAATACTACAGGCCAATAGAATGTTGTGATGTCATCTAAAACCCAGAAATAGCTGCGATATAATTTTGAACTTGCATAGGCTTTTTTTTTTTTATTGACCCACTTCAGAAAAATGTGAACTTTGACCATAAGAGGCAGGATCAGCAAACTCACCACAGGGCACTCATTAAATGCAATGTGTGATTAGGGCTGGACTGAACACTTACTAAAGTCACCCTGACATCTCCATCTGTATTTTTCCATACCTGTTCCCTGGTGAAGTTCTTCTCCACACTCAGTAGATTGGGTGTAATAAATGGCTCCCCCGGCTTTACTGATGCCATAAATCCATAGAAACACAAAAATATCACAGCAAACTTCCACTTTCTAGCTTCTTCTGGGACACCCTCAGGAGAACATGGAGCCTCTGAAGTGCAAACCGCCACCTCCGTATCTCCATCTTCAACTGTGGACAACTTCATATCCGTCTCCCCATCCCATCTGTCTCCACTGCTGATTGTCTCATCGGTTACCATTTTTGAGGTGTTTTGTGATGGAAAGAGGTACTTCACAATATTAAATCACCATATGAGGATATGATACAATTTGGCAAAATGGGTTCAAGTTGGCTTCAAATCCCAACTTTAAAAGGTATGGAGAACAAGTGCCATACCACAAAACATGGAGATGCTAACACTGAACCTTTTAACAAGGTTGGTTAAAATACTACATGTTGTCATGTAAGAGAAAGTGTTGACCTTTGTGCCATTCCACACTGTGCACAGTGTCTGACAGAGAGCTATCCAGCAGCTGAGTCCTTTGTCATTGTTAACCTGAAAAGACAGCAATGTTGTTAGGTGGACACAGCACAGAGACTCCAGCAGACCCACAAAAACATGTTTTTCTGCATAATAGGTGAAAGGTTAAAGCTGTTCTCTTTTATACAATCTGAATATAGTCTCTAAACATGTGTTATCAAGAGACAATAAACAATAGCTCTGAAAAAAACTGTAAACAGTCTGTAGACTGAGAAAAATATAAGTTGGGTTGAGCACTAAAACCATTACTTTTCTAGAGACGATTCAGACCATTTACAAAAGCCATTTGAGCTTATCTTGTAACATAACATAATGGCCAAGTACTGTATATATAAGTACCTAATACCTATGTTATTACGGGCAGCAAATTCTATTTGAGAGTTCAATTTGTTATATTCACGTTTTACAATATACAATCATACTGCCCACTTCTTTCAAGACTACACTGAGAGTGAAAACCAAAACAGCTAACCGTGTAGCCAGCTAAAGTAGCATCTGTCAAAATAAAACATTAATTCTGCGTTGTCGGTAAATAAATTAATATTTCTTTTTACTGCAACAACGGCATTATCCAAGAAAAACTGCAGTTCACCCCAGTTACTTCACTCAAATCATTACAAGTGCAAGTTAGTAGTACATACCTCGTGTTTTGCATCTGAATGCACAGCGTTCAGTTCAGTCCGCCGCTCTGTTTTCTTCGCTGAGGCTTATGGGAAATGCAGTTTCAAGACATCGTTGTGCAAGCTAATTGCGAAATTGCAAATCCACGCTGGTAGGTGTCAGTTTAGTTTGTTTTTTGGGTTGATACTTTAACAGTTTTTTACGCTTCGGTAAACTTGTGACTCGAGAAGAAAACAAAAAAGTATACCTGAAAAAATGTTGGCGTCATAAGAATTTATTTTCTGCCCGTTTTGTCCACACATTTGTCTCATTTACGCCATCTGTTGGAGATTATATGGGCTACAACAATTAGTACTGCATTATAAATATTTAATAAATATTTTTTTTGCGTTTTATTTGTATTTTATTGTTCAGATTTGTGTTTATATTGTTCTGCCAACTTTGTTTCTTATACTGTTTTATTCTACTGTTGTTTTATTGTGTTTTTATTGAATCTCTATTTGAAGGGTCTGTCATAGGTTTTAATGTATTTTTTTGTAACAATGTTAAGAAAGGTGCTATACAAATTATAATAATATTAACAATAAAAATAATATTTATTATTTATTAATGATTAATTATTATATTATTATTAATAATAATATTTATTATTATGTAATGCATTACATTTAAACATGAAGCGCTATTATATTTACAACAGTTTAAAAACTAATAAAGTACAAGCGCTCATTAGCGCCTAGCTCAAACAAGACCGTCCCGTTCCGTTTGTAATGTCAGACGAGAACTAAATTGCTATAACACAATTTTACATAAATAATACGCAACATCCAAAATAGAAACGTTTTTATTTGTTTTTAATATAAATGCCTTGAAGATTTGCACTATACATTGAGCTATATATAATTACATAGCATTAAAAATTGCGAACTACCAAAAAAAACAGGATGCAAGCAACAAGTAAGCCACTGGATGACAGCAGTGAGCCACTTTAAGTAAAGGTTAAGCTTGATAAACTTCATAGTGGAAATGTCCCCATACAAGTTTGACAAACATTGACAAACATTTCAGAGAACTGTCCCATTGCTTTCTGAGGTCTGAGAAGTGGATCTGCTGTACCTTGACACTGATAACCTTTCTTGTGCCATCCTTCTGTGCAGCAACATCTTCATTTTCTTCCTGAACTTCTCTCCCACAAAGGCGTAGAGGACAGGATTGATGCAGCTGTGGAACAGAGCCAGGTTTTTTGATACAGCCAACGCCAAATTCACTGATGTCCTCAAAGCACAGTCATATGGAATCAGGTCAGCCCTCAGAAGCGTATCGACTATCATGCTTAAGTGGTACGGCAGCCAACACAACAGAAACACAATAACTACTATTATGATCACTCTCATAGCCCTGTGCTTTTGGAAACCTCTTGTTTTTAAAAGCCTCACAATAGTAATGCTGTAGCAGGTTACCATAACACCAATTGGGAGCAAGAAACCAAAAATATGCCGGAACCCTCGCATGGCAATCCTCCATTTCGAGGCATTGCCAATGTCAAAGTTGTCATTGCAAATCATCCTGTCAGAATTGTTCTTCAGTCTCGAGACATCACTAAAAAGAGCGGGCAAGGCAAGGGCACAACCGAAGGCCCACACACCTCCACAGAGCAGCAGACTGCACATCCTCTGTCGACTTTTGAAGCTTTCACTGGCATGCACAATCACAAGGTACCGGTCAATGCTGATGCAAGCCAGGAACAAGATGCTGGTGTAAAAATTTGTGTCAAAAATTAGGGTTAGAAGTTTGCACATGAAGTTGCCAAAAATCCATCCCTTTATCACCACAACAGCCGAGAAAGGAATAGACAGAGCCATGAGACCATCCGCTATGGTCAAGTGGAACAGGTACACATCCGATGGGGTCAGGGCATGCTGACTGGTTCGTATTACCCAGCCCACTAAGAAATTGCCAGGGATTGCCAGTAAAAAGATGGCTATGAGGAGGAGGCATATGGTCAGGCCAACTCCAGGAGCCAATTGTTTTAACCCACATGACAAGGTTTTGGGATCTGCAATGAAGTATGTCAGATTGTTGTGGCTGGTATCGTTTAGGTCGTAATTACTGAAGTCGAAAGACAAAGACATGGCTGTTGACACAAAACATAATGTTATCAAAATTAAGTATTATAGATGAAGATTATTTATCATATACCCCAAATTATTTTTAAGTAGGATAAACTTACCTTCTGTCCTGGTGCCACAGATTCCAAAATGAGCAGGTACCAAAAAAACATTTGTTAAAGGATGACAGATTTTTTAGAGTTGACCCAACCCTAGTCACACTGTTTCTTCATGTTCCTGCATCACAAGAAAAACATATATACTGTTTTGACAATGCATAGCTTGTAAATAGCACTTAGTTTTATATTTTTTGCACTCAGAAACACTATTTATAAAAGCAGAATCTAATCATCTTCTGCACATTTTCACCTGTCATCTTAAGGGTAATTTCTATAACAAATTTAAAATGCAGTTATGCAATGTGAGTGACCATGTGAGAACCTTGCCTAAATCTCTTGAGTAACTTGGTGGTAAGGTGTTTTACAAATGCTCAGGATGCAAGTGTCACTTTCTGGAAATGCAATGCTTTGTTCTCTTTGCTGCTATTGCAATAAGCCCCATTCCCACACACTATCTTTGTTTCTCTGATTTTACTTATCTCCGTCTACATCGGTAGAGGACCAGTCTTTAATGACATGGTAAACACCAGTCAGCTCATAAAAGCATGTGACTAATAACAGGCTCATGGCAGAAGAAGGGCTGCGTTGCTTCCCTTGTAAAAGTAAAGGCACTCAGAGACAGGTATCTTCCCACCCACTCTTTGTCTTCATAAATCACTTCATCACAGTTTTAAAAGAACAATGCCTACAACACTGTTTTACAGTCATATGTTGCAGTAGATACAGACAGATGGGCTCCTCAATTCATTCTAGCCAACTTGTCAGCTGTTGTGGATACATGGCAGCTAAATTTAAAAGTCTTTTCTAATTACTTTGGAATTTAGAACAGTATTTGATCTTGATGTTACATTTCTTGCATTGCAGCTAGTAACACAATCAAATGTTGCCGAAATGTAAAAAATAGAGTGTTATCACTAAAACTGAAATCTATATCAGCACCTCTAACTAAACAAACATCCAACAAAAATATGTGTGATCTGCTCTAAGAGAACAATGCCGTGCACTCTCTTTACTTGAAAATAAAGCCTACAAGGAAATCCTGCGAATTTCCTCAGAAAGCTTGAAACTCAACTGGAAACCATTTCTATTGTGTCACCTCTTCATCAGCAGCTACATACCCCTCAGGCATGCCAGATCATGTTCAACAAAACATGTAAATAAAACAGTGGGACTTCTTCAGAATGATATCAGGGAATCCAAGATAGACATCAGGACGTCAAGATCAAATATTTGCTCAAGCTATACACGTAGTCTTTTACATTTTTTCATTTTAGAGTTAGGCAGGTCATGCAAGGCTATGTGCAGTTAATGAAAGGTTTCTCTCACACCAGCCAATAATCCACAGTATTTATGCGGAAGGTCAGCCCATTTTTTCTTTAAAGTTTTGAGTGAAGTTATTTTAGATTATAAGGAATCCTCTGTTGATGTGAAAACAATATAAAATACTAAATGTGACTAATCCAGTCATTATATTTAGACCGAGATTAACAAACACAGGTGCAGGACAATTGAAAAACTGTTGACATTTTCCATGAAAATCAGATGAGTTGTATTGACAGGTAATGCTTCCATAGCTTACAAAATACCAAAAAATAAGCAGTAATAAGTGGGTGTAAAATGTCAGTGAGAAGGCCAGTGAAAAGACACAACAATCAACAGGCTTCTAGAGCAGGGGTCGGCATGTTCAATTACATCAATAAATAAATAACTTAAAAATAAATAAATAAATTGATAAATTAAAATCCTCACCTATCCTCACCCCAACCACACAGGCCATTTGAATAAAAAAATTCTCTGCAAATGTCCCGTACTAACTACAAGTTTAAATCGACATTAAAGTTGTTAAGTGTTTAAAATACACGTTAAAATGTGTTTAAAACCTGCTTTTTCCCTCTCTATTTACAGCACTACAGAGCCTCTGTGGTACTGACTCTTGTCTGCTTCTCCAAACTGGGAAAATAAATAAATTCGCATTTGAAAAGCACATAAAGCAACATAAAAATAACCATAACAACTTAAATATAGACTCTGGTGTTCACTATTTATATGTTGGACTGGGTTCACTTCAGTGAAGTTGCCGCGGACCAAAATTGCGTGCGTGTTTTGTTGTCATTACGTTTTTATTACAGGCAGCAGTGTCGGCATCCTCAGCGCGGTCCTGAAGGTAAAATACGCGGAAGCTACGGACAGGCGGAAGTGGTCCGGACGGAAGCGGTTTCGTCTGTCAAGAGAGGAAAAAATTGCAGAATTTGACACAAAGGAGGTTAACCTTGCAAATAACCAATATTATCCCCCCTCTCCACAGCGTCCGCCATGATCCTTTTAGAAATTAATAACCGCATTATAGAAGAGACGTTGACGCTGAAGTTCGACGGCGCATCCAATGGGTAAGAAATGATGCTTACACCTGATTAGCAATGCTAGCACTAGCTAGCTTCAGTTTCTGCGTTATACAGAACATTTAGACAGTGTAGTGGTGTATAAGGGGTCTAATAGTCACTTGTTCAATGTATACAGCATTTTCAATGTCACACAAATACAGCAACTATGTCTATAATTGCTAAAGTATGTACATTTAGCTTGTTGCTGCGCCTTCGGTGTCTTGCCCAGAGCTGGGGTGTGTCTGAGCAGTGGTTTTTGCCACGAAATCAAATAGAATTTAACTCTATGTAACGGCACCTTTCTGGACACTTAAAATAAAAACCTGTCTTAATAATTTTCTTACAAGCTTTGCACTTCATAAAGGGATGATGTTTATTGTGGAATAAACTAAATGACTAACGTGAACCTGACACTGATCTATCGCAAATGCCTACAACTTTGATTTGCAATCTGTTATCCTTTGTTTTTACGACTATAGTGAACCAGCATATATTTGCTTGTATTGAACTAAAATTTGCCATTAACGCATCTAGCACGTCCAGGCAGTACAGAAACAGCAGCTATTCCTTAGCATAGTCCGCTTCCGCATTCCTGCAGTCATGTTGAGTCAAGTTTATACCCTTTGAACAGCCAGCTGCAGCCTTGCAATGTTTTTCATTTTAAGCTGGAAATCGTAGGGTTTACTATTAAGATGAAACATAAATTAAACCATAGCAACCATTACCCAAAACCATATAAGTTATTTCTGAACAATAATTTCCATGTGATGAGTCAGAACAAAGATTGAAATAACCTATATCACTGTATGTGCAACATGTGTGCTATATGGTCAGTTGACAAATGAATCATATGTCTTATTGGGACGCGTATACAGTCTTATAATGTGTTTCTTTTTCCTGCAGAACTAAGCCAGAGGCCGTTGAAGTGACCTTTGCAGGTAAAAGACAAAAAAACTGTCTGATTTGATCATATATAAGCGATGAAGTATTTTCCTTTTGTGGCTTGCATTCTGCATCTACAAACCCTTATAATAGCAAGCAATTGCTATTATAATTGCTATTATTTGTTGGCTAAAATAACCTATTTTATTTGTAATCACAACATATGCACATATAATGTACATACAAAATCTCAGTAGTATTAGTTGCAGTGATTCTTCATTAACAAGACTGTATGTTGTCAATGAAAAATGTTAAAACCTCTATCTAAATCTCTATGCAAGTATTTGTAAACAGGGCAATAATCTGAGTGCATTTGCTAAAAAAGGACATAATTGTCTCTGCTGCAGATTTTGATGGCGTCCTGTACCACATTTCCAACCCCAATGGGGAAAAGACCAAAGTGATGGTCAGCATCTGCCTGAAGTTTTACAAAGATCTTCAGGAGCATGGAGCTGACGAGGTACACTTTACACTAGAAAAAACAAACGCCAAGTCTGAAGAAGTATACTCTGAAACACAAAACCACAGGGTGAAGTCTAAATCCAGCAGTGGAGATAGGCTTCATATCAGATTCACATGTTAAAACCACAAACTCCCGCAGCCTTTAGAAATGTTTGAGTGTCTAATGACAAAGTATAAAAAAGGGACACCAGTGTCAAGATTATCTTTATATAGAAATGTCAAAATCAGTGACAACAGTTCCCTTGCCATGTAAGGAAGAAATGAGCTTCTGAGGCTTCTGCTAGAAACAGGAAGTTAGTTGTGTGAGTCACTTCAGGCGAGGAAGTGCTGACTGCAGGCAGCGGCCGCTGTATTAATGTGTTGGCTGACATCCAACCACTATTTTCTTGTTCTTTAAAGCCCAAGTCCCGAGGGATCAGTGAATGAATTGACAGTGACCGGTTCATTTGTAGCGGCTATGTAAAGAATATTTAGGCAGCAGAAAGAAACATTTGTCTGGGATTTTTTTCTGAGTTGTGGCAAAATGACTCTGTAAAACGGATATGATATGATTTTTCATGTCTGATGTATAATTTGTATAATAAATACATTGCTTACTGCTTTTATTACAGCTGCTCAAGACAGTTTATGGGAATTACTTGGTTCCACCAGAGTCTGGTATGTTTCATTCAAGATTTTCTTTTAAAATTGTTCTTATTCTTTGTTTGTAATATATTTATGAAGTTATTATCATGCATTTTTTGTCTCTTTGATACTGTCTGTAATAAAAGAATATGTATTGATATATTGATCATGACACTATTAAATGTTGTGCTTGCCAGGCTACAATGTGTCTCTCCTTTATGACCTGGAAGCATTACCAGCCAACAAAGATGAGGTTATCCATCAGGCAGGGATGTTGAAGAGGAACTGCTTCGCCTCTGTCTTTGAGAAATATTTTAAGTTCCAGGAAGAAGGCAAGGAAGGAGAGAAGAGGGCCGTTGTCCACTACAGAGATGATGAGTCTATGTACGTAACTAAAACTGAAGCAGAGAAGTTTACCTGCTCTAAATTGTCTTAATAGTATGATGCAAATTTTGTATGGATGGTATGTTTGGATGTCAGCTGGTTGTATGTCATTTGAGATTTCCTCGTTTAATGTGAGACATGTTTTGTGTAATTGTCTCTTTTTAAAACTGTAAATGTTTGTCTTCAGGTATGTGGAAGCAAAAAAAGACAGAGTTACTGTGGTTTTCAGCACAGTCTTCAAAGATGATGACGATGTCATTATTGGCAAAGTCTTCATGCAGGTGCGTGTTGACCACATGCAGGCCTCAAATATTTGTCCTACAGAAAAAGTAAACATTCTGCTACCACAGAAACATGTTACAGTGTGTTTTTAACACAGTGTTATTTATCAAATCCGTGACAGCACATTGTAGACATGTATTATTTGATTTGCATATTCTCAGAGAAACTGTCTGAGTTCATACCAACATGACAGGTATCTATTAGACAGGAGGCCCCATGTTGTAACTCTAGCCCCCCCTTCAATTACCACCTTCCCCCTGAATACTTTTGTCTCATAGCAGGTTTGCTCTCTGAAATGCCTACTTTGTCCACAGACACAAAGAGATAAAAGAGATAAAATCTAGCTAAATCTTACATACTTTGATAAGATGAATTGGAAAACAAATGATAAATTTGCTGGTTGGCTAATGTTTCCAGTGATAATAATGATAATATCAGTGCTTAAACCACCGTCACTGCGAAGGACTATACTCTTTTATGTCTTGGTTTGTGCTGCTAGTGGCCCTCAGACCCCCCTAAAACTTTGAATTTCTTTCATGTGAACTCCTAAAAAGCAAGACTTATCTTTTACATTTACTGATAACAAACATCCTAGCAGAGTAGTCATCCATATAGCAAATTGCTATTCCAAACAAACACAAATTGACATAAATCATGTTTATTTATAATCCATATAGGAGTTCAAGGAGGGCCGGCGAGCCAGCCACACTGCCCCCCAGGTGCTGTTCAGCCACAGGGAGCCACCACTGGAGCTGAAGGACACAGACGCTGCAGTTGGAGACAACATCGGATACATCACTTTCGGTTTGTACCCAAAGAAATATCCTCCATACCTATCTTTGCCACCTGCACTTTTTTAAGTGTAACCTTTTTCTGTTATGCTTTATATCTGCAGTGCTGTTCCCACGTCACACCAATGCCAATGCCAGAGACAACACCATCAACCTCATCCACACCTTCAGGGACTATCTGCACTACCACATAAAGTGCTCCAAGGTTAGTGATGAAAGGTTTTGTACTACTGTAACTTTTCTCCACTAATCGAAAGTTATTTTACATATTTACTTTACATCGTCTACCAAGAAGGTCCTATCTGTAACTATTGGTTTGGTAAGTCAAGTCAGTGATCATACAAGCATTAGTCAAGTGAAAACTCTTAAACTCTAACCTGACTGAAGTTTTTTGAGTGACAAAGGTGTTTTTTAATAAGTTAGGGGATAATATAGAATTATTATCTATACTAGACAGACAGGAGTCTATAATATGACAAAGGAATGTATGGACAGGAGTGGGTGGGTTAAACGTGCAAACAATGTACAAATACTGCAACTATAATAGAAGGCTGTTATCAATGTTTGCGAAACCAAAGTGCACTTTGTCATTTTTACTTTACCTACAGAAAAGGCCTTGTTCAATTAGATAATTACATACTGGTTATACTGGTTTTGAGAAGAATTTCACAATAATCGTAATTCAGTTCTAGATCTTACGCAAGTCTTTAAAGTGATTGTTAGCAAAATATAATTCATGTCTTCCTCATAGTTGCCCATTTAAGTGTTCTTACTATGTTCCAGGCCTACATTCACACACGTATGAGGGCCAAGACATCAGACTTCCTCAAAGTGCTGAACCGTGCTCGACCTGATGCTGAAAAGAAGGAGATGAAGACCATTTCGTAAGTAGCTGCATCAGTCTTTTGTGTCTTCCTTATAATCTGTCATATCATTTATCATACTTCATGATGTTTCCATAAAACTACAGAAGACTGACTCCCGCGCTGCTGTCATCTGTGCTTTTCATTAGATTTTGTTGAAAAACAAAGTAAACATTTGCAAATACCTACAAAAGTTTATGAATCTGAACTTGTGTGCTATTGAGGTGTGGGGCAGTCTTTATTGTGTTTAAAATGAGTCTCAGTGGAATTTTTACAGCATTCTGCAGGACTCAAGCCTCTTTATCACATACATTTAACCTTTCTAGAGTCATCATGTAGAATGAATCAGTAAAATCCCTCAGCCTGAAAAAACGTATACTTTATGAGCTTATGTTTAACTTGAATGACACAGAATCCCCTGTTATTGACATTGCCTCCCAGTTTGGTTTCATTTTGCATCTTGTTTATGGAAAATATGCATAGCATGTAAATATTTTGCTGCCAAGAAATTCTGAAGAAAAAACAGGTCGTGTCAGTCACTTTGCTTTGTAAGTCATCTGAACCGAGTAATTCATTTTCAGTGAACAAGTAATTAATGACTTTGTTCCTTGTCCGTTTCAGTGGAAAGACCTTCACTCGCTGAGGCCCGCCTTCCTCTCCCTCCAGACTAATCCAAATACGCCACGCTCGGACTGAACGCCATCGGACAGGACCCAGGATGCCTCTGAATGCCCCTCAGAACCTACAAAATCTCCACTCTTTGTTTTTTTATTGAATAATAATGTGGGCTCTCCTTAGGAAAAGCCACAGCTAAATGTAATAAAAAGGGCATTTCCTGCTTTGCATAGTAAAAGAGAATTATTAGTCCTATATAAATATATATATGAAAAATGACATTTTTGATACGATATCTTTGATTCCATTTGGTACTCTGCTTGGCCCTCCCCCCTTACCCAGTCACATCCTTGTACGGGATGTTTTCAGACCCCTCCCTCTATCTCTGTGCTTTCTTGTCGTCTGTACGATTGTCATTTGAAAGAAAATTAAATCACCCTTCAAAAAGGCTTCAGTTTGCCCTGAGTAATGTGTTTATATGTTTCTGTTAAAGACTACTCGTAACATCACAGATTCAATGCAAAGACATGACCCTAAATTATGGTTAAATTCCTTGTGCCCTGCATTTCAATCTGTAATTTTCTGTTATGGCTCTAATATACTCTAGCAATCTGATTTATGGTGAAGTTGTCTTTATTTACTATTTTTAGCAGTGTTGTTTATGGTTAATATTATAGAATAGTAGACACAATGGACTATATGTATTTCTTTGGTGAGATTACTGTATATGAGAATTTTGATGAAATTATAGTTACAGTAATTTGCTGTGGGTATTATTTTGGTCAGTTGATTATAGTTATATTTTCTCTTAAAGCTTGGCCTAGGGTAAAGACCTAAATGGCGGCTTAACATCAAAAGCATTCCACATATTTTCTGAGTAATATCTTTGTAATTGCGCCTGCCATTTAATTGTCATTTTCATTATACTTAATCAATTAATCTTCATAACCACAAATTCTCATGCATCAAAGTGCGGTAAACTAAACCACTGACAGCCCAAGCATCTTTGGAAAGCAAAAGTATTTATTCATCAACAACAACTTATGAATATTTCCAAGAAAATTTTACAGGGTTGACAGGGCATAGCTACGCGTGATTTGGTTTACATAACACCCTGTAGTAGAAAATAATTTAAGCTTTGGACAATTTTAATTTTAAAATTGTTCATTTTCCCAATTTGGTCATCTTTAAGTTACTTAACAGTCTGAAAATCAGTTGTTCAACAGCTCTATGGACAGAGACAGACACTTTTTCTTTGTAGTAGCATGTGTTGATCTTAAATGACTCGGAAAGCCATAGAGTACAGGTCATGTCGGTTACTTTCTGTTTATTTGTTATACATACAATTGTTCCTGTGACGCAAAGAGATAAAAATGTTTTGTTTCTCTTCCTCTTCTGCTGAAAAATCTTCTACCACTGAGGCCTGCAACCTAGATTTCTTGATTCAGACTTAAAGCACTCATACATGCAATGTCGTGTTTAACTTCTGTCCATTACTAAAATTCAACACTAAATAATTCCCACCTTGTTATTTTTTTGTGACTGCTTGCGGCACACTGGCTTAGAGGTTAGCACTCTTGCCTCACAGTAAGAAGGTCCCAGGTTCAATTCCTGGACCATGTGGGGCCTTTCTGTGTGGAGTTTGCATGTTCTCCCGTGTCTGGGTGGGTTTTCTTCAGGTAAACTTAAAAAAAAAAAAACAAAAAAAAAAAACAAGCACATTAGGCTAATCCTCCAGCTAGATCCACCTGACCTAGGATCCTGGCTCAAGATCTGGAGAAGAGTCCCCAGGTGCTGCACTGTAAAAGCCCATGCTCCTGACAGGCTGCTGCACTGGCACTGAAGGATGGGTCAAATGCAGAGAATTAATGTCCCTACGCAGATCAGTAAAGTATACCATAACAATTTACCACAAAGGAATGAGCAAAATAGATTTACATTTTTTACTATTGCTTTCTACCATGTATGTAAACACTTATACACAATTTTTCTGATGACGTCAAGGTTATGGCGGCATCCTTTAAGGTGACTGATTAGCATAACTAAATGTGAACTTAAAATCCATATACACAGTGTAGGCAACAATGAGCAACATTGTTGCGGCTGTGACTAACTTGAGATCCACGTCCAACAATACATGTTTGAGAGTGCACACTTCACATTTAAAGATGTATAAACATGTAATGGCTTTACATTTTATAATATGTTGGAGTTATTTATCTGCTTTTTTTGTGACCAGCTGAAGTATTCTTTAGTTAGAAATATTACTTTAATGAGTTATAGGGACAGCTTGGGAAACCTTATTTAATCCATACACGTGACAGTTAATATTATGGTGGTAGTTTTATTTTTTTATTTTGCTTTTAGTTTCTCTTCTGTAGATAATTGTACATGCTTTTTATGAGTTATTAACATACGTAAATATTTATTAAACAAGGAAGTTATTTTCTCATGTACTTCTTTCACTTGTCATGTAATTTTCCCCTTTTGCTTAATTGTGACCACATATCCTCGTTTCAAAAATGTTTTCAAATGAATCACACCTAGAATGTAACTTTCCCAAAACCAAAAGTATTTATTTAACTGCCACATCAGATGAATACATTAAAGATTCTTTCCAGGTTTGATGAGCTACATTTAATCACGATACATCAAAGTCAAAAGAAATAATACAGGGTATAATTTTAACTATGAGATTATTATAAGGTTTTCATATTTATGATTCATTCGCTTCATTATTTGGCTTTTCAGACTCAGACTCAGATGAAGAAGACGATGAAGAGGAAGAGGAGGAAGAGGATGAGGATGAAGATGAGCTCTTCTTAGTTTTCTTTTTTTTCTTCTTCTCTGTCCCGTCACTTGGGGGAGGTGGAGGTGCCGAGTTATTGACTTCAGCTGTCTGCACTTCCAAGGGAGACTTGGTTTGGGCGACAGTTTTTGGGGGCACTGAATTGTTGTTGGACGGGGCACTTTCCTGCTTCACTTCTTCTTCCTCCTTATGTTGGAGCGGTTCGGCGTTAAGCTTTTGCTGACCTGAAAACCAAATTGAAACTTTTGAGTGGCACAGATGAATGATCCTGACAGTGCGTTTGGGGCGTTAGCATGCAGCGGTGACAGCAGTGATTTTAAGTGCAGTTTAGTTGATCATGCATTTGCTGAAGTGAGAGACTTTTGTGATTTTAAATAAACAATAAGATGCAAACTATTCATTTGTTAATAGGTATATATTATGAACACCTTAAGCACCCAGTAATTCAATTTGATCATAATTTCAAAGATACATCTTGCTCTGAAAGTGCAGCCATCTTACCTTCATCCACTGCATCGTCTAAAGAAAACTCCATGCTGTCGGGGGGTCAGACCACTTATTTTGAGGTGTAGGCCATAAGCAATATTTTTTATTTCATAACATAATGTTTTCCTTACCTTTCAGCGTCAGCGGTGGCACTCTGCATCAGCTCTTGGTAACTGCGGATCTCCTCCTCCAGCTTCATCTTGACCGTGAGCAGGTCCTTGTTCTTGTGCAGCTGCCGCTCCACCTCGTTCCTCACCTCACGCAGCTCCGTCTCCAATTCCTTAATCCTCTTGTTCAGTGGACTAAGACGGCTGCCGTACTCCACTTTGGTTGACATGACATTCTGCTCTAAATTGTAGATCTGGGGGGAGAACATATTTTAAAATACCTAACTATAGCTTTTTTTTTTTATTTATTCTGGCGTGTTCAGACATATATTGTTTTATTATGTAAAGACAGTTCCAGGTGGCAAAAGCAAAATGACAGGGTTAGGGGGAAACAGGCCTGCAGGTATGACCCCATTCCTGACACAAACCATCTTGAAGTACATTGTTTTGAATCTTTGTCTTGTCTGTCATTGTGCACTTACCGTGGTATGTGCACTCTGGATTTTAATCTCCAAATTTTGCTTCTTCTTTGACAGATCCTTCAACTCGTCTTTATTTTTGCTCAGGGCCTCTGTGTTTTTAGCCTCTACCACTTTAATGGGTGTAGACTGAAAAAGACCAAATATATTACCAACAATTTAAAAAATATGTTGCCAGATTTCATGACTCACCGTTGACATACATACTTTGCTCTGATACCAATCTTCAGTTTGTTTCTCATTCTTCCTCACCACCTCGTCGTACTGACTGCGGATCTTGCTCAGAGCTTCGGCTAAGTTTGAATCCGCAGACTCAATTTCCACCTTCACCTCAGAGTCCTTAATTTTGTCACGAAGGTCATCTACATCCTTCAAACAAATAAACAAGGACATTTACACTTTTAGCTTTGTTTTGTGTCAGCATTACTCTGCAGACTTACCCCCTTGTGCTCCTCCTTCAGGGTGTCCAGCTCATTCTTAACCAGCTCTATGTCTTTTTCCAGATGGGCACATTTCAGCTTGGTCTCATCAATTGTCCTCCTCTGTTCCTCCAAGTCTTTTTCTATGGCCTTCACAGCTTTCTTCTCATCATCCAGCCTGAATATAACAACATATAAGTTCACTAACAAACCTTTTAAATACATATTTTAAGTTAAAATGCAATGCTCGTTTACTTGTTCTTTAAATCGTCGTTGGCCAGACCAGTGTTGTCAATCTGCAGTAACAGCTTGGCATTGTCCTTAGTGATTTCTTTGATCTGCACAAATAGATGCATTAGATAATACGTTAATCATCTAATCTACTGTATGGACATTCCACATATAGGCCATATAAAATAAAATATAGACAACATAATGCAAAAGAGAAAATACCTTGTCCTTCAGATCATCCAGTGGTTTCTGGATCTCATCCCAGTCTCGTCCATCAGGAGCCGACCTCTTGGCCAAAATCACCTGTATCTCATCCTCTAACTCTTTGTTTTCCTGCTCCAGCTGCTTCACTCTGTTCAGGTAGCCATTCAGCCTATCGTTCAGGCCCCGCAGCGTGTGATTGTCGTCTGCGGGGGCTGCCGGAGCAGTGGCCTTATTAGGTGGGTGCAGCAGCAGGCGTGATGGGAGCCTCGGCGGGCGCAGGACCGTCCCGTTCGGTGTCATTACGCATGACATTACGCAGGCCCTCGAGGCTCGACACTGACGCCCTGGCGCCCTTTCCCCCGGCTCCTCCGTACACACTGGCGGATGAGTTTAAAGGCATGGTGGCTTGTGGATGAGAGAGCAGTTTCCAACAGAAGACTGGTGACTGTTGTTGGCTGCAAAAACAACAGGTAAATTATATACCTGCTGCTCACCTGCATATCCTCCCACTGTGATGCTATTGGTTCCCGGTGGACAGCACCACCGGTGACCCCACAGGTCTAGAGTTGAATTTCAAGTTGTTCATGTTTTTTGTTTTTTTTTTACGCTGGAATTTTGCGCTTGGCTTCATTTGATTGGATACAGTGGAGGGGTTGGGAGGTGATGGGTGGCCTTAAAGGTTGCTCTTCAGGGCGTTGTGGGCATTTCCGCCGCTCACCTCTTCAGCATCACAGACGCCTTTGCCATCCACTTCTACAACAATGTCTAAACCCGGAGACTTCAGCAGTCAGACATACTCACCCAGCGGCAAGAGGACCGCCAGCGCCCCAGGCAACAAGGAGAAGGACGACATGGTGGGACTTAACGACAAGTTCGTCCAGCTCATAGACAAGGTAAGAAATTAAGAAAATATGTTATAGAGCTAAAATGTAGCAGTATATTTTTTAGCATAATGACGCATTAAAAAGCGCAGGTGCAGGATAGGCTAGATGGGTCTGTATGTGTAGGCCTGACCTCTCATTTTATTATTATATTTATGGCAATAATTTTGCATCTATACATTTGCATTTTTTATATCTTTTATCTATAATTTTTGCCCAAACATTAATATTTTAATTTTATTGTTGCGTATTAGATTAGCAGTAGAGCAGCACCAGTCTGTTCCTCCCAAAGAATATTTGCTGCCCGAGGCCATAAAAAACGCCTTTGTGGAATTCATTCACAGTGATTTCGTAGTCGCCTTTAGGACGCCACCTTGTGCACACTTGGAAAAAATACCTCCCATTAATAACATTTTTTTTTTTTTTTTTGGAGGTGAAAAACTTAGAGAATGAGAACACAAAGCTGGACACTAAGCTGAAGGTCCTGAAGGAACAGGAAGACTACAAAGCAAAGGTGGATGAGGTGGTGAAGCAGATGAAGGATGAGCTGGAGCAGCAAATAGCAAACCTGCTCCGGGACCAGAAAAAACTACAGGATGAACTTGAAAACAAGAATGAGGAGCTGATGGACACCAAAAACAAGTCAGCAGTCTTAGTATTTGGAGCATTTTATTTTCTTAGCTCTTTTCAAGAAGTGGGTATTAATCTTGATTTGCTTCCAGGTACAATGACGAGGTTCAGAAGAAAAATGACATGGAAAATGAATTTGTTATCGCCAAAAAGGTAAAGCTTTGAAAAATGTAAACATGTCATTTAATCAATATAGAGCTCTGAATTCTGATTCTGTTATGTTTAAAAAAAGTATTGTGTGTTTTAGGAAGTAGATGATGGTCACTTAAAAGCTGTTGATCTAGCTTTGGAGCTGGAGGATTTAATGGGAAATCTGGATTTCCTTCGAGTGGGATTTGATGAGGTAGCTATTCAGGCCTTACTTGCATATTTACAATATTTTATCAAGCAAAAACTGTCTGAATATGCCAAACAAGATACACATTTATCAGTTTATGTTCCGTACAGGAAATCAAAGAGCTGCAGTCTATGATCCAGAATGAGACTTTGATCATACGAGACGACAACATTCGTTCTCTCGACATGGACGGGATCATCGAAAATGCTAAAAAACAATATGCTGAGATGGCTGCCCGCACAAGGGATCAAGCTGACCAGTGGAACCAGAGAAAGGTATATTTAAAATGCCTATGGAGTTTACAGGCTCTAAGCTTCTTTAGAGCTCTTTGATGCTCATAGGTGTTTGTCCTGTTTTTCCTCTGTAGATTGATGAACTTGTCCTCACTGCTGGAAAGCGTGAGCAGGAAGTGCGTGAGTTAAGAAGGGAAATCTCTGACATGCAGCGCCTGGTGGAGAGGCTTAAAGCAGACCTGGAAACTCTCTTACGGAGGGTCAGAGTCTCACACTGACAGACACCAAATATCATGCCATATTATGTCCTTCAACAAGCCACTGACGTTCATACTTTTCCCCCACAGGAAATATCTATAAAGAAAGAGCTAGAAAGCATAAATACTGAAGGTACTGAGAGCCTGGAGGCAGCTTTCAGAAACAAGGGTCAGCTCGAGGAAGCTCTAAGGCGGGCCAAGCAGAATTTGGCTGAAATCCTCCGTGAATATCAAGAACTTATTAACCTCAAGCTGGCATTGGACATTGAAATTGCCACCTACCGCAAGTTGCTGGAGGGCGAGGAAAAGAGGTGAGTGCACAGCTTACAGTATGCCCCACACTCTGTTGCTACTTGATCAAAGTACTTTAAAAATATATTACAGTACAAACATTTAACTCATATTGATTTTTCAAAATCTTTTCAGGATGAATGAATTTATGCCCCATGCAGGTAAAAATACTTTTATTAAGCCTTTTTTCACCACAAATATCAAAAACATAATACATTATGATATATTATAGTGCTGTATAGTTGTCAGATTTATTTATCTATTTCCACATCAACTGTATTAGTTGTAGTTGAAGCTAAAACATGTGGAATTTATTGAATAAAGATGTGTAAGATAGTACATTGATACCATGGTACTGTATATGACTTTGTGTAGGCTGCCTCCTAGTGGTAAGAATAATGTACTTATCAATAATAATACATAATTTTCACCAATTTCTATCTCTGTGTTATGTCGTGGAATTGAATTGCATAAAATTGGGGACATATTTGAAATAAGAGCATTCATAAAAGGTCATTTTATACAGATTTATACATTCAGATAATCAAATATTATATGTCCCACTAAAATCAAACCTTTCTTTTGCTCAGATTTCTAAAACCAAACCAACTTACTTACACGCAGACGTTCACCAGCCAGCAACGCTACAGCCACCAGAGAAGCCATCAGTGCCAGAAGAACCCAACGAGGTCCCCCAAACCACCACCATTGTTCCGACAAAAACAATCATGCCCTACCCCTCTTCCAACAAACGCCTTCTGATCCGACTGGACGTGGTGATGGGAAAGGTCGTGTCCCAAAGTTCCTGTTATGCAGAGGAAGACTGAGCCCCGACCACCACACTGGAGGGAGCAACGTTACATTCATCCGTAAAATGTGAAATCAAAGTTCAGTTAATTTCAGTTGTATTTAATTAATGAATCCCTGCAAATTATTAATGTTTTATTTTGCATTTAATATCTGGCTGACTAACAAACTTCTTGGCTGGCTTGTTTGTCTGGCGCTTGGGTGGTTTATGTTCAGTATTCTTTAAAACATAAATGGGTTTCTTATCATTGTTTGCATTTTCTCTGCCTCAAAGTGTAGCTGGTGCCAAGTAATGTATTTTGTTTTGGTACTGGTGTTGTTTACACTGCTTTGGACAAAAAGGGACAATCTTTGACTATCTTTGGAAAGGTTTCTCAGGGAAATTAAAAGTGAAAAAGGAACAATCAAAAGGGTTATGTCTCTCTATCTGTAAGGACAAACAGAGATAAAGTTTTCTAGAATCTAAACACATTGTACAAGCATTTATCTGGGGAAGCAGTTGCACCTTAATAACTTTATGTACTCTTTATGTAAAAATGTGGGAGGACGCATTTGCAATGAATTCACTGAATAAATAAATAATGTGAACCAATACTGTATTGTGGAGCTGTCTTTTGTTAGACCCTGTTGTTGAGCCTCACAGTTTCTCACTCTCATGTTCCTCTGTCTTTCCTGTCGTATACTTATATGTTAAGGTTATTCCACTGTGGAACACACTGTATGTACCATGTCTTAACAAGGCAGACAAAAGATTTAACAAAATAGACTCAGCCACTCAGTACTGATAGCCCATCTCAGACAGATCTGACCTTGTTTGCTTTTAACTTGATTAAGTTGCTTTTCCTAATTGGATCACCCCATGTCCACTGTTTTTTATTTTCCACCCACGTGATGCATTTGTGTACACATTTAGAAGTACTTGCTTTTAAATGTACTCAAAGTAAAAAGTATTTGGCATAGATTTAACAACTAATAAATATATTAAATGTGACAAATTATGATAAAGAATGGTGTTGATTATTAATAAAATTAAAGAACCAGTGCAAAAGAAGATAGCTGAACCTGTCGGTGGTGTCTAACATATGTATGTGATGTTTTATATTTAGATATTTTATATTTTCAATGAGGGCATGGCCAAACCAAATCATTTCAAACCAAACCTCTTACTTAATTAAAGTTACAAAGTACTGTTACTTAGTTACATTTAATTGCTGCTGGTAAGATTCGTAGAACTGTATGTACAAATGATAAATGATATCTTTATTTTACCTCTCTTAGAAGTGCCTAGTTTAACCGATACATAAATAATTATCATATTTTAAAAGATTCTGCTTGCATACAAAGCATGATGGGATTGATCACTGCAGGGAAAAGTGTGACTTTTTTACATTTTTTGATGCTTTGAGACATGTTTATATTACAATTCTATGAAAATACATCATAGACTCTACATTAAACAGGCTTTAGTTTTTAAGAATTAAAAACGTAGTATTTGTGTTTTATCAATAAATAAGACTGTTTGCACTATAGTACGTTCATCTCAAACACATACATGCAATTAAATCTACCTCCTTAAATGCAATATATAAAGTGCAAATTCTCTTGATTAGATAAATAGCATTGGGATACTAGAAAACATTTTTATTAATTATTTAATTTCAAAACAGTGGGACTAAGACAGCCTTTGTTTAGAACTAATCATCAATTTTGTATATAAAGTTCTGTCGTGTTTCCTTTAAACTTCACATTATTGGCAAATTTTTCATAGTGAAAGTTCAACATTAATCATAGACAAGGCAGGTCTGCTTCTCTTTGTAATAATCTTTTAATTTTGACACATAACACCATTCAGTTTTCAGTGCTAACTTTTTATAAATATATAAGATATTTTAGACAGCAACCACGCTTGACTCCCGCGCCCTTGTCCTCATTCTGTCTCTGAGTTTTTGCAGGAGTTTGTAGGCAGGCTCTGTGTACTGCCTGTTGGAGAGACCCAGGACCAAGGGCACCACAGCCATGCTGCCATTCCCAGTGCAGGACAGGATGATGTGCGTGGTGGAGTTCCACTTGGCATCACTGATGAGAAACGCAATACACACATGCATGTAAATGAGGTAGGGTACCCAGCACGCTAAAAAGGTTAGGGACACGGCCACTACACATCGAGTGTACCTTAGATTTAACCTCTGCTCCTTGTCCGATGCCTTATTTCCTCTCTCCACCGAACGATGTAGGCGACAAATGTCCTTCAGCTGACCTCTAGTGATCCAAAGAACACGTCCTGTCATCCCAGCAATGGTGAGTATCGCAGGCAGGACAAGTCCATAGACCTCCAAGTAGATAAATTCATTGGTGAAGACTCGCCTGTACGAACAACAAGCTGTACCATTAGTCGAACAGTTTGGAAATAGAGCTACACTTTGGCCACCCACACAGCAGCTGTCCCAGTCCCGTCCTGTCCAGTTATTCCACCCAAAAGCAGGTAGGCAGGCATACAGAAGTGGTGGCGCCCAAACAACAAGCAACGCCAGTGGAAAACTCCTATGCATCCACAGGTTCCCATAATGCAAGGGGTCTAGGATGCAGATATATCTCTCATAGTGGACCATCACAAGGTTGAAAAGGAACGCCAAGAAGAGGAAGTTTGGGAAGATGTGTACCAGCAGACATGAACTGAAGCTCAACTCCCGGTTCAGACCCATGAATGGTATAAAAGGTAACGCCACGCCTGTGCACATGTCAGCCACCAGCAGGCTCAGGAAGAAGTAGTTGGGAGTGTTGTGGAGCTGGCGGTTCCAGGCGATGCCCAGGATGATGATGAGGTTGGCCAGGATGATGGACGTGGACAGTGGGATGGTGATGGCGTAGATCAGCTCCTCACCGGACAGAAAGTCACGGAAGTCCATTGTCGAGGATTGGACAGGCATCTGATCATGACAGAGCTACCCTGTCAGGAAAAGTCAAAGTTTAAGTTCAACTGAACTACATTCTTTTACCTTTTTGACAAATGTTCTTTTTAATACATCCCCATTACGGCTTGCTATCTATGAATCTGCTATGAACCCAACACATTACATTTTTGTGTGCATATATGAGCGAAAAAAAGCCAAAGGGTAGACCAGCAGCTGGACTTGTAACCTGCATTGAGAAGCATTTATCCAACAGACAAAGTGAAGGCACATACTAAAGGAACTAGCCACTATGGTCATTGAATCATTCATGAACTGGGAATCTGGAGTTACGCCTGTCTTTTGTATCTATTATCATTTAGAAAGTGATACATTTACTGAAAGAAGACACACATTAGTTTATGGTAATGTGTTTACTGTCGAAACCATAATCTGGGAAACAATAAACTTAGAAAGTCCTAAGACAGCAGAACAACTTTTATGATAGCAAAGTCCTATGTGTACAGTGTCTTAAGGCCTTTAAAACATGTGTATTTTTTAGAAAATGTGGGTAAACATAAAAGTAAACTTTTGTAAGATTTGCTAGAATGACTATTGGCATGCATTATAGACCCAAAATAATACAAAATTCAATAATAAATGTGATGTTTTTACCTTCGTGAGACCAACGGCCAAAAAATAAAGATAACAGCAAAGAAACATCCATGGAAATAGTCACATTCCGATTTGTTCCAAGTCCACCATGATCTGTTTATTCTTATCCGCAGATGCTGGAGCCACCTTTTAACCCCGTGGACACAGCAGCCAAATGTACGCAAGTTCCTCCCTGACAGTTACTTTAAAGGGGAAGTGTACAATGGAGGAGGGAGGAGGCAGCAGTGACAATAACATATCTTTTTCCTTAGCTTAAATTGATTATAGACTTAGAGCACAGGCCTTTTTTTATTATTTTTATCCTCATATAATTGTTCATATCTGCTTAAATCCTCATTTGTACATATTAAAAAGGATGGAAAACATGTTATCATAACCACAGACTGCAAGTGATAAGAACATTCCTGTGTAACATCTATGGCATGTGGTCTAGTCTTGTACCCTGTATTATGGCCCCCAACTGTTTCATATATGATTTATGGAAAACAAGGATCACTATGTGTACTTCTTTAACCAAAACATATGAGAAGAGTAGCATTGTAAGCTAAATATTAAGCTATCCATTGTCAATAAAAAAAAAAAAACGATAATTTAATGCCAAAAAATATTTGAATAGTGATTTGTAAACTCAGTAGCTCAGTAGCCGTTTGCCCACTAACCATAATGTTGGCAGATCAATCCCTGCTACCCGCTTTGCATACTGCTGTTGTGTCCTTGGGCAAGACACTTCACCCACCTTGCCTGTAGGAATCTGTGATTGGTGGTGGTCACACTGATTGGAGAGGGCAGCTTACTTAGGAGAGAATGAATAATGCACCCAAATGTAACGCAAGTGTCTAGAAAAGCCCTATCAGAGGTGCTATTATTATTATTAATAAAAAAGTAAATTGTATCCATTGTCTGTAATAGTAAAAAGATATTTTGTTATAATTTGCCATTTTTTTTTATTTTTATTCCTATTATTTAAAACATATATCATTTGATTCATGTTTTATAGCGTTTCTCATCAGCAACAGCAAGAGGAACTCCACCACTCACATCATCTTGTCCTGCTCAGGGAAGCATGGCTGTGGTGCCTTTAGTGCTGGGCCTTTCCAACAGGCAGAAGTTAATCCCATATAAAGGTATGCATTGTTGCAATTTACTGTACAGTTTAACAAATTGAACACACTGGTCAAAACTACCCTTTCAGTTCAGTATATGTATTTTCAGATCTGTCCTCTGGGTACTCAGGGTGGACAAAATGAGCACTGCTTGTGATAAAGCCTATGTTTTTGCCTTTTTGTGAGCACCGACTTTTCCATGAAGACTTATAAACTTAATTAATTTAAAGTATTGAGCATGTTCGGGCAGGTCTACTATAGATGTTTACATGGTCAGTGGTCAAACTATCAAAAATGACTTTGCACACAACCTACCAATAACTTGCTCTTCCAAATTAAGCAGTTACTAGTAAGCCATATTCTATCATCTTCATTTTACTGTAAATCTGCAAAGCTACAGTATGTACTACTTTTCTTTGACCTTAATATATACATTCAACAATGTGTACAGATGGATTCAAAACAGCTGTCATCCTGGTCTCATATTTAAACAGTGCGATGGATGGAGACCCCTCAGCGAAATGTTTTGTTAGCCAAACACGGAAGACTCCTTTCCCTGATAGTCTGGAGCGGACCAGGTGCCACTGGAGATGGACGAGCTCCAGTCTGATAATGGCTTTAAACACAACGTTCCTGAGCTGGGAGACACTAAACAGGGGGGACAATCTGGACAGGACGGCACAACATCTCCATGCTTCAAAGGAGGGCCCGTCCATTGTTTTTGGAATACTTACATCACTACATGATCCAAAAGCTGCAAATACTACAACATGATGTCACTTTTAAACTACTCTACTAATGCATATGAATAAGCTGACTGTAAAAAATTTAAGTATTTTTGTACCCTTTCCTCCTTGACGTCTTTTCACCTCCACCACCATCAGAAGAACACAATGTACTCGCTGTAATTGAATTGGTTATGTTTACAAAGTACTTTCCTGTTGTTCCTTATACAGATAAAAATAAATGGTTGGCACTACTGTTTAAACATGTTGAGGCTATATTGTCTTAAATGCCCGTTTCTGAAATTGACAACATTCCACAATATTAAAGTTTGGGCAGCTGCCATATTTCTTTCTATTAAACATTTGAAGCCAGAAAAAATGATCCCTTCTTTCTGCATCTCCATTAACTGTGTACTACTGGGAATTGTAGATCATCCTTTTGAAATCTTGTGGTGCATTTTACAGTTATTACAAGCCTGCAAATCCACATGAGGGTTTGACTTGGGATGCTTCTGAAAAGATATATATGCTAGATATTTAAATGTACTACAGAATGACATAGTACTACTCAGTCTGGTGAATTCTCAGTCTATATTTATTGGGCTGTTGTCTAGGTGGCTCACCCCTTTTAGGACATACCACATACCTGTGCAACCCGGGTTCGAATCTGGCTTGGGGCGACTTGCTCATTGTCATTTCCCTCTCTCTCTCACGTGTTTCCTGTCCATCTACATTGTCTCTGTCAAATAAAAGCTACTAAGCCCAAAAATATATGAAAAATAAATTTGATTTAGTCACCAATATTCAGTTATGTCACTAAAAGTTGTGTTGTGTTGTTGGTTTAAACTGCATAGCTGGTGTATTTTTTAAGTGCGTGCCAGTGTAAGATTTATGCATGTTCAAATTGACTATGACAGATACAATGGCAAGGATAAGGAATGTACTGTATGTCCAAGGAAGACACACTTATCCACAGGATGAAGATTGTTTTTCCAAAGAGGAAACTAAAATGTTTATAGCTGAAAGAAAAGTAATGGGAGATACAACCAGGTTTGAATGATAAAATAAATAAAACAGTCTGTAAAAGAGTCTGTAGCAGTGACTGATACTCAAAGGTTGGGTTAGTCATACTCCTAAGTGACCAAAGAAAGCTTTACTGTTCATTCACTGGCTCTGAGTCACCAGTATCAAAGCCACAGACAGAGGCAGAACAAATATTCAATAAACCAGTGACATCCAATAACTCTGTGACCTTTTCCATATAATGTGAACCTATTTTACACACACTGGTATTTATTATATACAATTGGGCTTATGTGAACATAGCAAAATGTACACCATGCAACACTGGTTTGTATTTCAGTAGTGGCATAGCAACAGGGACAAAGGGGTTTGGATAACTCACAATTAATAAAAAAAAGTGTTGAAGTATAGTATAATGACTAACAATATGTATACAATGGAAGCAGCTTGATAGTACTAAGTGACTGATGTGGGGCATTAGTGGAGCTCTACTGAACATCTTGACTCCCCATTATTTCTGTGATTTGAAGGCCTCCCACCAAAATAAAAGGGAGCACTTGAATTAAAAAATGCTGGAATATCTTTCTCACCTAGAATAGCCATATTTGGTCTTAATCAAAAGCAATATACAAAGACTGATATAGACCATCAAAGGGATTTTATTTTCAAATCCAGACAAAAATAGAGAACATAATAACAGTCAGTCCTGGTGCAAAATGATTATTTAAGTATATTAATTCTGTATTTACATAAGGGATTTGCTAAGATAAATTCAGACCACACACACATAATAAACTACAAACAAAAAAACAAAGGAAGCATTGGGTTTTATCTCTGTGGATGAGAGGCAAATGACGCATTACCCAAAATTCTTGTTTACTCTTCTCCTTTAGTCTCCCACATTCTCAGTCATTTTTGATTATCCAGACTAGAAACTTGTGTTCTGTTCTTAGTCAAACTCTGGTGATACATAATTTTGGATGCTACAATCTGACAAAAGCAGGTCATATAACATTTTAAAATCACAACCAGAAAGAAGATTTTCTCTCCTATGTGAGAGAAAATGTCTCATTATTATAATTGTCCCTTATAATATTTCTTTCTCTTTCCTTTTTAATTTTGCAGTTTATCGATCTGGTCTCTGGAGACAGAAGACTTTTGCCCGGTTGTCCCCTGATGCGGTCACTGCCATAGTCGCCTCCCTGCAACAAAGTACAACATAAAAAAGTATTCCAATATAGTACCTAAGGATAAGAAATACAAAAATAAAGACATACCTGTTGATAGTGAAGTCCAGGATCTCTGCTGTGTGCCCGCGGTACTCGGACACCATGTTGCCTGAGCGGGCGTCCCACAAGCGCAGGGCTCCGTCCAAGCTGCATGTGGACACCACAGAAGAAGACTCCTCCCACTGAAGGTGAACTATACCTGCCTGGAAATAATGGATACACAAGATTGAACATACACTCAATAGAATGTGTGACCTTTTAATAAATGTATTTGCACAGAGAGCCTACCTCATGTTGGCAGCGGTGCCTGAGGACCTGTGTGGAGAGGTCGTATATGGCCAGAGTTCCATCGAGGTAAGCCACGGCAATAAGGGGCAGTCTAAAAACAAAATCTTATCTTTTAGAGTTAAAAAATGGGGACAGTTTTAAACCAGCAGACTTTTAGTTCATTTTCGAAATGTGATTTGTATTTAGAATGGTATTTTGACTTTGAAGTAATAAAGTATTAATAAATATATAATTACCTCTGCCAAAGAGGTTATGTTTTCATGGGTATTCGTTTGTCTGTTTGTTAGCAACATAACTCAAAAAGTTATGGACGGATTTGGATGAAATTTTCAGTAAATGTCAGAAATGGAATAAGGAACAACTGATTACATTTGGTGATCTGGATCCAGGATTTTTTAAAGGATTCTTTACTAGTGGGAGATGGGGCTAATTTTGCAATTACAGCTTTTAACTCAACAAATAATGCCCAGAATCATTGCCAAAAAATTATTGCAAGATGCCATCATGGTAGATGTTATAATCTGACATAGTTTGACCCGGATCATGTTGATATTCTGATTCTGATAATCCAGAAGGTTCTAAATATAGGGAGTACATATGAAATTGGATATTACACAGCAACAAATGTAGCTACACACTTGCAAATAACACGAAATGAAAGGTGAGGTTTTTCTCTTTCAGTAGTATGTATGAGCCCTGCGACAAGCTAGCCCCTGTCCAGGGTGTACCCTGCCTACGGCCCAAAGTTACTGGGATAGGCTCCAGTCACCCGCGACCCCTAACGGGAATAAGCGGAAGAAAATGAATGAATGAATGTTCACAGATTTCATGTATCTTTAATACTTATTGAGCTACATCTGGGCCTTTAGAGGTTTTTCTCAGGTGAGTGACCTTATGGCTTGGCAGAGGTCTGCGCTCTCCAAGTGCTTCTAGTTAACAATATTTTAGTTAATAAATAGTTTATAGATACTAAATTAACATAGATGTTTATAATGTTTACATTGATTTACCTAAGCTTAATACTCACAAATTAAAATAGTAATAGGAAGAAGAGAGTTTCTTAGGTTTTACCAATTATTCTTAGATCTATAGTATCAGGGATGTAGCAATGAACAACCACTGCACAAAAAAAAAAAAATTATTATTTTTTTAATGGTTTGTTTTTAACATAGTGTAATATACAATTTCATAAAACCTGCCTCATTTTATAGCTGGTTATGATTAGTTCAACATTAAAAGTGATTGTGTATAACTGACCCGATCAAATAGTTACCCATCCTGTGTGTATTGTGACTTACATGTTGCAAAATCCCACTGACTCCACCGAGTTAGATTCTTCCTCTCCATCTTTTGAACCTTTGGCCTTTCCTTCAACAGTGAAAGCGCCCAGCACCTAAACACATAAACAATACAGTTTCTACAAACATCCTCAAAAGTCTTGGCTCTTTTTCTTGATTTTAGGTCATTACAGCACCCACCTTGCCTGTAGTGGTGTTGATGAGTTTAGCGCCCCCATCTACTGAGCCGGTCAGCACCAGGGAGCCATCTTTATTGCAAGCCAAGCAGGTGAGTGCCCCCTGGTGTCCATCCTGACCTACAAACAGCACAAATGACATGTCAACTAAACATGCCTGTACACCAGTTCTTACCTAATAGCAATGTAAAGATGAAATAAAGTATAACATACCTTTAATGACGTGGATTGCATTTCCCTGCTTTAAATCCCAGACACGAACGGTCCCATCTTCATATCCTACCACGGCCCGTTTACCTGATGTTTTAAGAGAAAAAACACACTGAATACATATTTTTGGTCATTATTTTGAGTGACTTTGTGTCTGTTCTTCCCAGTGTCTCACCATCAGGAAGCACTTTGCCACTGGTGGCCTGGCAGGCAGAACTCTGGAAGGTTTTACAGTCTCCTGCTGGGACCTTCCACATCCACACGTTCCCGTCGTCTGTACCCGCCAGCAGCACCGGAGCACACGGATGCCACTCCAACCACTGGAAAAGGAAGCCAGGCAATTTAACAACTACTTTACACACACTTACAATCATTCTCCTCATTTAGCTTCTGCTGTACATTAAACTAGCGGTTATCGAGCAGCACTTAAATAGAGTGATTATGGGCTTGCTAAGGAGCAACTCAGCAAAAGTGGTTGAGGAAGGGGAGACAGTCTGATCCCCCAGATCCCCCCACAACTCTCAGCGGTCATCCTCCATTTCCTCATAAATTCCTTCAGCCCCAGTAAAACGGCTTCACACAAGTGCTTTCAGATGTACCAACGGTAAACACTATAATTTCTACTATAAACACTCACACACAAATAGGTAAACAAAGTCAGATTATATTCATCTACAGAGGAGCTTATTTAGCAAATCAAAGAGGGTTTTTAAAGAAAAGAGTAGTAGAAAACCTAGAATACAATTGTAAAAATTATATTAAATAAAGTTACTAACCAAAACAGGGGAACTTCTGCTACCATAGTGACATGGTCTAGTTAGTTTTTTTTTTTTTTTTTTTTGGCAAGAAAAAAATCTTTGCGCTTAGCTAACTCTTCTATCAATAGAACAGAAGAATTTTTACATAAACCCCAAAGCAATCTATTAAAGGAGAATTACAATGAGTGAGCATTTTGCCAGAATTTTACCCTCCTTACTTTACAGCTTCCATACAATAATGGTCTAACATCTAAAGATTATGTAAATAACAACTGGCTCTAACAATATATTTACTGTATGGCCTAATCTTTCATAATGAGAATTATGGAGATAAATAAGTTAATGTTGTAACTGCCAAAATAGAGCAAATGAATCTAATCTAATTTCAGGGGTGGGTAGTCTAGACTCACATGGAAAACATGATTAAAAAAAAAAAAAATATATATATATATATATATATATATATATATATATATAGTCTGATTAAAAAATGTATGCTATTTATGAAGACTAAAATCTGCCTTTACCTCCAAATCCCCAACTTCAAATGACCAGATCTCCTCTTTGGTTTCCACTTTCCAGACTTTGATCATACCGCTCATGTCTCCTGTTGCCACCAGAGACGAGTCATGGCTGAACAGGGCACAGGTAACTGAGTCCTTATGACCTGTTGGGATAGACCAATAACCTTTAACATCTTCAGGTAACCATTTTACTATAATAACCAGTGGTGTGTAGAGCTCACCTGTGCACTCAAACAGGACTTCTCCATCACTCACTCTCCAAACATACGCCTTGTCATCTTCTCCTCCAGTCACAGCCATTGAGTTAGTGACAGGGTCCAAACTCACGCAGAACACAGATCCTGGGCAGAAAACAAAGGGTTAAAACACAAATAACTCTGTAAATGTCTGAAAGCAAAGACCAGTGTGTTACCTGTGTGACTGGAAAAGGTGAGCTCGCTGTCATCCTGGTCTGCTTCCATCTCATCCTCTGTCTCCCAACCTCCATCGTCTGCGTTCCCTGGGTCTTCCTCAAAATCAACATCGTCCAACTCATCGGCCAAATCATCTATGAAAAAACAAAACAGTGTCGAATCATTATTTGCTTCTATTAAAAAGTGATAGTGTTTTTGTTCTACTTTTGATACTCGTCTTGTCACGTGTTATTACAAGTAATTACTATTGTTTACGATGCCTACTGACCAGGACCAGGCTCTGTATCGTTTAGGTCAATAACTTCAATAATTTCCTCGTCTCCGTGAAGCTCAGTCACATTGTCTTGTGTGTTATCCATGTTATAAAAAAGCTAAAGGCTACTAAAAGTACACAAAACAACCCAAAGTCCTTTCGCGCTAGGGTAACTTCGCTTTAGCTGTTTGCTTTTTGCTGATAACGAATTTCCAACGTGTCCTACAATAATTAATTTGACCAAATAAACCGTGTTTGCTAATATCTAAATACAGTTACGAGTTAACTATCAAAAGAAATATTTGAACATGTTTGCTTCACATGTTGCTGCGACGAGAAAGACAGGCGCACAGTGATGACGAAATGGTTGCACGTTTGGCTATTGTTCAGCGTCGTGTCCACAAGATGGCCCTCTTGTTATGAACAAACGCATGCATCTTTAGACGTATTTTAAAGGACAGAAGCAATACTGTAAACAGGTAAACCAGCCAGTTGCTTTCTATAATACAACCAATATCGTTTCCATCTCCTGTCCCAGGCAGTTTACAGCTTAGGTAATTTTTTTTACATTTAATTTTAGGTTTATTTTGCATGTAGCATCCTTTATAGGTTCCGTTTGTGATGCCATTGACAGTTTTTATTATTCTACATGTATTCTAATATGTAAAACCCATCTGTCTTGACCTAACTGTTATCTGAAATGATGAGTGAAACAGTCTGCTGAAGTAGTCTGCTGAAGTTCTTCTTACACTTCTCTTTTACAGAGCCTGAAACCATGCTCCCATTCACGTTTCCCTATGATTAACACTCAGCGGTCCTCTTTGTGGTGAGCAGCAAATTGAAAGTTCAGACACGTATGACTCATCATCACTCTGCTCTAGCACTGACAACTGCACAGTCACAAAACTGTAATTTACACTTTATAACACCAGTTATTCGACTAAAAATAGTGAACACTTCTCTGCCTTGTGGGAATTAAAGTGCATAAGTATCTACACCTCCAGTCAAATCTACTTCACTGAGTGTTACAGTGTAATTGATGAAGTCAAGCAGCAGAGTAACTCTCAGCTCCACGATCTGTATTAACAACCCCAGTGAAACATCTCAAATTAATGAATCTCTGGATTGTCAGGGATGCTTAGCCTGACCTCTGACCTCTCTGTGCATGAGGCAAAATACACAGATTTGTGAGATCAAGGCACAAATCTGACAGTCTGCAAACATTTATTCACATTAGACTGTACTTAACCACAGGAATAACATTAAAAGCACTAGAAGCAGTACTCTATTCCTCCTGTTTCTTCATGTCTCCTTTCAAAGTTCCCTTGGCAAAGATATTTTATGAACACTTAGCACAGTTTGTCTACTTTTTAGGTTGGGGTTTTATGTCTCTTGCTATATGCAGCTGGCACAGCATACACACTACATGCCCAAATAAGTTTTACTGGCCTCCGTTTCAGGCCTTCTCTGGAAAAGTACAACCATCTCATGATGTGGTGAGATGTGGAAACACGTTTGAAATCCACTCTGAGTGAGAGATTTATAAACTCTTGGTTTGGTTATGAGTAAAGCTGGAAGAGGCTACTGAACTTTGACATTGGAAAGTTATATGACTTAAGTTACGATGCTGGTTATGACCACTTTATGTCATCAGTCCATTTCTTTGCAGGCATGCCAGTCAGTAGGTTTTTGACATTGCTACATTAGCTTGGGTACAAGTTTTGGATGTTAATACCCATAATGTTAATACCCACAAGATATTGTATGTGTCATTTTATTACCACAACTTGTCCCAAAACATGGCAAGCAATGGCATGTTTTTCCACGAAAGCCTTTTGCGAAAGCAGCACAGTCCATCATATGACACTCAAAGTCTCCAGTCTCCAGACTTAGGAAATTCTTTTCGGCTTAGCAGCTCCTTAAGGCAGAGTGGTAACAAAATCTAATGTTGTCTGAAAATTAGTGCTTAAATAACATTTTATTGGCCACAGATGAGATGGATTGTTAGACTCAAAATGCAGATTAATTTTGTTGTTGACTTGAGAAGGGATAAAAAGACTATGCTACAAATAGTCACTGAGAAAAGATTTAGACATCCTTGGAAACAACACTCATAAAAATCATAAATATTATAAATTCAAAGATGACTGCCAAGGGGACTTAGAAAGCTTATTTAGTCCTTGTGTTTTTCTTCCTCTAAATGTTTTCCATCTTATTGTTTAGCATCTGTAATCCCCAGCCTATTTTTAACCATACGCCATGGAACAACACTTTGGGTGGGCTTCTCTGTGGCGTCATCAGGACAGCGCAGACCAGGAGCGACCCGTCATAACATTTCTCGGTTTATCACTGCTGCGAACTGGTTTATGTCTGAAAGAGCAGGACACTCTGGGGTGCCGTTACTTTATAGGCTCACACACATGGAAACAGTGCGCCTGACTGGAAGCATATTCATACTTAGTGTCTGTGTACAGTACATGCACCTTCACACGCTGCACACACACAAACAGTATCAGTAATAGGGCCTGCGAGCTGTTGCTGTGTGAGAGGTAATTACTCCATGCAGCTCGCCGAGGCTTTGATGGAAAGTTTTAGACTAACTGGCTCGACTATAAGAAGCCTTGACTCTGCTTCTTTTTAACAAGAACGCTTTATGGCTACATTTTGTTTTCTTTTCTCCCCTAAATGCAATGTTCTAATGATATCCTGGAAAGACTGAATGTTGTATTTTTAGATTCAGGGAGCTGGACATATAACTGCACTATAGGTGTTATTGTAAACACATTGTCAAATTTATGCTGTTGAGTTTTGTGTTCTGTCTTTATGATGCTGAGGTCTGCCATGCTTTGTCTACAAGCCGTGCCTGACTCATGTGGGAGAGCGCCGGGTGAGACGACGGCTTTCCTCCTCAAACCACTAACAGCCAGTTGTGTGTGTACTGCAAGTGGTCTGGTCCACAGGCCGTGTGTGAAGTGTGCGCTGTGGTAGGACAGCGGTAGTTTGCGCAGGGCCATACACACTGTTGACTTTCTACCCCGACGACTGCTCCTCTCCCAGCCACTGGCCAAAACCATGGTGTATATTTGGAACATCATTACTCAAGATTTGTAGCAATAGCATGTAAGACTCCTTCGTGCTTTTTAAGGCCTTCTGCCACAACTCTAACAAACCCTAAGTAGACCCAAACCTGAAATGGCAGCCTTTTATTGTTCCTTCCATGGATGCAAAATAGTTAAACTAACATAATCAGTGATTTGGCAACCTGAAAGTGATGTTCACTGAATTGCAAATGTGCTGCTCTGGGCAATATAAGCCAATCTAATCCCTGCTTTGACATCACTGTTCTGGACACAAACATTCACACAAGCACATATACACACATCTGAGTGGTTTATGGATGTCTGCATCAGCAAAAGCCAAAGATAAACAATATATACACATGCTTGTCACAGCTACAAAATGTAGTCAATTTTTCTCTGGTATTTTTTGTTATATGATACATTTTCTAAATACTTTCTAGCTTCTTATTAATATCATTATATACTATTTGTATTTTATTCTTTTAAGCAAAATGAAAAAAAAACATTGTAGTAATTGCAACAGGTAAGTTACAAATTAGAATTTTGTAACTTCGCTTGGTAAAATTGTATTTAAATGTAATAAAAGTAGTAATGAATAGACAATAGTGACCTCTCATTGTGTTATCATCTGTTATCCACAGAGGAAGAATGACCGCAGCTACACAGTTCCCAGCTTTTAGCCCTAAAGAGCTTACTCAAGCACAACAACATGAGAGATGCCTCCAAGACCGAGCCTTACGTAACTGACGCTCCGTGCCTCATCCACAAATTATAATCCTCTGTTGCTATGGATACGGCTGTCCCAACAGGCCTCAGTGAGTACTCCAAAAGAGTGAGTGGTCTTGATTAATAAATGATGGGATGATTTAGTCTCAGCAGAAGGTGAGACTGAATCAAAGCAGTTATGTGACAGTGGTGATATTGATAGAGTATAGGTCAGGGTTTAGACTGACGACCATCTGCCTTGCTGATGTGCCTTTGGGCAACATGACATACTGCTCTGGAGTAGGACGCTGACCTCTGAATATCACGTAGAAAACATTTAAAGTGAGTTTTTGCCTTTAGACATGCAATTATGTAATAACAGTAGGTTCCAACTTTAGCGAATGGTCTCAAGCCTCCAGCCATGACAAGTGTCCCTGTGCTATAGAATAATAAGCCATTCTCCGTCTGCAGATGTATAGACACTGGTTAGCATATTACAGTAATCAAGTCAGCTAAAGCAGGCCCTGGTATTGCAGCCTTAGCTGTGGGTGGCTGCTCAGATGCAAAATCAAATAGAAAGTAATGGAAATAAAGGCAGATTGGATTAGAGCAGCCAGCGGGGAAGGCGTTTCATGTTGCAACGAGCGAGAATTGGATAAAAACATTTGTTTTCTTCTGCCCTCACTGGTTTATGTGAAGTGTTGAGAAATGGGTGTAATAGTTAGTAATAACAGTGACTCTCAGTTACAGCATAAATACAGGAACCAACTCTTTGAGCAAATTTGATTAATGCTAAATATGTGTAGTTTCATTTGAGTTATTGTCTTTATTTTTTTCATGTCTATACTTTATCATTTCTAATAGCATCAGTTGAATCTGCCATATATAGATAAGCACATCAGTGAGCATTTACAGAAAGTACAAAAATGAAATATAACAATTAAATCTGTAAATGATCATAGTAATATGTAACACATACTGTAATCACCAAGGATTAGTACTTAACGTTTATTAGACCATAAATGGCATATTCCTGTAAAAGGCAGATTAATGCATGATTAAATCTACTGCAGGATTATTAAAAATATTATAGTTATAGCTATAGCTCTAATCCTAGTCATTATACTGTAATATTCTCACAATGTGTTGTTTATGGAGTAGAAAAATAAACTAGTGGCAATAGCTGATCAAATATAAATACATGCTATTTAAGAAAATATAAGGACTAGCTGCATTAGAGATATGACATAATCAGTAGGAATAAAACACCAATGAATGAACCCAGGCTTGTAGAAATATTAAACAATATGAAATATTCCAGGTTTAATAAACTTTGACGTAGCTACAGTAAAATGTCATATTTACATCACTGTTGGTAAAATGGCCACCAGGAAATGTGTTGTTACAAGTCATCATGCAGACATTTTTCGGTGAGGTTACTGAGAATAGGATACTGTAAAAAATACTGTAACATACACAGCAGTAGCTGCTACATCTCTAATATTTAAACCTGTGAGGTGTAGTGAAATGTTACATTTGTTCTCACTTTGCACAGGCACACTACATACACTTATAATTAATATACTTAATATCCTTGCTCCTTAAATAGAAAATGCAATAAAACATTGAAAAACATTATAGTCTACAGGCTTTAGTTTACATGAGCTTGGTTATAGCCTACCTTTGATGAAATAATTAGATTGCCTATACATAAATTTAAAGAACTGAGACTTTAGCTGCTATATCTCTTCACATTGTAGTTTCCTTCATGACTGAATACTTCAACAGTGGGCCTTCAGTGCAGTGATAAGATTGGAATATTACAGTGCAAATTCTTAGCCAGGCACTATTTTACGTAGGACACGCCCAGCGCCTGCTTCCTTATTTATGACATGGGCACAATCACAACCTCTCGTCCATAGCCTCCTATCCCAAACACGCATAGCACGCTCAATAGTAGATGAGCACAATTTGATCGGGTAAACCCCGCCTATGGTAAATGCAGGGGCGCTCCATGTGACGCTGGGGCTGTAACAAAAATCCAGTATGGCGGAATCTGTCAGGAGATGATTTTTTCGCGGAGAAAAGCCCAGGCTGTAACATGGGAGAGGAATAAAAGCTTTGCGTACACATGTTGGGACTGCTGCTCTCCTCCTGAACTGGATACGTAAGTTTGCTGCATGTTTGTGTCCTCTCGCGATAAATGTAAAGCGAGCCGCTTTGCTTTGATGTTGATATTCAGCTTGGGATGGATGCACAGACAGGATTCACCAAAACAATGTCCGGCTGAAGTTTCCACTCTGCTCCGCTTAGGTTTCGGCTTCTCGTTCCCTTTTCAATGCTGCCTTTGAGCCTAATTCATATCTGCATGCGGTAGGGCTATGTAAACATCTCTAAACCATTGAGCTAAACATTTCCATTGGCTTTATTGCACTGAAGCGGGCGGGAAGTGAAGGCAGTGAGGGGTCGGAGAGGCGATGTTTATTATGCCGATTGTTGCTGTGCTATTTTTAGTCCACGGTCAAGCCTAAGGCTTTAATACAATATAGGCAGTACCAACACACTTCTGTTTGCGAATACTCGTGTTTTTAGCAAAAATAGTGTGAAATGAAGGCTCAGGCCTGTGGAAGTGTGTGTGTTTGCTTGTGTGTGAATGGTTCGGGATGGGCGGTGGTAAGTCTGCATGCGTCAATGTTTTTTGTGAATGGGGGCGAACGGGTTGTTAAAGCAACATCAAAGCAGCATATTATAGCTGTTTTAAACTGTATTAGACTTACGAAAAGAGCTGCTAGGGGAAATATTCACCGTAGATAGTTAAACTATCGCCGGAGATGTTTGAGAGCCGGTGTTTTGGTTGGAGTGCAGGGTTAAGCTAACTGTACCCACCTTTTTGTGACAGGCATTTTAAGCAGCTGTTACATATTCATTAAGTATTAGTTGAGTGATATGGAATGCTAAGCAATGACTTCAGTGACAAATTTTTACACGGTTTTAGTGTTCAAACCAGCATTTCTTAGATTAGCCTTACTTTTAAGTCTGTGTTTATATTTCTTTACTTTGGGCTCTAGGGCTTGTCTCCCCAGATCTGTCATCCTGCATCAAGCTACCTCTTATTTGGGACAATGGCTAGGCTCACAAACACACACAAATGCACACACACACGCAACACACACACACACACACACACATGACTACCCCTCCCGAGACACATGAGATGCCCTGAGAGAATGGTGTTGCATGAAGCCCCCCTGGAGTGTCAGCTACTCCCAATGACACTCATGTTGCCCCCCTAACCTCCACCCTCTCTTTGCTTTTCCATCACAAAGCGCACAGTGTGCGTGCACTGTGCAGTGACCGACTTTTCGGGGGGCAATTTGTCCTGCGGCTGCACTGTCTGGCCCCTGCGTCTTGAGACTCACCCACCCCCACTTCCACTTCATGTTCTCCTGCTTCAGAGGACCTATGCCAACATACACAGAAGGGCGTCAACATGCATGCTACCCCCACGCCAGCTCTGCCCCCTCCTACCCACCGCACCCTCCGGCACTTTTACCTCTTGTATTTGTGTTGCCCAAGTCGACTTGATGCTTCAGGCTTTTAACTGTAATTACATGTGACACTTATGCTTCAGGCCTGAGCAATTTAGGCTACTGTCCTAAAACAAAGAAAAGAGCAATCATTCCATAAATAGAAAAAATAAAGGGAAGACCATTATTTTTGAAAACACAGACAGAGAAATAAAAAATTCATAAGTTTGTGCTCATTCATAATTCACATGTTCGTGCGGCTAATGGGGTTTTCCCATTAGCCCTTTCTACCAGTTAAAAACATACTATTTCCTCATATTTTTCTGTCTTGAAGCATCCATGTGAGTTGATCCGAACACTTTATTGCTCAAAAGATTAGTAATATACGCTGTCCTCACTGGGTGGAATCAATGTTTTTAAACGTAATCGTGTCATTTAAAAAGCATGTTCATGTTTGTGGATAAATGATAACTTCATTGAAAAGGTTTTTTTTTTCTACATTGCTTATTACTGCTGTACACCAGGTTAGGTAATGTCTACAATTGTGCACTAAACTCCACATCTAAACTATAGACAGTATTACCAGAAGAGAAATGGTGAACTGGTCCTTTTCTGCTCTTCTCTGCCAGGTTGGTACTGGTGCTAGACAATCTGCTGTGATTGGAGTAGCCAAATCAAAAGGCTCATGGGGATTGGCTGCTGCTGCTGGACGTCTGTTTCCTGTTTCCAGCCTTGAGGGACTCTTCGGGGACTGTCCGGAGCTCTCACACATACACTTACACTCACACACTCACACACACACACACACACACACACACACAGAGTCACAGACAGGTTAACGCTGTCCCGGTTTCAACCTTTTCAATTACATTTGGACTCACACAAACATCGCCGTGCTCTGCAATAGTCAGCGAGCCAGGTGCCACCAGCTTTAAGTGAGTGGACAACCACTTCACCAGTAAAGGCATGACGTCACACAGCCATCCAGGTAAGACCCCAATATGGATTTATAATTTCAGTATAAATTACTGTGTCCTGTTGTGTATGGATAAGATCATTTTGAACTTGCACTCTAGTTTCACTTTAAATGTTGGATTTGCTATAGACGTTTGGTAGTACTGTCTGCGCTATATGGCCTGCAGAACGCACTCATATGGTCATGGTTTGTACACAGTTGAGCTTCATCTGCTGCTGCTTCTTACCTTCTTCTCATTTCCGTTGTGTGCAATGGGCTCTGACTCATAAATTGTCATGTGTATTTCTTATAATGGAAGAATAATGGGTGCATAATTTAGCAGATGTAATTTTTAGCTGTACCATGACAACAGCTTGGGTATATGCAATGCTGACTGAAGCCAAGATTGCCAGTGTTTTTAGTAAACGTGACTCATACCTTCTGTAAAAAACAAAAGAATAATGCCTAGGAAAAAATGGCATTTTCTCCACGGCTTTGGGAACAAGCGTTATTATAGGCAATTGATTAACCCTACATACTGTGCTTACTTCACTAGATGAATGTGACTTCAAGAGCCCAGCTCACTTATTAGTAATTGATTACTCTTTTATATTCTACTTTATTTTGTTTGTACAGGCCACACAGAAATTCAATTTACCTATTTCTTTCATAGAGGTTTTATTTCATCTGTCTTTATGAATGCATTTAATACCAGAAAGATAACTTCAAATCTTTCAAAATAAATGTGGATATGGCGAATAGAAAAATGCTTGGAAAAAGCATCGTTTCTCTCTTCAAGAGTCATTTTAAGTCCCATAAAATTTTGCAGCATCTCCTATACAAACACTGCCTCCTCTCTCAGGAAACAGCAATCCGTCACCGCTGCCCGAGCGCTTTGGGAAGCCTCAGCAAAATTTGTAACTGTCATTTGTGGAGTAATGAGAATTTAACTCCTCAATACAGTCGAGAAATCTCCCCGCTGCTGCATCTGCCAAATTGATATATGTGAACATTTTGATTATGAACATAGACACATCGCGGCTCGCTAAAATGCAATAAAACACTTTAATCTGGGTTTATGACTGTTAATTGGTTTGATTCAATATGAATGAGCTCCAGAGGGCGAAAGAAAAAGTGTGTGACGGGGGCTCATTAAGAGACTCCACTCTCCACTTTGACATCTAATCAAGCTCAGTTTAGGAGCGCGCCTTCTGGAGGAGTGATGAATTATTTGGTAAGCAGCTGGCAGAAGAAAAGGTTAGATTCCTGCCCCGACCGGGGTGGTACCTGACAGTGTCAAGCATGTTTACTTTGTACACCTGGGAGTGTGTGCACTATAAATACCACAGCTGAGGTAACCACAGAGCCCCGGGGGTATCTCCATCACTGCCACATGTGAACGTTGTGGGACTCGTCTGGCTTCTTGTCCCCTGCGTTAACATACACATTTATACACAGACTGATGATTGCATTTTAAGCCCGTAGACAGCTCATCCCAGCTCACACTTTCTCCCCCGTCCTCCACTCGGCCAAAGAGCATTACATTGTTAGATCAACCTTGGATTAGTGCGGCTCAACAGTTATCATTAGACAGCCTATTCTAATTCCCCAACACGTCTCCTTTACAAGCAGCGCAGAAAAATGAGCTCTACTAATCCACAGAAATGATATTCACTGTCAGATCTACTATCAAAGTGGTTGCGCTACATATTTACAGATGGATTTATTGCTTACAATGTGAAATAGTGATTACTGAAATATTCAATTGTGCCCCAATACAGAGCGGTAACTATAGTGCATTGGCTGAGTACCTGATTAATTCAGATAAAGAAAATTAAACTACCTACCTGCTTTTTGAAATATGTAATAATATTAATTGCACAAATATGTACATGTACAAATATTAATTGCAACAATATGACCTGTGATACTTGAGATATGAAAATATGTTGTAACATAAGAAAATTCAAAGCTCCAGACTAACTTCCAATGATCACACTGGTGCCACTCATTTTATACTGTTTAAAGTTGCAAACATCACATTTCAATTAAGCAATTGGAAAATGATTTTGACAACACATGAATAATTGTCACATGAAAGATCACAATATTTTTATATATTGTGATGTATTGTGTATCCCTATTTAAAAGAAATGTATTGTTGCAACCTGTATAGTACCCATAGGGGACTTTGGTTTTATGGCTTAAGTTTATTTAATATATGTTTTAATATTTTGATACTGTAAAATTAAAAATATATAAAAGCATTATCTATACCAATAACATTGATAGATTACAGTGATTTTGTAACATATGCAAATCTTTTATAAAACATAATCAAGTGTAAAACATGGTGAATTGTTGTTTTCATTCCCAGTGCTTATTGAGCCTTACTGGCAGCTTGTAGTAAGTAGCTGCTCTGGAGATTTCAATCATATCCTATTTGCAGCAGGAGAGGGATTTACCCAGATATCATGGAATCACTTTACTTAATAGTCCATACAGTGAACATATAGATGCAGGCATTAGAGTAAACTGATGGGAGTGGTCTGTACCGGGACAATAATGTTTACCAGCCACAGTGTGAGGGCACCAGGGCTCGCTGTGTGATCTGATGAGAGTGGAAATGAACCGTGTAGCGCAGTATATGTGGCCACCTGAACTCAACCTAGCCTACATGTTTACTACTCGATATCCAAGCACTGCTTTGTTTTTATTTAGGATAGCTTCAGACAATTAAGCTAAATTCTTTCCAAGACACTGTAAATGTGCTCTGGCAGCGAGTGGAGACCCAACACTCCTTACTAAGACACTTTATGTATCATCCCTTTCATTTGTTACCCATTTCTAGTCCTATTACAGTTCAATAATGGCTTTCAAAAATGGTACTTGTGTTATCATTTTAATATAATAACTTTCTGTGCTTTCTGAATCCATGCCCAGCTCTGACAGCAGCCAAAGCCAGGAAACATCACTCTAGTGCAGTAGCTGATAGAGCAGTGGATAAACTAACTAGTGTCTGTCAAAATAATGGCAGCCATTTTTTTTATTTCTCATTGTGCCCTGTGTTCTCTCACTTACCCCGATTGATCCCCAAGGGTTAATGCTTAGTAGTAAGTAGTATTAATACCAACTTTAACATCAGCAAAACCTCTTGTAAGGCCATTCATACCTGCAGCTGTGTTGTTAATGTCTGAAAAAGCCTTCAGAGGAGACATTCTTGGTCCTTCGAGCGCTGCCAACTGTGGGCGTCAATTTGAGGTGTTGCTTTTTCTGTTTGAATGACAGCTCCGAGATGCACTTGTTGGATGTTGGAGACCAAGGAAGACAGACATAAGAAATACTATGTAATACGCGCTGGCCTTGTGGCGCTTGTCAGTCCCGCTGATGTTTTTCCCCTTTTATTTGAAATATTTACGTGGGGCAAACAGAGAATTCACAGTGTGAGGTTTATGATGCATCTGTTTGACTTTTCATGTTTTCGTTTTTTGTTTTTTGTTTTTTGTTTTTTTTTATTTCGTGAAGTCATAGCATTGATCCCATGGCTTCAGGTTGCATCAGCGCTGTGTGTGTCAATTTGTTTTATATGCAGTGTGATTAAACAACATTGGCTTTGTTCAAGGGGTGAACAATGAGACTTTCAGACTCATGGCTTTGTTGTACTCTTGTATTTGCTGCGAGATCCAAAGCTGGCAACTTTTTCAGAGCTTGCTTTGCACTTAATTCCTCTAAGTAAACCCCTGTGTGTTGGTGCGTGCCCGGACGCTCACCCTGGTGGTTTAGGCGGGTGTTTGTGAGCGTGAGCGGTGTCCTGCTTGTGTGCCATTTTTGTAATCTGTAAATGAGCTTACTAGCACGCATGTTTATGATCCAGGACTTATTCATTTTCTTTATTACAGCAGCCGTGGGATTTTTAGATTAAATATCATTTACCATAAATCTCTTCCTAGAAAAGTGAAATGCAAAACGCTTCAGGGCTCTTGTATTTCCCAGAACAAAAGGGGGTCACGCTGATAAGGCTGTCACATCAGTCTTTTTTGTGGACATATCAGTGAACAGGCCCGAGTGTTTGCATAGAAGTGATTACTGTGTGTGCTCACAGCTTTAGCTCTTTAGCCAGACACATTTGTTGTATACTTGTGTTTAACAACGCAAGACAATGCTAAAAGGGTGGGCAGTTTAAATGACACATTCACTATTACTCAAATCAATAGGCTAGGCAATACAACTAAAATGCTAGACCAGCAGTACCCAAACAGTAGGTTTGGCAGCAGAAGCGTCTGTTAAAAATGAAGACAAAACTTTCTAGGATTCAATGAAAAAATATTGCTTTCACTAAGCTTAAAATTATTACAAAAATGTTATTACACTACACTTGCCATAGCAACATCTGTTAAAGTGTGTTGTAATTGCTTGTAATTTGACTGTTAGTTTAGCACAGTGGCAAAGTGGTTAGTGCTCTCTTGCCCCACTGCAAGAAGGTCCCTGGTTTGATTCCCGGACTAGGCGGGGTGGGGCCTTTCTGTTAGGAGGAGGACCAAGATCCTGGCTCAAGATCTGGAGAAGGATCCCCCGGCACTGCACTGTGGTCGGTTACTGTCGCAACTGACAGATTGTCCCAATGGCATTAAAGGATGGGTCAAATGCAGAAAACAAATTTCCCTACAGGGGGAGTAAAATATACCATAAAACATATTTTTTTCTGCTGCCATCTGTAGAAATGACTGTGAACAAAAATTAATCCCAATAGCCTTTATAATAAAAATACAAAAAGCATTTTTGGCATGTTTTGATAAATTTTCTTTGGCAGTCTTCTCTGACAATGTTCATCTCTTTCCCATGATCCTCTGCGGCTGTGGTCACTTGCGAAGCACCCTTATCAGCACCTTGTGACAGTTTGAGCCATCTTTTATCCACACCTAATACCACATGTCTTTGAGCTGACGTCATAATTAACGGAAAATAGTGAAAAAGGGCAAAAGTAGCCGTCTCTCCGCGGGACAATGGGCGGTCTGATTATGATTATGTGCTTGTGCTGTTAGCCATGTTAATCACTCACACAGGAACATAATAAGGATAAGAGCCGCTTTCTAGGAAGCCTTGGATGTTAAAGTTAACTGTATCAAGGACTGAGCACAAATGATAGCTGAAATTATATCGCAAGAAATCCTAGTGTAAAAAATGATAAAGGAAGTCACTGTTTGTGGCTTTGTCTAATCATGTTTTTCTGCTTATCCTTTTTGATAGGTACTGGAGAGGCGGGGTTCACCCTGGACAATGGCCAGTTAATTGTAGCGCCAACACTTAAAAAAATACACACATATTTGTTCCTATGGGCAATTTAGGTGTCAGTCTGCCTTAAAGGGGTCCCATTGCGCTAACTTGACTTTTCTGAACTTTCTACCCGGTAAAATATTGTTTCCTTGTCAAAAACATATTTAAAGTACTTGTTTCAGTCATGCATGTTTGATGTTTTAATGTATGCTGAGGCTTTGACCTTCTTGGGAGCTGAAAACACTTGGATTCACCACTCTATTTAGATAAGGGAGAAACCCTGCCTTGCCAGAAAGCACTCCTGCAAATTTGTAAAGCCTATTTTCGCACATATACTATCACTGAAACTTTGATTACACATACTGGTAATTTCAATGCTTAAAGTGATGTCACCATAAATCATAAACGACCATTCCCACCCTCTACAAAAAGAATTTGAATTATTACCATCAGGTAGAAGATATAGAATAATATTAGCAAACAAAATTAGATGTCTACAGATGTTGTACAGTGTGATTTTTTAGTTTATTTTTTGAGTGCATTTTATGGTGAAACTGAAGAGAAATTTCCACTTTCGTGGACAATAAAGTTTTTGTATTTGTATTCGTATTCATAAAGGAATCAGTTTATCTATTAGCTTCATGTTGTTAATAGTCATGATAATTAGTTCATCCCCCATGATTAGTACAACCACTCACATTCTTCTCCCATGTCTGAACTCAAATCCTTCCAACTTTATTCACCTATGAACTCAAATGAGGCAGCACTGTCTGTAGAGTGTTTTAGTCAGAGGAAGGCTCAGCAGCGCTGCAGATGGACACTTTTGTTATTGGTACATTTATTTTTGCAGTGAAGGTTTGTGCTTAGGTGAAGCTAGTGCTAATGGTAGTTAGTTTAATATGCTAATGTTTTGTTAGAGGGCAATAGAGCATTTAGAAGTACCTTAAACTCACATCCTCTGACAGAGAAGATTAGTACTCATCTGCTAGATGAATAAATAAAATGTTTACATGGCTTTAATTGAGCGTAATGGCTTCCAGTATGAGTCCTGTTCCAGCCTACACACTGCCTCGTTCTACCACCCAGTTGTAAATATTCTAAATAGGCATGCACACCATTACAATATACTGCATTATGATATGTGGTGATGATATGACCTGCCCTCTTTAAATGTTTATTTGAATGTATAATATAAACAAACACAAGGCTTTGGACTTCCACTCAGTAGCACTAGAGATAAATCAGGATTAAATACTGAACCAGGTCTAAAATTAGGGAGATAAACTAAATAACTATATGAAATGAGAATACATATACATATACCGACTTTTCATGTGGTTGGACCACAGTTTGATTTATAGCTCTGGCATATAAAAAGTAAATGTCAGTTTAATGGAAAGCCAAAGTAGTTTTTTTTTTTACAGTTGGTGATATTGCAATAACAATAAATTTCCCATATATTGTGTAGCCGTATCAGATATTTGTTATTCCTATTAACTTTTTCAGGCTACTCATATCTTACATCTATCTGTGTTAAGTGCTTCATCCCAGAGGTTTGACTTGGGTGTCAGAGGCAAGTGTTAATTTAGCAGTCATTTGTTTTGCTCAAGCTTTCACTGACTTTCCAGGAAAGTCGGCCGTGTTTACCACACAATTGCTCCTCACTTGAGTCACACACACACCAGCATGTGCTAGGTGCAGTAAGCCATTATTTGTGAATCAGTAGTTTGAACTTTACATTGTTATATTCCTCAAATTAAAAATTAACACTTTCCATGAACACTATCAGAGTGTATAAAACGTGTTCAGATTAGAGTTTTATTGTTTTACTGTGCAGGATATGTGTGGGTGTGAGCGCGTTTTATGGCTGTGAACTGGTGAACTTGACATAGTGCTCTTTTCCTCGAAGGCTCATTCGTATCTAGGTTACGAGCACCAGCCGATTTAAGGCTAAAAATGCCTTTAAACACAACAATAGCAGTGGACAACACAGATAAAGTTAAATAAACATAATAACTGGGGTCAAATTACTGCATTGCTCAGACTGTGATTAGATTACATAGTGCAAGAAAGTGTACTGTACTGTGAATATTCAACATCAACAACGAACTGGCGAGGACGAAGACTCCTTCCTTGACATGGCTTTGTCTGCCGTAAACATGCCACAGTGTAATGTATTGCTGACAAATCAACTCGGATTGTTTTTGATGATGTTATTAAAATGGTTGTCACACTGGATAAGAACAAAAGGGTGAGTGGCAGGTTAGCTGATGTGCACAAATCTTTACACCATGCAGGAATTTATTTTTAGCAGGCCATTTGATTTAGGGGCACGTTACTTATCCATGTAGCTCTTGTATATGAGGAAAACTGTTTCATCACCTTAAAGCAAATCGTTATAGCTATCATTGGTGAAAGAAATACCTCTATTATTAAGGATTTCAATAGACAAAAACATACTGGAAGCTTTGGCCAATCACATGCTTGCATAGAAAGATGTATTTCGTAGATGCATCAGCAAATATTGGCAAAATATTTATTTACACATTAATACTATATATTGAGCGCGACATATGTGGCATGGCATGGTCTAACACTGAATTCAGAGCTAGACATATTGTGTCTTACCTTTTTAAATGTACTGTAAGCAGCATGCGTTCGTACTGGCATAAAGGCAGTACTGCAGTCTAAATCAAAGCAATTGTCTTGTAGGTTGCCAGTCACAATGAGCTCTTTTGCCTACTGGTTTTATAGCTCTGTTGTTATCTGTGTCCACAACTGCTAAATGTACATATTAACCTATGTGGCAACCAAAGCATGGAGCTCTTTCTGCTTTTCTGATTGGACGATCAGCGATGGAAGGGTTTTAGAACCAAAACAAAAATGTAAACATAAATAACCTAACCTGGCCATTATGTCAAATATTTTTTAATTGTGAATAAATCAGCTGTACCATTGTTACATTGTTACACCTTTAAATACAAGCAGCTCACTATGTTGTTGTTTTGGGTTGGGACCATGACAGACGGCGTTTTGCAGTTTTGTAGTCTTCCACTATTAATTGCTATAGAGGACATCTATAATATGTTATTTCAAACCTGAACTTTTCATTGTTTTGCTTGGCTCCACGTCTGTGTGCACCTTTACTCTCTGGTCTCAGAGGACTTTGAAGAAGAGCTGTCTAGGGACCGCTGCTGACGTAAACGCTACGTGAGACAAGTAAGCAACGTGTGCAACCTACTCATAACATGCTCGTATGCCTACACCCAGGTGTAGGGTTTTTTCCCTGTTGCTGTGGTAACATACCCACAAAGGACTCAAAACCACAAACATGATTAGCAGCACATCCACACAAATAACACACAAACCCTTGTCTTTTGATGCCATCTTTTATAAATGGCTTCCAGGGAGTTGTGGGGCTTATGCACCTGCACCCAATGACCAGACATTTTACACTGAAGCCCTCGCCCCTGCTGTGCTTGCCCTGGCCTGTCCGCTGAAGTGTCCTATCTAAAGCATTGATAAAAGAAATCCCAGAGGCCGAGTCTGGCTCACTCTCGCCTACTTTCAAGGTAATTGTTGTCGTGACCAAAAAGTAATCTCACAGGTTTATTAGGGCTGACTAATAAAACACTGGCTCCCTCCTGCTGACTGTCTTGTATTCGTCCCTGTTGTAAAAAAGGCAAGGACAGACTGAAGAGTTCCTCCGGGCTGTTCATTCTCAAAAGGAATATGACATTTTAAATTACTACTCATTTCTTCCTCCTGTTTGTTCACCATGTGATTTTCAGCTGTTATTTTTGACAAGCAGCCGCTCTGGATGCAAATCTTTTGAGAATAATAAGTGGGCTGTTTCTGCCTTGTATGAACTGTCTCTCAACTAGTGGCTTTGGTAAACACTTCAGTGCACTATACACACAGATCATTATATACAAGTCTATACCATGGATTTTCTTTTTATTTGACCCGACAGATAGTATTAACAGAAAAACATCAACAAGATGTTTGGAAAGTGTTTTGGTGAAATTGAGAAGTGAGCTACAGCTGAGTGGATTAATAATGGTGAACTCAGGTCAGTGGTCTAGCTTAACTCACAATGGGCCTGAGAAGACACGTAAGCTAGAGAGCAATTTGGTTTAGGAAACACAAAGCAATAGTATATTAGGCCACAATTTTATCATATTTTAGCCAGTGATTCTAGCAACTAACATATGAGTTACATAAAGCATTCCTGGAACACATAGTTGAGGGTCAGACTCAGGAAAGACTCTAACCAGTCAAAGTGTTGTAGTCCATCTTCAGATCACTCAATATATTGATTGACAGCTACTTAAAAAAGCTCTGTCAATCACAGCATTCGATTGGCCCACTCATGGAGTAATGGGACTGCTCTCTGGACAGTTATTTGTCTCAAAAGACTATAATGTAAAAATACTGATTTAGGAATTTTTGGAATTTGTAATATTACTTAGACTGTTATAACAAAAACATATAATATAATATAGTTTACAAGGAAGCATTCAAATATCTCCATATTATAAGTATTTCATTAATTCAGTAATTTAGGATGCAATGTAGTGTTTTCATAATGACACACACTTGGCGCCAGTGTACGTTTTGGCCCCAGTGGCTGGTGTGCTTCGAAAGTGTTTTTCACCCTTTAACCCCCCGTGCTTTCTCTGCTCCTGCTTGTCTAAATATGGCCTTTGACTCCAAAAACAAGATAGTGATGGAATAAATATATACACTTCTAGACAAACAGTAGTCAATAAACCATGTTAGTAACATCTCTAAGAATAGTGTGCCATAAATACAGCACATTCTTCTTGGTATTGGACAGATAAGTATATATGAGGTCAAAGTCCAAATATTGCCACAGCTTTGAACTTTCAGTTGCTTTGTTGTTTGTTTTTTATTTATTTATTTATTTTTTTATTTCAGTCAATCCTTTTCATCCTTGTCTAAATGCACAGAATCACATACTCACTTCTTAAATCCAGAGGTGAAAGGGTTAAAAGCTTTCTCTGCAATAAAGAGGGCCCGGCTTATCCCTAGCTCTATTTTTAGCACTCACACAAGATATGCGCACGTGCATGCATGGCGAACAAACAATCATTATTTTTGGTCTCCCATGTTGATCTCCTCTTCACGATTGAGCGGTTTGTTGCCGTGTGCCGTGCAGCTAAAAATGGAGCCCGGGACGAGTGCACGCATGACACAACCTCTGTCTCTTTTGTGCGCCTGTCATTGTGATGCAAGCATCATTGAGGGTAATTTTAAACCTTATTGTCACATTTGTCTGCCGACCACTTGCACTGACATGTTTCTGCCCTACGAAACCAAATTACGAAATTGTGGCAGATTGCAAAATGCGCTTAAGTGGCGTGTTCTCACAATGCTACACCCTCCCTCAGTGTATCCAGAGATGAGGTTCCTGCCATCCAGCCAGTTTGTTACTTCTGCCCTCCGGTGTGCCCTTAACTTGGCTGGACATGACTAACAGTAGTCCCAGACCAACCCATGCCGACATCCCATCCGACTACAACTACGCACACATGCATCCTCGTGCCCAAGATGGTGCCGCTCACCTCGCCCGGCCGCACCCATTTCCCACGAAAATATAACTGCAGTCTTTATGTTCATCTACATCCAAAATGCTCTGAATTAAATTAGTATTAGGACAGAGACGGCAGAGAGGGAACATGAGCTAATAAAGGGACACATCTTTTGTCCCTGTGTTTTCTTGTCCCGGGCCGAGAAACGGGATACACTGTGTTCTGCCAACGAACTGTCAGTGGCAATTACGGTTTACACTGCTGCCTTCGAGGCCTCTCCTCATGCCTTTTGACATAGAGCTTCACAGTGTTTGACTCACAACGTGGATGAATGGCCTGGACATCAAATAAAGAATCCATTATAAAAGTTCAAGCCGATTGCAAAACAAACTCGACACGGATAAAGCTCTGGAATTAAAATCGCAGACGTGCACCTGTTATCCTATACACAGCAACTGCTATCTCACATACTGTGGGTGCTTGTTGTTTGTGAAGAATTATACGCAGCTACCATGGCTTTACAGTCGCATCACAATCTCCATAGCAACCACCATCATGGACATCCATTACGATCACACCGCAATAATCATTAAATAAAAGACATTGGCTGCGGTTAAGAAGAGATGATGTACTAGAAAGGGTGTAGGTCACATCTGTAATTATTGTATGTGTATCCGTGTTGAAGACTGCAGCCTGTCCCAGCATGCAACGGGAAAGGTCAGGGAAACACTCAAGCCCATTAACTTTGTACAGCTAGTGTCTCTGCCAGATGGTGTTACAACATAAGGCCACCAAATCTTTGTACTGCATCTATAGTTGGCGAAGAAATCAACTCGTCAAATTCTGTTTTAAAGAGCCTTACTTACTTGTTAATGTCCAATCAATTAACCCAAGGCCTCAGCGGGTTTTGTGCTCCCTGAAATTGCTTTGATTGTTCTCTGTTAATCAAGCTGAAGCTCGTGCTCTGATTGACTGCTTCTGGAGTAGGACGTACAAACTCGCTCTTTAAATTATAAATGATCTAATCACATACAAGCCCACATACAACTGTCAAAGTTGTATTAAATTCATAAATCTAGACTGCAGTTTGAACCTCGCATCTCCAGAATGCTGAGAGTGAAAAACCAAGGAATTCAGTGGCTACTGATAATCGCTACTGTTACATCTTTGAATTTTCTCTTGGTCGACTAACTTCATGACCGCAATAAGTTTTGGACAGTTAACAAGACAACCACAATATAATTACCAATTCCCGACTAATTTGTGATGTTATATCCAATGACGCCATTCACCAAGAAGCACAAAGAAGTGCTTAGACACAGCGCCAAATCGCATTACGGCTGTGTTTTTTCAACTTTACCAGCACAGAATGAGGGTCAGCTGGTTGTTTCCACTAGTTCACGGGACGTGAACTGGTGGCCGATCACACAGGGGTCAGCCATTCTCTTTCATCAGTTGGTGTGACGTCAGCCGCTTGCCCTCGGGAAGTGAATTTGCGACCCAGAGGAAAATGCTCTTGAAGGAGAGGCGTGTTTGATTAATCGTATTGTTCCTGTCGGGTTCACCTTGCTCACTGGAGTCACCCTGGACTGAGCAGCCAGAACGGAAGTGCACTGAATGTAATGAGGCTGAAGCATCCTTCCTCTGTTTCTCTCTGTCACTGTCCCTCTTTGTAAACGCCACAGCGGCACAGACGGACATCTTATTTCTCCCACTAACAAAGGCCTCCTGTCAGTGACAATGCGCTCACCATGCCAAGACAAGTCTAGCTCGTCTGTTTCACACAAAATTCATGTTACAGTGCGGTAGACGCCATTCGCTGGGCTCATTATTCCTCCTGCAATCTTCCCCAGCACCAATCATAACATGCATGTATTCCAACGAGCAGTAGCTGCATTAGCTTGAGTTGACTGACTCTATGCCTGAGGCTAAGCAAGGCTATTTTTAGCTTGCCGTCTCCTGATGCTAGCCCAGTGGGACTAAGAAGAGAGGAGGATGGAGAGAGAAGGAGCTAGAATTAGGAGGGGGCTGCCGGGTAACTAGGCTACATCCAAGATTGATGGACCCTGTTGCCAAGGTATAGGGCACCTCTCCTTTGCAAAAAGAGAAGAGCTTGTTGTGTATCTGTTAGTACACACCTGTTCTCCTGCAGCTCAGGTATCATCTGTGGTTTGCACAGAAAGCTTATACGCTTTGTCTAACTAACCACAAATATAGACATCCGTCCCTCTAAATCCTCTGCACTTAAGTTGAAGATGTAAAACGGCTACCGGCAATTTGTGCAAAAGTGGCGTAGAATTACTCCAAGCCACAGGTGTCATCACACGCAGACGCGCGCCTCATTTCCATTGCAAAAAGCCAGCAGCGTGTGTATCATTTGAATAGACTCGTCAAGAGATATCAAGTCTCATTGAAGTGGATGTGTTTGTTTTTACAGTAGCAGCGCCGTTTGATCACCTGTGTGCTTTTGTAATGTTTCCTCACCTTTTACATAAAGTCCCATGCGGCCACGGCTATGACACATCATGCAACCCGTGTCTCAATTCTATGGAAAGTGATCTGAATAACATCTTTTGAGGGTTGCTTATTGGAATTGGTGAGTGCTGTTTTTATAGTTCATGTTAAAGTCTGGCTTCAAAAATGTATAATATACCACAGGTAACAGTGAATTGCATATAACTTCAGCTAGACTTATATTTTACATAACATTAATCCATTAACTTAAATAAACATTGCGGTTTGATTAAAATGGATTTATAACAACAATGGTACATGTTGGGCTATAACGGGCAGGAACTTTTATTTCTTTCCTTCCTACCATTTTCCATATTCTGTTACACTTGACAGAGCAGCATGAAATATAGTCAACAAACAATGGCTTTATAAATCATAATTAATTCATGCTTACACTACCTCTGCTCAGACTGGATAAACATCAGACAAAAAAACGAATGACAATTTGCAAACCGCCTCTGTCAGTAAGAGTCTTTATGTAAATAAAAGCCAGTATGTTCAGATTTGTTTGAACAGGACCAAGCGTGATGTTGTCTATCCACACCCAAGTCCTGGCATTGGATCGGTGCTGAAGAGGTGTAGCCGCTCATGCAAGGTGGTGCGAGACGGCTGTACACACACATTCACGTGCACGCTCCAATCAGGACACACAGTGCATCCTCCAGCTCTGTGGCTAATTAAATGTGTATGTGCCAGTGTGGTCCAGAGAGAATTCCAGAAATAGATCAGGCGTGCCTATATTTCCCTCATTTATTCATCCAAAGGGATTTTACATGGGTTTTCATCTCCGAGCCACAGGAATAATTGCGTGTTTGTGCACTTTTGATGTCTGTAAGTCTGGGACTATATACAGCTCAGGTGCTTTTGACTGCTAAAAATACACCCACATACAGAAAGATGTCACTTCCATCCTTGCGCCTCTTGTGTCGTTTCGAGCTGTTCCGTTGTTTTTCCTCTTCCTTACCTCTGTCTTCCCTCTCTCCTCCTCCTCATCCCCTTTCTGTCGCTCTGCTTTTTATAGCCATGTCTTCCCAGGGCTCGGCAGCTACAAAAGCCTTTTCATGTTGCCACTATAATTACAGCCTACACGCTCACACAGACACTAACGGCGAGGCGCACGGCAACAGCGCTGCGTCTTTGTGTCTGCATGTGCGTGCGTGCGTGATCCGCATGTGCTGTTATACACAAAAGGGTGAGCTATTTTTACCTCCCGCTCTGGCTCTCCATCCCCCCACCCCCCCATCCCTCTCCACCGCCGCTGCCAGCCACATTTGCTATGCTGAGCACAGGCAGTATCAGTCGAGCCCTAACATCCCTGCGCTCACAGTCACATGAAGCGTCCGTATCTCCTGCCTCCGTTCGGTTTGCAGCGCTCATGGCTCAGGCGCTGGTAGTAGCTGACCCCCAGCCTGCTACCTAGACTGCCCTGTCCTAACTCATTGCTCGAAGCTCGTCTCAATGTTGCGGACCATATTTGAAGCGGAGTGTTCTCTGTCTCCCACAGGAGAGGGGATCCTGGGGAAGGAGCAATCGCTGGACGTTCTGAAGACATCGGCGCTCAACCACATCCCAACAGGTTGGACACTGTTTCTGTGTGTGCATATAACTCATGTGTACGTGCTCTCACTGCTAACCTCATCCTGTATGACCTGCATGTTGTCAAAGTCTCATTCAAAAATATCATCTTGTATCACATTGTGGCAGTTCAGCAAGTCTATGTGCAGTTATCTCTCGCTGCTGTTTTACTCAGTGTTCAAATTTTGGCGTGCACTTGGAGAGATTATGTGTTCTCAAAAAAAATGAATGACTGCCAGTAACACTGACCAAACCAAAACAAGTATTTGTGCATCTTGGTGATGCATTTGCTTCACAAGTTCCTCAGACTCCTCATCTCTTATTACCAAAGCAAAACAGATTTTGAAACAACTGGGACTGCAAATAAGAAAAAGGTATATTTTCCACTTTCATGTTGTAATGGCACAAATACAAGTATTTTATTTGCAGTCTTGAGTAAATGACAACATTAGGAGAGGAAGAGGCAAGAGGAGGATGAGAGGCAGTGTGAAGGGAGCTGACAGTTCGGATTGAAAGGGGAGCAGATGGTGCTGAGGAAATCTGAAGAAGTGAGTGTGAGGTAGTATATGCATAATGTATTATCTAATGCCCTAATGAGAGCTGCTCTGTGCATTTCATTTTTGGCTCAGAGGAAAATTTGACTTTTCACTTCTAAAAATAATGGTACTACTATATAGTATTTATAACGGGCAAATTGTGTGTGAAATAACTGGCATGCCTTGCTTAACTCTCATTCATGTGGCACAAGGCAGGGGCAGGTGTTTTCAGCCTGTTGCACTGGACCAACAAACAAACAGCTAAGTACAATCTTTGTTTTGACCCTAAGCTGTCCCGTCTCGTCCCAGACCACTGCCTTCTCAGATCCTCTCATGTTGTTGTCTGGTTATTTTCTGCCTGCCTCCGGCTGGGCTGATAAAATATTGAAATTCACTGGTGTGACTTCATCAGATATTCTTGAAATCTGTTGTCTTGGATACTGAGCTGTGGCTTTCACGTTTTGTTAGCGCGTGTGACCCAGACCGTTTGGTAGCACCAGGAGTCCTGTCTAAGAACCGCGCTCTCTTCCAGTTTGGAATAGGTTTCTCTTAGAAAACGAGAAGTCGTACTGTTTAATAATCAAATGCTTTGTCATCCAACCCTAATGTAACCAGATCCTGCTGGGTGCATTTAAGGCACACAGTCGTTTTGGAATGCACAGCAATGGCCGCTGCACCTCAGAAGTTTAAATCTCAAGTTTCACTATTACAAAATAGGATAGTTTGTAAAGCCACTACTGTATGGATTTATTACATGCACAGATACACAATAACATGTTCTGCTTGAGTTAGTAGAATAAACTGTCTTTTTATATTAGTTTAAAATTAATACATTTGATTTGAGAAATATTATATCAGCGCCTGGATATAGTTAGGCAGAATTATTAACACATTGTCAAATTTTGGATTCTCAGATTTACCTGAATTGACTTAGGTATGAAAAACATTTTTCACATTTCAGCAAGTGGCTGAAGACTGGAGTCAAAATACTTCCTAAAGTTACCTGCTGCCATTGAGGCGTCTCAGTAATGGATATTTGTTTAAGAATCCTTTTTATTGCTGCATGCATTTGCAATGAAAATACTGTATTACAAAAGACAGGCTACTTTGCATTATCACAATATTAGAGGAATGAAAATATAACTACACTTTTATGATGTCATACTTGATCAGATTTGGGCCAAATAATCCTGTTTACATAGACCAGTCTTCAGTGTTGAGCTGTTGGTAGATCATTGCACATTTTACCCTTAGGGAAACATTGCAGTCATTTGAGTGTTGTTCTTGGCTGTATACTACTGTTTTGATTAGCTGCTGAGCCGTAGTAGAAGTGTTATGATCAGCCTTCTCATGGCACTGTAGATTTGCCAGGCGTTTCTTGCCAGACCAAGGGGTTAGGACAGACCTGAGCACGTAGCGAACCTCAACTTTTGCGTCAGCGATGTTCTGTCTCTGTCTCACATTCATGTCCTACGTCTTCAAACCCTACCTCTGCGGTCTGCTGTGTGATGTCACCGCGACGCCGACATGCTAGGGCTCGTATATGGCAGAACAGGACTCGCTGCACCTCCTCACGTCTCTTCTTCCTCAGTTTTGGAAGAGGTCAGGGTGCCATTTTAGATTTAGATTACAATCTGTCTACCAGGGAGAGGGGGAAAAAAACACAAAATGAGTAATTCATAGCAGCTGAGAAGAAAGTGGGCTGATGTTCACCCAAGCCACCCTCTGAGACCAATGAGGAAGCCAACCGCAGCTATTTTCCACCATCAACAGATGTGCTACTTGTTGCCTCTCATCTAGCCCCGCTGCTAAATTTGCTGTGAAACCCTGCGGTGAATATCTTTTCTCTGTTGTCATGACTAAAGAAGCGATTGTAGCTGCTCTGCACTGCTCTGCCTATGGCATCTATTAAGGCTAACGAGTGCGGAGCTCGGGCAGTCAGACCGTGGGATATACACTCGCCGAACCAAGCACATCAGACACTGAGCCAGCCTTCTGCATTGTCTGGTATAAATAGATGTGCAATCAGAGCCAGAAGAGTTGTGGAGTACGCCCGAGGGCTCGTAAACAGATTGTGATTTGTCGCGGGGAAATGGAGGGAAGAAAGGTGGGAGGGAATACTCGGAATGGGAAAAAGGACACAGCGTAAGGCCCAAGGAAAGGTCAGCAAATAAAGAGAGAGTAGAGAGAGGAGCAGACTGACACAGCACAGTATGGCAAAGACTAGTGTGGAGCCAAAGATATGGGAGTCAAACAGGAGTGCAGGGAACCCACTGAAGTATATGAGAAGTAAGGCTAAGTTTGACTAGTAAAATTAAAGGCAGTAACAAGTTTTTCATTGTGAAGGGTCTTCAACTTTACAAGAGTTTTATCACAATGAAATGACCATATGAATAAAACATGCATTGTGCAATAACCATGCTAAATATTGCTACATTGAAAAGACTTATTCTAACTCATTTTGTTGTTGTAAAAGTTGTTTCCAAAGTTCTACACTCGCTTCCACTTGCAATGAAAAAGCTGCTTTAACTAATTGTTTTTTCAAGGCATGTTGTTATAAAGCTCTGATTGGTTTAGGATGGTTGGGTTGGTTTTAGCAAGTCTGTCTATTACATGGAATGCCATAATGTTATTGTGATACAAGCAGTTATTTGCATTATGGATGCATTTTATTTATATTGCAATGATAAATTTGCAATAACTTGTGCAGCCCTAGTTAAACTCTAGCTTAATTTGTAGCTCTTTTGCATTTGCTTGTTCATTGGGATGCTGTAGAGATATAAAACTGTGTAAGTGTGAGTAGAGTGTGGTTTTTAAGTGCCTAAAACATTCAAACTTTTGTGGGGATTTAGATAAAGATACATCATTAATGTGGGAAAATTCACCTGTTAACAGCAGCTCATAGAAGGTAAAGTGCACTAAATAAAACATAAGGTGCTGAGAATAAAAAAATAGTTTCTTTAAAAGGTTTGACAATGATGTTTGATACACTGAATAGTTTTGTGACCCGCATGGTCCCAAGAGTATTGATACATTATATTAGTTCTTTTATGTTTGCATCTTAAAAGGTTGCAAAAGTCTTGATATTGAAATGTAAATCACAGTGTGCCACAAACCTGGAATAATCTGTTTTATAAATTATAAGCAGAGTTCCCTTTTGATGCTGCAAAATGTCCCAAAGAAACAAAGGGAATACTGTAGGAACGCCCCCCCTGTGAAGTCTGCCCTCATTGCGCACACTAAAAGGAACTTTATTTAGAGCCTTCACTTTGACAAATTGAAGTGAACTTGTGAGGATGCAGGTAAATCTGTCAGCTTGTGTAAGAGCTGCACTCCTGGAGGCTCCTCCGCTCTCCCCTGAGACGGCACGTTTGTCTTTGTTTTGGTCTTCTCCAAGTGCCCCCATATTGTCTTGTATCTCCCTCACATCAGTAAACATGGGAACGCATTTTACGTCAACACGTGTATACAAGATGTGCTGATTTGAGAGTTTATCTTTGTCACATGGCAGCCGAGGAGCTCGTTTAGGCTTCCCATTGGCCGGAAGTGTTTGCCATAACCAGCCCGTACTATGTGCATCTGTCTTTCTGCTTTGTTAGATTTGTCTGGTGTGGGTGTTTTGACATTTCTGAGGGTGCCTCGCTTGACTGTCATTTGAGCAAAGTGATGTTAAAATGCAACTTAGTTTATGTTATATAGCTGCTATAATGACACTTTTTTGCCTACACATTTTAGGACACTAAGCAATTGCTGACCAGACTGACTTACTGACTGAGAAATGTTATCAGTTATTGCTTTTGGCTTGATAATTGTCTTAAAGCTATTTCTTCTTAGCAAAGTGTGTTGTTATTGGCTTACTTTACTGTGATTGATCAGTAACACGGCAGAGGAATATTCCACACTGTGCTCTCTGTAGTTGAGCCCAAAATAGTCTGCAACAACAACAAAAAAAAAAAACAGGTTTAGCATCTTCCTTTTTCTGTTCTTTCTTAATGCTATTTGCTTCTAACATCTCATAATGTTTTTTTATTGCATCACTTTTTAACTGGCTTGGTCTTAACAAATTTATTTTTTGAGGCAAGAAATGCAAACAGAAAATTTAATCCTAGATTGGATGGATGGATCTGATATTGAACTACATTAGACGTGCTGTCTGTCTCACTTAACTACAAACTTTAAATGAAGTCTGATTTTCATAATTGTAATAGCTTTCACTATATAGCTACTTTTCCGAGTAATGTAAGCTTATGTGACTTTCAAAGCCAGTAAATTCTAATCCAGTTACTGCTGCATTGTTAGTATGATAATTAGCATGCAGTGGCTGTAGTTTGCTGGCTGCTTATTACTGTTAAATATTAGTGGTAGTATTCTCCGTGGCCTCAGTCACCCCTACACTTTTATTGTTGGAATGTCAACAGGAACACTTTGCCATCAGACAAATGTGTGACAGAAAGAGTAGCAGCTGCAAAGCTAACAAACTGTTGCTAATAATCCCTAATTTTCTCCAGTATTGAAATAGCTTGGGAGCCTCCCTGTGGGGAAAGTCCTTACTCTCCTTCACCTGAAACCATTTTGTGGTTTTATTTGTTTGGGAAATGCAAGCAAATTCCAGGCCAGGAATTTGAGCTCACAGTATTAAACCACACGAGGGAGAGAAGCAGAGAAAGAGGGGGTGGGAAGCTGGGTGCAGCTGAACGGGACGCCTGCGAGTGAGTGGGAGACATTCGATGCACTACAACTGGTGCGCAGGGTTTTCCTTGGCCTCAGAAGCAAGGAAAGCAGGTTGAGCGGGGAAAAAAGAAGAACAGACAGAGAGAGAAAGAGAGGGAGTGCTCTGTGTGTGTGCGTGTGTGTGACGTTGGTTCCTGGAAAAGCAGAGGGCTGCAGAATAAACAGGCTGCATGCCTGAGACTGCCCTGTGATGTCACCACTGGGCAAAGGAGGGACGGGGGAGGAGAGTGATAGTCGCACACAGAGAGACACCCATCAGGTTAAAACAGTAGAGGGGTGAACGCAGTGCAAAAAGTGTCTGAGAGAAGGACCAAAACCCTTACAGAGGAGTAGCAGGAAGTGCAGTGATAACAGGACAAGAGGACGAGGAAGAGGAGGAGGAGACAGCACTGATGGGTAATGACAGATTTTCACCTCCCTCTTTTTGTAGCGAGCAGTGAGCAATTAGTGCCGCTGCCGGCGACAAGGACACCATATGAGGTGCGCTTGTGCATTTGCGTCAGCAACTACGCTGGGCTGTTTGTGTTGTGTTGCATGTCAGGGACTCAATATCCGCTGAAGAACATTTTGTTCAGGGAAGAGGATGTGCATTAGCCAAGACTGGAGCTGTCAAGTCAGAATTACATCTATATCTTTTATGATAGCCCTCAGTCTATTGCATTAGAGGAGAAAAACAGCTATTTTCACTCAGCTGGCGGCCACCCGTTCATCACCGGTCACAGTGCATGTTTATCTCTGACGTCAGTTTGAAGCTGACCCTGAAGACTGAATATGGAGTTCATCCTCTATTCTGGTAAAGGTAAAATGCTGCTTCCAATTTGACTGACTTTCTACTTTGTAGCTCACTTCATGCATTAGATGATTGAATCAAGTAGCTGTTCTCCCAACATTGTGGCTTGAAAAATGAGCAAATTCTCTAAAAAAGCAAGGGCATCTATGCATTTAATTAAGTCACAAGTAGGAAGAATAATTTTGGCAAACAAGTTTGTAGCACCTCTTTTTGGTGGAAATGAATCACAGGAGGAACAGAAGAAAAGGTGACAAGGAGATGACGGGACCTGTCTTTTGATGGAGAAATGTCAGACCTTTCTGTTATGGGGCCAATTTGTTATTTTAAGTTTGGACAGGTTGTATGCAAAGTGCAGATGCACACTGACTCATGCTGTATGTTATCATCATCCTCAAGGACCTGTTGCTTTCATTTGTCGATGTGTTTTCCTGTGCTATTGATGACACGAGCAGTGGGGGCGTGTTTTTTTCGGCTCATGCACACAGAAAGGAAGTGGATAAGCACTCTATAGCTCATAATGACAAGAATGACGTTCAGATGTCTCAGTAAGAAAAGCCTGGGATCCATATAAAGCCTTCTGCGTGATTGCTTTATGGCTTTATTTTTCAAATGTGGCATGTTTTGTGGAATCATAGATTAGATCTGAAAGGAGAGAGCCAGCGATGCTTGGGATATTGGAGGCAGAATAAAACAGCATCAGCAGTCTTCCAATAAAAGATGCTTTTGGGCAGACAGTTTGTCACAGTAGATTTAGCTGAATTATTTTTATCAGGAGTTATACATTTTATTACCATAATATGTCAATAGCTTTGTATTTAGAAGACAATGTCTTGCTTACATTTTGTACACAGAGCACAGAGACTACATTGATCTAATTAGACACAGAAACAGTGTATTGCAAACCCAGACAAAATGAGTTCAACAAAGTGGCTGACACACATCTTATTTAAAGTTAAAAGTTAAGTTTAACAACCTGTCTAGCAGACTAATCTGGTGGATAATTCCTGTGGCGTATCTGCTCATGTAAGTGGTTGTAAGTGCTTCAATGCATTTGTGTGGGCACACATATGGCTCCAAACCCTGCTATTAAGTGCACTAGTGATGCCATGTTTGCCTCTTTAATAACACAAAGTTTTAAACAAGTATCTCTGGCTCATGTAGTGCTCTGGGTAAACATGTATGTAAATAATCATCCAAACGACTCCTATTTATTCAGATTTAATGGAAAGGAAGCCGCGTGATTGGACGGCTTCCTGTGCAGTGATTTGTGGGTGGTTGGCCCAGTGCTCAAGGTCTGCACCTCGCCAGGTCAAAGCAATCTTTGTCAGCTGTTGCTGTTCATGTGCAACTGATGTAGTTGGAGGTTTTTGAGTATACAGAAGATACATCGGTGTCAGTATTGATGTTACACACCGTCTTACAGAACCCTCTATCATTAAATTTAATTTACATTTACTGTTTCATTATCTATACTTTCCAATGGGTATTACAATTTTCACAGCATTGGTTTCTTGAATAAAACCATACCAAATATCTGCGTAGTTGGCTGCCAACAGTTATCTTTTTATAGTGCTCCATACTCTGTCCCTGAGCAGGTAGAGGTATTATATGACATTTTCAAGGGCTTTGATTTAATCTCATTCAGCTGCACAATGTCATTTGTACTAACTAACTGCATAATCACAGAAGTACCTTGAAGGATTAGAGCCATGCAGGAACATTATACTGTCATTTCAATTTGACATGAAATGCATTTGGATTACACTTTTGTTTCATAGTCAATAAGCCAATAAGTCAATAAGCATATAAAACATTTTTCCAAAGGTTTTGTTGCCCGTTGCATGTTGTAAGGACTAGCTTGACTGTTTAAGTAAAATAAAATAATTGTTGCGTGTCTTTGCAGTTGACATCAACTCTGCGCTGCCGCTGCGTCTCCCCCCAGCTGCCATCCCCATGGACCTGCGTGTGGACCACCACCACCATCAGCAGCAGCAGGTGTCTTCTTTGTCACCGCCCGGGCAGCAGGCCCCCGGGCCCCAGACGGGCCCTGTCCTGGGTGCCTCAGTACGTGAGCAGCAGCTGCAGCAGGAGCTGCTGGCCCTAAAGCAGAAGCAGCAGATCCAGAGGCAGATTCTCATCGCTGAGTTTCAGAGACAGCACGAGCAGCTGTCTCGCCAGCATGAGGCCCAGCTCCAGGAGCACATCAAGGTACTTTGTCATTCTAACGCTTTCCTCTCAAAGAGCATTTATTAACACAGCCAGGAGAGGGATACAAAAAAAGAATCATTTTAACTTCTAGAGGAGGCAGTGGTCCAAAAACACAGCAGAATGGTTGCAGCTGAAGCCTATTTAAAAGTTTACTAAACAAAGCAGAGACAGCTCTTAATTTAGTCTGCCAAAGGATGCTTCATTAACAGACTGAAGCCAGCAAAGTAGAGCAGCTCTCATCTTATTACACTTTGAGTAAAGAGCGAGCACAGATGAGGATGGCACTTTGGCTTCATTTACTTCAACTCCACAGATAAAAGTGGCAAGCTGTAGGTTCAGAAAAGTGTGAACTGCTGTAACAGTGCTGCATATTTACATAACTGAAGCCCAAGGCAGTAGACCTGTTGCCTTCTTTTCAAAAGTATCAACAGCACTGTACCCTAAGGCATGCAGGAAATGTGTATGTTTAAGTGTGCCATTGAGTTGAACACGTGACCTGGCTAGGATCAGATATCAAATCTGTGTGTACTCCAGTCGTAGTGACCTGGAAATATGAAGTGAATCTGGATCAGCACGCCCACACAGGAGAGCCCCTGAGAGCAGCACCACTCTCCTGTGGGGCTAAAATGTCATATAAAAATATTCAGCTGTTTTTAAAACTGTTCCACTCTTATTTTGCAGATGAACTAGTTAAACATAAATGTGCAAAGTCTAAAAGAAGATTGTGGATTCAGAGTTTCTATTGTTGCATTTTCTTCTTCCCGTGTATCCCCATCTGACTTTCTCTCTTCCTGTCTCCTTTTATAGTTCATTTCCTCTTCCTATAGTTCCTCTTTTTCTTACTTAACTACCTCCTGGCTCCCTCCCACTTCCGTCCTTTTTGCAATTTGTCTGTTTGTCTTTGTGATCCTAGCGGCGTTCCTTGTTGTTGCATGTGTCGATAAGGGATGGGGGCTGTCTGGCCCGTGGTGGGCAGTGGGACCACTCAGGTGGAAGCCAGTGACGCACTTGAGAGTCAGGGAGGCCCAGCCTCAATCAGCCCCATTCACTGGCCCTGTGTACACACAGCATTAAAATGTACATCTAGAATGTCAGCAAACACGCATGCCCGGTTTGCTCTCACAGTAGGAGCACACACATTTGCGTTCTGACAAGTCTCATAAAGCAAAGATATCTTCAAGCCCATACAGTTTATCTTATTTGCACAGTTGAGGTCAGTCACTGAATGTTACTGCCTTGAATGGTCACCAATTACATGCAACAAAAGCAAATATTGCCACTAAGTAACACAACTGTTGATAATATTCTTTCCCTCGATTATTACACAATTGTGGATGTGTGTGACAGTGAAACTATCAATATGAACTGGTTTAACCTGAATTTAAGCCCAGCCTATTTGTTGTTACTCCTCAAAATAATAGTAATACAATGTGCCAAATGATTATTATCATTACTAGATAACAAATGTTAGTTGTGTTTTAGTTGAAATTCCTTTTTGCAGTAACACCAAATTTACTATGTAACGCTACACAAAATAATACAGTATAGTCTAGCCATAATGTAACTTGCTGAATCTTACCTTGAGAAAAATAACGATTACTATTACTCCATCAACATTTCAATGAACAATAGGACATTTGCCTACAAAGACAATTTTGCATATTGCAACTGACAATACTGACAATGTGTGTGTGCTGAGAACATTAACAAGTGGACTGATTGATCTGCTCTGTAAAATACAATTATTTTAGGCAACACCAGCCACCACTTCCAAGTCACCTCTAAAGACCATGCAAATATGTTTGGGCTTTATGCTTTGTGCTGCCTCTAAAATGCCTAATTTACTATAGTGATAATAACTCGTATACTGCTGCTACTACTACTGAAATACTCCTGCTTTTGTTGCCATGTTTGGTGTGTCTTTAACCACAATTGTAAAATGATCTATAAATGTCATGTTTTAGGAAAGTTTTTATATTTAAATTAATCTGTTAAAAGGTGCTCCTGTCATAAACTTTGACTTAGACTTTGCTTTACTTATTTGGCTTAATTTTTATTTTTTTTTTCTTGGTGACTATGGTCTCACTCTCCTCATCTATTGCAGTTTTAAGTCTTTCTGTAAGATGTGTGTGAAAAAAAGCTATGGAAACGTGTGAACCCGCAGTAAAAAGTGTTGCCACATTAGAAGCAGAAGAAGTGCTAAGAAGGTGATGATGAGATCAAGTGGCTCCCGGTTTCATTAAGCGCGTCTTAGCTGCCGGAGCCTCAGCGAGGGCTGGAAAATAAAAGGATCGTTGTGCTTGTGTACATTTCTGGTCTATTCAGCCACAGGGGTTTTGCCTGTGTGTTTGTGTATATATATGATGGTAGGAGTTTACTTTGAGCCTTCCCACCCACTTAGTCCCCGATGCCCAATCTTGATTGAAAACCATAAGAAAGACAAGATCGAAGCTGGAGCGTGGCCAGGTGTGCTCATAGAGGGCTGCTGCTTTTCTCACGCCTCACCTTCCCTTCACCTTCAACCACTAATGTATTCACAGTTGTCCCTCAGAAATTTGATTTGCCCTCATGAAAAACTCAAGTGCATGTCCTTGCTTTTGAGTGTCTATTTATTTTAGCATCACAAGTTGATTACACGCAGTTAGCAGTAAGCTGATCAAATGTTGCCATAAAGAGATCGAGAAGCACTTTTGAGTTGATTTCTTGGCACGTCACAGATGTTATTATGCAGAGTGTCAGGCAGACAGCTGGCCTCTTTATTGTATATTATAGAGGCATTAAGGAGTAATTGGCACTCTTGGTTTGGCATAATGCTCCAAAGAAAGTGAAAGGAGCATTTTAGTGCAGCAACACGTGCTGTTGCAGTGTTTAATTGACGCTCTTATCTGCAGCTACTCACAGTGAGTTCTTGGTTGGACTCAAGGACACTCCAATGTGCTTACAGGGGTGCATTTTGGCTTTGATGGACGGTTATTTTTGACCTTTTGGTTACAGGACAAAGCGGCAGACCACTCTAATGCACAGTCAGGTCTGCTGCTTGGCCCCAGGACCACAAATTTTACATGTAAGCTATTTAGCTCATTCTCTTGTGTGTCTTATTTGGAGTTAGAAGTAAGTGAGCAGATTGGATTATGTGCTTTGCTAAGCCATCATCTACAGTTAAATTGTTTATATTTATTTTAAGCCTGAGCGTGTGGCCCAAGGTTTTTACAGAATTGCAAAGGTTTTATTTTATTGCTTCAAACAGCTGTCAGATTAATTATTTCAGATGGTGACTTCAACAGAGAAGGATCCAAAAGAGGGCTTTAAATGAGGCAGTGCTAATAAGCGATCTGTCTGCTGATGTGCTTTTCTTTTGTCGTTCCCCAGCAACAACAGGAGCTGCTGGCACTGAAGCACCAACAGGAGCTGCTGGAGCACCAGAGGAAGATGGAGAACCATCGTCTGGAGCAGGAGCTGGAGAAGCAGCAGAGAGAGCAGAAACTACAGTTGCTCAAGAACAAGGAACGGGGACAAGAGAGTGAGCCAACACTCATTCTGCAAACATTAAGAATGTTCCACTTTATTTGACACTGCCCCTCTTCTGTCACATGGGAGGTGGGAAGCCAAAACTCCACCCACTTTGTGCAGGTCCCAACCCCTGATAAATGAAGGGGGTTGTGTAACAAAGGGCATCTATAGGACAACCTATGGCACAAGATTGTTTCTGAAAGATATTCTCCACTATGAAATGCCAACATATAGTTAGTGTCTCTACTACTACATCTCTAGTATCAAAACATCCATGTGTGGGGGCCTTAACCAGAGCGCTTCATTGAGAAGACTGTTGAGATGAGCGTGTGTGTCCCTGCCTGAGAGCATGTATTTGTTTCCATTTTACTTGGAGAAGTGGAGTATTTACTGCAGTAAAGGAGCAGTATTAGCCGGTGGCCTTGGCGAGGACTCAGCCCAGTTTTTACCGCTGCCTGCTGGATGTCTCTCAACAGTTCATTGAAAGCAAGTGGACAGGAGTCCTTGAGAGCAGTTTACACACTATATGGAAAGCGGTTACAGGTCAAGGCTGCATCCGTGCCAGTGCAGGGTATGTGTGAGAGCCAGAAAAAAAAAGGTTTGCACACCATGTTTACTCCCACACTGTTTTTTGCAAGCAAGGGCAAAATCCACCTTCTGACAGTCACCACTCATTCATTTACTAGTGATGACAAGTCTGTGTTTGAATTGTCCTTAGAGCAGCTATCACTTTTCATCAGATTGGTAAACACTAAATCTGGGATAGAGTTTGTCAATTTTCCTTTAGACATAAAGTAATCACAAAGATTCATCTTTCATTTTTTAATTACAGACTAAAAAGGTAAAAAAAAAAGAGGATCCGGTGTACTGAGCAGTTTGTTGACAAAAAGAAAAATTATAGTGAAGCTGTATTTGATTAGATAGTATGTTTTGTCTCTGTGGCCAACTGCCATTTTTTCAAACTGTCTATTAATAATCTCACAAATAGCTCTTAAATAACAAAAAATTGGGGATTTTTTTTTGACAAGTGATTCAAATAAACATTGGCAAGATATTTGAATCATTGCCGCAAGCTTGAAGAATACATAGCCAATTGCCTGTGACAGCTAGTTTGAATTTTCAGCTCAGATTTCTACAGCCTTATCAGGTTTGAAGTCAATTTGATCATAGCACACCTTGTTAATATATGAAGTTGTTAAAGAAGGTTCCCTATGACTTTACACTGAAACCAATTGGTGTGAATCTCATATATATCTCATTATGTAGAGGGACGATGTGTGGTAATAGATGTTTTCTTACTTTTTCCCATTAGGTGCAGTGGCCAGTACCGAGGTGAAGATGCGTCTCCAGGAGTTTGTCCTGAATAAAAAGAAGGCTCTGGCTCAGCGGAGTCTCAACCAAGGAGGTCTCCCTAACGACGCCCCCTACTGGTACCGGTGAGCAGAGCGGCTGCTGCACTCATTACACGCTGAGAGCCGGCACAGGGCACTGTGGAGTGGAGATTAGCGTGGCACTGGCAGTTTGCTCAGCTGGTGGCTTACATTATAATGTCAAGCAGAGACTTGACATCATCACCTGCTTCACATGGATCGAAAATCAATATGACTCCTGTGAAGTTAGCACGACAATGCACACTGATAGACAATTAAAACACCACGGCTGCTGTTTTTATGTCCCTGATCCTGTGTAATAGAGCTTAACAGCAGAGTACACTTGATGCAAACAGCACATCATTAAAAGTTTGGATGGTAATTCTTTTCCCAACTGCAGATGAATAATGTATTGGAGTGTGTCTTAATCTGTCAGTGGGCTTCCCGTTCTCTTCACCTGCCACATTGTATGAGGTGGAGTGAGAGACGGATGGAGCACAGTTATAAAACAAAGATGGAAGTACACATGCGCGCATGCACAAAACACGTGAGGGCAGGATATTGAAACCTGATGATAGGACTTTTACACTAAAGGTTTGGCCTTGAAATGTTTATTGTAGCATCACTAAAGCCCTTTGCAGGTGTGTGTCTGCTTCTTATTCCCTCTGTAGTGGGCAATCACATGTGTTTATCTTTCTTTAAGTAATCATGTAGTTAGTAAAATGGTGGTCAAAACAGAATTTAATATGCAAATCTACACATTTAGGTAAAGTGGCTGTTCATGTGAACCAGCACCTACTATTAAAATCTATGGGTGAAATAATCACACTGCTTGGCCACATCTCACAATAAGCCAAGCCAACTGATACAAAGTGCTGTTTCTGTCCTTCCCACAGTAAATCTAAATATTCTCCTCTTGATGGAACGATCTGCTCACTTTTGGAGGAGAGAAATGTGTGTACATCGACTTGTCAGGAACATGCAGTTGGGTGAAAGCCAACTCGGCTTAACTTTGCCTACAACAACCACCTTATTCTGTTGGCAGTGAACAGATGGCAGCACATGTCTGCAGCCTTGCCAAAGGATTTACATGATGCTTTAATCATAGAGATCCATGACAGCCATGAAGTTAGTTACTTTGTTGAGATTACTTCTTCAGTCACATGTCTGAAGAGTTATCAGTGTTTGGCCTTGCTTGGCCTTTTGCACTCGGCTTTGTGAGTTTAGTTGCATCTTTAACAGTTTGTTTGCATTTCTACAGCAAAACTCAGCACAGCTCGCTGGACCAGAGCTCTCCTCCACAGACTGGCATGTCCACCTATAACCATCCAGTGCTTGGTGTCTACAACCCTCGGGATGACTTCCCGCTCCGAAAGACTGGTACATCACACTCTTTTTTGTTTATGCAATCTCATGATTTGAGAGGATTAAGCTTTCACACACACAGAGTGGAAGTGTAACGTCTCGTGGCTGCTCTTCACACACACATCTAACATGATTTGGATGGCTTCAGAGCCATGCACTATTAATCATATCCATTAGGCCGTCAGGGCCCCCAGCAGCCCTTGCAAGTGTTAGAAAGAAGGTAGGTGGTACAAGAGTTCAACAAACTCAGCTCAAATGAGTGAGACAGCATATTATAACCTTTTTAGCACCTGACATTTTATTACGCTTTAATAGTTCCTTATCCACAAGGGTGGTTTTAAATCAGCAGCTCCTTAATAGCAACAGATCAGATCATTAATACTGTCTATATTCACACTTTGGAGAGTGATTACAGTAAGCTCAAATTGTTTTCGATGAGTTGAAAATTACCATAGTTGTTGATTATTGCTTTCTAAAGCTAAGTGCCTCCAACAGGTCTAATATCATATGGAGTAAGCTTGTCTGCTGGGAGAATATCATTGAACTGTGCAACAATTACTTTTGGGACTCTCCTGGGATCTCTAGTCAGCCCTTTATTGTTTTCTATTTACATGATGCTTCTGGGTCAAGTAATTCTCAGCTGCAACATTGCAGTATTTATTCTGACTTTTGCTGGTGGTTAGTGAGTCTCCCTCCTGTACTGTAGTAAGTAAATAGGAACATAGGGCTTTGAGATTTTTGCATTCATAAAAATAATATAAGGCAGTGAGAAAAGAGAAAGAGAGTGCAATGTGCAAAAGTATTCGAAGAAGAATGTACAGCTGTCTGCAGGGCATTTTTGTCAGGTGTATGCAGTTTGTGTGTGAAATATATGTGGTGTGTGCAGTTGTGTAGCTGTGAAGCAGCGGTCGTCTTACAGTGCAATTATTCACTTAGTTCGGCGGCAGGCGGCTACAGCCAGAGCTCCAGGCCTGTTGACTCTGGGCCTTCATGCTGCTGGCTGCGACAGCACAAAGACCACAGTTGACACTGGCCCTTGCAGCCGCATTCCACGTGAAAAGAGCAGCAGTAGCAAGAAAAGAAAGGCAGAACAGATAGAGGAATCTACTGTATATGAATAAGAGAAAAAATTATTTGAACAGCAATGTGGGTGACATGCAGCCCCCATGAGTAGAGTGAAGGAGGTTTTGGTTGTTTCATTGACTATTAAAGAAGACCTCAGGGCACTTAGATTCTTGTTTGGAAAAATTCTTGAGGTCAGGGCTGGAGGGAGTATTGGTTTCTTATTAAAAGCAGAGCAAAGGAGGTCGCAAAGGTGTTAAGAAATTTGGACAATGAGCAATGGCATACTGTTAGTACTTAACATTCATACAAGACTGTATTTAAAGATACAATGGTAAAAGGATGATCCCTGGGGTGTCCACTTTTCTATAAGGCAGGGGATTGTGTGTGGCTGCTGGAGGAGAGAACCTGTGCCACCCGGTGATATTTGCCCACAGCGATGACGCGCTTTGCGGGGTTTACTTATGGTAATGCCAGCTTGAGAGAGGTTAGAGGCGCTTTTATAACGCCGCTTGGCCATAAAATACAGGACTGGCACCCATGGCTCCCAGCAACGGTCAAGGAACAACAGCAGGCTTTTGTTCGTCTCACCTCCCACCTTTTATATGCACATCGTATAAATTTACTAACGCATTATAAGTAGCTAAAAACATTTTATTCAATTGTGAGCTTCCTTCAGTTGTACATCATAGCTGGAAAGGGTTAGTTGCGTGACCAAACTTTTAGCATGAAGCAGCTTCACACGTTTAGGTCATGCACTCACATACTATAAGCATGTCAAAGAAAGACATGCAGGATGGGAAATTTCAAAACCTCCTGACTCACTGTATTCTTTTTGTCAATGGCAAAGCATAACACGCCGTTCGTGTCTTTTCACTGCTTTCGCTGCCTAACTGGGGCACTGTCCTTCACACGGGCACAATAGCACATACGTGGACTGGCCCTCTATATTATTTGGCGTCACTTGATAACAAGGCCGTACCGCACGGACATGAGCACAAAAGCAACATGCAAGCGGGCGAACAGGGGATGTCACACTCTGAATATACAGGCCTCTACCTCTGCTGTGAGGCCGTCCCAACAATGCTCCATTTGTATGTTGCTATCATGTGTGATGATCAAATTTGTTCTCTATAGCAAAATGTAACAAAGCCCCTAATTCCTGTCAAGTTCAAATAAGGGTGACATTGTTTTAATCTTTACAGAGCATTGCACAGTTATAATGGGCTCATATATGAATAGATGTCCTGAGTTTTCTGTTGCATTGTAGGAAATGGCGAAGGTGACAGTTTTAACTTAGAAAAAAAATGTTAAATCAACTTTTAATAGGACATATTAAGATTTTATTTGTTCATATTGTCCTCCTTATGGGAGTCCTCACCCCATACAGAGACCTATTGTGCATGTCTTTGGTTAGTAGAAGCCAATGAAAAGCTATAAATGTAGGAAGAACACGCAAACGCCACACAGAAACCTTTTGGCTTTGAGGCAGCAGTTCTAACCATTCTGCCATTGTAATGCCTCAAATCACATTTGTAAAAAATTAAGTTATACTGTATTTTTTGTTTTCACTTAAAAAACACAGCATAATTACTCCCATTAAATGATCTATATACTGTACAGACCCAGTGCAGTTCATTGCCAAAAATTCTTTTATTAACAATGTGCTTCCCCCAAGATACAATTTTAAAGCCTTATATACTAATAAGCCCTTTCTAGTATGCAAGTCATTTAAGTGATAATGTCTTTCTCTAAATGGGAAATAAACTCACCCCTAAGGACACATAATGATCGGAAAGTTTTCAGTCAAGCTAACTGCCATCTTCTGCCTTAAAACTCATTTTGAATCCGTTTGACTTATCAGTCAGTTTTATGCTGGCGACCTACATTTCTGGAGCCCTTTTGCATAATTCTTTATCCATTGTGTGTAAAAATCTAAAAGTCAAATGTGTTACATCCAGGGACAGGAAACCTCAAAAAGTCCTTATCGGATTTGTTGCAAATTGGCTTTTCATCTTTCGACTGGTGTGACTCCATCTGGACCAACGTCTTCCTCCCACTTTGTGCCACTGTACCTTCACACCTCATAGTTTACACTTCACTGCTTCTCCACACGTTTATTTTTACCTGACACTGTAAATGGGACGAAGTTCATTTTGTTAAACGCCGCCTTGAAGGAATTGCCAGAAAAGTGCACTCAGTTCGACAGCACAAAGAATTTGTAGCAGATGAATCTCGTGTAATGAGGGCAAGTGATTTACCACGTTTGGATGTAGCCCTCCTGTGATGATTAAAAATTGGATAATGAATAGTAAAATTATCTGAGGCTTCTGATTGGCAGTGCAAAGTAAACAGAGCATTAGTCTTCGTGGCTCCAGGGAAGGTGACATCCTGTTCCCTTCTGCCTGTCTGCATTTACAAAAGCCCTTTTAGCAATTAGACACAGCGCCCAAATTGGAGCTAATTGCTTTTTAGCCACTATGTCTTTGTGAATTAAAGGATCACAATGTGGCTCGTTCAAAAAGAGACTGCACTGAAGATGAATTGTAACATGTTTGTAAGACTAGCGAACAGTTTTCACAACAGAGCGGCTTTGGGGAAGGTGTTTCGTGACAAATCAATGTGCAGCGCTCCCACTTTGAGCCAAAAGCTGGTGAGACAGTAGCGCAGGTAACTCTCCCAGCCTTTTGATTGATTTGTTCAAACTGTTATCTGTTTAACATCAAGGAGGCCAGACAGCAGAAGTCAGAGGATTTGGCAAGAAACAAAAAAATCGGCCAGAGAAAGTCCACAGAGTGATCTTGCGTTATATGCTTTGAAGTAGTCCTTAGTAGAATAAACTCCCAAATGTCAAGATGCTGTATTCATTAAAGATGACTTACAGTGAAGTAGCTATTGACCTTTTTCAGTCCACAACAAGGACATAGACGCATTTTGTGAAAATTAGGCACAAGTGTGACTCCGAGTTAACAACCACTATGAAAGATTGTGGTTTAATCAAAAACAAATCTACTGCAAGTATAAAAAATACCTAAAATTTGTACTTTTTAATTCAGAAACTGTGGAAATTAGATATGCCAAAACATTATTAATGCTATAATTAGGCTTTGTGATTATTAAAGAATTCAGAATATAATTGTTTTATTTTCATGCCCAGCCTTTTTTTAAATTTTGGCAAACAAGTAAATGAAAAACCCAGGGCAGTAGTAAAAATATCATAAATGTAAAAATATTTCCCTACTTCTGTTGAGCTGCTATCCCCTGTAGTATTTTTCACTCAACACAGCAGCACTCGGCGCATGAAGAGACAAAGGATGAGTCATAACGTAGTATTTTCTCCGTGTGATCTCCAGCCTCGGAGCCAAACCTGAAGCTCCGCTCGCGCCTCAAGCAGAAGGTAACGGAGAGGAGGAGCAGCCCGCTACTACGCCGGCGGGACAGTCCCATCACCACGGCCAAGAAGCGCTCCCTTGACATGGCAGGTAAGGGGCTCACATGCATTTACAACATGCTCTCCCTGTTCGATTGGGTCACTGCAAATGTGATTTTTGTGTGTGTTTCAGACTCGGCGTGTAGCAGCGCCCCTGGCTCAGGCCCAAGCTCTCCCAATAACAGCTCCAACAATATCCCCAATGAGAACGGCATCACTGTGTCCATGTCCAACAGCAATGAGGTAAGATATAGTCCACATACAGTCAGAATAAAACAGATTGTAGGCTCTTGACCAGCTTATTCAATTTTCATAATTTTGTTTTTTAGATATATTTTGTCTCTTACCATACCTCCAAGTAGTTGTTAGCCTGGTGAAATGTGTCTAGAATGTTTTTTTTTTTTTATTGTTGCAGTCCAGAGGCTGTTTTTTCTGCATATGTTATTACCCTTGGTTTTCTGATTTGCATACAAAGATGCAGTTCAATGTGATCGCCACCTTCTGGAAATCCAACTTGACCAATTCTTTATGCTGAATAGAAAAGAAATTAGGATTTATTCCGATGCTCACTTAAAGTTGCTGATATAATTTTGTGGTGTAATGGGGAGGAAGGTCAAACGTTTTCTTTGTACACTATTACACTTATTGAATTTGGCTTAACACCACAGCTTTTATATCAAGAGTAGTGTATCAAGGCACAGAAATGCACCAACTTACGAGTAAATTATGCAGCTGTTTCCGATTAATTGCCGGTTATGTGGGTGTTGGTCTGTAGGTGCTAGCTTTTTCACAGCCTCTTACAAAAAGACTGAGGGATCTTCAGATGGTGGTCTACACAAGAGGAGGAGGAGAAGCTGGCATGCTGCTATTTGTGGCAGCCATTAGGGCCACTCAAGCAGTATGTAGGAGGAGAAGAGGAGGCTTGTGGTTTGTGACAATTTTTAGTTTTGTTTTATACATAAATTATTGAAATGTGTTTTTCAGGCATCTCTGGCCCAGAGGCTTTGCAATGCAGAGCGTGGATCGGTTAGCCAACTGTCCCTCTACACTTCACCATCTCTACCCAACATAACCCTCGGGCTACCTGCAACTGCAACAGCCACCGCCGCCTCCAATGTAAGAAAATTAATACATGCGACTATTATATTTATGTACTGTATGTAGTGTAACCCTTGTGACTACTTCTCTCTCTGGTGTCCTTCGTTTCCAGGTGACTTCAGCTCAGCAGGAAGTGGGTTTGCAGCCGGCGCTCTCCCTCAGCCCTCCCTTCCTCACAGGTGGCCACTTGACCCCCTACCTGGCTGAGCCCGGTGCTGGAACAGGACACGGCGGGCACAGTCCTCTGCTCCAACACATGGTGCTGATGGAGCAGAGCCCGGCACAGAGCCCCCTAGTGACAGGTGCCAACAACACTCAAGCCTTTCCACTATTTGTACTAATTACCACTGGTAGAGAAGTCAGACTAGAGGCTATAGTAATAGATGTTTCCAAAACCACAAAATTTAGCCAAGCTTCACCCGCAACAATTCAGTTCCATTTTTTGCTTTTGTCGAGAGATGTGTGTTCATGGTACACTGTGTGCCCCTTCACACTGACAGACATCCATTCATTAGCTCAAACTAACGAGCTCCTTTCATATGTGGCTGTGTGCTATGAGACAGTGACATGGTCTCATTGTGCTCCTTTTGCCATCAACTCATTCATTGACTGTCCCATTGGTGCTATTTTCAGCAGGCAGTAGCAATGAATGGACCAATGACGCAAACACAGACGCATGTAAGTGTGTCTCAAAAACGTACAGTAACCCATAAGGGCAAGTGCTCGCCCACACAAGGGGCAAGAGCCACATTTTAAAGTGCAATAAATGACTCTTGAGTGCAGATCTTCAAACTCACTCAGCTGTTTCACATTTTTTGCAGCACAGTAATAATCTAGACATTAAGTTTGCCATGTCTTCAGTATTTGGCACTTTTTTAGTATTTTACTTTTATTTCTATTTTTTACCCCAACTGGACTTCACCCTTAACAGCTTGAATCATATAATAGTAAATCTGCAGTCTGGTTGCACAGATGGCAGTTTCTATTTGGTTCACAAATACATCTGCTTACTAATCTTAGGTCCAACACCAGCACAAAACCAGATTAGAGAGCCATGTGTGAATGTGTGTGCCTCAAATATTGCACTCACATTTGATAATAGTGGGATGTCCAACTCATTTGAGAAGTCAATTAAAAAGTTAACATGATGATGTACTGATGATTAGGTAAATAACTAAAATGACACTGAAAACAGAAATGCTAGAAATTCTGATTGTGTTCAGAAAGTTTGCAATTAAAGAAGGCTTCGTTATTATGTGTCTCTTGTGATACAGCCTAGTATCCAGTGTGGATCATATTTCTAGTGCATATAGTGGAGAGGAGGCTCGGATGCTGAAAGCTTTTAAGACTTAATTGAATGTACAATAAGAAGCATACAGCTCATGTTATTGTGAGACAATGCCTTCTCTGTTCCTGTTTTCTTGAGAAATGAGCACTCTCCGACTGAAAGGAAAGCCCTCCACAGAGACATGATTATTCCACTCATGGTCTTGGGTTTCAGCTTGTTCTCCTAACCTTTCCCCTTCTTTTCCTCTTGTAGGTGTGAGTGGCCTGTCCATGTCGTCGGCCGCCTCCATGGCCAAACTGCAGCGGCAACACCGACCCCTGGCCCGTACCCAGTCGGCCCCCCTACCCCAGGGCAATGCTGCCCAGGCCCATGCTCAGGCCCTCGCTCTGCAGCAGCTAGTGGTCCAGCAGCAGCACCAGCAGTTCCTCGAGAAGCACAAGCAGCAGTTCCAGCAGCAACAGCTCCACATCAACAAGGTCGGGAAAATACTATTTCACATGTAAACAAAACACTAAAACTCAATCCATCTAGAAATGTGTAGCAAAAAGGGCAGTAGATATTTCTTTTTGTCAAATCAAAACTTACTGCTTTTTCAAACACCTAGATATCATTGTCCAAACTGTATTTAGTTGTATTTCACACGGCCTTTTCACTTGTAGCTATGTTACATAATACCACAAACAAACTAATTGGTACCTGCAAAGATAAGCCAACATCTCTGTCTTAGGTGAGGTAAAATTATTGTTTTTGCCTGCTAGCTCAGCAGGTGGGCTGCACAGCTTTCTTTTTTACTGAGCAAGAACCTGTAAGACTCCCCTAGAACCTAAAACTCCTAATTGACTGATAAAAGGATTGTATAAAGTCATGCAAAATAAATGGAAAAGGATCTAGCTGAATTTTGCATAATTTCGTAAACGCTTCAGAGTGCCAGACGTTCCAAGACTGTCATTATTGAGGAGTATTTAGTTGAAAAAACACTGAGCTTTTTAATGTATTTCTCGTATGTTACCTTCAGACCACAGTCTCAGTTTGGCGCATTGTTTTTCCACGCAGTAGATTGTCCGTGTCATCATTATTAGAGGCTGTTTGTTTGCTGGAGTGTAACAGCAGCTGGTAGCAGGGAGCACATGTGACATTACATCAGATAAACTAATAGGTAATTAGGTCTAGAAGCCACACTGGGCCAACACAGGGCTGGAGTGAAGTTGTTTGTGTAGGCGGCAGCCGCTAAGAGCCAATAGCCGTGAGCGTAAAGTCCTTGATTAGTTTCCACCGCTTTCCTCTTCTGCTTCTTTCTGTCGTATATTTGTTGTGTAGGAGGCGGAGGCAGGTACGGGTTAACATTATAGAGAGTGCGATGTTTGTGACCACGTATCTGTGACTGCCCTGAGACGGTTGCCACGGGCAGCGAGGCAGTTGCCTCGCTGCCATGGCAACAAGGCGGAAGTCAATGCCATACATGGTCAAAGAGGAAGCGAGCAGCCAGTGCTGTGAATGGTTTACCTATCGTAGCCCTGCACTCGCTGGAGGAGAGGTGGGTGGATGAAACAAGGGATTTCCTCTCCTCCGCCGCCTCCTCTGCCTCCTCCGCTCTCACTCCCTCCATATGCTACGCACATCTCAAGTGGCAGCTTTTCACAAACATCTCTGTAACTGCTGCTGGCATGCCAAGGACGCATTCTGCAGGGGTTCATCCATCCACAATGGAAATAGCCTCTTGACACTTAAGTTTAATAGCTCATTAGAAAACAATTCATTAGGAGACTAAATAACTTCTTATTGTACAAATGGATTTGTTTTGTTAAAAACATAAACATTCCAAATCATTGTTAATTAAAATGTACAATTATGTGCTTTCAAGAAAGCACATAATAAATATAATAAAGCTTTTTTTAAAGAAAGACACAAGAGACATATATGACATAAAGTCAGAAAGTTTAGTGGTATGCACATGTTACTCATGGCCACTAAGTACTACTTAGGATTACTTTTTTTCCCAAATATTAGTTCCACATTATTAGTCACTGCAGCTTGTGACGACAAATTCACTCATTTAAACAGTATAACAGGAGCTTTACTCATAATGAGGTCGCTTTGTTGTGGCTTTCTACAAAGTCATCTATAGACCAACATAAAAATACTTTGTATACCTCATTAATTTAAATGATGTTCAGTATAAACTAACGTAAGCACTGCTTTAGAGATCATAGTCAGATGGCATTGCACAACTAGGTTATGCGTAAATGTTATGTATATGTTGTAGAATTTTAAAGAGGCTCACTGTTTTAAGGCATAAGAATGAATCATTTTTGGTTGAGGAACGTTGAAAGTGGAGCAGAAGGGGGTAATGTGAAGTTTGCTTTAGAAGAGGAGAACAGTGGAGGGAGGGGAGGGGCGCTGAATGAGAGTTGCTGAATGCTCTGACGTCAATGCTGTCCCCTGGCGCTGAGCCAAGAGACCCTGAGGCTCAGAGCTCTGGGAAACACACACATGTACACACACACCTGTAGCTGCAGCCCACTCTGGAGACTTCCCTGCATCTTTATTGTCTTCTTTTCTCACTACTCTACATCACACCGGCAAGTCCAGCGTTGAATGGTCTGAATGCATCAAAGTGAATAAACCCACAACAGCCCGGTAACAGCAGGCTGCAGAGCGAGTTTGTGAAAGGCCTCGCGACAGGGAGCGAGGAATGTCTCTGTTCCACGACACTCATTTCGCTAACCCAGAGTACCGTCGGTAGAGCGGCCACTCGCTTTCAATTAGAACGGATAGGTTTGAAATGAGCGAGACACCAATCTGACTCAGTAATCCAAATTAAGCTTGTTAAAAGAAGAATGCTCCAGAGAAAAGGCGCGATTTGCCAGAAATGAGATTCAGAGCAAATGGTGCTTGTGTGTCTGCCTCACACTTTTCCAGAGGATTTGTCATATCCTGCTGTTCCGATTGTAAAATATAATTCACATCGTAATTATGTTTTATGAACCTAACTTTAATTCAACACTTACACAAATGTACTAACCACAACATAGATGTCTTGAACAGAGGCAGTGTGTCATTATTGGTCATTCACTTAAATGGCTAGGGATATATTTTGCTTAAATGACTGCTAATTCAGAGGATTACTGGAATCCACAGATTGTGTAGCTATGGCGTAGCTATTGGCGTGGCACGTATAATCAACTGTTTCAGTGTTTAGTCTGGTCGGTTTTGCATCATTATTCTAACTTATGGACACAAATGCGTTTCTAAACTAGTTGTGTCTTAATAAATATCTTGCATGTTTAAAGAAGTTATATATACAGCAGTCCTATATTCTCACTAATGATTGGTGGATTATGAATGGGAAAAATAGCTGAAAATGAACACAAAGCTAACTCCATAAAAATTAATGTAACCCTTACTTTAGCTCTGTTAAGGGTTAGGGTTTGGGTTCAATGTATTCACTGCCTTTATGTCCCTCAGATAATGGCCAAGCCCAGTGAGTCTCCCGTGGGTCGTCAGCACCAGAGCCACCCCGAGGAGACGGAGGAGGAGCTGAGGGAGCACCAAGACACCCTGCCGCCGGGGGTCACCATTAAACAGGAGCCCCCCGACCCCCAGGAGCTGCAGGAGGAGGCCCTGCAGCAGCACCGGGAGCGGGAGAGGCAGGCTGAGCAGGAACTCATCTTTAGACAGGTATAACTAATAAAGTCTGACACTTGAGTTTGGGCTAATGTTAGGTTGGAGGGAAAAAGCGTTTACTGCAATTTGTTCTGTAGAAAAAGTTCTGGCTTTCTCTTGTGAGTAAACACTGAAGAGAACTCATTTGTTAGGGCTGCCACCTCTCGGTCACAGCTTGTACCTGCAATAAAGAAAGTCACTTGTCTTCTCCTGAGCGTCTTTACATTTATCTTGTTTTGTTGTGTGAGCAGCAGGCTCTGTTGTTGGAGCAGCAGCGTATTCACCAGCTTAGGAACTACCAGGCATCTATGGAGGCTGCAGGCTTGTCCATCTCCTTCCCCGGACACAGGCCACTATCCCGGGCACAGTCGTCTCCAGCTTCAGCTTCATCTTTCCCCATCAGCGTCCCAGCCCCTGACCCTCCTGCCAAACCTCGCTTCACTACAGGTCAGCCATTTGCCTACACTGTGCTTAGAACCACAGTGGATTATGACTCTTTCCATTCAAAAACAGGTAATCAAAAACATCTCCATCTGTTCACCGTAATGGTTTCTCCCACTCCTGTTTCTCCCAGACATCTGATTGTTTGAACAAAGATGAGAATATCAAGAAGAAATCCTCCTTGAAAAAGCATTACTCCCACCAGTTAAAGTGTTGATAACAGTTATCTCCGCTTCAGTACCAGTACAGTTTGGACTTTTTTCCATGTGTGCGCTATACTTTGGCCCACTTGACTCCCACACACTTCCAAAACTGCATAGGCAAGTTGTCAGACTTACACGAGAATAACAAAAGCAGGCTGTTGAGTTTAAACATTTTTAGGGCTGTTCAGCCAGTCAATACCTCTGTGTACTGTGTTATACAATCATCAGTGCGTGTGTAGGAAGTAAGTGTAGTAAAAGTTGTACTATGGAAAGTTTAAATGTTAATGATGTTTTAGACACACAGTTAAGTCCTTATCTAGTTTAATTCAAAAACAATGCAAATGAATGTGCCGGGTATAAAATGTTTATCTAGACTGTTATGTTTTTGAGGTCCAGATGTTGCCTTGACACTGCCTAGCACGTGGGTACATCAAAACTAACCTGGCACTGTACCTTCTCAAACCTGAAAGCAGTGATCTTTAAAATATGTTTTTCTAAATGTCTTATAAATGTTGTATGCCCAAACATCATGAGACAAAAACACAGTTGCCAAGTGGAATTTACCTAGAACTGTATTTCAGGAGTTCAATAGAATCTTTATACATTTACAGATTTAGAAACATTGATACTCATTTTGTCTCACCAGGCTCTAACTGTAGCTTAGCCAGTTTTAGATAAGCTATGCTACATCAGGTTCATGCCCTTCCAGAAACCCTCTTGGAATTTTGAGTTTTAACCCAATTAATCGGCTGTAGTTTGTAGAGTTAATTTGAATTAAATGAGAGTCAAAATAAGTCCTAGTAAAGGCTACAAAAGAACTGCATAATAGACAACTGTGGATTAAACACTCTGTTGTAACTTTTATGAAATTGGTGAAGAAAAGGAGTGGAAATCCTATCTGTTATTTACGTTTTGGTGACTAACAAATCAAGTTAATTTGTTGCTCATTAAACTTGTCTCTAGAGTTTAACCTGATGTTTTGTTGTGTCTATCAGGTCTGGTGTACGACTCTCTGATGCAGAAACACCAGTGCATGTGTGGGAACACTAACAGCCATCCGGAGCACGCAGGACGCATTCAGAGCATCTGGTCCCGCCTCCAGGAGACCGGGCTCAGAGCGCAGTGCGAGGTACCCTCCTTTCCTTGACCATATCCCCTGGTTGTTGTGAAGATATAAGTTTTTGAATTTTTTGAATGCGTATGTTGGTGTAGTGTATCCGGGGAAGGAAGGCCACTCTGGAGGAACTGCAGACGGTCCACTCTGAAGCCCACGTCCTCCTCTACGGCACCAACCCTCTCCGACAGAAACTTGATTGTAATTGTCATGCACGAACATTAAAAACTGTCTTTTATTTATAACTGCCACTAACTTCCTATTTTTTTTTTATTTTTTTTTTGTCAGGTTCAATCACTCCAATGTTTGTACGGCTACCATGCGGAGGAGTTGGGGTAAGTAAACAGGAGAATTATCTGAAGTCATACAACAATTAAGACTAGTCTAGGACACGGACTGGTACAGGAAAATAAACATTTTAAATTGTTTTTAGGTGGACAGTGACACTATTTGGAACGAGGTCCATTCGTCCAGTGCTGCTCGCCTCGCTGTCGGCTCTGTGGTGGAGCTGGTCTTTAAAGTAGCCACTGGAGAACTCAAGGTAACTACCATCCTGGCATCAACCCTAAAACTACAACAAATTTTACCTGTAGCTGTCATACATGTGGCTTTTCAAACAGAAATATAGGGCTGTTATGAAATGAAATGTTAAAACAGTATATTTTCCCTCAATAAGTCTTAGGTTGCAGTAATAAAATGTCCCGCTAACATTTTGACTGCTTACCCTGGCTCGGTGCTAACTGCGCTGTTTGTCTTTTTGCAGAATGGTTTTGCTGTGGTCCGCCCTCCTGGTCACCACGCCGAGGAAAGCACTCCCATGTAAGGCCACAGCCGCCACCAGACTCAGCGGGAGACACTTAATCTATGCATACACACATACCAGAGTTGGACCAGGCTTGTCTGGGATACGAGAGTTTATTTGCACACAAAGCACTGCAAGCCTTTATCCTGCCAGCTGTCTCAAGGACCGCTTTATTTATTTTTCATATCCTCTTTGCAAGTGTCTTGAATACAGCAGAAAAACACCAAAATGTGGGGAAGTACTTGGGCTTCAGCTGATTTTCAGGCAGACCACTAAGTTGTCTCTCTTTCCTCAACAACAGGGGCTTCTGCTACTTCAACTCTGTGGCCATCGCTGCCAAACTGCTGCAGCAGAGACTCAACGTCAACAAGATCCTCATCGTCGACTGGGTCAGTAGATTCCATATTACCACTCACTTTTGATTGATTTCATCCTATAACATATTTTTTCTTGGTTCAGGATGTTCACCATGGAAACGGCACCCAGCAAGCGTTCTATGACGACCCCAATGTGCTTTACTTGTCCATTCACCGCTATGACGACGGCAACTTCTTTCCTGGAAGTGGAGCTCCTGATGAGGTGAGTCATCGCTGTAATTACACTTGAACAGTACTTCCTCTGTGAATTAATTTCAATTTATAAGGTCACAGTCTAGGTCCATCTTCCTGGTCAGTGAGCACACAATGACTATTGTTGCTGCTGTCTCCCCCTACAGGTGGGCAGTGGTCCTGGAGTTGGCTTTAATGTCAACGTTGCCTTCACTGGAGGACTGGACCCACCCATGGGAGACACGGAGTATCTGGCTGCCTTCAGGTATTACTAAAACACAACTATATCATCAGTAGGATGACATCAGTGTACATTATGTTAATTGAAATAAAAAGACAAATGATTCAAATGTAGAAACAAGCCAATATTTGAAAGTCCAAATTATTTCTGAACCAAGTCACTAGTTTTGCAACAAAAAATCTGTCATCTGGATTGGATTTTTAAAGTTGAAGACTTTTCACCTCTTATCCAAGAGGCTTTCTGAATTGTGAAATTGTCCTTTGTCCTGAGGACAAAGGACTTTTAACGACCCGAAACCACTCAAGCTATTCATGGTCGCCTTGACCAATAGAATTTAGTTTCAGGTCTAAACTCCTCCTTCCCAGGTGAATATAAACCAGCTCTCTTACCAGTTCAATTTCAGAATTGAGAAAGCCTCTTGGATAAGAGGTGAAATGTCTTCAACTTTAAAAATCCAATTCAGATGACTGATTTTTTAACTTTTTGTTGCGATGCAATTACCCTGGATGAGTGAGAGTCTTCACAGACAAGTCACTAGTTTTATCTTTATTTTTAATTAATTTTGTACTTTAGCTTAGTTTTCAAGTTGTAATATTTTGTCATGCCTTTCTTGGCCCGTAGAGCTCAACATTAGGTTCTAATTTGTATTTTCAGTGCTGCATTCTTAAATATCCGGCCTTGAAGTGCTTTCAGATATTTCTTCAAGCTAACCCTCTGTTTTTGCACTGGATGCCTACAGGACAGTGGTGATGCCCATAGCCAATGAGTTCGCTCCAGACATCGTGCTTGTGTCATCTGGTTTTGACGCAGTAGAAGGACACCCCCCTCCACTTGGTGGCTACACTCTGACGTCCAAATGTGAGTGGAACTTTTTGTCAAGATGCAGCGGAAGAATCTAGACAGACTTAATGGTGACTGTGCTTGTGTCTTGTGCAGGTTTTGGCTATCTGACCCGGCAGTTGATGACTCTGGCAGGCGGCCGCGTGGTGCTGGCTCTGGAGGGAGGTCACGACCTCACCGCCATCTGCGACGCATCTGAGGCCTGTGTGGCTGCCCTGCTTGGACAAGAGGTAGAGAGGATGATGTGGTTGAAACAGTTGACTGAATTCAATGCGACCTCTTGTGGAAACACTTAGCATTGCAGCCTGTAGTGCACTTAGTTGACTGTTTTTTTGTTGTGTGTTCCCATCACAGCTGGACCCTCTGCCAAAGGCTGTCTTGGAGCAGAGGCCTAACCCCAATGCTGTTCGCTCTTTAGAGAAAGTTGTGGAGACACACAGTGAGTTTATTATTAACAGAACAATAATAAACAATAAAAGTCTGTGCAAAAGCTAGTTAAGATTTTGTTTGTAAATAAAATATCACAACCATAAACCTGTCTTCAAAACATGCAAACAATTATTAGGCTTCCAGCTTCATCTTTGTTTATGCAAATTTTGTAACAATACATCTGTACGCAATGCATTTTGTGATCTGTGTTTTAAAGCCAATGGTATTCTTTTTAAACGTGAGTTAAATATTGTATTGTATATTGAATAAAAATAACAAAATTATTGTTGTGCTTTTTTTTAGGTAAGTACTGGCGCTCTGTGCATCGCTACTCACCGCGACTTGGCCTTTCTCTGCTGGAAGCCAAACGTGGAGACTCTGAGGAGGCTGAGGCTGTCAGTGCTATGGCCTCTCTGTCTGTGGCCAACACCAACACTATGGATCACCGGTAGGGACAAAAACTACCTAACACCAGCTATGCTTTTTATGTTGTTTTTTTTCTAAAGATGTGTCAGACCATTTGTAGCAACATGTCTGCAAAGAGTGCCAGGGTCAAAAGTTATCAGTGCATAATGAAAATGTTGTGTGCTTTCCTTTTGTCCACTAGGCAAGAGGAAGAGCCCATGGAAGAGGAGGAACCACTGTAACGCAGGGAACCACGAGGGTGTCACACTGTTACCTTTGACCTCTGCGCAGAATGCCTCTTTGAGCTGCGAAGAGTCGACTGATCCCTTCATTTAGTCCCCCGACCCCACTCACCACGTCAGTCATCTTGATTGGCGAGCCCTCGGTTTTATCCAAAACGAGGGAGAGGGGAGGTGGGCTCAGCCTCAGAGTAGGGAGCCAATCAGGAGACAGAGGACTGAACTGGGCAAAAAAACATTAAACATGAAAGCGTTGCTTGGCGGCATTCGCTTTTTAGAGATACTCATTTTCTGTCAGTGTTCGCAGCCCGACATTAGCTCCCGGTGGCTGATCATGTGACCACGTCTGAAGGCAGCAGGCGAGTGGATTTGAAGTGAGTGGGGTGTTCACACAGAAACATACGGTGCTTTACACGCTGCCCGCTGACCACATATGGACACCAGGGACAGCTTCTTCTTTTTTTCTCTCTTTCTCCCTACACAATAAGGGCATCACAGCAGACTAAGAGCATATTTTACCTGATTCGTTCACTGTGGACTTTGGTCGGCCGAAGCTGAAGTAGGCCTTTACAAAGACTTAACCAAGTGGTGAGACTGTCACCTCATTGGACCAGCCTGTCATTGCAGAGGGTTGTTGACGAATGCGAGGAGTGCCTTGGCGAGGGTCCGCTGGATTTCAGGATTGTTCAGGAAAAGATTGCCTTAAGTTCAAAGATTTCCCTGGAAATCTTTAGCGAGGAAAGGAGACAGTTAGTTTCCAGTCTTAGAATGACGAAAATTAAGCAAACAATCTTTGAGCATGTTTACTTGGAATGTGACGATGACAATGTTTCTGTCTCTCACAGCCTCTCTTGAAGAGTTACTTTACTTTTGGATGGATCTATTTTTCTGTAAAAAAGACAGCGCTTTGTAAAGGTAGTTGCCAGCTTCAGTAGATAAACAAAAGGTGCAAACATGAAAAACTTCAAAATGGAAATTAGACTGAAAGCAGCCTTTTATGTAGCCTCCCTTTAACTGAAGTCACTGCTTTGTAAAACACATAAAGCATGCATTTGAGCAGAAAGCAGACTTCTAACGCAGGATTAATGAATGTCATCCAAAAGAGACAGCCAAGCAAGAAAAGCCAAAGCATGAGTTTGCATTTACAATAGTACTTTGACTCCTGTTAGCTGGCAAGTTGACGGACATTTCTTATTGGCCCTTTAAGACAAGGCTCCCAATAACCAGTTCAATGTTTACTAGTTAATTCTTCACGGATCAAGTGAGCATTTCTTTACAGTCCCCATGCTTTGCCAGTTGGCAACTACCTTGGTTACTAGTGTGAGCTAAACATTAGTCATGTATATTGAATTGAATATATTTTGAAAAGGTGGTTGGTACTGCCTGTTTGTAACTACATTGTATGATTTCCACATCACTTTGCCATTTTGCAATATCAACTGTGTTTGGTAAGCGTGTCCACTTTTTATTTTTATTGTACAAGGTTATTTTTCTAAATGTTTTTTCATCCATAGATCAGTTCTGTGTTTTTTATCCGTTTTCTGGATAGTAATAGGGCTGCCATTCATACACTGACTTAGTCACGTGAAGACTTTCTTTCTTGTATTTATCGAAAAACTAAACACTTTCTTTCTATGGCTCTCAGCCTTTTCTGCATTTTCATCACTTGTGTATTTATAACATGTACTGTTTATAGGAGATTTGTATATGGAAAATTTATAAATGTACTCTAACTAATGACAGCTATGATATTGTGAGCGGAACAACAGTATGGTGTACGATATTACTCCGTGAAAAAAGCTGCATATTTAACTCGTCATCAACTGCGCTGTTTCAAGTCGCCCTCAGTGAAATGTTCATGGCGCTGCAATTGACTTTTTTTCACTAAACTATTGATCACTTTGTTGCCTAATTGATCATTGACTCTCGTGCATGAGTGATATGCACTCACCTTTAGACTGTGACGACATCAAGCATTCAATTAAAAAAAGAGTTTTTTTTAGGCCACTTAAATGTAGCTAGCTGGGTTTTTCCTGACCTAGGATTTCTTCTTAAAGCAAAGGAAGGGATTTGAGATACAGAATTATGGTGGGAAATATTGGCCAATCATGTAAAGCCTCTATTTGAGCATGTGTTGCACTATCATGAAACCTTTCCACGACATTCTTTTCCCGCCAAATTTGGTTCTAAAGTTCACCAGTTGCCATGAATTCCATTAATCTTTGCCATGTTGATTGATGACTATCATGTTTCTTTTACATTTTTATATCTTAAAAATTTGAGTTGTGCTTTTCCATGTCTGACAAAACATTCCACTTGTTAATTGTTTAATTTGGCTCTTTTTTTAAAGACAAATGTAAGGTTTCACATTTTTGTAGAAACTTTATTACTACTCCGATGTTCTTTTTTTGCTGTCTGCTCGCGCCAACTTTAACTCTTTGCATGGTTTGTGAGTCAGCATGCCTGCTTGTCTATGTAACAAAAATGTATTTGCACAATAGAAGAAGAACACTGGAGGACGTAGAAAACCTCCCATGGCAACTCACGGCGGCACCAGGTGGTTTTTGTGCCTTTCTGGTGCGCGAACAATTCAAAAAGACTTTGTCCAAATGACTCCACTGAGAAACATTTGATATTGTTCTTAATGAATATCGTTTCCAATAGGTGATTTTAATGATTCAGCACTTATTACATGTATGGACTGTGTTGAAGAGAAACGTGCTCTGCCAAACCTCTGCTATATTCACACCTTTAAAAGACTCCCAAAGAATGTTCTCTTTCAAAGATTTTTAAACGGGCACTATTAATGGCAAGATAAAGGTTGGATATTTGGTGTGAAGGTTTGAAAAAAGGGCATCGTTTGATTGTCATACCCACCTCGGCCAGTTCTATATATAACCACTGTGGCTCAAGAGCAATTCTTGGTTTACATGTAAATGAAAAAAGTTATTTTTTGTTTGTTGTTTGTCTCTATTGATGAAAAATGTTATTTCTTTGGGACCTACGCTTTGGACATTTCATCTCTGACATCATCTATAAAATATATTTCTGAAAATACACTAATCTCCAGTGGTGTGTGTCTGCATTTTCATAGTTTTCTGTATTCTACACACTAAAGCTAGACATTTCTTAGACAAAATCAATATGGTAGATCCTCTTATCAGCTATGACATCATATAAAGGCATTCCATGTTTGTCCACAGTATCATTTGATGATTAAAGGTCTGATTATGTGACAAAATCCTAAAGAAGCTTTTCTTTTGTCAGCAGGTCTCAGTGAGCAGGTCTAAATAATCAATAGTGCTAAAGGTTTACTATGAAAGGTAATCAAGAAACACTCCATGGTTATAGCTCTGCTTCTTTTAGACTTTCCAAGTGAATTATCCATCCGGCACATGACAGTAGTCGCAGAGGTGAATGCCAGGAGTCGAGGGACATCCAAAGAGCGTGAAGTCTCAGCTGACTTCCCTTTGAGTAGGAAATCTAATTAGCAGAGCCAATATCACCAGTGTGCCTCCTGGATTCAGCCAAAGTCCGAGCAGCACATATCAGCTGACCTTGTTACCCTCCAGAAGGGACTAGGAGGAAAACCTTAAATAGACTGTTAATTAAACACACTGCTAGGATGTGGTGCTTAAGCGTCATAATTGATGTTAATTATGTGTAGCTCCAGATTGTCCCAGAGCATAAATTATCGAGAATGAGGACAAGGATGAACACATACATCACGTGTACAATATGTAGAGATGTGTAAAAATAGAAAATTGTGTAAATAAAAGAAGGTTTCATTATGTGGGAACATAGTTTTATAACATTCACAGTGCTGTAGCCTACTATATAATAAAACTGATTGTACTCAAAATATTAGACTTATTAAAATGCCCACTTATCGCATTTGTTATTCTTAATATATTAAAAAATAATAACTAATAGCTTTACAACTACAATATGACGTAAAAAACTTTTTTTAAACTATAACCTACTACATGGGCCTTTATAAGAAAGTTAAACTTTCTACACTCGTACGTCTGAAGCATTTCACTATGACCTGGATGAATGAATTCTACAGAGGCTAAAACTCTGTCCCTGTAGTGTCATATCTCAGTCGTGTGAGCCTTATGCAATTGCATCAATTGCATCATTCATATTTATTTGGGTTTTGTAAACAATCTCAATGGATATGTGTGGAGTAGAGCTGTGTCCAAAAAGGGGAGGGCTCTTCCTTTTTACCACGCACTCGCTCAGCGATTATTTCCTCTCTGCCGCCGGACGCAGTGCTGCACAGTGCAATGCCAGAGCTGCAACTTTAACACGCACATTTATCCGTTTTCGACCCTTCAGGGGGGAGACATCGCGCCACATTTTTAATTTTCACCTCTTTTCTCGGACAAATCGCACCGCCTGACATTCGGACATGCCTAACATCGTGCTTTTTAGCGGGAGCTCGCACCACGACCTGTCCCAGAAAGTGGCCGATCGGCTCGGATTGGACCTGGGGAAAGTCATCACCAAGAAATTTAGCAACCAGGAAACATGGCGAGTATATATTTTATTTACATTAGATGTTTATGCAGCTTATGTGTACGGCCTTTGAAGGGCAAGTGCTGTAGCTGCATTGGCTGCACAGTGTACATGTGGATAAGTTAGCTCAATGCTAACAATAGTTGACGGTAGAGCGGGATGAGCTCTAATGTCCACACGTGACAAGCTAGCCACATGTAAACACAGCGGGCTAACGAGCTAATGTCAGGGCCCGTATTTAGATTATGGTAATAATTTGTAATTGAGTTATTGAATTGGGTATACAGCTTTTTTATATATTTAAAATGTATACTGTTATTGAATAAACCAACGTGGCTGTTCTAGACACGAAGATAAATTATGTAACCTCTGAGTTTTTGTAGCGTACCATGCTAGGTGCTTTAAGTGTCATGGAGGAGCAGGCTTATTTTGTACAGGCGCTTTTGAGAGACTTTGGTGACCATTTTATCCAAGAATAAGCCCTACATTATTCGCAAATAGACAAAAATGTAGTGACAATCTTTGTTTTATTCAAAAACGTGTAAGTCCAGAACAATAAAAAACAGCGTTTTAAAGTGCGTTGTAAGGGTGTACTAAATTCTGCATTACATCAGAAATTAAAATGTGGCGTCTGCTGATGACGATAAAGTAGATAATGTCTCATATCAGTAACATTGCGCTGCAAACAACCCGTTGGTCCAGCCGAATTTTAATAGTGAAGACAAAAAGTATAAAAATATTCTGTACAGTGTTGTCGCCATAATGTTGTCGTTTACATTGCACCTATAAGTCAACCTTCTGACCTACATCAACCCATAGCACAATTCAGAATCAACTTAGTAGCCCACTCAAATGCCTGACCACAATATAAGTGAGGTATGGTCCTAGTTAAATCACATGCATTGAATTTGTGGTCATGGACAGCTTGCCCATTAGTTATAATAAGTTCCTGCACACTACTGACTGACTGCTTCTCCAAAAGAGCATTACACAGAACTTTTCGTGCCCCGTAGCTGCCTATCCTTTAGGTAAAGTTCTCTGGGGTCACATAGCCTTTGTTTGAACCTTTGTGTGTGCTGACCTCTTGGCTTCAGGCTGTCCTGTTTGTTTGCCAGTGATGACCCAAACTAGTACCTTGCCCTTTTGTCCTTATTGCATTAACAATACGTCACTTGGAAGACTTTTTCACTCACAGCACCTCATATTAAGTGTTGTAATTGGAAGCCAAGCACTTCACCCTATAAAGTGATCTTATGGTTCAATGAGCTATGCTTTAACTTGGTCACAGCAGGATTTTATTCCCATTAGGGGACATTCAAGGGGCCACTGACATCGTACAGAAATGCACTCTAGATAAAAGCACTACGATACAGCCTATACCACCTTTGTCATGTCCCTCCTGCTTCTTAACTCACTATTTTACAGTCTATCAAACCCTTTGTTATCAGACATGACTCTCAAGGAACACAACTGTTTGGGCGACACCAAGAACAAAACAAAGATTATTTTCTCTGCACACACTACCAACCATGTGTCTACAAAAGATCAGTGCAGGGCAGGTGGTGTTGACAAGATTAAACTGTATAAAATAGTATGAAGTTGGGCAAAATGGTTCATGGTGTTCTTTGAGATCTTGGACAATTATTCACACTTCATTTAAGGCTAAATGGGGCGTGTAACAAGACATGACTCTCAGCTTCTAAGTGAAAGTCTCATGTTTGTTCCTGTGTTGTGCCACCTGGAATATTAATGTTTTGCACCCGTAGCTGGAAATGTTTTGCTTGGGTGTCTGGAGATTGTATATGTATTGGTACCGTTATGTGTGTTTTTTGGTTGGCTCAACAATTGAGTCTTTTGGAGTGGTCAAAAAGAAACATATACAGTACGAATATGTGTTTCCTTCAGCACTGCTCAGTTTGTCCACTTTGGGCCATTGTAGAAGCTAGTAAATAGAACTATACTGCCCCTTTCCATCTGGTTTCCATTAAGCTTTACATATCGAGTTTCCAAGACAGACAATTGCAAGATGCTATTTTTGTGTGATTTTTGCATTATTTAAAGAGTATTATTTTGTATAGTGCTTCATTTTGTTCAACTATATACTACTATGTTATGTTATGTTATATCATGTTATGTTATGTTACACAGTGCACCTTTATTACGTGCGAGTTCTCTCTATGGACCACTAAATACATCAGGTGATCACGTGACCAAAGAAGAGGAATGTTTCACACATGTGCTGCTTGCTTTGAGCTAAGGGTCTGTGTTGGTGCAATTATTGTAAAACTTGTAAAAGTTTGTACACCCCATATAAACCCTATACATATTCTTGGAATATTAAAAAGGTGGTGATGCTCGTTTGAATAGAGACTAAACTGATGTGTCAATTAGGGCTTGCTAAGACTTGTTTTTTGCATTCTTATCTGTAGGGTTGCTCAATTTCAGAAACATGTGACAGGCAATAACAATTATGGCCATGACTATTAGAATGCCCTTCTTTGTAAGTCATAGTTTAATTGATTTAAAATATATAAAGATGAGATGTAAGGCTAAAAGCTTGTCTTTCAAAGCTTGAGTTAAATTAATATTAATCAAAATAATAACAATGACTCAGCGTCTAGGTTGGAACTAAACCAAAACTAAATAGGACTGAAGCAGGGCTAAACTATGGCTTAACAATGTACTAGCTTTTTGAAATTCAAACTGCTAAATTTACAGTATATTGTGTAAGCTTAAAGATATGATTTCACCCAAGTAAATACTTTTAAATTGCTTAAATATTTCAAATATATGATCACATAAAGGTTGTATTTTTTCCAACAGTGTCGAAATTGGGGAAAGTGTCCGTGGCGAGGACGTGTATATCGTGCAGAGCGGTTGTGGTGAAATCAACGACAACCTCATGGAGCTATTGATCATGATCAATGCCTGCAAGATTGCCTCGTCGTCCCGTGTCACTGCCGTCATCCCCTGCTTCCCATATGCCCGGCAGGACAAAAAAGATAAGGTACACTCAACCAGAAACACTTAAAAGAAAATGCTTAATCTTAGAATTGTGCATTAAAGCCAAGACACATTTGTAATTTGACCTGCTCTCAGAAATTGACGTGACATTCCAGTAGCAAGCAAGACCAGCTGGTTTATGCAGTGCTTATCTCGTAAATGATTATCCTGAGTCACCTGTGGTTGAGGTAACAGCAGTCATATCCATATAAAGCAGTTGTAGCTGATTAGTGTTATTGTAGGCTACAGTAATTTGTCTGCTATTTTTATGTTAAATCTCTCAGTGGCTGTTGATTTCTGTGTGTGCTCACGTGAGGCAGTAAAATGGGTTAAAGCTCTCAACTGCATTCACACTCTGACCTCAAGGTTACACCGAGATAAAAATGTCCCTTTTTAAAGTGTGGTTCGTGTCCTTGCTTACCATTGACATTCACTGTGAAAACTCAATCACAAGTTAATGGAATTATGATACTATTTTATAATCTACTGCATAATGATTTTAACTGTGCTGCTGCAGTTTGTAACTTCCCAGCTCCGGTCTGAGTTTGGCATTTTGCATATTCTCAGGGCGTTCGAAGTGTGTTTTGTCAACACATCCTGAAACCAAGGTCTGCTGTGTGTACAAGCATTTGACTTTCACTGTTCACCAGAAAAACCTAGATAGTAGCTGACATTTGACGCAGTTTTGAAAAATGTCCTGCTTAGCCTCAGCAGTTTAAATGTATCTAAATCATCAGCTGTGTCATAATTTAAATGAAGAATTTCCCATTGACCTCCAGCACCTGTGTTTTGATGCTTGTCTCAGAGTCGGGCTCCCATTTCAGCCAAACTGGTGGCCAACATGCTGTCTGTAGCCGGTGCCGACCACATCATCACTATGGACCTCCACGCCTCACAAATCCAGGTGGGTTCAGTAGAAGTTTTTAGTCAGTCATAACTTGAGTCAAATATTTGATTAAAGCTAAATATTAATTAAAACTAAATAGAGCAATTTATAGTTATGTCTGAAGGTTGAACTCGGTTAAACATTCTAAAACCAAAAATTGGTCTGAATTATGACAAGTTTGTTCTCATTATTCAGCTTGCATATATGATTTGCATGTCTTGTATTTTCTTACTTTTTGAAGGGCTTTTTCGACATTGCTGTGGATAACCTGTATGCAGAACCTGCTGTTCTGCAGTGGATAAAGGAGAATATTCCAGAATGGAAAAATTGTATAATTGTTTCTCCAGATGCTGGAGGCGCCAAACGGTAAAATACTAATATTTTAATAATACAAAGAAGGAAAAAAATGTGTCTGCTGTGACTGGGTTAACTCTGCTCCTCCTTTTGCAGTGTAACTTCCATTGCAGACCGTCTCAATGTGGACTTTGCTCTCATTCACAAAGAGAGGAAAAAGGCCAATGAAGTGGACCGCATGGTTCTGGTCGGTGACGTCAAGGATCGTGTGGCCATCCTGGTGGACGACATGGCTGACACCTGTGGCACTATCTGCCACGCTGCAGACAAGTCAGTGTCACTCTGTATAAACTTAGTCAGTTATTAGATCTATGCACACCTCTTACTGAACTGATTTGTTTTTAATCAGGCTAATTGATGCTGGAGCAGTGAAGGTCTACGCCATCCTCACACATGGAATCTTCTCAGGTCCCGCCATTTCTCGTATTAACAATGCTCCATTTGAGGCTGTGGTCGTAACCAACACAATACCACAGGAGGAGAAGATGAAGGCGTGCCCCAAAATCCAGGTAATGTTTATCAAACAGTCCAGAGTATATATTAATAGTTATGAGCTGCAGTCATTTTAAATCATATAAATATCATGAAGCTTTATTTGTCTGTTTGTTTTAGGTAATTGACATCTCCATGATTCTGGCCGAAGCCATCAGGAGAACCCACAACGGCGAGTCCGTGTCCTACCTCTTCAGCCACGTTCCTTTGTAAAGTAACAGAAAGGGTACAAGCAAGCAGCCGTAGCCCTCTGTCCTGTCAGGCTGCTGGCACTTTGAAAGCCACTTATCCTCCTCAAAGGCTCCTAAAGGCCTGATGCTTCATGGCCAAACATGTGACTTTGAAAAGGTCACACCCACACTTCGTCTTTGACCTTTCCACCCTGGAACAGAGTAAAATATCACTTTCTTCTGAAGACCAAGTTTGTATTTATGAATTCACTCTTTTTGTACTATTTTCTCTTATTCAGCATCATCCTTGCTGATTTGGCCTTCACTTTAACCAAAGGCTCTATTTTGTTTTATTTGTACTGACCTCACATATGAACCATTCCATTGTATGATGTTTGAAAAAATTAGATTCTTTCCAAATTAAAAAAAATGCTAAAATGTGAATGTGCACCTTTCCCCCTAAGGTTTGCTTAGCGGCTATCAAAGTATTAAAATATTAGAGTTGTATACTAACCCTAATAAGCTACAGTTATATCTTGAATGTTTATGCCTTCCTTGCTTCTTATTAGGCCCCGTTTGGTTTATTAACACTTGCATAAAGAATTGGAACCGATCCACGTAATATTGAGCCCAACCAGAGTCGTCAGATTATGTCTCCTAACACAAAGCTGCTAATAGTCATGCTTCTCACTTAGATTTTCTTCTGACATCCCTAACAAACAGAATTTTCTACTTTGGTTGTGCTTTCGAACCCATGGGCAGGTTTATAGTTGATTGTTGAGTATGAAGTTGTAGTGGGTGCTCTATCCACATTCCAAAAGGTCATTCAAACTAATTGAGCCTGAACTTTAGCTTCAAGTGTTAAAATTATACACTTGTGATTTTAGCTAAAGTCAATTGATGTAATTGTCACAGTTGTAACGGGTCACTTTTGTTTCAATGACACCACAGTTTGCCTGTAGGTGAAAAAAAGATGGTGGAATATCATGATTATTTTTTATATGTAACACTTAAAGCTGTTTCTTTGACAATAAAGCTTTGACAGTTGCTTACAAAGTGACTACACTGTTTTTTAATTCTTTCTGTAACAGCTTATGGCTATTGCATGTTGCCTGCTAGCACATCTAAGTGAAAGGTAATCATAGGAGCTCAGTAAATGGTAAGTGGGAAATGTAGTTTTTAATATAAATAATCTCTTCAGAGCATCACAATAATCCAACTTCATATCTTATTACATGAATAGCAAAAAATTATATTTCATTTTACAGGTTCAATGATGTAGGTTTTAGTCCATATCTATTTGCAGGCCTGTCAACGGGGGCAAAGTGGTCTAGTGTCACGGGCCACAGAGTCAGAGGGGTCCCGAAATGGTCCTCATATTTTATATTATAATGGGCCCATGCGAAGCGTTCTTGCTCCGGGCCCCAGCGAGCCTGTTTACTTGTATTGTGTATTAATCCATTTAATCCCAGTTGCCACCTGTGGTTGTGAAAAGCTTGACAAGTAGCAATGGTTTGCTTTTAAACGTTGGGGTTATTTTTTATATTTACAAAGAGGATTTTACTATTTGATATTACTTTTAACAATACCTTGTTGCTTTTCTGAGTATTGAAAAGTTGTCCAAAACTACCCTATTATCCAGTGGTGAAATGTAACAAAGTAAAAGTACTTAGTTACTTTACTACATTTTAGAGCAAGTATCTGTACTTTTTATTCCACTACATGAGTAGTGGAATAAAAAATGATTTGGTTTGAAGTACAAAGTATTTTGAGTTATAGTTTAAAATCATGTGTTTTTGTTGTACCCTCATCTTAGACACACAGTACTTAAATATAAAAGATGCAGTAAAGTAATACTCCTTTAGAAACCTCTAAAAAGACATATATATATATAAAACATTTTATATATATATATATATATATATATATATATATATATATATATATATATATATATATATATATATATATATATATATATATGACAGAAGACCTCACTGAAAGATTCAGTCTCTTTTACTGCACCAGTTTATTCATTTCATCTGGAATCAGCACAATTTTTCAGCAAAATCCCTCACATTTAACACATTCATGAGTTGTCAAGTCAGAGCAAAATACTTAAAAGTACATTTGAAAGGGAGTACTTTTACTTAAGTAGAAATTTTAAGGTGAAACTTTTTCTTGAGTAAATTTTTGCTCCTTTATCTGTATTTTTACTTAAGTACAGAATTTGAAAACTTATTCCACCGCTTCCATTATCATATGCTATGTTTTGAATATGCCTTTCTAAATATCAATAAAAATTTTAAAAAGTTTTTTTTTATAATATCCGTAGACGTGGGATTAAATATGTAAATGAGCAGTGATCATCTCACATATGCTTGTACGTAGTTGTTAAGTTTTGTATTTAAAGATACTGTAAGCAGCATGTGCTCCTGCTGGTTTAAAAACAGTACTGCAGTCTAAATCAAGACAGTGGTCTCTTTTCTGATTAAACAATTAGCAATGCAGTTTTAGAACAAAAACAAAAAATGTAAACAAAAACAACTTGGACATTATTTAAAACATATTTTTAATTGTTAATAACTCGACTGTGCCATTGTTATCAGTAAAACTATTATTTGATTTAAACATGTTTACGTCATATTTGAGGACACATGGGTAATTTTTATGAAATATAAAAAATATATACTGCTCATAGCACCTTTAAAATGTCTCCTTCCCAAGGGAATTCTTCAGTAGGTCTGTTTCAATTGTGTCCGCCAGAGGGAGGTCTTTGGTTAAGAATGTTCAGCTAAAGTAGCATCACGCTAATGAGAAAATCACAGGCTAGTTATTAGCCAGGACACAACTTTAACTAATTAAATAGCCTTGTTTGGCAAATAAGCTGTGGTCGTAAACTCAAGCTTCACAATATAGACAAAAATATATATTGTGTGTCATTTTGGTTTACAGTGGCGAGAAAATACCTCAGACTTCGGACTTAAGGGCGCATCCAAAAAACAGAAACACGTTGAAGTAGTTTCTGTGCAGTGTGCGTGCCTCCCCGCCAGAGGGCGCTCCGTGGGACACTGGTGATGTCATGCGTCATTAGCATATCCCTGGCTATATCTAATGCGCGCAGTTGGACGCGCAACTATTGCTGCAACGCGCTGACCAGAAACGTTTCCAGCCACCAGACAACACTCTGGTAAGCCATCTTCACTAAATAACCTCTTTGTTCGTTGTTATGTTCACTCAGGAGTTAGCAAATTAACACAACAAACACAAATAGAGTCATAATGCGTTGCCTAGAGTGAACAAATTAGTGTTTCTTTCTTCTATAGAGGACGTATGGTTGCATTTTGAAGTCCTATACATGGGAGCGATGTGGCATGAGGTCCTGGCTTTGTCCTGACACATACACACATGTCCAAGAGCCCTTTCCTTTGTTGCTGTGGAGCTGCATGCGCCTGGTCCCGTTATATTGTAATGATGCCTTCACGCCTCCACTGTGCTTTGTCTGAGCACGCTGCGTGGAAATGTAGGCGTTTTTCTTTGGTGATTTTTTGTTGTACAGTTGAACTTGGATTTTTTTTAAGAGAAGCTTGATGAATGGGCAAAATCTGGGCGGTGGTTCCTTCACGGTGCGCCCCAAGGGGAGAAGTACGTGACAAGTGAATTTTGCGGATGTTCTAAACTGCGCGTGTTGTGAACAGTAGATACTTCCCTAATAATAATACTTCAATAATTTATAGTTATTTTATGTGATTTTTCATCATCTACAAACATTTAACACCAAGTAGCCCCTCTTTTTGTGTGTCATGGCTATTTCTCAGCATGGGAACTCCCATTGTTATGTAAATGTCTGCCTTTGGACTGGCTTTATTGTCTGTGTAGTGCGTCCCCAGTGTGCAGCATCCCAGGGTAAATGTGTTGGATAACGGCAGGGATGGCAGGGCAATGAGGCTGAGTAGAGCTGCAGGCGAACAAAAGGCACGAGAGGGAAAAGTGTTGCGCATGTAGTAGAAGTAGATGTGTGGCCAGCGTGATTTCAGACAACGCCCAGCCCACTGTTGTGCTGTAAAAATCAAGAGTAGCCTCAGAAATACTCATTACGCAATCAATGTTTATATAATGTGCCCTGGTTATTGTGTTATAGGACTTGAATTCACTGTTTGGTGTTATTTTACAGACTAATCGCAACCATGTGCGACAAGCCCGACATATCTGAGGTGACCACCTTTGACAAGACAAAGCTGAAGAAGACGGAGACGCAGGAGAAGAATCCACTGCCTTCAAAAGAAAGTAAGCTCAGATTCCTGCAGGCGTTTGGGGGTAGAGGGCGGGGGCTTGAGTGTAGCATCACATTCCTTACACCTTTCTCTCTCTCTTCTCTCTCCACAGCCATTGAACAAGAGAAGCAGGCGTCGTCATGAAGCCTGTACCCTCCCATCATGCACTGTACACCCCCTTCCTCCCGCATTGCCTTGTTTTCAGTCACTTCTTTTAGCTGTATAACTTTGTAATCAAAATTATGAAATGACAACAATAACCAAGCTGCACACAGCGTGCGGACGGATGGCGCCTCCGTTTTGGGCAGTTGGTACGTGCCCCTCGACGAACACCGACACCCGTCGAGGATGGTTCATCTGAGATGGGGGAGGGGAACGGCACAAGATGGTCCTAAAGGTGTATGTCTCTCATTTGACGCACAGCAGAGAGTCTCCTGAGTGACGGGGCGTGGCCTGCATCCCAGGAAGCACATCATCGTCTCACCACCTCCAACACCAAAACCCCAACTTCCTGTGTAGCTGCTTTCGCGCCATAAGCTGACGCGTCAAGCTTTTTATTGTTTTTTTGTCTTCTAATTTTCGGAAAATGCACAACTTTTTATGTACGCTGGCCAAAATGTAAATGCCCCCAAAAAAATGTGTGTCACTATGTTTCTGTTTTTTGTTTTTTTTACACAAGGATAAAACTAATTGTGACAGATTCCACCTAGATCTGGGAGATACTCAAGAGGACCTTATTTAGAGTTAAATAGTGTTGGCCCTGCTTCTGAACAATTCGGGATAGCTTTTGTGTTACGCAGTCTGTTTCTGAATTGTCTCAAATGTGGAAAAAGAAAAAAAAACTGGCAATTGAATCCATGTGTATGCCTGATTTCAACTCTAGATCAAAATCTTTTGGAGTTTTGTAAATTCCCAGCAGTCATGTTACTCTGCCACAAATCATTACCAGAAATGAAAAAAAACGTGAAATGTTGTAATAAAAAGAATTTGTTACTAAAAAACTTGTAAATGTTTTATTTGGCAATGCACCACAAATGCAAATGTCAAGTGCACCATATCTGAAGGCACTTTTTAGTTTGCACTTTGTAGCTACTTTTCAGCCTCTCTCCTAATAATCCAAAAGCATTATACTGACTGTGCAATATTAAAAGGCTCTCTGTGCAGAAGCTTGGCAGGGATTTTACTTGAAGCGGAAGCATTTTTTTTTTTTTTTTTTTTTGGTGCTAGAGCCAGAAATAAGGAAATGAAAGCAGCTTGTTAGAGCACCTGTCATAGGGGTCTTAAGCTGAAGAAGTTGTCAACAGTTCTGTCAGCAAAGCACACTTAAAACTCAGAGATTGCTGCACAGAATAAATCATTCATGATGTAGAGTTGTTAGGTACTTGGTTTAACATTAACAGAACGTTCACACATAACTCAAGTGTGTAAAAGTCCAAAAATAAGCTGCAACACATTCATCAAACCATTTCCTCAGCCAGTTTGATGCATGGGTGAGCAGTGGCTTATGGGCCGGCGTGCCCTGACCTAGAGAACAAGGTCTAGCCTCAGCGAGAGATTTACTCAGCCCTTCGTCCTAAAGTGCCTCTGGCCTAAATTAGCCTCCACCTACAGAGATTAAATGGCATTAGCATGACATGGCTAGCATGTCTTGCAAGCACAAACATTTTAAACATTATACCACTTTAATGTAGCTAAATGTGGCAAATTTATTAGCTATTAAATTGAAAATCAAAAAGTGAAAAGATGCCGTTTTGGAGATATTTGCTACATATAGCTAGTCCTGAGTAGGTCCTGTGCGCTTTGTCAGTGTCAAGAAATGAAAGCTAGATTTTAGTCTTGCCAAATATATAATAGTACAATAGGCGGATGATGGTTTTGTATAAAAGTTGCATGTCTTTGAAGGTGTGTCTTCCTTTGGTGCATTTTGCTCACTGTGGCTACGTAACAGTCTTGTCCATGTCGGTGTAAGTGGATTGGTGTTAAGTCAGTTGCTCTTAATAAGGCATTAATCTGTATTAAGGAGGAGGGGTAGAAGTGGAGGTTAGTGGGCTAACTAGCACACAGTGACGAGCACCAAGCACATGGACCACATCCTCTTTGCAGATGGGATTAAGGCCTCCCATGTGTCTTTACCCCCCTGAGCTAATGCTAATGCATCATGGGAAAGTGATAGGGTGGAGTTACTGCTGTAAATATATTCGTGTAAGCAAGAGGAGGAGGGGGTCCGATGTGTCAGCACCCAGTCTGATGGGATCCTACGGGCTGTCCTGCCTGGTAACCCATAGCAACAGCTGCTGCTGAGTCACTTCCTGGGGATGGGTGGGCGGAGACGCTCTCCTTCATTGTTAATGCTGTTGTGTGAAGGTTTTGAGTGCTATGCTACGTATACTCTCAAATCTGTGAACAGTATATATATTTGGACACTTTTCAAGTGAAGACACATGTTTGTTATGATTTGTTTATGCAAGATGGTTGTGACATTCACGCATCAAAGCGCCTCTAACTAAACAAAGGAATCTGACACTGACAGATGTCTTTATTCTCTTGAGGGGGTCTTTCAAAATCATATATTTATTAGAACATAATATGACACAAAATTCACCCACAGGAGACCGCAATCAAGTATACCCTTTGTGCCAGTCCAAAGCCTGGATAAATGAAGAAGGCAGGGCATCCAGCCAAATACAAAATATAAATCAAATTAATAAAAGCAATACAGTAGATTATTTTGGATTGTTTACAGCTTTTCGGAAAAAAAATTCTCTGGAAAAATTCTCAGACTGCGGCAGAATGTTATGAAAATATGATGCACTAAAATCATAAAGCCAAATACTAGAATATAACTGTATATTATGACATTTAGGAATGCAGAATCCATGTATAGCTATAGAAATGTAAACATCAGATTTTAAATAAGACCAAAACTGAAATATATTGTCATGTAGACAGTGTCAGTGTCTCGATGAAGCTAATTCTTGTCTTTGTGAGCTGTCGTTTTATCTTAACACACTGGTTCCTCAGAGCTGACTGTCTAAGTTAATTATCTTTCTTTGACTGGGTCTGCGGTGGATTTCCATGGCAACCACCCACCCAGGGGCAACGTTCAGTGCTGCAAGCAACCTGGCCATTATCTGTTATACACTCTTTGCCATGTCTACTTTGTCTTTGGCAACGCAGACTCACTATTGTGGCTAAACACAAAGTCATGTTTGTTAGCGGCATTCTTGACTTCTTTTTCGAGCTTCCTGTTCCAAACCATATTGCAGCTCTTTGTCTGCGGTCTCATTGTCGACTGCTGCTATTTGAGTACATTACAAGATAGCTGTGATTAAATGAGATGTATGTGCCACATTTGTTCCCAGACACAACTGTTCCCCTCTGGTGTTTTCACAGCGACATATGGCATGCCAAGAGCGGACATGTTTTAAGTTAAGGGCCATGTGTGTAATGCTGTATAGTCATCAAAGCCTTCAGGGATCGCTAAATCATTATTGTCATGTGATGAAAATGAAAACCAATTCCTCAACTGCAATATTAGGTTGAAAATGATTGATATTACTCAGATGCGCACATCCATACATTTGTTCATCAGTATAGGTAGGTATTGCATAATCGTATTACATAACAATATGTAAGAGATGGCTTTTTCTGTGCTGCATTAGCAAAATAAAAATAGTTTGATGGTTTGTCTTTCTGCCTACACATTTCCTCTTCTTTAACCCACTTTAGCTCTGTATTGTAACCTTTTACTAGCCTATTCTTCTGTGCAATGTTTTATTAAGAACGGGTGCAGAGGGTTACACTTGAGAAAATGCATCACAATTGGAAAACAAGAGATATGTGCATTGTCTATTGTACTACTCAGGTCAGTATAGTCGAGGCATGGTCTACTTAAAGTATTATATTTTGAGCAGATGTAACCCCTACACAGTGTCTTCAAAGCTATTAATTGCACTAGTTCCTGTGTGCTTTGTGTTAAACAGCTGTATGGAGGCTGAGTGTATACCATCAAAGTAATGCATAAACTCAGGCGGCTTGTTAAAACTCAGTGAGACTTGGCGGGCGTGGTCAGAGCAGGTTTTCCAGCAGCAGGAGCAGCTCTGTCTATAGCATTTGGTTGATTATCCCAGACATGCTCTATTAAACTGGCCCCAGGTGGAACCCCGATCAATGGTGTCTAAACACAGCTCCCCGTGGCTTATAAATGCATCAAGCCCTAGCCCTGCACGCAATCAATGAGGCCTCCCAGACACCACAGCAGACTGTCACATTGACTTGTGGCTTGATGAGCTGTTGGTGGAGATGCCAAATGTGAGTGGAGGATGCATGTGCAGGGCCATGTGCAGCTTCATGTGGCTGTGAGTCACCTTGGTGCATCGACGAGGTGTAAACACAGCCTCCCTCTCAGTGGACGCTCTCCTCAGGGCTTATAGGCAGCGACAGTTCTGACATTTCCTCTGCGCAGAGAGGCCGAAGGTGCGACGCTTCAGACCAGGCGCTTCCTTCATTGCTGAAGGCACAAACTGGACCACTTCTCATAACATTTGAGGATGTTGAAGATGCTCTAGAAGTACAACACATAGAATCACACAGTGGTTTATCTTTTATGAAAACATCCAGCACAACACACAGTAAGATATTTTTGATGGATGCAGAATCCGCATGACAGCTGCTGATGTGCCCTTGCCAATTCATTGAGTCTGGCAAAAATCACACTATTATTACTAGTATTACAGCAGGAGGCTGCAGCACATTCATAATTAAATATTAATTAATTTGATATTAAATTATTTTTTTGTATATTTCATAAAAATTACCCACATGTGCCAAGATATGATGTAAACATGTTTAAATCAAATTATAGTTTTGCTGATAACAGTGGTTCAGTTGAGGTATTGTCAGGATCCCTGTCTTTTCCCTTTGTTTCTCTGTCTTGTCTCCCCCTCCCTCCTAGGTCTCTCTGTGTTTGTCTGGAGCTGGGCGGAGATTTTGGTGTTCCTGGTCTGCCTCTACCACAAGCCTCACCTTCTACTCACCTGCAGCTAATTCTCCAATAGAGACCTGGTGACCTGGTGAATTTCTCTACATACTGCCAGATTGTCAGTTTGCCCACTGTGGTATAGTTACTGCTTGGCTCAATATTATTTTTGCATTTTTTTAACCATGTATTCAGTTTACCTTTGTTTCTTTTTTTTCTTTTTTCTTTTTGGATTCTTCTAAAACTGCACTGCTAATTGTCCAATCAGAAAAGAGACCACTGTTTTGATTTAGACTGCAGTACTTTTTTTCAAACCAGTACAGTTCATGCTGCTTACAGTACCTTTAATGTGTTAAACCTCACAAAATGTCCCTGTTTATGATTAAATGTTGACTCACTGAAAAAAAAAAAAATCTACTTCTAATTTCTTACTTTGCTATATATTAAGAAGGCTATGCTAAAAGAACAGTAACTGTTTAGCATTCAAGCTAGCAATACAGGAGTTTATTACTTATTCAAAGCAGCTAATGCTAACATTGAACATTTTAAGCTAATGTGCTAAACACGCTGTAAACAGCAGTATCTTTTACTTTACCTGATAAAGATTTTCAGTCAAATCTGGGATAGTATAAAGATTCTGTGCAACCTAACATAGATCTGCTATGGTGAATTTAGCTAAATCACAGCTACAGTGGCCCAGAAGGCACAATAAAATCTACAAGACGCAATACAAATTCATCTGCAATTGAAGTAAGATATTTATAAGTTAATCTCTCAAGTTTCCAAATGTTGTTTTGATAAACTTTTTTTATTGAAACTTCTAGGCCTCCATTGGAAACAAGATACACATTTTAGAGTTGAAAAAGACTCTCCAGAAACAATATCATTGCCTTTACAAAGGAGATACTGAGGCCAAGTTGTTTGCTAAAATAATGTTGATTAAGAGTGTTAATTGCCCCGGCAGGCCCCAGAGTGATCTCCTTAATTACAGCCCCTTGTTAATAACATGCTTTGTCATGTCGAGCCCTTAATAGAGCCAGATTAATCAACATGAGACCAGCAAAAAGCAGAGGACCAGAAAACTACCCCTTAGGCTCCACACAAGCACCCACCTTGTTCAAAATGTTACAAACCTGCTCCTGTCACCTTTGACCTCTGGGGGCTGTAAAGAGAAGAGAGATATCAGGTTGGAAAAAATGTCTTATGCACATTCTTGGTATCACTTCATATACAGCCAGGGAGTATAAATCTGCAGAATGAGTGGACAGATAAAATTCCTGCATTGCTCAGTACAACATGTACAGTTTTTGATATTCAGGTGAAATGCCCAAGGGCATGTTTTTAATCCTTGCTTTGTGATTGATGAGCATGTTAAAGTGTTCAGACTTGCTCTGCAGACGCCTGTGTTGAAAATGGCATGCAATACATTCATGCATGTATTTAGAACACCTTTTAAATCTTCTGCAACAATGTCAGTGTTCAAGTTTGTGTTTACGTAGGCTGTGCATTTTTATGATATTTAAAAAGAATTGTAATTTTTAAAAGAATTATAATGAAAATGAAGAAATGGTGGTGCACATTAGAAAATCTTTTTGAATTGTTCCACCTATGAGGAAATTTTACCAGCTTCTATTTCGGTGTTATAAATTTAATAATATCTTAAAACATGTTAAAGGTAAGGTTTGTAAACAGTGGATATTGTGTAGAAAAAAAGGTAAATTTAGGTCCCCAGCTAATGCTAACATGCTAATTCATTGGTCAAGGCATCATTACTTGGTGTTATGATACAAGAGTTGAGTCGCTAGAGCTAGCATATGACTTAAGGTAGGTTTATGTGATGGAAAATGATTTTCTAACATTTTTGTAAGCCTAGCCTGTCAACTAGCAAAGTGACAAAAGTTATCAATGTTATTAGCAGTGGCTGGCCAGATTAGTTAGCTCCTGCCTTAGTTTAGTTAGCCATGTTGAAATGTGGAGTCATTTTCCTATTGCCTACCTTACCATTTTATGCTTGATATTGAAATGAAGGTTTATCTGTAGGCTATTAGTGCATGCATGCAGGGTTTGTACAGTCATGGAAAACCTGGAAAAGTCATATTTTGGTGTAAAGTTTTGGAAAAGTTTTGAAAATTTAAACAGTCTGAGTAACATTGGGCCACTCCTAGTTAAACCTGTGCCAGCTAGAATACGGTAAATATGTGTTCAGTAGAAACGCAGTCTTCTTGGCCTCTTCTTGTTCTCACTGCAGGAAAAAAAAAATATATATATAAATATATTTTGTCAGAATATTTGAACTAATTTTATTTTTTTTTTTTTGCTGGTCTCTGGCTCTTGGGTAATGCATTAAAACAGCATAGATGACTAGTTTATATCTAATATAGCATAATTATCTTTTAATCACCGGTGTGTAGGCTATAAGTCAGTAAAATTAGTGGAATAATATATTTCTGGAGGAAGAGCCCCAACTGTTTTGTTTTTTTTTCTTCACCTGACTAATTTCCAAATTTAACAAATGAAATTGCAGTAAAAGTATGTTTCCAATGTACCACCTTGGACATTTTGAACACTATTTAAACATGTGTTAGTCATTTTTCAGGTCTTATTGTCAAATGTTTTCAAAAGTTTTGGAAAAGTCATGGAAAATTCTTTGCAAAAAAGTGTATGAACCCTGTGCATGCCACTTTTATATCTTGTGTTGACATGAGCAAACCCATAGTTCAGTATTTAATTTGCAGCCATTGAAGCCTGTAAAAGTCCTCTCCTTGCTGTCTGTACGTTCATTATCTGTATTTTGGGCCCAGAGGTTATTAGCAGCATTATCTCGCTGCACCTCATCTACTGTTTGTCTTGGGGCCATCAATAAAAGCAGTTATATCATATGGAGGATGTGACATGAGACTTGGAAGAGTTGCTCAAACATTGTTGCTCAAAGGCTTCATTGTGCAACACCTCAGTAAGATCTGAATACACTCAGGACACTATGGCCATAGGCTTAAATGAATCATGTGCTAAATGGTGTGAGTTGCAAAAGGTCATGCACAGAAAACTCTGGGGAAATTAATCCACTTCAATTAATGTGTTTTGAGGCAAGCATTTATGGCTCTGATTTGATCTCTAGAGTCCAGGTCTGCACCACGCCCAATGCACTTCACCTCCTACACCAGATATAGCTGTTTGACACTATGTTTATTTCTTCATTTTCCGTAGGCAAGGTCGGTCCGAGCTGCGATAACGCCTGTTGGCACCATGTGAGTCACACTGGACCAAGGTTAATGCACAACTATGTCAACAACAGCATCGGTACAGTGCAAGGTGAGAAAACAGGAAAAGAGCGATCCCAGCCATTCAGGTTGAGTAGTACTGAGAACTCATATGTCCTAAAGGTTTGGATTTGGTTAAATGTCTACAAAAACACACCAGTTACTTAGGATGTAAAAATCAGCCTACAGGGTAAAGAGTTGGATCATTTTTAATAAGACATTTTCAGTCTTCTTGTGCAGGCAGCTTTTGCAATATCAGACCATCAGCAGTGGAGGAATATGGCACTTCTTTCTGGCAAAAGCTGGATCAAGTTTGAATCCTGCCAGATGAACCTTGCTGAAATCTTGCACAAAGACAAGCAGATGAAAAACACAGAGCACTGAGGAGGTAAAATGTTTCATTAGTGTAGTGGTGCAGGCCCATCTTGATTTTAGAATAAAAATTGGCACCATGATTGTTTTTGGTTGCACTGTAATAATAGGTTTACATGTACTGTATTGGTTTTGTCAGTACAGGTAAGTTTCCACTGCCGCCTCCCAAAAAGCACAGTTTTGTTCTACTTTGGTAACATCTTCTGGTGATGTCTGTGTGGTCCACTGTTGGTTGATTGGATAACAGAGAATTTTTACTTGTGCAAAAACAAAAGAAATAATACAAAAGAGTAGGGGGATGTCTGGGTGTCCCTGCTTAGACTGCTGCCCCCATGACCCGGCCTTGGATAAAGCAGAAGAAGATGGATGGATACTCCCTTACAGGGTTGTTACATCAAATCAATCGCACAGTGATTTGGCAAGTTTTAACACCAGCAGCCCTTCCTGTGACTGGAGTAGGCATGTGGGTGAACAGTCTTGCTCTTTTGCCATTCTGTCGCCCCCATATAGAACTTAATTTGGTCCAGTGTTAAAAAGTAACTGTAAATACAAACTGGATTAAGATGTTTGTCAGCTTATCAAATTAAACTCAGAATTTTCTGTCAGACCAAAGTCCACACCTTTGTGTAAGAATGGAATAGTCACTTAAATGCATTTGTTTTACACCACCATTTAGATTCGAGAGTAAATAGTAACTGTAACAATAACAGTAAAATTAGTTATGCTACAGGGAATGAATAGTGTTGCTGGCACACAATAACATCCCTCTTTACTATTTGCTATTTTTGGTCTCCTGTTATTAATCGACTAGAGACTCAGGCAGCACACACACACTCTTTGATGAACACCAGGAGGGTTTTAAAAGCAAACATTGGCACATTTTCTTCTTGTTAGCAGAAAGTTGAGCCTTTCGGTAAGATTTATAGACGCTTTTATCCTGCATAGGTGTTTGTGCTTGTATTTGTGATGATGTCATTGCTCTTAAAGCCTCATGCTGTTTGTTGGTAGTGAACTCTTAAGTTAAACTATCCCCACTATTGTTTGACAAGGAAATGCCTAAAACGCGTCAAGTTTCCTTTATTTATTTTGACAATGGACACTCTTGTCAAAGATTAGCAGAGTTCTTGGCGCATGTGTCATTCAAATTCGAGGTCAGTTCAGTGTTTGTGCAGTCAAGGCCACCAAACTTGAGCATACCATCTCTAGGCACATGAGAAATTCTCCGCCACATGTTGTTTTGTCTAAAGGAAGTGAATACACTCATTAACAATTGGACCAAACACAACTATTATTGTAGGGCCATAAAAAGAGACATTCAATATTTTCCCCAACACTGGCTTGTGAATGTGATTATTAAACAGTAGTTCCAGAGGAGGTGGTAAACAATTTACAATTTATTTTAAACCTGACCTGAAGTAATGCAGTTTTTGCCTTTAGTTACCTAGTTACTATAATCCATCAAAAAGTCTAAATAAGTGGCAGATCAGAAAAGATTGTTGTCAGTGTAAACAGTTCATAAAAATCATTTTATAGCCCCATGGAACTCACGGGACAGAGATGATCCTGGGCAATAAGAAACTTCCAGAGAAGCCTTGTTATTAACGGACTGAACTGTAGATAACAGATAACGTGATCAACTGACTCGTACGACTATCTTTATAATAGCAATAATAATCAACAAAGGGGTCATGTTTATCCCATACTTTGAACTGATGTCATAGTGGCAGTCCTATTATTTACTTTGGATTCTCCTGCCTTAATTCACTATACCCATTTATTTTTATAGTAAATGGTTATTCAAGTGTTATAGTGGATTATGGCTTTGACAAACCAATACAGTTTGTTAGAAACTGTTGACCATAACCAAGATGCAGTTTTTGCTGCTTTATTTGCTCCAAAATAGTTGCTAGAGCTTGGAGGTAATTTGGAGTATCAACTCATAAGACCACTTTTTAAAATTTGTTGTCTTGACGTGAAGGTTTTAGCTTGGCCCTCAAAAGCAATATAAACATTATTATGCGATTGTAAGAAAACTGGCATCTATCTCATTCTCCCTGGACTTGGACTGTTCCCTGGGATCCTCATACACTGGCCTTGGTCTTGACTGAGTCTTGCTCTAACATTTAGTCATTTATCAATTTGGTCAGGGCTGATTACTTCATAAAACTGACTGAGCTCTAGATAATGTTTTATAAACATGTGGTCTTTGTCCAACTGCATGATGCCAAAGGTCAAGAGTACAACCCCCAAACCCACAATACATTCCTGTGCTGTTCCAAGTGGCTCATGGGTATTTACCCTACGTGTAGGACTAAGCTCAGATTGCTCCCAAATCTGCTGGTCTTCCTCTGCCTATTCACCAGCGCAGCAGGCTTGTTTTTAAATGAATTGAGTCCTTTGTGTGCGTCCAAATAGAGAAGTCTGGACACTTCCTCTCACACTGCAGTTATTATTACTGCTCCTCGCTGCTTTCAGACGTTTAAGATTAAAACTTGAGTCTCTGAGATTTAAATGTCAAAAGATATTTGCATTTACTGTACAAGTCACTCATGAATCAGCAGCACTTGCATGTTTTTTTTCCTGGCATACCCTTTTTACTTTTCAAAAATTTAACATTTCTGTAAACATCCACAGCCCTACATTTCCAGACAGTACAAGACTATGCAACATCAACAATGGCGTCTAAGGCCCAATTTAGATCTGGCAGTAACATCAGACCATGGGAATTTGCATATAATGTTGACAACCTTGTAACCAATCACATGTTACATACTGGGCATCTTTGTGTATGTGTGTTGAGCTATGCTTCCTGGCTGGCATTGAAAAACCTCTTACATCATTTCACATCAACATGGTCAAAGAAATAGAAGAAAACAATCACAAAAGTACTGTTTTAAGCCATCAAAAGCCAGTGTGATTTTACATATTCATTGTCAATAAAGAAACTATTGCAACCTCAGGAGGACAAGTCTTTCTTTTAGTTACTCCTTTTCTTCAAGGGTCACCTGCCTCTATTTTCACAGATTCCTTATGAAAATCAGATAGCTGTTTTGCATGTTTTATTTTGTATAGGTTTTATATTGGATGCCTTTCCTGAAGCAACATTCTCTATTAATCCAGGCTCGGCATAAAAAAGTATCTTTGTTTTGGACCCCTAATGTTTGGATACAGGAAGACAGTCATAGATAGAAGTCAAGTTGGATGCATGTAGGAGGATACAAACTGAAATGCATGGTCTGAAAGGAAACTGGACGATATAGGCAATAGTTTAGTTGACTGTTTTTTGTAACTTGACTACATAGAAAAGATAAGGAAGTAGCACCTCGACTTGGTGTCACAGTCCTAAAAATATATATGATAAATGACATCACCGGGTATGCAAAAAACGGCCAAAACAGCACGCAATGCACAAAAGGCTTTTAGCATTACTTATTGGGAGCCTGCAGTGACAGTCCCTGTTGTATTCCTCTAGTCAGGAGAACGGTGCTGTCTCCATGGCAACAGACGTGCTTGCCGTGTGTACGTGGCTGAAATGTTGACAGGCACCAGCGAACAATAACTGCGTCTCACCTAATGGGTTTATCCAGAGAGCGTTAATGCTGCCTCTGTTTTGGGGTCAGCAGGGTGTCACAGCTAAACGGACCAGGAAGCTCAGTATCACTGTGTAGTATAATGTGGTAGATGTGGCAGTCAGATCTTTATCCATTTACTAAAAAGTACAGTCACGTGGTATGTTTATGGTACACATGAAGCATAAAAGTCAGGCCAGACAGTGAGTCACCAATAGTCTTTAGGCTATCTAGGTCAATACTCAATCAATAAAGATAACGCGCCCCAATTTACCCAGACCTCAACATCGTAATCGTAATTATAAAAGCACAGTCAGTCATTGTCATCAGTTATCTCTGTAGATACAATTGACATCTGCATGGCTGTTGAAAACTAGTTCTTATTTTGGAAGTTCCCAGTCTGCAGATCTGGACTCTTGCACCAGGAAGTGAAGGAGGTGATTGCTCTTCCTGTTTTTCAGTCTTCGCCTCAGCTGCAGTCCTTTCTGCCAAGTTTCCCCAGCGCGGGTATCAAGGGTGAAACTGCAAAATTCGGAGGTCATGCTTAATAAATGATGGAGTTATGGAGTAGCCAAGAGTGCACAAGCCAAGATCAAGATTCGACCTAAAACTCCTACATATGCACTCTGAAAATATATGCTTTTTTGTAAATACTAAGAAAATTTGCTAAAATAAGAAGGAACTATACTTAATGTGTTGGACATGTTTTGCTCATAATAACATTGAGCTTTAAAGGTTCAGTGTATAGTTATTACAAACCGGACTCCACCCCTTATGTATTATGTGAGCACCTATGGTAGCTCTGCAGAGACATTCTGTTGTCTACATAGATAAAAATGTGTCAAATCAATGTCCACAGCCCTCATGCTAGATTGTGTGTGTGTGAAAGTCGCAGCTCTTTCATTTGTTGAACTCTATGCTTATGTTTACATGTCTCTTTTTTATTGGGCATTTTTACTGCATTAGGAAGCACTGACCAATGTAAGCTACAGACTAAATGAACACAATGCAGCTTTAAGTACTAATCTTCCTTGATTTGATGGTAGTAATCTAAAAATACATTTATAAAGTTGTGGAAATATTCTGCTGTTTACACCCAAAACACAACAAAAGTTATTCGTGCATGCTCATTTTCATCCAATCATAATAATGACATGAAAAATGAGCTATTGTTTTTGTTGAGAAACCCAAGTAGAATTATTATGAGCACTGCTATAGTCTTAGTCTGAATACAACACAACACACATGAAGTTTGTAGTTTGAAGTTTGTTTGTTTACAGCAGAGCCAGTTGCTGCAAAAACAAAAGAGGTGACAGAAGTGTACAGAAGAAGGAGGAATGTGAAATGAGACAGCGCTCCTAAACAGATGTTCATCTCTGCAGAGTCCTGTGTGGTAAATCAGTACTTGCCGCCCCATGTGCTAATTCCCCCAGTAGCTCACTTTGTGTAGCCTGTTGCTGGGTGAGTACTATCCCAGATGCCTGCGCGCCCCTCCATCTTTCATGGACCCAAACAGCCGCTGCCTGTGTCTTTGTGTCCGTTAAGGCCCTCTCCGCACATAAAAGCTTTGGTCAGACGTGTGCCTACGCTCCCTCCTCCGCCTCCACTGTCCCAATTTGACTGGACTGCTGCCCGCTCCAGTGCCAACTTATTTACTCGCTTTGTCTAAAGAACTGGCGCATGACCCAATCTGGCAACTGCCGTCACATGGGCTATTTTCCAAAACGCCACCCTCGGACTATTGTTTGTCTCTTGCCCTGGATGGCCCCTGAAAAACTGCGTGTACCCTAGAGTAGAAGCGACGCCAAGGCAGGCATGGTAACAGTCGTAGTAATGTTTTTAACAGCTTCACTGCAGAAATAGAGTGGACACACTTGGCGCAGTTCATTGGGTTTTCTAGTTGTCTCAGCATGCATTAATTAGGACAGAATTAGGATGCTGTTACTTAAAACTTTATTATTACAACTAAACAGCGGTATTTCACATTAATAACTTAAATAAACAAAATCTTATTATGAACATAGGCAATTACAAAATAGAAATATGGAAGTTTGAAAAAATCTGCTATTTATTCTTATGGTAACAATAGTATCTGGATTGTATCTGAGGATCAAGTCCTCAATAACTAATGGTTTTACAAAATTTAGGTTTCCATTTTTACCTAGCCTGGATTACATCCAAAATCTATTATTATAATAATAATAATTAATTTGATCATTGCTTATTCCAGTTGCATTTTCACTGGACAGGACCAAATTAAAGTAGCTTTTACAACATCATACAGCCAATCAAAAGTGAGGCCAGTTTTAGCTAAACAAGTAGAAATTACTGTGAAAGAACGGGATAACAGACCTGTTTTATTTCCAAAGTGAATGGGTATAAGTTTAACCAACAGTTCAGTCATAGTCACTTAAAATGAGCTATGAAAAGTAAACATCAACAGATAAATATTAATCATGATTATCCAACTGATGCTTTATAATAATGGGCTATAAACATTAGCCAAGATAAAACATCAGGCTAACCACAGACAAAATATAAGAGTCTATAATATTGTTTTGTGCCCAAAAATCAATAAGTTACTTCAGAGTTATAATTATGATCAATTTTAAAACTTAACTTTGAAGCATATTATCATGGTGACCTTATTTTCTCTTCTCTGGATAGGCACCAAAATCTTACTCTTGTGTACACATAAAGCAGTCAGAAACTTTTAAACCAAAACTTAGAAGAGAAATGGCCCTCACTTAGGCCTCAGCTCCTCAAAGTGCTCCCATCAGAATGTAAATGTTTGGATTGGCCCGTGGGGAAAACTTAAGATTTAGACAAATTGTTACACAAAGGATTCTGGTGTTGTGTGGTTGCTGCTGGTGGGAGGCATGAATTTGACGTAAGAATATTGGGAATGTCAACTGTGTCAGCCGACCGGAGCGCCCACAGAATACCAAAACAAAATATTGTTATTATCAGTATGTCTGCAAGATGGAGGCACTACACACTTTTTGCAGCCAAAATATTTACCAGTCAGGGGATCTTACTCAAACTCCTTCCTGTTTTCATTGGCTGACTCCATGAGCATTAGTGAAGTCGATATGAGAAAATTTTGGTGTTTTTTTTTTTTTTTTTGCAGGAGTGGTTGAAGAATCCCCCTTTCTGTGTTCACCCTCCCCTCTCGTCTTCTCAGAGGTCAGTGGACGGTTACTTCCCAGAAACAAGCTCACTCACTGTCTTACCATAACAGATCTCCCCAAACACAACAGCATCCATAGAGCTAGAAAAACTCAAACCATTACACACTGTGCACAAATGAATCTTTCAGACATGTTGTAAAAATAATTTGTTGCCTCTCAAAGAAGAAGTAGTAGGACGATAGTAGTTTATTGTATATTTATCTGTGTCTATATCTAGTGTGAGGAGCCGAAGTACTTCTGTTTTTGATGGTACAGATATAAAGAAGGCTGTGGGAAAACTATCACACAGTATTGTAAGCAGGACAGTTTGCTAATGCTAAATAATATTTTCAGTGATAAGAATTTGTACTATGATGTGTTGCTTATGGATGATATTGAATTACTGCTAGCTCCAGGTTTCTGACGTAGTTGTATAAGTATAAAATTCTCAGACTGATACGGTTTGCTATTTGAGATGTTACTATGCCATTTACATTGCTTTAGGTTTATAGTGCTGCTGTTTATTTAATAAAGGAGGGATGCTAACATTAGGGTCTGTCAATTTGAGGATAGAACATTTTTACTTGCGCAAAAATAAGAATTGTGTTTATCTTCTAATGGCTTGTCTTTTTAAGGCCCTTGGGAAAATACATTATGTCCTTAATGTTAGTGGCAAGGGCCATGTGCAGCAGTAGGATCTGGGCATTGCGTATATATAAAGTAGAACATTTCACTTCTCTTTTCATCATCATTTTCATAACTGATTTTATACTGCAGATTTATATTATTGTCTTCTCATACAAATATGGATTGCTAAATATTTATGGTTTACTGAAAGAAGACGTTGTAGGAACAGAGTCATGTGAACTCGCACAAATACACACCACTAGCAAAGAAAAAAAAAACAAAAAAAAAACTTCCATAAATGAGTTCTGTTGTCGCCTATGCAGATATCTTTGAGTTGAAAGTAGCTTTTTGCAGCTAAAGTGACCAGTTTAGCCATCTGGTTATACTCTTCCTTCCTGTTTTCATGTGAGTATTAGATTTCACACAATGTTGATTCAAATACAACTGAGCTGACACACGAATGAAAAGAAAGCAGTATGCTACTTCCTGCCTCATTTGCCCAAGTGACACAACAGCAGAGCTAGCTTAAAACGTGCTAACCCCTACAAACTTAAGCTGCCAAAATCAAAGATGGCTGCCATGCATTTTGAATGAAAAGCTGCTCATGCCACATATTTTCTTGCTAATTTGGTTTCAACAACTTATTTGAAGAAAAAGTTGTTCAACATTAGCAAAGCATTAGCATACAAAAGCATTACAAACTCCAGCTTCGGTAAAAATAACTTTTTAAGTGCTATTACCTTGAGTAAAGAAGAAGAAAAGAAGAAAGATAAAAGCTCTATATAGTGAGTTTGTTGACATTCTGCAGTAAGTGGAAACCCATAAATGGCATTTTAATCAGCATTGAGCTAAACTAAACAGCTAAATTGAGTCTTTAAAGGTCTGAAAAGAGAATACAGCCTTTTAACAGATTTACATTCCTCTTTGGATTCGATTGTGGCCAACTCATAGATGACCTCCACTTATTCTACAATGCAGTCTCTATCAGCATGTGAGTGTCTGATATGGAAACAATAAGGTAATGTTAGCCTCTCACATTCTTCTATGCATCAGACAGTTAGTCCAATAGAAAGCCATTAGCATTGGAAGTAAATCAATTTGCACGGTGATGGGAACAGCCCTGCTAAATGCATTCTCTCTTTTTCACATCTATGTCACAACAGGGCACGGCAGTCGGAGCTCTCAGTTGCCGAAGGGATAAAAATGTTTTAGTTGGACCGAGTTGCAAGCAGATAAATGGGACAACGGATGCTTCTAGCTACAGTAAAGCTGCAGGTCGGGAAGCACTGTGTGTTGTGACAGCTTATGTTTTTCTTTCAATAGCAAGGTCACACCTGACACCAGTGACAACTTGGTGCTTTTATGACTAAGAAGATTTAAAATGTTTGCTTCAGAGAATAACATTTGAGGACTTCAAACACATCATTCATTGTCTGTTAAACCTTGAATTAAAATGGTTCTGGGAAAATGCTGTTTCTTGTGGCTTGTCCCTTATCTTTTAAAGCCACATGGCAAGGAAGCCAACAATGCAGCAAAGGCCATAGTACAAGAGCAGGACCTGTGCATCTTTGTGGGGCAGAGCTTTTCATTCCTGTTTTTTACTAAAAATTGGTATTATACCCAAGTCCTATAACCTTCTCTATCTATACAGATGTTAAGTATCAATGAAACTGGAAGATGTTGCTATTTCTCTTTATGTTGATCTATAGCCACGTTTTTGGAACCCGCAACCTCTATGGAGCACAAAACACTGTTTTTGTGCACCCCCACCATTAGTATTTGTGTTATGAATTTTATTATACTGTATGCAGACACTTAAACAAAAGTACAAATCTATACCAATCATGTACAGTGCATTTTAAAACTAATGCTGCATTCAAGGCAGATTGTAAACACGCAAAAAAGACCACAGAAAAAAGTCTGTTCACAAGATCAAGTCAAAAAACAAATGTGACAGCCCACAATAACAGCAAACCAATTTTTGCATTTCCATGTTTTTATAGGAAACAAATAAATACATTTTGAAAACTACATCAAAGTACTTTACCTTTTTGAATAAAATAAAAATTTCTAAGTCTAGCACTTTTAACTTTATTAATTATATATAGATAGCAAATATTTTATAAGTGTGAATTCTCTTGTTGCAAAAACTCCATCATTAGTTACCATATTGCCCTACTGTCACAGAGAGTGTTGTCATGACTGTGACGTTAACTTGGGTAACTCAGATAACTCAGAGCAGAACATTTCTGTATGAGATTTTAAGCAAATATTCTGACCCAAGAGATTTTTTGTGTCAGAAGCTGGAATTTGCAAAATTCTGACTTATAATGAATGCAGCACAAGTTTACCCATAGCTCTAAAAGTAGCTGTTTATGCAACTAGACATTGGTCAAGACCTTTCCTATTGCTCTAGACTACATCTGCTATGTGCTGTATTTCCACCTTTAAAAAATTTATACCCCTCAGTATGACTTGCAGTAACACGTTTAAGTCCTGAGGTTGTGAAGAACTGTTAATCAGGAGTTCGAATCTTGTCCCTGTGCATCTAGCCCAACCAAAACGCACCGCTGGGACGCTCACTAATCCTCCCTGACAAGATGCTGATGGGACGGGGCCAGTGGCGGCAGATCCTCATGCAGAGTCCAGGTCCTGTCAGGCTCTCTGTGAGGGGGTGTGTCCCGTGGCTGCCTCTTATGTAACTCCTGACAGACAGAAACACCGAGACATACAGAGAGAGCTTGAGGTTCCCCCGGGCCACACTATCTAAACTTTGATGATTCCTGCTGTAGTCAGTTTTAAGGCTGACATATGTTACCTACTTTTTAAACATCTATTTGACAGCCTTAGAAAACATGCTGAGTTGGCAGGCAGGTGCACAGCAAGGGCACAAATAATACAGAGGCTGTGGGAGAACTAGGAGCGTGTCTCAGCAGTTTTCACTGAGCATTGAAATATCTAAATATTTTACCTAAATGTCAATATTCTGATGAATTTACAAATGACTTACGGCCTTACCCATAGTTTGTCTTCTTCTTTTGGTTAGCTTTGGCTAGCTTATTAGCTTTAGTTAGCTTAAACACTAAAGCAGCAATATTATGAAACAACATTTTAACGATACAGTACGTATTGTCACAGCCTTAAATGAAATAATACATTTATTTGTTTCAGTATAAATGGAAAACTGTGGTTAGTTAAGGTTTTGATCAGTAATGAACAAGCTATGGTAATTTTTAAGGTTGCAAAATGCATTAATAAGCCTATGAGAACATGTAGCCGCCCAAAAATAAATATTTTGGCTCAAATTAGCACTACATAATTTTAGTACTCCATATTTGTTCATTTACAGCTGTTGGTATCAGATTCGGCGTACTGTACCTTTAATAAAAAAAAGCTTTTTTTAAAGATCTACTAATGTACATAATGCATAAAAAAATATAAGCATAGCATTAGCCATCATTAGCTAATTAACTCCCAACGTTTACATGATCACATATAAAGATAACTAACATTTATATTTCCAGGATATCAACATCACTAAGAGAAACAAATCCAGTGTTTTTTTTTTTTAGCAGTAAATTTTATGTTGTATATAGGAAATTATTTAGTGTTGACAATATATAACATCTTTTTGAATTGATTATTAACATGTACCTAAAGTTCAGTGTGTACTGGGCCCCCCAAGGTATCTACTAGGGCCTCCAAAGTCTCTAGCTGCGCCCTTGTTAGGAGTAAATGAAAGTTGTGAAGCATACTATTATCTGCTTACTCTCTGTGAAACCGGAGCCAGCTGGACCCTGTAGTACTCTGACACAAACAAACAGCCTAGTTCTGTTCTATACACTGTTGAACGCAATGAACCCTGAAAGTGCATTGTAATTTCTATTGTGTGAAAACATTTACGCCATCTTTTTCAATGTCATCTGTAAATAAAACACCTATGTGTTAAGAGGGAGTGAACCAAAGCCCTGAGGAACCAAAAACTATTGGTTTAGACATGAGAGAAAAGGTTAGAGGAAAGAGGATCTCTGTGCCGACAAAGGGAGCGTAACCTGTTTTCATGGGAACTGGAGCAGCCTTTGGGATTTACTGGGTTAGTTTGTACACTATGAAAAGTACACTGTTATGTAATTGTAGAGTTAGTGTGTTCCATGGCATAAAGTATTTGTTCTCAGTCTTCATGTTATTCTTACTATCCAGAGGTGAGAGGAGTACTCGAACTCTGCACTCAAGTAAAAGTATTGTTGCTTATAAAAGTTACTCAAGGAGAAGTAAACATAGTCAACAGAATTATTACTTTAGTAAAGGTAAAATGTGTAGAATGTAAAATTTAAGTACAAATTATTTTTATACCAACAACTACTACTAAAAATCTACTACTATGACTGCTGTTTCTACTAGGCAAGGCAAGGCAAGGCAAGTTTATTTGTATAGCACAATTCATACACAGAGCAATTCAAAGTACTACTACTACTATCACTTATCACTAAAACTGTACTACTGCTGCTGCTGCTAGCCTGCTACTACTCAACTACTACTGTTAAAACTACTACTTCTACTGGTGCTGCTACTACTCTACTACTACTTTTGTTACTACTGCAAAGTTTTACTACTGCTACAATGACTACTATTGCTACTAATTAGGCCTACTACTACTAAATTTACTTCTACAAAGTCCTAGTACTGCTGCTGCTACTACTACTCTACTACAACTGATTATTATGGTACTTTTACACCTCCCAGCATGCTACTTTGCCACACAAAATACTACACACAAAATACTTCAATTCATTTACAAACTCCAACTTAAAAATTAGGTAAAAGTAAATTTTTTTCCTCTAAAATGTATTCAAATAAAGGTCAAAGTATGTCTTAGAAGATGTACACAGGAAGTCAAATAAATTATCCAGTTACTCCAGTTCTTCTGTTATCCCAGTTACTTTAGTCAACACAAAGGTAGTAGTGCAAAACTTCACCAGGAACAGATTGGACACTTAAATGAGACTCCATCTATCAATGTGTGGTCGTCATGGCGATGCTGGTCAGGGCCAAAAGCGGCAGATGGCTTGAGAAATCAGTGGCCGCCGCTCTGACTATAGCTGATCCTCTGATTGTCGCAGACCCCAGGGAGAGTGTTTGGACTTGCGCTCAGCTTGTGTTTCACTGTTTGAGTGTGTGTGTGTTTGTGTGCGTGTGTGTGTGTGTGTGAATTCATAAGGTAAGACAGTGGACACACATGCATGGACCTGCGAAAAGCTTAAGAGTTTGTTATCTTCTTTTTTAAACCCTGACAAGTTAGAAATTGTCTTTGTAAACAGTAGACAGCTCTGAGGAATGACCCAGGACCTTTGACACTGAAATGACATGTTTTTTTAAGAAAAAAAAAAAAAAGACTAGGCAACATTTTTCTCAGAGACGGCCATTAGTCTTGCACAATTCTGCAATATAGCAATATAGCAGATTATAAATGTCATTAGCTGAAAGTTGTACAGTTGGAAAGTCATAATTATGTATCTTGTTTTGCATTACAGCTAGCAGGTTGTTAGCTAAAATAAGTTGTATTAATTTGAATTCAAAATTACCCATTACCCTTGTCCAGTTTTTTATTTGCGTGTTTATTTAACCTAGTCGTTAGTCAAAAGCAATAAAATATGCAGTTGAGATGAACAGCATTGAGAGCAAGATTCCTTTCTTTTCATTTCATTCCTTCTTCCTTTTTTATTTTTATTTTTTTTTGTTGGGCATGTGACCATGACTTATGGTAGCCCTACAAGGACATGATGTTGTTTATGATGCAACTCATGATAAGTTTTCTTTTTAATTGTGTTGTAAAATAATAGTGAATATGTCAAGCCATAGTAGAAGACTGTTCAAAACTTGATTGCACTTCTCTCCCAGCCGTGCTCAGTTTATCTGCTCAGGATTAAGTTTGTCCTCTTTGGGCACTTCTAGAGCCAGGAAGTAATGGGACTAATGGGTCTTTCCTTGTTGTTGTATAAGGGTTTAGTATTTTTCTTTATGGTTAAATACAATTATTATTTTGATGGTAGATGTTAAATAACAAAATTTTACACACAAGGATGGCACAAGGTAAACAAAAGAAGTATTTGTATTTTCCCTATGGACCTCACTCAGGCCACACATGACTCTCTCTTGGGCTATAACTTACTCCTGCTTTAAATAAACTCTACATTTACAAAACAAGCATTGTACTCACTTTTTAATATCTGTTATGCAACCTCATATAATTCCAAATGTCCATCTCTAATCCCTTTGTTTTTGTACAATCTGTTTGTTATTTGAGTGATAAAAATGTCTGCACAAATAAAGATTAGACTGTTTTTATCCACAGTTGTAATGTAAGTATTAGTATCAGTGGGACAGACAGACTGAGAAAACAGTCTGCCCTTAATGCAACTTTCCAATATTACCCATAATCCTTTGGGATGCATTTGTACAGACAGGCCAGCAGACATAATGTTATGTAAAACCTCCTTCCAGTGTACTGCATTAAAGATGGAAAAATAGCACCTTGAAACAATGGACAATGCATTTGTGGTCATCCCTAATGCTTCCTTCATCTTTTTTTTCTTTTTTTTTTCTTGCCCTTTATGCACACACTTTGATGCACACACTTTGACAAGAGCAGCCATAATTGCGAACATTCCTTCTCCCCAAGCCAGCGTCTCCCGTTGTGCATTCCTTAAACATTAGAGCAGGCCGCCGCAGCAGATGGGAATTACTGTAGGGCTGCTGGTCCACTTATGTCATCGCACACATTGTAAGTGAATTAGTGACGTATAAATCTGGGCCTGTAAATGGCAATTGTGATGGTGGTGGTGGAGCATGTGGAAAACTCACACTTTTGTTTATTGTACAGCAGGGATGTTATGGCAGTCAGATAGTTCCATTGAGTTTTATGGGACCACGAAATGCGACGCCGGTTTTCTACCTCTGAATATATTTTATATTACATTTATGCATTTTCCTTGTATTTTTGTTGTAATTTTAATGCAATTACATGAGGAATGTTTTTATAGTATATTGGCATCTTCTGTTATGGCCAATAAATGAAGTGCAGTTGAGTATGTTCATGTTGGCGACCATGCATTTAGCACTACATAAGCTAAAGGCTACAGGCCAACAGTCAAGCCACTGATGTTATGCTGGACAAGTATGGAACCATGGGCAGGGTTCGTACGGTAATGGAAAACCTGGAAAAGTCATGGGATTTTAAAATGCAATTTCGAGGTCCTGGAAAAGTTTTGGAATTTTATATTTTAGTGTAAAGTTTTGGAAATTTAAACAGTCTGAGTAACATAGTCCCAATCCTAGTTAAACCTGTTCAGTAGAAATGTTGTCTTCTTGGCCTTTTCTTGTTCTCACTGCCGGAAAAAGTGACTAATATCTGTTTTTTGTCAGAATATTTTAACAATTTTTTTTGCTGGTCCTTGGCTCTTTTGGTTTTGGTAATGCTTCAAAACAACATAGATGATTAGTTTATATCTAATATAGCATAATTATCTTTTAATGATTGGTGTATAGGCAATATGTCAATAAAATTTGTGGAATAATATATTTCTGGGAGAAGAAGGCCTAATACTTTTTTTTTCTTCAACTGACTCATTTCCAAATTTAACAAATGAAAATGCAGCAAAATTATGTTTCTAATGCACCTCACTGGACATTTTGAATACTGTTTAAACACTTGTAAGTCATTTTTCAGGTCTTGGAAATTTTGTCAAACGTTTTGGAAAAGTCATAGGAAAGGCATAGAAAATTCTTGGTAAAAAAGTGTATGAACCCTGCATGGGAGACCATAATCAGCAATAATTGTCAATGTTTTCATGGAGTTTTCCATCAAAGACGACAAATCCTACTTTGCTAATTTTGGCTAATGGCTACTGTATTCATATACTATTTTTGAATGTATTATGCATTTATATAACTATATCCACATCAAGCAGGGTCCTCTTTACTGGTTTTAGATATCTTTTCCATCAAAATGTTCGAATTGTAAATGTCAGTAAACATGTAAAAGATGCTATGCTTTACTAACACAAGCTAATGCTGACAGCCTTTAAAGCACCAGTGAAGTTCATGAATCATTAGTGAAGCACATTTTTGAGCTTGTGGACGGCCAGAGTCACGGTGGTGGAGTCTGTTTTTAATAAGATCATGGCTAGGCTTAAAATAGAACCTCTTAAAATATGTTTTTGAAGCTAACGGAAGTTTAGCTTGCTGTCAGTCACAATTGATTAGTTTTAAATCTTGATAAGACTCTTTCAATTAGAAGTCAGTATGCACAATAGTTCATAGTTGACTGACTTCTACCACCTTTGAATACAACAACTATTTTACTACTATTTCTAACTATTTTTCCTCAAAGTAGATTATAAAGATTGATTAAAAGCATGCAGTTTTATCAAGAAAACTTTATGGCGACCTTTTCCATAGATAAATAATAAAGTGCATCTTTAGTTAATCACTCTTTGGCCCTTCTTTGGTGACTCACGGTGCCCTCTGAACCCGTACTCATCTCCATTAACCCTCGGTGTGTTTGCTGTTCTTTTTTCTGCCTCTCCATGTACAGCATTATTACATTGGTACAGCATTAACACATCAGTGGCGGGAAAAGCCCGGCGTGCCATTGTTGGATTAGGGGGCACCGTTAGTGACAAACAACAGCCGACCAATGAGAGGACCTCCTGCTGCGACAGCTGCTGTGCCGTTCCACTGATCTGTGGGCATTCCTGCTCATTAGTGGCCATTGTGAAGCGTGTGTGTGGAGCATAACACAGTGATGAATCGACTGTGGCAGGTAAAGTTAGAGCTAGGAAATGAATATGGATGAGAGAGACATCAAAATATGTGTGTGGCCATCTTTGTTTGTGAGAAGAATGCGGCTTTTTGTCCACAGCAGGTGCAATGAGCCAAAGTGGACACATCACTCAAACTTGTGGGCCGTATCCAGCTTTATCCAACCAGCAAATACACTTTGGCTGGTAATATGCAAATAGTAGAAAATACTTGTAGTACAATTCAAATTCTTTCAGACAAATGCACACTCATTACAAATACTAGTAATAATAGAGACTTTTCTGTTCTATAAAAACCCAGTCTTTGTTGCTAATTAACCAAATTTGTTGTGAAATCCTCCTCATATTTTGTTGCCCCATGTGAATTTTTATGAGATGTGTTTCTGCCATAAAGTGCCAAAAAAAAAAAAAAAAAAAAAGCTATTATTTTTAATTTATCTCTAATGTTTGTTTCAACCTGATAGCCTATGCTGTTCATGGTGCATACAGAACAGTACTAGTAACTTTTGTGTATATGTTCCTTATTTACTCATGTGGTGATATCAACTTCTTAACAACTGCAATACGCTTCTCATTGTGTGGGTGTCTAAAATGAGCGCCTTCCTTTTCCCACAGAGGAATGCTAGCTCAGATATGTCACTCTTACCTCATCCTTCTCAAATTGCCCAGTGCCAGCTTTTATCCATATTAGGACAAACGGGACAGTTCCAGTTTTCCAAGCTGGACTTTTTATACTCAGCACTTATCTTTGGTAAATAATTCTCTGATAACAGAACCTGCAAGTGTGTAGTGTAACATAAAAATATCTTACTAGAACAGGATTAGTAAAGAAGCCAAGTAGTGAAACAAAAGAAAGGTGAAAGATGCAAACCATTAGCTAAAGTATGCATTTTTCCACATTACCTGAATTAACATATACTTTGTTTTATAGAGCAGGCCTAATGGAAGTTTGAAGTGTGAGGTCATGTCTAAAGAATTTGGGTTGGCCCTTCCTCTGTTTTACTGAAACCAGCCAGAAAACCTGCCCAATACAAGGACAAACATATACGGCATCAAGAGGGACTTTTTCCCCTTTCGCTCTTCACCCCTGAGCTGAAAGTGGCTGCTTTTGGTTCAGAGTGGAGCCATTGTTGTGTGGAATGTGGGAGGGATGCTGATGATGAGGGATTGTGGACTCTAACTTGTGTGTGGTGTGCAGCCATTTATTTCACTTGGCTAGTAAAAATGTTAGTTCTGTTGAGCATATTTATTTTGGACGTCCCCTTTAAAAACGTAGGGTTAACTTTTGACAATTATTAACTCACTTTGGGTAAAATAAAGTTAAAGGTCTCCTATTATGCTAAATCGTCTTTTTTGAGCTTTTAACAATATTATAATGTTGTTTGCACCTCAAAAACAAATCTGTAGTAGTATTTAGCTTTATTAATGTAAGTATGAGTAATCTTGCATGCTGAACCTGTTCCTTTTAAAGAGCTGGAAAACACCTGGTCTCACCGCTCTATGTAGATATGGAAAACCACGAAGTGCTCATGTGTGTTTCTAAAACCCATACACCACCACCACCGGACTCTTTCTGATCATTTTAGTGCTAAAATTGCCACCATTACGAAACAGTCAGCTCATTTATCTATCTGTTAGCATCGTGTTGCTAGTAGCTGTACTAAATAGCCATTTTATTATCTGGCCATTCCCGACTGTTGCCAGCAGGGGGCGACAGACATCTAATCCAAGCATTCTCTGCAAACTCAAAGTAACAGCTCCTCTAAAGGAGACATTTTCCCTATATAAACATTATTTTAAGTTATAAAACGTGAGATACTAATACAAAGGCACACAAACAGCAAAACTGTTTGAAAAAGCCTGACAAAAGCATAATGTTGGACATTTAAATTAAAAGCATCAACCCATCAGGTGACAGAACTTTGAATTACATTGCTGGGGAGTTGATTGTCATAGTAGCTCACCACTCCATCTAGAGGTAAAAAATGTTACAACATGCTAACCATGGTACTAGTTTCAGTCTTCTCATGATCCTCTTTCACAGAATCACACTCTATTCTACTTGTACCACTAACATTAGCGTAATAAGCATTGCATGAAAAAGAAACAAAGACATTGTATGCTAAGCATTATGGTAATATTTCAACCATGTTACCTCAATTTATAAACTCATAAAATAAATAAAATAAAAATGATTTTACAGATTTTAATAAAACATTTATCTTTGTTACATAAATAAGCATATGTGACTTGTTCAACTGAGGACTCAACATTAGGAGGAGGAAGGAGAACTGAGAGCAACCTTTTTACTTCTGCATTCGCCAATGCAAAAGAAGGAAGCAGGAGTGCTTACTTCCTGCTGCGAGCACCAGTTCTAGGGGGCGGGACTTCTTACATTTTCGGGGCAGTACCCAGAATCCTCTGTTGAAAAAAGACAGGAAGTGTGTGACCCCGGCTTGATAACGGCGGGGGCGGCTATTTCTGCCACGTGTGAATGCTTGGTAGACAAGGAGGTGTCTGTTCGGTTTCCTGTTTTGTCAGATGTGAGGAGCTCAGTGTGTCCTCATACGTTCAGATGATGTGTTCGTGCTGGGGGCCCGCCACATGGAGTCAGTGGTACACAAAGACCACCATGAGGTTACAGTTTCTGCCACCCATGTGTCATTTTTGGTCAAATTGATCGCCTCCCAACCCTGTTCTGAAAGCACCAGGAAACCACTCTTGTTTGGTCTTTGTTGTGTGGATGATGTAATGTTGTTGCTGCATTGTATTTCAACTGCAGTTTAAAGTACTCTTGCAAAAGACTAGCTGCAGGCCAAAGTTCTTCACGTATCTATATTTAACCTTTTATAATGTCTAATTGCGGAATATAAACTGATTAGATTCAATTGACCTTGCTAATTTTGTAATGACAATTTGTTGTCAAAGTTAAAGGTGAATTATGGAAAAAATTTGACATAATGCAGATGATCAAAATAGATAACAGCTTTTATTTGACTTGTTACATTTCTCTGTTCTGCCTAATTTTACATTAATTGCTTCATAGAACCTAATCAAAGGAGCCATTACTTCCTGGTACTACAGTTGCTCAAAGTAAAAAAACTAAGCATTTTTGTGTTTTAAAGTGATTTTGTTTCTAAATTTTTTATGAGAACGGATCATCTGACCTATTTCTGCTAGATTTATGCATAGACAACAGTATGTCCTTGCAAGGCTACCATAGCTGCTTACAAAGTCTAGACAGAAAGTGTATCTAATCTAACCCTGTTTTTGTACAAAGCATATATAATTGTTAGAAAGAATTTTTTGACTTTGAGACCTTATGCTGTATCGGTTCTATTAATTTCAATATAAAGTATAATAACTCAAACTACATCTCAATTGGTTAAAGTACTCGCCACAAAATCCATGCAAAAATCTATGAACAACACTGTAAGCACTGTAGGAATGAGGATTGTTTTTGTTTTTAGTCTTGGCTCCATTGATGCAGATAAAATTTAACGTCATCAGTCTTGCTTTGATAAAATCCTTATGTAGAATTTGGACTGTGGACACACCTTTTTTCATTTTTCCCTTTTTTTGCCTTGGGTTGCCAAATAAGGCTTGTTTGCCACAAAATTCCTCCAGTTGAATACCTCTGGATACATGTAAAATGATACAAATGTTGTGACCTTTTTAGTCCGCTCTGACATCATCTGCTTTTCTCTCTCTCTCATTTTTCTCTTTTCTTTTTTCTCCTCATTTTTCCTTCCACATGTTCAGAGTTATGTAAGCGCATCGGAGCAGCCAGAAAGATTGTGAACCTTTGCACTGCATGGAGAAAACATTTCCCCTTTTTTCTGAGCCTGACCACAGCTGCAGTGCATCATGGGCCGACAGTATCACAGTTAACCCAAGAGCAGCTGAATTCTCACACTAAACCAGACTGGATCAGAATAGTAAGCAGCTGATGTAAGGTTCTTGAGTTTTTAAGAGGTGTTTTGCATTTGCATGGCCTTACATGGAAAGTAGGCCTTGTGCATGACATATTAGGTACTGTATATCTAAGCTCTTATGTTATTTGAAGAGGTTCTGAAGTATGCTTTGTTGAGTACACCTGAGGAGGCCTGAAATAATGTAGTGACATATCAGGCATGTACTCTCACTTATGACCTGTATTGGTTAAAAGCCAAACCCCTTTGCTTTTGTACAGAAAGAAGTTACTCAAGTAATTAACATTTAGGCAAGTGTCACAACAAAATATGTAAATGAAACAAGAAAACTAGTAGCATAGTAACTGCAAGTGGTAGTCTTAGCAATAGTTAGAGAAGTGAAGTGGTGTAATAGTAAGTAGTTTTATCCCGAGTAAAAGTAGGAGCAGCTGTCCCAGTAAGGATCGGACCATTCATACCCGCTCACCTGTCTGGATAAACCCTTCCCACCAGCTGCACCAGACTTGAACTCTATTTGCGAATGGACTATAATATCAGTCCTGGACACATCTGTGGCCTGTCCATCCTGGGAGTGGATCCCTCCTTCATGTAGTTCTCCCTTAGTTTTTCCTTTTTCTTGTAGATACATTTTTTTCTTTACGAAGAAGGAGAGTCCAAGGACAGGGGATGTCTTGGGACAGTGTTTTTGCACGTTTGTTTGTTTGGAATTATTGGCAGCAGCAAAATACTATGAGTGTAGTACTACCACCAGTAGTAGTCAGAAAATAATAGTAGTATTAGTATTTTAGTTGGAGTGCAGCCTTGGTGACTGATATTTTTTATGTTTACTACTTTTACTTCCTGGCAGAATATAAAAATATAAATAGGCATTGTTATACTTTTTTATTATTTTTTTGTTTATTAATTAGTATGTATTAAATGTATTATGTACTGTATGCTCTAGATAGTATAGTGATGAGCTCATGTGTCCAGTTCAAACATTTATTTCTAGCTTAGCAGATGCACATTTGCAACATAATCATTGCTGCAGACCCATTATTAACAAATCCACTTCTATGTACAGTTATACACTCCAAAGTCAATTTCATTTACAACATATAAGTTATCTATGAAGCATAACACTACATCTCCCTTCCTTCTTCCTGTTTTCTGCGACTTCCTCTTAGCGGTGAGCCAACACAATAAGTAACAAGTGTGTATTTTTTTAAAAATTTGTACTTCCCTCCTAAAACTGAGACAAGTGTTGACTCAATTCCAGGAAGTGAGATGTGGTTCACCTCAGGAACAAGTTCAAAGGGAAGGGAATGAAAAGAGGGTGACCTATGTTCTACCAAATGTGTGTAGTTTTATCACGCTAACCTCATTGTGCGATTAGCTTTCATCTCATTAACAGAGCTCTGATTCAGTGTGGTTCATTTTGAATTGAAGTGGAAATTCCTTAGCAACAAATGGTCTCAAGTTCAAAGGTTAAACATTAGCAGGAGCAGCTGGACCAACTTGGGCAACAGGCTGCAAAAGACCACTTATCAGTAAATGTGATGTCCTGTCACAAATCCTGGGTGTGCCCATACCATGGTTGAAGGAGTTTGTTTGACCTTTGACCCCACTCTCCTATACTTAACTAGATGATCCCCTTACGCAGCTATGTCTCTGCACACTACTCTGATGTGAAGATTAGACAGCAGGAACCAAAGCTGCCCACAAACAAGATTTTGCAGCTATAACTGAGATTTTGTGTGTGTCCACAGCAGATGGTGATAAAATAATGATAAAACTCAATGTAAGCTACACATTTTAGTAGTAGTAGAACATTTAGACTTGGATGGCCATTTTTTACATACATCATTCACCAAAGTCATTATTTTTTGGAAAGATCTGTAAAAAATGAAGATTGGGATCATGTCTTACACAAGTCAAATAATGTTGATCTTTACAGTGCTAAGCTAGATGTTTATGTAAACAAATGTATGCATTGCTTAATCATTGTTTAATGCAACTCACCTTAAGCTCCTGGTCAGTTAATGACATTTAATAATACCGTGTGATGGAGATTTATTATGATTGATAAAGGCAGATTATAGCAACTCTTAACCTGGCCGCAGATGTTGAGGTTATCTTTGGGATTGACCAGGATGGATAGAATTAGGAATGAGCACAAAAAAAAAATAAGCCAACTTTGCAGCATCAACACTGTTAGCTATCTTTTCAAGCTTAATCAATATTTTCAGCAATTTAGCTAATAGCGCAACAGAGTCAGCACTTGCCTCTCTTCACACAGTTACAGAGATCCATGTGAAATTAAATGGGCAAATAGTTTGTTTATAGTCAGCTGAGCAAGGATGCCAAGGTTTTGTTTTGTTTTTATTTTTGTTTTGTGCAAATAAATCCTTCTCCAAGTGTGATCTCACCCTTTTTGACACGTTAATCTTCGCAGTGTTCCTCTTCTCATTGCTTTGGTAAACAGTGCCTGCTTCTGTGAGGGAAATAGATGAAGTTGTACAGCTAGTCTTTTTGCAGGAATCTGACAGTGTCCTCATGCACGTGTACATTCCTATGGCTGATGTCCAGTTACCGTCCAGAAGGCACTTTTTTTTTCTTTTTTTTTTTTTGCTCACACTTCTGTCATCAACCGGCGGCTAAGCAATTTTTATTCTGCGACTCGCCAATCATGCATCAGACAGCTGAGAAGGTGGGACGGGCGTCAGGAGGACAAATGTGGGATGACAAAACACAGAGAGGTAGAGAGAAGAAGAATGATAGCAGGAAATTTGGAAAGATGGCACGAGAGAGGCTACAAGCCACAAGCTCATGAATCTTAACGGTGGGATATTTGGAATTCAGCTGCAACCTTCCAACGGAAATTACAAGAGAGGGGGGCGAGGGGAGGGGGGCTAAAAATGTGGAGAGGACAGTACATGCTGCCTCTGTCCTGTCCCGTTCTGTTATAGGGAAATTCCTAGTCTTAAAGGAAGGAAAAAGGTCATAACAATCACACAATATAACAACTGAAGAAGCTGTACTATTCCTCTAAGCAGTCTGTTTTGTTTGCTTGTAAATGGAGTCAGATTGCATTTGGGTTACATTACTGTTATATCATATTATGTTATGAGTATGACCCTGTATCAGTATCAGGATTACTGGAATATCTTGGAGTAATTATGAAGAAACATTTATTTGTTAGTGCTTTTGTTTTGGGATGGCGCAATGCTACCTTTTCAATATACGACTTGAACATACAGTATTTTTGCGCCATGTTTGACACTCTTTTAAAGGAGGATAGGACATTAGTCACAGTTCTATTTTTATTGCAATATTTGCCTAACACGCTTCCTCCCACCATCAGATGACATATGTACATGCAACAAGCTGATCATTGTTCCTGGAATTAGCCGCTTCAGACCTATTGTAGTTGGAATAGGATCTGACTGGAAAATATTTAGCAAATGAATAGCCATTGCTTTCCATACAGCGGCAGAGGGAGGTTGTGAGATCGATCCTCGGGCTGGCCGTCACACTGTCTCTGGGGGAAGTCTGCGTCTCTCTGGTTTCCTCCCACCGTCCAAAGACATGCATGTGTTAGGTGAATTGGTGATTCTAAATTGCCCCAAGTGAATGAATGTGAGAGTGAATGGTGGTGTGTGTCATTGTACTTGATTGAAAGTTTATCTGCCAAAGTCAAATGCAGTGGCTGTTATCTGTCCAAGTTATTGTGCATCTGTTGCTCCACCTCTTCACTGAGGGGAGGGATTGGCTTAAATCTTCAGATGTGAAAAAGACAGTTGTAAACTATGTTAAATAATGTTATGCAATGTTATTTTGTGCATTATAATTAGCCTAGTTGGTCTGTATCCCAATACAATGTCTGTTGCTCTCAGATATCCTGTTGTCTAATGTTTTACTTTGTTGGTTTGTTGCATAGTGTTGTAATACTTAAGTTAGAAGAACTCTGCTTCACACAACTTCTAATTCAATGCTTCACAACTTTTTTATATTTTTTTGAATTCTTTTGCAAAAGCTTGTGCTCATAACAGCAAATAACAACAAAAACATCATTGTAATTATGTTTTAGAGCAATTATTACCTAAGTACACATAAGCTTACATGTCTCACTGTGACTGCAGTAGTATTGGATAAGATAGTCCACATTTAGTACAAAAGCTGAGGTCGTTTACACTGGGTGCTGCCTAGACAAACAAAAGCTCTTTCAGCTCTTATCTTGATGTACTTGAACACACCTGTTTACATGCCGTCATACAGGTAGATGTTTAACTGGGTCCTTAGGCTTAGATAGAGGCTACTGGTTTACAAGAAGTTATCAGAGCCAGTTTAGCCTAGATTCTTCAGCTCTAATGAAAGCCATAATCATATTTTAGTGCAAAGAGTAGACCAGTGCCACATACCACAACATTTATAGGCCCATGTGCAACGCCCAGCTATAAATGAGGCCTATTACAAATACACACAGCCCATTAACTATTATTGTTAGTATAATAATGCCATAAAACCTCATCAAAGGACCAAATGCACACCAGAGGCATCAAAATTAAAAACAAAACTAAGAAAAAATAAATACTTGGCAAAATTAGTGAGAGCTGTGTTTGAATGTACCAAAAATTCTGGCCACAAAGAGACCCATTTGTGAAGATTCAGTTGAAGGCTAATTTATTGTCATTGTCAAGTGAACCATATGAGAAGTTAGCTTGGCATGCTGTGTTTAATTGTTTACAGTCTTATAAAGGTTTTGACAAATGTTTTTTTCTTTTTCTTTCTTTTTCTAATATTTATGGCCCATTATTATGCTTGATTGATAGGACAGAGTATATTAGGAAATCGGGGAGAGAGCAGGAAGAGACATTTGTCAAACTGTCCAGACTCAAACCCACAATGCTGAGGCAGGCTATGGTTATCTTCCCACTGAGCCATACGGTGTGCAATAACAAACTTGTTAATGTTTTTTTTTAATACTATACTACTAGTATACTATATACTACTATAATACTAGTCTAGCTTGTTAGCTTAAACCCCCATTTCCCAATTTAAATAAGTGTACAGAATAACCACCTAAACCAAAACAGTATAAGGCTAAAGCTAACACTAAATGCTACATTTAGCAACAGAATGATATTAGCATTAATCCAGTTACTAAAAATCTTATGCATTTTAATTTTTCAACAATGTCTGTCATGGTCAATGGAAGCACTGTTTTTAGTTTAATGATGACAATGACTGTTGCCAATCCTGTTAGCCGTAAACCCTGGTATTTCACAATAATTTGGATTATTTGAGCGCTAATCCACTCCTGACACCTGTGCACATTTTACAGATTGCGCCTCACCCTCCACTGTGATCACATTACAGAGCAAGTCCAGCGGATGGACCACAACTGCAAGCTCCCTGTGGGGAGTTATTTGTGCATCACTGGTGGTGGATTTCCCATAAGGCCGAGCATGTGTTCAACTAGTGAGTATCTTTGGGTTGGGGAAACAAATGTGATGAGCCAATGCATATGAATTTGAGAAGACATATGGTTATAGTGACAGATGCTTGCATCATTCTAGGGCCAAAGTTTAGCGAGCTACATTAAAAAATCCATACTTTGTTTTAGCATGTAGGCCAGCACCTTTAGTGGTAACAGGGGAGGATAACAGTCAACCCATTGATCGTTTGGAAAGTGTACAGTAATGCCTTGTAAAAGTACTCTATAGGCAAATTCTGGCATTTGAATTGTCTCATTTTGTACAAGCACACTTGGACAACTTGCAAATATGAGGATTAAAAATAGCTCATCCTAGGTCAGCTCCCGGACAAAACAAAACGTGGCAGCCATCCTCAACCAAATGGTCTATTGATTTCCCAACTGCTTTGTAAAATACCAAGAGAGAGGGGTCTAGTTATACTCTAGGTTATATTGGTTTTATTTAATTCTGTCTACTTCAGCTCTAATAAGATTTTCGCTTGTCCATCCAACATCTCGACTTATTTCCTGCCTAAAGCCTTTGTAAACAGCTGCCAAAACTGCAACCTTTTTGTCTCCTTTTTAACTCCTCCCCCCAAAGTAAAAACACACAAAGAAGAAAGAAATGCCACTCTAGTCATGTGTGATCACCTCAAGGTCGTGGGGGGTGTGAGACAATGTTCTGCTCTTGTAGTTTCAAAACCGCAGCTCTAATTGACTGCAGTGTTGCTGTCAAAAGTGACGGCATAACCAAACTCGGCTGGTTCATCACATTTAAGAGCATTTTCTGATTAAATGCAAATAACATAGCAACGTAGCAAGCATTGTCTTTATATATTGTATTCTGCGCAGATTATGGAGCTATGGCTGTGTTGTCATGAATGTCAAGCCATAAAGAAGATCATTTTAACAAACCCCCTCCCCTCTTTTAGGTTTTCTCAAGACCAGGGTGGGGTGTCTGTGTGTGTGTGTGTGTGTGTCTGTGTGTGTCTCAGAGTGTGCTCATGCGTGGGGGTGGTGTGGTCTGGACAGGAGGAGGGGCCAAAACAAAAGAAGGATGTGATAGAGCAAATGAATGAAGGGACTCCTGTAGCCAAGGGCGCCACCAAATGGTCAACCGGTATCAAAGTCAAGGCGGGCTGGTAAAATTCCACTGTTGCAGATAAGAAAGAGGATGGAGAGACTGCAACAGCTATAGTGGAGGAATTATTCAGTAAGATTTAGGAATGCTTTCGGGTAATGTTACGTCGTCTGTAGAAGGAGGAAAGTAAAGGAGGAAAGAGAAGAAGTGTGGAATCTGAAAGGTTTTGTTTTATTTGTTCGACAGAGAGGAGCGACCCCACCCATCTCACGCAGTTTTGGAGTGAGGGACCCTCCTGTGGTGGTGGGAAGGTCACATGGTCCAGTCTCAAGCACCAAAACAAAAAGGAGAGGAGACATGCTGGATCTTGCCTAATGTGAGACTCTTCAACATTGGTAAAAGCTTTGACTTCCATTAGAGATTTTAAAAAGCTTGAGAGGCAGAAGACATTATTGTGAGGAGACGCTTTTCCCAAGGGATTCTCACAGACTTTGGCCCCAGCTGCATCAATCCTAAAAGCTCATTTTAATGTAACATTAGAAGGGTGGGGTTTCATTATTGATTACATAACCAGCCCATGGAATCAGCCCCATCATTTTATTTATGAGCCATAAATACATTAAAGCATGAATAATCACATGCATAATTTGCTTATGTTGAATTATGATAATGTTATTAGATGACTCTTGAACCCTGGGGCCATTCTACACACATGCACATTTTAACTTACAATGGGGAGTTTAGGAGAAGGATTGGACTCTGGACTCTACCAGTTCAGCACAGAACTTGTATAAAGGTATATTTGCTGTATATATTGCGAATATTATGGGTTGTTTTTCCATTTTTCCTCAGCACATCTATTGCATGGAAGTGGATCCCTCCTTCTGCGGTTCACCCTCAGGTTTCCCCTTATTCCCATATTCATAATCATATTTTAGAGCAAAGAGTAGACCAGTGCCACATACCACAACATTTATAGGCCCATGTGCAACGCCCAGCTATAAATGAGGCCTATTACAAATACACACAACCCATTAACTATTATTGTTAGTATAATAATGCCATAAAACCTCATTAAAGGACCAAATCACTTATGTATTGTGAAATGCACACCAGAGGCATCAAAATTAAAAACAAAAGTAAGAAAAAATAAATACTTAGCAAAATTAGTGAGAGCTGTGTTTGAATGTACCAAAAGTTCTGGCCCAGTTTCTTTTTTTCCTACCAGGAAAGTATATGACTATTTATTACTTATTTATACTGTAGGTCACAAAATGCTGACCCCAGCTTTACTGCAGTGTACAGTTGCACAAAAGACATCTCAAAATAACCCTTTTTGCATTTCTATATCAAAAAGCTTCACAGAACCCAGTGGAAAGATCTATTTTTAGTTCTTATTTTCCCACAACCACTCAAAACTGAGCACTGCCGGACCAGAAGAAGACTTGCCCCACCCCCCACCCCCATTTGAGCAAACATATATGACCTGAACTGATTTTAATCTTAAATTTAGGTGAAATACGATTTCCACTGGGTGTATTTGTAGACATCAGCATGGCCCTCCTTAGCACACACTCTAGCCGGTTAAGTGTGTAATTACACTTTCCATTTTAGCAACAGTGTGTCGCCAAAAGAGGTCAAAAACTACCCACTCCTTTAAGGGATAGGTTTTGAAATGTTGCAACTAATCCTTATCATACGTTTCATTGGCAAAACATAACGTACGTACACTAGATACTTTTATTCAAGTACTTAAGTGCATTTTTGAAGGACTGAATGTACATATGAGTATATTTTCTAAAACATACTTGAATAAACCCTTGTCATTTTTTTTATTAGTGAAAGTATTGTTTTTGTACTTGGTGCATTTAGTAGTAGTATTAGACAATATTTCAAAAGTACTTTCTATTTACTTTATACTCAAGCAGTAATTTTACTTGAGTGGAGATTCTGAGTACTCCCTCCACTTCTGCTGGTTAGTTTTGCACTCTGTTGAATATAAAGTTACTTCTGTGACTATACCTCATTATCTCCCAAGTATCATAAAAATATATATTGTTTTCAACTTGGTCATGTTATTATAGGTATGCTCATTCATTTCAGGTATTCACAAACAGCTGATCCTCCACATTCATTGCTCTAACCATTCATTTTCCTCTGTGTGGTATACAATTAAAGAGCTGCCCTGAAGACTTATGTCTGGTTAGGAAAAGCATTCTCTCTTATTTTTGCATCTCTGCACCGTTCTTGTAATTCAGTGTATGTCTCCAAACATTCACCGAAGATATGTTTTCACCACAGGACATAGGGCAACATTTAGCCACAAATACCCCGACTCATCTCCCACATACTTAAGATTTTTTAAGACATTCTACTGAGTTTATGATTAAAAAGAAAGGACACAAGCTAAATAATAATAATTTGAAGTCAATAGGCATCTGTCAAATTCACACACTTTGTGCAACAAGCTGAAAAATACTAAAACTTAAACCATAAAGTATATGCAGACTCATGAATGACTCAGCCTTAAGTAAATCATTACTCACTATAAGATTGCAGAGAAAACCAAGGCTGTGGTCAAGTTTTGAGTGTGCAAATTGAAGTGACACCACCATCTAGTGGCAACTCCTAGTATAACATTCATTCTGTTTTATTTTAGGACATTCAACATGGCTGCCACCTTGAAGACGGTTTGTTTTTATGTGTGAAGGAATAATATTGGGTTTCAGGTACAATAACACAGCATTTAGTGCACTTTCTCAAGCAACTCATGCAACTAGAACGACGTATGTAATAGAGATGATGTTTTCTGCTCATCATAGGCAAATATACGTGTTTAGCAAATGATTATTACTAACTGACTAAGTGAAGCGTAATGCAACCTAGGACGTAATGCAACTTTGTATTCATATTTTTTGTTGCATATTAATCCAACTCAGTGCACAAACATAGAGCGTTTACAGTTTCCCTTAGCTTTAGCATATCATGTTTGTTTATTGTGGGCATAAATTGTTCTAAAGCTGATGTGTTGGCATGCATACCTCATCTAACTTTACCTATATTTTCTCTCGCAGGCACCATGAACACCAACGAGGTTCTTCACTGTGTTCTGCAAATAGAGAAACTCAATGCAGAGAGAAGCTATAGTGACATGTTGGTGCTTCTTGGAGACCTGGACAAGCAGCACATCACAGCAGAGCAACTGGAAATGTCAGACATTGTCAAAGTTTTATACCGAATCCTCAAATCCAGCAAAGATGACAGCATCAAGAAGAACGTGAAGGGCATATTGGCAAAATGGAAGAGAGATTACAGTAAGGAAAGACGAGATTTTACTCATATCGGACAACCTGGAAAGACTGACTTGGCATTAAAAAGTGAGACAGACTCCTCTTTGGAACAACATGTATCTGATTCAAAAGCAGAAAACCCAACTGTACCCTCAGATATAGCCTCTGTAAGAGCCAAATGTGTCCAACTAGTTCTTTCTGCCATTTGCCAACAACCTAATGACCAGGACAGTGCTTCAAATCTAGCCGAAGACATTGAAAAACACATTTATGAGCTCCACAAAACAAACCAAGCCAAATACAAATCTTGTGTGCGAAGCAAAATATCTAACCTTAAGAATCCCAAAAGCAGCCATCTTAGGGAGGGACTTCTAAATGGGTCACTGTCTCCTGAATTTTTTGCCAAAATGTCAACAGAAGAAATGGCGAGTGCCGATTTGCGACGATTGAGACAAGAGTACTCATCCCAAAGTGTGAATGAAAGACAGCTTCCTCAAAATGTAGAAGGGACGCCGACACAGAAGATAAGGTGTAAACGCTGTGATGGGACAGAGTGTAGGGTAACCCAGGTGTCTCGGGGCACCCTCTTCCTGCCAGCATGGGCGAAACAGAGCGGGCCGGACGATGACTTAATGACCTTTGTGACCTGCAGCACATGTGGGCAGCAGTGGTACCACAACAAATGGGTCTGCCTCTGAACATAATGAATAAATGTAATTCATTTTTAAGAGTAATTGTGCAAAGATTCTGCTTTTAAAAACTTTAATCATATACTAATAATGTTTGTTGTGACCATAGATGATTTTTGCCAGAAAGGAATAAGTCAGACTACTATCTTGAAAGTAAAGGTGAGTTTGTAGTCTGCAGTCTCACCAGGAGATGGTTCAAAAATCTATGCAAAACAACATGAAGTTTGCATGTCCATTATTTGAATATATTTGATATTTTAGGTTATGTACTTGGCACTGGATAAAAGGCAGGAGGTTCTGACAAGGATGTAAAAGGATGTTGAGGTTAGAACTGCCAATCAGAAGGCCTAGTGTAAGACCAAACAGGAGATTTTTGGATATAGTGAAAGCTGTCATAATCTGTGACCCCTAATGAGCAGAATAGAATAGAATAGATCGACTTTATTGTCTGCCCAAGAAGGTGACAGAAGTTCCTTTTCGACAAGGCTCCACACTTTTGGTACATAACACATACATAAAAGGCACATTTAAAGTCATAATCACAATGAAAGACTACATGGACTAAGCCATTCCACACTGTGATCCTATTCAAGATTCCTGAATAGCCGGAATTTGTGGATGATTGAGATTTCTAGCATTGCGAACATCCCATGTGACCGATAAGGAATTTGCAGCATCTATCCATTTGTTATCATATGGCCCAAGTGTTAAAGCTCATCACCGCACAAGACTAGTCACCAGACCTTCAAAGCTAAAGAGCTGACTCACTGCAACTACATCCACATCTTATTTTTTCAGTAAATCTCCATGCCATTGCCTTACTCATTTCCTGTGGACCCTCTAATTGTCCATAAGTGCTTTTCCCAACTGAATGCATGGTCAAAGAGACATCACAAAGCCACGCACTTCCCACAGTTTGCATAGAATTCCCTTAAGCAGCTTTAAAAGTCACTTGGGGAATAAATAGAGACTGAATTCACTAATGCATCTCTTTTACTGCATTCTTATGGGGCAGAGTAGAGGCAGACATGTGACTCGAGCAAACAGCGAGCATGTGAGTCAGTAAGCGGCCACAGGACTGGATATCCCATGCTTGTGCTCCTAATAAGTTGACTTTGCACATTGACTTGCACTAAACTGGACATCACGTTAGAAGCAGGAAGTAAAAGTGTGGTAACGTTGAAAATAAAAATGAAATAAAAAGGTAGGTGATTAGTGGAAAAAACTAGCCTTCACGCACTAAAGATTATGTATGCTTTTCCCACAAGTCTGCTTAGAATCTCAGGTGCCATACATCTGGGAATAACCCCTCACAGACAGATATAGCAGGATTATCTTGACTGATAAAGTGGCTGCTCTGTGTCTTCTTTTAGATACTATCAGAGTGTTGTGTGAAAAGGCAGATATCACACTTTCAGTCACAGTGGCCTGCCACACCACTGCACTGCTCAACATCATGTTTCACACCAAGACGTCCACCAGGCCATCAGTCAAACTTTAGTCAGTCTCTGGTTAATTTATCTGATTACTGGAGTCATGGGAGGCTGTTGTTCATACACAGAAAAATATATTATTATTTTTGTATAAGCATTTACAATTTGAAAAAATGTCTAAACCATAAAACCTTAACCAAACCAAACCCAAACCAATATATAACTTATCAGCAGCCTAATCAATTATAACTTAAAAGAGCCCTGCACATAGCTTTTTTTTTTTAGATTTCGACATAAATCTCAGGTGGTCATCATTGCATTGGCAATTTTGCCTCTGTCTTTGCTTGGGACTGTCACAAAATGGCGCTAAAGTTTAAGATAGTTAGGGCGTCCATCTGTAAAATAGTCTTATGTATTTCCCTCATGGGCTACTTTTGCTCAGGACAAAATGAGAGTAGGGTGCACGGAGCGCATGATGGAGTAGGCGTGACGCACGGGGTCACATGAGCGTCATCAGCGGCGCTGCGGCCACCGAAACCACAGCTGGCACTGAGCGTCATGTCACCGATCCACGGCAGCTGTCTACCCAGACCAGGTAAGTGCAGTGATCAAACAGAGTTGGCATTTGTGTATAATTACAAACTCGGTGTCATGCAGACATTGTTCAGCGCTACTAAATGAGACTGATATGTGTTGTGTTTTAAATTGACAGAGTCACTGTTAACTTACTTTATGAAGATGGTTAGCAAATTTCACTTCCCGTTTTTGTCAAAGTATACTTCTTTAAATCATGTTCTGCGTTAAACCTTACCAGGATTGTTCAGATATTTACCACAGAATGGGCTAGCAGTGTCGTTACAGTTTAAACACAAAAAAAAAAAACGAACTCAAATCCGACCAACCAGTTTAACTAGGCTAAGGTATAAGACCAACTTGTCTTGTCATAACCTGCTAGAAAACAGTACTTTGGTTTGTTGGTGCCATGAAGGTGTGTGCCATTCTAGCAGGCGTGGAAGTGAGTGAATGGTTAAATGATTGGCCTGCTGATAAAACATAATAACTGAGTTTTATGTCTATTTGGATGATTGTGTTAGAAAAACACCTTAGACTTTTGCCTTTTAAATTCCAGCCATCTGCTCAGCAGGAGGCACATGACTTGTGCATGTGCACGTTTGTCTATCCATGCACTTCTGCCTTTAAGCATTTTAGTCAGCACTGGACTCTCAGTTTTATATTGAAATGATCTGTATTTTTATTTAGGCTATCAGTGGAGAAAGAATATATTCTTTGCCAAGCTGCTCTTTATTTGAGTTTTATTCTTCTCCTGCTGTATATCAGATTTACCCTGCAGTTACTTATGATCACTTGTTGTACTATGCAAAGTATGCTGATGTGTGGCTCTGGTGAAACCCCGATAAAGCACCTCCTCTGAGCAGTTTGTCACAGTGCTACGTAGCAAACGTGAAGCTAAAATATTCTGTTTTGATCTCCTTTTCAGATCTGTGGACAATGAGCTGTGGCCTTTAAAGGTACGGAACCTATCTATTTATTTCTGATGTTGTACAGTCTGTGATCACAGTCCATTGGCCTGGCATACATCACCTTTTGCATAGATAATGTATTATTTATGAAATACTGTACATTGTAGAGGCTTATTAGTAGTTTATCAGCGGTGAATTGTAATGTGTGCACTGAATCAGCACTAAATTGAATATATTCCTTGTGGTTCAAATGCAAACATGAAAGTCAGTGAGTCATGAGGCTTTATTATCTTAACCATTACATGACTATCATTAACCTGTAGGATCAGAGGGGTTATAACCCTAACCGTATGTCCAGACATATCAGTGCCAGTATATTTATATTTCTCTCAGCATATACTTGTTATCATTATTATTAGGCGTTAAGCAATTAACAATTAAAGGTGATATATAAATGCTTTAAATGGATCATGATCATCTTCTAGAACAGGACTCCATGTTTTACAACCTTTAAAATATTAGTGACTAAAATATAATTAATAATTACTTTACTACTGCCATAAAGAAACAGTTGAAGAGGCCAGCAGAGGACAGCACAGTGCAGAACTGTTACGCTCATTTGAACAAACACTGAGGAAAAAAAAGCTGTTTACTTCCTTAAACTTTTTGTATGATGCCATTTTACTACAAAATAAAAAAAATAGCTTTTAGAAATCAGTGGAAACAGAGCTGTGGATAAATGAATGAGAGCAGACTGGATGTAGAGGGCTTTTTGAGTGGTCTGTGCTTCCGGGTGTGGGTGTGGGTGGGTGGGTGTGGGTGTGCGTGTGGGTGTGGGTGGGTGGGTGTGGGTGTGCGTGTGGGTGTGGGGTGGTGGTGCACAGTTTTGCAGAACCAATCATTCTGAGGCAGAAACTCAGTGCCAGAGACTACAAGATTACTCAATCAGGTGTAAATTAAACAAAAGGCATGTTTTTGATGAGGGAACAACATTACAGCATGGTAGAAAGCTCATAAAGTTAATTTTGCATAATATAGGCCCTTTAATATTTAAATTGTCAACTAAAGTTGGACATGCATTCTTGGTGTGTTGCCACCAGATGGAGCTAAAGTAAACACAAGGGGTCTACAGGTGGTTGTGGTTAAAATATACACATAATAAAAACACAAAAGAAACTCATCATTTGAAACTGACATTTTCTCACCTTATTTTCATTCTTAGGTGTTTCTTTTTCAACTGTTGATTCCCACAACTCACACTCCCACGACAGAGTAGCCTCCCCTTTTCTGCAGTCATGATGTCGAAGTCTGCTCTCCTCAAAGTCATCCTTTTAGGCGATGGCGGTGTGGGCAAGTCATCGCTCATGAACCGCTATGTAACCAACAAGTTTGACGCACACCTCTTTCACACCATAGGAGTGGAGTTCCTCAACAAGGAGCTAGAGGTGGATGGACACACGGTCACACTCCAGATTTGGGACACAGCGGGACAGGAGCGCTTCCGGAGCCTGCGCACACCTTTCTACCGTGGGTCCGACTGCTGCCTGCTAACATTCAGTGTTGACGATGGCCAAAGCTTTCATAACCTGGCCAACTGGAAGAAGGAATTCATTTACTATGCAGATGTTAAAGACCCTGAACATTTTCCCTTTGTGGTTTTGGGAAACAAACTGGACGTTCCAGAACGACAGGTGTCTGGAGAGGACGCGAGGAAGTGGTGCCGTGAGAATGGTGGATATCCCTATTTTGAGACGAGCGCTAAGGATGCCACCAATGTATCATCTGCTTTTGAGGAAGCAGTGCGACGGGTTTTAGCGTTAGATGACAAAGCTGAGCATCTCATTCACACAAACACAGTGGACATACAGAGGAAGAGCCACCCTGACCAGCAGTGTTGTTGAAAAACACAACAACACAGAGACAGATAGAGGAACTGTTGTACAAAAAAAAAATGCTTTACTACTGATAATACTTTTAAAATTAAAATTAACATTCAAAACTGACAGAATCAATGTTTTGACAGTTTTACACAACTAAGATGATGACTACTTCTTTGCTTATTTTGGGCTTTTTAAAATAAAATTATTAATTTTACAATGCTCTGTTTAATGTGGATTATTATAAATTACAACCATTTGTTTTTTGAAGCAAAATGATGTGAAAGTCGTGCAGCGACGTCTAAAACAGGAAACAGGTTATCACCACAAATGGTAACTTTACTTTAACTTTCTTTAAAGTCTGTAAGCATGAAAACTTGTTTTTGTTTATATATTTTCAAAGTTGTAGCCCTTGTGACTTAATTTCCGATTGGACCTTGATTAGAAAAAAATCAGTATTCCAGATTTATTTTGTATCAACCATAAAAACATTTTAGGCGTGTATGACACTATCTATCTATCATATTATGTCAAAACACCCACTGAGCCAGCAGGTCACTCACTTTCTCTGATCTAAACTCAATTTAATGTTAATTTCATTTACATACTTCAGTTATTTATATAGCAAGGTATTATAGTATTAGTATGAGTAGTAGTAGTATATTTTTTACAATAATATAGAACAAAATGACATTTATAATGCATATGGTATTTTACTGACATATTTACATACAAATGTTTTACAAATGTTTATTCATCACAGATTAATGACACAAGACAAGTTATTGCACGTGTAATGTCCATGTTGGTTATTCATTACTATTAGTTATTTTTATGTTCGAACAGATCAAAATTGAGGGTTACTTGAATATACTCAGATAGGTTATACATCTTTGAAACGCTGATGATAAAATATTTGGAAAATTAGAAGTAAAAAAACTCAGATGTATGATGAGGATCAATGTAGTGTCCATTTACTGTGAAAGAAATCTGAAGGATTTGGCTCCTGACAAATTTCTCGTGGAGTGCAGTTTCACCAAGATGATCCCTTCACTGGTCTGTAGCCCTAAGCAACCACACAATGTTGTTGCATTTTAATCCAGGTCAACTGACAAAACAATAAGAATTTCTAACCAGGAATGGCAGCAACCCCTTTTGAGGTCATTGCACTGTAGTCAACCTAAATAATCATCTGTGTCTTATTACATTTTCATTCATCATCATAACCAAAATTACAAGTGAGTAGAGAAATATACCTTCAAATCTTACCACAATAGTTCAAAATCAATGAAAAATAACCAAAAGGCCATAATACCTTTAAAACCAAGGTCCAACTAACAAAGATGAAGAAGGGACTGTATATAGGTAAATATTTATGGTTTACTTTGATTTATTTTAAGACATTTTAAGCAGCTGCTGATAGTAGGTCTAGTAAAAAAATGTATTTTAGTTTTAGCCTTCTCTGCTACTTCTAAAAACCAGGACTATTGTAATTTATAGTACACCACTTTGACAGGATATCTCCTGTGTTCAGGTTCATCTTTGTCTTTTTGTGGGTCATTTGCTGTGATCAGTTCTTGGTTTTGAGTATTTTGTGGGCTAATGTGGGTTTTTTACAGATCCTATGTAAAATCATCATCCAGGATTTGTCTCTGCATTCATTTTGAAAACATACTGCACTAGTCAGTGTTTATGTAGTTTCTTGCTGCTGAGTCTGGGCTAGTAAACCATATAGGCTGAACTGTTCTGCATCTGCAAACCTCTGCATCCTGGAAATGGGGAAAGGCTGTCTGTTAACATGTAGTAAATGGTCTATTTAGTGCAGTTGTTATAGCATCTGTTCCTAACTACTGCAGCTGTCTGGACAGTCCACAACATCTTTGGTAACTCACTTTCTATTACACCTAGTCATGTCAAACAGGGTTCTCCATTTCTGTTCATCTTCTCCTTTGATCAGTATCTCTCACACATATCCTAAGCTTTGTGGAGTATGGAACATCTCTGGACACTGGGTCTGTACGGGTGTTGGCCTTCTGTTGCTAGTTTGAATAAACTTCACAGTGTGGGATAGGTTTATCTCCTCCACCTTTATTTCCATACTATCAACATTTTTATTGTATCTTCATAACTGCAATTGCAAAATATGTCATGCAAGTCAAAGCATTTCTTACACAGGTCATCACAATCATTTTCTACTTTGCAAATATATAGTTTGTTGTGTATGTGTATGGGATAGTTCCTAAAAACAACATGTAGCCAACTGTATAAATATGAAATGTTAGTGTCACTCACTGGCTTGCTGTATTTTACTGTAAAAATGATCTAGTAGAGGGGGAGGGAAGGGTTGAGCAAGATGTGCATGTCCGTTGTATGTGTAATAGTGGTATTTTTGTGTTGTAAGTTCTAACTGTTATGTTATAGTTCTCTCTTGAAAAGGAGATGGTTCATCAGGTGCTTCCTATAAATACATACATTAAATGTGGAAAGGTTTGTAGTTTTAAAGAAGACATTGTATATAGTTTGTAGTTTTAAAGTAGATACTGTACATATGACTAACAAAAACACAACTAGATGTGAGAGAAACCAGACTAAAGCGGTCCTATTTTTACTGTCAACTGCGTCTTACTGCCATCTAGAGGCCAAAAACTGCAAACACAACCTAAGTAATAGTCAATTTTGATCTTCAGTGATCGTACCGAATAGCAGGTCTAATGTTAATCTAATATTTCTTTGACATATATTTGCAAAGACTTGATATGAATTGATATGAATATGAATCTACAAAATGTATATAAAAACATGACATGACATCAAGGCTTTCAAACATCTTATATAAAAATGCTTGTTTTTTTTTAGAAAGCTGAAAAGGATTGTAGAAATGCAAGAGAATTGTATGTAGATACTTTAATAGGAATACTTACTGCTACATATCGTTGAGTGTTAAAAATGTATAAAAATTTATCTCTCTAATTTTAAATGTACTGGGATAGCCAGACTGCATTATTGTACTGTTATAATGAAGGTTTTAAAAATTCAAACGTATGTGTATTGTTCTTTTCTTGTTCTTCAGTCTTTTATAAATTTCCAGAAGATAGTAGTAGTAATAATAATAACAATGTAGATTAAAGTTGTAGTTTGAAGCCTTTTGCTGGAGCTGAGCAGCGGAGAAGTTGAAGAAAAAATGGCACTGCTTTCGTTTTGTGGGACCCATAAGTTACAGATGTTTCCTTCGCAGCAAGAAGAGCAAACCTTAAAACAAACATTGATATGTCATAGTAGTAAAAAATTGCTGTAGTATAGGCTATTATTATTATTATTATTATTATTATTATTATTATTATTATTATTATTATTATTATTATTATTATTATTATTATTATTATATCATAGCAATAGTATTTTTTGTACTTTTTGTTAAGGACTTTGACTTCTTCGTGCCTTATATTATTTTGGAGTAACAGTACATTTACTTGAGTACTTCTTCCACCTCTTACTGAAGTACAACATTTACTGACCTGTTGTCCATTATCCGTAACAAAAGCACATCCAGTGAAGTGACACTCCTGAAGACTGGCACAGCGTTTGGACACAGAGACACTGTTGCCCTGGTTGTCCATGACATGAAGTGTGTAGCAGTACCTGGTCTCTGAAAAAACATGTTACAGACCATAATGTCAGTCTAATACACATTATTATAGCTTCATAAAGAAATACAATCAACCTTTTGGACAGTAGAGAGCTGGAGCCCAGTGGTTATCTTCACCAATATCAGAGGCCTCCACTCTAATTATGATGAGCTGTCCTATTTTATCTTACTGCATAAACCCAGCATGGTTGGTCTGCGGTGTACTCTAGTGTTGATGTTGAACCTGCATCAGAACATTGTTATGTCTCAGTCACCTCAATACTATCTTGTTTTGTTTCTAACCTACATCATGTTTCAAAACCAGAAAGACAACATCTACCTTTTATTACACCAGAATGTATGCGTCCAAAGTTGCTTAAACATGCACTCTGGTCAAATTTTAAGATATCAAAGAATGATCATGACTTAAATGCTTTTAGAAATGCCAGAAATGCACTGCATGCTGAGATAAGTCATATTAAATGTCTGTATTATACTCAGGAAGTTCAGAAACTGGCCTCAAGTTATTCACCAAGACATTACTGGAGCCTGCTGTCTGATCTATACAAATTTTCTAACTCTGGTGATAAAATACCTTTGACTCATGATGGACAAATATTTGTAAATGATGCTGCGAAAGCTGACATCTTTAATCACCTGTGCACTAGTAAAGGCCACGTTGGAGGGCAAAACTGTGATTATTTTTTACCCCAGACTCAGCATGGCTTATTAACTGATGTGGATGTGTCTCCAGATAATGTATACAGTAAACTCAACAAACCTGATGTCACAAAAGCGAGTGGGCCTGATGGCATACCAAATTTATTTATTAAAAATTGTGCAGCTGAGTTCACACCTGTGCTAACTTATCTATTTAGATTATTTTCAGCACATTGAAATTAACTCAAATCTGGAAAACAGCTTATGTGACACCGGATTACAAGCGTAAGGGAGATCGATCAAGCCCCTCCAGTTATATCAATATTAATGGCCTCTTGCATTGGAAACATTTTTGAGAGTATAGTAAATGACAAACTAATGACATTTTTGCTGGAAAACTCATTAATATCCACACATCAGTTTGTTTTTTTACCTAAACATTCTACATTGGACCAATTAGCACTGGATTATCATAATTGATTAAAAGCTGTCGAACAAAAGAAAACTTGTGTGGCAGCATTTCTGGACCTAAATGAAGCATTTACATCAGTACCACATGAGGCAATTCTCCAGACCTTACTGCCCTACACAAAAATGTTTACCCTATAATGTGCGGAGAACTTTTTATGTGTTTCCTAATGGAGAATTGCCTGGTGCCGGCATGCTGCAGAGGTCATGCTTGACATTGGCCATATGTTGTGCTGTGTTGTACGTAATCAAACTATGGGGGAGTTTAAGGAGTATTTAAAAACTAAATGTGGGGTCATTGTTTTATGCATTTTTCATAAATTATTTTTATTTTATTGTTGTTGCTGTTTGTTCCAACACTCATAGGATCATGGAACTTTTAATTGTAAAAAAACAACAAAAACAAAACAACCTTTTGGACAGTAGAGATCTGGAGCCCAGCGGTTACACTCATAGTTGTCTGTAGCTTCCTGACATGTGAAACACTTGAAGCCTCCGGGATGAGGAGTGGCTGGGGACAACACAAAGTATAAATAAGATGACTAAAACAAACAAGTGAATGTACAGTATGAGTCATTGTCACTTCAAATGGCTTCCAAATGTTATTATAGTTAGATTATAGGTATATAACTCTTTCCTGGTATTTTCAATGGTCTTATTAGCCTACATAGTCGTCTTGAACTAAAAGTATTGTAGCGCTCTCAATACACTCTTGGCTATGACTTGGTGTTGTATCTCACAGCACTACTACCTTCATTTATAATTAAAATACATGGCACAGCATTATGTTCTTACTTGAGGGGTGTAAGTGCACAATGTCCTTTGCAGTAAATTCTCGTGCCTCAGTGGCCTTTATCCATTTGGCTACAGTGGACACCATCAGGACCCAAGCCACTGGCCAAGACTTCATTGTAGATCCAGGGTCTCTTCATACACTGTAAAAAAAAAAACCACAGTGGTAAGTGCTATTAATTTAGTCCTAATTGGTAAACGTTGATTTAAAACACCCATTTAGATGCAGATAAAAAGTCACAATCAATCTAAAATGTCATCAGCTTTATTTATTATTTAAAAGCTCCCTGGAGTTTCCTCTAAAGGATTTATCTCCAGCTCACATCACTTAACTCTAAAAAGTCCTGGCAAATCAGTCAGATACTATCAACTGTCATCTCATAAATAATGTGTAAATAGGCCTATGTTTTATCACAATTTTTATAGTTTAATATGATCTGATAGCACTTGCTATGATATAACTGGAATGGGAGTGAGCTGCTCTCCATCAGCCGTGGGCTTAATATTAAGCAAACAGTACCCACATAAAGATCAGGCTGCGAACTGGCAAACTGAGATATTTTTTAAGGTTATCTTCAACTCTGAAATTAATCTACTCTAAAATGTTGCATGTGATTAGGTTTCCTGCATTTTGGAAACTTTGTGGGCTGTGTGGTTTACAGTGAGGTTTAGCAGAAACAATGCAGTATCCTCTCCAAAAGTCCTCAGCTTCATCTGGTTGTGACTTTTTAAACCTATTGTCTTTGTTAGATCACCGGGTCCTCATGCATTTACCATTATTAATCAAATATTCAGTAAAAATATTTTTTAAATAATCAAAAGGTTAATCGATTATCAAAAAAATGGTTAGTTATTATTAAGTAAATCGTTGATTACAATACTACACAACTACTGTCTACTGTCTCACAGATGAAATGAAGCCTATAATACTGTAACCTGCTGTAAACTTGAAACAGATATCTAGACACACAAACAAAACAAACTTGGTAGTATACAGACTGTATACAGAGTGTTTTACTTGAATTGATTCTTCTTTCACACCATTGTTCAGACATGAAAAAGTGGCTCTCAGATGGGGTATGTATAAATTCTACTGTGTGTGTGCTAATATTTTGCTGCTGTAATGTGCTTCATGTGACTGCTGCTGTAAGCTTTATAATTATAAAACTACCCTAAACCTAAAATGTCTGCTTCCAGTAAAATACCAATATCTACAGTAAAAGGTGTAACATTGTAGAGGTAATTTTGCCCCTTTTTCTAATGTGAACTGTTGCTAAATTCAAAATGCACTGACAAAATGTCTATTTATAAAGAGACAAAACATAAATAAACTGTAGATGGCAGAAAAGACATGATATCAAATCCAGAAAGACCCCAAGAATACACATACAGGCGATACATGCATGTTACTGGGGCATGGATAATGCAAAAAAAACAAGCATTTATAAGCACACTGCTCTTCACACAGCGCCTCAGGACACTTCACATAATATAAAGCAATGCACAGACATCTCAGTGACCTGGTTTTGCCCCTGAACTGCATGCAAGTATGTCCTATGTCATACAGCTGCCTACTCTTTATACTATTACATGCAAAAAAAACAAAAAAACACCAACAACAAATCTGATACAAAGATTCCTGATTTGGATGAAAGAAAATTTTACATAAAAAAGGTGGCATTGTGGACTGAGGCTAAAATCCTGTCTGGTATACTGATTGTTGTGTTCATTAAGCTCCTTACAGTCACAGTGCTAGTGTATGGCTCGACTGTATGAAAGGCAAAAGTGAGATTAGCCGTGAACCGCAGTCTGGACCAGGAGGACCTCAAGAGCAGGATTAGCCCCAAAATCAGAGTGTTTCAGAGGGAGACGCTTTATTAGACTCTGGCTTCAATCAGGACCGAGTAACTCCTTCAGGTCCTGGTTCAAAGGCTACAGAGGGCTAATTGAAAGCAAAGGGCATCTGGTTTAAAAGAGCACATCTCCCCTGGCAACAGCAGGTCAAGTCTGAGGATTAAAATGTGATGAGAGCAACTGCAAAGAAACCAACGCTTAGCATACATTTCACCAAATTCTAAGCTAAAAAGAGTTAACCAGACAGTAATTAATTGTTGATCAAGTCGTCTCTCTCTCTTGTCACACTTTGCCCCCATCTAGTGCCATTTCAAGAAACAAGCAGATCCCAGCCTTTTACTGGTTTTACACACAAAATACAGCCTAAATAATAAAGATAAGTGTAGATTAAATAATGCGTTGTTTTTATACATAAGTTATGAATTAATGTGAATTAAAAATATTGTCATATCTACAACACCTGATCACGTTACTCAGCAGACAGAAGTGGGCTTGTACAGTAGCCTGGTAGTCATATGCGTAACATAAGATTAATTAACCTAGAAATTAAAATTAATAAAGATGATGTAAAACCGAAAAGAAACTCACCTTCTTTTATTAATCTTAAACGCTGCTAATGGTGTAGGTGGGAAAATCCAAAACCAGTCTGGAGGTCCCAGTAGTCTGCTGCGGATGGAAAGCTATAGACACTAACTGCACTCGGAGTATGCAAAACTAAACTCCTAAAATTATAATTATGCATTTACTCTGAGCAGTTTTAGCTTCAAATCAACCACAGAGTGGATCGTTTTCAAATGCATCGCACTGAAAAAGGATAAAACATTGATTTTTTGCATTAAAGGCACTAAATAATTCAATATTGTTATTAGTCCCGCCTACAACACGTTTCCGACACGATGATTGGTTGCCTGAGCTGTTAATTACGTTAGCGCGTCAAAACGGTTTTTTGACGTCAAGTTAACTATAACAAGAACAGTCACTGGTTCTAAATAAAATTAATTTCTAGTGATAAAATCGTGTTTTTTTTTTTTTCTTTTATGTACTAACTCTATTTGAGTAGAAAAATTATACAGCATAAAAATTGCATTAATTTTTTTGTAATAATTATGAAATTAAACTTTGGAACGCTAGTAGCTGGAAATTTCAAAATAATAACCGGAAGTTGTGATTAGCCTCTTATTTAGCTTGACAGCACCCCTCCTTTAGTCTGTGTCGAGGAAGTTCATTGATAATGTCGTGAAAATATCCTGTAGTAAAACCGGGAGACTTGTTGACGACCACTTGTTTGGAGGAATTGTTTGTGTGAGCCCGTTAAAAGGTAAGAATGAAAGCGAGAGTGTTGCTAACTGCAGGCTAGTATCAGGCATGCTAAAAGTGTCCACCTGCAGCAGGCGCTATCCGGGTTGTTTATAATACTCTGCTAAAACTGAACCAGTGTTTTTAAAAAGAATCATCAGTCACATCAGAATTTAACAATTTTACGGCTATGATTATTGTCAATGTCAGTGAAATCTGTAATAATAATTATGATTCGTTAAAAGGTGTGACTTCCTGGTTCCACTACAATTTCTTGGAGCTGTTTATGTTGTAGGAAGAGCTGCGTCACGCTATTGTTATAGTCTCAGAGGTTTCTTAAAAATAAAGTTATACAGAAGAAGACTGAGGCTGAGACAAGTAGGAGAAAGACAACAGGTATGATCAATGCATATAAAGGCTTTATTACAGGAGGTACTGAACTATAATTACAAACTTAAAGCTAGGCTACCAGTCACTTGATGTTGTGTTAGGTCTGATCATTATTACATAAAAAGTTTAATTTTGTGAAAGCAACAGCGCTCCTTATAACCGGCTAACAGGATGAGCTTGTGAAGTGAACTTTTTTTGCATAAATGCAGGTGGTCTGTTGCAAAAAATGTGCTCTTTTCCCTTTCTGTTTTCCTACCTTCTTTTTCAACTTACTACACTAAGTTGTAAAAATGACATGTAAAGTAGAGTAGAGTAAAGCTGTGAAGTTATCTCACTAAATTCACTTAAATTAAAGGAAGGCCAGTGGTGGTAGGTTATGTCTTCCATTCATGAGAAAAAACCCAGTTAGGACATTTAGAAAATTGTCTTGAAACTTTATACAGGGCTGACTAACCATCACCCAGCACTAAAAAAACTAAAAAAGCTAAGCAAATTAATAATACAAGCTTTTTTTTTTTTTTACATTGCAACATAAAGTGCATTTGATCCTGCCCACTACAGTGTTTTTGCTCATTCAGATGAAATACAGTGGAATATCCCTTAAACGTTCATAGTCACCACTCTAAAATGAATACCAAAGACGAATACATAATCCATTTGCGCTTTCACTTCCTCTAGGGCAACCATGTACTTTCTGCCAATGTTTTCTTTCAGTTGTCCGTGGTTAATCATTGCTTTCATTTTGCCAACTTGTATAAACTGCATTTAATGTCCTTGTTTTTTTTGTTTTTTTTTGTTTTTTGGTTTGTTTTTCAGAATGTTACTTCAAATACTGCTGGGTTTCCTGTGTGGGGTCACAGCTGTAGCCACAGACACAGAAGTGAATCAGGACAGGTCCTCCTCCGCTGCTGCTCGTCTCCTTTGACGGTTTTCGGGCGGATTACCTCAAAAGGTTTCCTATGCCGAACCTGAAGAGCCTGTACAGCCAAGGGGTCCTGGTGGAGCAGATGACCAACGTCTTTGTCACCAAGACATTTCCCAACCATTATAGTCTGGTAAACCTATAGTGAATGTGCCAAAATCCTTATTTTTATTTTTTATTTTTTTATGTATATTAAAAAATAAATAAATAATGCTATTATCTTAAAACTTAAATGTATTCACAATAGATCCTGCACAACATGTTTGGTGTTGAAACTAGGGCTGCACAATTAATCGAAATCAAATTGAAATCACAATTTTAACTGTTACAATTAGCAAATCACAAAGGCTCCAGTTATTTATGTGATTTAATGTCCACTGCAGAGAACAAAATATCCCGTCGTCACAGTTGTATAAATCAAGCTCTAGACCTGTACAGACATGATCTGAAAGGCATGTGATTCTAGGCATTAGTGCAGCAGTGAATATTTCAGTTTTCTCTCAAGTGTCATTGCTCCAACAAATGCTTAAAATGTAAACTGTGAACTTTACATTTTTCATAAAAAAAATATATATATTGCAATTCTAATTGCAACTGCAATATGTTTAAAAAAAATCGTAATTAGTTTTTTCAAAATCGTTCAGCCCTAGTTCAAACTGAGATATTTTCAATTTCATGAACAGAAATAGCTCAAGAAAAATTTGGACAGGGTAAAATAAAGCAGGAAAAAGTTTTACCTGTAAAAAAACAACTGGAGTTGGAACAACTAAGATGTTTGGTTATGAAGGGAGCATTTTAGAAACAGAGGCTATTATTAGTATTGGGTGCATTGGATGCTCATAATCTCACTCAACAACATGAGGAACAAGTTATACAACATTTTTACTTGATGCTTACCTCAATGTATAATGTGCATAATATGTTATACTGTCCCTCACTAGCAAAAAAAATTGTCTTAGCATGTCATAGGCATGTCATAACTACTGTTACTGGGCTATATTATTAGGCAGCAAGTGAACATTTAGTCCTCAAAGTTGTTGAGTTAGAAGCAAGACAGATGGGAATAAGGATCTGAGTGAGTCTGACAAGCACCAAACTGTGATGGCTAGACAACTGGGTCAGAGCATGTCCAAAACTGTTGTGGGGTGTTCCTGGTCTGCAGTGGTCAGAATCAAAAGCGGTCAATGGGGGGAACAGTGATGAAGAATGTGATGGGGAGAAAGCTGGCCTGTGAGGTCCGATCTAACAGTAACTATAGCTCAAATTGCTGAAGAAGTTAATCCTGATAGAAAAGTGTCAGGATACACAGTGCATCACCATACTAGGCAGGTGTTTTTATAATGTTATGCCTGATCAGTGTATTTTTGTATGATATCCTTAGGTCACTGGGCTGTATGCAGAGTCCCATGGTATAATTGCCAGTACCATGTACGACCCTGACACCAAGAAGACCTTCACTTTGAATGACACCGACCCCTCATGGTGGAGCGAGGCTGAACCACTCTGGATCACTGCCTTGGGCTCGAACTACAAGACGGCAGCCATGATGTGGCCCGGATCTGAAGTGGTCATTCACAACCGCACCGCCACACACTACCTCCCATACAACCCACATATGACGTTTAGGGAGCGACTGGGGAATGTCACTAAATGGATGACTGGAGATGGCAAAGTAAAATACCTACACTTGATTAAGACAAAAAGGTGTTCACAGTGGGCTTAAGATATTTTTGTAACTTGAACCCTTTTTTTATACCCTCAGGAAGAAGGGGTCAAATTTGCAGCTATGTACTGGGAAGAGCCTGACAAGTCGGGACATCAATACGGCCCTGAAAACACCACCATGATGAGTCAAGTTCTCAAAGAGGTGTTGTGTATTCACTAAAAACATATCCAATAACTGTGTTGAAAATCTTACAATATGATTCCCAATACTGAATAATCTTAAGGTTATGAATTTATTAACCACAAACAATCAAAATTGATAATAGTATGTTGTTTTGCTTGATTTAATTTAGGTTGATGATAACATTGGCCTGCTGATATCAGAGCTCAAGCAGGCTGGCCTGTGGGGTCAGATCAACATCCTGATAACCAGTGACCACGGCATGGCCCAGTGCTCACCCAAACGCTTAATACAACTGGACAATTGTCTCGGCACAAACAACTACACCCTGGTGGACCACACACCAGTAGCAGCTCTCATACCAAAAGAAGGTACCAGTCCACTCAAAGAATTACAAAGTTTGGCTTCATAGCAGTGGTTCTGTGGTACAGGGACCACTGGTGAGATGTAGGCTTCTTCTAGTGGTACTCAGGAGTCTTTTACAGTTCAAGTCCTGGTTGAACTGGTTAGCCAGTTTTATTCCTGCTCTTTTTACATTTCAAGTGTAGACCACTGCTTTGCCCTTGTTTAGGCACAGTTTAGTCCTTGTTTAGACCTGGTTTAGTTCTTGCTGAGGCTTAGTTTAGTCCCAGTTTATACATTGTTTAGTCCTAGTTTAGACTTCATTTAGTCCTAGTGTAGACCTGATTTAGTCATGACCTAATCCTAATCCTGGTTTAGTCCTAGTTTAGACCTGATTTAGTCGTGTCCTAATCCTGGTCCTAGTTTAGACCTGATTTAGCCCTAGTTTAGACCTGATTTAGTCCTAGTTTTGACTTGATTTAGTCCTAGTTTAGACCTCAGAGTCACCGTTGGCTCATTTTAAAGATAGTTTTTGAAAAGACAAATATGTATTGAGGTGGTATTTGGTGTGAAAAGTTTGAGTATCACTGTTTTGTGGCATTTCCAAGGCAAAATAACATTTTTTTCTTTCAGACACAAAGACAGTCTTCAATTTGCTGAAAAACTGCCATCCCCACATGACCGCATATCTGAAGGAATCCATCCCAGAGAGGCTGCATTATCAAAACAATGACCGCGTTCAGCCAATTATCCTGATCGCTGACGAAGGATGGACCATTGTGCAGACTGGGAATTTGCTGCCGAGATGTGCGTTCCTCAGCACTTCTGGTTGAACTAACTTTGCATGTTGTTAGGTTAAAACAAGGTGTAGTCTTTTCTAGCTTACTCTCTTTACAAATATAAAGCTATTGGCCACTTTCTTATAGTAGTCTAGACAGACTTTTATTTCAGTCTAAACCATAAAAATCAGCCCTATCTGCACAATCATAGCTCTTTATTAAAAATGGGGCGGACTTCATGCAATTCTTCATCTCTGTGATTGGTCGTATGTTTTTCAAATTGCTTTAGATGCCTTTTATTCTGAGTATGATGGTTCTGACCACTGACTGGCACAAGGGGTACACTGGTTTGTGACCCCTTGTGGTTCAATTCATTGTTTGTTTAGAATAGAACAAGAAATAAACTTAAGTTAATTCTAAATGTAGCATACAAATACAGTACCATTACTGTTGTACTTTTCATTAACTTTTCTCTCTTTTTGTCTCTCAGTGGGTGATCATGGTTATGACAACTCCCTACCCAGCATGCACCCCTTCCTGGCAGCGGTGGGCCCCAGTTTCCGTAAGGGCTATCAGATGAGTTCGTTACAGACCGTGGACGTTTACCCGCTCATGTGTCACCTCCTGTCCGTGAACGCCATGCCCAACAACGGCACCCTGAGCCACTCTCGGTGCATGATGGCTGGGGAGAAATGCTGGGACGTGCCCCTTGTGGTCGGCCTGGTGGTGGGGGTCCTGCTGGTGCTGACCACAGTTACTGGTGAGCACAAATTATTGCTACCTAAGGAATTTAGAAGAGCGAGCTGCTTTTTATGTTATGTAGTGCATAAGAGCAGTTATTATGGCCTTTAGGGACATGTTGCTGTCTCTAAGTGAACCCAGTGGAAATAAGTATTTTGAAAATTTATACAAATTCAGCCTTGTTAAAAAAAGTCATACACTTTTATGCAATGTGTTCTCATAAAACAAATGGTGACGTTGCTTCTCCTCTTGCCTGGAAATTCCAGACTCACCGCTGAACCAGCGGATGAGTCTGGTCGCCTTAGAATCAATTCGATTTCTAGGGCGGAGCAAACCCGAATTAACGGACAGCGGCGTTAGCCAATCAGAAAATGGCGGACGTGACGTTAACAAAGCGACAAGAAAGTAAGAAAGTAAACAAACGGAGTAGTGAAGCCACGAGGGAGGAACGAGGGAGTTATTTTAACATTACCGTACCATACCGCTGAATGAAACAAACTCTCGGCTCCTCGGTGCGCCATCTTTATTGTTGTCGGCGAGGAGACGCGTACGAGTGACGCTGCTCGCGAAGAACACGTGACTTAAATAAACCAATCAAAATGCACGGTACGCTTGGGATTTGAGTAAACCACTGCCGACGGCGTGGTGACCAGACTGATATTTCTCTGTAAAATAACACAGAGACATATCAGTCTGGATTTTCCAGGCAACTTCTCCTCCAGCATTGCTCAGTTCGGCCAGTGGGAGCACCTATAGGGACAATTTTGATTGTTTTCTATGAATGCCTTAAGTTTCAAATGTCAGTTTTTCTAGAGCGCTGCTTTGATTATATATAGGGATGCACCGATACCAAAACCAGTATCGGTATCAATACCATGTCCAAGTACTCGTACTCGTATTCATAAAAGTGGCTCGATACCAACAACCGATACTGCTTTACACCGCTGTCACGCTATATAACCCCTATATAAGTACTCGTATCGGTACTCGGTATCGGTGTATACTCAAATGGAAGTACTCGTACTCGTATCAGTTTGAAAAAAAGTGGTATCGGTGCATCCCTAATTATATACTATTAAAACCATACTTTAGCGTAGTTAACTTTACAACTAAAACTAACTGCCCTACTCTCTTAGATATCCAATACATTTTTATTACATTTTCTGTATTTTTTTCTCCAGTTCTCTTCAGATTCCTGGGCTGTCGGCGTCCTCCCAATGTCCGCGCTTTCCAAAGGTTACAACTAGACGAAGAGGATGACGATGACCCACTGTTGGACTAACTCTGTGTGAAGAGGTACTCGACGTGTTGCACTTTACTCTGTCAGGCACCAACGAAGGTTTTACACTGGATACTGTTTTAAAAAGCCTTTTTTTGACTACTGGTTTCTGAGCTGCTGCTGCTCCAGATGTTTCTTATTTTTATATTCATTTGAGGGATGACTTGAAGATGTTAAAGGAAAAGATTTATTTATTTGGAAGTGGTTAAAAATAGATTTTTCAATGTTGATTGTCTATTTTATCTAGATTTGAAGGGAATTATTTTTGCTTATTACGTGTTACTTGTTTTTTGGCCACTAGAGGGAGCCTTGCATCTATGTACAATTTTGAGCCAACATAATGTAAAACAAAGAATAAGGTATTAGTAAAATTTTAAATTATAAGTTTAAAGAATAAGATCTCTATGCAAAAAAAGTGTATATTGCAATTTTAATTGCTATTTATTAATTAAGCCAAATGCCATCTTTTAGTTTGCACATAAACTTTCTCTAAAGATCTGAAATGTCTAAAAGTCTAAAGGGAGTTTGAGTAAAATAATATGATTTCAATGTATGTACATATATTTATCTGAACTAGGTAACTGAACGGTTTTGCTTCAGGCCTCGCTTTTCAAGGTCACATTGACACATATAGGAATTCATACAAGCCATATTGTACTTACTTCCAGTTGCTTTTGTTTTCTGTCTTTGCAGTATATGCAACTCCTGTTTAGTCATTCTTGACAACGTCTCACTCCTTTTTGGCCATTGTATTTGCTTTGTTTTCAGTACATAAATGCCTATGGACTATCAAGTAATTCTGGGGAGTCAATCAAAATCTTAGGCAATCCACTTTAGGAATCAATGCAGTGTTAATGAATCACTGATCAAAATACATATCTAAAAAAGTTTAATGATGGTTATAAAAGTATGTTAAAAAACATGGGAATTTAACAACATTCTTCCCTTAAGTCTTGAGTCCATATACTCATTCTTCTTAACGCCATGCCATTTATGCCTATTATAGGAATTATAATTTTAAAAGTATTGCTGTTTTCATGCATGTGAATTACTGTGCTGCTTTGACAATCTCAGCTGTTTGTTTGTTACTGAAAAAGCATCTATCTTAAAAAAATGTCTAGTACAGTGGCTCTCAAACGTTTTACACCAAATACCATCACAGAAAATATTTGGCTGGTCCAAGTACCATGTTCAATACACTAAAATGAGCATTACTAATGAGGACAAAATTAGGAAGGAACTATTGTAAACTAGGTCTAAGTTAACTCAGACTAAATAAGGACTAAATCTAAACTAAACCAAGTCTAAATAAGGTCTAAACCAGGACTAAACTACGTATAACCAAGATTAATCTCAGTCTAAATTAGGTTTTAACTGTGCCAAAACCAGAACTAAGCAGTCTGCAATTCACAGTTAATCCCCAAGCAGAAACTAAAATGGGAATAAAACAGTGTCTAACTAAATCTGAACCTTGCTCTGAGTACCACCTGCGTACCACAAGTGGTACCCGCACGGCAGTTTGAGAACCACTGGCCTCGTACAAATTGTATTTTGCTGTGAACTTAGTCATGCTAAGTCTTGTTTAAACTGTATGAATGTTACAAATACGGTCTATTGCACTCCAAACCTTTTGTTACTATGCAAATCGTGGTCCTTGAAGAAATTCCTGCCACTATAGAGATTTTAAATAAAGATGATAACAGTGAACAATTTCTGTGTTTTATTAAATCAAAATATGTAAAAGTGAATGGCAACTCCACACAGACACACATTTTGAAAAATTAATTTATATATATTTTTTTCTCCATCGCAGTCACGTTACAATGTAGTAAATATATAAAATCAAACTCAATACTGACGCATATAATACATTTCTCTACCATGTTCAAAATCAAATGTACATTTTAAGTTAAAATCTGTCATAGTTTCTATCTGTATAATTGTAAATCTTTGTCTCTTCACAGATAAATAGACTTTCTGGAGGTAACAAAAATAACACGTTTCCTAACACTGGCCCCAAACAAAAAGCCATTAAAAATATCATCTTTCCTAGACACAGACTTTTTTTTTTTTACAGATAAACTGGAGATATAGACCGTGTCCTGTCTTTTGTCATGTGATCGGAAAATCAGTTCAGAAACATTCAAAGTGACTTTGGGAATTCTCAGAGAGGATGCCCGAATGGTGTGTTTTTGTTATGAGCTGATGCAGGAGCAGTTTGAACACGGTTGATGACAGTAGCCATTGTTAAGACTATGAAGCTATAGAGGAGGATTTCCAGGCAGCCATGTTGGATTATTAACACAATTACAGTTGTGGGTTATTTACTCACTCATCTTTTTATGCTTATTCACATTCAGGCAGGCAGGGATATCAGATTACTCTACTTGCCCTGCTACTATTAAAATGTGCAAGCTATGTATTTGAGGCATTTTAAGGCCAAGACATCTTCATAGGATTGCTTTACCTATTTTTTGTGATCTTTTGTATAGGTAGAGCAATTTGCCTGGTACAGAGCTATTCCAAATATACACTAGTTTGGATCACACAATGCACAATGGCTGTCTGGCAATGCCTCCCCATAGACATCTTCTTCAGCCTACACATCTAGAGTGCATCTACTCAATGACAACACAGTGGCACAGACTCCTACAAACAACACAGTCACTTCTCTTTGTCGTACATTCTCAATATTAATTATCAACATTTACAAGTGGCACATATTTTTAAAAAAGAGAGCATCTATAAGCGAAAAAAGATTCAACTTACCGAAAAAAAAAAAAAACGTATTTACAAAATGCCACGAGAAATCAAACTTTAGCACATAGAACTTCTAAAGCTACTTTCTTGCATTTCAAAATAAAAGCTTTTGCTAGAGTTACATCCATGACTTCTTTGACCTGTGCTTAAGTTGCCAGACCTGAGTCAAAATTGCCAAAATCCACAGGTTTCCGAAAGGATTTTAGCTGCAAAGATTCAGATTTGGATGAAATTGATTGAGGAAAAGGACAGTGGACCATGCGATACTGACATCCATTTTGTTTGTACATACACAAAATACACAGAAAAATAAATTAACAGTTGATGATTGCTTAGTGAGGAGGCCACATCCATTCCTGTTACCCTGTTTTGCCTTCCTGACTAAGTTAGACAAACCAAATATTGATAGTTCAGTAATGTTTTCCAAGCAAGAACCTGTGTGGTCTTTGCATAGCTGTAGATTTCAAGCCATACATTGGTGACATAAGACATACACTGATCAGGCATAACATTACGACCACCTGCCTATGCACTCTGTATTCTGACACCTTTCAATCAGAACCAGCATTAACTTCTTAAACAATTTGAGTTACAGTAGTTTATCTGTTGGACCACATAGGCGAGCCTTCACTCCCCACGTTCACCACTGTTCTTTCCTTGGACCACTTCTGACCACTGCAGACTGCACCCCAACGGAGCTAACGTTTTGGTAATGCTCCGACCCAGTCCTCTAGCCATCACAATTTGGCCCTTGTCAAACTCACTTCCTTGCGCATGCCAATTTTTCCTGTTTATAAAACACATGAACTTGGAGGACAAAAAAATGTGTAAGTGCTAGAAGCAGGAAAAATGGGCAAGCATAAGGATTTTGAGTGAGGCAGGTGGTCATAATGTTATGCCTGATCAGTCTAATTTTAAGGCTCTAGTTTGCTTGGGTGAGAAGACTGACGGTTAACACTGAGTGGAAAAAATACAAAAATAATGGCTGCACATAAACTATATTTTTGGTTGTGTCAGACCTGATTTCTTTAACCTGATAGACTACAAACGTGAGGAATGATTGAGTTGAAAGGTTGAAAGGTCAGAGGTCAAAACTGACAGCTAGGAGCTAACAGAGCTTTTGCTATGAAGCTAAACACAACCTCCTTTATTTTTTTTTTTAGAACAATCTAGAAGCAAAGCATTTCCTATGGGAGCGCACGTGCCCTCAAGTCTACAACATTCATGCAAAATATTCACAATTAGCACAATGTGTGATACTAAACTGTGTTCCTAAATGGCACATGTGCTATCACAGTACATGTATGTTGAGTTTTTTTTTTCTGTTTACTTTCAATGTACAATCCAATCAGTGCCCTTTGTATAGCACAAGTAGCCTGGCCAGTCTTTTTTACCAACCGAAGAATTGTTTACCTAAAATGGGGCGGGTTTTCTCTTTCTTTCTCTTTCTTTCTTTCTTTCTTTCTTCCTCTGATTAGTTATATATTTTCAAATATATGTGAACTTTTGCAGTGTTTATATGGTCCTTGGAAACTCAGGAAAACGTCTCAGAGTTGGATTTTCGAAGTCGGAAAAGTCACAACGCTAACTTTTAACATCACCGACCAATAACACAATTGGTCTCTAAGTGGTGATGTCGATTTTCCGACTTTCCGAGATATAAACACGTCATCACAAAGTCGACATGTAGCAATATGTTGGTACTGCCTCATGCTTTTTGATTGGTCCAATGTCTACCCAGTCACATTTAATCTGTGTCCATTTGTCCCGCCCCCTGGAAATCAAACTTAATTCTTCATCTTTGTCTTAAAAAATGATTAGGATGGCTGGCCAGGCTACACTGCAATTAGAGTGAACAAAAATGAGCAACCACCATAACATATTCTTGACATTTTTAAAACTAGACAAAAAAATCACTTTATGCTGAGTGTGGATAAGGCAATTGAAATTTTACACAGATAAATCCAGTACGTTGCTATTTTTGTTCACCCTTTACACATAAATAACGATCTGATTACTTTTCTAGACATAATATTTGGCTAAAATCTCCATTATCCACAACTGTACAAAACCATAGCACCATTTTGAATATTGTTCCCACATTGTAAAGGGGAAAGGGCTATTGGGCATTCGTGTATGTCTTGGTATGTCTTGCAGTATGTTTGCATGTGTGTGTATATATAAGGGTCTAGCCTAAGCACATCTCCCTTGCTTTTGGAGACTTGCATAGCTTCTGCAGGACGAGCGGAAGAGCAGTTGTCCATTTGGAGGACGGAGACTTTGGCACGGCCTTGGCGAATGAGTTGAAGGCAGTACTCAAGTTGCACCATAGATTTCAAAGAGACAATCTGCCCTTGTATTGCACCATAAGTACATGTGTTGTCGGACATGTTTGCACCATACGAAGAAGAGGGGGTTAGCAGCCAATTGGATCAAAGTGTTAAGTATCCAGTATCAGTATCGAGTCAGTTGCACCATTTTGTGAACAGCTGTTGCACATTTAGACCGACTGAATCCAACTTGGAGGAAGAAGGGATGAGGTTTTTTGATGTTGTGATCGTCTAGCACCACAAACACAATGTAACTTAAAGGGGTACTTTAACATTTTTCACTAATACTGTAAGGTATTTAGAGGTCTGATTGTGGGACCTAATTTTAGTGTAATTCTATTGGGACCCACTTTTTACACAACCAAATTATTTTTCTAAATTATTTCACTACAGGCGTTTTAACGTCTGTTTTGCCATTTTATGTGATTAAAACAATACTTAGACTTTAAATAAATACAACACTGAAACCATACTTAATCTCTTTGCAACCTATTGGTTTCTGATTCAACAATTGGTAAAAGTCATGGAATTTAAAAATGCAATTTCCAGGCCCTGGAAAACTTTTGTAATTTTAGATTTTGGAGCAACGTTTTAGGAAACTTTTGGAAATTTAAACATCATCATATCAAGTATATTATCAGCGGTGAGTAGGGTATAAGTCATTAAAATTAGTGGAATAATATATTTCTGGGTCCCAAACCAAACTGTTGTTTTTTTTTTCAAGTGAATATTTCCAGTTTTAACTAATTCAATTTCACCATAGTGTCTTTCTAATGTACCACGTTGGACATTTTGAATACTATTTATTAATGCAAAGTCATTTTTCGGGTCATAAGTTTTGAAAAAGTCATGGAAAATTCTTGGTAAAAAAGTGTATGAACCCTGTGGTAATCACTGGTGTAAGTGGTACTTAGATATGTACCTTTAAGGGGGCTCAGATACAGTATTAGTAGTAGTTGTAAAGCATAGTAGTGGTACAACATTGTCAGTATAAAGCACCTTATCAGCAATATTATGCAAACATAGCTAAATGTTTCTTGGCTATTCATGTAGTATCTGGCATTGGAGTAAGTTACTATTGTAACCCCACCATTTATTTTTTTTATTGTGCGTGTAAAAGTACTAGTTGAAGTATAGAAGTTTATGTTAAAGTACCCCTTATTGTTTGGATAGTGCTTTTAAACCTCCCACCTCTCCTTTTAATCTTAATGAGGCATGTTTTTATCCAATCAAAAACGACTTCACTGATCACCTGACTGACCACTCGCGTCGCCTGTATAATAAAATCTTGTATGGCTCACAATGCCACTCTCCCTCTCACTGGCCTATGTTTTAATGGGCCCCCCGATGGGATGTGTGTGATAACTAGTGATGACTGATATCTTGGCCCGTTTGTTGTCATGTGCCAAAGTAACAGCTTGGATCACAGGCATAAAAACAAACAAAAAATATATATAAATAATGAGCCATGCATCACAGCTCACCCGTGGGTGGCCCTGGAGGAGTTGGATGTGTCACAGCAGTTAGCCATCGGGGGGCGACGATTAAAGCCCGAAAGTGTTTTTGTACCAGCCTCACCCTGTTAGTGTTGGACCGGAAGCTGACAAAATATGCCAAAAAAGCTAGATCCAAATAATTAACTTTTCCTTTGGGCTTTTGTTATTGTCTATGAGCTAAAAGTCGCCATGGGAAAGCAGATTTAAGAGTTTCCTGGTTTGAATTAATTTGTTATGTTAATATCCTATTCCAATCACATACTTTCTACTTGTTCTAGGACAAAATACAGTCACAGTTTTATGACATCGTAAGTCTGCACCTTAGGGAAAAGACCTGTAAATTTCAAGAGGTTCTGGCTGTAAATTTGTCTATTATATGCTGAATCCTTATTTGGGGTGATTAAGTTTAGGCTTCATCAACAGTAGAGGTCCTATCAGGTTATATTTAAGCATTTAGTCTTACACATTTTTCTGTTTTAAGCTTTCAATGTATCACTCTTTAAAAGCAACAAGTAATGATACCTTCTTCAACCTCTTTAGGTATAAATCACCCATTCTCGTAAATTTCTACTCTTAAGGCGCAGACTTAAGACATCATAATAAGGTGACTGGTTCTTTGCAGAGATTGGTCCTGGAGAAACAACTAGATCATCCATAGTCCCATATTTAGTCTGTGATACTGTATCTGAGAAACCTTACAGGAATATGTTTTGAATTGTGTACACTGCAATCTGTTACACCTTGTCCTCCAACCAGTGTTTTTTTAATCCCATTTAGACAATAACAAAACAATAAAAACACCTCTTATGTACATAAAAAATATATACACTATCTTGTGACTAGACTGACAACAAAGTGTTCGCAAATGTTATTAAAAGTGACATCTTGGACTTTTGTGTCACGACTTTTTTGTTCGAAGTTGGTGGAGGAGTGGTGCAACGTCAACAGCATGCATGGTGTTTTTTTTAGTTTTCTTCACAGCAGCGTATGGGGAAAGAAACCAGAGCGATGATGTGTGTTGGGAATCAACAGGAGATATGGACTGGAGGTGAAGCAGCTATGTATGTGGACTTAAAGCTACAGACTATAGAAGATAATGGACCAGTGGACAGGGGCCAATTATCATATTTGGAAAGCAATTGGTGCAATGGCCCACTCATAAGATAATAAGAGAAGTGTATGTTTTTAAAGCCAATAAGTAGCAGTTCGCTGTCAAGCACATTAGTCAAAAGTAACAGGGCTTACTCAGGGACATACTCAGACTCACTCGTTCATTCCCTAAGGGCAATTTAGAGTCAAGTTCAGCCTAATAATGATCAACAAAATGTCTCAGGAAAGGTGATATTAATTTTGTGTCAAATTATAGACCAGAAAATGACAATTAGAAGTGTAACAGAAATTCATTCATTCAGTCACGTAGCTCAATAAGTGAAAGAAGTGACCATTGACTGGCTGGTTCTGGTTGGTAGCAAATCCCCTTTAAAGGACCAATAAAAAAGATAAAAGTTGAAATATGCATCATTTCCCAAAGTGTAAAAGAAATAAATGTTGTATGATTGTTTTGATGCGGATGGGATAGCAGCTAGGCTTTGAAGAACAGCTTTTGTATGAAATTCTCCATTAGACCCTGGTCCTATGGTCCATTTTGCTCTATTGTCTGCTTCTAAGTTTTATTTTCTCATTTTCATGTATCCCATGGTGCATCAGTGCTAATGTGTGAACGTGTGATTGTGTTTATGTGTCAAAGTGAGGACTCATACTGCAACAGTTCGTACAGTAGGGGTCCGTCCCGGTACCGTATTCCCACAGCGGCCGGCGTTATGTACTGCAGTATATTTATAGTCCTCCGCAGCCGCCTGTCCACGTAGTGAGCGTCCCAAGCCGGGTATCGCTTCCTGGGCATGTCGATCTTGATGAGTGGGCCCTCTGGTTTGGAGGTGGGGGGCGAGGACCTCACCTGGAAGACGGGCAGACACGACTCAGCCACATCTTCTTCCGTCTGGGATTTGGTCATGTGAGCGGGAGTAGGCGGGGCAGTGGGCGGGGCCGACGGGGGAAGGGGGAGGCCCCACAGCAGCTGGGCGCAGCAGGAGGAGGCGGGGCTAGGCTGGAGGTGGGCCGTGGCTGGGTGGAGGAAACCGTAATACAACAGCATGACCAGGACACCCCCGGCAAATGTGAGGTAGACCCCACACAGGACCGGGACGGCATAGGAGTCGGTCAGGACGGGGTCTCTATAGGCATACCTATGGGACAGAAAGGTCATAGGTCAAGGTCACAGCATGGTACCAGGTAAGTCATGTTTTTACTAAAACAGTGTTTTCACTTGACCATGTTCTTGTTCTTTCCTTTTGGGGTCACCACAACAAAACATCTGCCTCCCAGCACACAGGGGTTTACATACTGATTTATCCGTCCTGACGTAACCCTCTCCATTTATCCAGGCTTTGGAGTGGCACAAAGAGTACACTGGCTTGTGACCCCTTGTGGCTGGGTTAATTGACCATGATTTTTGCATAATGTTTTGTTAATAATAATTATGGGTCAATAGCAGCAAGGCTGTGTATAATGGTAAACGCTGACTAAAATGTTGAAGGGATTATTCAGCTGTTGAGTCATGTTTTGAAGAACTGGGATACAAACAATGAGTCACTATTTGGTATAATTTGTCCATAACATTTGGTGATGACAGAGCAGAGTCTCAAATAGAAATGTGCCAGCCACCCCCTCCTCTAAACTAAAGGTACTTTTTGAATACATTTAATCCAACATACCTTTGTATTACTAAAAATCAGTGCATAAATGGAAAAGCATAGTCTTGCTAAGAGGCTAAAATGTGTTCATAGTATGGCATAAACATGAACAGTAGCAAATTTTAGATTAGAGTTCAGCTACAAAGGGTCACAAGCCTATGTACTCTTTGTGCCTGCCAGTCTCAAGATAAATGGAGACAGTTGCATCAGGAGGGGCATCTGGGGTAAAACCTATGCCAAATCAATATGCAAATCACTGCACATTAGAAAGCAGATGATTTGTAGCAGCAACCCCAGAAGGTAAGCTAAAAGGAAAAGAAGACATTTATCTCAGATTAAGTAGCAAATGCATTTGTATGTTTCCATATGCTTTGAACAAGTGATTCTCAATAGTTGGGTCAGAATCCAATAGTGGACAGCATGGAGGATGAATATCATTTTATCTTCAGCTTTTTTATACCTAAATATTGTTTATAATTACATAAAGTCTTATTTCCTTTTCTATTCTGAGATCACCACAGCCAATCATCTGCCTTCTAGTGTGCAGTGATTTGCATATTAAATTTGCAAAGGTTTTATGCAGGATGCCCTTCCTTGACCCAACACTTTCCATTTATTCAAGCGGGGCACTAGCACAAAAAGTGCACTGGCTTGTGACACTTTGTGGCTGGATTGTTTGTAATTACATAAAACAATGAAACTGATTTATTTTGCATGTTCCATAAAGGTCATTGTAAAATAATTTTACTTCTGTTAAAAAAGGGTCAAAATAAGGGTCAAAAAAGCTGCTGTGAATAATAGTATAAGGGATAAAACTGTATCCCATGGTCATACAGGCTGAAAACCAAGGATCAACATACATAATCGATTTTTCTTGTCCTGTAGTAACTTACCATAGCCCAGTGAGGAAAGTGTTCTCGGCCAGCACCACAGTGTAGTACGCCACCATTCTGTATCTAGTCCTGCCTTCTTTCACATTGAACCAGCAGAAGATGTAGACTATTCCCACCACCATGTTGAAAAGCACCTCCTCCCATTTGGACATACAGAAATCGGTCCCTCCATGCACCACCCAGAAGGCCATGGCACACCAGTGGACCACCACAAAGATGCCAAAATAGATATGGAACAGGGACGCGAACAGGGCTAAGGACAGGACCCGGGAGGAGATGGTGAAGAGGCGCCAGAAGAGGTGCAACAGCGCCCCCCGGTAACTCATGCTGCGCTGGTCGTCACGAGAGTCCCGGAGCAGCTTGTGGTAGGAGGCCAGCACCCAGGCGAGAGACAGCAGAGAAGCCAGAGACGAGATGCCTACAAACGGACACATCACGACAAGGAATATTTTTAAATGTGGATTATTCATATGTTGAGTCATGCTTTGAAGAACGGGGATGCAGACGTGTTGAGTCATTGGTACTATTTGGTATCGTTTCTCAGTAACATTCTGGTGATGATACAGCAAAGCCTAAAATACACATGTTCTGGGCCACCCCGCCATCCAGACTGAAGGTACTTTCTGAGTATATCTACAACATACTTTTACTCAACTTAGTTCTGGAGAAAAAAACTTTTACTGTTACTCAAGTAAAATGTACAGTAGTAGTAGTAGCAGTAGTAGTAGTAGTAGAATATATTTTGTACTTTAGTAAACTTTACACTCAAACTTTTTGTACTTTTACTGAAGTCATAGTTTTGTTCAGTACTTTTACTTCTACTTGGATAGATTTTGATAGTTTAATAGTAATGGAAGTAATTGCTTATTTTGTTAAGTGATTTTATTTCTACTTGAGTAAATTAGTTGTATTATATACTGAAGTAACAGTACTTTTACTTGAGCACAAATATTGAGTACTTCTTCCAGCCATGATTGTGTAGTACGAGTAGTAGCGGTAGTAGCAATAGTAGTATAAAAGTAAACTTACAGTCTTTTTTGTCAGTTTTTCTTTTTTTACTTTCACTCATTTTATAATGTTGTTTGTTTCCTCCTACTTGATAATTAATTATTAATTAATAATATATTACACTAACACTACTTTTACTTGAGATTTTGAGTACTTCTTCCACCGCTGGTTGTGTACTAGTAGTAGTGGTAGTAATAGTACTAGTAGCAATAATAGTAGTAAACTCAAAACATTTTACTTTTACTCAAGTCCTAATTTTGTTGAGTAGCAGTACTTTTACTTGCGTACAGATTTTGCGCCCTTCTTCCACCTCTGTTTTTATCTAACCCTAAGCAGTAATCTATATCAAATTTAGATCCCTTCTCCAAATTACAGAGTAGGCTGTGTGCTAATTGCTAATTGCTATTTCTGCAGCTGTTAATTCGTGTATGCTTTCTTTCTCAGACACAGGATAAGACAGTGTGTCCTACACTGCAGCGTCTCAGCCCGGTTCTCCTGGATCATGATGCAGAGTTGGAGGACCAGCTGAGGGGCCGACTCCAGGAAGGTCTCCAGCAGCCGCAGCATGTTGACGTCGGCGTACTCGAACATCATGGCCCAGTACCAGCGCCTCTGGTGTTCCTTCTGTCTCCGGGACATGATGCCCAGGTACAGCGTCCTGATATACCTGCACATAGAGAGACAGAGAAAAACATCAGTTTATCTTTTTGGCAAACTTTGTTTAGCTTGGCATAAAAATACACTTGAATATAATTTTGTAAAAGAGCCAATAGTGTATGACCAAAACATCAAGTCATGATCTTAAAGCAGTCCTGCAGTCATTTGTACTACCCTATGTTAACTGGTTAATTGTATATCTAACCTATCTGGAAATCCAACCAAAAATAGGGACCAGATTTATTCTTTAGTTAAATATAGAATAATTTATTCAGCAATAATAAGAAACATGAAAAGTGCAAAATGTATCACTCCATGCTTGTGCTACACACATTTTGTGTTTTTATGTGAGATATAAAATTAGTTTGAAGCAAATCTTTCAAATATGGGTGTGTGGGAACTGACTAAAACTGCAAATGTTCAGTACATTCTAGGAGCATACAGTACTCTTAGGAATTTGGGTTATGTTTAATGCAACATAGATGTTTGATTTAGTGTTACAGGAATTGCAGAACAGCAAAAGTGGAAACTAAAACTAACCTACTCAACATACTGGTTTGTCTCCACCTTTGACTACTCCAAAAAGTGTTTATTTTACAATATTTAAAATGGCACTCTATTGACATTAACATTGTTGTCTTTGGCATCTGAGTCATTATTAAGCTTATTCCTGAACATATTATACTATACAAAGGCTTTACATTGCGCCTTAGCACCTGTATAGCGTGAATTTACGGCCCCTAGCTTTCCTAATTATAAACATTTGCAGTTCATTGTTATAATAAATTAAGCCTCAAAAGATACAGAGGGGATTTGACTGTAGCATATATAAGTGGGTGGGATGTGGGCTGTGGTTTCAATTAAAACGCTCGGAGGCAGAGGCAGGAGCGAAAGGGGGAGCACAATGTATGCTGTAACATATGTGCTAATGTACTCTAATGACTTCCCTATGCTTCTATACAGCCCTCTCTCCAGTCAGTGTCATGGCGCGTGTGTTTGCTTCATGCATTATGGATCGCTTGTACTATCAACATCCATATGGTTTTGAACATATATGCTAAAATCTCGAGGCATCAATTATGTACCATAGGGAGCGTGCTAGCAGATAATGTTTAAAATAGATTTGGGGCTTAGGATGCTTTTTGTCCTTGAGAGTGACTTCCTCATTCCTTTATCTGGAGATGTTGATGTTTTGGTTTGATAGAGACAAGTGACTTAAACATGGCATCTAACATGAATAGATGTAACTGGTCTAATTACAAAGCATTCACACTTGAAACAAGTCAATCTTTTCGTTGTTTTCTTTCAACAACAGCCTTCTTCAGCAACCCCTCCCCCAACTCACTCTCCCCATCTTATAGCGATCTATCTTAATCAGCCTGTACCATTTCTAGAAAGTGCAAAGATCCACCCTTCCTCCCCCTCTTCTTCTGCTTCTCCTCCATCCTTTTCCTCCAGGTGGAAGACTCCATTTTCCCCTAGTGTGGGGGGTGGACGAGGGTGGATGGGTCTACATACTGTATGCTGCTGGTGGGGGTTGGTTTTACTACTGGCACGGCAGGATGTAAACACACACAGAGGTAGCCCAGAGGCAAGATGAGACCATTAAGGAGCTGCATCTAAAAAAGCGAGCTCTCAAATGAACACTAACCGTGTAGAGATAGCTGGGGATGCTTAAAAAAGGGATGGACTACAAAAGCATGTTAGAAGTCGACAGAAGTCAATGTACACTAAGCTATTCAAAGCAAACCATGTATTGTAGTGGCCATACCAGTAATTTGACAATCTTCTATGGATTTGCATGGTAGTATTAGAGCCAAAGCGGACCCACAGTGGAGCCATGTGGTTCTCCTTTACACAAACAAACAAACAAACAAAAAAACACCAGTGTTGCTTGTAGATGTAGTGACATAAGGATTTTTGTAAATATTGGCTAGGGTGTAAAATAAATTAGTAACATAAGTAATTTGGGAATTGGTCAAAGCACACATGTACAAATCAGACAGACATTTGAATGTGTCAGTCTTAACAGAACGATACAGTACACCTTTGTTTTCTAAAAATAAACTAGCTATTTTAGTTAATGTTTTTTGTTTTGTTCACCAAGTATTAGCCTGTCCAATCATACTCATTCATTCACTTTCTCCGTCAAGTGAAGTTGGTAAGAAACCTTTTCTATTTAAATGTCCTTCTTAATCAATCATAAACCATTTTTTCCTCCGAAAATGTTTAGGTAATCCGTTTTGTCTCTGATTGATTGAATGTTTTTCAAATTGTGTTGGTCCAGAGTCAGTTTATGAGTATATGTTGGTACTGCTGTCTGTTTCCAGGATTCTCAGTAATAATAAAGGAGACTATGCTTTTGCTCAATGATGGTCACTTTATATGTGCATGCTGTTGAGCCCTGGCGTCAGAAGTAAAGTTGTTTGAACGCAACACACCTGGTCTCAGACTGAATTGCTTTTTGATTAGCGCACTCCTATAACTACATCTACTGCATTCAGAATGAGTTAAACCTTTGTCCATTGATTCCATTTCCTGGAAATTTAATTCAAATTGTCAGGCACAAGCCCAAGATTCAGTTTAGAACAGAAAAAAAGAAAACATTGCTTACCTCATACACCAATGGACCAGGGACAAGTATGAAGTTGTTTGTTTTTGTGCCTTATCATATTGTAAGTATACAGCTTACTGTATTTTTCAGGTAACTAAAGATGCCTTAGTGGTTTATAGAAATCATTATAGTAAAAACATAGTGTGGCAGATCATATGAACATATTCACACACTGGTGAAGAAAATTGCTAAATCTTTAATTTGCTGTAACTTGACTATCTCTATGTCAAAAATACCCAACTGAAAATGAGACTTGTTATGAATATTTCACAGCTATGCAGCCAAATATCTTTCTTAATGAATTTCTTTGGACAGATTTGGAAGAGCCCGTTCACAAATTATCAACTTTTGGAAAGCATTTTCTAAACATATTGGTCTGTAAGCTGTTCAGAGAAGCAGAATAGTTAAATGTTTTGCTTCGCCAAAAAAAAAAAAAAAAAAAAACAAAACATAATGACAAAAAAATACATTATTTTGCTTCTATATCGCAAACGTTAGTGATCTTTTTGTGAGGGCCACTCAGTACAACAGTATCCATTGTAAAATCTCCCCAATCTGTTTTTCCCATCAGTGTTTTTTTTTCTTTCTTATCACCACAATTATCACCTCCTCTTGTCCAGCTTGTGCATCTATGACAAAGAGCGGCTAATGTGTTGCCAGAAGCGCAGATGCCTTGTCTCTTTGTACTCCCTGTTCACGCTGACACTAAAGGGAAAAGCCACGACACCATTTTTCAATTGGTCACACACTGTAACACGCTTGGCCAAACATGCAAACTCACCAACGCACATACATTTCTCACACTAGGACTAGCCCGTGTTTAAGAAATGATAATGGCTTCAGGGCTTTAGTGGCAGGGAGCAAGCTGGCAGTCATAGTAGTCTATCATTCACCACAATGCTGACAGTTGATTGGCCTGTTAAGTGTCTAAAATACTCATTTAATAAAGGTTTAGTCTATGGCAGGCCTATTTAGTAGTGGTAAGTAACTAGATATTCTACAGAGTACAGTTTGGACAAAAATATTACTTTTACTCAGGTCAAGTTTCTACATGAGTAGAAGTATTTTGTGTGTACCTTGAGTGGAAAGGTGGGTAGTATAAAGCATAATACATTGTAGTCCAAGCAGCAGTAGTAGTAGTAGTAGTAATCATAGTAGTAATAGTGGCAAGATGGCTTGTTTTAAGTAAGATAGCAGTTGAAGCAGTAGTAGTAGTAGTAGTAGTAGTAGTAGTAGTAGTTGCAGTAGTAATAGAAATAAAAGTGGATTTTCTGGATCTTTCAGAAGAACCTTCTACTTAAGTAAACTAGTATAAGCAGTGGTAGAAGTAGTAACAGTTAATTACTACTAATAAGTAATTGGTAGTAGTTAGAAAAGTAGTTGTAGTAGTAAAGGTTTTATTAGTATTGTTAGTAGTAATAGTGGATTTTCTAGCACTTTCAAAAGTACTAAAATTTAATTTTAAAGTACAGTACATGAGCAGTTGTAGTTGTAGAAGTGATAGTAGTAGTAATAGAAGATTTTTGGAATAGTTCAAAAGTACTTTTATAAGTTACAGTGCTTTTCCTTGAAGTAATCTGGCTTGATAAGAATAACTTGTACTTAGACGTTGTAGCTATTAAAGCATTTACTACTGTGTGTTGTAAATGTCTTAATAATATTTAAATGTATCATTATCCAGTGTGTACATCCAATACCATTTTCTGTTAGTCCACAGGCTCCTACAGTTCAGTACTGATCTACATGGACATGGACAAAGAAACCATTATCATACTGTTTTCCTTTTTATATTGGGTAACAATGGAAAGTGGGTATTGTGCCAGCCTTCACTTTCTTATTTGATTTTCTATCATCACTTAATGACACAGTGCATTATTTTCTGCCCTTAATGGCCTGTTTCTATACAGAAGTCCTCTGTCGACAGGAAAAAGTTGGCTCAGGAACTGACCGTGGTGCTGAAACAGACTCAATACATTTTTAGCCGTCCTGTATAACACTGTTGTTGTCCTACTTGTTGCAGCTGTAGACAGTTACTTGGAGACTACAATCACACTAACAGCTGACCCCAAAGTGTAAAAGTAAATTTGCATCTCTGTCTATTTATCCAGCCCTCATTGTCTCCATTCTTATCAGGCGGTTGATCCTAAATACAAGCTGAAGTGTTGGGAGGTCACAGAGTGTATTTCAGTGTTCTCTTCCTCCTCTTCCCCTAAAAACTGTCAGCACGCAGCAAGCTTCCTTTTCTTCCTGTTACATTGTCTAGACACGCCACTCTAGCCATTAGTGAAGCGATACTGTCAGGGGAAAGAGGAACTTTCTTGTCAAAACAAACACTTTGGCATTGATGAACTTTAAAAAGTGTCTGAAATGCTTTGTTTTAGCACAGTTATGTCTTTCAGTAGCTCTACTATATTCCCATACAGGATATCCCAACATGTAATTTCTCTCACATATTCTCTATTTCTATTGTGATCCTGCAACAACGTTTCTTCTACCCACAAGTAGCCTACTGAGAATCCTAACATGCTAAACGTCACAGCAGCTGCCACACCCTAACCACAACAGGAAGTCTTATGGGTTCAATACTGAACCTGGGGGCACTGGGTCCAATAGTGGCTGGAGGCAGATTAGTCTTTCAGTGCTTTGGGGACACTTGTTTCCTAACTTAAGTAAGCCTATATTAAAAGTGTAAAGATCACACGTGTGTGGTCCTACCTCCAGACCTGTCCCAGCTGCAGGATGTGGATGGTGGCCTGCCACAGCCAGATGGAAGCCAGCTGCAGGCGGTCTTTTCCGGGATAGAGGCAGCCTAGTGACACCGGGCCCCTCTTGGTGAGCCCCTCCACCTCCCCCAGCCCTCCCCCTGTGTAGTCCTGCACGAACCAGCGGAAGCTCAAGATCTGGACCAGCACCGAGGGCACCAGCACGAAGAAGAGCGTGAGTCCGAACCAGAGGTAGTCCTGCCTCCGGTAGTAGTCCACTGCCAAGCACAGGTCCGTGCCCACGTCCCAGAAGAAGACGAGCAGGGCCAGGATGATCCAGAGGCAGTCGATCCACAGCTGCTCCCTGGGGGGGCAGTGGGTCTCCCGGATACCCACGCCGACGCCGGGCTGGCCCCCGCCCAGCAGATGGCCGAGGCAGGCGGATCGGCAGCCCCAGTAGCAGGCCGAGGTGCGGCAGCACTGGCAGATGTGGATGGCGGCGGAGTCCAGCGGCTCCTCAGCGTCCACATCGTACAGCTGCGCGAACCCCACTCCCGCCTTGCCGCCGTCCGACTGCGCGGCCATGTCCCCCTTCCCACTCCTACCCTCGGATAAACACGGCACACGCACGGTTGTGGTGTGTGGCGGGGCCCCGAGCCCCGCTGTCCCTGATCCTGAAAAGCCGCGGCTGTGTCTCGCTCTCGCCCCGGGCGCGAGCGGCCATCAGAGCCGGTGACCGCGCGACGGCGGCACCGCTGCTTCTACCGGTCGAGTTCCCGCCACCAGGCGCGAGCGGCCAGCGGCAGCAGCGGAATGGCCCTGCATCGTCCCGTGCCGCGCGGTCACCTCGGGCGACTCCAGGCTATGACGTAATGCATCTCCCGCGGTCCTCGAGGCGTGAGTGAATGTGGAGCTACACCTGAGTCCTCTCTGAAACCAGCTGCCCAACCTCACACTCTCCGGACGAAACTCCGAGTCACCCCTCTGCTCCTACCCTCTCTCAGGCTGCAGGTGTCCGGCTACAACTACTCTCCATGTCCGCTCCTGGAGCTCCTCTCCGCAGCTTCCAACCCTCTGCAGCTCCGCGTCCCCTCTTCTTCCTCACACACGATTCTCACCGTCACTCCGCCCTCTGCCGGAGAGCCCCCCCAAAACACATCTGCGCACGGACACGCGCACGGACACGCGCAGCTCAGTAAAGACCCCCAACGAGCTCTGCTTTACGATGGACCACTCTACTTAGTGCCAGGGTTTCTAACAGCAGCAATGGGTTGGTCCAGTTAAAAGATGGAAGTTCTCCTACCATTCTACTTATTTACTATGTAGTAAATGAAATAGCACAGCTAACGTTACAATACAGTGAACTGTTACTATACCACAAAGACACGTGAAAATTCTCAGTTGGTTCTGTAAAGGTTAAAATGAAGACACTGGGTTAGAATTTTAAAACTATGATTTTCAGCAGGCTCTGTAATGATTAATCCATGTTTTCTCCCTGAAACATGTCTCTGTGCCACAGCTCATTTGACACCACCTAGTCTCTTCTAAGTCTTCATTTTCCCTGTCCACTATACATCGAGACCCCCCACCCTCTCCTCTGGCCAGACCGCCCTGTGCTGTGCCAGCCTAATCATCCGCAACATATGTGAGATCCCTGCTAAGGAAAGCAGATAGACAAGCTTGGATTTAGGAATCTATAAACTGGGAAGCACAATATATGAGCCAAGGGGTCTGTGTGTAAAGCTGTGAGGAAGATAAAGCATCAAGGGTGGATTTGGGAATTAGAAAACGGATATAAAGAATGAGGGAGAGCTAGAAAGACAGCTGCACGATCGAAGAGTGAAGGATAGACTGACAGGACGAGTGAAGCCAAGAGTATTAGGAGGACAGAGTGTCAGAGATGGATGAAGAGGGCTAGGAAAGGATACAAGGAGCAAAGAGAGGGAAATTGAAGTCAAGTTCTGCAGAGTATCCAGCTGCAAGAAGTCACGAGCCAGTGTAGCCTCCTTGTGCTGGTGCCAAGCCTGGATAAATGGAGAGGATTATGTGCAGAAGGGTATCCAGTGTAAATGCTGAATGCAAATCGTTGCACACTAGGAGGCAGAAGATTCGCTGTGGAGACCACAGAAGGAAAAAGACAAGGAAAGAGGAAATGATAAAACTTCATATTTAATTAAAAATGTTATGTCAAGTACTTCCATATAACTACCTTTGGTAACTGAGAAAAATTAAGAAATGCATTTTCCAAGTGGCCTTTAGGGGTGGGGTTAGGTCTAATAAGACATATAAGTACAGACTTTTTACTCCATTACTTACTATTGACCACTGGTTTTGAACCAGTGACTATTGATCATTTACTTTTGACCACTGACCAATAACCAGGGACCAGTGACTACTGACCAGTGACCACTAACCAGTGACCAGTGACTCTTGACCGCTCATCAGAGACTACTGACCACTGACCAACACAGACCATTTACCCTTTACCAGGAAACATTAACTACTGACTATGAACTATTGACCATAGACTATTGCCCAATGACCACTGATCATTCACTAGTTATCACTGACCCCCAAAAAGGCAGCTGACTGCATACAAAAGTTTAAATGCAAAAAAACTGTGACACAGTGTTAGTCTGTGCTGTATAGAGTTATTTTATGCTTTTCCAAATTCTAATATAGACAGTAGTGCATAACAAATCCAAATTCATTAATTCAAATTCATGTATTCATTATGATAAGACGTTTCCAACCATACAGCATCATGATGACCCAATATCCCCCATACATAGTAATATTTTAATTATTAAGTACAATTACTTTATTATTCTAATTACTAACTAACAAGGCTGTAGCGGAGAGATCAAAGAACAGAGGAGGAAAGGAAAGAAGGAACTAGGAAGATGTTTTATTTTTAAACATCAGGAAAGCAAGGAATTAATGATGTATTGCTTTCAGAAATGTTCATATCTTGGTCTCTGCACATGAACTCCTTCAACCCTCTGCTGTTTTTTTTTTTTCTTTTCTTTTTTTTTTTCTCTTTTATTAGTGTGTGGAATGTGGCCAGGAGGATCTACTGCGTCTTTTCCTCCCCACACGTGCTCCTGGTCTTCCTCACGTTTTTCTGATGCCAGCGCTTGCACTTTTTCGCTCTCTCTCTCTCCGTCCACTGGAGATTAGCCTTTCTGTTGTCATGACGACCGCGGCTGTGCGATGGAGATGAAGGACGGATGGAGAAGGGACGGTTGGTTAGATGTGTGGAGCAGAAGATACTTGCTGAGTCTCTAATATGTCAAATTACTGCAAAATCTATGCTTAAGTCCAGGGAACACAATCAGTAAACCTTTTGTGCCAGTCCCAAGCCCAAATATATGGAGAGGGATGAGTCAGGAAGGGCAGCCATGTACTTTTTAGACCAAGTACTCAAAATCTACTCAATTGTTATTTCAAAAAATAGTAGAATACATGTACTATAGAAAATCTGCTACTACTACTTCTATTATTACAGCTATTCATACTTTTACTACTAGGACTATGCCTACTGCTACCACTATTATTACTACTGCTTTAAATCAGCTGCTATTATAGCTATTACTACAATTACCTACTGCTATTTTTCTCTGTGTGTTGACATAGAGATCAAAATACTTGTACTCATTTAGAGAGTAACTTCTTATTCTTAAATTTAGAGAGTAATTTCCTTCTCTTGCCATTTAAACAGTCACTGATCATGAAATTTTGTGCTAATACCAATATTTCAATGAAATCAAAACTCATTTATGCACCAAAACATCAACCCTCCTCTTTCTAGATGACGCAAGGCTGCAGCTGCAATCCCATTCTGCTCTATACAATATTCATCTGAGTGAATTAGCAGAAACACCAGAGGATGGGAGATCAAATAGCTCTTGTGTGGCTCACGGTTCTGTCGATCAGCAGCAGTCCTCAAAAAATCAAAACACTGACCTTGTACGCCTTTAATTGAAATCAATGGCAAAGATGTAATTACACTAATCTCCCTGCGGTTATGGATTTGGACCCTTTTCTTGCCCCTCGTCCAGCCCTTTAAAACACTTACACTCCAAAGCTTTAAAAAGGCTCACCTCCTAAAAAGTGCTTTCTGTATTGTATTTTTGTCCCACTTTGAATGACTCAGTTCTCTTAATCAACTTCAATTTTTAGAAACTAATGTATTTGAATATTGTTTAAATATTTTTAATTGATTTTGAGTCAAGGACTCAAGAGAGATGTGTTAGAGATAGGGAGGGAGAGAAAGGCGATACCTGAATGCAGTTTTTGTCTCTCTTCATAAATACCCAGACCCCTCCCCTCCACCCCAGACCATTTTTATTGTCATTTATGTCTTCGTCCTACAGAAGTGGACAATGCAAGAGAAACCAACATAACTGAAGCCATAAAATAGAGCCCATAGCCACATAGTCATTTTAAGGCTATCTGATGAATAGTCATGAAAAAATGTAATTTTCAGACCAGAAGCTTCTATTGAAATGGTCATGACCTGCAGTACAATTGTATTGTATCCTTATAGTTCAGTAACATTTTTGATGGAAGTCAATGGGACCAAAATGGTACTAAAGACCATCAGTGACCAAAATTTGAAAACATCCCATAAAAATTGTAACTCTGACCAAATTTGGTACATTTGGCATTAAAACAATAAAAAATATTTAATATTTCAGTGACAAAGTACCAAAAAGATACCAAAGGCTGTGTTTTGGAGCATATGATAGATACTGACCACTCCTGACTGGGAACACTCCACAAGCGCTGCAGAGATGCTCAGATGCTCAGAGATGCTCTGACCCAGCCGTATTATCACAATTTGGCCTTTGTCATTCCTAGGCTTGCCCAAATGTTTCTGTTTCTAACACATCCATTTCAAGGACAAAATGTTCACTTGCTGCTTAATATACAGTATCCCACACACTAACAGGTGCCATGGTGAAGAGATTGTTATGCCTGATCAGTGTATGTAGTAAAGACCTCAAAGTGAGGTCAGGATTATGAATGAATTATGAAAGAAGATTGCCATGTCATTACTTCACTACCTTTGATGTTTAGAATCATAATACAGTACAATACATATCAATAGTCCAGAGAAATGACACAGACAGGAAATCTTTACCATTGCGGGATAGGGTTGATGCCTTGCTGTAAATTGCTGTTAATGATGCTGCTTTGTTTTTGAGAGTACACTGACAAAGCACTGTTCTTAAAGTTTGTGAGTCCATATTAATACAATATAGGTTAAACTATAGAGCAAGAGAATCAATACACTTTTAATACAGAGACGTACTAAAGCTTTTAAATATATAAAACTGCAAAAGTTAAGCTGAGATCTTAAAAAATAATTACTGGGCATTTTCAAAGACACAAAAGCAAAGGATGATGAGTATTCCACATGTATTTCTAAGCTGACCTTCAATGGAGCAGACGATTTCTAAAGCATCAAAAGACTTCGTGACTAAAAAAACAGCTCTTTTTGTCCACTCCCAGAATGCATTTCTTTTTATTTTATTTTTTATACTGCAGTGCCAATTATGATTACGAGAAGAACCACTTACTGTTGATGAGTTTTCTTTCCTATGGGAGGTGATTTATTAAGAATTAAGAGCAATGTGAGGATGAGTGTAAGTGCACAGGCAGGATTTTAAGCTTGTTCACATTGGAAAGACCTTTTGGGGTTTGTCCTCAAGGTCGATGTGCAGTGTAGCTTGACATAGCCAGACAGTGTTGTGAAGGCAGGGGTCACCCGGGTCATGTATGTATTATTGATGAAGATGGTCAGTGGAGACAACAAGAAAGGACATAAAAAACATGCTTCGTGCTTCAAACATAGTGTCTTAAAATGTGTGCATCTCTATTTGTAAGTAATTGGCTTAAAAACAGAGTGGGCCTATAGCGCTGCTTTGGGGTTCACCTTTGCTACATAAGATTAAAATTGCAATGTTGTGACATGTCTCTAGGGCAATGGACAAAGTTATCAAGGCATACTGGACCTATTGTTATTGGGGTAAGGTGGTATTAAAAATTAGTATTGTCTCTGAATAAAATTAGGTAACCAAAACAAGATATTATATTACTACACTGATGATGATCTTTAGGCCGGGAACCAGACCCACCCCATGCAGTGTTTTTGCTACCTTTTTTCACTATTATTTTTTATTACTCTATACATTGGGCCATTACGAGTTTGAAATCTTTTGTTTCAACTCAGCCTCGTTTGGTCCCAGGACCCCAAAAAACACTGTTTTGGGTCAAGCCTCTGAAGGAATTTCAGTTGCAGAGTCATAGAATCATAAAATTTGGAACAATGAATGCTGACATGATGCGAAACATAACAAAGTAACATTATAGGACTTTATTTTCTGTTTGCAAATATTAAACAATTTATTTTCAAAAATATAAAAAAGGCCCACTTAAGTGACAGATTCTCTTTACAAACTGTTACTCTGCCATTGGAAATAAACTCTCAGATGTAAATAAAACTTCCCCAATTCATTTGTTACAGATTAAGACCAAGAAGAGCTTTGTATCTTAAAAATACCAGAAAATATATTCCATAGCCCAATGGTGGAATGTAACAAAGTAAAAGTATTTACTTACTTTACTTAAGTACAGTTTTCACATATTTGTACTTTACTTAAGTAGATTTTACAAAGGGTACTTTTACTTTTACTTCACTACATTTTAAAGCAAGTATCTGTACTTTTTAATCTACAACATTTTTTGATTTGGCTTGAAGTACAAAGTATTTTGAGCTTTGTACTAGACCTCTGGCAGATTCAGTCTCTTCTACTGCACCAGTTTGTTCATTTCATCAGTGTAATCTGTACAGTTCTTAGTCATGATCCCTTACATTTAACACATTCATTAGTTTTCAAATCTGTGTGAAATACTTTAACCTGTGGACAAAAATAATCACAGGCGTTGGAGTGTTTCTGGAATGAAGAAACTTAAGAGAAAGTGGGAGATGAGGTGGAGTTTGAACATGTACAGAAAAAGTTAGCGGTCTGACATAAAACTTATGCTAAACTTAAATATGCAAATCACTGCCCACTTGCTCAGCAGACTGCAGTTGTCCTAGTACAGTCTGAAATATACCCACACACATAAACAAATGCTCTCTGACTCATATCATTGTCACCTGTTTTATTTTCATCTGTTCCAGTCTAAATCTGGCTCCACCCTTTACATCGGACACCTTTGGGTGAAAACCATAGACTTGGACCCTTCTATCTCTCGCATCTGTCCATTACGACCATTACAAACAGACCAGACCAGACCAGCGGCTTGACTCACCAATGTCTCACACTGATTATGAATGACAGTAGACATCTGACCTACTGTGAGTCATTTTAACACCAGAGTGGAGCGGGACATCCAACAACACAGCCTCCAACTGCCCACAGCCAGCAATGAAAACTACTTCATGTAATTATACAAGAACAAATTTGGTGGAGTGTGTAGTAGTAGCAGTAGTAGCAGTAGTGGTAGTATTAGCAGTAGTAGTGATGGTGGTAGTAGAAGTAATTTTTAGTGTTGTAGTTAAGACCGCACTAATCAAGACCAAGACCTTTCTGAGTCCAGAGTGAAGACCAAGACAAGGTTGAGACTTTTAGGGTTTCGAGACCGAGACTTTTAAGGACCAAGACCAAGTTGAGACAGAGATCAAGGTAAACCGAGACCAGATTGAGACCAAGCCCTGTAAACTTACACTAAATCAAGGGGAAAAGTAAAATAAAATAGTTTCAAATATATAAATGATTATTTTAATGCAACAGGCTCCACAAACAGAGATAGGTGATTGTCCTTGTTAACTAATGACTCCAAAATGATAAAGAACAGCATTTTCTTATAATGTTTGGTAAATACCATCACAATCGAGACTGAGACAAGAGTAAAATTGGATTCGAGACCAAGCCCAAGCCCAAGTAAAACTGCAGTCAAGACCAAGACAGGTGCTACAACACTACTAATTACTTTCTACTTGAGTAAAATGTGCTGTAATAGTAGTAAATGTGGTATAAGGAGCAGTAGTAGTAGTGGTGGTAGCAGGAGTAAGTACTTTCTAGTTCTTTTTTTTTTTTTACTAACTCAAGTAGCCATTTTGTTGAGTACTTTTACTTATACTTGAGTAGTATTATTCAGAAGTAATAGCGCTTTGACCAAAGACATTTAGTTGCTATTCATAAAAATGACTTTGATTGATCATTTCCCACACAAGTACAGACAGAAGAGTGAGAGAGGACACATCAGACCAGTTACTTTAACTGCTTTGCTTTGTATCTGCTTTGCTACAGAAATAACTCCAACTACTTTGCATGGTTTTAAAAAGTAAAGACAAACTTGCAGTGCAATCAGCCCAATGCATTTTTCACAGAGCACTGAGGGATGCAGCTGTAGAATTAATGAGACTCTGTTTACAAGTACAAAAACAAAGGGCGGAGCTTAAAGATTAATGTGATTAAGGAAAGTTGAATATATCGGCATAGTGATGATGGCTTAGTGTGACTGCAGAGGTATAGGCCTAGCAGACAATTTTGCAAATATAATAACTTCAGTGCTTTATAGAATACTTAAAATATCACATATTCTTTGACTTTGTGTTTATAGGTCAAGGTCACCATTACATTTAAGAAAAGATAAGTTAGGGCTGCTGTACTGGCTTCAGTTGGTAAAGCTGCAGCACATGTACAGGGCAAAAGAAAATATTAAAGTTTAAATAAATCTAATCTTTACTGGCTATCTTCAGCTTACACAGAAATTTGTTTTTGGTAAGGCTCCACTGCAAAAACACAGGTGATTCAGAATTTGCATCATATATTAAAAATAAACAAAATCAACACAAACTTAGATTTACTAAAAATAAAAAAATAGCACACCATTATGAGTCCTGAATATTTACTGCATAATAATTTCTTGTCAACATTTTCTTCCAAGCATGGAATTACATTTTTACAAGCTAATTTTTTCTGAGGTGACTGATATGATGAATTTGGAGGATGAGTTGACTATTATCTTTTAAGTACATGGTTTCATAAGGATATCTTTGCAAAGTGAATGGTAACACCATGCTTGTATGACTCATCATGAAGTCACCAAAAAGCTTGTATCATTTGCAGACATAAAAAAACATGTAATTTGCCACAATTTTAAGTAATTTTACAGACATTTTGTGTTGACTTATTATGCCAGCTCTCTCCAACAGTCTATTGTTACCCACTAGCCTTATGTCATACAATGATTTAACTATTATTACTGCTATATTTAACTATGAGACAACCAATAATATGACAAGGACAAGATTTCTTTGTTTGAATAGAGTATTTGTGAGTATAGGAATAATGTGTGTCCTATGTGGAGAATAGTATGAATAATGTAAAGCAATGACAGACTGGTGGGAGTCTGAAGCATGCACACTGCACCAACAGTCAGATACAGTGATGAAATGTGTTACAATCTGCTGTGTGGAGTAAATATTTTTGCAGTACTGGAAAGCTCGTGGCTCTTTTGTACACAGCTGGACTCAGAAGCCTGTTTGAACATATGAGCGCTGAGTTTAAGGTGAGCCAACAGCTCTGTGAGCTCAGATCAAGGAAAGAAAGAGAGGAAAATGTTTTATCTTTATCTCGGGGTCTGCAGACTCGAGCAGCTGCCATCATTAAAGAGAGCTCCCAAACACTGCAGAATCAAGTTGGCTTTGAATATCTGGTGTAGTTCTTCAAATGCAAAATTGTCTCTTTTCTGGGGTTGCCACAGCACATCCTCTGACTCCCAGTGCGCAGTCATTTGCATACTGAGTTAACGTAGGGTTCCATTCACAAAATACTGAGAAAACATAAAGTGGCAATGTGGGAGAAATTGTTAAGAGGCAATTTAAAACAATTTTTATAGAGCAACAAAGTTAGTTGCAGCTGTATATAAATGAATTTGTTCATATACAATAATGTTTTGCATTTGAAAAATATACAGTCATCAATCTTATAAATAAACCTTGCATAAAGCCTGCCGAATTATGATGAACAGTTGATCAAAAAGTATAGATTTAATTTCATTCATTCATGTTTAGATGTAAAGGGCTCCATACCCACTTCACATCAATGGGCAAGTAAATGGGTCTTGTTGACCAGGCTAGTGTAGAATTTTTTTAATAGCATTTATAGCATTTTTTATTACATTGTTTAAATCAGTATTATTATTTTTTATTAATTATTATTATTATTTTATTATTTCAGTATTATTATTTTTAACTACGGAACTGTTTATTATTATTATTATTATTATTATTATTATTATTATTATTATTATTATTATTATTATTATTATTATTATTTTATGACATGGTTTATGCTGTGCTGTGGTCATTTATATTTAGTTAGAGGCCACCATGTTTATTAGCTGTACTGTATGTGGCTTGTAGTCTGTAAGTATTTCTTGACAGTAACAAATGTGTTGTAAATTGAGTACTGTACCTTTAAGTGAACTTTGGCACAGTAGATAACGTTAGCTACTTCCTGTCTTTCACATTGGAGTCTGGCACATAGAAAGGCATTTATTTACTATCATTTTGCAAACTTTATAGCCATATATACTTGTAAACTGATCTAGTTTTGTGCAAAATGGCAGGGGCAGAGAGGCAAAAAACACCTGTACAAGCATGGGAGGTAAGAGCAAGTGAAGAAAATGTCTGACAAACTTAAGCTAAATTATTACAATGTTTTATGAAAGTATCAAAGAAGTAAAATTAGCTTCTTTGTGTGACCAGAAAGTATGTTTAATTTCTCCTCATTACTTTTGTTTTCAGTCCTTAGACTACGAGCCCTCACTTCCTGTTTCAGAGAAGTCCAACCCCCTGAGCCGGGACATTGACAGAGCGTCGGCCAATCAGATCGTGAGAATCCTGCAGGCCTGTGATGCACAGATGTTTCAAAAAGATGAGTCTGACTGTATTTATCAGGTAAAGGTCAAAGGTCAGCTGACCTTTGAACTAAAATGAACTAAAATGGCTGCAAACTATTATAATTTATGTTAAATATCTTTTTAGAGGATTTTGAGTGAGCAGGTGCTGGAAACTGTGGTGGAGGTGGCACTAAGGGTGGAGCGTATTCTCAAGGTAACAATTTCTAATGCTGCCTAATACTGTATATCCCACTGTATATCCCACTAACAGCTGCCATGATGAAGAGATAATCTGTGTTATTTAATGGTGCTAATTTTGTTTTTTGTTGTTTTAGGATCCAGAAAACAGTCTTGTTGTACTGAGTGGATGTGGGACTTCTGGCCGACTGGCTTTCCTTATTGCAGTAAATATACTTCTGATATAGTATTTGTCATTTTGTCCACTTGACAACAATAGCAAACCTTGTATTTCATTTATCAGACAACTTTTAACAAAGCTTTGAATGAACTGAACCAGAAGCCAGTCCACACCTACATCATTGCAGGAGGAGACAGGTTTGTCAACACTATTAGTAATATTTATACAATTTATTCTGCATTTTTGGTTGATGATAAATGTTTTTTGTTTTTTTTCAGAGCTCTTCTGACCTCCCAAGAAGCTCCCGAAGATGATCCCACACAGGGCATGCTCAGTCTGAAGCAGGTGAGAGTGGTTATTTCCATGAAAATATAAAAAAAAAACTACAATATTTGCCAAAACAAAGCATCCTATTCATGTCCATAGGTCTGTGAAGGAAAGAAGCATGTCTTGTTCATTGGCATTTCTTGTGGATTATCTGTAAGTTACACAAATATTTTACTTTGGCCTAATACTAGGAAAACTACAATGTACTAATACTAAGCTATTTTTATAATGCACAGGCTCCATTTGTGGCTGGTCAGCTTGACTATTGTCTACAACATCTCAGCATCTACACTCCGGTTTTAATTGGGTTTAATCCAGCTCATCAGGCCAGGTAAAAAAATTATGTATATACCGTGTTCATACATCAGCTGTAGCGGAAAGAGGGTTCATATTTAGGGATGTATTATGGGTATATTAGGCAGCAAGGGAACTTTTTGCCCACAAAATAGATGTGTTAGAAGCAGAAAAAATGGGTAAGGATTTGAGCAAGTCTGACAAGGGCACCTACAAGCTCTTGTGGGTTTTGGTGTTCCCGGTCTGCAGTCCTGAGTATTTATCATAAATTTTCTTGTGCATGGAGCTGTATATTAAGCAGGTGGTTATAATGTTATGCCTGATATGTATGTTGTATACCCAGGTTTTCTCTCATTGCAGGACTGACCCAATGCAAGGCTGCACATTCACTTTCCATGATGTGGTCCAGAGGATGCAGGAGGCTGCTGCAAACCAGAAGGGATTCCTCATTAACCCTTCAGTCGGGGTTAGACTCCTTACATGTTGTTATTAATTTCAGATGCATTCACTAATATACAGTATGTTTCTATACAGCCAGAGGCCATCAGTGGGTCGTCCAGGATGAAAGGAGGCAGCGCTACCAAGATCCTTCTGGAGGTGATCATGCAAGCTGCTCACGATGCCGCTTTTGCACACCGCCCTATCACACTCCAGTAAGTGTTATGTGACAGTAAGTAAATCTATTGGTCATATACAGTCATGTGTGCATGTGCGTTGCCCCTGCTATGTCCAGAGCTTATATAACTCTGCATCACCTTTGGTCTCCCACAGCGAAAACAACATGAGAGACTGTTAAGTGCTTAAATGTGTCAGTGACCAGGGCTTTCACTCACAGACACCTCATGACTCTATTAGACCTGCCAAACAAGGCTTTTACATTAGATACAGCAGTGTTTCTACTGTATAGAGGCATAAATGAATATACTGTATGTCAACACTAAATTATATATTGGACAGGAGTTTTACAAAATCAGTGCAATCATCCTTTATTTGATTAAGTTTCTTTTTAGCCGACAGGAGTTGTGTTTTTGGATCTTGACATGTTTCAACTACTTCCTGCAGTCTTCCTCAGAAAAGTTATGTGATGTTGCTGTGACATATCTTGTCTGATTTAAACAGGCTTTGGTGCTGTATTCCTACCTAGAGCGGTTAGGACGACAGCGGCATCTGTAGCCACCTGTGACCCCAGGAATAAGTAGAAGAAGATGAATAAAATAGAATAGAATAATGATTCCCAATTGGTGGGAAGGGAGTCAAAATTGGTTCTTGGGAAGGTTGAAAACAGTTTAAATACTCAGCTTAATGCCTATAGCTTTCAACAGTGGTGGAATGGAACAAAGTAAAAGTACTTAGTTACTTTACTTTAGTACAATTTTCAATTTTTGTCTGTATTTCAACTGAGTAAATTTTACAAGGGGTACTTTTACTTCACAACATTTTGGAGCAAGTATCTGTATTTTTTACTCCACTACTCTTTTGAATTAGTTTGAAGTAAAAAGTATTTTGAGTTTGGTTTAAAATCATTTGTTTTTTCCATGTTGTCATTGTAGATGCAGTAAAGTAGTACAGTAACAGTAACAGAAATATTTCTGTATACAGACCAGCTGAAAAGGCATAGCATAATTATTCTCAATTGGTGTGTAGAGATCCAGAAGAGCTAGATGGTTTTCATATTTAGCTCAGGTTTTTGATGTTCTTGTCATAATAGTACTTAATCTGACCATGCCAAATTTACAATGCACAGTATACAGTTTTTCTACTAAAAGATAACAGGGGATAACTGCCTTTGCACTCGACCAGAGCTTATCGTTGTGTTTATATCTGGGTTGGTTGACATTAAGCAAAGATTAAAATAATATATTTAAACGAGGTTGTATGAAGAGATTCAGTCCTTCTATATGCATACTGTCTGTGGCCATGCTTTTTCTGACTGGGCTTCTCCTGTTTTCTACAATCCACACACACAGGACCATTACAACGAGACTTTATCTTATCATATACATTTCTGGGTGGACACATAGTAGAGCTTGCTTAAAATAGAAAAACACAGTTGTGCAGAAAAGCCAATTAAAGTCAGTCAGTTTGGCCACAGTCTAAATTGGTCCAGCTACTCTAACAACTAGGTGACAATGAACTGCTGCATTACCACTTTGAGGGGAAAAAATGGTTATCAGGGAGCATAAAAGCCCTAAAAAAGCCCAATACTAGATAATAGAGGCATATGTTCAGTTGCAGGGATTGTTAGTAACTAGATACTACTGCTCAAGTCATTTACTGCAGTGTTTCCCAACCAGGGGTATGTGAGCAGTTTGCAGGGGGCACTTATTCCATATCTTATTTCCAAGATGATAAGAAAATGTTTGCAACCTTTTCATATCAGACTAATTAAACTTATGAAAGACAAGCTCAAGTGTCTCACTGCTAAAGAATATTAGTTTAATAATATACTGTATTTTATTACATGCTATTGAGGATTCATATGTTCACAGGGGAGTTATTCAAATGGTTTATTGTAGTAACTTTAATGTGTTCAAAATGACATGAATATTTTTATTTTTAAAGTTTATTCTGAGCATAAAATACATAGTAAAATCTGTTAGTCTAGATTATATTTGTCAGATTTAAGTAAAAGAAAAGAAAGAAAAAAGAGTACAAATAACAGAGCACTTTTTGACAAGTATAGGACTACAAAGCCCATTTAGGTAAATTTAGTTTTTTTTAAAACATTTATTAGCAAAGTGGGTTGTAGCAGTAGTAGTAGGAATAGTAATAGTAGCAGTGGTAAAGTAGTAATAATAGTAGCAATAGTAAAAATAGCAGTAAATACTTTAAAATACTGTAAACTTTACAAACTTTACACTCATACTTCTGCTTGAGTACTACTATTTTTAATATTGTTATCCTAAGTATCAATTTTAGGCAGTGGTGGACAGTAACTAGACACTTACTCAAGTAAATTACTTAAGTAAATATTTGGAAGAACAGGTACTTTCTGAGTACATTTTGTAGAACATACTTTTACTTTTACTTGAGTCAATTTTGGATGATTTTATTTTTACTTTTACTTGAGTAAAACTTTAAATTGTCTAAGGAAGTAAAAGTAGTTTAGGTTCAAGAAGAAGAAGAAGAATTTGGAAAAACGTTCAAATGTACTTTTTACTTAAGTCACTTTTATACGCAATAGTTTTTTACTTTTACTAAAATACATTTTTGTTGGGTACTTTTACTTCTACTTGAGTAATATTATTTTTGAAATAACAGTACTTTTACTTGAGTACAGCTTTTCAGTACTTTGTCCAGCACTGATTTAAGTCCTTCCACCACTGATCAGTTAAGCTTTGCTGACCTCTAGAGGGCACTACAATATGACATTTCCACATGTAAGAACCCAGTACATTTGACACACTTTTCATAATATCATGTATGGCATCTATGTTTAACAGGTCTCGTCAGCATTACATTGACGCCTATGCAAAAACCCTTGATGTGACTTATGCACAATCTGAAGGTATAGCTGCTATCATGGCATCAGCTGGACAAAGGTAACCAAAACATGTCAATATATATCATTTCTTAGCTTAAAACTTTGAAGTAAAGACACATTTTGCATGCTTTTGTGGTTGCTATTTTAGTTTACAAAATCGGAGGCATGTGTGCTATCTTGGATGGGGCAGTCTGGGCGTCCTGGGCCTGATTGACGCCAGTGAGTGTATCCCTACATTTGGAGCAGGTATTCAGACATACATAATTCATTTGTATTTGCATAATTAGGTTGATTTCTGCATTGTTTATAGGTGATGGCCACATCTTCATCTGCATAATGGACACTGTGTTTCTCTTTCAGACTATAATGATATTCGGGGATTTGTCAGTGGAGGTTACAGCGTGTTAGACAACAAAGAAGGACCCCTGACTTCTCTGGTGAGTGGGTCGCTTTGAAATTTCCAGAAAGAATATATATATATATAAAATCATTGCAAAGGAATGTAGGTTTGTTGACATTTCTGAAAATCACACAATGTCTATTTTTCTTCTTCAGTGACAGGATAATACATACTGACTTTGACTGGTAACTGAACATCAAGTAATTTTCAGTCCACATTTTTCTAATAATTGGTCCCTTTTCAAATCTAATACTGTACTTTGGCAAAAATCTTTTATTATTTGCAACAAACTAATATCACAAAGGAATTGGTGACTCTAAATTGCCCCGAGTGAATGAATGTGAGAGTGAATGGTTGTCTGTCTGTGTTCGTCTCTGTGTCAGCCCTGCGACAAGCTGGCCCCTGTCCAGGCTGTACCCCGCCTACGGCCCAAAGTTACTGGGATAGGCTCCAGCCACCCGCAACCCCTAACAGGAATAAGCGGTAGAAAATGAATGAATAATATCACAACAACATAAAAAATATAATGTTAAAAGACTACTTCTATACACTACCAGAGATTCGAAAGTAACTAGGCATTTTTACACAAGAAATGTATTCAAAGAAAATGTTGATTTAAATGCTGTTGCTCATTTAGAGAATAATAATTCATTAATCTTTTTCCACTTATTCCCTGATGTCCATCCTCACTTTGGGCCTTAGGTGGGGTACACTCTGGACAGGGGCCAGTTGGTCACAGGGCTGACACAGAGATGTACACAGACAGACATTCACTCTCACATTTATTCACTTGTCACCAATTCGCTTAACTCATGCATGTCTTGACAGTGGGAGGAAGCTGTAGTACCCAGAGAGAACCCACAGTAACATGGGAAGGGCACGCAGACTCCATCCAAAGAGTTTGTGTGTGGGCCGGCCTGAGGATCAAACCCACTCTCTGCCACTCTGCCACCATGCCCACCAAGAGATTAACTACAAAATTACATTAAATGGCAAATATAACGTAGTTTAAGTAAAAGTATTTTTGACCCCTAGCAGCAGTACCAGCAGTAGAATTAGTAGTAGCATGCAGTAGTAGTGGTAGATTTTGTTGTGCAATTGCAAAAAATACTTTCAATTATATTTCTAACATCAAAGTTTAAATTAAATACTGTTTTACTTTTACTCGAGTAAGACATTTCTTGTGTACTTCTAATTGAATACAGAATCTGAGTACTTCCACCTCTGTTATCAGTACCATACCTTCTATGTTTTTTGATCTCTCCAGGGCTCAGATTATTGCATCTCCCATGAAGAATTTTTGCACACAGTTCTCCCCTCACTAAACGACCAAGACACTGTCCTATTGGTCTACACATCCTCTGGTAAGACAAACAAAGTTGATGCGTTAAAAGCTGAAAAAATGGGCAAGGATTATTCTTTTTGCTTTTGCTAGATAACCTGAGTGAAGTGACAAAGATGGCCGCCAAAGTGAGAGAAAAAGGTTCAAAGCTCTGCGCTGTTTTCCATCGCCTTGAAGAGGACTCTGCTATTGAACAAGTCGGTCAAGCCATCAATCAATCTGTCTTATCACCTAATTATGATTAACTACACTGAGTGACAATGTATTGGTTTTTCCAGGTTAAAATCAATGGCCTATGTTCAAGCACACTTCAGGTCACTTGGACGTCAACTGATTCAGAAAGATTACAACACATGGTATGTTACATTTTTGAAAAGATATTTTACCTAAGTCAATCTTTAGACCTTGTTGGCACAGTGGGTAGTAGCAGTAGCAATAGTAGAAACAGTAGCAATGTTAATAGTTGTAAGAGTAGTAGTAGAATTTGTAGCAGCTGGAGTAATGGTAGCTGCAGTGGAAATGGTAATTGTAGAGTAGTATAGTTATAGTAGTAGTAGTACTGTATTAGTAGCAGTTTAACTACTGGTAGCAGTGATGGAAATGGTTATAGGAGTATTAGATAAAGTAGCAGAAATATTATTAGTAGTGATAGCAGCAGTGGAAATGTTAAGTATAGTGTTAGTTTAAGTAGTAGTAGTAGTAGTAGTAGTAGTAGTAGTAGTGGGAGTAACAGTTAGAGTAGAAGTACATAACAATGAGTAATTAATTCATCACTGTTTAGTAATAGTAGCAGTAGCAGTGGTAGTAGTAGTAGTAGTAGCATTAGTAGCAATAGTGGAAAAGATGGTGGTAGCCATAAATACAATACTTGTTGTATTTGTACTTAACTGTTGTATCTGTAACTTATACTCCAGTAGCAAAGTGGGTAGTAATAGTAGTAGGAGTAGTAGTGATAGTTGTAGTATCAGTGGTGGAAATGGTAGTAGTCATAGTATAGGTGGAATCAATAATAGCAGTAGTAATAATGATGGTAGCTGTAGCACTAGTAATATTGGTAGTGCAGTAGCAGTAGTAGTAGCAGTAAATACTTTATGTAAGTTAACATTACACCCAAATAACAGATTTGTGGAGTACTTTTCTTTTTGCTAACTATTTGATTTGAGGTAACAGTAACAGTATTTTCACTTGAGTACAGATTTGGAGTACTTCATGCACCTCTGTTTAAATACTGCTCTTCTAGCCTTTTCTTTGTGTGTGTGTATGTTTTAATGTCAGTTGTGTATTTCTTAGCAGTGGGAGCTATCCACTAAGCTAATGCTAAATGCAATAAGCACTGGTGCCCATGTCCTAAAAGGGAAGATTTACCAAAACTACATGATTGATTTGCAAGTCACCAATAGCAAGCTGTACCGCCGGGCCACACGTTTACTACAGGTACCAGCTTAATGATCTCACTTCATTAACATTTACTTGTGTAGAATAAAATCATTTTGTTCCTATTTTAGAAGTTTTCTGGTCTGCCTGAGCTCCAGTGTCAAGAAGCATTATTGAAGGCTATCTATCGAGTGGAGGAATTGACTGCCAGGTTTGCATTATGGGATATCTCTGCCCACACAAGAACTGCTGCAAGAAGAACCAAGGTAAGTAAGTGATAATAGCTGGCTAGAATAATAGTTTGAGACTTGTGAAAAAAAGTATCATAATTAGTATTTTATGTGTAGGTGGTTCCCCTGGGTTTGGTCTGCCTCCTCACTGGCTGCTCACTGTTGGAGGCGGAGTCAAGTTTGGAGAAACGGCCAATCATAAGGGACGCAGTGGCGGCATTTCTATCTCAGCTAAACCAATAACTGTAAAATATTCACATTAAAATTGTTAAAATTATGTTTGTGTCACAGATGTGGAAAGTAATAATGTGTCTTTTCTCAAGTAATTAGTAGGTCATTAAAATAATAATTTGTGTATTTGAACCACTTTTTTTTTTTTTTTTTTGATTTAGTGTTTGTTCACAAGGTTTGGTCTCGACTTGGTCTCGGTTTGCCTAGGTCTCGGTCTCGACTCGGACTGGTCTTGGTCTCGATTAATACAGTCTTGACTACAACACTAGTATTTGGTAAGAGCAGAAGCATTAGTAGCATTAAAAGCATTATAATAGTCGTAGTAATAGTAGTAGTCATTGCAGTACTAGTATTCATAGTACGCGCACCACTTTCCATTTAAGTAAGCTTTACATTCAATACCTTTTTCTTACTTTTACTGTAAGTTCATGACTAACTTTTACTTGAGTAATGTTATTTTTTTGCAGTAAGACTACTTTTCCTTGGGTACAGATTTTTAGTACTTACTCCTCTGGTTAGTAGGGCTGGGTACCAAACAACGATACATTTGTGAATAATTATTTTTGGATAAGCTTAACTTATATAAACTACAAACTAATTAAGTGACTTATTCAAGTGACTAATCTTATGAACGCATGTCTAAAGACAGCACAGCAGTAAAGCATAATTATATGCAGTAATTAATCTACTGACATTAATAATATATTTAATATTGCTGCTATAAAAAATTAAAAAAAAACATTTACAACTGATAACACTATACTCCTTATTACCTAGAGGTTAGTGTTTTTTTAAATGAATAAGTTTTATGGTTATGGTTATAGAAGATGAATTAAAAAAGCATAAGTATCCAAAAAAGTATTGTTCAGGTACCGCTATCCAAAACTAGGTATCGTTTAAGTACTGGTATCGGAAAAATTTGAACGGTATCCATCCCTACTGGTTAGTGAGTACTTCTGGATTAGTATAATAAGTATCTATAATAAGCAAAATATTCAAAGCAATTGACAATAGCAGTTTGGTCATTATTACCAGAAGTGGGTTGTCGTAGCACATACAGTAGATAAGCCAACTTTGACACTTGTCTTGTGTGACTGTGCTGAGGAGGTGATGCGTGATGTAAGTCAACCTCAATCCCTCCAACACATAGCACAACATAGGTAAGAAAGATTAGTGACGTGTGGAAAGAGTATCTTGAGAACAGCTTTGGACACCTTCGGAGCACAGCCAACAGTGATTCAACAGCACACAGTAGAAAGTAATGGAGCTCTATGATTTTTAAATACACGATAACCTTACATACAATGACTTACCATAGCCCCAAATTAACAGTATACCAACCTGTTTTTCCTTTTATTTAGATTGATAATTACATTCATTTAGTGATGGTAGACTTCACATACATAGGCACACCTCAGGCTTGAGCCACACTACCCGATTACATCCTTGTTTACAATAACCGGTCCTAGTTATTGTGTCTTCTTTACTCCACATTGCTCTGGAGAGAGTAAGGCATCATAAAACCACTTCAAGCTGTTGCTCCACCTTGCCATCTACAGCCAAGTTATACACTTAAAGACATATTCAATAAATTCAAGGTCCGCAAAGCACCTATAGGTTTGCATTGTACCCAATTATAAGCTTTACTAAACAGAAAGACATATCTAAAAATACACTATCCAAAAATTTTAAGACGAATAAATTGTGACATAAAAGTCCTAAATAAATTAAGTAAAGTAACAAGGTTACAGTAGAAAGCTAGGCTCCCTTTACAATCTATAGTAAGTTAAGTAATATCTTTTATAACCCTGAGACTGCAGTTCAACATTATGTAGACATATACAAGTTATACAAGTCAGTACATAACATTATATAGATCCATGGCTCTATTAGCAAAACAAAAGCTTGCAAAAATATACAGCATCTATTCCCATATAGGTTTAGTAAGGGAATTATCCATTATAGATTCAATTGTATGTCCCATTCAGACTAAATTAAAAGATAGTCCTGGGATATTTCCACCATTTTTGGTCCATTCATCCTCATAGTGAATAAAGTGCTTTCAGTGTCAGTTCTTGTTACTACCATAAAAATCAGTACAGAGCAATAAATTATCTATGAATGCCTGAGTTTGCTCCTTAAATGTCATCAGTGTCGCTGTCACTGTCTTTGGCTTTGTGGTGCTTGACCCTTGCCGGTGACCTGCTCCTCCTCTGGGATGTCCCGCCTGGGGATGCCAGTTTGGGCACTTCGATATTGTTAACATTGGGTGCATCGTCTATGTCCTCCAAAGATCCAGGCTGGGACTCTACAGATGTCCTGGTGAACTGATGGAGGAGTGAAACATCGTCCTTTTTGTCAGGTTTTACTTCATCATCCTGAGTTGTGTTTTCTTCTGCTGGGTCCTCTTTACGTTCAGTAGCTTCACTCTCTTTTTCCTCTTCTGATTTCTCCTCTGTTCCCGAATCTTCAACATCTGCATCTTCCCCCTCAGTAACACAGACACATGGCATGCCCTCCTAGATGTTTAAAAAGAGAAATATTTTAAACCTTCACTAACACAAGCACAGGCAAGCATAATTCTGAGCAGAGTAGCAAAGAAATATTTAATTTACTGAAGTACTTTTATTTTAAAGAAGAAATATATTTGAATACTTTTACATACTTTTAAGTAGTAATTTTTTTTAGAATAAATAGTTAACTTTCAGTCAAGACAATTTTTAAAGTTTATACATGAGTAATAGTATTTAATAATAATATTTTTTACCCCAATATAGTAGTAGTAATACTATTACTACTATTGTATTAGTAGTAGTAAAAGTGGAATGTCCTGGGTTTAATTCTGGGTTTGGGTTGCATTATTACAGTAGAAGTGGCAATAGTAGAAAAAGTAATAAAAGCAGTGGTAATAATAGTTTATCCTGTGCTATTTCAAAAATTACTTTCAAAAGTACTTATTACCAGTTAAGTAATAATTTTACTTAATACTTGAGTATTATTATTTTGCAGTAATAGTATTTTTACTTACCCTATAATAATGGATTATGCTGCCTCTAATATCAAATAAGATATTGCTATGGTGTATTTTTAAATGTCACAGCATTTATCTAGTTATGTCCTTAAATATTCAAGGCACAAAGCATTAGCTATCTGATGTAGATTGAGTTTTATGTCTTATCAAGATATTAATGGGAATTTACATTTAAGCCAGGGTTGTTAGGTAAATGGCTAATGCACCAATGTGAACAGTAAGTTAGTGACAGTGGAACCTCCCTCTGTTGCTGTCCAACGAACAGATTTGCTCAGTCTTCCTAATTGGATGGGCAGATTATCTTTCTCTCCAGGGCTTAGAGTTAGAGGCTAGGCTGTGCAGGGTCAGGTCTCTCTTTAAGACAGACTCTAACCCTGTGGTCATGTTCAGGTTCTCACTGTGATTACCAAAAGAAAAACTGCTGGTACCAATGTGCCCCTATGAGAGAGAAATGTGGAAATCAGGCAGATGATTGGCCGATTTAGTTTCGAATTGGATGTAGTATTTTAATGTGATAACTAACAAACATACAGAAATACAAACAAATTTGTATTTTTTGCAAAGGTAAGTCTGAAATTCAAGCTAGTTATCTTTTTTTTTTTTTTTTTTTAATAGTTGAATTCATACAATTTCTTTGCTGTTACTGCATCAATATGGCACAATTATCTAGACACTCGAAGCATTTAAAGGTACTGTAAGCAGAATGAGCTCGTAGCGGTTTGAAAAGGGTACTGGAGTCCAAATCTAAATAATGGTCTGTGGATTGCCAGTCTTTCCGCTTTTCTGATTGGGTGATCAGCAATGTAGGGTGTAGAACCAAAACAAAAAATGTAAACATAAACAACTTAAGCATTATGTTCAATGTTTTTTTTATTGTGAATAAATCAGCTGTACTATTGTTATTAGTAAAACTAATATTTGATTCAAACAAACAACCTTATATCTTGGGACATGTGGGCATTTTTTATGAAATATAAAACATATAATGCTCATAGGAACTTTAAGTAAGTTTCTTCAAAAGCAGATAAGCACAACTTGGAAACTGAATCATGTTTTTATATTGAAAGTTACTATATTTTGTAAATTTAATTAGTATGAAAGTGCAATTAAATATGATGATGACAATTTCTCTAAACTAAATTAGTATTATATAAGTATTTCTTAATATCAAGGTAAAGGTTGCCCATCAACATAGGTTTTTAAGTGAACAAAATTAATGCATGATTTCTACATTACTACTGATATGACATTGATACCTGTTCTGAAGTTTTCTCCTCTGCTGTATCTTCCTCTCCTCCCTCCTCCTCCACAGCTCGTGTCATTTCTCCATTTCCCGCCGTTTGCTCTGCTGCGCCTGTCTCTCCACTCGCCTCCTCTATGGTCTCCGCATGTGAGCTTTTCTCCTTAACTGTGTCCTTATCGCTTTCCTCTGTCTCTTCGTCGTCTTCATCTCTGCTGCAATCACAATGGCACTCTTCCTCTGCTCCTTCCTCTTCCTCCTCTGCATGTTCATCAGTTTTGACCTCAACCTTGCTGTCCTCATTCTCTTCTTCCTCTTGTACCACCTCTAAATTCCTCCCCTCCTCCTCCACTACCTCCTTGGCTTCTTTTGGCATAGTTTCTACCTTAGTTACAGTTGGTGCAGGACTTTTCTTGAATTGGAGGATCTTGAGAAGGTCAAACTCCTTTTGGACTGGAGCATCAATAGCATTCGGGTTGGTTTTAATAGGACGGGTGGCCATTTTCTTGCGGACACAGGCCTCACAGGGGCAGTACTCGTCGTCGCTGCGCTGGTCGCTGTATTCACCTGTTAGCTCTCCATCACTCAGTGAGTCTCCAGTTTTTACAGACTGGTTTTTCATGACCTAAAAAACAAGTTCTATTCAGCAACCAAGCCTTTAAAAATAACAATGATGCCTATAATGCTAAATCATGCATCTGTCAAAGGGCTAGCTCAAAAAGCATCATGTCCACAGCACATTTAAATATATATTATAGCATAGTCTTGTGTTACCTTGAGAAGCCGTCTTCGTTTTTCCGTCATGGTGGACTCCCTGGACAGGTGGCTCCCTGGTGGCGGCCGGGGGACTCTCACCCCTTTCCCAGCACGACTCTGAATCTTCTTCGCCTCTCTCTCCACGCTGCTCTGTATCCGCTGACTCACATCATCCCTTAGCTCTTCAATCATTTTATCTAGCAAAAGGCTGTCCTCTAAATCCCACTTGACTTTGAATTCGGCCATTGCGTTCATGTAGTGGTTTATGAACTGTTTCTCTAGCTTTTTGAGGAGCTGTAAGACCCAGACTGGATCGGGGTCTTGGGACTGGCGTTTTGTAAGGGGCGCTCGCAGGACTGTGGGTGGACTACCTGAGCTGGATCCCTCTTGTGTGTCTAGTTCATTATCAGTGTTAGACTTGGAGTTTTTGTCCAGTGAAGATGGGTTTTCGGTAGCTTTGGGACTGTCCAGGCTTTCCGGGCCCTCCTCTGCTGTCTTAGCTTCATCTTGCCCGACTTCCTCATCATGTTTCGGGTCGTCCTCCTGGTTCCCGTTGTCCTTCCCTGACCCACCAGACCCACTGCTCATGCCCACCCCAGATGAAGACCTAGGCGGGGAGACGTGGTCTGTTCCGGTTGTTTTTTTGGGATCAACGATGTCCCTTGATTCAGAAAGCCACAGTGACTGGAGAATGGAAATAATGTCTTCAAATTGCGGGCGCTGGTCTTTGTGTACAGAATTATCCAGGTTCACAGAGGGTTCGATGAGCTGAAGCTGGGTCAGACAGTCAAGCAGCTCTTTGGCTGAAGTGCTAAGTCTACGGCCATAGACTGGGGACACCTAACATGGCAGCACAATAAAATGAATACAAACCAAAACGAGAATAAAACATTTTTTAACAGTTGTATCTTGTTTTTTCTCTGCATATGTCCCCAGTTACCCAGGTACCAACTGGTTAATTGTAACTTGAATGAGGTCTGCATTAATATCCATGTTAAATGTTATAATTCTTAGGAAATCCAAATGCAATATATATGCAATTTTTAGTTTTCTATTTAAAGTATTGTAAAACTTCCAAAGTTGAAAGATGGCATTTCTGTGCATGTACAGTATATACTATTACAGTTGGTAGGCACTATGACTTTCTCCTATTGTTCAAATGCAAGCAAGTATGGAACTTTCATAATCTCAAATCCATAGTAAATCAATGCAAGTGTCCCTCTGTGTTAGCCATGCAGTTGCCCAGGATGTACCCTGCCTTAAGCAGGCTACATGATCTATAAAGATGAATGAAAATGAATGTGTTTCTCGTAGCTTACCTCAGGCATGCTGCGACACCGCCCCAGAGATGAGCTGAGCAGCACCTTCATCACTGCAGCAGACGAGTGCCAGTTTCTGGGCATGACGCTCTCATTAGCCAGTGGCTTTGGACAGATCTCAGACTTTTCAACTGGATCCTCCTTTGGTCCCTCCTCCTCTTCCTCAATCTCATCTGCCTTTTCCTCATCTTCACCTTTGACCTCTTCATCATCACCACCAGCATCACCATTTTCTGCCTTCATATCTTCCCCACACTTCTCTACTACTTCTGTGTCTTCCTCATTCAGCTCATCCCCGACAGCTAGCATGTTAGTGGGAATGCTTCTTAGCCAGTCATTTACAACCTCGATAGGTGACGCATTTGGCAAGCAGGACGGTGTCAGCTCTCGCTCCGCCTCCTTCTTGCTCCTTTGACTCTTTGTACTCTTGTTGCTGGCTTTGCTGACCCTTGACCTTGGACTTTGAGGAGGCGCAGCGGCCATCACTTCTTTGAGTAAGTCAGCAGCGGACAGTGAATGGGACAGGATACCTTCACTGCATGTATCTCCCTTGCTGGCTGATCTGGACCCATTTTGGGGATTTGGGCTTGAAGACTTGGCAGTGTCTTCTTTATTGTGGGAACTTTTTACTGATTGTACACTTGTCTTAGCGCGAGACTGATTTGAAGCTACCGTTTTAGGCCTTAGGCTACAAGGACTTTTTGACTTAGCCCTGTTTATTTCCACATCTTCTTTTGCTTCACTAGCTGGTCTGCTACCATCCTGATTTGTATCATTAAGTTCAACTTGATCACAATCTGGCGACTTTCTCTGACTTTTACTGCTAACTGATGACAATGCAGATGCTGTCCTATTATCGGGAGCTGTTAATTTGCCTGTTCTTATGGTTGAAAAGGACTTTACACTTGCAACTGGACTTTCCGTTCCATTAACATGAGTTGTTAGCTTGCCGCAACTGCTGCAAAAAGATTTTTTAGACTTGGTACTTTGGACAGAATGAGTGCTTTTGGTCGAACATGAACTAGCCACTCTGGTCTTCTCATTGCTAGCGTCTTTGTCATTCTCACCTCCTCCTGGTGTTTCAATAGTGGGGATATCAATGGCAGGTGGATTGCTTGGCTCTATTTTTTCCTCTTTGTCCACATCTTCTGCACTTTTGGTAACTTCGGGAGTCGTTGTTTTGCTTTTACATTTTGTATTTCTTTGAGATGAAACATCAGACTGTCCACTTTCTGATCCTTGATCTTCTGGCAACACAAGAGAAACTGATGCAAATGAATCAGGGCTTGGAGGTTGGTCATTCTCATCCAAATCTCTTCTTTTGGATGATGAAATGCTAGTTTCCAATTCAGACTCCTCCCTATTGTCATCTACTTCCTTATTATCTTTCTCCTTCTTCTTCCCACAACTGCACTTTGACTTGCTAGATTTCGAAGATTTACCAGAATGCACGGATAAGGCGCTAGACCCTCGTTGTTCTCCATTTTCTGGCATTAGCTCCTCTGTCCGCCTTGGTGAAAGAGTTCGATGTGAAGCTCTGCTTTTAGGAGCTTGATCTTCTACTATACTTTCATTTGCATCTTCATTTTTAACATTTTCGTCTTCCTTGCGCTTAGAAATGGAAGACATGTTTGATTTCTCTGTTTTAGCTGATGCTGAACTTGCTGGTCTCTCATCAGCATTAACCATTTCAGGTGTCTTAATTGTGACTATATTTGATTTTCTTGACTTGCTAGACTTGGCAGAGAGAGCACTAGTCGCCCTTTCACTCTTATTGTCATTATCTTCATTCACATTTGGGTTTGACTTTTTGGACTTTGCCGAAATGGTTGACGTGTGTGTTTTTCCAGACATGGCACTAGTGGTTCTATCCCCTTCTGCTTCCTGCTTTTTGGTTGGAGAAGCTAGTCTTAAATTCTTATTTGTATGACTAGACTTCACAGACAATGTTGATTTACAGGATATAGCACTAGCAGCTCTCTCCTCTTCTTCTTCCCCATTTTGAACATTTCCATTACAATTTGAGTTGGCGGATATATTGGATTTTCTTGATTTGTTGGACAGTGAACTTCCTCCTCTATCCTCTTCATCTTTTTCAGCATTTGGCCTTGGAGACACTGATCTTTGTCCAGTTTTGTTGGATTTATGCGACTTTGCAGACAATGCGCTTGCTGCTCTTGTCTCTTCATCCACATTTTCCTTTTGAGAAGACTTTTCAGATACATATGACTTGGTTGACTTGACTGATCTTGCACTAGTTGGTCTACTTTCCTTAGCAGATAAGTTAGATTTTACTGAAAGAGTGCTTGCTGCTCTAGTCTCTTCTTCCACATTTTGTATTTCAGCATTAGACTTGATTGACTTTGCACTAGCAGGCCTACTCTCCTTAGCCAATACATTGGATTTTACAGAAATGGCGCTTGCTGCTCTTGTGTCGTCTTCCACATTTTCATTTTGAGAAATCTTTTCAGAAACATTTGACTTGGTTGACTTGGAAGATATTGCACTAGCAGCCCTACTTTCCTCAGCAGTTGCATTGGAGTTTTCTGAGTGAACGCTTGCTGCTCTGGTCTCTTCTTCCACATTTTTAATTTTATTTTGAGGTAAGTTTTCAGAAACATGTGACTTGGCTGACTTGACGGATATTGCACTAGCAGGTCTACTTTCCTTAGCCGAAGCATTGGATTTTTCTGACACGGTGCTCATTGCTCTCATCTCTTCTTCCACATTTTCATTTTGTGAAGACTTTTCGGATACATGTGACTTTGCTGACTTGACAGATATTGCACTTGCAGGTCTACTCTCCCTAGCCGAAGCACTGGATTTTTCTGGCACGGCACTTACTGCTCTAGTCTCTTCCTCTACATTTTCATTTTGAGGAGACCTTTCAGAAACATGTGACTTGGTTGACTTAACGGATATTGCACTAGTGGGTCGAGATGCACAAGATTTTTCTGACACAGCACTTGCTGCTCTAGTCTCTTCTTCCACATTTTCATTTTTAGAAGACTTTTCAGAAACATGTGACCTTGCTGATTTGACCGATATTGCACTAGCAGGTCTACTTTCCTCAACAGATGTATTAGATTTTTCTGACATGGTGCTTGTTGCTCTTGTTTCTTCTTCTTCCACATTTTCATTTTTAGAAGACTTTTCAGAAACATGTGACTTGACAGATACTGTGCTAGCTGGTCTACTTTCTTTAGCTGATAAGTGGGATTTTTCTGACACTGCACTTGCTGCTCTAGTCTCTTCTTCCACATTTTTATTTTGTGCAGACTTTTCAGAAACATGTGACCTCGCTGATTTGACCGATATTGCACTAGCAGGTCTACTTTCCTCAACAGATGTATTGGATTTTTCTGACATGGTGCTCGTCCCTCTTGTCTCTTCTTCCACATTTTCATTTTTAGAAGACTTCTCAGAAACATGTGACCTCGCTGATTTGACCGATATTGCACTAGCAGGTCTACTTTCCTCAACAGATGTATTAGATTTTTCTGACATGGTGCTTGTTGCTCTTGTTTCTTCTTCTTCCACATTTTCATTTTTAGAAGACTTTTCAGAAACACGTGACCTCTCTGATTTGACTGATATTGCGCTAACAGGTCTACTTTCCTTAACAGATGTATTGGATTTTTCTGACATGGGGCTCGTCACTCTTGTCTCTTCTTCCGCATTTTCATTTTGAGAAGACTTTTGAGAAACATGTGACTTGACAGATACTGTGCTAGCCGGTCTACTTTCTTTAGCTGATAAGTGGGATTTTTCTGACACTGCACTTGCTGCTCTAGTCTCTTCTTCCACATGTTTATTTTGTGCAGACATTTCAGAAACATGTGACCTCGCTGATTTGACCGATATTGCACTAGCAGGTCTACTTTCCTCAACAGATGTATTAGATTTTTCTGACATGGTGCTTGTTGCTCTTGTTTCTTCTTCTTCCACATTTTCATTTTTAGAAGACTTCTCAGAAACATGTGACCTTGCTGATTTGACCGATATTGCACTAACAGGTCTACTTTCCATAACAGATGTATTGGATTTTTCTGACATGGGGCTCGTCACTCTTGTCTCTTCTTCCGCATTTTCATTTTGAGAAGACTTTTCAGAAACATGTGACTTGACAGATATTGTGCTAGCTGGTCTACTTTCTTTAGCTGATAAGTGGGATTTTTCTGACACTGCACTTGCTGCTCTAGTCTCTTCTTCCACATGTTTATTTTGTGCAGCCTTTTCAGAAACATGTGACCTCGCTGAGTTGACCGATATTGCACTAGCAGGTCTACTTTCCTCATCAGATGTATTGGATTTTTCTGACATGGTGCTCGTCGCTCTTGTCTCTTCTTCCACATTTTCATTTTGTGCAGACTTTTCAGAAATATGTGACTTGGCTGACTGGACGGATATAGCGCTAGCTGGTCTACTTTCATTAGCTGATGCACTGGATTTTACCGATAGGACACTTGCTACTCTTGTCCCTTCTTGCACATTTTCATTTTGAGAAGACTTTTCGGATACATGTGACTTGACAGATTTTGCAGATATTGCACTAGCAGGCCTACTTTCCTTAGCCGATAAGTTTGACTTTACTGAAAGGGTGCTTGGTGCTCTTGTCTCTTCTTCCACATTTTCATTTGTAGAGGACATTTCAACAACATTAGACGTTGATTTGGTTGACTTCACACTAGCAGGCCTACTTTCCTTAGCTGTTGCATTTGATTTTACCGAGACTGCGCTTGGTGCTCTAATTTCTTCATCTTCCTCTGCTGTAGAGCGAGGTGTAACTTTGATACTTGACTTATGGGAAGCATTAGTCTTTACCGAAGCACCGGATTTAGCCGACATGGCGCTAACTGCTCTCTCAGAGGTATTCGCCATCTGTGCTTCTTCCCCTGCATTGCAATTTGACTTTTCTGACTTTGCAGATATGGCGCTTGGGCTTCTTTTTTCAATTATTTCAGCATTCTTACAGTCAGATTTGTTCGACTTGTGTGACCTATGGCTCATAACAGATGTTGCACGTGGAGATCTTATGTCTTTAGCCTCATCCTCTCCAGTTTCGAACGTGGCACTTAGCGCTCTGCACTCTCCAGCATTCGATATTGCAGACGCTCTTCCATAATTGGTCAGATTGCTCTTGTTTGATTGAGTTGACACATCTGACCCATTATCATCAGCATCACCACTATCAGTATCCTCATCTTTATCAGAATTAGAAGTGGCAGGCCTTGGAGAAAGATTATTAGATCGATGTGAAGCTCTACTGTTACATTCAGAGGCAGCCTTAAGTTTCCAGCCTCCACAATTAGTGCATACAGATGTTGCAGATTGGTGGGAACTCGCGGACAAGCCACTAACTACCCTTTTTACTTCTTCAAGCTCATAATCCACTATTTCTTGTGTAGATTTGCAAGAAACTCTACTTGCTTTGAACTTTGAAGTAGATGCTCGTTCAGTAGCTTCCGCCCCAGATGTTGAAACACACTGACATGCAGATCCTTCTTCCTCGTCGCTCCCATTTTGTTTCTGGTTAGCAGAAGCATTGCTGGCTGGTCTGTCATCAATTCGAACTTCTAGAGATGGTGATTCCTCACTGCTATGTCCACACCTTGAAGCGCTTGGTGGTAACTCCTCCTCATCATCGTCTTCTTTAAGCTCTTGCAAAACATGTGAGGATGCACTGACAGCCGACATGGGACGCTCCTCTTCATCCTCACCAGATTTTCCGCTCTGGGGTCGAACGTTGTTGTCAATGGTGACGACCTCACTCCTGCTACAGCACCTGCTAACCGTGCAAACTTCTTGTTCCACTATGTGTTGCTCTGTCACACACATCTCTTCTTGAACAATTTGACTGTGTTGAGGTCCAGTCTTCGCAGTTGGTGAGTCTAGCCTGGCAGCGAACCACCCTTGTTGAATTACAAGAAGAAGAAGAGCTAGAAGAGTGAGTATGCCGCATTATGGTATGGCTTTGGTTGGTTGTATGATGAGGAGGGACTGGTTGTTGGTGGCAATGTGCTGTATTTTCCCACAAATCATATGGTTGTTCATGTCTGTAACAGCACTGGCACCTATTTGCGTCCACTGCACACTGAGCAGAGTAATCCACAACCTCTGGTTCAAATGAATTGCAGTCAGGATCCGAACAGCTTTCTGATTGTCCTTGCTGCAAGTAATGTGGCTGGCCTTGATTTATAGAGCAAGAGTCATTGGTCAAAGATGGTGATTTTTTTATCTGAGTGGACCATTGCAAGGTTTCATCACTGTGGAGGCGAAATCGCACCTTCATCTCGACCGAAAGACTGCCATCTTTGTTAACGACCACACGTTTTTCGATGTCGTCGTTCATGATGGCGGGCCTGCCCTGAGACAGAGCACTGATGCCATAGGATTTCTCTGAGGACATGGAGAAACGGGCCGAGCGGTTTGAAGAATCAGATCGAGGGTGGATGATGCTCTTCTTGGTTTCAAGGCCAAAGTTAACTGAAAGGAAAACAGAAAACAGAAGGGCAAGGAATTAGCCATCAAAAATAACTTGTGAAGGTGTATGCTTTGTGATAATCTATCTACATCTGCCCCCTAGTGTGCAGTTATTTACATTATTAATTTGGCATAGTTTTTTATGCCGGATGCCCGTCCTGAAACAGCCTTCTCGATTTATTCAGGGTTGGGACTGGCATAAAAAGTACAATGGCTTGCATGGGCGTAGGTTTGCGTATCGACCATAGGCACATGTCCCTACCAAAATTTCAGACCGACCAAATTGTCCCTACCAATCACAAGTTGAAATAGCTAAATATTACCTCATTTTGTTTTTGAACAGGCACGACTAAGATGCAGTTACAGAGTACACTGATCTGACTGAGACAGTGGCAGATTTAAATGAACTAGAAAGAGCTGAAAACTGCTAAAAAAATAGCGAACTCCAGCGCAGATTTACACCACGAGAGTACAGAGAGGCAGCTGCTTTTATCTGAACAGCTCTGTCAATGTCCCGACTTTAGAGCTTTCTTTACACTGGGCTGAAGTTATCACCAAGCCAGGACTATGGACTATAACAGTTATCAAATATGGACTGTTTCTTTTATGTCAGGATTAAAAGAATCTGCGTGAAGATGTCTGTGATGAGTTTTGGAAACATTTATCTGTCCTGGCACTACTTCTCTAGCTTTTGCTTTTGGCATCTAATCTGTCAGCTTCAGCTACAGCCCACAAACACTGTTCTCTGAATTCTCTAATGTCGCAATTTCTGGCCTCACTTTACTGAGGTGAACAAAGCGCGAACAAGGCGTGAATGGACCGAGTTTTCGAGCATATTAATTAGCCGGTAATATGCGCAATTATCAGGGATTATTGCAATAACAATACATTGTAAAATCTTTATTGTAAATTACTTACTGTATTTTTTCGAGCGAGCCTACAATTACCATGAGCATGCCTGTGTGCTATAGTGAAAAGCTCAGATCAGCAAAGAAATATTACTTTCCCGAACCTATAGTTGTAGGCCTGACTGACAGCAGTGCGTTGGAACGAGTAGGTTTGGTTGGGGTGTCCCTACCAAAGCTGACACCAAACCTACGCCCTTGTTGGATTGTGACCCTCTGTAGCTGGATGAATGCATTTCAATGATTTACTATATATCTGCGTTATCCTGCATTTTGTACATTTAGTATTTTACTCAAGGATTTCATTTGTAACATAATACAGACTATCTATTTCAAATATCCTTTTCACCCTGATATTTTGCATGATATTTAGTTTAGCTTTTTATTTCTGGGTATAGTTTGTGAACTGGCTGATAGCCAGGGGTTTGGCAATGCTTGATTCATGGAAAAGGCTACACAGTAATCTAAAGTCTGCCTGCCATTGATTTCGAATTAGGATCTATCCACAAAGTGCACCAACAAATGAAACACAAATTGATCTAATGATACTATAAATTGAATTTGCATTTTAAGAACAGTATTCTAAAAACAGCGCCCTCATTCACAAGGGAATAACAAGTCCAGGGTAGATGGTGGGAGAAACGCATCTAAAGCTATTGTTTAGCTTGCACATACCTGTTTGCTCTAGTTGCCATCTTTCAGAAAGTAGCCTGTTGTTAGCGGCGAGCTAAAGCAAAGCTAAGTGGCTAACAATAACCTAAAGTTTATCTGAAGTTTCAGTAGCCCCTTCCCCAGAGGGTTTCCATGGAGATCAGTGTCTTTACTGTGGATGTGTCTTTTCTCACTGATGTTTTTTTATAAGACGTTACTTATATTAGGTCCATTACTATCAAATTATGCTAAATATTTTTGTTATTTTTACATGTCATTGTTTTAACATCTACTTTTTTATTACATTTCAGTTTATAAGAAATGTATAACAATTTTAAGTTTGATAAGGAGACACAAATAGGCTATGTAAAAAAATATTTTGGTCATAATTATACTGCGATTAAGCCTGCTAAAAAAATTGAAAAAATAAAATAAAATAAAAAATCGTAATCGTGAACAGAAAATTCTGAATCGAATCGTGACTTCAGTGCATCGTTACATCCCTAGCTATGTACGTAAATGACTTATATTTTTTTAAACATTACACCCTGATTATAATGCAAAATTTCTTCATGAACCTACCTGTATTCTTCTTGCTGTCCTGGCCCTCACTGTGTTCGCTGTCTCTGGACTGTGCTCCATGAGGGGGGGATCTGGCCCCATTCCCAGGCGTCCTAGAACCCAGACCGGGCAGTTTCTCATCTGAACTCTTTCTGTTGTAGTTCACTAGGAGCGGACTGAAGGCTTCACGCCCCACACACACCAACACATTCGGGCAGGTCATCAGGCTCTGCACATTGTCAATCTGGACACAAATAATAAGTAAGTAGTCATTCAATTTAATTGTGGTAATTATACACAGATCTGACATAACATTATGACCACTGAGAGGTGATGTGAATAACACAGATTATCTCTTCATCATGCAACCTGTTATAGTGTGGGATATATTAGGCAGCAAGTGAAGACTTTGTCCTTAAAGTTGTTGTGTTAGAAGCAGGAAAAATGGGCAAATGTAAGGATTTAAGGGACTAGAAAAAGGTCCAAATTGTGATGGCTAGATAACTGAGCATCTACAAAACTGCTTTTGTCATTTTCTGTCAAAAGTGGAGATGCATGTGGGGAGCGAAGGCTGGTCTGATCCAACAGATCAACAGATTATTGCGTATACGGGTGCATATTAGGCAAGTGGTCATAATGTTATGCCTAATTAGTGTGTATGACTGTGTAAATTAATACATTTGGTTACCTTGCGTCCCTCCACAGTGTACAGCTTGCGAACATGAAACTGCATCACGTCTGAAGCCTCTTCTAGAAAAGCCCTTAGACTCCTGGTTACTCTCCGACTCAGCACAATACTCCTTCTCACTCCAGGTTCAGTGTTTTTGACCAGCAGGAGGCGCCGCTGTCTGTACGGCACATGTCCCGGCGGTGTGGCAGAAGTAGAGTCAGGTCGGTGGGGTCGACTGCCGTGGTGGTACCATACGCCTGGGCGTTTGTTGGCGATCTCCATGTTGATGGGTTTGGCGTGACGTCTGTCGGAGCAGAGGTAGCAGCCCCCGTCCTGGAGCTGCTCTATGTGTCTGATGGTGTGGGTCCCACGAGGGGTGGTCACTGTGCGCACACCGAATGGCAAGGGCACCTGTGGTTCAGTTTATAGAGACAAAGCAATCAAATACAACATCATCTAGAACTACACTAATACAGAACATTTAATTTCAGCTTTTCTCTCCTGGGGTTGCCACTGCAAATCATATGATTCCTAGAGTGCAATTATTTGCATATTGATGGAGTAGGTTTTTAACACCAGATGCCCTTCCTGATGCAACCCTAACCTGTTACCCGGGCTTAGGGATGACACAAACTTCTTCAGTGGAGAACATTGAGATTATTATACTGGATAGTGCTATGATCTGGATTTTGTATAAATATAGGGGATATAATGAAAATTGCATGGGGGTGACAGTGGCGCAGTGGGTTCACCCAGCAACCGGAGAGTCACCTGAAGTGTATGATGTTGTAGTGTGTCTGTGCAAGACACTTCACCCCCATTGCCCACACCCAGGCCTGTTGACAGGCTTGCTGGGGCCCGGGGCAAGAAGGTGTACATGGGCCCATTATAATAAAAAATATAAGAAGAGGAACCATTTCTGGGCCCGCACCAGTCACGGTATATGGCTAGTTGCGACAGGACGGACATCCGATATAAAAACCTACCAAATCGCCATGTGACTTAGTTTGCTGTGGTGACCCCAAAAAAGAAAAAGTACAGCCGAAAGATAAATGATTAAGATAAAAAAATGTAATAGTGAAAATTGCATGAAAACACTGTATACTGTATAATGTAATACACAAGATATGTTAGTTGTTATGTTAGAGTCCTGTTTGCACTCATGAAGCCTCTGACATTGCTCCTGTATGCTACTCCAAAATATTGTGTTAACAGTTGACTACTCTAGGGAATAAGGTACCCATCTACTAAATATTTCTTAAAAATAATGTGTTATAGACACCAAGTGAACACCATGTGGCCAGAATGCGAAAAAGCAGTTATGTGCTTGCCAAGTGTTTAGGATTGCCAAAGCCTCACCAATACTTTTCAGTTTGATGATTTTGACAACATATTTGATAACTTCACACAACTGCAAAACAGGTCACCCTAACACCAGGTCTTCTGGGACACATGCCAGCCCAGTTATAATCTACTGTAGTAACATTTGGTATCAAACAATATGGTTTCCTCTGTGCTTCAAAAGGACTTTGTGTGACTCTCGTGGCACTGACCTTTTGGGAAAGGTCATCCAGCAGGGCGTCGAAGCATTTGAAGCTGCGTTTGTGGACGGCCATCTTGACTCCGCCGAACTGGCTGTCTCCACTCTTGTAGAAGGTGATGCGTTTGGCTGGGGCGCTCACGTGGGACAGGTGCAGGTGGGACGGGTGTGGCTGAGGGGTGAGGGAAGAGGCATTTTGTTTAAACGGGGGGCGAGGGTCCCACATCCCTGCCTGGACTGACTGCATGTTGGGGTGTCACATAGTCCTGGAAAACACACAGGATACCAGTTATTGAATGTATGCCATGACACAACATACTGTAAGCTATTGGCCAGTAGCCAATGGGAACATCTCTTTTTTCAACATGCAAACATAGAATAATGCTTAACCATAAAGCCTAGATGACATAATAATTTTTTCTTCACAAATTATTCATTTTACTCTATGCTATTAGGCAACTAAAGCACTTAACTTATTCAATATTTAAGAAATGTAAGATACTGTATGTATCGAGTGTTAACAGTCACACATAAGTTTCCAGCATTTGTTAAGTCCTTTAGTGAGCAGCTTCTTAGATTTAATTTGTCATTGCTTTGAGCTTTTAACAATAATCCTTGAAACTAAAAAATTGTAAAAAGAAGTTTCAAGGGGTAAAATCAATATAGGAACAGTGTTTCTGAGAAATGTTCACATTTGACTTCTCTGAATGATAAAGCTAGAACTTGCATGTGTGCAAACTGTATTCAAAGATGATGACTTCTGAAAGTGCTCCTTATCCATGCAGTGATTTCCAGTACAGTACAGTACAGTACAATGTCGCTTGAGGTCCCTGAAGATCATGAGGATCTAGTACTAATAATACAGACTAGGTGTTACTATCACTATCACTTATGGCCTTAAGCTGACATTTTATTTTTGATTTGATGCTCTGAACTGAACTTCAGAGTAATGACCAATTAGTTCCTTATATTATTCAGTAAAGGAGAATACATGATAAATGCACCTTCACAGTCTAAATGAGAAGCTTCTCACACACTTCTATATTTAGTGAAGCTGCCTAGCACACATAGAGAAATCCTATTTGGAGTGGACGTAAGGGTTTCTGGCCTGCTTCTGGGTGGCAAACATAGATCGGCTTGCATAATACACAGACGTATACTGTAATAGGTGATTTATAGATCAAAGTGTTTTACTGTAATGTACATATAAAGGCACTGCATGTTCAAAAGGTATCCACTGCTTTTCAATATCTAGCAGATCCAAGAGCCAATACTCTAATCTAAAAGTTATAATTAAAGTTGTTTCATTTAAAGTACTGTGTAAAAACATTTTTAAAGAACAAAGTTGTGAACAAAGAAACATGTATCAATGAATAAAATACACAAAATAACAAAAACAGAAAAAGAAAAATCAAAGCACTTAAAGAGCAAAGACCTCTGTCAAGGCATTGGTCCTTTCTCACAATAGTAAATATATAGTGCCCAGACCTGGACTCAAAGAAGATCTTCCAGTTTAGGGGTAAATGCTCTTTCTATTGAGCCACATAACAAAAACAACAACAACAAAAATAAAGTGGATTGGACATAACCCTTTAAAGTCATAATGGTAAAGTAGCTACTAAAACTACTACCTTCCATGAAGTTTACATAAGAAAAATAAAATCCTTTATTCATTAAAGCACTCTTAAGGAACAGCAATTTTTACATCTCACTAAATATTTTGCACAGTACTGTATATAGCTCACTGTCCTAAAAATGTGCTGCTTGTTAAACAGAAGGCTTAGAGTTTAGGCTTTTAGATAAGGGCCAAATCACTGCTCTTAGCTATAGACAGTCCCAACGTGACTCCTCTTAATCCCACTACAGTCTGTTCTGTGTACCTTAAGACAGAAATACCACCTGTCTTTTGTATCTGGTCCAAAATTCAACCAATTTATTATTATGTAGCTACTTTTTGCAAGACAATTTGGCCTGATTTGTAAAAACCTTTTTGTGGCCTCAAATGGCAACTTCAACTGTCATCAAGTGAGGTAAAACTTCACTAAAACATTAATTTAAAAGCACTCAAATCACATAGTTGTAAATAAACTGGGACACTACTAATAAAATATAATAGGACATGATAAAATGCATTTTCATTATGTCAAATAATTAGTTACTCACATATTGAAGAAACATGGTCCAAAGGGATATGAAAAAGAAAAAGTCTGATTTCGCCCTTTTAGAGTCCAAATACTGCAGTCCAACCCGCTCTTAGCACTTTCAATATGTCTTATAGAGTCATATGAATTACAGCAGGAGCCACTGGTACTGTGGCTATCCAGGTAATCAGCCACTGGAGAGAGAAAGAGAGAGACAGAGAGAGAGAGAGAGAGAGAGAGAGAGAGGACTAAGGATAGAACCAAAAGCCTGATTAAGAAGCTGTCTGTGTGGAAAGAGGAGGAGGAGGGGTTGCTATGGTAAATTCAAGATGGTAGAAAAGGGCCAGGGTGTTCTTGACCCGGAGAAGACAGCACAGACTAATTGCTGTTTTGATGTTTCTATATACTTGACAACATTGAGGGGATTTGTACCTCCTTTTATAGTGACAAATAGAATTGGTCGGTCTACATGAGTATTTCTGCTGGTCTTAGGAACTGAGCTTTCTAACCAAAGTTGTGTGGATATTATGGAAAATAAGGCACAGCTGCGAGAAGCAAATAGACCGTATGCAGAGATATACCAATATACCACTCTCTCTATTAATAGCTAATTCTATGGTAAGTATGTACACTCCAGAACGCAATCAATTATTCAATTAACATTTATTTTAATAATTGCTTCATTAGATAAATTGCTGCACCCCTAAAATATATTAAAAATAAATTAGCTATAGATATTTTTACCAACAAGGTAATTTGATATTGGCTTGGTTCAAAACCACATTTGTTTTATGTTTTGCATCTTGTAACATTTGATATGAGATAATGTTAAACAGTCCAGCCACAAGGAGTCATAAACCAGTGTATTATTATTTTTTCTGCAAGTCCCAAGCCTGGATAAATAGAGAGGATTGCGGCAGGAAGGGCATCCAGTATAAAAACTTATGTCAAATCAACATGCAAACCACTTAACTGATTTATAGTTCATATGGATACATATGAACTATAACATATGAACTATAAATGTATACAAGTATAAATGGCTGCCACATGCCCCAACAATATTTAACAATCTATTAACAATCTATTAACAATCAATTTAAAGATCTTTGTTTGCCATATTCTTGTTTTGATATTGCAATTACAAATTTTTTTGCAGTCTGTTTGTTTGTATTCGTAAAATGTGTTTTGTTGAAAAAGCATTACATCAGTGTCATGCTTTTCGATGCCCTTTTTTCCTGAACATTTCTGCTGAACGTAGTTAAAAACATGCTCCAATGACCCCTAAAGTGAATGTCCCGATTAGTCATATCTGTAAACAACATTTACACAGGCCTATTAGCCTACATGTTATTGTATGTTGTTTTTCTTAAGTAAAAGGCCCACATACAAATTGGTGTCATCAGATAAACACCATATTTAAATGAATAAATACGCCAGGAAAAAACATATTGCGTGATTGCATAATTGCTCTTTATGTAATACCTTTTTAATCAATTTGTATCTGCTTCACGGGTCTAATGAGTGACAGGCAACAGAGAGCAGTGTGTGGGTGGACTGCAGGGGATTGTGGGTAGACAGGAAGTCACACATGAGATGTGAGTAGCTGGGAACATGAGCACTAAGGTGTAGCCCATGTGTGTTGATAAAAAAAAAAAAAAACTGTAGGGCAAAAATACATTTCTCGATTTGAATTCTAGAAAAAAGGATTTAACTTCTTATATTTTTAGCTTATTTAACTAAAGGCTGCTGTGGACAAACAACCACTGGAACTCTTTCCATCTTGTGTACATTTGGTGAAGTAGGTCAACTGAATCTTCCATTTGGCTTTTGCCTTTGGTGTGCAGTGGTTTACACCAGATGCCTTTCCGGACACAAAACTCTCCATTTATCTGGGATTGGGACTGACAAAAAGAGTATGTTGGCTTGTGTGCCTCTGTGGCTTAATAACCTATAGAGTGTAACTTGTATAATAAACCATAATCAAAAAATTTGTATATTCATTTTAATGACCTAATGTTTTATTTTGCTTTGTTAGTGTGCCTTTGCTTTTCTGATTTTGTTCAGGACAATTTTTCCCAAAACAATTGAAAGCAACCAAAATCTTTTTTTTTTTTTTTTTTAATATCATACAATTTTAATTATTCACATATCTGTCTTCTGTTAGGGGTGTAACTATATGTTTTTGTAATGATACGATACATATCAGTTATAATTGTTTTGATACAATTCAAGACGATATTGGCTAATTTAGGGCGATAAGATTCAATATGATGCAACATTTCATATCGATTAAAGCGATACAGCAACTTTTTGCCAAAAATCATAAAAGCGTACTCTAAATCTAGCATCGCAGCCAGGGTTGATTATGTCCAGCAGACTGAGCGCAAAGCACAGTTAAATATAACATTTTATTTCTTTAAAAACACAAAAATTACATCCAAAAAACATCTGGTTTTATTTTAACATGCAGAATTCTACTTTTTATATTTCTGATATTATTGATCTATTTTCCATGTATATCAATATACACTACCTAGAAAACAATATGATTCGATATAAGGTCATGCGTATCAATATAGTTGTATCTTAGGTATAAAAAATAGATACATTAATATAGTAACTGTATCGTTACACTCCTAATTTTTTTACAAGTTTAGTAGCGATGTTTGAGTCCAAGGAAACATTGTTGAAAAGGTTGTTTTAATATAAATAAGTAACTCTGGGCTAGTATTTCTTATATTGGTGGTTAAGCAGAAGTATAGACCTACTGCTTCTTTCAAATTCAGTAATGAAATCTTCCCACTGTGTAGTTGCTTGTATGTGATTTGCACATCTACTGTCATCATACAAAATATCTATAGCCTAACCCTATCAACAATGTCATAATACTGTTCCCATGGGAATGATACGTGTAGCTTCTTCATTGTCTGATTGGCCTTGATGCACAGTAATGAAGTGGTGTGCTACTCTACTTGGCACACTTCTTAGTATGATATAATCCAATATGCTAATTGTCACTGCACTTATCCTATTTGTAGGTGTGACACTCACCTTTGCAGATTCCATACAACTGAATAACACACAACAAAACAGACAAAATGATAAAAAAGACTAAAATATACTTAATTATAGTCATATTTCTTTATAATAGGCTTGACTTATCCTATAACGTGAGTCTGAAATAACAGTATTCATACAGTTCAAACAATCCCAACATGCTGCTAATGCATGTTTGATAGACAAAGAAAATTTGTTAAATATAAGGTCGTCAGTCTTACTGATACAGAGGCATCACGGTAGAAAGAGCTGGTGGTCTGTAGTCGATGAAATACTCCCGAAAATATTTGTAGGCATGTGTCAAACTCAGCAGAGGTGATGACAGCTTCGTCAGCCACATCAGCCGGAGCATGGATGGGATGAACGCACGGCAGAGCAGCGTAAACGTGCCTGGCGTGCGTAAAGCGAGCAACTCCAACCCGGAAGTACGGGTTTGGTAATTTCACATTATTACTATGTGTTGTTTATAGCTTATTGATGCCACACGTTATATAGGCCTAAGTTTTGTGAAAAGTTGCCATAAAAAGACGGCAAAGACACGAAAGTGTTTAATGAATGGCATAAATTAAAAACAGTCACGTGATCTGCTAATACTATTGCTGCCTTTTGTTGTCTCTAATCCGGAACTTGGAGGTTATTATCACTATAACTTGACCTTATAACTTACTGTTCTGTGGGAAAATTAGTGACCTTGTCTTATTTTTGAAAGTACACCAGGAAGTGGTGGGAAAAACAAAGGAGCGCTGAGGAGTGGGATTCACATTTAAGAGGATTGGGTGACCATCTGTAGGCTGGAGTAGCCTAGTGTAAACAACCGTAGGCGACAGGTGCCAGTATAAAACTCAGTAGCTCGAAGCTCCGCATTCACCCATCTATGTTGCTCTGTTGATCCAGAAGAGTGTTTTTAATATTTTCCATTAAGAAGAAAGTCATATTTTTTACATGTCCATAAATATAATAAAAATTAAGTCAGTACAGATTTTTTTTATTTATTTATTATATACGCACGACCGACGTCATTGCGTCAAGCCTTACGCCACTGAGACGCTGTTATTGGCAACCAGAGCACTTCTAGCTTAACTGGATGTATGAGACTCATCCATGAACTTAACTTAAAACTAACTTATAAACACAAACAGACAGGCAAAGTCAGACATTAATGACGAATATCAAATGGGTGTTTATTATGCCACAATACTTAACCACAATGCCAGAATTCACATTGTTTAGAATTTTTTTTTTGTATGCCCAAGCGACATAGATACGCCTATGCACAGCCTATTAAGTTTACATAGCCTAGATATTCGTTCGTTCTAAATGTGATTAAAATAATATCTGCTGAAACACTGGCTTCTCAATCAAATCATAAGTCGGAAGGCTTTTTTAAAATTTCGAAATAGCACCATCTACTGGGTGTTTCCTGCAATTTCATTATCTAGCTACAATATGCGCTTTGCGAATCTTCCGTAGCTTTTTGTTTAGACTGGCCTACTTCAGTACCCCCAAACTACAAAATGACTTTCTTATTTCTTATCGGGAGCAGCATAAAAGACTACCAACAAGCAAATCAACCACATATTCACATATTAATTAGAATGTGCCTTGTTATATGGTGATTATAATATCTTTAACGTGTATTTTACAGACCACTTTGGAATAATTAGTTAGATTAAGTGACTGTGCCGAACATTTACAAGGCCTTTATGTATTCATTAAAACTGAATTAATGGGACACATTTAGCAACAGTAATCAAGATAAAGTTCAGTGTCACTCCTAACCTTCCCCAGTCTAATTAAATACAAGTGATTTATGCTCTGTTGAGGACAAGATGATTATTCTGTACGGACTGACATCAGACTGAGGGACAAACGAGCACATTTATTTGTTATTATTTGAAAAATATTTGGAGATTTTTGCCCCAGATTTTTTCTAAAAATAAATATACAATTGGAATAAACGACCCGAAATGCGTCTATTTCAAGTCCCGCCCCTTAAATAAAAATCGCTTTTTGATTTGTTGTGCCCTTTGTGCTCGTCTGTGATTGGTTTGAATTTGGAAGCGCGAGGACGGAAGACGCGATCATGTGAAGAGGATTCTCGGAGTTCCATATAGCTATTTATTAATTAACAGGAACGATATAAAATCATTAAAAAGTTGTTAAGTTTGTTAAGAATTTCTTTGGACTCAAGCGAATAAGTGAGAGATGTTTCAAGACGCGAAGCAGTAGATTATGAACAGTTTTAATGCAATGGTGTAAGGACAATTCCGAAATTTATAGCTAGCTTAATTGGTTGAGTTAGCTCGTTGACGCTAAATAGGTTATTATTAACTCAAGGGAAGGGTAGGCTTATTGGTACAGTATAGTCGTTTAGGCCTTTTAAAACTGTTTGTTGTGTTTTAGGTTTAAAGAAGTGAAGAGAGCAGCCTGTTGCAACTCCGAAAAAGAACAAGACGCCAAAAAAACTCGGCAGCAGCCACTGAGCCACAGGTGAGTCTAATTAAATCATTACAACAGCTCATAAAGGACGAGCGGGGCTAGTTCAGTTTCTTCACGCTATGTGTACAGTAATTATCTCTAAACCTAAGCCAGTAGTGAATAAAAAGAGTACATGTCCACCAGGTGGCAGCAGATGCTTAGTAATCTCACAAAGCAATGGGCCTATCATTTTCTTAAAATTTTGCAGGCCCTAACAAAAGGACTACATTTTGATCTTCTAATTGCATTGTATAGCTTACGTCTAAATATTTTCTCACTTAAAAAAAAAAAAAAACAAAAAAAAAACGCAAGTTGTTATTAACCATATAAGAATAAAAATTTTCTTATCTAATTGCAACTTTATTCTCAAGAACACTTAAATTATCTAATGTTTTAATTACAATAAATACAAATACTTACTACTTACCTCAATTGAATAGGATAATCAACAACTGTATGAGCTTATGAGCTCATGTATGGTCTGTTTTTATTTAGAGATACAAGGTGAACAATATGCCACACTACAAAGGTTTAATTTTGGATCCACATTGCAGGTGACTAGAACCAATTTTTCATGTGTGTTCAGCTCCGATGGGCCACAATAGATGATGCATGTCTTATTGTTCATTTGCTGGAATAGGCTGTGTTGTTTTTGCCAGGTTGGAGCTGTGCCAGATATCTAAATATGTTGAGTTCACACATTGTAAGCTAATTTTTCTTCATTATTTTCCTTTGTTCTTACTTAAAAATTTTTTGTGGTGTCTTAAATGTGCTACACAGAGCTTATGCTAAGAAATTTATGGCTATCAACTTAAATATTTATAGCAAACTTTTAAATATGACTGCACTAGAATAATTTTCTTCATAGCTTAGCTATAGGGCAAAATAAGCTTGTAACTGATGTCTTTCTACAATGTGCTACTGTAATAATTGCGACTTAATAGAGCTTTTTCCATTGGTACTCGTTTACAACTACATCTTTCCTTTTAATTCAGCTGTTCTTATTATTAAAACATTAGTCTAAAGAGCCGGAGCAAGTCCAAAAATGTTGCAGTAGGTCCCAGTGGAGTTGGATTTAAAAGCAACAAGCCTTGGCAGTATAAAACTAGGCAAATAAGATGCAGTTTCAGAACACATCTCTATTAATTTGGAGCTGTCTTTTTATTTTCCCTTCTCCTCATTCGGCGAGCCACAAATGATTCGCGTCCAACACAAACTAAAGACTTGATCTTTCATCACGACCGGGTTAAGTAAGTCTACTGAGGGCTTGGATACATATAAAACCACAGGAAAATATTAGGGAAAAGGGAAAATACTTAATGAATGCAATCCATGGCAGAGTTTGTCTACAGCAGTGTGTCTGCAACCAGTGTTTCTCTGTTGTTCTTTCATTTACTGATATGTTCACACAGGGCTCAAAAAGTAGGTCAGAACTGATCTGGTAAATATAGGCAAAACTAGATGGAAGACAGTAGCCATTTTTATTTTTCATAGCTACAGGATTTTGTTTTAAGTTAAGTGTGAACAATCACAATTCCAACTTGCAACCTTGACCTTTATATTACTTTAATCATTCTTCAGATAAGAAACTGTACATCGACTGGTATTATTGAGATATATGAGATATATAGCATATTTTTCAAGCCCTAAGTGTTGTAAAAATAGTAATGATTGTTACTTTATTATTTTAAAGCATTTATAGAATCCCACTCCACTGTATAATGTAACAGCTTACTTTAGTGTATAAGTTAGAAGAAGCAATGTTGAAGACAAAGCGATAAACAAGTAAAAAAAAAAAACACTGGCTCTAGTGTGAACATACTATAGCATCAGGGACAGCTATTTTTCTGCCATTAGGGAATTGGGGCTGTATCCAGCGGGTGAAGGGTTAATTACCAACAACTGAAGAGGTCAGAGGTGGGTGCTGTGTGTCGGGACCATGTGATCATGAGAGGCTGGACCGTCGGTAATAGGGGGCGGATTTAAACGCACAGGGAACATCGGGAAGATTTATCCGTGGTGCTGTGACACAGGGACAAATTGTGCTGAAAGGTGAAGGCTTCTCACTATAGAGTCCAGTCCAGATGACAAATAGCCTGTGTGTGTATAAGGAAGGGGGAATAGTATTCACTTATCACCACGGCACCTTCCTCAAATCTCTCTTGTTTTGTCTCTGCCACTTACTTTCCACATAGCTACAGCAAAAAATAAGAGACACTGCAATTTATTCTTAAATCAGCCTCTCTCTGAGTCTGACAACCATCCCAGGCCAGTGTCTGTTAAATTCTTTCGCACACCTCACTCTAGAAACTTACCCAACATCAATGTAAGACACTGGTGGAGATCAAGTTGCAGGAAAGCTGTGAGTACAGGTTTAGTCCTGGATTAGACCAAGCTTAGTCACAGATTTGTACTCCTAATTTACACCTTGTATACAGCTAGATTAGTGCTGGTTTAGTGCTAGTTATTTACTGGTTTGTCTTTGTTTAGACATGGTTAGTCCAGGTTTCATCTCTGTCTGGTGGAAGTTTTGTCCTAATAGACCTGGTTTGGTATAGTCCCTGTTTTATTTTTCCATTGGTTTAGATCTAGGTTAGTCCAGATTTAGGCTAATTATAGTGTATTAAATATGGTATTTTGAAAGCCATATATTTTCTGAGGTGGTACTTGGTGTGAAAAAAATGAGAAACACTGCTTTAAAGAACATTAGTTTTATTTAGAAAGTTGGTGAACTACTGTCACAAATAATAAGGCAAGGTGTTCAGCTCACCATATTGCACCTAAAAAAGATAAAACCTGAGAAGCTGAATATTTTGCAGTGGTCTCTTATTTCTTTCCAGAGCTGTATCTTTAATACTCACTCCAGCCGTTCGTCTCCTCCAGCTCTCTCAGTGGTATCTCCCAAGCCTCTCAGCTCCCCATATTACACCGGCAGATAAGGAACGACTAGGGCCCCGTCTGACAGGAACCCCAAATTAATTTACAAGCAGCCGAGCCATTCCTGCGCTGATAGAACAGTCTTTATACAATATACAGAGGGACAGAGCGGTGCCTCCGAGGGTCCACAGGGAAGAGCATTCGGCCCGCTATCTTTGTAATTATAGGGAGAGACCTCGATCCTGTCTCTTTCAGTCTGACTCAGTCTAATAAATAAACGTGCAAGACAAACCCTAGCTTCAGGTTTACACAATGAAGAAATCTCTGCAGTTTCCCTATAGTTTTCTACATTCTCCACACACATATATTACTGTGTAAAAGTCTTAGTTTTTAAAAAAAGGCCTGTCCATGTACAAAAATACCCAAAATTGGATAAAAGAGAGCATAGACCTCTGCCATGGCAATGGTGCTGTCTTGCAATGGCTAAGATATAGTGCCCAGACCTGGACTCAAACTCTAAGATCTTATAGTTCAGGGGTAAATGCTCATTTCATCCGGCCATGAAACCCTTATATTTCACAATGGTAAAGAATCAACTAAGAGTAATAATTTGTTTTTTTATTGAGTGAATTTAGTATCCAAATAAAAATGTAATTTCTGCAGCATTTTTTCACACCTCACTAAAACTTTTGCACAGTACTGTATATCACATAGTATAGCTTACACTTGTGCCACAGTTGTCTGTGCCCTCCCAGTCTCCCAGCACCACTGCTTTCAACACTTGCTGCATGATTCGCCACACTTCTATGACCTAATAGGCTTATTGCACACATACAATCTAAAGAAATGTAAGTGGATTAGGCAAATCAGTTTTGCCCCTTTATAATGCATTCATTAGCCACTGCCAGCGCTTGATGATGGACCAAAGCTGCTACACTGGGACTTCTTACTCATCGCTTTTTTGGCACTCATGCTTTATGATCCCCAGACAATAGCTATAAATTGAGAAAATAATTCATAAGTCCTCTGGCTGTCATGATATTGTGTAAAGAGGCAACATCTCATTTAAATCTTATATACGGAACAGAATTGGTGCATTTCCACACAAACCCACACACAGTAGGCACAAAAAACTTAACTTGGGTATAGAAAAGCTTGATATAGTTTGTTAGGCACATTAAAATGGCTACAGAAACAATTAGATGTACAGGAGGTTTGGGCACACTATATCTTTGTTAAGTGTTGAAAAAATGTAACATTTATACCTGTAACTGAGGAGGCAAGTGTCTTGCCAAGTGTCGTGACAACTACCGAAATCTCTTATATATGCAACCAAATGGACACACATATCAAGTACTCAATACATGTGTTACGTTAATGACTTTCATTTTAACATTTATACCAATAGGCATCAAACCTGCACTATAATTCAGTGTAGGCACAAAATATCTTGGTCAAGAATTATTATTAATTGATTTCTGATAGCAGTTTCTATATATATTAGTTGGTAAATTTAACCTTGGCCTTGTTTTTTTTTTTATTATTGTTTTATGTAGTTTAGTTTTGCAATCATGTTAGTTTAAGATAGCAATTTAATGCCTGTTTCTCCCTGTAGTGATAATTAATAAACAAGGATATAAGTGCCAAATAAATGAGTTGTAGTAATCCATGTGGGGTGTCTAAATGTGTAAAAGTCTATAAGAAGAGAAAGGCACAATGGTAGAGCTGATCCTGACTACACATGAGTGGGTGTCCTTCCAGAAGCGCAGGGACGGATCTGCTCTGCTCACACAGTTCGAAGGTTAATGCTTTGTGAGCTGTGAAATGGATAATTTGTTGAAGCCGGTGTTTGGGGGCAGCTGCGCGCACTTACTCAGTCCTGCCCTGATGGCTGTCCAGCAATCCGACACACAGGAGCGACTCAGGCCCAGCTAACGCCTTAGTGCTGTGGTTCTCTGCATTAGCTGCTCAGGCCAACGCTACAGCTGTGGCTAGATCACAAATGAATCTGGAACAATATTTCTTACTTCTTTTTTGATATGTCAAGAAAAAAAAACATCCAAGCAGATATGACCTTTTTAATGTACATTAATATTATCTTGCAAGTCACTACTATGTTAAAATTGGACTGCATGTGTTGTGACAAAAGAGACTACATTGCCTCTCCTAATTGCCCAAACAGACTTTTTGCACATAGATAATATAATTAAAGGTATGATATTTGTTTATTGATATTAACTTTTATTATTTTATATAAATTTTGACAGTGAATACTGGTATGTTTGCTCAAATTTGTGGGTGATAGTTGGACCATGCTGCTGGCTCAGACGTGGCTCGATGCCTTCGATGCTAATGTCCCTCATTGGTTTGTCATAAGGACGGTGGACCTAACGTAGCGACCCACGGTAGATAGTGCTTCTGTACAGCTCTGCAGCTCGTCGAGAGGCACAAGTGTAAATCCTAAAGCTGAAAACTCCATTAGTCCGATTCAGTCATGCATCCTGGTGCTGCAGTGCCAGACAGCTCTGTAAATCAGCTCCTGTTTCGAGCTTCACTGAAGAAAACAATATGGCTAGTGTCTGATCATTGGGCCCTGGGTTACACACACTCTGAGACCAAATGCTCTGATCCAGGTTGAACTGAGTACTGACATGTGCACCTGTGGGCCGCTGAAGGTGTGCAGGAGGGTAGTTTGGAGATAGTTTAGGATTACATCCACTCGTGGTAATTCGATGACTGATCAAGTATTTTACAGTTTGTCAGTGTGTCTCCTACAGAATCTCCCAGACTGTGGACTAAATGGATTTGGAGTGGTCTGTGCCTGTCCCAATGTGTTAGCCGCTGAAGGCTGACTGAGGCCTAGCAGGTGCTAGACACTTGTCTGAGGAATGTGTGGAGCAGACCGGACCTCCCACCAGGACCCTGCGTCCCGTGGGCTTCTGTGTGTGTGTGTACGGAACGGAGGGAGTGTGGGTGGCGCTCACCACCTGCTCTTGGCCTTACAGTTTAGGCCCACAGTTTTCACAGGACCAAAACATACAATACATACTCAAAATATTACTACAATATTTCAAAATAAGAGCAAAAAAATACACTTCTGAATTCTGTGTAATGTCATTTAGCGTTGGGTCTTCAGCCAAGGTGGAGTTGTGTGTCTCTGAGGTGCTATAGTTTCTGACCTAGATATATTGTCATTGGTCTATTACTTTGCTTTGTTCAGTCCCTATAAAATATTGACAGAATAATAAGAGCAGTTTAAGTCAACTTTTTGCCTTAACTGCAGAAACAAAATTGTAAAGTCTCTTTAATTCAATATATTGTATAATAACCAGTTTATACTATCTGAATACATAATTCCTGGCTTACCTAAGTTCAGTGCACACCTTCTTTCTGCAGCTCAGCATTAAAATACTATTAATTCAGCCTTATCAGAGAACGACACACAGGGCTAAATGAGTGTGAATCAGCAGAAAGGAGCTCTGAGTGCCGTCTCCAATATCTCTAATGTAGATTAATGCTACCTGCCCACAAGAGCTGCCCCTGTAGACACCAATTACGAGCAATAATCACCTCCTCATGGTTAGCAGGTTGTTACCCGGTGCCTCTCGAACCCTGGCCCCTCCACAGACTCTGCTGCCAAGTGCATATAATCAGCCAAGTCTTGTGTGGTGCATTTACGTGACTTATTTACACAGAAAGTACAGTAGTACTTTACAATAGTCTAGGCTACCTTTCTATGTATAGAGGCATAGTAATAGTCCTAAAAGATTGGTCATTGGTCTTTCACTAATGTTAAATTGTTTTTTTCTTATAGACTGAACAGTCTTATAGACTGAACAGTCTATAAGTGACAGTGTCACAACAACATCACATGACCTTTGTGAGGAGTAGAAACATGTCAAGGTCTGTCTATCAGAAAATATTATTTTTATTATATTTAGCTTTTTAATCAATAGCCGCTTAGTCTTGACAAACATTTTTTTGTATGATAACATTTAATAACGGTTTACTGAATACAACCACTCAATATTAAACACAAATCTGTGTCATAAAACTCTTGCCTTTTGCAAGTGCAATACACAAACACTGTTCCATGTATCCAAGAAGCACTAACAAAATAATTGTTCATATTAAGTGTTAAAGTAAACAAAAGACAAATAAGAGAACAGTCCTACATCAATGAATGGTCGAGAAGTGAGTTTATTTCAGTAGTTCAATTCAAAAAGTGAGTTTATTGATATATTACACTATTGTGATGATTATATTATTAGCAGTATATTGTTATTTTATGAGATACTGAATTTTGGTTTGTAAACCATAATCATCACAATTAAATAAATACTTCAAATATTTTACTCTGTACTGAATCTATATAGGAGTTTCATGTTGAACTGAACTACTGAAACAAATTGACTTTTGTATGAACATATTTGATCTAGGATGGTATATGCACAATAAACAACCTTGAATTAGAATTATTTTTTCAGTATTAAAAATATGCATATATCTTCATAACCCCAGTGCCTCTGTACAGTCTGAACAATAGCGCCTCTGAGAAAGATGGCTGACCACAGTGTGTTGCGTTTCATATGTGGCGTCCGACTGAACGAGGCATTGATTTATTTCTCTTCCTTTTGCTGCTACCTCTTTCTTTCCTCTTCCCTTTGCTCTCTCTCTCTTTCATTTTTCTGCACGTCAGGATGAGTGATGGTAGCCAGCAGAACCGGGTGTCCGGCATTATACCTCGGACAAATGGCTGCGGCCCGCTTTGCCCAGGCCTTGGACCGGACAGAAATCAATATTTTACCATTTAAAATCTATCATGGGGTGGATTTTTTGAGCCCCGCTACAGCTGCTATGTTCACTACCATGGGCCGAGTCGGTCTCCCGCTCCCCCTCCAAACTACCAAATCAGACACTTTGCAGTTACAAGCAGTAATCAATAAGCCAGCACCTTCACTGATCTTAACCGCGGTCGCCTCGGAGCAGTGATGGATGGCGAGGAAGGCCGCGATTCATTTTGTCAGGCCATTACGCCGGCGAATCCTGTCCACTTCATCCCACAGACCATCATTTTTCACACTTCATAAGAGGCACAAATGGGTTGGGGATCGGAGCAGCGGAGAACGAGGCAGACAAAAGAGGAACTGTATAGGAATATGGGAAAAGATTGAGAAGGTATAAAGAGGAGAGGAGGAGAAAACAAGGCGGCGATGACAGACGGTGGACCAGCAAGAGAAGCAAAGATGTGAAGCAGACTTACAGACTCCTACTGCAGCAGCCATTTTGCCTTCTCCACTTAGCAGAGACAAGATTACTGCCGGCTTTTGATTTATGAACTGTTTGCAAAACCCAAACAAAAAAGTACAAAAAGCCCCAAACAAGACAACAGCTACTCCACTAAACTGTGTGCCGATTCGCGTACTGCTGCTGCTGTGTGTATCCAAATCAGTCAGGGGGCAAATTGATTTTTTTCTCTCTTCACTGAAAAGCTTTTTATCGCTATAAAGCACACACAAGGGCAAAGTAACCATGAACAAGTCCCACCAGTCGAACGTATTATGTTTACAAACACCACAGAGGTGAATTAGTCGAGCTATAGCACTCAGCACTGTAAAATATCAGGCTATTACTGTACTGTACGTGCAATTACAAAAGAGCTCTTGAAATATTGGATTACAAACTAGAGAAATATAACAAGTGGGGTTAAAACAGCTCTACCCACTGTTAAAAGTGAATATTGACAAATTTTTGGCTATATGTTATAAAACCTTTAGTGTAGCTTTTGTAAGTCCAATACAATGATGGTCGCTACTTTTCTGCTCTTATTTTATTAGCAAATATTAAACTCAAAATACAAATATATGACATCAAACTGAAAATTGGAGCTTACCCTAAACTTCTAGTGCTGAATTTAGCTTTAGATCGATGCAAACCAGAAATAATTTTTATTTGTTTTGCTTCTCTTTTTTCTATTTTGTTTTCATTTTATTATTGTTTCTTCCCTGTTTTCTTCTCACTGTATCTTTTCTTTCAGCTTTTCCATTCAGAGACACTACAGAGAATGATCTGCCTCCCGTGATGCAGTGATACACAAATTGATTTGGCATAGGTTTTACTCCGGACATCCTTCCTGATGCAACATTTATCTGGGCTTGGGACTGGCTTGTGACCCGTTTGTGGCTGGATTATGTCTTAAGATGTGTATCTAGTGTCAAAATAGAGACTTTCTCTAACTTCCCCTGGCAGCCATTAACAGCCAATCTGAGCGTCCGTTATTGGAGTGTGCCGGCAGATTTAAATCCTTTATAATAGAGCCTCTATGACATCTAAAAGTCCCATTTTTTTCACAAATAATTCCTATTACAATATACTATTAGTTAATTATACCGATTTTCTTCAATCTTAGAAAAAAGTACAGAAATAAGAAATCTTCTTTTCTGCTGTACTACTTTTTGGCTGAGTTCCCATAGACCCGTGGTGTTCTGGTTGGATCTGCCTTTGCTCACAAAACAACAGCTGCTGTGTGTGGTACTGGGTTGTGTCAGATTGTATTGTGTGTCTTGTGTGTGAGTTGGGTCTTGGTCTCGGTCTGGGCCCATATGTTGGCCCTCACCTGCAGGCGGCCGAGGATTATGAGCTACAAGCCTTTATTAAAACTGGATTTGTTTATCCTTCTGCTCGCAACAAAAACACGACGACCCAAACACAACATGATGCCTTTATAGGAAAGCCGGGTCACTGCAAAAATATGTTTAACCCCCCTAGAAAAGCAAATAAAAAAGTAAAGTTATAATTATTTTAAGAGCATTTTGTAATGGTTGAACACATTTAGCAAAATTAAAAAGATAGGCTCACACATAGTAGATGTAATGTTGCTGCATATGTGTTCAAACTATTAAAAAACTTTCAGAATTGGAGGTTATGACTGGACTAATGTGTTTTAATTTCACAGTAAATTCTAAGGCAACAGCCACTGAGTAAACACTAGTGTGTGTCAGCATGTTTTAATCTATACTGTAATCAGTTATATTGTTTAGTCTTTATTAGTTAGCAATTAAAGTAACCTAAAACATAACACTATTGAAAAATACATTTATCTTGCTGTTATTTCAACAACTTAATGCAAGATACAGAATCTCTCTTGTCTCATTTTGTACAGTGCTATATGTCCAAATAGTATATGCTAGAGTAGGGCAATAGCCTGAATTTTGAAATGTTTTTGCCTAAACTGACATTACACGCTTTAATTACTGTTAACCCACATTTATCTGCAATAGATCAAAGCTGAAGTAGCATCAATTGTCATTTACATTATACAGAAATAATAAAATATTTTTGGTAACTGAGTGGAATTTGGGAAAGGTTTCTTTTGGCTTAGGTGAGGAAAAACCCTGTACAGTATGCAGCAATAGACTTTCCATGTTTCCCACACACATACAGCCTTTGACTGCACCGTCAGCATCTCTTTTATGGAAATGAATGGGGAGTGTGACAAGATATAGGGGGCAGGTCAGGAAAGGGGAATCCAGGAGCAAGGAAGGAATTAGGAGAGAATAAATGTGGAGCAGAAGCAATAGAAAAATGGTACAGACGTGGTGATAGAGAGTCATAAAAGGAGGCAGAGAAACATGCAGTAAAGACGCAGAGAGAAGGAGAGACTATAGTAAAAAAGGTGAATGGAAAATGAAATAGGGATTAGGAAGTCATTGTCTGTCACTGAAAAAAATATTTTAAGCCAAAAATTATTTATATCCTGGCTGAGTTTTGAGTTAAGTGACTTTTAACTTAATGGATTTCTTCTGGCTAAAAATAACACAACATCGTTGTTAAAAAAAACTGTAAGACATTGTGGTAAAGATACTATTGAAAAATATGTATATTTTAAATTTTGACAAAATGGTCCATGTCTAAAATGATTCTATATTCTCAATAATAAATGGCCAAGCCTTTATTTTCTATTAGAAGCTATTAAACTTTTTTTTCTTTCTAATAATTGTTCAAGTTTTCTCCAGATTTTCTGCCAGGACTTTGGACTGCTCTGCTTTTGCATAGCTGTTAGAAAGCTTCCTCATTATTCTGGTGTTCAGTTCTCTCAAGAGATCTGGACTCTGGTTTGACCACTTTAATATGCTGATCCTGTTCCAGCTGTTTCTTTACCACTCTGGCTGTGTGTTTTTGAGTCGTTGTGAAGGCTCAGAGTATTATTTATATTCGTCATAACTGTATGTACTTCATAATCGCTCTCCTTTTAGATATCATTTTTATTTAGTCTTAATTTAGTGTTTCCAAACTGACTAAGGTGGCTTGTCTGTGTTACCAGAAGGGGGCACAAAACTACTGGTTTAACATTGCTTCAAGATTTAGGCCTTTTCTTCTCATGTCTGGCAGCTCAGAACCTTTTATATTAGAAAGTTTGTTTTGGCTGTCTAAACAAATAATACTTTAATCTATAACGTGATTTTCAAATATACTGTCCTACATGAATGAATATGGTAGACAACTTATTTCAATAGTTCAATTCAAAAAGTGAGTGAATGGATATATAGTACACACAGAGTGGAATATTTCAAGCATTTACTTATTTTAATTGGGATGATAATGATAATTAAGTAATAGTTGTATAGTGTGCTAATTTAAGACAATAACTGTAAACTATAATCATCACAATAAAAAAAAAAAAATGCTTTAAATGTTTTACTCTGTTTATGCTAAGTCTATAATATGCATTTAAGCTTTATTTGGTGAAAAAGTAAGAAGATTTGGAAATGTGCATTTTTTGTCTTACTTTGTTATTTTTTAAAGATATAATTTATTGTTAATGATTTTTATTGTTTGGGAAGTTTACATTTCTTTTTTTTTTTTTTTTTTTCATTTTGTCTGATTACATCAATACTACAACATACAACAGACCAAACTGTTACTCAGTACTCAGTAGATTTTTACCTCTTTGGATTAATATGTTTTACATCTACTTGAGTAATATTATTTTGAGGAAAGAATAGTCAGCCCAACGTGCAAAAAAACTGGTAATTGTGGATGTCTGTTTAAGTGCTGTTTAATAAATGAGAACTCAGGTTAAGTAGCTCAGAGGTGGGGACAAAAGCCAATTTCCTTTCGGCTTGTCGTCCTTTGTACCGAAGCACATTGGAGGATTGGACCTGTCAATCAAAGCCCAGAGCAGCATGTTGTCACCTGCACAAGACAATAGAGAACTGCCCTTTTTTAAGATTAACCCTTTGAAGGAGCTTTTAGGGGCTTTCCAGGAAGGCAAATACTGATACTCTGGCTACACCACAAGTATGCTACAAATTATTTAGGTCAATACATTTTAGGAGTTAAAGTCAAAGAGAGAAATGAGTACACACAGAGTAAAATATTTAAAGCATTTATTTTAATTGGCATGATTGGCAATTATTCAGAACTGTGCAGAAGTCTTTTAAGAAAGGCTATAAACATGAAAGTTGTATGAACAAACAACATTACACCAAATGCTAAATAAAAAAGAATCAAAATTAGAAGCACTCGGAGAGCATAGACCTTTGCCAAGGCACTGATCCTATTTCGCAATGACAAAGATGTAGTGCCCAGACCTTGATTCAACGCAGGGATCTTCTAGTTGAGGGGTAAAGGCGCTTTCCTATTGAGTCCAAAAACCCCTACATCCCACCATGGTAAAGAATCTACTTAAACTAATCATTGGTTTTCAGTTTGTATCTCAAAATGGTGCAGAATCCTTTTCAAACACTCCTGGATAAAAATAGTGATCTTAATCTACGCTGATATTAAGCATTTTGTCTTTGGCCCATTACTGACCTTTCTCCTACATTTATTAAAGCACTCTTAGTTAACAGCATTTTTAATTTTCCCACCTTTTCAAAGTCTTGAAAAGTGTTTTATGTTTAACTTCAGTCAATTGTACAAAGAAAAAATATAGTCCCATATGCTTCTGAATATAAAAATCACTGACTTCTTTCCACTTTCTCAGCAGGGAGTGTAAGAATTATAAATTAGCACTAAAATGGGAATTGGTTGCGAAAGCACAGATTGAAAAAACTTCTCTCGACCGGCCAAGCATCACACACATCAAAGTAAAGACATTGTTTGGGGCCCAACAATGGCTGCCGTCACAGTCGAGGAGTTCGTGTGTGCCGTTGCGTGTTTGCTCTCCCAGAATCCCCCACTGACGGACGAATCAGTGGATTATCAAAGCAGCAGATGCAAAACGCAAAGAACAATATCACAGGGCTCTCACAGGGGAGTCCACAGGGGCGACGGCTGCAAAAAACACACATAACATCAAACAAAGAAACTGTAGACACCACTTCTGCTGCTACTGACACAAACTCTGCACAATTTATACCTATAAGAGAAACAGATACAAAAATGTACTTTATTATTACTTTATGCTCTCTACATTTAATTATTTAAATAGTATATTTTTAAATGTATACTATGATGCTAGTTTCAGAATAATATAGTATTTTTAAAGTTTGGTGATAATGAACAATAACTCCTCACTATTAAGTGGTAATAACACAATAAATATGTAATTAACAATTTAATGAATAATGAATGACTTGCTGGAGTTTATAGTTTTGCATTGATTTGCATGATAATATTACTCAAGAATTAAATATGAATTGTGTTTATAACTCAGTGGATAGTAATTAATATTAAAGCAATGCTTTGTAAATGAGGAAATAAATTATTAAAATATACATATTGTTGTTGTTATATTGTTATTTTTGTTTTGATAATTACAGTGTCTAATTCTGTACACTATATATGATATGTATATACATTATCTTGACTAGTTTACTAGGAGAACTACCCAAACTCCTTTTAAAATCCAAAATATCCAGCACTGGTCATTTGTAAACATATGGAAATGCCATCAGACCGAAGTGTGTCGACATCTCTCTAACCTCTGGGATGCCTCTGTTGTGGAGGTCCGGTCCAGCTCAGACTCTCTGACACTTCAAAACCTCATATGGACTGGTGAAGATAATCCAAAACATCGAGACCGGCTCAGAGGAGGGGCTCAGACAGATAAGATAAAGCATAATTCCCATTGGCCTGAGTGGGTCTGAGTCCTCTCACTTACCTTGATCCTGAAATAGTCCATTTGAGAGACAGAGATCCTTGGGGAAAGTCCACCTGGGCATCGCTTGCGGCCAAACAGAAAATCAATAGGGATCACAGTAATGGCAGCAGACCCAGAGCCTATAGCTTCAGTGGATAAACTAACACTAATCGTACCTTATTAGTGTGGATCAAATTAACGCCAACGCCATTGATCCAATGGTGGGTTAATGGGACTCATTAGGTTTTTAATGAAGCTGAGTTTGACTGAAAAAGGTAATAAGACTATTGTGAGGAGGAAGATGGATTTAGAGTTTAGCTGATGAAGAAGTAAAAGGAGGTACCTATAGATACGTTTGCAGCCACAGAGGGTCACAGGCCAGTGTACTCTTTGTGTCTGGAGCAGTACCAGTCGACCCCAGAAGGAAAAAGCCGAAAGGAAAAAAAAGAAAGATACCCTTATATATGGAACTTCTCATTCTTTTGATTTTTTAGAGTATTTTTTTGTGATAAATGATTTTTTGTTTGTTTTTGTTCTCTGTGATAAACTGGGTAGTACGTTTAGTTTACAGTCAGAAGGTACTGCATTTAAACCTAGTAGTAGCAGTTTTTTACTTTTTTCATGTACTTTGTCTTGTATACAGATTTTGCTTACTTCTTCCACCCCTGCTCTCAAGTGGTTACCTTGTGCACCATGCTGGATTGTCATGAGATCTGTAAAAAATCATCTTGACATTCTCCTACTGATTTGTTTGGGTCTGCACCACTGGCAGTGGCTATTTATAATGTATACAGATTTGTTCATAGAAACTCCCATTTGCAAATACTAGAAAGAGCTTCAGGACTCAACTTGTAGAAATGCTGACACTTACAAATGCATGCATTTAGCTGACACTTTTATCCAGAGAAATGTGGAAGAATTACATAGAAAAACTAGATAACCAAATCTCCACCTGAACAATAGTAGTGACAGATATAAAATGATGAAATTTGAGACCAGTGGAGGTATTTTTGCATGAGGCAGAAGATCCAGTGTTTCGGGAAAGCAAGGGGGAAGTGTGATTACAAGAGTGTGCCAGCAATGAAGAAAAACGATGTGCATAATAGGTTCCTGTCACTTGCAGTAGTTGATGGAGTGTTATATGTCTCTAAAAACAAACTTAAGACTGCTGCCGTTTCATTGGCCTTTACAGCGAGGGCATTGAGTTGTGGGGCGTCCTGTGGCCAGTGTTTGGTGATAACCTGTTAGTGGGATCTTACTCACACCTCCTCTCATATCTGCTCTGCAAAATGGATCCATTACCAAGCATTCCCACAGGTGATTTCATTTGGGGAGGCAGAATAACGCAAATAACAGTGATACATAATGTGTTGTAGATTGTAGATGATACATTGGAGCAATTTGGGCTTATACTGTACTTTTAACAAGTTAAGATTTGGAAATTGTCACAGTCCAACCCAAAAGAAATGCTGGTGGTGTGACAATGTTACTGGTACTGGTCAATCCTGAAGTGATTCTTAGCTGGTGGGTCAGAACCTAAAAGTGGGTCACAGGAAAGTTGAATATAGTTTCAATGTTCACCTTAGTTAAAGTAAATTAAAAGTTATTTTGATATGAATATTATTTTTTACATGTTTATCTCTATGAAACTAAATTTACTCTTGCCAACTTTAAGTAACAATTTTCATCACAAAAGTCTGACTGAAACTCTCTTTCTCCTCTCCTCAGGTTCTCGTCCTTGCCGTTGACCTTTTCCATATCCAATGTGATATTTTCTGGACTTGAATGTCAGTAAACCATCAGAAATGCCTCTGTAGCCCCAAAACAGCATCAATTTCAGCCTTGTTAGGTGGGTTTTGACACACACATGCTTACAGCAAACACACAGTGGTTGGCCAACAGCGGTCAATGAAAACCAATCCTTTTATTTGCTGTCAGTGAACAAGTGGCTACCCGCTGAGCCAAAAAAGGGCACTGCGAAATGCTCTCAATCACTTTCAATTAATCCCCCTCCTCCTCTCTGCCTTTAAGGGACTCTAAAAGGACAGTTTTCCATGGGGTGTTTGTATAGAGGTGCTTAAGCTGTCCTTCTGCCTGCCAAAAGCAAACGTATATTGATTTATGACCAAGTGGAGGCTGGGATCTGGGTGTCAGAGAGTTGGTAAAAAGATGAAAAGTTGACTTCTAAAGCAGAAGTTATTTAGAAAAATAACTGTAAATAATGGGTCATAATAAATTGATAAAACTGGATCCCACAATGAGACCAGTTGAAAAGTTGAGACACCTGTTAGTGGGTGGGATATTTGTCAGAAAGTAAACATTTTGTCCTCAAAGTCGTTGCATTAGAAGCAGAAACAATGGGAAAGCATAAAGATTTGAGCGAGTTTGACAAAGGGCATTGTGATTGAGTCAGAGCATCTCCAAAACTGCAGCTCTTGTGGGGTGTTCCCAGTCTGCAGTGGTCAATATCTTATTAGATGTGGTCCAAGAAAGGAATAGTGGTGAACCATAATCACACTTTGTTGCGTATGGGTCTGCATAATATGCAGGTGGTCATAATGTTATGCCTGATCAGTCTATATTGATTTATGACCAAGTTACTGCTAACTTTTTGGGATCAGGGATTTGCTAAAAAGTTGACTACTAAAACTGCAAGTGGCGTGTACAACAAATATTAAAACCATTTTGAGCAATAATCTTGGGTCTCCTGTTGTGATTCACCCGCAGTTCTTATCTCATGCTAATAGTGTGGATAATGATAATAAAAGTGTATGGGATCCCTGCTTGGTAATGATTAGACGGTCTTTCCCATTATGAGCTCCTCTCTGTGCCTTTTGTATCAGGCGTAATGAATATTGAGGCGGGGATATTTGGAGCACTTTGAGGAACTAACAGCCTTTTTAATCCTTTAATCCTGAGCAAAACCAATTTCACACAAGCGCACACATTTTATTTGAAAAGGGAACGTTTGGTGTGTGTGTTTAACCTGCTAACGTTAATTTCCCGGCTCACAGACCTGCTGATCCTGGAGATTAGCTTCATTAAAATCACATATTGTACCCACCAGTGTAGTATATGTGTGAGCAGATAGGGAAGAGGGGTTATCGAGATGGTAAGGCTGGAACACATGACCCCAGGACCCCCTGCCGAGTCACTCTGACCCGGGACAGGCTTGACTCTTGGCCGCCCTAAACGTCCCACTGTGAGGAGCACTACAGAGAAAGTTTGTCCTTTAACCTTTACTTAGTGGAGACCTAATCCCTAAGAGCAGAGAGCTGGTATGGACACAAGTAGATAACTGATGCATTAAAATATCAGATGAAGACATATGCTTGCAATTATTTTAGAAACATGTACCGTATTTTCTGCACTATAGGGCACTCTGGATTATAAGGCACACTGTCATTGAATGGTCTATTTTCGAACTTTCGAACTAAAAGGCAAAACAAAACAGTCAGATAGGTCAGTCAGTCAACCTTTATTCAACGCGTTCACCAGTGCGGAAAATATGGTATAGTGATGCTAGAAAATTGTCTTTGTAAAGTGTAGGGTAATTTCTGTAACACTTATGCATTTAGTTAATAAAGAGTAGGTTCCTGTCACAGCAATTCCTCTGTTCCCTAGTGTGCAGGGATTATCATATTGATTTGGATCAGGTTGTACTCCAGATATCCTTGATGCAACCCTCTCCATTTATCCGGGCTTGGGACTGGCACAAAGAATACACTGGTTTGTGACCCCTGTCGCTGGATTGAAGTATACCTTAGAATATTGTGAGTAGTGCAATAATAATAAAAAAAATATGATGAACTGAAGTTGTATAATACAATAGTAAATATAACTACCCAATAGACAGTTGATGGCTTTGACTTTTGCATTTTATATCGTTTTGGTAGGTCCTAAACACATGTTGCAAATGCTACAATAATAACAAATGTTAAAAACAGATACAAAAAGGCCACCACGGCAGAGTAGTGAAATAAAAAAAGGTTAACTAAGGTTAGCTTTAAAAAATCCTGTGCTACAGTTGTCTTTTTACCTATCTGATTTTACTTGTTTTGGTTGGATTTAGTGGAAGAAATACAACATCTGGTTAAGCTCTCAAGTGACTTCACCTGATATGGCAGATGCAATGACAGTAGAGTTCTTTGCTTAGTACTTCTTTTAATATAGTTTCAGTTCATACAATTTTTGTTAAGCTTGCGACATCTCTTATATATTTTGTCACTCCATCTTTCCTATTCGATTTCCTGATACGTTGTGTTAACCCAGTCTTACAAAAAATATCAATATCAGCTTTGGGATTATGTTTATTTAATATAGGACCACATAGACTCTTGGTGACCACTGAGAAGTGGTGATAAGGAATTAGCGCTAAGTGTGTATAATTCCTTTATGTGTATTTTTCTATGTATTTTTGGTTGTCCCTTCCTGCAGCTCGTCCTATCAATGGTTCATAATGGAAGAGTGTCTGGGGAGTTTTATCATCGGACCCCACTCAAAGGACCAGCGCCATATTGAAAAGGTGACGGAATTGAAAATAGTGTAGGGAATCTGTCTTTGAGCATAAAAATTATTTGTGAATGTGGCAGAGTCAAGAGGGCAGCACACCACGGAGACCTTAGCTTTCTCAGCCTGCCATAGGGCTGTTTAATACAGGGGGGTATCGCAAAAGGTAAAAATAATTACATAGATAAAAAGCAATAAATGCAAAGAGGGTCAGATAAGGTCTAATGAGATGGGACATAGCGGGACAATGACTCAGGATGGTGGATGGAGAAATAAAAGGAAGGGTGAACAGCGAGAGGCAGGCATAAGCAAAAAGAAACTAGGAAACTGGACCAATAATGAAGATTCTTATTGGATAAATTTGATAAATGTGCAAATTTGAGGCCCCTTCCTGTTCATTTTGTTATTTGGACCCCTTGTCTTCTTCTGATATTGGAACCTGCTAAATTGGAAGTGATGAATAATCTAAAAAAGAGTGGCTCTCAAACAGTGGTATAGATACCAGTGGTGGTATGCAGACTTCTTCTAGTGGTACTCAGGAGTATTTTGTACCTCAAGTCCTGATGTAGATCAATTTAGAGCTGAATCCACTTTTATCCCTGTTTTAGTCTTGCTTTGGGTCTTAATTTTGATGTGTACTGTGTATAGTCTCCTGCTTAGTCCCTGTTAGTCTTAATCTTAGTCCAGAAAAGTAGTAGTCTTGGAAGAAGCAGCTTCTTGAATTGTTCTTCATCTCAGGAAGAAGTGAAGAAGTAAACAGCCCTGCTCTACTACTACTTCTATAACTACTACTCTTTATTTTGTTTTGCTCACACCACCCTTCTTCTAGCATTACCAAGTTACCATGGTTATTGTTCTTGTGCCTCTTCCTTCCAGCGTCATTTATTAAAGATCACTTGGCTGTGACTAAGTTTGGGCTGTGGAGACAAACAGGAAGTGGGCCATATCCTCATTATGGGCTCTGCAGCACTGATACCTGAAATACTAAACAGATGCTTGCTTTGGGTGCCGCTTGTTCTTGTTAGGGGTTGTTGGTGGCTGGAGCCTATCCCGGCAATTATGGGCCTTAGGCAGGGTAAACCTTTAGACCGTGGCCAGTGTGTCACAGGGGCAGACAACCGTTCATTCTCACAGCATTATCTACTATGGGCATTTCACCTATACATGCATGTCTTTGAATGGTGAGAGGAAGCTGGAGCGAACCCGCAGTAACACAGAGAGGACATACAGACTCCACTCAAGTCGACCATCCCAAAGATTAACCCCATAATTTCCTTGCTGAGAGACAGGAGGGCCAACCACTCTGCCCCTAAACTAACAGGAAGTGAGCCTTATCCTCATCATGTTCTCGCCAACATTGATACCTCTGAATATTTTTTAATGGTGACTGGTATTTGAAGCCTTTTTTAGCCTTATGTTCGTTAGCAAGCAGCGGTTTAATCCACAGGAGGTAATGATATCGATTAACCAAACCAAAGCGCTTGAATAGCCAGGAATAAGATGATCAATCATATCTTTGGGAGTCCTGGGCCACATGTTTTAGATCCTGCATTAATTCAATCCCCATTATCCAGCCTAAGAAGGAGGCCGTAATGGATTTGTGCACTCTAACAGAAAATGGCTTTTTGAACCAGCGCACAATTAGCACACAAGAGTTTTTGGCAAACCCGACCCATATTATCAACATAATGGGAAATAAGCCTGCAGCTTTTTAAATGAGTTAGAAAATGGGGGGTTAATAATGTGTACAGAAAGTTTTCAACTTTAATTTATCATTTGGGGAGAGACCATTAATCAAAACGGCTGTGAAGTGATGTTTTTCCTATTGATTTTAATCTGTTATTTAATCCCTTTAGTTAATTTTCCCACAAACTACTTGAATTGCTTTAGTTTACCACTGCTGCAAGATTCAAACTTTCTGTGTTCCAGTGCTCAGATGTGAGCAAACAGTATGGCAACAAAATACTAATAATCTATATTGAATACTTAGTTTTTTACTAGATTTGTCCAATTACATCATCCCTGAAGCATCACCTGATTGCCATGCCCACCTGCACACTTGGTGTCATCCTCATCAGTAGTAAGTTTGTCATTTACTGTTGCTTATGCACGTATGATTCACAATATATGAGTTAGGTTAGGGTAGCAATATCACATGCAGAGAATGTATTGCATTTTTTGGGTTTTTGGGCAGGCTGCCTAGCACAGTAAGTGCTTCAGGTAAGTAAACACTACAACATTATTGGAAAGACTTTATGTTATTTCATTGGCACACAAGAGGTAAGTAGTAAGTTGGTTTGTTGTAGGAACCTTTTAAAAAGCACTGAGCTGGATCACATGCCAGGGTGGATAAATGGTAATAACTACATGTTTAGTTTGTTAGATCTGAAATAATAATAAAAAAAAGATAAAGGTGGCTTCAGCTAAGAGTGACTGATGACTTTAGGATCTTTTTTTTTTTTTTTTTGCTTTCTAACAACTTGAACTAGGTCTCTTTGAAATTAAAGGATTATTCAAAAAACAGCGCAGGTCTGTAAAAAGGCAGAGAAAATGGCGGCTAGTAAACATGATGACTTTTCTATCACATCAACAAAGCCTCCTCGCCTGGTGGTCTTAATTCTCTGAAAAAGTGCCAAATCAGCCGGTGATACGTGTGCAGGGGGATTACCTCTAAGCCACGAGAGGCTGTGGTGGCACCTCTGTATGCAAACACAGCTCGCTACGTTAACCTAGTCTGATATCACAATGCATAATCTCCACTCCTTTAAAAACACACACATATAGGCCACATAATCTCTTCTTCAGACAGCTGTTGGACTGTGACCTCTATGGCTTGGTGCAATCGGAGTGAAGGGATGCTCATTTTTGCTCACACACTTGACATATTTCCAAGAAAACATCAAATCTTGTTTAGTTACATACACTTAGTTTCCTACATTTATGTTAAGTGGGAGTTTGTGCTTGTTGTCATATTTTTGTTGCAATAGCAAACTGTCTTTCTATGGTTATAGTAAGAGTTTTGTTGTTGGTTAAATGTATCAGGGTCGTTGCTTGCTAGATTTCTTAATTGTTCAAAGCCTGTTCCTTTACATTGTGTCCCAATAAGAGAAGCCAAAAATTCATAGCCTTTTCAGTTGGTGCTCGGACAAAAAAGAAGCAATCTGACCACTTTAACTTAACATAGAATATTTTGTGAATAAAGGACTTGTAAATACATGGAGAATGGCTGGTTGTCTGTCAGTCCTGCCTCTGTGTCAGCCCTACATCTAACTGGCCATTGTCCAGGGTGTACCCCACTTAAGGCCCATAGTGAGGCACCCATAACCACCAAAGGCCTCTGAACAGGAATAAGTGGACAAGACTGAAGACTGAACTTTATTAATCTCACAATGGAGAAATTCACAACCAAAAGAGATTTTAAAGAGAATAGCTGTTAAAATATTTTGAAAAACAAAATTAACAAAAGCTAATTTCCTTGTACCTTTCCTCATAGCCCTCTCTATTTAAAATGTGCTTACAAGTCTCTTAATGGACAATTTACTCTTGAGCTCCAGCCCACTGCTGCTCTCTTCGCTGTGTGTGGTTTGTTAGATTACTGCTCTTGCCTTCAATTTCAGCGGCCCCTCATTTAAGCACCAATACGAAGTGACACAAACTTGGAAGTCCTGTCCTCTTTCTATTCCCAGCTCACCCCAGTGCTCATCCAGGCCTCCACCGAACTGGTTTTTGACACGGTCCAACACCTTGACTTCCTATCTCCACCTGGCACATGTCGAACCTGTGGACCCAAAGCAAATAGCCCTTTAGTTAATATTTACACAGCATTTACAAAGCCACTTTTTCAGCTGTTATAGGTGCTGTGCAGATGCTAATCGCGAAGGGCATTGATCCATGTCTTTTCCACACTGGGGTCGGACTCACTAAAGGTTAATTGGAAAACAAGAGCAGATGGAAGACTTTGTATCATGCAAAAGTTTAGCTGATGCAAAAGGTGAAAAATACTATTTGTCAGTGGTGGAAAGTAAGTACATACTTTTATTCAAGTAATTTACCTAAATACATTTTTTGTAGTAGTAATCTAGTTACAGAGGGTCACAAGCCAGTGTTTGCGCCTGTCCTCAGCCTGAATAAATGCCAAAACCGATGTCAAATCAGTTTGCAAATCACTGCAATATAGGAGGCAGATGATTTTCTGTGGCAACCCCTAAAGGTAAAAGCTTAAAAGTAAAAAAAACAAAAGTAGTAGTAGCAATAGCAGTAGTAGTTGTACATTTTACTGGGCATGCTAATATTGGGTTTTTTAAGTAAATATTTGTTCCACCAATGCATATGTGACTGTTTAATAGAAAAAAAGTACAAAGTGTAAGTAAAAAACAACAAAAATAAGTATACATTTTAAAACATTTTAAACATTTTCCATATTTTACTTTAGGATAAAAATAGTATAGGGTTAGAGTTAGTTAGATACCACATTGTCCCTATTTTAGGATCAATTGCAATAGCCCCGGCACATAAACACTGTCATTTAAACCCTTTAGATCTGTACATTTTCCTAGTGCGTTTGCCGGCTCCATCACTATGTGGGAAAAGTGGAGCTGCAGCCAAAAAGGATGTGAGAGGCCCTTGAGTTAAAGAGGACCCACTTTACAAGCAATTCATCACCTTCTTTTGGCCTGTCTACTCTTCCTTCTTATGTCTTCCTCCTTTCCACATTTTTTTTTATCTCAGTGTCTAGTTGTTCCTCTCACTCCCCTCCTGCCCCATCATCCCATCCCAGCTATCAACCCCTGTCTAATCCTAGAGCAAGCGAGGTTGTGTTACAGCGTATGGCTATCTGACCTCGGCATCGCCCTTAATCCGGCTTAGTTCACTTAATGATGCCACTTCTGGTGCCATGAACGCCGCCGCGAAGTCTATAAAAGCCCCACATCCATTAAAATGCAAATCCGACCTGGCGGAGGAGAAAAAGCTAAGCGACACAAAAGTGGGAGAATTTGACCGTCGAGCCCCTTCTCCTCTCTCTAGCTATGCAAGAGCCCCTGATGCAGCAATTCTGTATTAGCTGTCTTTCCAATAATAATAACTGATTTTTGTGATTATGTTCAAAGAGACTCCTGAACAAAACTATTCCATTTCAAATCCGATTTTTTTCTCTCCGTTGTTGTCAGGAAATGAACAAATGGTTATCAATGTTCGGAGAAGGAAATCTGCCATCTTTAAGCCAGGTTTTCCCAAGCTGATACCATTTTCCCCATACAAGCCAGGAAATGAATTTTCTCTATATCACAGCCGAACCCTCCTTTGCCTTCATAGCTCTACCAAGCTTTTTATCAGGACATCCTTTTGCCGAGGGAGTGAGGATCCCCGTCGTCCACACATCCCCAAATAGAGGGTGCAATAACATGCCTTGCATGCATCAATGCTGATACATGCAGCAATTGAGAAGTTTAGATTTACAGAATTATTTGGAAGAAGACAAGGGATTTCGGACCAATATTTCTGGAGGGATTATCCTGTATAATGTCATTTTCACTATTCTGTGTCGGAGACAGTGAATTAATTAAACGATATTACTGCCTTTCAAGTACCACACTGCACCATGAGTATTGCTTTTCAAAATTAGTTTAGGTAATCAGACACATACAATGCTTTATTTATTGACATCAGTACTGAATTCAGACATTACTAGTTTTTGTAATCAGTTTGTACGCACCTTTGATAACATTGGTTTATTCCTATCTCTTAATATCAAATAAAGAAATAGTGGTTCATTTTGTATTTACAACTCTACATAAAAAAAAATTAAAATACAGAAAGATCATAGACAAATTTATTAATTTCAATAATTCAGTTCAAAATAAAACATGTAAAAATTATGGCTTACAGTTAATGAAAACTCAATTCAGTATCTCATAGTTACAATATATATTACATCATAATAATCATCACAATTTAAATACATAAATGCTTGAAATATTTCAGTGTGTGTACTATATCTTTATATACTATATATGTACAATATATTCACATTTTAAATTGAAATAGTGAAATAAATTCACTTTTCTATCATATTTTAATTAATTGATGCAGGACTGTAGTTATGACAAAAACAAATGAGTAAGCCAAGTTAACATTTTTATCAGCTCCCCTCACCACTTATACGTGTATGGCTTCTTGTCCCAAACACTGTCCAAAAATGGCAAAATCTTAAAGCTCAGCTAACACTGGTGGTGGCAGGTTGGCTTGTCGAGACAGTGCTGTTGGCTTGGTGCTCAGAGCAAAAGCCCATTGAGAGAGTGAGAGCACAGAGTGGATCTTGGGTCGCCTTGCTGCTCCAGTTGCCTGCCAAAGACTGGACCAAATCCTGGTGTCAGTGCTAGATGTGGTCGTGAGCCATAAGTGCATAAGGACACAACTGTTTTAATGAGAAAATCTGCTACTTTTTTGGAGGAAAGCTAGTTTTGAGCACTACAAATGAAAAAGCGGTTAATTTTACTTTACCTTTATGGCACTTGTATTTTATTTCTTTCTCTATTTCATGTAATCCAAAGAATATTTAGGCTTTCAATAAGCTGGACATTGAAACTGTATACTCCTCCCCGTGACCCACTTTGGGTCCCATCCCACTATTTGAGAACCCCTGTCTTAACTTTAAGTTAATCCTATTACTGCATTTGAAATGTAGTATGCCCTATGTCTGGATACGAGACAGTGTGTGTTATGTAGACTGTGAAATAAAAATTTTGAACCCAAATCGGTGAAATAAACTGTTCCATAGACTGAGATTGTCCCATCTGTGCTCATTTGGCCTGCAAGTCCCCAGCGGGAATACTCAGAAATTAACAAATGGCAGTCACTCAAAATGGCGCTGAACCCAAAACTTTGCCCTAGTCACTAATCTTGAATCTAGTACTTCGAAATAGTTGGTATAAGTTGTTTTATTTATAGGGCTGAGCTTGCACTGGCGGAATATACCAAAGTGTTAAGTAAATACTTTTTTTGTATCATCATGTATCTGTACTTTACTTTACAAGGGATACTTCGAGTTTTGATTTGAAATCATTAGTTTTGTTGTGCCCTCATTGTAAGTAAAGAAATTGAGTACTTTTCACTGCTATTTTGGTACAAACATTGAACATTTTAGCTGTTTATTATAGGCCAAGTATGCATTAAAAAGTCAGTCTTTATAAAGCAATAATCTTAACTTATTTTGTGGGAATGCAGGGTGTGAAGTGTGGAGCATCTGCCTGTGGTCATGGTTCATGCACTTTCTCTGTGGCCTCTCACTTCTTTGAAAATGCAAGATGGTGAAAAAAAACTGGAAGACTAAAGGGGGAAGGGGGTTATGTGTTAAGTGTTAAGTCAGTTTGGCACCAAAATTTCCCATTTCCACCATATATCCTTGCATCAAACTACTATTTCAGCAAAAAACATACTGTATGTTGTTAAGGAAGGATTGAGATTGGAAAAAGATACCGTTACTGTTACCGTTACAGCTTGTATAGACCAAGAGAAGGTGATCTCTCAACATGTACTTTGGATTACATAGTATTTTTTAACATTTTTAACATATGATGTTAAAACCAAAGGTGGAAGAAGTACTTAAGTGAATCTGTTCTTAAGTGGAACTACATAACAAAATCTGTACTTAAGTGAAACAACTTAACAAAATTATTTAAAAAAGTAAAAAGTAGAAAGTACTTAGATAGTTCTGCTGTTACCACTACTTAGACTACCACTCCTACTATCACTACTAATACTACAACTATATTAGCACAACTAACACTGTTCCTACTACTACTCGTGTTACTACTACAATTACTATTACTGCTACTATTGCTATAACTACTTACTACTGATTTAGAGACTTGTACACAGGACATAATTTTCTTAAAAAATTACATTTACTTTAAATTAATTTCACTTTAATTAGTAAATTAAATGAATATCTTTCCACCTCTGGTTAAAAGAGAACGTTCTGGTAATTGTAAGGGCTAGACTGTCTGATCTGGTCAATAGAGATAACCATAAGCTACGAAATTCAGTTGCAATCAAAGGAGGCTCCATCATTGGCTGTATCATGCTGAATAATCTTGGTGTATTGGCTGCCCCAAGAGGCGTGGCGTTGCTTTGTGCCAGTGCATCGACAATGACGCCATGTTTGCATGTTAAAGAAGACTTTTTGAGGAGAGAGAAAGACATCGGGTCACTGTGTCACTGGTACAGAGGACTATGGTGCAGCAACGATAAGGCAACAGAAGCCAGCACCTTCGACAGGGGAAGATGTATCTGCTTGTGATTTGGCGTCCCATAGCTTTGCACCTCCCTGGCCCCGCTTTTTTACCCGCTCTGCCCCACCCCCAATTTAGCTGAAATCTATAGGACTAGAAGAAAAACTGCCACTCTGTTACTCCTTACCAATCACATGTTAACCTTGGGCCCATTAGATTAGAATATAATGTATTGTATTCTTTTATATTGAAGTATTTGCTCAAAATACGGTCTACATTTCAACATAACTAAAATGGTAAACTTGTTGTCTTGCTCTGGATTTTTACTGTTGTCAGATACTGCAATTTTTGACTGTAAGCAGTTTTGCACAGTTTTGTTTATTCGGCAGTATTAGTTTTTGGGGTGGATCTGGATCGCTGTCTTAATCCAGGGTGACTGTATTGGCGTAGAACTGCACCCTCCAAGTGCTTCCAGTTTTGACCTACATTTTTTTGCTTAACAGAGACCAGCATAACACTTTTTTTTAACTAAAAATCCCTTGTAATCAATCCTTGTGGGGCTAAATACTTTATTTTGTTGTCAAATTTGATCTGTTTTTTTTTTTTCTTTATTGTTCCTAGAGCTCACCATTGACTCCTTTCTTTTATTTGAGTCCTTTGTCCTTTTGCTAGCCCCCTGTTTTGTCCCATTAACTCAGACGTGTCAAGGCATGCCCATAGCTCGCTGTGCCCAAATCCGAGGCATGGCAGAGTGGGACAGATGGTTGCTAGGGAGGTTGCCAGGGTGGATCAGCGGGCCCGTGTGTGCGTTCAGTATCTGAGAACCAGCACTTCGCCGTTGGACAATGGTTTTGGCTTTGGCCCTACACACTCGTGGCTTGTGTGGCACCAAGCCGCGACCCAATAATGCCGGTGCCGCTGAGGGTTGCGACCTGGAAACACTTGCCGACTGCGATAACAGCTTGGCCGAGCAGTGGGGAGCACACCTCGTCAGTGTAGCCACGTCGAAACGCGTGAATGTCACTGTCCTGCACTGTGTCTCCACTTGGCCCCCACGTCTTTCTATTCTGAAACTGCCCCCCCCCCCACCTTCATGCCAGTCCTCCATCTTGTAACACCAGAAAAAGAACAATATAAACAACATGCAGTATATTTTGATTTATTTTTTTTTAAATGGCAGTGATGGAAGAAGCACTCCAAATCTGTACTTAAGTAAAAATACTCAACAATGTATTATTTAAATGAAGGCAGAAAGGTTTTGAGTGTTTACTATAGTCAGTACTTAGTCAGTACTTCTGCTATTGCCACTACTTCTACTATGGCTACCACTCCTACTGCTGCAAATACTACTACTACCATCACTCTTACTAATACTACTATTATTATGACTGTTGCTACTACTACTTGTACTACTACTCCTACTGCTACTGCTATTACTCCTTACATTACCACTGAAGTGAAAATACTTTTACTTAATATGTGATTATGTAATTTTTAGGGCTATAGACTTAGATACAGCTAACCATAAGCTTCAAAATTCTGTTGCAATCACAAGCCAGAAAAAGAAAGATATAAAGGACTTTCAATTGTTTTTTTTTATTTTCAGTCTGGCTCCCTCTCCAAGTCTGGACCAAAGACTTGATTTTCTTTGAATGACCCATTCCAGGCCTATAATCCTTCTACTTTGGTTCATGGCCCTTTGTCAGGTCTAAGTGTCTTCATCTTGTGTGCTCTAGACACCACTGGATTATATCATAAGATTGCAGACTTGTATTTTGAGGGTTGTGATGTATGTCCTTTTGTCGTGCTGGTTTAAATACTAACACTGACTTACATAATGAGCGACAGGAACAACCAGTGATGGACACTTTCAAAGATGTATGTCGATTACATGTGGATAACTGGACAGCACACATGAGAATTGGATGTTGCAGAATTGAATTGAAAGCTTGATAAATGCTCGTATACAAAAAACTCAAAACATGCGTAGATATGAACTTGGCCTAATGGTAAAAGGACAGATTCGCCCCAGCAGGTGAGTCTTTGGGTAACAGGGACAGGCTGCTAGCATTGGCACACTGCCCCACCAGCAATATCTTTAATGGAGCACTTTCAGGGCTCCTGGGAGGGGAATCAAATCATGTCAACCATGTCATAATACAGACCTGGCTTGGCGCAGTCAACCTACAGTTATACCGACAAGGATAGGGTAGACTGTCCTGGGGGATGGGACATGGAACAAATGTTAGTAAATAGGACTTGGATATATTTTACCTTTAACAATGTATGCTTCATTTGGCTTGATAAGTATGTAGTATAAGTATATTATTATTATCTTTGCCATGGAGGTTTTGTTTCAGGTGTGTTGGCAGTCGGCAAGATAACCTGAAAAGCAATGGTTAGATTTTGATGAAATATTCAGAAAAGGTGTGATGGGCCAAGCGACAAATATTTAATTTTTGGTGTGGATCTGGAACACTTCCTGGATTTTGTATCATTGCAAGATGTGCCACATATACTAATTGCAGCCAATTGGGGTCAGTAAAGAAACACATGATTAGTTTTAGTGGAATGGATAGGGCATTTACCCCTAAACTACAAGATAGTCATTTCAAATCCAGGTCTAGGTTCAATATATTTACCATTGATAGATGAGAGAATTGGTGGTGGTCTGAGCCTCTCCAAGTTGTTCAAGTTGTAACAATTTAATTACAGCTTTGAAGTGTTTACAACTTGGTACCCCTGATATTTAAATTCAAGCTTTCACATAATGCCAACAAACTTAATTTCCCACTGAGAAGACACATGCAATCAAATGAGTAAACTGTGTAAACAAAACCAGCAGCGGGTGACAGTGTTTCAACAAGAAGCCTCATTCTTCAATTACGGACTTTGAGCCTTTAGAACAAAGATATCGTTATCTCAGTTCTTCGTTCTGATCCATGCCTGATGTTTTGCTCTATAACAAGTTGCTCCCTCAGGTTTTCTCTGATGGATTGGAAAGTTACAATTGTGTATTTTTTAAATTAGCGTGCCGTAACCACAACATGCAGGGAACCAGGCCCTGATACTAAATGACTTTGTAGATGTGAGCTGCTAACAGTTTTAGCTTGCGTACATCTTATTCTCTTTGAGGGAAACTATTCTTTGCTTAGATAATTGCTTCTACAAAGTTGTACTCAAATTTTCAGTTGGTATTTTGAACATTATGATGTTAATGGGTCATGTTTTTCTCTGTTTGTCACAAGGTGCCACCTAAATTATTTTCCATGCCATGTCATATTTGGCTTTATTTAGATTATAATGGACGCTACATACATGTAGGCTACAGGACTGTCCCATTTCTTGTATTTAAAGACTTATGACCCACTTTCAACAAATATGCAGGTTGAAAAAAGCGCAAGTCTTGGGACAGAGCCACTTATGTTCAAATTGAACACCGTCTTTGTGAAAGTAGTCCTCTACGTAACAAATGTATTGATGATCTATCACTGACACACCATTAGCAGCTCTCACAGTTGGAGAGCAGTGAGTAGAGCCCATTGAAGCACCACAGGGCGCCGTCACTTCCCTCGCTCCGATCTGATCAAACCTGTGTCTCCGAGTCCCTCCTCTGCCTCAGACCATTCAGCCGGTGACTGATGACGTTCCCCCTTTAGATCCACACCACACTGGTTTACAATGGGCCACTCCAGCCGAAACAAAGAGCCCCTAATTGTGCCTTTGAGCAAGCCGCTTGGTTGGTCAGCTGGTGGCTTTGGGTCCCTCGGGTGCCCCTGTCCTTCCAGATTGGCCCAGGCTATAGGGAGGAAATTGGACACCATTGTGTCGTCTTTTCAGTCCGGTTCCTCTATGATGGATACTCTGTAGGTCTACAACTTTGTAACGAGGTTTTAAGATCACATCAATCCTCAAGAATACATTTTATATCAGAAGGTTTCACAATGGACATCATGACACCAATGATGTATTCACTGTAGCTAGTTAAAGATCAGCCTTTCTAGGGCTGCAGCAAATGATTTTGATGATGACTTGATATTTTGATATTTTTATCCGGCATTATTTGGCAGACTAAAAAAATAATTTGTTAAAAACTTAAAAACATGTTTTATAGTGTAGGCTCAAAGTAACATTTGTATTTAATAGAAACAAATGACAACACTGGCAAAACGTTAAACAAACTATATGGTGGTGAAATGAGTATCTCTAAATAGGGACTGGTGTCTCCCAAACGGTCCAGGACTGTGACTGTGATGGATGGAGGATGCTGGTGGTCCGTTGTTGCGGGTGCACACACCAGACCATTTGGCCTATTGTTAGCCTCTGTTTAGGGGGGCTACTGTAGACTCAGCCTGGCTCTCTGTTCCTGAGGTCGATGAGCTTTGATGACATTGTAATGGATACCAAATGGCTCTTTAATAAACAGAGTGTCTTGCAGTGTTTTCTTATCTGATAAACTACAATTTTATCAAGAGCAGTGCAAATACATTGAGAGGAAATTAAAAGGTGCTTCATTCAAAAATCACTAATCCAGCCACAAAGGGTCACAAGCCAGTGTACTCTTTGTGCAAGTCCCAAGCCCAGATACATAAAGAGGGCTGCGTCAGGAAGGGCAATATGTGAATCACTGCACGCTAGGAGGTAGATGATTTGCTGTTGCGACTCCACAAAGGCAGAGCCAAAAGTAAAGAGAAAAAAAATTCACTACTGCCGTGAGATCCCGTTCCATCAAAACATGTTTTCTTCAAAAGCAGCTTGCTATTTGTGGCGTCTCCCATGTAGTGGCATGTTGTGAGGAGAGCGTTTGTTGTTGTTGTCTCAGACAGATCTGTGTATGTTGGTGTGTATTTTGTGTGTGCTTGTGTGTATTTGGGTGTGCTGGTGTGAGAAAAGGCCGGCTGCTGGGGTGAAGCGGCGACAGACAACAGACCGAGAGGCAGTCTGCTCATGCTGAGGCTGCTCTGCTGTGTGCTGCTCATGCCACTAGAACGTGCTCTTCTGCACATTATAGCACTCACACACTCACAGGCTCTGATTCTGCAACATACATTCCCATGTCTCTTGTACAGCCTCGCTCTTTCATAAATTTACACATCACCTTCACTGATAATCTACCAAAACAAATAAAAAAAGCAGTGCAAATTAAAACATTACAAACAGCAAGTCATAAACAATACATTTAGCCCTAAGTGAGCTGCTGACAGTAGTCTTTGCATAGAAATGATAAAAGAATAAAATGATAACTGGATAAAATATCACAATATTTTCCAGAATCAATATTTTCTCTCACCCCTAAGCAATACTGTAGTTTAGTTGATGATAGTTTGACATTTAAAAAGAACATCTTTTGTTCAACTATTTCATATGAGAACCTTGTCCTCACTGCTATGACAAAACCTCTAATTTGTGAGACGTTATCTTTTTTGTGGATTGCCATGTGCCTTCTATAAAGGGTAATAAATCGTATTTTAGAGATGCATTACGGTCTCCGCGCTAGATTGCACTGCCAATTGAAACCCGCAGATGACAGTTAGGGCACCAACTCTTCCCTTAAAACTACCATTTTTGTTATCAGTGCTTCTAGACAGTCAGACATTAGAGATCCACTACCTAATGAGTTTCATAGTAACACTCTGTAGAAATCGAACCTTAAATTAACGTTTCAAAAATGATTGTAGTGGTAGATCAACCCTTAACTGGGGCTTCTTTTAAGGTAAGTAAGAACTGACTGCAATAAACATCTCTGAATATGCTTATACAGTGTACACAACAGCATTTTATTCCATTATACACATTACACTGTTTGCAACCAATGTTCACTTGCAAATATGAACTGAAAATGCTAACGCTTATGCTATCTAAAACATCATCATTCTTTTGGTGATTACTTTATTACTGAATACTATACAAACTATGACATACATCTTTTCTGTTGATATTGTTGTTAAAATGTGGATTCTGTAGTTTTATCCACGAGGGACCACAAGAGAGAGCAAAAGTTACATTTTGCTGATTTAAATAATGCTAAATGCACCTGTGAGTGTCCCTAACACAGTACTAAATACATGTGGGTCAGTCCCATTGAGAACTGACCCTGACACAGCAGTGTTCCCAGAGGGCCCACTGAATCCCACAGTGACTCCTCCTTGTCCCATAGGAGGCCCATATTCGTCCCATGGAGTCCCCAGTGGCTACTCCATCACTTTTAAGACAGTAATTATTTCTTCGTTTTCAATTAGCAGTCGTCACCCTTTGTGGACAGACAGAGAGCCCACTGAGGATGTTTCTTGAGAGCTCCAGACATGATTACACGCTAATAATCTCCATACTATAGAGAGATGCTGCTTTTTATAGATAAGATAGGTCTTAAATTCTTAAATAGTGTATATTATTACAGATGCCTATTTTGCTTACTGTGATCAAATCCAGTCTCGCCAGTGCTATAGCTCTTTTGTTATGACATTGATCCATCATGTTGGCAAAACTACCATATAAATCTCCAACATTTATTATCAAAGTTGAACAATGGTCTGCTAGCAGCAGGATGGCAGAGCAGATATTCACTTCTACAACACCTGAAAATATTATAATTTTTTAGTCTCTGTCAGAAATCAAGATAAATCGGAGTCTGCTGTTATCTGTGTAAAGGCTGAATCTGCATTTGTGTCTGTAACATCTGTTTCCCTAATGTCCACATGGTCCTCGCTCCAGCTGCAGCAGTGAAAACCACACAGTTTGCATTTCAATGAGGACTCTGTGGTACACAACAGATAGAGCTAATGGGCCACATGGGCAGATCAAGCCTTATCAGAAAACAAACAAATAGTTGACTTTGTTTTTAAACGTTGCAGATCATACATTTGCATGTAAAAATGTGTAGGCTAAACATGTAAGGAGAAATTGATTGAGACATTAAAATGTACAGAAATAGACTGGCTTTTCCCTTCTGGGATCGCCACACCAAGTCATCTGCCTCCTATGGTGTGTAGTAATTAGCATTTTGATTTGGCATTGGTTTTACCAGGGATCCCTTTTCTGATTTATCCAGGCTTAGGAACAGCACAAAGAGTACAGTGACTTGTGACCCTCTGTGGCTGGATTAGATATAGAAAGCAAAGTCAAGATTATCTACATACATTGACTGTGGCCCATAAACTTCAGTCCTCCACTTCTCTCTTTTTTTTAATGATCTCTAGACTGATTGTGAAGTCTTGTAAACATGTTGCTGAGGGTTGTGTCAGGAAGGGCATCTGGTGTAAAAACCTAGGCTAAATAAATGTGCAACACACTGCACATTGGGAAGCAGATGATTTGCTGTGGCGACCCCAGAAGAGAAAAGCTGAGATAAAAGAAATACTACAGTTTTGCTGTCAGAGTTTAGCAACATTTTAAAAGCTGCATAGTACTAGAGAGACAATCCTTTTGTTAAAGACAAGTCTTGTGTTGAAGTGAACTTATTGAGGTGTATAAAGTCATTGCTGTATGGAAGTTTGATGCATGATGAAGCACAATTCGGATGCTACTCCACTGTGAATAAACCTCTTATGGGAAATGTTGGCAACATTATATTTAATTAGCTTTCCTTGGCATGCGACTATAAAGAAAAACAATTAGTCTTAATTAAAACTGCCGCACGCCGCACAGTGGTTTCAAAGTAATAACAGCTAAATAAATAATTTCCAGTCATTTCATTGAGTAGTCACTTTACATTTACCATGGGGAAGGCCCTACAAGCTCTTCATATTCTGCCTAATTGACACTGTTTATGCTGTTATGAATAATTGAAAAGCTTTGTCCATGTAACTGAATGGGGAAATATTGCTTGTCAAATTAGGATGCTAAAACACATTTAAGCCATTTACAAATAGTTTGATTACACTTTTTTGACACTGGCTGTCAATAAAATAATTACTATTTGTTGTCCTTCATTGACAGCCATGCTATTTAATGCATGTTAGCATCTTTAGTTTAGATTTTACTTATGAATAGTTCTGGCCCCACTGGATTAAATAATAAACTCCACATCTAGTTACTTTACCATACTTTCAGCCTTATAGGAAAAAACATTCATCTATGTGACACTTACTATAGCAATAGCATATATTCTACTCAGAAATCACAAATTGTGGGTTAGTTATTCAATTAATTAGCATGTTTATTACAAGTTTTCTAAGTACATTTTTTGTCCCACTGGAAATAATGGAAAAATCACAGCTAGCTGCTTTACCACGATTTGGGCTATTAAAAACATTAAAGTATCTAGTATTGAAAATGATTGCTATTATTTACATGTCAAGCAATAATACTGGCTTTGTATGAGGTAGCTATTAAAAATTCTGTGTCTTGAGGTGAGTGGTTTTAAAAGATTTAGATTGTTGGATTTGGACTTGGATTTCTTATTGTGGCTTTATTTTTACCTCACATACTTTTGCCTTTGACATAACTTGCCTAGTCTGTGTCGATACATATTTAATAGTCGCAAGTATGTATTTTTTTACAGTGCACCAAACACAATAACTGCAGCTTGTGTGATGAATGAGAAGAGTAAATATTGTGTATGTGTTGGCTCCAGTGAGGCATGGCAGTAGCCTAAAGACGTACTGAGGAGGATAGGGACTCAGACACACTTGTGCATTTGGTTTAATATGTAGCGTCTGCACTTGGGAGGTGAAGCAGAACTGCACTGCTCTCATAGGCCGCCACTTTACCCGCCTAAAGCAGACTCTATTATTCAGTCTTCATTTTCTCCCTGTGGCTCCAGGGCACAGAAAAGCTCCCCAAGGACTGTTATAGAGGCAGTGTAATCGTTATTTGTATTTATTAAACATAAGTCACAAGTGCACCACTGTCTGTTATGACCAAGGGTTTGTTTTGTTAAATGTTGGTAGCCTAGTTGTGTTGTATTATTTCTTATATAGTGTATTATCTGGGTGTCTTACAAGTTTCAACCTATATTTTGTCACGGACTTTGACCCGCAGTACTCATTGCAAGTTATTTACAGTATGTAGAATTTGCTGCAGTGTTTATTTGAAATTTTTTGCTTAAAGCCACTGTATGGAATAAGCAGCTAATCTAGCTACAAAGGGTCACAAGCCTGGATAAATGCATCAGGAATGGAATGCAGCGTACAATTTATGCCAAATCAGAATGTAAATCACTGCACCCTAGGAGGCAGATCATTTGCTGTGGTTATTCCAGAAGGGAAGAACCATTGCTGGCCAGTGGGAACACACCACAAGCCTTTGATACATTTGTTCTTAAATTGTTTGCCACTGTTCAACTCACTCAATACAACAAAGTTTGGCAAGTGCCCAAATTAGCATCTTTCTGTTTAGACTAAACATCTAAAATTACTTGTGTTGTAGCCAAAACATGATACAACATTACGGTACATGAAGTGATTTAAAAGGTGTCTCTTCTTTAAAATTTCAAGGCACTTATCTTTTTACTTGGACCTTTCAACCAATCAGGCTCTCTTAAATCCTACTTCCTTCTTCTTTGTCAAACTTTAAGGTATAGTAGAAACTTTCCTAACTTGATCATGTTGGTCCCTTTCAAAGAGCTTAATTAAACTAATTATCAGAGCAGAGCTATGTTTGATAGCCCAAGTGATTAAAGTTTGTAGTGTGAAGACCCTCTGACTCTGCGTATTATCAAAGCCTATAATAATTCAATGTAACTGAGAATTAATTGAAAATAACATGTACGCTGCAGTGGGCACATAGTGTGGCCCTCTAATCTATGGCCTTTGTAAGTGCTTGAGATAAAACTAACCTTTCGCCTCTTCATACAGGTTCAAGTTAATTAAATCTCTCTTTAATTGTATTTTAATACAAAACGCACATTACCTCGGCTAATAAGTCTCCTTTGGGCTGACAAAAAATGGATTGAACTGAGAAAGAGGAAGAGAGATGAGGGAAAGTACTCATTTTTTCTTCTTGTTCATTTTCTGAGAGAAGTGAAGTGTCAGCGAATTCAGGGTGGCGAGGGCAAAATTAATTATTTCAGCTTGATAAAGCTTTTCATCTCCCTGACTCGTTGCACTGAAAAAGCCAATTAATGATGTCAAACATGCTCTGCCTCTCGGGGGACGTCCCGCGCTGACGAGTGTGTTTACTGCCACGGAGCGAGTGAGCGGGGCGAGTGCCTGAGTCCGCTCCCCGCCCCGCGCAGGACCGACCCTCCTAATCAGAGCGCACCTGTCAGCCTCCTGCCTCATTATCTACGGACAGAGAGGGCATTTTGTCAGGGCAGCTCCTTCAGCAGCCCGCCAAAACGTATGCCACTGTCCCTGAGATAATTCACTTAATTATGAGCAGGAATAGGTCAACAGCACGCTCCGGCTTCTCACTTCAGCCATTAGCACATCAAATCAGGCGCCCCAGTCAAGAGCTAACACTGCTGCAGGCTGAGGAAAGGTTAGCTGGCTAATTAACTGACTCTTATCCGGTGTCGCTCCTGAGTGGGAAGTCAGAGGTCAAGCTCAGGTACAGCATCGGGCAGAAAAAAACCTGGTACTGACACACCAAAACATAAAGTACCATTTAAATGCATGATTAAACATCAACAGCATGAATTGGTGCGAATTGGTGAGAATTAGTATTTTTTTTTGGACAAATATCTAAACCATCAAGTTCGCAACGTAGGTTTGGCATCTATTAATGAAAATCCATGCTTATTGGTGCTACACCAACATCAGCAAATGCAGCATCCATCTTGCAAAGAACTGCCAGTATCACAATGATAATTTGTATATTGTCATAGATTGTACTGCATTAGACATAGTTGCAAATTCACTCACAGGTAGTCACGAGCCAGTGCCATTCCCAGGCCTGACAAATTTTTTGAAGACTTTTTTTTTTTTTTTTGACATTTGGCCAACTGTTGGAGTTCAGACTTGAATCTACAACACCAAGGCAGGCTGTAGTTGCCCTGTATATGAACCGCAGTTCTACCACTGAGCTATACAGCGGTGCAAACCTGGATATTGAGAGAGCATAAAACCTATGCCAAACTGAATCAGTGTCACATTGGTAACATGTTTTCCTGACATTGTGAGGACCCCACTCTGGGGTTGCGTCAGCAAATCAACTGTCTCCTGCATGCAGAAAATTGCTTATAAATTTGGCCCAAGTTTCACACCCGATGCCCTTCTTGCAACCATCTCCATTTATCTAAGCTTGGACAAAGAGTGCAGTAGCTTGAGACCCCTTGTGGATGGACTGAGTCTAATTCAAATGCTAATATATAGGCTATTGGCAATAAACTAGAATGAATGTAGATCCTTTAAGGCCTGACATGATAAGTCACCCACACCTCATCTCTGCCTGGCTCGGTGATATGGTTCTGTTTATTTTAAGCATTTCACGTCTAAAAGGCATGCCTGTTGATAGCACCGCCGACAGAAACATAACTTCCACATCTTAAATGCAAACGGACACACGGCCACACATGTGCAGCTAGTACAGGCAGTGCACAGTTGACTGATGGCTAAATCACTTTTAAAAGAAGAAGAGATGTAAAGAGGACTTTATTCCCGTAAACGACCTGTTATTAATATTACCAGTATGTTTGGAGGAGGAGAGGATGGTACATGCATGCTGGAGTCCGCAAATGAAGCTTTAACTAGGCAGACAGAGCTGACATTGATGGTTGTAATGTCAAAGTCGGTTCGTCCCATGTGTTTCCCATAAATGCAACTTATTTAGTGTGTGTTGTAACTTAAAATCCCCATCATTTTTAAGAGCAGTGGGGTGATCTTTAGACGCCAGCATAAAAAAAAAAAAAAAAACTTTCCAAAACACACACAAGCAGTCGAGGACATCTTGATCACGTTGTCAGCGATCTCGTCTCTCCATATCCAAGTCCGTTTTTCACTATCACCCTTTTACGATGGACCAACGCACACACAAAATAGGTCACATGGTGCGCCTGATGATCTGCCCGAAGACAGCGTCACATTAAAAAGCCATTATTATTGTGTACATTACCAGAACTGCCCCCAACACATCTTTATATTATGATGCTGTTAATTCATTTCCTCAACTGCCCATAAGGGTTGCTGAATTATATGTATGTGCAACTATGGTTGGTTTGTAAAAGGCAGGAAATCACAACCATGAAATTAGAAAACTGAATGGAAGTTTTATTAAGACAAAATGATAGAAAGGAAACAAAAACTCTTCTCTCATAACATACTTGGAGAAAATCTTGGCCAAAAAAACAGTGAGTTTTCCACAAAATAAGAAAAGGCTGTGTGTAAATGCTGATGCAGCTCTTTTTATTGTGCTATAATATTTATTAAGTACAGACAAAAGGCTCAGTATCTCCATGAATGGTCTACAGCTTCTGAGAATCAACTTAGAATCAATATAAGGACTTTTCTTATGTCTAAAGGAAACAAGAGTAACTTATATGGTGTACAGTACAAAATAAGCATAGCTACAACTAATGACCATCCTTGCTTGGGCTAAAGTCATAATTTTAATCTATCCACAAAGGGTCACAAGCTAGTGTACTCTTTTTACCGGTACCAAACCCAAAGAAATAGAGAGGGTTGCGTCAGGAAGAGCATCTGGCATAAAATCTATACCAAATCACTGCACGCTGACAGGCAGATGATTTGCTCTGGCGATCCCAGAAAGGGAGAAGCCAAAAGAAGATGCTACAAGTGATCAAGCCATTATAAAAAATTTAAAATGAATTAAAAAGTTACAACAATTTCCAGATCCAACAAAAATAGCCAAAGCTTTGCCAGTTGACATCTTTCACTTAGCTATCTCTTAAAGCTCACAGTAAAGGCACCATTAGCTATATTTTCTTCCCTGTCTATTTTAACTTTTACAGTGGTTTTTATTTTAACGTGCAGACATGTTTGAATGCGTTGGTGTCAAGTTGCTGGTGACATTACAATTTTACACCTTTTCCCTCCACTGTGAACGCACCTCCTACATCTGCATCTGTCATGTATGTCCGTAACATGCCAAAATATCCCGCCTAACAAGTCTTTTAATTTAAGCTACTACCCGGAGGAATTTGAAACTTGATGAGTTCTTCGACCCCTCCCCCTGCTCCCCAGTCCCACAGCGGTGATATTTTACACAAGCTGTCTAAAAGATTTTTTTACAGCGCTCCACTAAACTGTCTAAATTAATTTGAGAATGATGAGGTTAAATATTTTACACAGAGGGCTTATATGTGAACGTCTAATCACCTAGTTTAAAAATGGATCAACTGATGGGAGGAGTCTGGTTGATCTCTTTTTTAAACAAATATTTTTATTTTTTTATAGAGAATTTTTTAAGGGTGTGGGTGTTCCTTGTACTGTTGATAGAAGGTAAATGCCTTTAGCCCCTTCCATGAGTGACGTATTCAAATACGTTGCACACGCAACTTGGTATCTACATTAGTGTTCTATCCCATTCATTTTTACTAGGGAGCAAAATAAAAATATGAATTTAAACATTTTTAGACAGCAGGAATGAATGATTGTTATTTATAATTTACCATGAATTAATATCATCCAGATTTGATTGTCATCTATAGTTGCAAAAGTTAACTTATTAAAGTAGGATTAGTGGTGATTGATGGATTAAATCTGAGCAAACACAGACAAACTATTGTGGTCCGCCATATTTCTGTAAATACTATTCCAACGTACCATTCAAATTAAGAAAAGTAAACTGCCTAGCTAGTATTATCTAGTATTGCATTACAGACATAGTCCTAAATTGCTGTATAGAACTATTATCTAATAACTGCTTATCTAAGTAATGCGATTGTAATGGATGTGGTTGTATGTACTATATTTTAGGTCAAGCATGTATCTTTGAATTATATAAATTTTTTTAAAGGTCATTATTTTGGGTGCTGAAAGTGCCCTGGATCCATTGGGAACAGCAGCATATCTTGCTTTTGTCTATAGTCCAAGCTTGGAAAACTGTTGTTTTTTATATTAGTAATCTTAAGAAACATGCCTTACTCAACCATGAATCCAAACTTGACTTACTGTTGCCCCAGTGCTTCCCATGCTATTGTTAGTAGTTAATGTAACAAAAAGTCAGTGGTTGTTTTCATGTGTGGTTTAGACGGAGTCATTGATTGTGTTTTGCTGCCTATAATTTCTAATAGCAATAGTTCTTGCAACTAGAAGTGGGTCAGGGAAGTTGTCTTATTATTATCCAACAAAATACCATTTACTTTCCTCTTTCAACACTGCCAAACACTTCTCAAAATGATCCACTGCTGACAGACACTTCTCTCTCTATTCCTTCAATGTCAGTCTCTTACTCCTGGTTTCAATTGAATATTTTTGGCATGATGAAGGATTTCAACACACTGCCAATGTCTTGGGCGACAAAATGAGTTACATTCACCCCAGAATACATTATTGAAAGCATTAAAACAGTTGAAAGTAACTAGATACTTTTACTCTTTATATTTAAATGTACTTTCTGACTACCTTTTTTAAAATATACTTAAGTAGATTTTGGGCAAAAAAAAATATCCCTGGCTTGTAACAGTTAAGTTCTATGATATACTTGATCAATGCTTTAAAAAAAAAAAAAAAAAAAGCATTTGGATACGAGCTACTTCTTGTACTGCAAAGCCACACATTGCCACTGATTACTGCCATGTTTGACACAAAGTGTCAATTCAGGCCATACTGTCTTATTTTACCCTGTGACACGTTTTCATCTGCATAACTCAACTTCGCCAAATACTTCTCTTAAAAAATGACCAGAGGCATTTTTATTTATGAATGACAGATGCTAACAGTTCCTTTTAGATGGCATACTTTATCCTCACATGAACCTCAAGGTTTTTACTCCAAAATCTAGTCCAGGTTTGATCATTATTGGTTTCTGTGAAGTTAGTTTACCCCAGTTTTAGAGGAACATTCAGAACACCTTTCAATAGACAATTACAGACTGGCTTAGTTCAGATTTATCCAGGTTTAAACCTGGTTTTGTCCCAGTTTAATCCTGCTTCAGTCCTGGTTCAGTCCTGCTTTTTTCCTAGTTTAGTCCTGCTTTAGTTCTGGTTTATTCCTGATTTATTATTGGTTTTGTCCTGCTTTGGACCTGGCTTAGTCCTTCTTTAGTTCTGGTTTAGTCCAGGTTTTGTCCTAGTTTAGCCCAGCTTTACTTTCGTTTTAGCCCTGCTTTAATTCTAGTTTAGCCCTGCTTTAGTTTTGGTTTTGCACTGCTTTAGTCCTGGTTTTGCTTGAGATTAATTCACTATTTAAATCTTGGGTTTAGTCCTTCCTGATTTGGGCTCATTTTAGTCAGTTAAAGTATCTACTTGGAAAGCCAAATATGTTCTGTGGTGGTACTTGAGAACCAGTGAGATAAAGGAAAATGGGGGAGGGGATCTGAAAAGTTGATCAGGATCGGGATAGTGGGAGTCGCTGCTTAACCACACTAGTGTCACAACTGCCAATTTGTGGCCTCTTTACGATGTTGACAACTGCATTTTCTCACGTTCACTTTAAAACTCTGGCAATGAGAGCTGCTCTAGATTGCTTTATTTATCTTGACGTGCTGCGGTCCAATGGTTTAAGACAGTGGGTGAGAAAAACAAGTTCATGAGCATGAAACTCATTGATTATTGCCCATTGCCATTAAATCTTTCTAAATGCAATGTCACAATCACTCTGTCCAATTTTTAAAATGTCTTCTGGGATAACAATATTTCCACACTTATCCTCTAAACATGCAGTGGGTAATGGGCAGATAGTGAAAATAAGTAGTAGCCTGTGTACCTGCATCTATTTTATGATCTCTGAAGGCCATAAACTTTGGCATTACCATTGCTCTAAAGTCCATTGGACGCTCTCAGATTTCCTGAAATGTACCTTACAGATACTGCCTCTGCTCCATAGGGAGACGGCTACTGTCTGGTTCCCAAGAGCTGTGAAACCAGAGCATGACTGGACTGTGTATTCTTTTAGATCTGCTGCATATAATATGTCCATAACTCACAGAAATAAAGATTTAACATTTGAAGTCTTGAGAATACAATAAAGAAGCAAAAACAGTGGCTGTATCTCATCATTTTTCCAGATTCTCGGAGTTTGTAGTGAAATAATTTCTTTTAAGTATGCTTTACTATTGCAATAGAGCCAAAGATACAAATTCGTAAGAAGGGGTCAGCAAAGGAACAATGTAGTTAGTGGGACAGTTTTAGTGGACTCTTTATCATTGAGAGTCCACATGCATGGCTAAATGAGTTGTTGTGGGGTGAATGAAGTGTCCAGCATCTCCCCCTGGTGTCTTTGGGCCCGGAGTCATGGTAGTCTAGAGTCTCGTGAGAAAGCGGCACTTTGCGGTTACCCAAACAACAAGCGATGGCTTTATTTCTCAAGTTTAATCACAGCAGAGTAGCCAAAAACAGGCAGTAAAAAACTTTGTATGGATACGCGGAGGGGAAAACGCTTCCGCTTTAAAGCACTCTTAGTTAACACTATTTTTCACACTTCACTAAAATGTTACACAGTTCTGTACATGGGCTTTCAATGGATAGAGCATTTACCCCTGAACTAGAATATTATTGTGAAACCGGAGCATGACTGGACTCCTGCACTTTTTTAGATCTGCTGCATATAATATATTCACAACTCACATGAATAAAGATTTAACATGTGAAGTCTTGACAATACAATAAGGAAGCAAAAAACAGTGGCCGTGTATCATTACTTTTGCAGATACTTGGAGTTGTAGTAGAGGTTTGTAGCCAGAAGCAGGACTCAGATCAAGTTTCTTGGGAGTGGAACAATAACTTGGCAGATTCACGAGCAGACAGTTTACAAACCTCCTGCAGTATCTAGCCAGAGCAATATTAAAAGATAAATAACATACGACTAGATTTTAAATTATGTTTGATGGTTAATTTTCCCGTTCACTAAAGCTTAACAGTGAAATTAAAAATGAGCAACATAAATAATCTGCCCAAAGATCTGTAATACATATAAAGTAAAGGTCTAAAAACTTTCTTGGTCCCTCAAACAAGAAAGTTCTAGTTTCCTGAGTCACCTAATTGAAAGTAACTGCTGACATGTCTCTTTTAACCAATACTGCTGCTCATATAAGGAGTGCTGTGGATGAAAAACAACCTTTTTTTTAACAAGTTGGAAGGTCTTTCAGTTCAAGCCAGAAGGCATTGCTCTGTAAAGCTTCAGGTATCCAAATAAATGCTTATGCAATACAGGCCACCTCTAAATGTGTCACCAGATCTCCTTTAGTACATGTTAAAAGGGTTTAAGTACATTCACACCTTGCTATGGCTAGTCACATTAGCCAGTACTCATTCTGAATGTCACTGCACTAAATCTTCTTATGAGGTCCTATATGTCATATGGTCAACTTATATCCTACATTGGATTTTTGATTTTACTGTATACATTACATTTTGGCACAAAATAAAAGAAATTGCTTCTGCAGTAGTCTATAGTTTGGCAAGGCATAATATTAACTTTTTGTTTGGTGGTTAGCTTTCACTGTTTTCTTCAAGGGCCTACTTGTACACAATAAATGGTGCTTGAGTGCAGATCCTTTGGTTGATTGACAGTTCCTCCACCACAGACCATCCTGCCATCTCCCGTGGTATTTTTGGACACCACTAACCCACTCAAGTGATTGCAGACTGCTGCTTTAACGACCCATAGATTGTAACGCGATATGTATCTTTGCATCATAAACAGATTTATTTAGAGTCTGCATTTATGAGCATTACTTGTCTTTTGTTATTTGTTTATCTGTCACTCATTCGGCTGGTTGTATTGTATTGTAAATTATCATGGCAATTTTAAGAAGCTGACAGTATGGTTTGGGCATGCATCTTGTGTGAAATCCGCTCGCCATGTCAACTTGCATTAGCGTGATCGCCTTTGATTTGGCCTAGTGCTTAGTCCAGCACTTTCACATACAGTTTTCTACCCACACCATTCCTCTGCCTCTAAATAAGAGGGACAGTAGTGATGCCAAGAATCCACAGGCCACCCAGCTCTGCAAATGACTACTTTGCAATACGTTGCACTTCATCTTTTTGTCCCACTAACAGCCAAAACCCTCCCAGTGTGGCTTGTTTTTTAAGTGTCTCTTTCTACTCAGTGTTGATGGAATATTTAATGCTTTTTGTAGCAACATACATCTGGGCTCACCACATCTGGACACTTTTGAACAATGGCAAAACACTATTTTAAGACGTCAAAATAGTCCGAGTTAATCTGCTATCAAACTAAGTCTACAGTATATGTGACATTTATTTGTAACCTCTTAATATTATTGGTAAGGATTAGGAATGAGTGCAACAGAGGGACAGCTCATGTTAGATGTGCTGGAGTTAAAGTCAGAGAGGCCAGACTGAGATGGTTTGGACATGTACAGAGGAGGGATAGTGAATGGACTGAATGCTGAGGTTAGAGCTGCCAGCCAGGCGGCCTAGAGGGAGACCAAAGAGAAAATTTATCAAAAGAGGACATGAAGTTAGTTATTGTGAGAGAAGAGGATGCAGAGGATAGGGTTGGATGGAGGCAGATGATTTGCTGTGTTGACCCCTGAAGGGAACAGCAGAAAAGAAAAGACATACCACTTTATGTTGTGTTTTTAAGGTTCATAGTTTAATGATACTGAATGTGTGCAGTCATTTCCAATGGTAGCTCCATGTAATTACTGTAAACAAATGTATATGACAACTGGTAGCTTTTTATTTCTGTTGCCCAAAAATGAAGACCACAGCTCCTGTTTGTGCTGATACTAATTGTTATGACTCTACACATTTGTTTACTGTGTAGTTTTAGCAAATAATGTCAAACTAAATACTGTTATTTAAGAAGCAATAGGTAAGCAATTCGATGATGCAAGAATTTTTAACATTTACTATGCTACACAACTTAATACTTAACTTGATACTATTTATCACTGTATAAAACATGCTTACTCATTTCATAGTTTTAGAGGAAGTAGTAACAATAGAAGTAACTGTATCAAACAACAAGAATAAAAACAAGTCCTTTCACAAGAACATACAGAGAGCATCGGTAAATAATCACTGCAATATGTTTTGCCCATTGTGGTGACTTTATAACCTTGGTGTCCTAAGGCAGTCATTGTTTATTGTACAGCAAATTAATTCATCAAAGAGGGTGCATAAATTGTTACACTTGACCAAAATGACCGCTTTTAAATTGAGGCTTTATTTAGTCATTACAGTCACACAATAACATCTCTATTGGTCTGAGCAATGCTGTGGTCAGGTTTATTATGTAACAGCTACAGTAAGTCTTTTCTGTGGCGTGGATTTCTAAATGTAAAGTAGCTATTTAATTATATTTTGCATCATTACAATTGACATCATAAAAATTGTTTACATACACACACTGCAAATAACATGTTTTCCATTTGGTCTATACAATGTCCATGTTTGTGGCTTTGTTGGTCTACTGCCATCTTCTTAGCCCACATGTTGCATTGCAAACATCCTGGATCTCTTGCCCTCTCTGTCCTACTCTAACCCCCTTTGTATTTTTCTCCACTTAAATATGTGCTTTAATTTCACCCTCACTGCTGCATGTCAGGGCACCAGAAGGGAAAATCCTGCAGAAAGAAGCCAGGAATGTCATGCAGCCAGCTATAGTGAGTGTAGCCGGGGCAGGCAAAGTGCACAAGGGCTACAAGTCTTTGAAGTACGGCTTGACAGTTGTGGACCCTGGACTCTCCCTGGCACTGCTCAGCTCCAAACCTGATCACATTTCATTATTTTGATGGGAAAATCAGACAAACTGTGTGCTTGAGGTTTTATTTTAGTGCTCCTTTGTCAAAGTCTTGAGAATAGCAGCAGAAATCATTTTAGATTAAGCAACAAAGGACACATTCATCTTTAGCAGAGCGGGGCCTGAAGTATGATGTGTTCTGGTCTGTTTTGTGTTTTGGTTTATTGTGCCGTTTCCTATACCGTTGCAACATCTGTATAGTGCCTGATTGCATTACTTTCGTGTTCGAGTTAAATCAGAAACGTGTGCACCTAAAGCTCTGCAAGTTTTATGGACATGTCTTGGATTCGCTAAATTAATTCTCTGGTCTTTATCTGCACTTTATAATTCCATAAAACTAAATAAAAAACGTCTTTTATGTTTCTCATATACAGTAAAACAGTCTAGGCTCTTGGATCAAATGTACTTGTGTGTGGATCCAGTGTTCTCCCATTGCAAGGGCTGCTGGGCTTTTTAATTAACATGGTTTTAAGATTATGGACAGGTTATATAGAATAATAATGTTTAATTATACCCACCTAGAGGCCAGTAAAATATCTGTAGTGTACATACTCAATTGCTCATAAGGCTGTAACTGTTGTACCATATAACTATTAACTATTATTATGACTCGCAACAGTACTGCCACACCATTGGCCGAACTTTAAGCTGTTCAGACTACAAACAGATCAGCATGAGCCTGACAAGATGGAGTTTGTGAAGTCACAAATCTTCCTGTGCAAGGTAACTAATTTTGTCAGTATACAATCAAAAGTATGATTTTTTTTTTGGAAACATCTCGGCTCCAGTATCCTGTCTTTATTTGGAGTGCACCGTCATGGCCGCTGCATGTTTGTGCCAGGCAGTAAAGCTGAAAAGCCCTGGTGTGATTGACAGAGTACAAGCCCTATTAGATGTTATATTTAAACGGTTTGGTCCAATCACAGTGTCATTCTTGGTGTGAAAGGAGGGTCAGGGCAGGGACAGCGTGTGTGTTGTTCACTGACTGACAGGTAACACGCTCCTATTAGCTCTGCTGTCACTCACACTGCTCCTCTGCCCTGCACTGTTAGCTGTTTATCTGTTGCTGATCCTAAAATGCTCTATGACATGAAGCAGACAGAAGTGTCTAAAGTGTGGCCTGTCATGGCATAGGGTTAGGATTTCATATGGCCCTCTATCCTAAATGGTATTTTATGACCCATCAGCATTTTAGTAGCTTCGTCTGTACTTTTGTGTATTTCCACTACTACTCTCAAACTACCTTTACTATCAGTTCATCTCTTTGTAGACACCATATCATCATCAAAAGTAAGTATTAAACAAAACAAAAAACAAAACAAAAAAAAAAATACTTGTCCAGTGTATTTATTTGTCCGTTGGGTACAAAAAAAGTTAAATGTAAAACATCAGAAGATATTGCCCTTTAATCTTTTCACATTTTCAAATCAAAAATATTTTGGACGCCAGTGAAATAAGGTAGTATAAAGCATTTGGCCAGTGGGCAAAAAAGAAATAATGCCACAGCTGTTTAAAGCCACTTGAATGAGTTCCTATACGATGTAATGAGATGCTAAGAGTGTGGCTAATCCCTATTCTTCTGCTTGAGCCCAGTGTTTAAGCACGGACATGAATATATGAGGGTTAAATGGTTTTTGGCTCTGCCCTGGAAGCAATCTGTTCACTTCAAAGGTTAGAAAGTGTTTGGCTTAACCCCCTCCTCAAAGATAATGCCCCCTTTTCACCTTTCTTATAATTCAGCCTAGCTTCCTCTCTGCTCTTCCTTACCTTTCGGATATGGTTGTAGACTCAATTGAATGCAGGAGTAAAATAAATAGACATAAGTAGAATACGTAATGCATTTAATTATTTTATTATTTACTCAAGTATTAATTTTGCTACTACTTTTATGTCTAGTTTAGTCATATTGTTTTGAAATAACTATTTTTAAATGAGTACATATTTTGAGGACTTCATGGTCAAAATTTTAATCTTATGTTTTCTACACAAACTTGGTAGCTTTGGTAGTAACAGTTAAACCTTTATGAAAGTTTATTTAAATATAAAGAAGACATTGTAAGAAGCTTTGGTATTTAAATTTTGGGGGGTTTTAACCTTTAATTTGGGCTTTTGACCAATTTTTTTATGCAGCTCTTGTTTTGGTAGCACTTAGGATAAACAATAAAGAAATACAAACCAAACCTATCTGCAATATTATCTAACTATCTGCGATACTCTTTGGTCTAAATTAGTAATAGTTTGCTGTTACCTTGTGTCCACATAAATGAAGGTTTACAGTGACAAAAATAATTTTCAAAATGGCTTCCAAATGTATATATTTTTTAAACATCAGATGCATGTGTATGATGTCTAGTCATGATAGAAGGAGGACTACAAATCTTTTTATAAAAATATCTTCATAACCAGGGCTTAAGAGGCTCCCTAACAGCAGAAATATTGCCTATACTTTTGAGATAAATAAACTTTTGTATTGTTTGTTCATTGGTAATCTTAAGTAACACCAAAACCATCGCATGCTAGAAGTGAATGGAAAAAGTGTTCTGTCGTTTTAACATGGGTCCAAAGTGCTTGATCAGAAAGGCAGCGCTTGAACAAAAAAAAGGGATAATCCGTGAAATCTGTCCAGGTCAAAGGTCAACTTCCAGCCCGCCGTGTGTTTGTTTGTGTGTGTTTGTGTGTGTGCAGAGATTAACTTAAGGAGGCTGCACAGGAAATGAGAGAGGAGTGTAAAAAAAGGAGTTTTTATCCTTTTTCAAACCACTTCACAGCCGGCACACGGGATACAGGATACACACACACAATGCATATGCTAATGATGGTGAATTTTAATTACCTAACACATACAGTACATGGTCCGCTTTCACGTAACAGCTGGCAGATGTAGCTGTTTTCATTAAAGTGGGAAGATGCGTGTTGTGTTTTGTTGGTTGTGTATAGATGTCGGATGAGATGATAAGGCTCATAATGGTTGGAAAAAATCTTTCTTAGTTTGATCACAAAACAACATTTAACACAATTTCACTACTAAAGCACATTAAAACTCCTTGTATACTTCATATGCCAAAATTGTTGCCATTATAAGATTACATTTCATCATCATTTTGAATATTACATTTAAAAAGGCCCTCTCTATTTATAGTTTTTAAATAACAGGTTGTTCACTCAAAATACCAGCTCTAATCTGATCCATAACACATATGGCTCATCATTTTACCTCATTGTCTGTGAAGCCACAAGTGCACAAGTGTTTTCCCACTTCACCTTGCAGCAGCCCCGTGTCCACTGCTGCAGGTGCCTCTCTTTCTGTCTGAGGGCCGGTGAGGGGTTGAGGGGTCAAAGGTCAAGGGTTTAGGGCCCTGAAAACCACTCCCCCCGTGCCCGACACCTGTCACACATGTGGGAGGTAGGATAAGCTGTCAGGACGCATGTGGGAAGAGGGGGAAAAAAAGAGTCCTGGCATGTGCAGAATGTAAAATCAGTTCGGACCGTGTCTTGAGTGAGTGTGTATGTGGCACCTTGCACACTGCACCTGTAGCAAGGCTTAAATTACATCATGCTGACGTTTAGGGAGAGCTGAGGAATGTGTGTCCCGCAGCCCACACACAGCAACGACAAGTGCTTCTGTCCCTTTAAAAGAAAACACATTCATTAGATACATGTCACTAAATAGTAAAGTAGCAGGACACTTCTTTCCTTCTGGGGTCACCACAGCAAATCCTTTGCCTTCTAGTGTGTAGTGATTTGCATATTGATTTGACTGATTTGGTTTTGTGCCAGATGCCCTTCCTGATGCTCCATTTATCCAGGCCTGGGACCAGCACAAGCAATACACTGGCTTGTGATCCTTGTGGCTGAATTAGAGTAGCGCTAACTAATTATTTTCTACTACCACTGATAATGTGATGTAACAACAATTTATTTTCAGAGTCTTTGCTTTAATATTAATCCAGCACCAGAGGTCACAAGCCAGATAAATGGAGAAGGTTGAATCTGAAAAGGGCATCCGGCTCATGCCAAATCAATATCTTACCATTATTACATTTATTTATTTATTTATTTATTTTTTACTTTTTTCACACAAGATAGAAATTTTTGTCTCTAGTGACCCCCTTTTGGTTCCTGCCTCAGTCTTATAGAATTAGACAGTAATTTATTCATATAGGCACTAGGCAATTAGTATTTCTCAAACAGTGAATTGGGTCCCAAGAGAGACGTTCCTTTTATATATGATGAGTTGAGAATGTTAATCATATTTTGGAGCATTGATATGTAAACACTGAAGACATACTGTATGTAAAAATATAAAAGACAGGCATATTTGGCTTTAATGTAAAATGTAACAATCAAGTGAAGTTGTCTGTGGTTTAGCTAAAATGGCTTGAAGAACTTGTGGCAGTTCTGATTGGACAAATTAGTGTCTATTGTAACTATAACTCTTTTACATGCAAACCCTCTAGTGTGTTTTTTAAAGTGTATCTAAGCATGCACTTGTGCTAGCACCGCCCAAAGCCTTGTAAAACAGCACTTTGGTAATTAATAAGTCATAAAAACTGTGAAAATCTTGTCAGTATTTGGAATAATGCCATTTTATGCTGTGTGTCTGCAGTAGAAGTGTGTGTACAAGCCTCGTACTAAGTGGGATAATAACACGCTGACCCCGGGAGGCTCCGTGATTAAATTATAATCAGCACGGATTAATTAATCTATAATATTTATTCCTATTATGACTCAGGAAGAGGAGGCGCTGAGCTAAGAAAAGGTTATATGCACACGCTCTTGGCTCTTTATCCCAGTGAAAGGCGACGCTCGGGGGGCTGCAGTGGCAACAAGCCCCCCCTGACAACCCAGCCAGAAGGTTATTGCTGATATCAAACACTCTGCATGCAATTATCTGTCACAACAAATAATTAAGAGGGCTGATAATGAGGAAATTAACATTTCCATTGTGGCGATGCTTTATTGTCTGCCTGGGTCATTGCAGAAGGGGGCTTTGAGAGCTGAATGAATAAATTATCTTTGTGCTATAGTCTTAGGAGAATGATAAGGGACGCCACAGAGAGAGTGTGTGCAGGCATTTTTATAGAGGAAGGATCATGGGAGGAAAATCTAATGGATACTGATGCAAAAGGAAACGCCCCTTAGAGGAGGCTCAGCCCAGTCACTAAAGGGAGTTAAGACGCTGGAAAACACTGATACATGGATACCAATGGGTCCAAGGCAACTATAATGTTCTTCTAATAGCATACACATTGACACTGCAAAGGACTGATGCTGTGAAGTACTTTTGTGTAGGGCATGACATACAAATTTTTCTTTTACTGAATAAACCTCTTTTCAACATCATAAAGTAGATATCTGTACCGCAATACTCTATAATGGTGTAAATTTATTAAGTACTTTGTGGAAAAAAATATACAGTATATTTACTTGAGTTAATTTTGAAGTAAATAATTCATACAAGTACATTTTTAAATTATCTTAAAAGTACAAGTTTTTTTTATCTCAGAGGTAAAGGAGTGTAAGCTAGTAGTAGTCAGTAGTAACTATTGCAGTGGTACATGTTAAACACATTTTTATTATTTTATATTTAAGTAAATTCACATTTAATTTTTTTTATTGAATTCCACAAACTTATCACACTTATCAGTTTTACTTATAATTGTGTCACATTATTTTACAGTACATAGATGAGTACACATTTTGAAAAGCGGATTTTTATTTTGTTTTATTTTTATACGAAAACATATACAATTTTCTAGTGTTTTTCATCTATCACATTAGTCTCTTTGCAGCTAGGTTGCAGAAGGCCGTGTTAGTTTACCCATTTTAGCAGAGTCCCAGCGTGGTGCCATGGTCTCTGTGGCGACCGTTTGTTTGGGCACATCAGAGCGTGGCAAGGTCTTCAGAAAGGGGTCTTGGACCTGGGAGGGGCCAGGATCTCTGTGTGGGATTGGTGTTTTCACAGGAACTTGACCCCCAGACACGCTCTCATACACACATACACACACACACACACACACACACACACATAGACAGAGATAGGAGGGCCCCTGGTTGCCATGTGTTTTGACTGACACATCTTTGACTCTGGTGTGCAGCCAAGTTTAGCTCTGCTCTGTGACGGAAGATTTCCTGGCTTTTGAACTCACCCTGATTGACACAAATGGGTTCAGGACAGCCCCCCTATAGGTCACCCAAGTGTGTGTGTATTGGTACTGCTCCCCCTTTTGGCCCTTCCTTTTGCCCCGCTAGTCATATTGAGGGTGATTTTAATACCACAACATGTTTAGGAAGAACTAGTGACACCTTATTGTTTGGGCCACAATGAAAGGAGCTAGATGGAGGATAGCGGGGGGCAGAGCACAAAAGGCAAGAGCAAGAGTGCTCGCTGGTCGCCCCTTTCACCAGGACATGTCTAGACTCCAGCATCCCAGGACAAGTTTGGGGAAGAATACAGAGGAAATAAGAAGGGAAAGTGGAGTAAAGAGCAGCACAGGAGGAGTGGGAGGTAGATGACCCAGTGGTGGTCCCAACAAGAAAAGTGTCAAGGGTCACAAAGGTCACAGTCTGGGTTATCTACAATCATGCAGACAAGGATATTATTACATGGATTACATAGTGGGACTGTACACATTGTTTTGTTTTTTTCTAAAGTAATAATCAATAATAATGAAAAATAAAATCAAGCATGTGTTGATTAAAAATAGATAAAAGAATCAGAAACAGATTTATCCCCATGTAATTAAATAGGATTTAGCATTACTTTGAATTTCTCATTGTGTATAAAACAAGAATTGTCATATACAACCAGTTTTTCTAGAAATATTTTTTGCCTTAATTTGGGTAACTTTTTTCTTACATTACATGTTCTCACAGTTACACTCTGTTCATGTGATCATGTGAGTTGGTTAAGTCAGACTTTGTACATTTTAGAACAATAAGTATAGCAGAATATTTTATTTAATGCTCAAGGCTGTACCATCTCATGCAATCACACGTCTCAGATCATGCTGGTCTTTAGATAGTGTCTTGAAAATACAATATTCAAAGTCAAAATTACAAGGTGCAATGGAAAGATGACACACAAATTGATTCACAGCTATGATACCAAACAAAATGCACTCACGAAAGGTTGCTTTTTTTATAATTAGATTTATAGTTTAAACTCTCTTTTGTTAAGTAGGAAATGAAGTGTTGAGAGAAAGTCTACATGTTAGCAGACAATGGCAGGTTTTCAGACAGATATAAGCTCACAGTACAGTACATACCAGGGCTGTGTTCATGTTGGCAGGTGGCAGCGGGACCCCCCAGCCTTTTACCAAATCCTTATTTTAGCTCCGCACTAACTAGTTCGCTCCAATAAACCTTTCACCCTGATGGCTATAAATTGCCAAACAACTGGTGTGGTTGAGCCCTGCCACCCACTGTGACAGGCTAGCAGCGGGCGTAAAACGGGCATGTCAGATACCATCAGAGGGGAAACTCTAGAGCTGTGGACTGGGCCCGGGCCCCTCCTACCCCTGCTGTTGCTGCTGCTACTGCTGCTCCTATAGAGAGAGCACTCTAGCCTCTGGGGAGAAGCAGAGACATTCAAATGCACTGGCTCAAAACTATACTAATTATCATACATTGTTTTTAACCATTTATCATTATAGGCTATATTGTAACCACCACAAAACATGCAATCACACTGACACATTCATACACTGGAGGTAGGGTGGAGGAAGTGTCTTGCCTTATGGGAGCCGGGATTGAACCACCAACCCTCCAGTTAGTGGGCGATTGGCTGTACCTCCTGGGCTACTGCTGTGGTTCGAGATGGTCATACACTGGCCTAGGGCATTTTACCTTAGCCCCCTCCTGCTTTATATAGAGAGACTCAGGCCTCTGGGGAGAAGCACAGCCATTTAACTGCACTGGGTTAAAACGATGCTAATCATAATACATTGTTCATATGCAATTATAATGAGGCTGTCATGTGATACTAATGTTTATGAGCTTTGAGATGGCCATAGACTGGTCTAGGCGTTTATACCAGACATACAGGTTAGATATGAAAAATCTGAATATGCACTTTCCTTGCATAACTGTAAAATAATTTAGTTGAGAAATATTTCAGATTTACAAAATAGCTTACTGTTAACTACTATTATTATTATTATACATTCTTCTTATCTTAACCGTTTATAATTATAAGCTATCATGTGATACAAATTTATATGTGGTCAGACACTGGTGTTGGCCGTTTTAACGTTTGATTTTATACATAGCTACATTAATACACAGGGTTTATTTGTACCAGCGTGTAAAATTGATTTGCAGCAATGTCACATGGGATTAAATTCACAAATCACAAACAATTAAAGGAGAACGCATTAGTATTTTATTAAATTAGCATGAGTACATTAGTTAGGAGAGAAGTGGACTTGCAAGAACAACCCATTTAGAAATTGCTAATAGAAAAATTAAACTTTGATTTGCTAAAATCTTGCTAAAAAAAGGGCCTAGGCAAGAAGATGCATTTTCAAATCTAAAAACAATTTTATATATTTAGTTTGTTTTAGCTAAACTGCACTGAATGTCTGTTTCTTGTCACAATAATTAACCTAGAATTTAGCCACTGTTTTTTTTTTTTTTAGTATATCACATTTAAACTTGTATAATCCTGCAACAGGGGCTCACAAGTCAGTGTACTTTTTGTGCCAGTCCCAGGCCTGAATAAATGAAGAGCATTGCCCTATGCTAAATCAATATGCAAATCACTGCCCACTTGGAGGCAGATTATTTTCTGTGGCAACCCCATAAAGGAGGGAAGATATTGTGTGTCTTATTCTTAATTTTATTTTAAAATTTCCCACCACCATGTTTTGCCATTTCCTGTATGCATTTCCTTGTTCACCTCCTCCTCTTGACTCTTCTATCTTTTGTGCTACTGCCTCTGACTGCGTTAGGCCCCTACTTTCCATATGAAAGTGTATGGTGGGGCCCTTTGCTCTCTGGAGTATGGCAACTGCTCCTATTCAGCTGCTATTTCCTCTATAACATTGTGTTAGCCATGTTTTTGCTATATTTTTTAATGTCGCTTAATTTAATTTTAAATGGTTATGAGAATTTGATGTTAAAATATTCTTGACCAATAATCAGCTGGAATCACGGTATCCTCAGCATTGCAGTTCAAGCTTTAAAACTAAAATGGTTATTCTAAAATACCTAAATACTCAAGAAAAATTGGTAACACTCAAGAATAACTCGCACTATGCATGTAAGAATTAGTTAAAGATTAGTAATTACTTAATTAATTGTTTACAAAGCATTATTTCAACATTAATAAATATCATTGAGTTAAAAACATTGTTATGAATGTTTCCCATGTAAATTGACACAAAAATATTAATATCAGCTAATAAATATTTTATTTAATTCATTAAAATATTGCAAATTACATAGTTATTAATACTTTAATACTGCTAAATAGTGGAGTTATTTTAAAATGTTACTGAGAAACCTTGTATTGTCACTTAATAAATGCAACTCTAGTTTAAACAATTTTAACATGTAATAATTAAAATAGCATTGCAAACATAATAAAAAAAACTATAAAAAGACTTCGGTGAGCGCTGCATTTTGAGCTGAGAGTCATCAAAGGTATCAAAATTAAGACATTTTAATAGCTTGAAAACGATTATGGTAGCATGCCTAATTTTTCTATAAAAGATGCAAAACAACAGCACTGCCAGTTCATACGCCTGCATCATCATGTCTCTTTGCAGTATGAGCTACTAATACTAAGAGAACTGGTTTGGCCAATTAGCAATCAATTAGCTTGTTAGCACCAGCAGTAATTACCTTTTATAGAGGCAGAGAGGAGTGCAGCTGCTACCGCTAATAAAACCGCTAGTGGCTAACCTAACCAGGCCTGTCTGACGGGAGAGTTATGGGTTCGAGGCGGGGGCGCAACAGAGCAAACACAGTCCCCATGGGGCCCCTCTCCTCTCCCTTTCTAACAGGCTTAAATCCCCTTTTAATGAATATGGGGTCAAGCTAAATGGGAAATCCATCATGGCCGTAAAAGCTGGAGGCTCGAGTGCAGCCAATGAATGTATGTCGTGAATGACTTTTATGAATCATCTGTGCTCATTGAAGCTTTATAATGCAACTGATAGTATCTCACAGATAAAATCAGGGCCTATTTGAAGGGGCTAATTGTATGGGTATTAATTCAGTTTTATTAGCACTTGTAAAAAAAAAATATATATAACTGTGGGCCTCCTGCAAGACTTTATTACATTTTCAGCAATTTTGAAATGAATAGTGGCTTCTTTTTCCTTATAAAGACATGGTCAGTCATATTTTCTACTATTCTATGTAATGTAATTGTTGAGTATGATACTTTTCATTGTTTTGTTTTAAATAGAGTGTTTTTATTGTGTGGACCCAGTAAGAGTAAGGTGACGGCTAATGGGGATCCTGAAAAACAGAACTAAAAAAATATTAGTTGCATCACATTACATACAGGTAAGTGTGAAAAATTTAACTTCAAAGGCTGGCATTTGTCTCAGTGTAAAAGTAAAATAAAAATGTATTGTATTGTATTGATACCATTAAAAATATGCCATCAACTGCTTCTAAGACGTTTTAATATAATATAGTCTTTTTATCTTGCTTCCAGTCCCAAACCTGTATAAATGATGGGTGTTGCATTAGGAAGGGCATCTGGCATAAAAAAATAACTAACAAAAAAAACAAATGACAAATCAATATGCAAATCACTGCACACTAGGAAACTGATTGCACATTGAATTGCTGTGCTGACCTCATAAAAAAAAATCTAATATTATCTTAATAAAAAGTACAGGTAGAAGCGGCACCAAAGTTGTGTGTGTAAAGTTATTTCTCCTGAAAAAGGGATTAGGCCTGTTTGATTTTCAATAACTTGTGCATGACTCCTTTAAAACTGCTAATTAACATTCACTCTCATCTAACCCTCTCCTTTCTCTGTCCCTAAGCTTCGAGGACACCTTCGTCTTCCTTTCGAAATTCATCTGCGCTAATCCACCGTACCTCTTTCTACCTCTATCTGACTATTTATTAAAAGGCAAACTTCGAATCCTTTAATCCTAAATGCGACGCTTTATCCCCTTGAAGCATTGAGCAAAATAAATCAGCATGCTTATTCCTCTAGCTCCATCCGTGGCTTACCAATATCTATTTTGAAGCATGTGAGCTAACAATGGCCGCCAGTGACAACCAAGGTTAATCCTATATGTCGCCATTATACAGGGTCAAGCTCCCCTCGCCATATATTTAGTGTGTCATTAATTTCCAGCCTGCTACTGCTGCTGAAGGCACCCACACAATACAATGACTCGCTACATTAGCTAAATAGCCACACTGCCGTCTCTCTCTCTTTCTAATGAGACAGATTTGTGCATCATGTCGTCTATTCATCATCCTGCTTGTTCCAATCTAGCTCTTCCTTTATCAGGCTTTAGCGTTGAGGGGCCGAAGTCGTCACCAGCGACATAAATCAACTGTCACTATTGGTCCCCGGACGCCCATAATGCTCTATTAGCGAGTGCAACCGGCTTTATTGAGAAAGCAGGTACTGTATTTGTTATTTAGAATGTCCCATTATTGGCCGTTCGGTGGCTTGCTAATTTGGTTTGTGCTGGAGCCAGCCTATGTAAATGCAATGCAATAAAGAATGTCTGTTTACTTCATTGCATTTGGTATGAGCCATTCAGTCAATGTCTGATATAGGTTGTGGCTTTAATTTGCTTCTTTTTCTATTTTGAAACTAGCCAGCATTAGGTCAAGGGTAAAATATTTATGTAATTTAGCATAAGAAAATAAGTATGCACATTTTGCTTGGAAGACTGCTTTGTAATTTAAGAAAAAATGCAGAGACTTGCAGTGTTTTTTTAAAAGCTTTAGTGAATCAAGAAATGCATATATTGAATTTATGAGGGAGTTTTTTAGCTCCAGTTATATGAAGATGGAGAAATTACTGCTTTCAGTGTCTTTTGCAAGCAATATACATACAGTATTTTCAAATCAATTATGATTGTAGCTGTCATCGGCCTTAAACCTGACTTTTGTCACCAATAACAATAAAAAATAAACAATAAACAATTACCCATATAGCCCCATTACAAACTTCATGTCCCATTTTTAGCACTTGTCATAGCAATAGCCTCAAATTTAGTTTGATCGCATGCAATAAACTTGCAATGAAATATAAAACTATTCTGACTTGTTCCTACCGTCAAAACCAAATAGGTGAATTAGCCCTAAATGTAAATTGTCCATTGTAAATGAATGTGAGAATGAAGGTTTGTCTGTCTGGGATGTCTCAGACTCAAACTGGTCATTGCCCAGGGTGTACCCCACCTCAGGCCCAAAGTTAATGGAATAGGCTTCATGGCCTGTAATGGGATGCGTAGGATGAATTATTGGATGAATGAATGCCAAAAAAGGAAATAAAAGTGGGCGCAGGATCCGCTGTGCCCCTTTTGCAACTGCTCAGCATAAACACAGATTGCATTTACAGTCTTCCATTTTCTTGACACATGTTCATCATAAAACAAAACAAAAATTTGTGCATCGATCCCACAAGAGGTCACACTGTAACCTCATCTCGTGCAAGTCCTCCCTTGATGAACCCTCATTCTCTTTTGAAGCACTTCCTGAGGTCGCAGGGTCACAGATGAGGTCATATCCTGTCTTTTTTGATCAGACCTGAGGGACTGGCTCAGACGCTGCAGATGTGGAGGCTGCAAAGGTCAGCTTTCTCATGAAAAGAGATACTGACATAGCATCTTCTTTCTTTTTTTCCCACTCCGAGTTTCTCAGTGTTTTTGGACGAGGTTAAATGATTTTTGTGCTGGTGGTTCAGTCTCATGAGGCTCTATTAAATGACCAAAATACACTGTGAACATCTGAACCCTGGGATGAACCTGCCATGTGCAAATGGAAACATAGCTGTTTGGGGAGGGGGGGCTTGGGGTATGGCTGATAAAGGTTAGCTTAAGATCCCTGGGATTTGATTAATATATGAACAAAATATTATTTTAATAGTAGACCCACTGTTCTGTACTTTCAACTGAAACACACTATTTCTAATACCATTAAGGTTTTGGTTTTTGGTTTGATTTTCACTTTGCATGGGGAGTCTGATATTGACCAACAACAAAAATAGAACAGTCATCAAAAAATGTATTGTCTCTATGGACCTTTTTGGCTCCATCCAGTGAAAACATTGCACATTGTTCAACATTTTAATGTAGGAATGCCATTTGTTCTGCTCTAAATTACATATAAAACAACACACAATGCAATCCCACAGTTTCCATCCTTCCTGTGTCCCTCTCATCGCTCCACATTTCTTTTGTTCACAGAAATAAATCAGTAGCAGAAGCTAACTACGTACTTGGCAGTGGGAACTATGTTGGTGTCCTCCAAAAACCAATTTCCTTCTGCTAACAGGTACCATTTATCTTCCTCGATGAGCTAGCTTAAATGTAATGAGGCCAACATTGACACGCAAACACATACAATGTAGCCTTAAAAATAAGCATAGTTTTTTGGTTATTCTTGTAAATGGTCAAAGTGATTCTTAAACTTTGCACACCAAGTATTGCCTCAAAAAATATTTGGCTTTTCAAGTACCATTTTAATATAACAATGAGCCTAAATCTGGACTAACCTAGATCTAAACCAGAGCTAAACCATAGCTAAACCAGGAATGAAATTGACTCTAAATTAAACAAAATCATCTTGAACTACAAAAGACTGAGCCATACCAGAAGAAGCTTGCGTACCACCAGTGATACTCATACCACAGTTTGAGAATCACTGGCCTTAGACATGAATGACAGCTATGTTTTTCTATGAGCTAAAATGAAATGTCAAGATTCACGTCTGTCTCTTTGTACTCAGCTTTTCCTTTCTGCGTAGTTACTCTTTGCTGCCTCCACCATCGTGCACTGTTTGTCCGGTCATGCATGGCTGTGTTTTCGTATATTTGTGCGTTTCCCAGCAAAGCCGACCAGCCGAGACAAAGGAGGGGGCCACTGGGGAGGGCAACTGAAGTGTCTGCCGATGCATATATTTTCTTGGTTAGAAAAGAAAAGGGAAAAAAAAGATGGAGACAGGTGAAAGGAGAGAAAGGATAGGGACCAAAACACAGAGGAACAGAGGTTTACCCATCATCCTCTCTGGTCGGCAGCCAAGTGCACACAGATCGGTCCGCTGGGAGAACACAGCCGCTTTGTACCAGCTGCTCTCTGTGCTACCTGACAAACCACCTATTTAGTCTAGTGGTTAGGATTATGCACTCCTGTTTAAGGGAAAAGATATCATGCATGCACAATATACTGCAAAAAATATTAGTATTGCAATATCATCAATCACAATATCTGGTTTGTCAAGAGCTACTTGTATCGCAATAATGTTATAATCCACCATGAAATGGTCATTTGAATTCCAAAACAATTGTTTAATTATGATCTTTAATCTTTATCTCTTTATTAAAATGTAGTCCTTGTTGATTTAGTTTTGTTGATATTAATTTACTACTAGTTTTGACTTAAAAATTTGTCATGAATCCAATATTTTCTTTTCTAATATCTAAAGCAGTTATCACATATATTTTTCAGTATCTTGCAGCTTTGTCTTGCATCATCTTTTTAGAGAGCCCCTTTCTTGTCATAAACCAGTACTAAAACCAGGGTTAAACCAGGTCTAAGCCAGGACTAAAGCAGGTCTGAACCAGGACTAAACCAAGTCTAAGTCAGGTCTAAATCAGAACTAAATCAGGTTTAAATCAAATTTTAACCAGGTATTAGCCAGTCCACAAACTGTGGTCTATTTCATAGAGTTTAGCCCAAAAACAGCCAAATATACATACTACTTTCTCAAACAGTAAACCCAAAAGACTATAGAGGAGGCTTGTATTCACACAAATGAATGACCGTCCCCGTCTTCCCTCTCAGTGCCACAGATGTTGTGTGTGCCTTGCTGATAAACGCCAAACCGAGTGGAGAGATATGACAGCGGCTGTATAAAAAAGGGGAATGGCATTTGCATGGTGTAATTACCACTGGCTGGCCCTCTTATTGTGTCTGTGGCCACTGGAGCCCTGTCGAGAGCAAAATGAGACTGGTAAAGGTGGGGTGAGGTCAGGCCAAGACGTGTTCACAGTTGACTGGTGCTAAAATTGCATGTTTAGGCCATAGACCGACACGCCAAGGATCTTTTGTGTACAATGCCCTCTATTTTTCCTTTTTTTTGGTGGATGTGGTGTTGCTGTATGAAATCCTCACAGGGGTAATAATGTTCTCGAAGATCACATTGAATGGACTTGACACCCTGACACCCGACGCCAAGGCCTGCACATGTAAATCTGGGCAGATTAAAGATGTCTGTAAGCAGCTTTTACCTCAGCGTGTCGATTATGTGTGTGTTGGTGATGAATAGATTTGAGACACAAGACAGAGGGTGTTTGAACATTTGTTTCAATACAACAATATCAAGGTCTTTTCTCAACCCGTTAAAGAGATCTTACTTTACTTCTTACAGTTGTGCAGTGTTTTTGAACAATCACATAGAGACTTGCCAAACATTTCCTTCTTGTTATATGTTGCTATTTTTCTTGGTAATAGCCAATGGCTTTTTGTGTATACATGAATACATTAGCATCTAACATCAAGAAGTTTGCATTTATATGTGCTATTTTGTAACTGGATTTGATAGTAGCACAAGTAGAAATAAAAATCAATAACCTGATAATTTTCTCATATCGTATTTAAAGTCATTTGAAAATGTCTTGTATGTATAATTTATGGTGTAGATAGTGGTGACCCTGAACCTGTTAACAAGTAGTCTGATTGTGCGACCCAGTTTTCCAGACAATTCAATATAATTCTCGATTTTTTTTGCAATTTTCTTCAATTTATAATAATAATAATAAAATAATGATAATATTTTGTCTTTAAATAGACAAAACATTGAAACCTTATTAGCCTTCCCACACCACATGTTTAGATCCTGGCCTACCTCTGACTTAGATGCCCTCAATTAATATTAGCAACAAAACCCATGTGGTATCTCAAACTTAACAGTAAGCTATATGTACAGAGAAGTCATTAGTATTCTGGCTCAATTAATGCCAACATGTGTTGGCAGACAAATTTACACCTAAATACATGAGTAATGTTGTTATTTTGTAGTTTGTATTTTTCATTTCTCAACATATCTGCAATCTTGTAAGCCAATCTTAAAGCTGTCTCGTGAAATGGCTTAATGACAAATTGCATGTGGGGCGTTTCAATCAAATACGATTTTTAAGGTAAACAACTTGGTGCCGTGAGCCCAGATAACCTGCACCAGCCGCTGCTCTGATGTGTTTTAGGGGATTAGTTCTGGATGTGGCAGTATTGATCACTGATGCGTGATATCTTATTTTCTCTTCTACTTACTATCATTCTATATGTCTCTCAGTAAACACCATAATGTGTCTTGTCAAAATATATTCTTATTTTCAATATATAATGTTGTAAAAAACAAATCTCTGCACATATTGACCAGAAATAGTGTCATCCAAGAATTATTCTTTCATTCATCTTTTTCTCCTTATTCACGTTAGGGGTTATGGGTGATTTGACCCTATCCCAGTAACTTTGGGCCTAGGCGGGGTACACACTGGACAGTGGCCGGTAAATTGCTGAGCTGACTGTAAGGGATGTACAGTGACAGACAACATTCATTCTCACCTTCATTCACTATGGACAATTTAGATGTACCAGTTTACTTTCAATAGGTGCATGTTTTTTCTTTTATTGATAATTTAGCACTAACAACTGTGCACCCCATGTTTAGATTCTATATCAATTTTTCACTATGTCTTTTATATTTTGTCACTATGTAATGCTTATTTCAACAGCTAAAATGATGTTGACCCACACTGGGGACGGTTTTGAGGATTCCAGGTTTATCTTTGTCTGTTTTCAATCATCAAACTACTTTTCCCTTCTGACTCATAGTGTGCAATGATTCACATTGTGATTTGGCATAGGTTTTACGCAGGATGCCCTTACGCAGGATGGTACACTGGTTTGTGATTATTTTTGGTCACAAAATGTTTGACTAAAAATATGTATGCTATTAATTTGGATTTTACCAGAACCCAAATTATAAATTGACACAAAGCCACTTACAAAAAGAATTACCTGTGGGCAAAGGTCAAACAAAGCAAAGATTTCAAAGGCACCTAACCATTTTTCCACAGTAAAGGTAAAAAACAACAACATTGTGATCATGTCTGCATGTTCCTCTGTGTGTTTGATTGGAAGTGTGTAGCCGCCGCATGTGCATGTCTCAGCTGCATCGCTCCATCTCCCTCGGCATCTAGACGAAGCTGACAACTGGATAATAGCTTTTTACTTTTCCAGAGCAGGGCTCCGGAGAGAACTAATATGATTATAAATCATTATTCAAATAGAAAGGTGAGGCGAGGCGCTCACCATAGGAGGAGTGCATGATAATAGGATCATTACCTTTTATTTATCATTCAGAGATTTTTTTGCAAACGTGGCAAGTCATACTTATGCAAGACTACAAGGGATTTCTGTTTTACGTGTAGTATATGCATCAAATGTTTCTGGATGAGATATGGATGAAGCAGCATTTTAATAGGACAGGATTTAGATAAACATGAGTATTTTAGGTTTTGGGTATTTGAATTGCAACAGGGTTTTGACAAGATTGACAAGGAGAAGAATGTGCAGGTGGGTCTTCCATATTGGGTAGTCACTTTCAAGATAGGCTCATTTCTTAATAGGGTAATCTTAAATACTAATCTAAGTTTGTCTATAATTAGAAATAGCCTAAAGAAATTTGAGACATCCTCAGTGAGGAATCTTCCTCAGTTATTTCTATCGACAACACTGTTGTTAATGGCATTGGAAGTCCCTAAAATATTACTAATAAATATGGGTTACAAACTGATTTTGACTATTGAAAGCATTAATCCAGACACAGTGGGTCAGAAGCTAGTGTACGCCTTGTGCCAGTCCCAAACCAGGATACATTTAGAGTGTGTCAGGTCTAAAAAAACCTTGGCTGAATCAGTATGCGAATCACTGCATGCTAGGAGGCAGATGACTTGTGGCGACCCCTAGAAGGAAGAAGACGAACAAATAGAACATAATATTGAAAAGCAATGCATGGTAGCATATTTCAACATTGTCTGTCATGATAATTTTGAACATAAATATTATTGCTGGTTTTGTTTGCACAGACAAACATTACATATTGATTGAGTAATAATATAATTTGGCTTTGGGGTTTGCAAGCAGACTAATTAGTTTCCCCAACAAGACTCGTCACATGTGGATGGTTGCATGTGCACTTTGCAAAGAAAAGGGAGTATCCTAAACTATGATCTGATATTTAGATAGAGTTTGGCGAGCAAACATGTTGGCGTGCAAAGGTAGGATGCACTTTGTCCTCTTAAAGAAAAACAGCTTTGGTTCTTCTGCAGATTCAGACTTGCGATTGGTCGAACTTGGACGACCTGGACATTTCACTTGTAGCGATATTGGATTCAGACGTTGATCCCCCATCTATGTCAAAATAAGTTTTTGTTGACTTTGTTCTGGCTGTACTTTCCTGATTTATCTGATCCTCTTCCCCAGATGAGGAAATCATTCAAACATCATTGTCTCCACCACTAACATTTAGCTCAGGTAGTGTGGCAAATGCCTCTTAAACTGCTGCAGATTAGCCTTGCTTTATGCCAATGATGACAAAGAGGAAAAGAGCAAATCCGTCTTTGTCAAAGCGCTAATATGCTTAGCAATTCCCTCCTCTGACAATCCAGAGAGATGTAAATCTGGGTGAAATGTGAAGTGACTGAAACAATGTCATTGACGCTGTAAGATAAGGCTGCCATTAAACGTTGAAACTTAAGAGCTGATTAAGGATCTGTTCCCTTTGAGGGTATGTCATCTCTTGCTTTACGAAGATAAAATCAATCCCTTGATGTAAGCTCCAACACAATGTTTCTGTTTAATCCATCCATGTAATGAGTCTTCCATTTCCTCTCTGCTTTGCTGTGTGATTGCCTGCTTCCATACCCATTGCATATGGCCCTATTGTATGTGTGTTTCAGGGCGTCCCACTGAGTAGGAATTCACCATTTGTCCTCCAGCTGATTTCTGTAAATGCAGCAAAGAAGGGGCCCAACCCAATAACTTTATTTTTGGCCTTTCAGCTCTTAAGACGTAACAGATGTAACCCTGCGCTGCCGCTTGCATTTCACTTCTTCACCAGCACATAAAACAAACCTTAAAAACATTATATTACTGTAATTATTAGTATGGGGGGGCTAGAGTCCAAAGGTGTGTCCATAACTCCGCCTATTCACTGCCACTTATCAAGAACATCTGTGATATTCAGATTGGTGTTTAAACTGCTGCCAAAAATAACAAAACACAGCGGTTACACAAGCCCGAAGAGGAATGTTGTCATTTTGCATTTCAGCAAACCATGAATATGTGCAATATCATCATTTCTGGATCCAACATGGGGTCACAGCGCGCCTTAACAATATGCAATTTTTGTGGTTATACACTTGAGCGTTGGCAGCGCATGGTTAGACTTAGCAAGTGATATTGTATTTCAAGTAAGGGAAAGGTCAAAAGTTTGCAAGTGGTTAAAACACCAAAACATATTATACTTAAGTGTGCACTACAAGGAACTATGGCTGTTGTTTTTATAATTGTTTCATTGCAACAAATTTAACATCAATAGGCGTGCAGTGATTTGCATATTACTTTAGTTTTTTATGCCTGATGCCATTCCTGACACAACCGTCTCCATTCATCTGCTTTGCAACTGGCACAAAGAGTACACTGCATTGTGACCATTGTATATATGAATTATGGTCAACTGGCTAAATTGATGAATTGATTGATTATCCACAAACTGCATGTGGGTAATTCCAGTGCCTGAGTAGAAAACATTAGCATCTCGCTCAATATTTAGTTTTAGTTATTGAGGCAATTAGCACTACACATGCTAAAAGCTGTTTGCTAAGGGTCACTGAAAATCTATGATATTTTGGGTAAGTATGATAAAAAAACAATGGCAGACCACTATTGACAGTGTATGCTCTTTGTTTATCCATCAATGAAAGCAAATCCTACATCAAGTTTGGCTACCAGATCCATGTGTTATTCATTGAAAAGCTTCCCAGCTATATCTACAAACACATTTTGTCCTCTCAAGAATAGTTTGACAAATTGAAAGGGAACGACTGCTACTTTTATCAGCAAAATGCATGGACAATTTATTTACATCACTCGTATATGACACACCTATCTGGATTACAGCCAGCGTTATTGTATCTATTTGCTATTGAACAGATTAAATGTGCTCTACTCTAAGCTTCTGTTTTGCTTACCTACAGGCATCTATTGTGGACACAAAACAGAAATATACCATACCATTCCACTCCTCTCCACACCCACAAAAGATGTAGCTAAACTTCCCAACAAGTTCAACTGTACAAGAAAGCGTACTATTTAAATTGCCCAATGACACCGCTTGCTTTTGTCTTCACGGCTTTACAAAATGTTTTTCATAGCAATTATCACTGAGTCACCCTAAAACCGCTTCTTAATGCCTCAATGGTGCTACTCATTGGGGAACAAAGGACTCCTAAAGCGCATTGTGTGAATTTGAAACACGACAAAAAAGGATATGCAGATTCAGCAAATGTAAAGTATTTTGCAGTTCCTCTCTTGGTACAGAGACACTTGGAGAATACACTTTGGACTATAGCCAGAGTAGTAGGATTGTTGTGCTTGTTACTGGAGTCTGTTTAGTGATGATAAAGCTGGTGGTGGTTGGGGACTTGACCTTGTAGACCATAGGATATGGGGCGGCCATCTTTAATGTGACAGATTGAAGGTTGGGCACTTGACCTGACAGTTCCCATGTCCAGATAAGAGTGAGGGATGAGCTTCAGGTCCTCTCCTATTTGGGACAATTTTGTTAATATTTTTTTGCGATAAAAGCAATGGGAGAAAACACACAATAATAATATAATGTTTCTCAAACTATGGTACAGGTTCTACTGGTGGTACGTGGGCCTATTCTATTCGTACTCAGAAGTCTTTCGCTGTTCATGTCTTCATTTAGGCTACCATAAGGCTACGTTCACACTGCAGGACTTACTGCTCCAATCAGATTTTTTGCTGATATCTGATTTTTTTTTAGAGCAGTGATTCACATTTTAAATGTGACTTCCATCAGTCTTGTGTGTGAACTGTCTTCGGCACTGAAGTGATCCACATGCACAAAAAGAAGACATGACAAAGCCTGGAGTGGTGTGATTGTGATGTGAGGGGCTTCAGAGTTTGTTGATAATTTTAGAATGTCATTGGAGACATCAGTGTTCTTTCTCAATATTTATTTTCTTAATATTATTTTTCTCATTATTATTTTTATTTTATTTTTACCCCAATTACTACTTAAGTAAAAACTCACTTTTTTACTGATGCCATGCTTCTTAGTATTTGATCTGGCCAGTTCTCCTCTCTTCCAGTGCAGAACTGTGGCATCTGTTGCGTTACAATGTAGTAAAAGTCAGATGAAATGTGACTTGGGCATTCAGACTGCAGCCACATTGCAAAAGATCAGATGTGTATCTGATTTAGGACCACATATGAAAGTGGCCTGGGTCAGATTAAAAAAGGAAAAAAAAAAAAGGCACCACGGACACAAACCTGTTAAGCCCCGCACTCACTGGGAGCACAGCGGCGCCTTTCTCAAAGCGCGTCAACACGCAGCCTGTCCTGGCACTTTAAAGTTTTAACATAAACAGCGCAGGGTTTTAATCCGGTGTGTTTTTGGTTATTGTCCAACAAAATGACAGAACTAACTCCAGACTGTGTGCGGAGGGACCAGACTGCTCGATTTACAACAGATAGAAATTTTCTCTTTACGGATCATTGAAACGAGCTGGAGATGACACATGCTGTGAGTGGTTCTGTCCCATAGCTCACACCTCCCACCTGAGTTTGTCCCTCTGTCCCACAGAGGAGAGAACTGCCTCATATTTACCAGAGAATTGGGAGGCGACATGTGTTTTGAGGCGCGGTACAGAGCCCTTCAGTTTTAATGGGTGAAACATCTCCAGCGTTAAACTAGACAGCAAATCTTCACATGTGACATCAGCCAATCAGATCTGCGGATTTGGAAACACAGAGCAGTGACTGTAAGAGAGAAGGCAGAGAAATGAGAAATAGACAGATGTAGAAAGGAACAGAGGTCAACTCCAAACCCCTGTGTCTCCTGTGTTCTGAGTCAGGGACCATTATTAAAAACATTTTTATTTTATAACTGTAGCTATTCATTTGATATAAGGAAAAAAAGTCTATCCTTTTTTTTTTTTTTTTATTTAATACCCCCAAGTTTGTTTTAAAATTGATGTTGATGTTAGGAAAATGTTATTGCCATAATATACAATTCTACTGTATTTACACTATAGACACAGATGTTGATGTTGACTATAATGCTTTTTTCAAGGCACAAAATAACTTTGTGATGTTCCAGACGCTTGAGAAATTTTTCACAAATTAGACCTCCCCCTGGCCTATAGATTATGGAGTATACAGTAGTGAAATGCTGATCACTGCATGGTCCTGGTTTAAGCCTGGTTCAGACACTGTTAAGTCCTGGTGTATCCCTTGTTTAGTCCTGGTTTAGACTTGGTTTAAATTTGGTGTAGCCCTTGTTTAGTTCTGGTTTAGTCCTGGTTTAGACCTTGATTAGTCTAGGTTTATTCTTGGTTTAGACATGTCTAGGTTTATTCCTGGTTTAGTCCTTTGGCTCATTTCAGGTCCTTAAAGTGGTACTTGGAAAGCCAAATATTTTCTTTGAGGTGGTAAAAGGTTGGAGGTACTATACCTATACCTACCCTATACCATCTTCAAGCCCTCCCCAATTCCCTCCATGACAGCACATTATTTAAAGACAGATGCCTGCCCCAATTTGACTAATTAATATTTTCTTGAACCAGAACTTGAGCAATCACACCTGGGTTTTGAGGCAGACATATTGCATGTCATTTCCGCATACAACAGGTGAAAAATATAGCACATACACAGGTACTTGGTCATCTTGAATCCAACACCTTTCTATGTGCGTTATATTGTACAACAACATCCATGAATCTGGCTTGTCTCATGTTGCAAAGACATCCTTTATCACACATACAGTTCTGTTCAAACATCTTAGACAGGTTTTTAAAAACAAGGGTATGACCAAAGAAAGGTGTATCAATGTGCAAAAATTACAATATTTCAAAAAATAAGTGAAGAAAAATAAAAACTAGAAACACTTGCAGAATGTAGCCCTCTGCCAAAGCACTGGTTGTAATGATAAAGGTATAGTGCCAAGATATGGACTCAAACTTGAAAATTGTCTAGTTCAAAATGGTACCAAATCCCTTAAAACACTACTGGATTTAAACATTGATCTGGATCCACACCTAAATAAATAATTTTGTCCTTGGCCCATTATTGACCTTTCCTAAAAGGTCAAAAGTACAAATTCATTATTTATTAAAAGTTAACAGCATTTTTTTCACACCTGCCTAAAGCTTTTGCACTTTGGAGTACTGTATCTGTAAAACCTGACTAAAGGTCAAACAAATACACATTCACTTAAGGCCCTTAAAGACTACTGTCAGCTTCTGGCTCAGTGCTGTTAATAAATCACATTATTCTATCTACTATTGTCATTGTTTTTCCCCCTATGTTTTGGCACGTCCATCACATCTGTTTTCCATGGGAACAGAGGATTTCTATATTTAGACTAGGATTACGTATAATGTCAGATCCATAGAGACACATGATTGTTATGAACTCATCCGGTGAGCACACATTTTTGGGATTGTGCTGTAATGTAACATGAGGGCATAAGAAGTTCAAGTTCAAGTAATATTACCTTCTAATAATATTGTTTGACTCCTGGATTTTTAACCAGTGGGTCATCTGCATGTTCTTAGGTTGTGGAATAAAGAAAACTGGTGAAAAAGACCAGTTTTAAAGCAGTGATGCTTAACTGATATAGGTTAATAAAAATGGGGTTGCAAGGCTGTTAAAAATGCAAAAAATGCCTTAAATATTCAGGTTATTTGAAAGACTAAATATTGTTGTATTTGTATAAAATTATTAAACAGATTGTAAAGTGTCATAAAGGTCCCAACGATGCTGCTAATAATCTTCTGTTTTTTATACTTTTTAATGGCCCATTGTTTCTCAAAATGACCTAAAGTTTACCTAAGTTTATCTTTACTGTCTGTCCTCCCACAGCAATATCCCTAACATTGCACTCTTTATCTTGTCATCCTATTTCCATGCTACTATGCAAGACCCTTTCTGATCCTCCTCCACAGAGCATCATTGGATCATTTCAGGATATAAGTCACTCTAACTCCTATGGTCTCTTGCATTTGGACAGACAGCTGGTTACAATCAACATGGACCAAGAGCCTTAATGAAGCTTTGACATAAGAGCTCAGACTACAGCCGTCCCGCAGTCATGACAATCCTATACCTGCAACAGTATCTCCAGTGGATTTATGAGCAACAAGGCATAATTTGTTACTGTCTGCTGGAAATGTTGCATGTTCAAGAGGTTAGGTTTTATTGTCACCAAGTCCTAAATCCTAAGCTCCGCTAGATCATTGTCAAATTACCTGTAACATCTGTGGAAAGTAAAAATGAGATCATGGACAAGATGATTCCTGTTGTGATATAGATATTGGTTGGAGGCAGAGTTTCCATAAAAGTACAACTTAAAAAAGCAGAGTAGCAGAGTGGGTAGTGCTCCTGCCTCCCAGCAAGGAGGTTGTGAGATTGATCCTCAGGGCGATTGTCACACGGTCATCTCAGGGTGGAGTCTGCATGTTCTCCCCATGTTACTGTGGGTTCTCTCTGGGTACTCCGGCTTCTTCCCACCGTCCAATAAAGAACTGGTGACTCTATATTGCCCCAAGTGATTGAATGTGAGAGTGAATGGTTGTCTGTCTGTGTTATTCTCAACCCTGTGTCAGCCCTTTGACCTACTGGACATTGTCCAGAGTGTACCCTGCCTAAGGCCCCTAACGGTAGTAGGCAGAAGAAGATGAATGAATTAAGTTTGAACATGTCAAATGCTTCCAAGACTTTTTATATTTGGTATTTTTTCCCCATGTACAAAATACTCTATCGTGTGTAATTTTTTGTATTATATGGTTTCCCTGCTAGCACATACTGTATATGTGAAAAAAATAAATGGGTCTTTTCCAAACTATAAGCTGCATCTATGGAGATGTTTTGGACTTTTATGAAAACACTAAATATTCCTTATGCAATGCTATATATATATATATATATATATATATATATATATATATACATATATATATATATATATATATATATATATATATATATGTATTATATTGTACAGTATCATGTTTCGCTTGAGACTGAAATAGGCCAGCTCTTTTTAGTGGTTAAAGTGAAGAGGGAGCGATGGTCATGTGGTTCGACCAGAGCACCACAAGTTCACTCCAGCACCCGCTACAAGCACTGCAGATAAGAAGCAAAATTACAACCCGTTTCTATATTTCATTGCATAACTTTAAATTTCCACTATGCTAAAGTTTGAAACAGGGTTGATTGACAGGACTCCTAACAGATTCCCATGTTGGTTTAATAATCTCACACCTCGTCCTCTGCGGGACCCGCTCTATCCCAGTCGATTGATCCTGTCCCATGTCTGACATCCAAAACCAATAAACAGCTATCACAAGCCGATCGGCGCATAGCGAAACTGTTACTTTTGGCTCCCTTTTCTCACACTTTGATGTGAAATCTTGAAAAGGACCTTGGCCTGGTATAGACTAAATATATACAGACAACTCCACCTCACTTCAACGGTGTTTTATGTCCTTCTGCAAACATATTATTCCTCTTTTTTAGCCCAAGTCACGGTAGGCTAATCAAAATCAGCTGCCACATAGTGATTGATGCACGAACAGCCAATTGGAACCCTGCTATTCACAAAATTGATTTAATGTAAACCAACAGTGGCAAGGCTGCACCGTCACTATGCTAGGCCTTCAATCCTTTTTATACTTGAGTGCTATTGAAGGAAAGGCAGCTATAGATCAAAGCCAAGTAAATGGGAAAAGGCTAAAAAGAAGGGAGTGAAACGGAGCATTTGCCAGATGAATTAGTAAAGAATATATCTCAGAAAATGACTTCTTTACAGGTCGTGTCCAGTCTTTTAGCAACAATATTTAGGCTTCAAATACGAGAAACTTTGAAACCAGAGCTATGCCAGGACTAAATCAGCCTAAACATAGACTAAACCAGGCTAACCTAGAACTAACTCAGACAAAACCAGGCTAAACCAAGGCTAAAGTAAACTACGCAAAACCAAGGCTAAACCAAACCGAGACTAAAACAGACTAAACCAGGACTAAACCAGATCCAAACCATGATTAAATCAGGGTAAACAAAACCAGAATTAAATTAGGAGCATGGCAGGTGCAATTTGAATTAAAAAATAGCCAAAACAAAAATTCTTTTGCATGCAATTTAGCCACAAAGATCCATAGTCTACTAGCAAATAGTGCGTCTTGCTCCCAAACCATGCATACAAGCACTTTAAAATCTTTCAAAGAAATTATTTATTCATTTATGAGTGTTACTGAAGGAAAAGCACAGGAAGATACTGTAGATCCCAAACCATGTGCGTGACAGTGCTAATAACTCCACTTCTCATCAAAGCCAAATAAATGTGAAAGGAGTCCAGTAAAACTAAGCATGTGCCAGATGAATTAGCAAAGAATATATCACATAAAATGACTTCTTTACGGGCCTCGGGTCATGTACCTGTGTAGGATTTAAGAAGCTTCAATGAGTTATAATGCTATCATCCTGCCCTGTCAGTGCCTTATTATTCTGAGGATCAGTGACGCTTGTATTAAATTTCACTTTCAGGAGGGACGGGAGCAAGGGGAGGGAGGGTCCTGCTGGGTCTGCTCATAACTCGCAGTTTTTTAGGACTTCATAAGTTTTCCCAGAGAAAAACCCGCAAGACTGATTTAGCTGTAATCTTATCCTACGTCTTTATAGAAGCCAGATCTGTAGCATCACAAGCATTGTTTGAGACTTGTAGGGAGCCGAATAATATAATATGAGATGTGGATGTGACAAGCTTCTGCCATAGAAAGCATGAGCCATTGTCGAATGGGAATTGCAAAATCTCCTACAAACAACAGCACATTAACATTTGCATTTTGTAAACATTCTCAAAACTTTTACAATTATTTGTGCCATATGTATGCTTTATAATAGCTGCACACATTTAGCTGTTTTTTTTTAGAATAAAACCAAAATATTTTTTTACACAAAATCAAAGTGTACATTTTTGCCAATTTTTTTGTTGTTGCCAAAATTGGATATTAAAAACTACAAAATGGCATGAATGCCAGCTTTACCACCTTTCCCCTAAACACTACATCTGTGAGTGCTGAGGCCGAAAGTTTTCTCTTTTTTGAGAATGCATGCTCTACAGCAACACTGAATGAAAGGCCAATTGTCAAGGTCAAGTATGTAGGACTAGTGCAAATAATAACCTCAAATTTGATCAAAAACAAGCATTTTAAATATAAAAAGTAATTGCATACTTGTTCTTTCAGTTCGCTCTATTTGCACTTCACATTTAAAAACCCAATGAAAACTCACAAAACTCAAACACATAGGTCATAGGACAAAATTACTTAGAGACAGTGCCCTGCAGTAGAAGTATTTCAAGGTGAACTGTAATAATATTGCTCTCACTTTAGCCTCAACAGTTTGCTTTGGACAGCTAAAGAAGTGCACTTGAAGCGAACATTTGTGAGATCCTAAATGGGTTAAGATAGGAGCTGGTGTTTGTATCTGATGAGTACCTCATCAAGACCAATTTGTGCTGCTAAATTCTTCTGCAACACCTGCTGAAAGCTGGAGCAGGTCAGGCGACATGCATGTTTACCACTGACAAGAGATAATTTCATATTTTTTATGTTCGGAGTCACTTGATAGTGGCTCCAACCGGTGCATGAAATATTGGGTCATGATCACTGCGGGACTGTAATGACATATCAGTCTGCTGCAGTGGAGAGGCTATTTGTATACCTCGCGGCTGGATGGGTCAATTTAGATCACATTCAAAGAGAAATTAATCAGGGAGCCAGGGGAGCAAGTTTCAATTAAGGAAACCTGGATTGAATCGGGCTCATCTTTTTAGACTGATTTTTATTAACTTTAGTCGAGAGATTATTTTCCTAATATGCAGTTTCTCAAAAGGCTATGAACAAAGAAAGCTGTCTCAGTGTACAAAAACACAGAAAATTACAAAACAATAAAAATCAAAGCTAGAAGCTTGGGAGAGTAGACCTCTGCCAGGGCACTGGTCCTATCTTGCAATGATAAGAATATACAGTAGTTCCCAAACCTGGACTCAAACGCAAATATTTTGTAGTTCAGGGGTAAATGCTCTTTCCATTGAGCCACAAAACCCTTATATCTCACAACGGTAAAGAATCAACAAAACTAATCATTTGGTTGTTTTTTTTTTTGTTTTTTGTTTTTTTTGTGCATGAATTTAGTATCTTTGGTGTGTATCTCAAAATGGTACAGCATCCCTTAAAACACTTCTGGATCCACACTGAAATTAATAATTTTGTTGTTGGCCCAATACATGTTTACACAGAGACTATTGTTTCTTTGCATCTGAGCACAATAAATGTTGGGTATTTTGCTAACCCACACCAGTCTGGAGCTGACGTCAAAAGACATGAGAAACAGTGCATCAACTTATTCCAAATGCAGATGTCAGGGCAGGCTTTGGGTTTATCTGATCTGACATATAACATGGCAGATCAATTTGAGCACAACATTGCCTGAGATGGGAATGACTTAAGTTGTGCAATCTATATAGTGCTAGTGTTTTCAAGAAAAGCAACAATAATGGCTTTGATTTTGCTAAATGTTGCTGAATGTTGTCTGGTCTAGATTTATTTAAACACAGTGCTGTGCACTTCAGGTTTTTAAGTCTATCTCTCATAATGGTACTGTATATTGTCTTGAATACTGCTACTAAAAAAACTTTCATAAAATATATACTAATGAAAGACATATAAACATCTGTCTTTATCCTGTGGTTGGGTTGAAAGTGAGAAACAGCATTTTTGTTCAGAGAAAACAAACCAACTTGAGCTAGTTTGTGATGGCATGTGCAATTGGCAGACAGACAGTGGCAGTGTGGAAGCTCTCTGTGGGCTGACTGTAAAAATGAAGAGGCAGGGGTAAGGCCAATGTCATATAAGGAAAAGTTAGTTACGCTGCCATATTTTTTACTGTTAAGGGAGACATTAAACTTACTTTGGTTATGAATTCCATTTGAGGGTATAGCATTTGTAACTGTGCTAAGCCACAATTAAAGCCATCACAGTTAAACTGTTGAAAATTGACAATGTACAGGAGTTTCAAATTGTAAAAAATTGCATTGTAACCTTTTGCATAGCAGCGTTTCCTTCAAGAAAGCAATCAATTAACTGGTTAGTAGCTGGTAAGTAGCTGTTGTTGAAGCAAGTAAGTGTGGTGTAAAATCAAAATTCTTCTAACCTTATGCATTACTGCAATTTGCAACTGGTAGAACTGACCCATTAAACACAGGCATGCACTTCCCACTAATAGGTAGGCTTACCCAACATGTATGCAATGCTAGCAACATCCTTTAAACAGCTGTTCTGTCAGATTCAATTAAAATTTCAAATTCATGAGTAATGCATTTCTCGTTACATCATGTAGTGTTGGACTTTTAACCCGGTTTGACTTCCAAAGCAGCTAACGTGAACCATATAGCACTGAGTTCATTTTAAATTAGTGAAAGCCGCCTCACATCTGGCCATCTCTGTGCACACCTTGCCTGATTACTCCTGACCAGCACCATTTACACAGAACCACATGTTCCTGATCACATATCACTATAGTCAGACTTGATGAAGATGCAAACAAAGTGTCTCAGGATAAAGATATGAGGGACATTTTGACTGGGCGAGGCTGTCCCATGTGGGTTTGGCTCAGATTTTACTGTAAGACATTGTGTGTTGGCCAATGAGATACTATAAGGAAATACCCAGATCAAGCATAACATTATAACAATGGTGAGCTGGTGACAGGTGCACGTGGGCTAAAGAAGTTAATGCTGGTTCTAATAGAAAGGTGTCAGCATGCACAGTGCATCACAGTTTTTTTGAATATGGAGCTGCATAATATGCAGGTGTTGTAATGTTATGCCTGATTGGTGTATGAGGGGCATTGGGATTGGGCGAGGCTGTCCCATGTGGGTTTGACTTAGATTACACACTGAAGAAGACACTGAGATCACAGTGTTGGCCAATGTGATGCTATAAGTAAATTCGAGGACAGAGCTGATGAGGGAAGATGGTTAGTGGTTGTAGATTTGAACTCATGTTGAACCTTTCACTCTGGCAACCTTCTACACTTTCCCGACTTCTTGACATGACAGGAAGACATGATATCTTATTTTCCCGAGCCGCACTGACACAAACTCAACTCTCCACTTGTTATTTTCTGCCGAACGAGAGAGGAAAAAAATACTCCAGCCAGTTCCCAGATGTGAGCTTGCTTCCTTCACTTTTAATTCAGATAATTTGTAGATTGTTTTCAGGACAACGAATAAAGACGTTTTCCTTGTCAGAAGTCTTACTTTATGATTGAAAGAAATCCTTGACCCTCGAGTGGCTTCAAATTAAGTTGGAAGGAGCACAAGTGCATGTGCGTGCAATTGTATCTGTCAATCTGTGTGAGCATGAGACATGTGGACAGGCCTTTACCATATACATAGCTATAGAAGTCATGCTGGCTGTTCCAACAATGTCTTTGCAGACTAAACAAATGAAATCTACGTATTACACTGCACTGACTGTCTTTATCAGCCTGGACACAGATCAGGCATAACATTATGACCACCTGCCTGTTATTGGTGGTATCACAATTTAGCCCTGGCCAAACTCCCTCAAATCTCTTACATTTTTCTACTTCTAACACATCAACTTTGAGGACAAAACAATCACTTGCTGTCTAATACTGTATATCCCACCCACTAACAGGTGCCACGATGAAGAGATGTGTTTCACTTCACGTCATTGGTCATAACGTTATGCCTGATCTGTGTATCTGACACTTGTGGATATTGGTAAGGGAAGGATCTGTTATTTGCTAATTCCAGTACAGCTTTCTGGAAGTATCCTGGTTCTGTACCAATGTTTAACCTTCACCCATTCAGTGGCAATGCCACCTACCGCCACAATTAAAGCTGAACAAATAAATGGCTCTCACACCACGGAGAGGTGAAATGGTATATTAATCGGACCAGATGTGTGTTCAGATAATTGAACATCGGGACGTGTTTCTGCAGAGCGCCACTGTCCTCAGGAAACAGCTGCTTCCACCTCTGTGACTAATTACGGTAATGACTCTTCCACCAAAAGTGCCAAAAATAAAAGCTATGGTTAGTTAGCATTGCAGGCAGCCTGGCCAGTATTTATAATACTTTGTGATTCTATCAAAAAATGTTTATTCCCTGTAGATTTGTGTTGGATTTCCAGAAGGACAAATAATGTAGAAAACTACTGGATAAAGAGACAACCAATCAGAATTAATGGGGCTGTCCAAGCCTATTTAGACCTTTGTAAGGACTAACACTATATAGTATCAGTCTAAAAAAACAATTGTTGCATAAATCCTTCCCCATTTTAGATAAGCAGGTTGTAATTGGTCAAGTAGGTTTCATTTTGATGGTAGAGGGTCCAGGCCCTCTTACTAAACTAGGAAAAATAAAGAGTTTTTTACAATCCCGTCAATTTGAGATATTAATGGTATAATATGTAATTATTAAAATCTTTAACTTAGGTCATGTGAGATATTGTTTGCATGATTTTTATGTGCATTATTTTAAACTATTGAAGAAATTGTTTGATGTAGCAGAAAGAGTAGTGAAACATTAAAATATTTTGTTGTTTTTGTGTGTACACGTTGGCTTAGTCACAGTTCAGCCATATTCTTGTAGCCTCAAGATCTTCACTGCAGTCTTCGTGCCACCCGGTTAAGATTTGAAGAGTCCTAGTTCTTGCTTCCTGCAGCACTTTGTTTTTCTGCCACCACTGCACATTCCAAACACAGTCTCGTCTAAGTAAGAGAATGCATGTGGCACGGGCCAGAAAAATGAAGTATTAGCATAAGTGCCATGTTTGATCTGTCAAAGGGGAACAAGGATGGCTGCTGCTGGTCGTCATCCCAGCCCACTTTCAGAGGAAGTTATGAACTCCAATAGACGAAGATAATCTGAAAGCTCTAAACAGTTCTAAACAAGGACTAAAATACGTCTAAACAAGAACTAAACTAGGACTAAGCCAGGTCTAAACCAGGACTAAACCAGGTCTAAACTGCCTGGTCCCATCCCACTTTCAGAGGAAGTCATGAACTCGAATAAGGCCACTTGTTTAAATCGATATTTTCTCTTGGAGTAATTTGGAGCAGATTTTTTTGGCCTGACTGAACGGGCTTTTGCTATAATTCCCTTTCATGCTCATCTTCTTCTATCTCTGGAGTCACCACGGGGCCTAAACAGGAGCATAAGGACGCCAGATGGACCAGTTCAGGGATTCTCCATCTCTCCAACATGTTTTGTGTACAGCCAAGCATAAGGCTCACGACAGAAGACCAAATCACACAAGCCTTTATTCACTGTCACTCTTTTCTTCCCTCACACTAACTTACTTTGACATGTGCGCTTTTTTTTCCTACTGGCATTTGCTGAAATGATTTCCTCTTCCACCAAGCAACTGTTGGAAGAGGATGACTAAAGTTGCCTAAGACTATTGGTTCCTATTAGGAGTTTGAGATTTTGTTGAGATTTTTTTTTTATGTATAATCCACTTTTAAAGGTTGTTACACATTGTGGTTTGCAACTTTGCATTAATAAACCAGGTATAAACTAGGACCAAACCAAGTCTGCGCCAGGACTAAACCAAAAGTAAACCAGGACTTAATCAGGACAAAACCAAGTCTTAATTAAACCAGGTCTAAACTAGGACTACACCAGGGCTAAACGGGGTATAAACCACACCAGAGCTAAACCATAAACCAGGACCAAACTAGATCTAGACCAGCACTAAACCAGGTCTTAATCAGGTCTAAACCAGGATTAAACCAGCTCTAAACCAGGACTTATCCAGAACCAAACCAGGTCTGATCCATTGCTAAAACAGGTCTACACCAGGACTAAAACAGGTCTAGGCTAGGACTAAAACAGATTTTAACCAGGACTTATTCAGAACCATGCCAGGTCTGCAAAAGGCCTAAACCAGGTCTAAATTTGGTGTACACCAGGGCTAAACGAGGCAAAAACCACACCAGAACTAAACCATAAACCAGAGCCAAACTAGATCTAGACCAGCCCTAAACCAGGTCTTAATCAGTTCTAAACCAGGATTAAACCAACTCTAAACCAGAACATATCCAGGACCAAACCAGGTCTGAACCATCGCTAAAACAGGTCTACATCAGGACTAAAATAGGTCTAGACTAGGACTAAAACAGATCTTAACCTTAACTTATTCAGAATCATACCAGGTCTGCCAAAGGACTAAACCAGGTCTAAAATAGGACTAAGGAAGGACTGACCCTGGTATAAACAAGGACTAAATAAACTCTAAACCAGGACTTAACACAGTCTAAATCAGGACTACATCAGATCTAAACCAGGACTTAACAAGGACTAAACCAGGGCTACACTGAGCAGCTGTTTGAAGATGATGAGAAACGTTGCTATTGAATCCTATTAGGGATTTGTATTCATGGCCAGAGTTCTGAATTACTTATGGTCCACTTTTGATGTTACAAATTGCGGTTTGCACTACTGAGGTCCCATTGTCTGCTTAACTGCACAGATAAAAATCAAAACAAGTTTCATTTATTTACTTCTAAACAGTGAATGACAAGCGTGCAGCTGCAGGAGTCAACACTAATATCTGAGATGCACCATAAAGTGGATAGGACCACAGAGAAGGATGCCCTCAGGCGCTGGGTTATTCTGCCAACCCACACTCTCCACTACAGAGGCTTTGGACTCTGTGATGTTGTTACACTGCTGCGCCACATTTCTTGCATAGAGATAAACATTTGGATTTATTTGTATTGTTGCTTATGTAGTGCTGGTTAATATTTTTTTAAACATTGTGTTGTGCCTTGTTATACTATTAGCTTATATCTGTTTTAGAGAGGTGCTCATGATGAATCTAAGTGGTTGGCAATGACCTTATACCCCATAGTCTTTGTTTGTACAATGGCTCATGTTCTTATTAGCTTGTTGTGACATACTGAAGTTAAGTCGTGACATTATTAGCACCTAAACAAGAATCGTACTTTTTTACTTTTTTGGGACTTTTTGATTTAGATTTTATGCAGTATTCTTCTGTTGCCCTTTTGTTTATTTTTGTATTAGTGTGGTGTTATTCCTATATACTTTAAGCTCTTGAATTTTTAGATGACTTAGATGATTTGGACCAAACAAATCTCAAAGCCCATGTCACTAAACTGGTACTGTGTAATACTTCATGAATAGGAAAATAGGAGCCATACTAATTGGCAATACATGTCTCAAAATTGTTCAAATCATATGGTGAGTTTGATTAATTTAACCTAATATATTCTATACTCCCTATGATGAAAAATATGTTACAAAATATGTGCATTGGGTTAAAACACATTGTAAGTTTTTTGTTTTTAAATGATTTATTTTGCCAAGAAAATTTAGAGACCTGTGTCCTGTAAAGTCATCCTCTCACTCCCTTCGACTTCTTCCTGATGAACTGTGTGCCCCATACATGATAAACCCTGCCCCGAGTGACAGCTGGGGGTAACATGTGGAGTGCTATCGTGGAAAATGGTGGGATTGTCCCGGAGTTAGAGGAGTCGTCTTCCCTGAGATCTGTCTGGCCGGTTACGAGATTCCTCATAAATATCTTGCGCCAGCTCATCAGCCGACTCTTGCACCATTTTCCAGACTGGTTTGAACTGTGGGCTGGTGGGGACAAGCCCAGATAGATGCAGTGGGGTAGGGTCAGTGATAACAGGACTAGGACTAAGTTTAAATAGGTCCATGGAGATGTTTATAGGCTAATTCACATGCTAGAAAATCTTTGTTATTAGTGTAACTAAAGTTGTAATTTTTACATTTTCTTGGCAGGTTACTCTCTGATTGATCAAAATCTTATTACTTCCAACAAGGAGCTCATGCTTTATTATTATTTTTTTAATCCAGGCACAAGGGGGCAAAAGCGAGTGTGCCTTTTGGCAGTCCCAAGTCAAGATAGATGGAAAGGGTTTTGTCTGGAAGGGCACAAAGAGTACAATGGATTGTGACCCCTTGTGGCTGGATTGATGGGGTATAGCCAGAAACAATGGGCTAAAAGTGCTCTTCATGGCTGAGGCTTGAATTTTAACAGACAAAACTAAGCACAGATGTTTAAAAGCCATAATTAAAAGCTATTCCTTGTTCATATGGAAAGAGTTTAAATGATCTAAGAGGTCTGGAGATGAAAAAGATGCTAATTTTCTCATTGTTTATCAGCATTAGCATATTAGACTGGAGGACTGCCAGTTATCTATAGTGAACCAAAGCAATTCTGAATAAGACATGCTTGTGCCTCTTCCAGTAGTTTTTGATAGTCCTTAAGAAGAGTATAGCAAAAGAAAACTAAATTCTTGGACTCCTCAGTGCCTTTGTTTGACTATCTTTGAGCCTGACTTCCCAGTTTAAGTGTGGGTTTAAAATGGAGGACTCTCGACGTGACAACCACCGCATGCATGTGCCAGAACTTATTTGCTGCCGAGTTTCCTCCCTGGACAAATGTGAAATCTTATATTTGGTTGCCGTCACTCCTGTCATGCTGCTTGTAAAACAATTATTCGCTCTTGTCTGTAGCTTCCACTTTTGACAAGGCCACAGTATGGAGTGAGTGTAATTACAGCTGTCGTGAAGTGGAGCAGTCAAGCATACTGTGAAACGTGATGGGACCAATACATTTGCAAATAAGACTTACAGGATATTACTTATATTTTCTTATAGATTTGTTCAAATGGAAGCTTAGATACAGTACTCTGCTAAAGTTGTAGGCAGGTGTAAAAAAGGCTGCTAACAAAGAGTGCTTTCATAATTCAATAAAACATTCAGAAAAGATCAGTAATAGGCCATGGTCAATTGTCAATTTTTGTCAACTTTCCCTTGTTGATAAATCAAATTCAGCTAAGTTTAAATCTAATATTGATATTTATAGGTGATAGTTGTAGTAATAACTAGTTGTTGTTTTTTAGACTTTTTTCTTTGATAGCATTTCGCCCTCTTGGATACAGCCTTTCTTTCCCAGGTCCACCTCACACCTCGGCTGCAGCTCGGCCTCTCCAGGTGGTTTGACTTTGCAGCCACTTTTCCACTTGAGGACTTAATGCAGACACACGAGTCCATCTGGAAATGATTAGACCCATGACTGAACTACTCCAACCAAAACATAACAGCACCTCCATCAGCTGATATTGGCATTGTGTTAAAGGTAGCTCCCGTTTACAAAGTTATAGTTTATTTCCTGAAGACATAGTTTGTAGTTTTAATTTTCTGAAATTAACAGTGTTTTACATAGCATTGGTATTAGCATTTAGCATTTTAAGCTTTTATATGCTATTGAATGTGGTTTGCAGTTTGAAGTTTTGGGGTCACAGAGGTCAGAGCAGTTGTTTTCTGTTCAACCCACAAATACAAACAGGTTTAGCCTCTGACTGACCTGCCCCTGGCATCTTTGGACTGCATCACAACATATGGCACTCATGATGGCAAACATTATGTCTAAAAACACTAGACCCACTAGAGCAACCTTATTTACAGGATTCAAGCCAATGAATAAAAAAAGAAGACTTTCTAAGAAGAAAAAATGTTTGGAAAGAAAAAATTAGTAATTAGCCATTTTAATTGCCTGTTATTCTTGTGGCTCAATCATGTTGCATTTGCATAAAATTTTTGTTAGACTCAAAAACTCTATGTAATGGTAACAATGCTAATCAGGTGTATGCTAATCCATTACTATTGACATACATTAGCAGCAACTGTTTGCAAAACTGACTAGCATTGCCCTACTATTCATCATTTCTTTATACGTTGTTTTCATGGAGTGGCCCAGCTGGTCCAGTTTTAGGGCCAGAGCCTGCTCCGATACAAAGGTCTGTGAGGTCAGGGCAGTCCTGTCCGAGCAAGCACACTCAAGACATCTGTCCCGGCCTGGAAGGATTTCACGCTTGTGGTCGTCCAGATGATTTAGGCCGTGGAGGACTACCTGCAGGGACGAGAGGCTCCCAGTGGGTTAACCTGCCGCAGCTGCATCTGAACACACACATGGACAAGTATGAGAGCTGAGACAGATGCTGAAGGGAGAACAACGCCTAAGACGAACTGCAAATCGACATATGCAAATTTAAAGTACATAATGGCTAATTTGCATATTATATATATGTGTGTGTATATGTATATATATATATATGTATATATATATATATATATGTATATATATATATATATATATGTATATATATATATATATATGTATATATATATATATGTATGGGGCGATGGTGGCGCAGTGGGTTAAGCATTCGCCCAGCAACCGGAGGGTAGCCGGTTCGAATCCCATCTGAAGCGCATACTGTCGTTGTGTCCCTGGGCAAGACACTTCACCCACCTTGCCTGTGTGAATGTTAGTGTGGCTGTGTTTGGTGGTGGTCGGAGGAGCCGTTGGCGCAGATTGGCAGCCACGCTTCCGTCAGTCTGCCCCAGGGCAGCTGTGGCTACAGAAGTAGCTCACCACCACCAAGTGTGACTGAGGAGTGAATGAATAATTGATCAATTGTAAAGCGTCTTTGAGTGTCCAAAAAAGCGCTATATAAATTCGATGAATTATTATTATTATTATTATTATATATATATATATGTATATATATATATATGTATATGTATGTATATATATATATATATATATATATATATGTATATGTATGTATATATATATATATATATATATATATATGTGTGTGTGTGTGTGTATGTATGTATGTATATACACAAAAATTGCAATACATTTTTTTCACGTTGATGTCCATAATCTACAGAAGTTTTACAGTGCCTAGTTAAATATTTTACCTGTACCTGTAGTTTCTCGCTGAACTACCATCCTAATGCCGTCTTGCATACGCTTCGTATATGAAGTCCTATAGCATTTCCATCCCCACCACTCGCCAACAACCACTCTGCCTCGTTAAACATCACATTTTGCATTATCACTTTTTATCTGCGTTTTGTTCCAATATACTGATGTTTTTCTTGTTATCTGTTTCTTTGTGTTTCCAGCGATAAAATAGAGACTTTCGCTAACTTCCATTGTTGGCCATTTTTAACACCCAAAGAGAGTGTCCCTTTTTGGAGTGTGCTCGCAGACTAAAATCTTTAATAACACAGCCTATATGATGGGCTTAAACTAGTTTCACAGAGGATTCCTATTACAGTATACTGTTAGATGATTATACAGGTTTCCTCTAATCCATGGAGAATAAATTGGGTAGTTCCCATTTAAACAATGGCAGACATTCACTATAACAGCAACAGATTACTGGAAGCTCCAAACCCCAGTGAACTAAGGCATGCCGGAGATCATAGCCTCCACACAGATGCACATTTCCCACAGACAGGCAGACTGATGGATGTATACCACACAGGCTACAGCGAGGCGGCCTTATCCTTTCTACTGGACTTTTCCCACTCAAACCAACACAATTTATCACTGTATTTACGCTCAAGCTTAAATTTAGTTGACGTTTATTTGCTATGGCTGTCCCGACTAAAGACGTTCTTAGTTCCAGTAATTAGCGGTCTGGTCGTCACATGTTGATGATGTCATTTTGTAAGCATAACTTTTTTGCATCTGCCATATTACATAGAAGTGCCAATCTGCTTGTACCAATACGCTTCTAATTAAGTAATAGAAGCTAATTTTGACTTTTATTGTGTCTGGTTATGCTCTATTCATTGCTGTTGCAACATTGACAGATTACTTTAATAAATGTCAGACAATCCAATTTGCATTTCAATCCTCACCACTGAACATCGATATTGAATAATTAACTAATCAAGCTGACCTCTTGAGATGAAGTGTAAATCGATTTTGACACAATTTTTGCATCAAAGTGCATATATACAGTAAATTGGGCTGGAAATGATATACTGTATTTTGCAGCAATTAACATCTTGCTGCCCACAAATTTTTAATCAACTTTTTTTTTTTCTTTTTTTTTTACACTGGATGTAATTTGATTTAGTTTGTTTTCCAGTATGAACAATGCTGAAAAAATTACTAATATAGAGAAGTGCAATTTCAGACATTTTTGAATATTAAAATCTACTTTCCTCTTGGCTTTTCCCTTCTGGGGTTGCTGCAACAAATCATCAGCCTCCTAATAATAATTTGAATATTTAATTTGGGATAGATTTTATGCCAGATGCCCTTCCTGACGCAATCCCCTCCATTTATCCAGACTCATAAATACTGGGCTGGATTAATGTACATGACATGCAAAAATTCAATTAGTCTAACTTTGTAGAAAATGCAAGTACACCCTTATCAGATATTTTCAATATTAAACTCCACTTCTTCCTTTTGGCTTTTCCCTTCAGGGGTTGCCAGAGCAAATTATCGGGCTTCATCTGGCACCGATTTTATGCCAGATGCCCTTCCTGACCAAATCCCCTCCATTTATCTGGAACTAAGGTAAGGAGTACACATAACTTTTGGCCCCTTGTGACTGGTTTATTATGAGTATTAAAATACAGTATCTGATATTATACCCCACAAAGACAATTTAGGTTTCATTTTCCAAGATCCAATCTCAGTGAATTCTGGGATACCTCTCTGATGTATTCAGACTCCTTATTTGCACTATTAGAGTCTGTTTGAATCCTTTATGAACTAAATGAGCAGTTCAAGCTGGCTGTGTTCCCTGTAGGATAGTATTGTGTTAGCAGCATTGGTCCAACAGTGGCCACTTTGAGCACGCATTAGGAGTTCATTATAATGAGCCTAATGACCACTGCATCGACCTGTGGCTCTATGTGCAGCTAATGGAAAAACAATCCACTGAGCGGCTAAGCAGTTTGTGTAAAGGCCATTGATCAGAAAGGGAATAAGCCAGAAATAATGTTGAATTAGTTTGAATGCACCACAAGCAATGCACTCTCATATGTAGCTACTATATATGAGATAAAACAAAAAAACAATAATATAACAGCATAGTATGGAAAGTAATATGACATCCTCTGTACAGAGATATTGTTTTCAATTTGATTACAGTTTTAAAATTGATTATTTTGACTTGCTTTCATTGCTTCACTACCTTATGATTTAGCTATTGATTTTTATTATATAGCTTGTTAAGATGTAATTTTTCCTTCAAATACAAAACAATAGAGGATTTTATTTATAGAAATTAAAAAATAAACCATGTTATTAAAAAATTATTTTGAAAAGTGCCACAAACAATGCATCTTGTGTACTTAATATTAAACAGAACTAAAAATAATGTATCATAATATTATATAGTAAGAAAATATTAGGACAGCTTATACTGTAGAGAAATATTGTTGTAAACTTTATCAGAGTTAATAGATAATAGCTGACAATAGCTGAGCAAGAAAAATAACCTTTGCCTTTCTTTAATGTTAGGCCTAAAATATACTGTTATACCAGTTTTATTTATATGGCTACTTAAAATGTAGGCCTACTTAGGTATTTTAATATCAATTTTTAATAGAAGTAGAAAGAACATCATCATAACAAATATATAATAAGACATCTAATATAGTGAAGTGGGCAGGGTTTCTAAATTGATTGATTTATTTTTTTTTAAGTTTTTAAATACATCAGATAGTTTTATTGTGTTCCAAAGTTATTTTTCTAGATATTTTTACTGCAACCTTTATGGAACCTTTTTATTAAAATCAATTTCACCATTTTAGATAATTAGAACTAAATGTAACCTTATATATAAGCTGAACATTGAAATTATATTCAGCTCTCTGACTAGTTTATAATAGTTTATAATCACTGACATGACATTAGTATATAATAATTTGATTGAAGCACTGTACTGTTTTTATACATATATTTATATTTATTTATTTTTACTTTGGCACAATTCAGTTGCAGTATGCTGCCATTTTCCCTATATATGTGTACATATTTTTATTGGCCTGCTTTTCTCATTAACTTTCATTGAAAAAGGCATTGAAATTGACATACAGTAGTCAAAGTGTAGTTGTCTGTCACTGCTGAATTGAGACCGGAGTTTAAACCAGAGCTATTCTTATACCCACAGCCGGCTGCAGCCTTGTGGGACTCTCACAACCCAGTCCCATGCACCAAAAACGGCCAACATCTCTGACATTTCTCTTTGATGGTTCCTTACCACACACTTGTTGTGACTTGGGGCTAAAATTTTTCTGGCAGTGCACTCAAAAACCCTTGCCGTTTTGTTGTCATTCCTTACACTTGATCTTTGGACAATGCCTTTTCAAACTGTCCCGAAATAAACCACAAAAGAACTGAGGCAGATGATTTTATGTAAGCAGAAGTTGAAATGTTATTGTTGGGTATCATTGGAGATTTTTCTTCTACAAGTCCAAGGTCAAAGCTGGTTCTGATTTATAACCCCACAATTCAAATAAAATAGTGTAAAATGTAAATAAAATAAAATACAATGGCTCGCAAATCTCTTGAGCACCTAAAGATCATGAGCATCCAATATAAATAACACAATATATAAAATAAACTATTGGTAAATGCAATTTGCAAAACATTGCTATTTTCTGATTGAATTGAGGTTGTAGAGAACTTGTTGCCACCGTTTTTCAGTGTCTCTAAACTTATTGGAGAAGTGCATCTGGTTCCTGGCACATTATTGCGATGCAGGAGGTCGTCAGTGCATTGACATAAATACGTTCCCAAAGCAGCTGTTAGCTTTAGCTCGTCTTCTGTCTGCAACATCTGCGCTTTGCTTTTCAATGGGAAATGTACAAGACTCTGGCTACACTTTTCCTGTTGTTTAATTTCTTCACCAGATGCTCTTAATGATTTTTTCAATAATAAATCTTAAGGCAACATTCTACAGGTAAAAAAAACTTTGCCTTATCATTACAATTTTTTATTTGTGGGTACACACCTGCCCAGCTGAAAATCCTTTCTGTAAATTTGTGCACACATTTTTCCACTGTGTTAAACGTCAAGCGGTCCAGGGATGTCTCTCACATGTCTTCCAGCTCGCGTGTTTGAACTTTGACCCCTCGATTGGTCACAGCCAACATCCAGGTGTGGAGCTGAACACCTGCAAAACTCCTATGGAAAAATTGTCCAATAAAAATACATATCACTAAAAATATGACTCTTGTTTGAATATATTGACAATTTGTGTGATTTCAGTGCGGCCATGTTGTAAGTCAGGATCAGTGATGGAAGAAGTTCTCAATGTCTTTACTTAAGGAAAAGTACAGATAAAGCAGCTAAATTTAACTCAAGTATAACTATCACCTTAAATGTCTATTTAAGTAAAAGTATTAAAATAACTCACTGACTAAAAAAGTCAAAGTATTTTGCACAGACTCGACAACTCGTGTTAAATGTGAGGGATTTTGCAGAAAAAAAATTATTACTAATGATATTAACAAACTTTTGCAACAGATGAATCTGTCAGTGAGGTCTGCTGTCTATTATGTTGATGTTTCTAAAGGAGTACTACTTTATTTAGGTACCGTGAGGCCATGACAAAAACACGATTTTAAATGAAAACTCAAAACACTTCAAAACACCTCAGAAACATAGTAGAGTAAAAAGTCCAGATACTTGCTCTAAAATGTAGTAAAGTAAAAGTACTCCTTGTAAAGTTTACTCAAGTAAAGTACAGATACATGAAACTTGTACTTAAGTAAAGCAACTAAGTATTTAACGTTGTTACATTCCACCACCGGTGAGGAAATGTCTTCTTCTACTTTTGGCGTTTCCCTTCTGGGGTTACCAGAGCAAATCATCTGTCCCCTGCTGTGATTTGCATATTTAATTTATCGTAGGTTTTAATGCCAGATGCCCTCCCTGACACAACCCTTAAGGCTTGGGACCGGCACAAAACATACACTGGCTGCTTTATATTATCTTAAGTGCATTTCGATCTGCCATTCATCTTGCATGCATATGTTTTTGTCCACTGCTGGCTGTAGTGTGTGTCCTCCATTGAACACATGTGTAGCTCACATCAAATGCACGTCCTGTCCCACTCACACACACACACACACACACACACACACACACACACACACACACACACACACACATAGACAGACAGACAAAAGTCAGTTATGGCTGCCGTGTTATGTCCCGGACCACACATCGTGTTGGCTGTGTGTTAAAACAGTTATTCACGCTGCTTCATACTGCTGCACACATCCAGACATAGTTGCCCCAGGAACCTGAACTTCTGGCCTTTTGTGCACATTTGTTTTTGTCAACAATCTAGTGATAACAAGTCTAAATTTAGTTGATTACGGTACTGTACAAAAGGCATAGACAGGTTTGTGGGATATGCTGTGGCGACCCTGGGAAAAATAGAAGATGCAGCATTAAGAACGAGTGATTGAAATGTTGCTGTATTGGTTTGCTGTAAGAAATACAGTCATTGTATTTAAGATGTTTACTATGTAGGACTTACCCAATTGTCTACAAAATTAATTACTTTGGACTGCAGTAAATTGGATTCATTGTCAGCCATACTAGGAAGCCTTACTGTCTTTTGTCAAGCTGGGCTTCATAAATAACTGGTACTTCCTCGTTGGACGTCTGCCAATGGTTTGCACTAAACTACATTTTTTGTTTTTTCTCTCTACACAGCTCACTGCAAAATGGACTGCCGGCTGTTGACCCCTGCAGGAGTTCAGAGCCATATTTAAGCTAATATTTCTCTAAGGAAGAGTTAAGGGGCTCGACCACCCTCCTTCCCACTGCCTTGTGAGTGTGTATGCAAAAAAAAAAGAAAGAAAAAAATCCCATTGAGCAGCCTCTCCAGAGATGTGTAAAGACTATTTTCCAGGAATTGCTCTTGTCTCATTCACATTATTTGTCTGTCTGGATTCACTGGATGTCCTGTAAATTTATGTTCTGTCCCTTTTATATCCACTTTGCTCTTATTGGCTAAATGAACCATAATGACCAGTCTGCCTGTTAAACATCGAGTCTAACTTAGTGTAACATTTTTGGATCCCAAGTCCAGAGAGCTGAACGAACTGGCTGAACAGAATTTAAGCTGTGTATGAAGAATGCAGAATGTGAACAAAGAAAGGTGTATCAATGTACAAACCAAAATTAAAACTAGAAGCACTCAGAGAACATGGACCTATCTTGCAATGATATAGTGGCCATCTGGACTTCTAGTTCAGGAGTAAATGCCTTTTCCTCTCTCATATATCTCAAAATGATACAGAATCCCTTAAAACACTCCTAAACTGATCTGGATCCAGACTAAAATTAATTATTGGCCCATTACTGTGCCTTTTCCTGAAATTTTCCAAACAAAAATAAAATTTCTGTGTTTATTAAAGCACTCTTTGTTAACGGCATTTTTCTTTCAGTAAAACTTGTCATTAGCTCGTGAAACATTGCTGCTAAATGTGCTTTTAAACCCTTATTCGTCAAGGGAAAAGGTGAAATTTTACACCCTATACAAGCTTGTGCACCCTACATTTATCATTTGTCTTGATCACAGGAACCTCTTTTTCGCCTATTCTTACGGGTCTTCCCATGGACAGGGTGGCCTGCTGCAGACCCCACGCACAGATGACATCACTGCTCCACCCGGGACGATCCCATGACAGGCGTATGTAAATTGAATATGACTAATCGCTTCCCTGGATCACCTCTCGCCACCTTCGGGCTTCGGCGCTGAAAGACTGGATCTTTCCACAGCGTGTTTGAAGTGTCAGAAACGCACTATATTTTCACAAATATAAGAAGTCTGTTTTCACTCAATTATTTTGCTGCTGCTGGAGAGGTTAGTGTTTATGGTCAACACCTGAAATGGCCGACTCTACCAACACGGCAAGTGTGTGGTGTAAATTTGACCCAGTCTTCTCCTGTTGATGATCTTAGGTTGCCTCGCCGAACTGGACTGCTTCTCTCACACACACAGACAGGCTGAGAGATGATAAAGCGTTTCCATATGTGCAAGGCATGAAGAAGAGGCAGAGGTGCATGTGGCCACCCATATAACAGGACGTCCCAGGTGTCCAGGCCTTTGTTCTCACTGTGGGATGGAGGGGGGTGTGCTGGCTCAGGAGCGCTTTGTCAAATTCAATTCAATTACTTAGTGTTTTGGCTTTATTTCATACATACATAGGATTACTACACAACAAAAATGTGCACTACTTGCAGTAATTTATATATTGTTTTTATGTCTTTATTTGGCATAGGTTTTACTTCAATTGCACTTCCTGACACAATGCTCTCCATTTATCTGGGCTTGGTACTGGCACAAAGAGTACCCCTTGTGGCTGGATTCCTTTATATTAGTAGATGTTGTTAGGGTAATTATTTATAGTCGTTGAAAACCTACTGGCGTAAAAAAAAGCATTTAACACATTTTTTCTTTGTGGACTAAAGTGATATTTTTAATTTGTTAGGTATAAAAACCTGGATGATTTTTATCAGCTTATGGCAACATGGTGGCAAGATTTAAATATTAATAATAATTAAATGTTTTGTAAGGAATTTGTGTTTTTCAGATCAAGAGTAGATGTTTTAAAGTTTGTAAGGAATTAATTTAAATCATTTAAGTTAAATTGCCTATAAGCATTAAGACACATGAAATATTAATCCAGCCCCTCTTATCCAAAGTAGATAATTTAATTTGTCACAAAGTGTATAAAATACTAAAATATAAATGCCTAATTTACTGGTTGTGTTTTTATGTACCCAAATGTTATTTTGGACTCTGACGGATTCCTGTACAACACTAAACAGATTCAGCAGCAGTGGCTCATATTGATGTGTTGTCTGGAGCTGCACTGTCATTTCCTGACACTTGATTTTAATTAAAACTCTCCTTAAGCACGCCGCCTACTCACTAACACAGCTAGACCAGCTTGTGACAGAGGTGGAAAGTAACTAGATACTTTTACACAAGTAATTTATACATTTTTGGAAAAAGATTTACTTTCTGGGATTTTTACTGAACTTGCACTTTTTACTTTTAAAGACCCAAGTTTTTTTTTTAAACCAATGGCAAAGGGGGTAATAATAGCAGTAGAAATGATTGTAGTAATAGTAATACCAGTTGTAGTAGTACCAATAGTAGTAGCAGAACAAGTAAGAGCAATAGCAGTCGTATTATTATTAATAATACCTCTAGTGGTAATATTAGTGGTAGTTTATAGTAGTAATGATAGTAGCAGTATACTTTCTACTTATGCAAATTTTACACCTAGTACTTTAAAAAAAAAATTTACTCAAGTAGTATTTTTGGTCAGTACTTATACTTGAGTGCAGATTTTGAGTACTTCCTCCTCCTCTGGCTAATCATAAGCATTTTATCATGATCTTTAGTGACTATACATTAAAATAGCATTTACCCAAATAACCAGTAATGCACCTGCAATATGTGCAAGCTGCAGGTGCATGCTGGGATTGCCAAATTTAGTGGATGACCCTGCTGTGTGTCTTGACCTTTGACCTCCAGTAAACAGTTGCTAACAGTGCATGCAGTCCTGAACAAGTCTCCTGTAGAGCCCGTTCAATTCAGCTGCCACGTTCACACTAATGACAAAAGTGACCCACAATTTAAATAATTTCACTGATAACTTTAAAACTAACTTGTAATTTTAATATATTTTTTTCTTTTTTATATATCTTGCATTTATAACTTAATTGCCAATTTGAATACTTTGAATACATCACTTGAAATAAACTGGCACTATTTTGGTCCCAAATTAGCTATTTTGATGATGTTCAAACTCACAATAAAAATGTTAAAAGCCATCCCAAAAGATTTTTATTCCTAAATTGCTCAAATACAGTGATGTTTAGCTTCTTCCTGTCCCAGCTACTTTGGGTTTGAGCCAGGGCACACCCTGGACAATGGCCAAAGACGTACACATACCAACCACTCTTAATCATTCATTCATTCATTCATGTCTTTTTATCAAGTGGACAGAGCCAATGTAGATCAATATAGAAAATACCAGCATGGCCTTTGTGCCCTAAAATCCAAATATCACCAGCGGATATTGGTCCAGGCATATTTGGGGCATTTCATGAGATTTTGTTTTCGTCCTTTAGCTGATGTAAATAACTGTCTATGGTGTGAACAAATGCCCCTCTAGCCCCATTTGAATCCACCCGGACAGCCCGAGAGTAAACAAGTGGCGCTGCGAAAGATCCTCCATGTAATCTGGATTTAGCTTGCTGACACCACGGCTGTTTGGAGCACAGAGCCCCCTGGACGTTCCAGTTCACTGTGGGAGGTTTTCCTTTCAATGCCACCTTTGTCTGTGGCATGAGATAGGGGAATAGTTTGTTTGACGCGCTACAATAAGGCTTAAGGTGCAAGTGGTGCAAATGGCTTCAAGTTCAATGTGGGCTAAGGCAAAATGCACCAGTATTTTGACTTCAGAAGTGGTTTAGCACACTAATCATTCCTTACATTAAATTAGTTACACCTTTTATAGTGCTATGTTTAGTCCATCTTTACTCTAACAAAGGGGACATTTACTAAATATGGCAGATCACACTGTTATCCCCAAATCAACAGTTATTATATTGTGCATACCTTTTTTTCTGATATCCTTATTACTTAGCTTAATAATCTGTCAGTCTTTTTTTTTTTAACTAAAGTAGCCCTTATTGAAGACATTTACAATAAAAGCACTAATTTGGGGCATTAGAATAATTCAGCCACAAGCAGACACAGGTTTTTACCAGTCCTAAGCCAGGATAAATCAAGAGGGTTGCTTCAGGAAGAGCATCTGATGTATGCTAAATCAATATACATATCACTGTGCTTTAGGAGGCAAACGATTTGCTGTAGTGATCACTTAAGGGAAACAAAAAGGAGATTTTGTTCATTAGAATAGGCTAAAATGAGCATAATCTTTTGCCGTCTTTCATTTCTTGCAGATTATTTGACCACAGCACATTTCAAAACTGCGAAAATGGAACAGTCTTTGTCGAATTTGCACTCCATTTCCTAAAGAAAGCATTCAGGAAGAAGTCTTTTTCCGCTTGTTTGCAACCTGTGCATGCAAAATCGTGTCATTATACGCAGTCTGCTCGGGTTAACAAATCTACAGAGCGCTCAGATGTCAGGTACGGTTTGAAGAGGAAGTCTCTCGCTCTTCTCCCTCCTCCTCTTTCCTCTCCTTCCCTCTTCCCCTCTCGCTCTCTCTCTTTCTCTCTCTCTTTCTCTCTGGGTCATAATGGAGGCAGCGGCTGTAAAAGAAAGGCTCTAAGCTTGCCTACTTAGTAACAGGACGGTCACAGCGGACTGATTTAAGAAGCGCTCTTTAAATGGGAGCTCTCTGCATGGGAGCGTCCCATTGTGTCTTTGTGTCTGCCCTACCTCTCTCTCCCTCCGAAAACTTGTATGAAAAGCTTTTTCTTGTTTACCTGTATTTTTTTTAAATACATAACATATTAGCCTTGTTAGTGTTAGCACTGAGGTCATAGACTTGTGTTTGAGTGACAGGTGGCTGGTTGCATGGTGCTTCACTTGAACTTGAGCCCTTAGCATAATAACATTTAGCATTTGGCTCATGAATATGACAACAACTACTACTACTACTGTTACTGCTATTTGTGCTACCACAATATATGCATAGATTTTTTTGGTATTTTTTTCCTAGCTATAATTTAGTTAAGTATTACTTAAGTGCATGTCATAACTTGAAATAAGGTATATAAGATAAATCTATTTTGATATTGCAGTCAGATGTAATCCATTTTATCTACTTCTACTACTACTACTACTACCACAAAGTGTGCATGCATTTTTTGTATTTTCTCCAAATATTTCTATTAGTTAAGCTCGGAATTATATATACCTTTGTCAAAAGGCATAGTATTATAACTTGAAATAAGGTGTATGCCAGACTGCCATAAATTTCCTTGAGTAGTAGTAGTAGTAGTAGTAGTAGTAGTAGTTGTTGTTGTTGTACCCAATATGATTTTATTTGCATCTTAATAAGACTTAATTAATAAATTAATTAACAATAAATACATAAATAATAATTGGCACTATATAAATATGGCTAAATAGAAAGATTTAATTAGAACCAATACACCACAAATTTAAGCTATTTAGATATTTAAGATGGTTCCAAAGATATCCATAATTATTGAAGCAGGTAGAAGCACATTAATAATTAATTATCATAAACTTGCTAGTGCTAATTGCCAGTTGCTTTGTTTTGACTGGTCTAGCATTATCCCCTTTACGGTACATTGTAATCTACAAAATAATCTCATGAACCAACCTTTTTATAAGTCTATTGCGATATCAGAATAAATTCATAATTATATGGAAAGTCAAGATTCAGTCAAAAGTTGCTTTGCCAATAAATATGTTGAAATCGCTACATCATTTGATAGTAGGAAGCTCTCTCAGTTGTCACAGTGCAAAGAAACGTATTAAGAACATTCAAAGCTGTAGTGTGTGTATAGATTCTTACCATTATATTAGACATTGCCATCTGTGTTGTATGTGAATGTATTGTCCATTTAAAAGTTATATTCATACCTTTATTCTATTCCTTTTGCAGTCATGTTAAACCAGCCTATGTAATTTTACTGTCTAATTCACATTGGGATCCTCCACTGTGCTTTTAGTGGATATTATATAACATTGTACATCTCATAGGAGGCTGATAAATCTGGGTTTTGTGCTTCTACCTGCTTCAAATGCCCCCCCCCTTTTTAAACCACATTTCCAGTGTGTATTCTCCCCTTTTTATTGCTTTCATTTGCATATAAATTAAATCCATATTGTGCCCGCGAGGCAGACTATGCTAACTATGCAAACGATCCCTGGCTTTTTTGTCTTTGTTTTACAGATAAACCGCGGGCTTCCTAAATGACAAGGCGGCGGCGGAGGTGTGGAGCGAGAGAGAGGGAGCGAGGGAGGGGGCCAAAAAAAATCCTGTTTCATAATTGTATGAATTTTAAATACTGTCATAAGATCCTCTTCCACATCCACAGCAGGGAATCATTACAATATTAGGGCTATGGGCTTGGTCACATGACTGGGCAGGCCACCTCAGTATTCTATGACTATTATGAATGAATTATACTGTGCTTTAATAAATATAGACTTTAAAAAAAAAATATATATATATATATATATATATATATATATAACATTTTTAGGAAAGGTTAGTGATGGGCCAATTACAAAATGATTAATTTTGGTGTGGAGATACTAACTTCACACACTAAATTAACAAATTATTAGTTTTAATAGATTCTTTACCATGGTGAAATATAAGGGCTTTGTGGCTCAGTGGATAGAAGATTTACCCCTGAACTAGAAGATCTTCGAGTTTTAGTCCAGTGTGTTGGCAGAGGTCTATGCTCAAATTTTGTGTATTTGTGTGTACTGTAATAATAATAATCATAATCATTAATAATGATGCATTGGATTTATATTGCGTTTTTCTAGAGACTTAATGTCACGTTTACAATTTGGTGCATTACTCATTTACTCCTCAGTTACACTCAGTGATGGTGAGGGGCAGGCTGATGGAAACATGGCTGCCATTCTGCGCCTACAACCTCTCCGACCACCACCAAACACACAATCACACTACTACATTCATATTTTGGCAAGGTGGCTGAAGTAGCAGTATCCTTGCATTTTTAAGCTATGTCTGAAAACATAAATATTATTTTAAATGAATATATAATGATTTTTATTTAATTTTTTTACTTAAAATGCATATCTTCAACGCCAACACAATATAATTTTAAGTAGTAGTGGCAGTTGTGGTAGAAATAGAAGTAATAGAAGTTGTAATAGTAGTAAAAATTATAATAGTTCCACTTAAACATTGGACTGCAGCAGCATCCAAATGCATTTTAAATCACATCACACCTATTGCTCACATGACTATGAGAAATTATTCTGCCAGCCATATTTTTACAACAGTGATATCCTCAACACTGGTCAACATTATTTAAAGTGGTATAAGGGTCTGTAAAATGATCTTGTGTTAGACAACAAAATATGGTTAGGCTATGCTACACGTAAACATTATGGCAACTCCCGCAGCATTCGACTGAGCCAAATCTGAACACATCAACCTTATTATGAATTCTTATTGACATAAATCTTATTGAATATTATTTGAAATTATAGTATTAATAGTCGATGCAGTTAGTAAAAAAAAAAAAATATTTGGGGGGGTGACATAATTAAAAAAAAAATAGCTTGGTTATATGTAATGGCAGAGATGGCAGCAACCATTTGTATTTTTTTGCCATGTCTAAATACAATAATCTCAACATTATTATGATTTTTGACCTTTTTAACTAAAAGGAAAATTGTATATTTAACATGAACACAATAGTATTTGAAAAAACATTAGTAGTAATAATACAAAAGATTGAATAAAAGTTAAATTTATACATTGAGCTACAGCCAGTTGCATTTTACCCCACATTTAAAAAGCATTGCCAGAATTGTGAGTTAATAAGGCGTTTGTTTCTAATTGGATTACATAAATTATAATTTTTCCCAATAAACCCGATTTGTTTGACCTGTTGAGAATGGCCCTGAATTAGCAAAAGCTTTTAACGTCTACGTCTAAAATGAACTGTGTACGTACAAAAAACCGTTTCGCATCCTTAGACTTTTTCCACTTGAGACTTCCCTTCACTCCTCTGCTGCTGTTACCTCTAAGTTTCACTAATAAATAAATAATACAAGCTGAAATATTAATTAAATTCTCCGACCTGCGGAATGGCCCATAAACCAAACAGCAAATCCCTCGTTGTCTTTATTGAAATCAATTATTACGCCTCTCTACGCCGCTGTGTGTTATTAAATATACGCTCTATAGGCCGAGCTGCACTCACAGAAAATAATTAAAGGTTGAGAGGAAACACCCGTGCGCGCGCACACAGCCTCGTTAGCTCTTAATTAAATAACCACACGCGCGCTCAGTCGTATACAAATACATATACGGAGCATACACGCGCCACACTGTGACGGCCTCTTAACAAGCCATTCACACGTTTAATACAAGCTGCTAACACGCCATTATGGAGGGACGTTTTTTAATTTGATACACTTTTACTGAAAAAAAGTGTTAAGATGCAGTGGCCATTTTGGGTTACGTTTGTGCTTAAATGTGGCTTATATATTTAACTTTACAGTAAAAGGTCAAAGAAATACCTCCCTTTGCGTAAAACTGTATCAGAATAGAAAAAAGATGAACTGGGCAACTGGTGGTAGTAATATGTAGATAGATGAAATAACAGACAATCTCAAATGTATGACACTGGACCAATGAAAACATTTTGTATAATCAATACACATTAAGTCGTACAGCCCAGTAATATCCCTTACTTGATGATAAGGTTGCCAGCGTGCAAAAAATATAAAAATAGGTATCTGCTGTTTAAAGTTGGAGTGTAGATATTTTCAAACAAGAAATGCAAAAAATAAAATAAATAAAGCGCCATTGTTCGTTTTGTATTGTTCCCAAATTAGGCCTGCGCATTTGAACAATGCTAAAAACCATATTGGCCTATTTAAAAAAAAAAAAAAAAAGTGTGTATCTGTCTCGTTCTGTTATTTTTACACATTTAGTCTCCTGTTACAATTATTTAATTGTTATGGAAGAATGGGCTCTTGGGATCTGCAAAAATAGTATGTGTGTAGAGACAAAACCATATTGTAAAAAATAAAAAAAAGTGCGTAAAAATATTCACCAAAAATACACACATTTTTCCATTGATGTCATTTACATTGCACATATTATTCTGCTGTTATTAGAAGTATAAATTATTTTTACAAAGCCAGTCTCATGTTATCGTGAGAACAGTGGGATGAATGCACAGTGGAAATAGCTGCCAAACTGAAAATGTGTGCCTCAGTCAGAAACCCAATCCGTATGTGTGCAAAATCAAAACAATCATAACACTGGTGCACAAATCTCCAAGTACAAGTGCCTAAAAGGATTATGTCGCCACTAATTTCACAATATTGGTTCCGTGTATAGCGCAGCGTCATCGTTACACACGTCCCTAAAACCCACGCTCTCTCTGTGGCCTGACCTCGCGCCTTTTGCAGACAGCCACCCACGCCAAACCCCTCGCACTCACACACGCCGTGTCACGGGGTTCACGGGCTCGAGCTCTATCACCGTGAACCCGGGGTCACGCGAGGCCAGACGGAACGCTGTTTCTGTACAACTCCCGCTGCTTCGTGTTCCTCACCCGGGACTAAAACACAAGGAAACTCTTAAAAATACATAAACGATGCGAATATGTCAATAGCTGTAAAATTATCCTCACTTACGAAACAACTAGTGTCTGGTTCGAGCGCAAGATAGGATCACTGTAGTGCTACATTTATACCCTGCTTCCTCACATTATCAAATTTCAAAATAAAAGGTGGGGAGATCTCTATTATTAGCATTGCACAGCATCACGCATTACGGCCGTCATCCCAGTATTTCAAATTCTGCATAGTTTTGATGTAATAAAACTGAAATAGTCCTTATAATTAAGTTTTTTATTCTGAAATCCTGGAAAACACATAAAATGTAGCCACCCTTCAGTCTTCTGTCTCTTTCTCGTTTTATTTCAGACTACATATGAAATGAACATATTAAAATCTTTGGCTTGCTTGAGTTCTGACGCAAATATGGGACGCAAAAGAAAGGTAAACCACAGAATTCTATTGAGCTAAAAACAATGACGACGAAAAGAGTAGCCCAAATTAAATATACAACATGGTCGTGTGGCTATATAAACTTTAATATAATTATGTCCATATAGAGTTACTATAAACACATCTGTCTTAAATAGTCCCCCCAGCGCGAGCGTCTCTGTGAGTCCACTACTCGCTCTCCTCCTTCTCCTCCTGCACCGTGGTGGTCGAGTGGTTGTAGAGTCCCTGCGCCATGAGCTGCAGCGCTAACCCGTTCTTGTAGCCGGTGGCCTTTTTGATCTTGGCGCGTTTGTTTTGGAACCAGATTTTGATTTGGGACTCGTTGAGGTTGAGTTCTTGGGCCAGGGACTGCCGGCGCTGCTCCGTGATGTAGCGGTTCGCCTGGAACTCGGTTTTCAGTCTTTGCAGCTGCTCGGCCGTGAACGCCGTCCTGGGGCGCTTGTCCTCCTTCCCGTTCTTCTTCTTTTTCAGTTTGCGTGTCCTCGGGCCTGGCGTGGAGACAACAATAGCACCAAGACGTAAATTTCACAGTTGCAGGTTCAGTTAGGAATATAATGCATGTCCAAGCACAAAATAAAGCATCAGTCTGCTCAGGAAATGCCCCAATGATGCGTAAAACCTCACACTCACACAGGGACACTGTTTATTTTCTTTTGTCTGGTTAGTTGATCAAAAAGTAATTAAAACCTGTATAAAATTATGTTGGCTCTGGTGTTGTATGGACACACACTCTCTACATATAAACATTTTAACAAAACTCAGTGACAGCGCAAAATCTTTAAGCTCTGCGACTGTTTGTGTTTGTAGATCAAAGATTATTATGAATGAATGTCCCACAATAACACAGCTCCAGCTGTTGGTCAAATACCAGGGCCTATACAACTCCGCTAAAAAAAAAAGTGCATTATTAATACCAACTCATAAAATACCGTAGAAGCAAAAATGTCGCTAAAGTCCCTATTTAAAATACTAGCTACATATCATAAATGGTTCATCAGTTATTCATATGGCTGTGTTTTGTGTTGTTGTTTTTTTTTTTTTCAAAATTGAACAGGTTGTAAACACAGGCCTAAGTTACACCTCCAGCACACAGGCAAATCAAATACGCTTCTACAACTCATTAAGATCAAGTCCCATGCATTTTAATGGTCAACATTTTCTCAAAGAATAACACTAACAAACAATATAGACCTCCAGCCCAGGCCTTCACCACTCTAATTAGCAAGGCTTTGTTTTGATCAAATCTGTGCAATCACAATAGCATCATTACAATGTCGTGACTGCTCAACATACTACTCAGACTTAAAAATCATATTATAACTGATTATACCTAATATTAGATAATAGACAGAAAGCTGTAAAAACAAAACAAGACAAAAAAAAAAAAAAAAAAAAACATGCAAATAACAAGACTGTCCCAGATGCAACATGCAGCATCAGACCAACAGATATAAAACAGCCTCATAATTGTGCGTAATGTTTTGAATATTATAAATATGTTAGTTTTTTTTTTTTCAATGTTGGGCATATTCTAAAAATGTCTATAGCCACTAAGGTCTTGGTGCAGAACGTATGCAGTCCCATACACCTTCTAACAACAAAAAATATAAATACTAAAAGATCATTTCACACACAGTCACTCATAGGTGACCCAATAGCCCACAACACTACATTGTAACACTGTCAAATGTCACTTTTCATCAATAACTGAATTAATAACTGAATATAATTGTGATTTAGTTGTCTTATACTTTTCGTAATGCATCAATATATTATGACTTTTTTGTGAAGAATTTCGGTCAATATTATGTTGCTTTTGAGAAATCAAATGAATGAAATATTTTTAAAAGATTGTCTTAAAAAGCATACAGGCTGTAATATTTTGAACTACAATGATACTCTTTTTAGTAAATCCTATGTCAAGTCAGTGAAAGGAAGCGCAAAGCAAAACATTGCGAGAGCCGTGCGTAATGGTGTCACGCTGTTATGTATGTTTTATGAAAAATTAAAGGTAAGAGCGCTAAAACGGTCAGTAACTCAGTAAGTAAAGATATAATGAGCAAACTCATTCATGAGCCTAAAATCTCGGACTTATGGTAAGCCAAGGGTCAAATAAAAAGCCAGTTACTACTAGCGCCTTACCAGATGAGGGCCGATCCGAGTAGCGCGTGCAGTAAACCCACGCGGGCCAGAGCAGCTGGTTCTCCTTTAGTAAGGGCGGCGGAGAGGCTGTGTTGCTGCCGCTCACAACTAAAACCGGCGACGGGCTGTCCGAGTACCTAGTCCCGTTACCCGCAGCTTCGCCCGGTTTTGACGAGTTCTGTTTGGACGAAGGTGAAGACGACGTGGACGAGGAGGAGGACGAGGGCGAGGAGGAGGTGCTGTCGCTGCTGCAGTTTGAGTCCAGGCACAGGCTGCCCGTGTGCGCCGTGCTCCCGCTGTCCCGGCTCGGCGTCTGGCTCCTCTCGCGGTAACTCGCCTCTTTTCTGCAGCCGAAGTCCGGCCGGAGGATGTTGTCGATGAAGAAGTTGGTGGTTCTGTGGGCCTGCTGGGCGGCCTGGTGGGGCAGGAGCCGCGGGGGCGAGGGTAGGTTTGGGGACAGCGACATGCTCTCGTCCTCGGTCGAGTCCCTGCCGCTGCTCGGCTCCTTTGGCTCTTCCATTGACAAGAAAGAATATTTTTGTCCTATTTGCGCCAAACTCCACTTGTTGCTTTGGGACTCCCTCCTTTTCGGTATCCAAATTAGACGGACGGCATGCAAAACAACCCTCTATTCTACGGTAAAACAGAGAAAAATGCGCAATAATTTCTATTCTATCACTTTGAGCGACATGTCTCTGTGCGTTGAGAGAGAGGACACAGGTAGCGCACACCTCCACGTTGGTCTCAGTGTCCAGCCGTGTCTCCAGCGCAGTATAATATCACACTATTCACTCCCAAACTCTCCTCTAAGCCTCATCTGCCTCTTGTGTTTTTTCCTCCTCTCACGCCCAGACGGAAGCGCACACGTGCACGAGGCCAATCGGCGGCGGAGATCGTCCCTGTCACAACTGAAGACGACCAATCAGAGACGAGGACGCACTGAGCGCACCAGCGCACGCACACGACGGTGTCAGTGGAAGTAAGCGGACTGTAGCGTGCTGAAAAACAAACAACTGCGAAGAAGTTAGTGCAGAAATTTAGAATTTTCTATTGGAATTGGACACATTTGATCAGTTTAAGAGTGTTAATATAGGCCTACACTTATGGCCTAGACCGAGGGAGGTTTTGGAAAGTTAATTAGAAACAAATTCAGATCTAAATGTAGTGAGATTTTACTATGGGACACTGCAGTCTTCTGGTCCCCATGAAACCTATTTAATGATATTAAATCAATTGGACAGAAAAGCAAAGAATTGAAATATAGATGTATGCATTGCATCACGATTTTCTAATATAATATTTCTAAAATATAGTGTAGAATAAATAACATAGATGTATTATATTGTAGTTGTCATTTAATAGTTTATGACTGCAGTATCCTGTTCTTCTTTCAGCCTAAAAACTACTTTTCCTTATTTGTATAAGTGTTGCTACTTTAGTTTTAGTTAACAATGCCTGGAATTTAAAGAATGTCTTTCTGGTTGTGTGGATTCATAGTACTCATAAGAGCAGCGCGTGGACGTGTTGAGCCCACTGAAATCTTCATCCTCGGGCCTGAGTGCGGAAGCCATGGCTACTTCATTAAACTCCAATTAGGACAGTATCAATATGGTGTTTAGCCGCGGCGCCATTGTGCGTAAATGAGCACTCAGTCCGCTCTTATCTGTCGCAGCAACGAGAGGCTCCTCCAGCGATAATTTATAGCTTTTAATTAGTCTTCATTCCGCGCGCTCAGCCTGGAGCTCGTGGCCGGTAAAAGGGCTGAATAAAAGCCGAGTCAAAGCGCTGTCAGGGCGCGTGGCAGGGCCCTTAATCAAAGTGAAGCAGGGGCCGAGCGCGAGCCACGTCTAATTTCCAAGGTGCTGATAAAGCTTGTTGAATAATAGCGCGGGCCCTCGGAGACACCATTTACAGAAATGACTTTATTGACGGCTTAACGGCGGTGATTCATTTTACCTTTCATGTATTGGGAGCCGGATTTGTCGCGCGTAATAGGATGATAAATGCACTTATACGCGCCGCAGCCTCGTTTTTATTGAGTAGCCTATATAGTGGGAGCAAGGTGCACGTGTGCACGCACGCGCACGTGTACGAGAGTGCGAGCTGGTACTCAGCCTCTCCTATCACACATCTAATGTGAACAAGCAAAAATGTCGTTGTTGTGAATGAATCACATTTTCCCAAACATAATTAAATAAGCTGTTACTTCACAGTCATACTTCTTAATATTAACTGTTCTTTTTGTTCTGGGCATTTCTAGAACCGCAGATAAAAGACTCAGTGTCACTTTTCTGATTAAATATTTTTGTAGGCACCAGGAAAGATCTCACAGCATAAGGGACATGAAGTAGACAGTGGCCTGTTTGCCAAATACAGATATAAAGAATATTAATTGCATTTATTTGTCAAAAAACAAATCAAGCTCTGTAACCCTAGCTGACAGAACAGAGTGTGGCCTACAAGTACAAATACTGTCTTTTCGCTCTGAGTTGACCAAATCCTTGAAACAGTGTCTTTGTATCAATTGTAAAGCAAGTGCACTGTGGTAATGTTGCACACACCCTAAAACTATTACGTCTTACACGTGATGTTTGGGTGGTTGTAAATAATATTTTTATTAATAGTTTTATAATTTAGAATAATCATTTTGAATCTTATTTACATTATAAAAGTAAAAATATTTATTTATCTTTAGTGTCCTGTTTCTGGTTAAGCTCTATTTTTAAACTGAAAAATAGTATTCTGTAAGTGTTTGTGTTTTTATTTTTAATAATGCATTTAACGCATATACATTATACATAGGACGTCTATAGAAACTACACTTTCCAATGTTGTTTAATCGCTTGGCGCAATGAATTCAGCCTGTGCGTATTTCTGGTGTGTGCTGCCATCAAAAGGCGGCAGACGGAATAACAGGCCTATATAATTTATAGAGCATTATGGAGATTTTTTATTGTTTGTAAGGTTAAATATAAAGTTTTCCAAAATTTAGTGGATTACTCACAATAATAACATTTCAAAGTACCAATGTGATTTTGCCAAATATTCAGGGAAAAACTGATTATAGTATTACTTTATAATAGTACGTCTAGTGTCAGTGGTGTGGTCCTTCTCACAGGCGTCAATACTTTCAGCCTTTCAAAGACATACGACAATGTCCTCACGTGGGATTAGTCACATTAAACTTTGTGCTTTGGCGCCATCTAGTGTAATTCGGTCATCAGTGAGACTTATCAAAGAAATTACCAGAAAATTGTCTTATGAATTGAATACAAATAACAATGCAAAACTGTAAATGCGTTAAAATATAGGGTTCATATGTAATCAAATAAAAGGTTCACATTTGTCAAGTAAGTCAGTCACATTAAGTCTTTGTGCAGGCCTTTGTGCAACTTAAAATATTGTCATCTGTTCAGTAAAAATATCCAGTATACGTCATGCAGCTAATTGCAGCATCTAACTATAATGATGTATTGAGATATTTGTAAAGTGATACTTGTGCAGCCTGTAATGGCACAGTCTCACTTGGCACTACTGTGTCTGTCCACTAGATGTCAGAGTGATGCCACCATAAACTGCTGTCCCTTCGTTATATTATGGATAATAGGTTACAGTCAAAGTGCTCAGAAATAGGTATATGTTTTGTTTTCCCTGTTATGGAGAGCTATATTTGTTAACTACTGTGTCTGGCAATCCTGGTGCTGAAGAACATGGCTGGAATGGCAATAGGATCTGTGGTGTGTCATAGTTTGGATTGATGCACTAACTTTACATGTATTTCTTTTTTCTTTGTAATAGTAGATTTTCTGTGGATCCTCACCTTAAACTAAAACAAAATGCAATACAGTTATGATCTCTCAGCATATTTATTACAGCAAATGCAGCAAGAAAAAAAAGTGTATCTCTTTACTGTCTTTTCTGTACTTTTCTGTACATTTTCTGTACTTTTTAAAGTATTTTTTCACCAAAAAAAGTGTGTAGTAATAATAGTATTAGTTATGAGAGCGTACTTTGTTGTCTTCATAGGGAAATTCACTCTCTGCATTTGACCCATTCTTCAGTGCCACTGAGGCGACCTGCCAGGAGCAGTGGGCGACAGTAGAGCAGTGTCTGGAGACCCTTCTACAGATCTTGAGCCAGGATCCTGGTCAGGAGCACCTCGCTCGAGGATTAGTCTATTGTGGATGTTTTAGGTTCAGGTTGATGGTGGAAACTGGAGCACCTGGAAGAAACTCATCCAGACACAGGGAGAACATCCAAACTCCACACAGAAAGGCCCCATACGTACCGAGAATCGAACCCTTCTTGTTGTGAGGCGATAGTGCTAACCACTTTGCCATAGTAATTAACTCTAAAACTCTAATGATCAACGAACAACAAACTAAGTGTTTTGTAAAACCAAAAGCATCTAACTTTCTATTTTAACTTTATGCCACAAGTGTCAAATGTAACTAAACCTTAGGCAACTGTATGCCTTTTAATTTAGCCCTACTCACTCTTTTACCAATATTAAATGTCTCCTAAAGTCCAGTCGACATGTTTGCATACTAAACATTGATTATAATTCAGCGTGTTACCTCTGTCTCTCTCTCTCCCGCTGTCCTGTGCTGTGTCTCGACCCTGGGTCCGGTGCTCTCAGTAATAATACATGAAGACTCCTCTGCCTCATCCATTAATGAGGAAGAGCCCAGTTAAAGGGGCGCTGATCTCTGGCCCGCACACTCACCTGACATCTATAATGGAGGACTTATTAATGCGGATAAATAATTAAGCTTTAGGAGGGACTTCTCACTGCTCCTAATGAGAGGTGAGGACAGAGCGCTGGGCACTGTTATTGGACTGTGACGAGGAGTTTGTGGAAGATAAAGATGGTGATGAATTAGACTGATCTAGTAGGTGTCATTTGTTTAAAGAGGTTTTAATAGATACACTGACCAGGCATAACATTATGACCATCTGTCAATTATTGTGGGTAAAAGCTATACTCTCTTTGGCATTTCAAAATATGGCTCCCTTGGCCAACACTGTCTTTATACGATGCCTAAACTGAAAAGATAATTCATTGATACCTTTAATACAAATTGCCCTGGTAGTAATGTCCTATAATTTGACGTTTACATTTATTAGCAATATTAATTTGAGTCAAAGACGTTATGTAAAATATTGTAGATTTTATCTTTTTAATGCTGTATATAAACTTTGCAAATCAATCCAAGCCAACACCACTCCATTATAGCCTCTATTATCTCCCAAATGTGTTTGCCTCAGGGCTTGACCTTTTCTGAACAGCGGTTGATCTGAGTGAAAAATGCAAGATTTCACATAAATGCAGATGATTTACAGGCGGGAGGCAAAATGTCTGACCTGTCAGAAACACATTGCTGTCTTGTACTCGGGGCATCCACACACCAGATCCTCCCATCCCTTTAATGCTCACATTTACAGGAAATGTTTCGCAAATTTCATTACTATCACAATATTGGCAAATGCAGTATCTTTATAGCAAAAAACTAAATGTATGTTGAGATGTAAACTTAGACCTGGTCTAGACCTGGTTTACTTTAGTCCTGGTATAGATCTAGTTTAGACATAGTTTAATCCTGGTTTACTCTTTGTTGAGACCTGGTTCAGTTCTAGTTTAGTTCTGATTTAATCCAAGTTTAGTCCCGGTATAGATCTGGTTTAGACCAAGGTCAGTCCTGGTTTTGTTTTGTTTTAGTCCTGGTTTAGTACTAGTTAAGTTTAGTCCTGGTTTAGACCTGGTTAATTTATAGTTTAGTGTTGGTTTAGTTTCCTGGCTTAGAGCTGGTTTAGACCTAGGTTTGTCCCGGTTTAATTCTGGTTTAGTTTTAGTTTAGTTTGGATTTAATCCAGGTTTAGTCCTAGTTTATTCCTTGTTCAGTACTGGTGTACACCTGGTGTAATCCTGGTTTAGTTTTGGCTTAGTCCAGATTTAGTCCTGGTTTAGTTTTGACTTACTCCTGACTTGGTCCTGTCTTTAGTGAGTTTTGATTTTGTCCCAGTCTTGACCAGTGAGTCCAGATCTTTGTATCTCATTAGAAATTAAAATTGAACAGATGTTTTACTGTATCTATGTTTAATAAACCTTTGACCTTATTGTTCAAATATCACCATCACTGCAATACTGTATTAGTTTTTTCTAATATTGTACAGCCCTACTCACAATAATTGTTTATATCTGCTAATTATTCATGTACTATTCTCTCTACTAACTATATACGTAACAATAAAACATATCACTAATTCATATCATCTTTTTCTCTTAGGATTTTTGTCCATCCCATTTGGCACAATCTGTCACTTTTGAATCTGAAGCCATAAAGGTTAGAGAAGTAAGTCATGGGAGTGGGCAGATTTTTATTGTAGTACTGTATCTTTGATGGTTTCTTTCAGGCTGATGATGGCACTGATGTGGCGAGGACAGGCGATGAGAGGGGAGTCCACAGAGACCGGCTCAAAGGTCACTCCGGCCCCAGGTGGACACACACACCTGAAAAAAAGATTTAGCAGCACATGGACCCTGAAGTGTTGTCAGTAATAGCCAGTTATTATATCAAAAAGTTGAGGGTATGAAATAAGGTTCATAATACAAGCAAATCTCACTTTTTTATGATATTTTTATAATGTAAACACTTCCAATCAGTTGTTTACATTTGCCATTAAAGGTATGTTTGTTTATCAGTCTGTTAGCAAGAAAACTCAAAAAGTAGATAATGGTTGGATTTGGATAACAGTCTGTAATGGGTCAAGGAAGAAAGGTGTTTTTGTTGTGGACCTAGATCCATTGTGAGATAGATATCACAATGCAGCGACAAGGGGCCACAATTAGTGTACCCTCTGTGCCAGTGCCAAGCGTGGATAAATGGAGAGGGTTGTGTCCGGAAGTGCGTCTCTGGCTTCAGACCTATCTGTTCCAAATGAATATGTAAATCACTGCACACTAGGAAGCAGATGATTTGAAAATATGGTAAGAGTAGAGGGATTGTAAGATGTAAGAATTATCTTTTGGACACTACATCTTTACCATTGTGTGTTTTCTATGTTATTAAGCACAATATAACAACAATAAATCTATCTTATGTTGAAATAAGTTCTTATCCTTTGTGTACAGATTTAGTTGTTTTTGACCATACCTTATATAAGTACATTGTATAAGTACATTGCATTCATTACATTGTATACATTGTACAAGTGTATTGCATTGTACCATAGATAATATCAAGATACCATTTTTCCAGTCAGCATAATCGTCCCAAATTTCTTCATTTTCCAAATGACCCAAAGCCTTCTAGCAATGCATTTGAATTTGCAAACTTAATTTCTGGATATCTTTCACTGAAGTAATGTATATGTTGAGTCATTATTTCCTTTTATTTTCTTTCTCGAGCCTCTTGTTTGGCTGATTAAACCATAGTGGAAATGCAATTTACCCAGTGCATAGTGACAGATCTGTGAGTCAGGACTGCATAGTCACTACTAAGAAATAGCTATTGGTTGTTTTGGTTTAAGGTTATCCTCAAGGCTTTTCTATCTCCAGCCACCACAATAAGCCATATAATGACAGTGATATTTCCCATTGACTTAACTATGAAAATTGATCAAGAAAGATGATAAAGTGTAATTAAATGGTGCCCCTGAGTAAAACCATGAAGTTACAAACAGTATAAATACTCATTAGACTAAGATAGATGTTGTAGTAGTGTGTCATCAAAATATGTATGCTATAACAGATATTAACATAAAAAATATGCTCTTTATGGGTACATAAGTACATGGTGCTTCAGGCATGGACTTATTATTTATGTTGTAAACAAAGCTATAAAATACAAAGTACTAGTATGACTTGATAACTTTGTTGACTTTGTTCCATCAGAAATGTTATGTTTGTTCCTGCATTGGTTTTCTTGGTTGGTTTGTTAGTCTGTTTGCAAGATACCTCAAAATGTAATGGTCGTATTTTGATGAATTTTTCAAGAAAGGTCAGTAATGGACTGAGGAAGAAATCATTAGTTTTTGGTGTGGATCCAGGAATTTTTTAAAGATTTTGTCCCACTGCAAAGTAGAGCTAACCCTGATGACATTAACTCCAGCCATAAGGGGGCAGTAAAGAAATAAATTATACGTTTTGGTGGATTCTTTACCATTGAGAGATATAAAGTCTTTGTGGCTCAATGGATAAAGCATTTACCCAGAACTAGAAGATCTCTGATTCAAGTCAAGGCACTATATCTTTACCATTGAGAGACAGAGACCTTGTTGGGAATCTGCTTCTAGTCTGTATGCAATATGTTTTTTCATGTATAGCCCAAAAAATTTGAAGTGTGCAGTGATTTACATATTTTGGCATAGGTTTTACGCTGAATACCCTTCCTGACTCAACCCTTTTCTATTTATCCAGGCTTGGGACCGGCACATAGAGTCCACTGGCTTGTGACCCTTTGTGTCTGGATTGGCTCAAGATATTGGCATGTGACTAAAATCTAAATAAGAAATTGCATCCTTAAATACCACCAAAAGTGCCAAAATAAGCCATTTAGCTGCAGTGTTTGTACAATGTCCTGCTCTAATCAAAGTGGCAGCCACAACACTAGAGCGCTATCATTACTCCAATAGCTGCCTGTCAAAGCACAATCCTCCCGGACGTATTGTGTGTCCCACTTTATCTCATCTATCAGAGACTTTCACTGCTGCACCTGTCACTCAGCCATCGCTCACTGTCGGCGCCCCCACCAGGATGTAAGAGGGAGCATCATCCATTGTGCTGTTAGATATGCAGCCGTGCGTGTCAGAGCAGGGTCCGTCTGACACCGGGGCTTGTTGATGTCTCAGTCGGTGGCAGCAACACCACTTTTTTATCCTAAATGTGTCTGAGGCGGGCAGTGGGGAGAGGGGGGGTGGGGGCTGGAGATCTGTAAACCGTTTGGCAGAGGCAGCACTGAAGCCATCACCGGGTCTAAACTCTCTTCTGACGTGGGTTATGATAAAATATGAATGTGTTGCATTTTTGAAGGATTATTATGTAGTATTGATATGCCAAAGATGTCAGCCAGTCACTATAATGAATTTGAGCATCTTTTTCATCAAACAGTTGGGAGCTAGACCAGGCAGTTTGGATGTCCTTAGAAAACTGCGACACCGTGATTAAAGACTTTGCAACATGTTCAATTTTGTATTCAGATCAAATTGGTGAGGAGCAGCAATAGACCAAGATTCATGATATATTATATGATACTTGAATTTGATCTTGAATCCTTAACAATTTCCTGGGAAAATGGGAACTTGGGGCAACAATAGTCTTGTATAATGTGAGCTGCTATATTCTCTCTCACAGCCGACATGGGATATCGTTGCCAAATGGTTGTAGTTATTAAAATTGGAAAGAGAACTCCACAACAGAGCAATTTAGGATGTAAAGTACTTGGGTTAGCGTTCGCACAGAAATATTCACCCATTGTGAAAAGCAGTTAAAAGAGTTGTTTCACGGCTCATTTCTTTACTTTTTTATTCTGTCATGGCTAATGCAACTGTATATATGTTGCTGTTTGGTGGCACCACATATAATGGTCCTGTCATGAAGTAGGTTCCCAAACGCTATAGGAAATGAATGCGACTGCGAATTATTATCTGTGTGTGTATGTCTCCAAGTGTTAGCCTTGCAGCTAGAGTGACCACCTGTCCCACTTTTGGTTGTACTGCACAGCCATTCAGGCATTTGTCCCACCATCCCACTTTTTAAAATAATAATTTCATTGGCACTTTCAGTGAATTCTGTTAGTTTAGTTTAGAAGAAAGTTATAGAACAACAAAGTAATATAAGTATCCCTTGTGTAAAATGGAGAATAAATATTTGCTGGTTTGGAATACATAGTTGATGTGTTGCTGCCCCTATGTTTCAGGACAGGACTATCATGAGGCTGTGAGCTGGTGCAGCTGCTGCCAAGTGCGTTGAGAAAATGTAGATATTACTTTGCAAAATGTGTGTGTTTTTGGGATGAAAACATCACATCAAAATGTTTAATAAGTCCAAAACTGTATCAACTTCTCAGTCAGTATCAAAGTGTTCATTTCTCAGTCCGTCCCACCTTGTTCCACCAAATCCCACAACTGGTCCCACTGTTCTTTTGAGGTGGTCACCCTACTTGCAACTAACTCAGCATTGTCTAAAGTGAACTCCACCAAGGTCCATAGTTTCTGGGATAGGCTCCAGCCACCTGTGACCACTAACAGAAGTAAGTAATAGAAGTCAAATCAAATGAATTATTATTTGTTCTAATTTATGGCCCAACAAAATGTTTTTCTTCTTCTCTTAAGCTTTATAGAGCAGATATGTCAACACCAACATAGATTAGGACATCAAGCTCTGTTTGTTACTCAGTTTTGCAGATGACTTTTTTAAAAACTATTTTAGTATCTTTAGACCTGTGTCATCTTATGGTATAAAAACTCATAAATAGCCAATGCTTTTACACTGTTCAGTTGTTGAGTGTTTGTATACATTTTACAATATATATCTTCTACATTGTTTATGAAACCCTTTCTTTCCATTGTAAGTAAAACAGCATTTCTTCCAAGCCGAGCTAAATTACTTTGTGATGCCAACGCCTTAATCAAGGTTTATCTAAGCAGGTATGCTAATATTTGTCCTCCAAGATTTCCATTTAAATTGACTGGCGTGATGTGTAAACAGCTGTTTTGTGTGTGTTTTCCAGAAGCGACGTGGAAAAAAAAGAGGAAAACAGGCGTCTTCTTAATGAATGCTTACAGAGTTCTTTGCCAATCTCAATACAAGTTAATCAAATGTGAAACTTGAACAAGACCTGCCTCTGGAGCCACTCGATTTCATTGTGTCTTTTGAATAACAATATGTGAAATGACAGAGAAACACTGAAAGCATATGTTTAGTCATGTTACCTCTTAGTATATAGAGCGTATGATAGATCTGAGCCTGCAGCGTATGGAGATTTTCTGGCCTTTGTAACCTACCAGCTCACTGTCCTTAAACATGAAAGCTTAGGATGTTAATATCGTGTAATAATATATACTGTAAAGTTGTATACATTTAACTAGTCTCTACAAAACCTTAGGTAGGGCAAAGCCTGGACAGTGGCCAGTGAATCTAATTTGCCCCTAGTGAATGAAAGTGAGAGTGAATGGTTATCTGCCAGTGTGTGTCTCTAAGTGTTAGCCCTGCGACTACCTGGCCATTGTCCAGTGTGTGCCTAAGGCACATAGTTGCTGGCATAGGCTCCAGCACCTGCAACCCCTAATGGGAGTAAGTGGAAGAAATGAATAAATGACAAAATTATTATATTACATAGTCTTGTCTAGATTACTGTAATGTAGCAGTAGGGCTCCTGGCTGTGTTAAAATGCAATTTGAGAACACATTGATTTGACCTTAGACCATTTTTTTAGCCCACTGCATGTAATTAAGTCTTTTGTCAAACAATTATTCCTAATATCTTGCATGTCTATAAGATGCATCAATGCATAGTGTTGTAGTGCCCGAGACCAGACTTTGTCTTGAGACAATTTTTTTACGGTCTTGGTCTCGTCGAATCGAATTTTACTTGGTCTTGTGTCAGTCTCAGATTTGGCGCTTTCAGAAAGTTTATTTACCAAACATTATAAGAAAACAATTTTGGAGTAATTTGTTTTCCAAATTAGAAGAACCAGGAAAATGATCTGTCTCTGTTGTAAAGTTGCTTTAAAATAATCATAAATGTATTTGAACCACCTTTTTTTTTTTTTTTTTTTTTACTTTTCTCCTGTATTTAGTGTTTAGGGTTTGGTCTCGACCTGGTCTGGGTTTGTCTGGTCTCAGTCATTAAAAGTTTCCGTCTCAACTCAATCTCAAACCTTGAAAGTCTAGGCCTTGTCTTGGTCTTGGTTCACTCTGGACTCGGACTAGTCTTGGGTCGCCACAGCAAATCATCAGCAGCCTTCTGTGCAGTGATTTGTATATTGATTTGGCATAGGTTTTTATCCAGGCTTGGCACCAGCACAAGGAGCACACTGGCTTGTGACCCCTTGTGGCTGGATTATTGGGTACTACATAATGATATATATGCTATATATTTTGACTGAAATGACCCTGACTCACCAAAATGTTACCATCCAGCTTTTACCTAACCTGAAAGTGCCCTAATACCACTTTGTATCCAAAATTAAGGTCAGCAGTGAAAGCCTCGGAGTGACCTTTATGAATAAAACCTGAACAGACAAAGGGACCATTGCAGAGGGAGACGGTGTGTCCAGAGCCGCGGGGGAGCACCACACATTTGGAGCGGCTCAGTGACCGCAGATGACCACCGGCAGCACTGGAGCAAAAGGACACCTGGATCTATGGCACACTGTAGACTAGAGGTAGGTTTCTTTACACCACAATATGTCCAGATGGATATTAATATTGTTTATTTATTGGTTACTTCAAGGGACATTGAACATCATTAAATTTACGACATGTCTTGACTTATTTCAGCACGTTTATTCCATGCCTCTGAGGCCAAAATGTAACATCAGTCCATTTCAATGTAAACTATGGAGAGGCAGATGAGAGGCAGTTGTAAAGTTTCAAACTTAAATACATAACATTTTGGGCAGTATCACATTTAACACACACACAGCTTGACAGACACCCTTAGTTTGTATAAGGCGTATTCAGAGGTCATTATTTCAACATTGTATTGGGTCTGTGAGCTCTTAAACAGTGCCATTTCAATGATAGCAACATTTCACAGTAGACAGATATATAAAAACACCTAGTAGAAGTTACATATTGGCATTTTTAAGGAGCAAAATAATTTTTCAGTAATATAGTCCATGAAGCTGCAGTACTGTATTCAGTCTGGATACAGGATGAAGCCGGAGAAGGTGCTGTACTTGTTGTTGTTCCCTCCATGAGCTTTGCCTCCGTCCAGTTTGACATACACCTCATCTCCAGAGTCCAAGTGGAGCACAGCGCTATTACTGGCATAGTCGTAGTTCTGGTCTGCATCCTGGGCTATGGCACTGGCTCTAACCTAGGAACAAAAACAACACAGCATTACCACCACAACATACATGAACAACAGCCCTATGTGAAAAAAACGCATATTATTTTCTTTTGTAGTCGCATGCCACTCATCCGAATAAGCATTGATTGAGCAATCGCTTTTACGCACGAATGTCAGAGTCAAACAGAGCGTTCATACACGGCGTGATCTGATCATAAATATGACCCATGTTGCTATGAATGTATTTAAGCTATGAATAGTAAATAGCATTGTTGTATGAGACGCATGAGACAAGGAATAGAGGTGGCGCGTCTCCTCTGGCGATGCGTAAAAACGATTCCATGGCACGACTTCTGATTAAATGAAACGTATAAAACTTGTTGACGCGTTCATTACAGTAATTTTGCTGATGCATAGGAGCATAACTAAAAGTGGATAATATACAACTTCCATTCGAATAACCATTAACTGGGTACTTTTGTTATGTGACTCGTTTTCTGTGATGCTAAAAGCAGTCAAATTAAATTGTCAAATAAAGTTGTTGTTGCTGTTTTTTGTTTTTTTTTGTTTGTTTGTTTGTTTTTTTGTTTTGTTTTGTTTTTTGACTTTCAAATATATGCATTAGCAGTGCTCGAGCCAAACAAGCTGAGCTGGACTGGCTTGGTCTGTCCTACCTGTCCGTTCTTGCACAGGTCGGCCCACATGCTGGTCCCGTCCCCTCCGCGCATCAACACGTGGTAAGTGAAGAAGTAGATCCCGGACACCTGGCACGTGAACTTGCCAGTGCTCGCGTCGTAGTGATTTCCCAAGTTAGTGATCACGTCGTCGAACTTTAGCACCTCGTACCCCTCGTGAGGATTCTTGAGACCCACGTAAAAAGCAATACGCAAACTGTTCGAGGACGAGTTCCTGTCACTTTCGGTGATTTCCGTGGTCCCCGTGGTTAATGTAGGTAAGGACAGTTTGCTGGGGCCGCGTTCTCCCGGCGGACCCCTCGGCCCCGGTGGCCCCGGCGGACCTGGCTCTCCGGGTGCCCCTCTGGGTCCAGGTTTCCCTGGTCTGCCCGGTTCCCCGCGCGTACCCTGTGCCATAGGAGGCTGCGGCAATGCGTTCCCGCTCTGCGTCATGGCCGTGGCGCCCCCCGGTTTGGCACTGTAGGGGTCACACACCATGCGGCACGTGCCCATCATCTCGTAATAATGTGCCGAGGTCTCGGTGGAGCGCAGCATGAACAAAGGGACCGCGATGACCACAGCCAACAGGACCATGACGGCGACGCTGACCGCGACCAGCAGCGTCCGCTTCCTCCCGGGACAGATGGACGGCGCGCAGTCCGCGGAGGCGCGCCGAGGGGGAATGGTGACAGACTGAGACTTCCACTCAATAAACAGAGGTGGTCCTCACGAGCGCATCCCTCTGCGTCCTCGCGTCCAGTTGTCTGTGGCTCGAGCCCCTGGGCAGCGGCTGGGACCGGGCTGCAAGCGCGCGTGTGTGCTGGATGGAGGAGAGCGCGCGGCCAGCTGTGGACAGCTGTAACGCAAATCCGACCGGAAGAGAGGAGATCTGACCTTCAGATTAAGAGACGGGCAGTTATGTGTTTATCAGATGTCAAATTAGTTTGACTGTTTGTCATCATCACGTGATTTAAAGAGGATAATGATGTACAATGAATGAGGCCAAAGACAGTAACATGTCAGCCATAATTAACATTTTAAACTGTTATGCAAATGAAGATGTGATGTCTGTTTTTGTCTAGAATATATCACCTGTGTGTGCACTACAGTGATGCACTTGTTTGACAGGTCTTTTGTCCACCCCAGTTCTAAATACTTTAGTATAGTGTGATGCACAACATTTTAATATTTGTCTTAGCTTATCTTATGTATGTAGTAGCAGTAACAGGAGATAATCTATATATTTTGCTGTCAGAGTCCCCACAAAGCCCTTTTTGCATAATAGAAAACATATACTTTTTAGAGCCTCTACTTTAGTCAGTTAATTCAAATATAGCTGTTTCTCCAATATTATATTAGCAATCATGGACAAAATGAGCAGGAAGTTCTGCATTTAATTTGTCACTTGACAGGATGAGCCCTAATTTGAATTCCCAGTCAATAGTTCATAAAGGAGACCAAACAAGCATTAGTTTCCTAAAAAAGGTTAGAGCCACTCATTCTCCTCAGCAGTGTGCATGTGAACTACAGGCAGCAGCTGGACGCGTGAGTGTGCATTTGACTCAGATAAAGGCGAGGTTCAAAGTCACTCCAAACGGTTGCTCAGGGGCTGCTCCGCCACACTGACAAGAAGTGACCAACTGTGCTGTGTCTGTCATTTAAACACAGTAAAAGTGAAGTACTGATTGAGTTTCAGGACCAAACTCTCCTGAGACCTCTTCATCAGTCTCAGGAGCTGATGTCTTGTTTTAGGACGAAGAGGCTTTGAATTCAGATTCTGCTAAATTAAAATTCCCCTAGAGCACGGTCGATCATTATACTCTTTTGCATACAAATTTGTCTCCAATGGCCTCTTTTGTTTTTGAGGACATCGAGCACTTGTAATTGAACAAGCTGAATAAGACCATTATTAATTCTATTAGTTATTTCTATAGTAAGTGGCCCATTGAAAACATTAATTTGTCCTCAAAAATACATCTAAAATACTTGTGAAATGGTTTTGCAGCCCGGGTTTCTTCTCCATCAGACAGGGCTTTAGGGCTCAAGGTGACGTCTGTGAATCTACCAGATCTTAGCCATGGGGCTTAATGGACAAGCCTAGTATGGCCAATAGCAATTTCAAACTATGCTCAACCCAGATTTAACCCTGCAACACGGCTGCCATCTATGTCTGGAGGTGAGGAAACACACCAAGGTTAACATTATGTGAAATTGTTTATAATTTTTGTGCTTCTTGCCATTGCAAAGCATCTGCCTTCTTGTGTGAAGTGCATAGGGCATAGATTTTACACTAGATGCCCTTCCTGATGCTACCTCCATCTGTAGCTGGGCTGTTCTTCTGTTTTGCCTGAATAATGCTTTAAAGTAGTTTTGTATAAGTGACCTTTCTTGTGGATCGGTACAGTTAACCATGTCTTAAGGCTATGGTGAGCCACACGCGACACACTGTGCGCATTATGCATCTTTTTACACCCCACGGCAGTAGTGCTACATGGTCATAATCACATGTTAGCAGACTGCTGTGTCATCTACTGAAAGCGTGCGGTGAGCCAAACAAATCAGACATCATTAGACTGCACTCTTGTTATTGTAAAGGGGGATTTCTTCAGCATAATATTATGTTAAGAAGCATTTTTCAATTGTCACGAGATATTATGGTAAAGCTTTGCAGGGAAAATAACAAGATGGTGCTGACAGCTTGCACCATCAGCTCCTGTCTCAGAGTGTGACCCTAATCCCAGATGAGGAGGACCACCCAAGACACCTCGGCCCCTAGAAAGCACAAACACACGCCTTCCTGGATGTAGCGTTTTGACATTGAAGTCCTGTCAGATGTTAGCCCGCCTGCACCAACAACACACAAGGTAATTACAGTTGACAGTGCTAGAATTAATTCCCTCCCACACTTCAGACTTATATATCTGTCCCTGGACCCCACACGGGCCCGTCAAAGGGGTCTGTTCTCTTGGGTCTCAGGGTCGGGGAGCCCAGAAATGGTCCCTCTTCTTATATTTTCTGTTATAACAGGCCCATGTGAAGCCTTCTCACCCCAGGCACCAGCAAGCTTGTCAACAGGCCTGACCTGACATATACATAAGCAAAATAATACTCTGACTGCTTTAGACCTATCTTACAATGGTAAAGACCTGGACTCAAACTGTGAATCTTCTAGTTCAGGGGTAAATGCTCTATATATCGCGCCACAAAGCCCTTATATCTCACAGTGGTAAGGAATCCACTTAACTAATCCTTTCCAATGTTATGTCATATCAAATCATCTGTCACCTAGAGTGCAGTGATATGCATAATCATTTGGCATACATCCATTTATGCTGGATGCCCTTCCTCACACAATCCTCTCCTTTTGTACAAGCTTGCGACTGGCACAAAGAGTAAACTGGCTTGTGATTTCCTGTGGCCAGATTAATTCACTAAAACTATTAATATGTTCCTTTACTGACCCCAGATGGCTAAAGTTAGTATCTCGCAATGAAATACTGAAGACAGGGAGCTAAACATCTCTTCCCAAAATAATTCAGCTGATCTGACACGGGGCATTTATGGGTCAGTGCACTGGGAGACACAAGTAATTGATACCTATGAATGAAAGGGCTCTCAAAATTGGATATGTAAGGCAAGGACTGTGACCGGGAGTGCTGTAAACAGACAGGAGGCCATGGCCAACCACTGTATGTGTGTGTGTGAGTGTGAGTGTGTGAGTGGGTGTGGGTGTGTCTGTGATTGTGTGTGCGTGTGTGACAGTGATGCAGTGTGGTCTGCCTCGGGGATTCAACCTTTTGCAAGTGGCAAAGGCAGACGTGATGAAGCCATGTTGACAGTGCGTATCCTGCGGTAAGACATCTTTTTAACACTTTTGCAGGCTTGGGTATTGGTTAGACGGAAACAGATGGAATTAATAAATTTATTATACAATAGCTCTTAATATGAAGCATTGATAGTGGCCTTGGTGCTCCTTGTAAAGTCTCAATGTACTGTAGTGCTTGGTTTTATGCTGATTTACGATTGTTTTTCTCTTGGTTTGTACCTGGTTTAGTGATGTCTATTTCTGGTGTAGTCTTTCAGTTCAAAGATATCATTTGATTTATGTTTTTATTGGGTGGAATCTCAAGTAAAAATGAATTATCCACTATTGCACAGAGGTGTTACCCCTCCTTTAAAATACAGTACTGTTACTCAAGTAGAACTGCACAATCAAATCTACTTCTACTACTAGCTAATAATGCTATGGCCATTACTACTGTTCCACAATCTAGCTCGGACCCTGGACCCTTTGATTAAAACATTCTTGTACTTATTTTTTTATTATTTTATTTTTTTATTTAATCTACTAGAAAAAAATGTAGAAAATGATAAAAGTATATGATAAAATAATAAAGTATCTATTACTTTCTACTTTCTACTACTGCTGCACCACTTATCAAGTTGTGTAGAAGTTTAAATTAATAAAATGAAAAAAACACGTTTTAAAATGACTCAGATGTATTTGTAGTGAGTGGTGTGTTGGTTGCCGTGTTTTTGTCTGTGTGTGGTCCACTATGTCACGCGCGTTGCCTACAGTTATTTTTAATGGGGGAGTGGGTTTATCTTGGGCTCACACTCGGGGGCGTGGCCTGGGCGGGGAGCGGGGCGGGGCTTATCGTGTGCGTCATCATATCAGGAAGACAGGACGCAGGCAGCGACGTGAGGACTAGCTTCGGTAAACTTTTACTATAACTATTGATTAAAAGTAAATTCAAATTAACTGTATATGTAACTGGACGTCTGGTTATACGCTGTATGATTTCAGTGTGTAAAATAAGTACTTTTTATCTCGAGGTGCAGTTTACGAAAGTTGCCAAGGACGCTAAGCAAGGTGCCTTAGAACCGCGGACCCTTGCATCTCCAAACTCCATACAGATTACTTCTTAATTAATTATTGTTAATTAATAGCAATGCATACGAGATGTTGCATTAAGTAAGGGACCTTTCTGAATCCCGACAGTCTGTTATTAAATCCGGCGTGCACTATTTCCCTTTTACCACATGTTTTATGAAAAAGCCTATGCTTTAATAAGGAAAACAGCGTTAGATATAATAGCCTTTCTGCATTTTACTCATTCTTTATTGAGCGTTTTTAGAAGGCATACAATGCTTCCTCGTAGACACTTGCTATTATTGGCTTCTCAGTAATGCTTTATTAACGCTCTGATTCCAGGACATGTCAATTGAGACACAGATAATCGTTACCACTAAAAAGGATGTCCTCATTTGACCTCTGAAGCAAAAGCTGGTTTGCAGGCATTTGTTAATTTGAGTTCTATTTAGTTCGGGCTTAATTAATTTTACCATTTACATTGGGCTTTATGGATTAGATAATTATTTTGTTTTAGTATTTTTAGTCTATACATTGCAGCCACAAGGAGTCACAAGCCAGATCACTCCTTTTGCCTGTCCCAAGTCCAGATAAATGATCAATATGCAAAGTACTGGTATCAAACCATTGCAGTGGCAACCCTAGAAGGGAAAAGCCAAAAGGATCTGTTTTTTTTATATATTTTATTACTAGTAGGATATAAAGACTTTACAGCACATTGCAATTTGGTAAAAGTTAGTATAAATAAAAATAATTACAAGTCTTTTACACATGTGCTTGGAAAAAACAGATTTGAATGGTCAAGCTCAATCCGCTAGTTTGACTTGTAGACTTCAGCTCAGTCCTGTGATTTAGACCTGGTTTAGCCCATGTTTTGTCCCTATTTAGACATGTTTCTTTCTGAGTCAATCACTATTTTATTCTTTTATGCCTGGGTGTGTCCCCATTTAGGCTCCTTTTAGTCCTTTAAAGATAATGCTTGGAAAGTCTGAGGACCTGAGCTACCTATTTGTGTACACTATGTTTTGATTATCATCGTGTTGTAATTAGCTAACTCCGCCTTTTGTTTTTCCCTCCCTGCAGACTCTGTGTTAAGTATGCCTGACGACATGGCCAAGCCTTTAATCCGAGACAGAGGCGAGATGAGAGGTTCTAGACATCTCGAGGCAGCTCTGACCGAACCGGGATGTTCGCTGGTCAGTATTTTGGGTACGGGGGACTTTTCTCGTTCCCTGGCCCGGCGTCTGGTAGCTTCAGGATACCAAGTGGTCGTGGGCAGCCGGAGTCCCAAACGTTCGACAGCTCTGTTTCCCGAAGAGGCCGAGGTGCTGGTTCTCACACGCACGCACGCACGCACGCACGCACACACACACACACACACACACACACACACACACAAAGACTTTTGTTTCTCCTCCCTGTGGTTATAATTGCATGTTTGCAAGGATTTCCTCTGCTTAGCCTAATTACTGTTGTCATTATACTGAAAGCTGTGGGTTGTATGAGAACAATATGGCTTTGTTAGACTTTTTTCTACCAATTGTTAATGTGTTATGTATGCTTATTTATAGTAGGTACATATATATAGTTACTTGTTTTGTCAGAGTTACTAGCCTAGTTACTGGGATAGATTACAGCAACCCCTTAAGGTGGAAGAAGATAAGTGAAAGAAAGCAGTTGCACATGAAAAGCTTAGAGAATGGTGATTAGAAAGAACATACACTCACTGGCCAGATTATTAGGTGCACCTGTTATTATGCTTCTGCATTTTCATTCACTCTCATAATTTCCTATTTACATATAAACCAGCATGGTAAAACATGTCATTGTGATTTTTCAGGTGGTGTCTCAACTGGAGGCAGCCAGTGAAGCTGATCTGATCTTCATCGCCCTATTCCCCGAACACTACTCTACACTGGTGGATCTAAAGCAGGCCCTGGCAGGAAAGATACTGGTGGATGTTAGCAATGGTTTACGAATCTCTCAGGAGGGACCCTCAAACGCGGAGCAGCTGGCTGACCTGTTCCCAGAGAGCTTTGTGGTCAAAGGATTCAACACTATTTCAGCCTGGACATTACAGACCGGGCCAAGAGACGGGAGCAGACAGGTAGGACCACAGGTGGTAGTTGTAGTAAAACTAATACAGTAGTAGCAATAGTAGAAGTAGAAGTAGTAGTAATAGGGTTGGTATTAATAGAGGTTGTAGTAGTGGCAATAGTGGTAAAATATTTTGTGCTAGTGGTAGTAGCAGTAAGTAAACTTCACACACAAAACTTTTTTCCTTTTCACACATTTCACACATTTCTTGAGCACTTTACTTCTACTTGAGTAATAATATTTTGTAGTAGCACTGCTATTACCTGAGTACAGACTTCCTCCACCTCCATGTAGGATGCTCCAGCTTTAGTACAACGTCATAAAATCTCCAAAATCCAATTTTAAGGTGACATTTCCTGTCTTGTCTTTTGCAGGTGTTGCTGTGCAGTAACAGCAGCCAGGCTAAGGCTGTAGTCACGCAGCTGTGTAGAAGAATGGGCTTCATACCTGTGGATATGGGCCTCCTGTCGTCTTCTTTAGAGATTGAAAACATGCCCTTATATCTATTCCCTTCATGGAAAATCCCGGTGCTTCTCTGTCTGGCCCTCTTTGTGTTATTTTACCTGTACAACTTTGTCCGGGACGTCCTGCACCCTTACATCACTGCAGGCAAAAACACCTTCTACAAAATGCCCATTGAGCTGGTGAACGTCACACTTCCCTGTGTGGCGCTGGTGATGCTAACTCTGGTGTACCTACCGGGTTTGTGTGCAGCTTTCCTACAGTTGTGGCGGGGAACAAAATACAAGCGTTTCCCAAACTTTCTGGACAAATGGTTAATTGGGAGGAAACAGTTCGGCTTGTGTAGCTTTCTCTGTGCAGTGCTGCACATGATCTACAGTCTCTGTTTACCTATGAGGAAGTCGGCCCGCTACAAACTGATCAATGAAGCTTTTAAACAGGTAAGTTAAAGAAGGTACTGTCCATGTTATTTAACTCTGCTTTGTACAGTACTGCAAGTGCCTATAGTTATATTTGTTGCAAACTATGTGTTATTGCAAATGTCATGTAACCAGCGAAGTATATTTAGATCTGATGCCAGTTTTGACATACAGTACATATATTATAGACAACACACAAACTATATTTTTGGTACAGCATTTATTTAAACCAGTATATTTCAGGCAAATTAAATTGAGTACATTTTACTCAAGTAAATGTATGCCTTAGTTCATGTTCATGTTAATGGTGGTCATGACACGTAATGACCACATTCCTAACATGCAGCTCCAGACACAAGAAACTGTGAATCATTAGCAGTTTGAGCTACATTAGCTTGTCTGTTAGATTGGCTGTGCATCACCTGTTGCTGGTTCACCACTGTTCCTTCCTTTGACCACTTTTAATAGATACTGACCACTGCAGACCAGTAACACCCCACAAGAGCTGCAGTTTTGGAGATGCTCTGACTCAGTTGCCTAGATATCAGTGTGGCCCTTGTCAAACTCGCTCAAATCTTTATGCTTTCCCACCTTTCCTGCTTCTAACACATCAACCTTGAGGACAAAATGTTCACTTGCTGCCTAATATCCAACCTACTAACAGGTGAAGATAATCTCTTTTTCACTTCACCTGTAAATGGTTATATTGTTATGCCTGATCATTTTCAGATACAAAAATGCCTTTCTACTCTTTCCTATTTTTTTTCCTGCATGTTTGTGTCCAGGTAAAGGCTGGTGTGGAGGACTCCTGGGTGAATGAAGAGGTCTGGAGGATGGAGCTGTACGTCTCTGTTGGGATCATGGCCATCGGGCTCCTGTCTCTGCTGGCCATCACTTCACTGCCCTCAGTGGCTACTACAGTCAACTGGAGGGAGTTCAGCTTCGTACAGGTACAGCTGACACAAGGGCTGGGTTAATTCACTGTTATTGTAATAAATATCAACAAATGCAATATCCACAACAGATGGATTGCTTAAGCTTGTGTTGACATGGCATTGTGATATTCTGTGAAATAGGCATTAGCTGTATTGTATTGTAAGGCACAACAATTGACCAATCAGAGCTTTAGTGGTTTAGTTTCAGTGTTTTTTTTTATTTTTTATTGCTTATCATTTTATTGTGACACACTTTTTCCATAAGTTATTTTCATTTTTTTTTTTTGTAATTTATTTCACTGCAGCCTTTATGACACATGTAGTTTTAATTAAAACAATATTTAGGTTTCAAATAAGCTTAAAATTAAAACTATATTCAACCTTCCTATGACTCACTTTGGGGTTCAGATCCACCAATTGAGAATTATTGCTTTAGATTACATTTTGACCGAATAAGACTGAATTAGGAAAGCGGTTTGTTGGTATCTGGGCTTGGGGCTAGCACAAGTGGTACTGGCTTGTGACCCTTTGTGGCTGCATCCTTGTTTTTTCTCTATGTAATCATCTAGAATTATTTTTTTATTGTGATACTTGTTGCATTTTGCATCTTACAGCTCTACGTGGCACAGGCAGTACCATGTATGATCAAATAATATTTAACTTATGGCAGAGGTCTTTTTGTAAAAAATTTTCTTATAGATGATCCATAATGACAATAATAGGACAGACAGGCTGTTTCCTCTATACACTCTTATTCACGCATACAGTTAGTCTATCTATGCCCCAGTTTCCAGTGTTAAACTAAGACTGTGACAAAGCCATCAGGAGGGCTCTGACTCACTACACAGTCCTTCTCTCCATGCCATCACTGCGCCTCTGTCCGCCATGTAGTTCCTGTTTTCATCTTTCATTTAAACTAATCCGGTGGCCGTCACATTAGTCATGTGCCAACCGCTGTCGTGAGGAAAGGCACCTAGGCATTGAGCGCCGCATCTCAACTTGTTGCCTTTAGCTTAGGGACAATGTGATGCTGTACACATGTAAGCCTCGGTCACGTGTTTGTAGTAGTGGAGCTGGATAAAAAACTAGACTGCCTCCAGATTGCATTGTGTACTCTCTGTCCTTGTTAAAACAGTCAGAATACACTGTGATAGGCTTTTATCATTTTGGATAAAATCTCTATATTCAGTATAGTTGCTTTAAACATTATGCTGGCCAGTAGAAAAGTGCAAAGTGTACTTTTCTAAAAAAAACCTGTTTTGTGTGATGCAATTACCTATACACTAGAATAAATATCTAAAAGTAACACACAAAAGGTTCTGAGGATGGTTCCTTTTTATGTCTGTCAAACCAAAATAACCTTAACCATTCAACAAATGCAGAGGCTAACTAGACTTTTACTCAAGTCATTGTACAATTCTTTTTAGAAAATACACTTTCTTACATACTCTAAACATACTTTTACTTGTATGAATTTTGGTGGAAAAAATATATTTTTGAGAGTACACGTAGGAGTAGTGGTAGAAGCAGTAGTAGTAACAACAGTAGTAGCAGTTGTGGTGGAAGTAGTAATAGATTTTGCGATTAATCCACGCAGATGGGGTAATCCAGCCACAGACGGTCACAAGCCAGTATACTTCTTGTGCCATTCCTAAGCTTGGATAAATGGAGAGGGTTGCATCAAGAATTGCATCAGGAAGTGCATCTGGCGTAATTTCAACTGAATGTGAGAATAACTCGATACTAGGAGATAGATGATTTGCTGTGGCGACCCCAGAAGGAAAAGCCGAAAGGAAAGTAGACTTTTTTGAGCAACTTTTGGAGGAAAAAATGTTTTCTTTTCCTTAATCATTTTGGGATATTTCTGGGTATAGGAGTAGTGGTAGTGTAAGCAAGTAAGTAAATAGTGGTATATTACCAGTAGTTGTGTCTTGGTAGTAGTTGTGGGCATAACTGTAGTATTAGTAGCAGTGGTTAAGATTCAATACTTCTTATTTTATATAGTGACAGTACTTAGAGACTTGTCCTCTCTGAACAAATGTTAGCAGAATCAAAATTAGCTTTTTCTCCACTCTAGCCCTAGGTACAGTAGCCTGGCCTCTATATGACATGACAGTGACTGCACTCACCCATGTCCATGTGCAACATACATAATATTTAATATATAAGAAATCCTGGGGCTAAACATAGAAGGTGTTGGTGAGAATCAGTCCTATGCCTTCGGGACTCACTAATTACTGACATGATTACTAAGCAAAGTTCATTAAGGTCATAAGTGTTGGGTCAGTGTCCGTCCTCAGGGTTTACACCAGCTACCAGCACTATGAGCTAATGAACTTGACTGGTTAGAGGACAAAGTAAGTTCATATAATTTTTATTTTTTATTTTTTGACCAAATTCATTTATTTTTTTCCATTGCAGTCCACTCTGGGTCACTGCGCCCTGTTCATGGCTGCGCTCCACACCTCTCTGTATGGATGGAGACGAGCTTTCGACCCGGCCCAGTACCGCTTCTACCTCCCTCCCACCTTCCTGCTGGTCGTCATTTTCCCCATTTTGGTCCTCATGTCCCGGCTGGCTTTGTTCCTGCCCTGCGTGGCCCTGAAGTTGAGGAAGATCCGGAGAGGCTGGGAGAAGAGCAAGCACATCCGCTTCACGCTGCCAGACGACGACTGCCGCAGTGGGCTTGAGGATGTCAGCAACGTATGAGATCAGAACAAGCTCGCGCACTCCCACTGGAAATAAATGATGAATATATCCTTGAAATGCATTGAAGGCTATATGCTCTCAAAGGCATCTCTAGTGCATTCAAAATCTTCATAGTTTATAGTTGTGTAGATTTCTTTTCTGCGCTCACCAATCAAACTCAACCTTGTTGCACTATATAAATCTCCTTATGCATTTCCATAGCTTTTCTATTAATTATATACACTGATTAGGCATAACATTATGACCACTGACAGGTAAAGTGAATAACACAGATTATCTCTTCATCATGGCATCTGTTAGTGAGTGGGATATTAGGGAAGTGGACATTTTGTCCTTAAAGTTGATGCATGTTAGAAGCAAGAAAAACCTAGCTGACTGGGTAAGAGCATCTCCAAAACTGCAGCTCTTGTGGGGTGTTTCTGGTCTGCAGTGGTCAGTATCCATCAGAAGTGGTCCAAGAAAGGAACAGTGATGAACTGACGGCAGGTGATGCACGCAGGGAGAGAATGCTGGCCACAACAGACAGGGTAGCCCCAAGGTTTTAAAAGCATTAAACAGGTATTAAATTTGATCTTGTCATAATCAAGGCCTTAAAAGTTTTAATATTATGAGTAGGTATTAAATTTTGTTCATCTAGTTCTTAAAATCCACCCAAACATTGAGTATTGAGTCACTGCAATAACAAAACATAATTATTGAAGAAGAAACATTATCATTGAAATGCATGATTCATTTTTCATGATTTTTTAATGCAGCTCTGGAGTTCTTTCATCTGTATTAGACTTTTAAATAAAGCCCTTGAGTGTAAAAATCATACAGATTATTGTTTAGTTGTTGACGATGCCAACATAAAATTTCACAGTGGAATTAAAAAATCTTAAAAAGGTCTTAAAGACGAAACCTGGAACTACTCTGAGAGAGCTACTGTAGCTCATCAATCAGTCAATGTTTATTTCTATAGCACTTAACAACAACACAAAGAAGACCACAGTGCTTTACATCAAAAAAAAAAAGAAAAAAAAAAAGATAGAATTACAAACGTTTAATCAAATACTATAAAGTTGCATTAAAACAATAAGACACAACACAGTAACAGAATGAACCAAAGACTTTACAAAAAGGTTTTTCATTTCAGTGCTACTGGTTAAAAGCCAATATAAACAAGTGCATCTTTAACTTTAAATCAATGCCATAGTGGACTGAGTTTATATTGCTAAAGAAGGTAATGCTGGTTCTGTCAGAACACACAGTGCATCACAGTTTGTTGCGTAGGCAGGTGGTCATAACGTTATGCCTGATCTGTGTATTTTTTTAATCAAAGACTCGCATAAGTTTTGCACTTGAACTTCTTCCGATTTTATGCTTGTGACTTGACTAACAAGGTTTGTTTTTTTTATGTCACCCATGTTACGCTTTGTTTTGATGTTGTTGTTTTGACTTATGCCACATTGTGCTGCTCTTGGTCAACAGCCCTTTAATTAGCAGGACACTATATGACATATCATTAATTTATTCTCCTGTTTCTGTCGGTGTCACCTATCTGCTGTAAGAAGCATCACTGTAGCTCGACTGTTAACAAAAGTTTAGGTTTAAATTATTAACACAAAACAATCAGTTGTATGTTTTTGAGATTTTTCACTCTGTGCCAAAGAAATTACTTGATTTTATAAGCCACAACAGTACTATGTAAAATACAAATATGTCTATGCTGTAGAATAAAACATCTTTTTGCCAATCCTTTTGGTATTTGCTTATGTATTCCTTAACCAATATTACTCAGACCATTTAGTGTTGTCATACTGCCATCTGGTGGTAGTATATTTTATTTTCCTTGTTATTTTTCTAAATGTTTAACTTTAACCTTTATGGCACATGTATTTCAAATTTAATAACATAAAATAAGCTGAACATTGAAACAGTATATTCAACTTCCCTGTGGCCCACTTTTGGGTCCTCTGCCACCAGTTGATAACCACTGTAATCAAGTGTGAGTAAAGTGTGCTATACATTGTACCTTTTTTTTTTAACCACACCTTATCATGTAAGTATAATAAATTGAATATTGTAGATATATGCTGCAACATGCAGATATCTTGTTGTTTTCTGTTTGTTTTTAAAGCTTGAATGCTGAAAGACCTCCCACTTTCCCACACTTAAAAACTTGATTTGCAGGACAAGTAGGACAAGTGTAGACAGAAAACCAGGATCTGAACTGCAGCAAGACGTGTAGTTCGCTGCAGTGATGTCTGTAAGTAACATGAATTTTCAAAGCTACTGTATATTTACTTTTAATGAGCTCTCACTATGTAAAAGATATATATATACATATTATGGCAAGCAGATAGTTCATTGTGCTGATGCAGTGTTAAGAACAATTTTACCACTGTACTCTCATTCATGCAGGAAGCCTTTATGAAAGCAGCTCAAGAGGCAACGGTGCTCAAACAGTCACCAAACAAGAGTGAAATGTCTTCTCTTTACGGTTTATACAAGCAAGCCACAGTAGGAGACGTTAATATTGGTGAGTTTGATATTATTTACATACTAAACTCATGGTGCTTGTAAAGGGAGCGTCCTGTAAGCAAGTTTTCCAAATGGGCGGGACTGGGAGCAAAAAATGAAGCTTGGCCAGTTGCGGTTCATTTTCAAAATGATCTTCTACAAACAGTAGAAGAGTACTGAAAGTAAAGTTTACAATATTAGCTCAGCTGGTAGAGACGTTCGCCCACTAAAGGGTGGCGGTTTGATCCCCACTACCGTACCAGGGCAACTTTGACCAACACCCAATGCCAACAACGAGTGTGACTTACGAATGAATGAATAATGCACCAAGTTGTAAAGTGACCTTCAGTGTCTAAAAAAGCGCTATATAAGACTAATGCATTACTATTATTAGTCCTACTAGTAGTACTGCTACTACTACTACTGCTGCTCCCACTATTAATATGATATAGTAACATATATAACAATGTAGTAGTAATAGTGGTGGTAATAGTAGTAGCAGCAGTAGTAATAGTAGCAGTAGTAGTGATATTGGTGCTAGTAGTAGTAATAGTGGTGGTGGAAGTAGTAGTATCAGAAAATAGTGGTTGTAGTAGTAGTATCTTACTCCTGTGGCCCCAAAAAGTTATAACAAATATCCATATGTACTTCGTTAGAGACATTGACTTGTTTTCCCCTCAAAATTTTAGAATGTACATTTTCTTTTAAAAATGAACTTAAGTAAAGTATTTGAGTAACACAATTAGCCAAATGCCAGAATATCGATATGTTTTGTTTTGTATGTATTCCATGTACTATATGGGAGACAACTGGCCTCTATCAAATAACGAATGATTACATTCACATTTCCAGAACGTCCAGGAATATTTAACTTTGTGGGACAAGGAAAATGGGACGCCTGGAACGAAAGAAAAGGTTGGGATATACCATTTTATCAATTGATGTACACTCTTGACACTATTGATAACAGTAATCCAGCTTTCTTTCACTTTTCACTTGATTTTTAACAGGGCTTTCTAAAGATGAAGCTGAGACTGAATATATTAAGTTGGTGGAAGAATTAAAGAAAAAATATGGCATATGAATAGTTTTTATTATGAAAAGTGTTAGGAATATATAATACACTGTAGTTTTGAAATGCAAAACAAAATGACAGTGAATGTACACAAAAATAGTCTTAAATAAAGGCTTCTTTGTGACTTAGGTAGTCTTGTCATCTTTTCTTATTTGCAATACACATTCATTTAACCCTCAGGCCCTCCTTTAAAAAAAAAATCACGTTCTCCCTCTTAAAGCCCTTTTAGGTCACTGGGTCAAATTTAAAAATATAGCACATGAAGATTTTTTTTTATTTTTGATCATTAACCCCTGTCCTCATCATACATAACAAAAGTGAATTCATTTTCATATTTTTAACCCTCGAAAAGACAGTTTGTTCACATAATTCCAACATATTTTTAAATAAAACATGCATCATTATTTACTATTTAAAGTTGCAAAGTATTTTTTTTGTTTGTGCAGGAATTACCAGCCCCGGATAGGTCACTGAATAGTCCTAAAACACACAAAAAAGGGCTAAAACTCACGTTCCTCTTAAAGCCATTCGAGGGCTGTGCTACAGTCACTGTTATCTAATGGGAATTATTTCCCACAGAACAATGAGAAAATGGTGGATCTGGTGGTGATTTTGTGTGTGCGTGTTTTAGCCTCTGACTGACAGGGTTACAGAGGAATAAACATGATTTAACATTTCTGTATTGTAAAAGCAGCAGAGTGAAAATAAATTACTTTAATGTAGGCCAATGGGGCTGAAAAGGGCTTTAATAGGAAGAATGTGAGTTTTTTGCCCAGACAGTAGAAATTAAATTTTTTTCCAGTTGTGACACTGAAATTTTAAATTCAGTTATTAATGAACATCTTAGTCAAATATCATCACTCTAGCATAAGAAATGTCAAAATTAGAGCAAAAAATACATTTGAAAAGCCCTAAAAGGAGCCAGGAGGGCTGAGGGTTAATCTCAGAAACCTCTGTAGGTAGTGTTGTATAAAGCTGGGCAAGTTACATTTTACAAGCAGGAACTGCAGAATCAACACTGATCAGGCATAACATTATGACCATCTGCCTAATATGCATCCTCCTATGCAACAGACTATCACAACCAGCATTAACTTCTTTGGTAATTTGAGCTTCTGTTCCTTTCTTGGGCCACTTCTGATGGATAATGGCCACTGCAGGCCAAGAACACCACACACGAGCTGCAGGTTTGGAGATGCTCTGACCCAGTCATCTAATCATCACAGTGTGGCCCTTGTCAAAATTCCTCGAATCCTTATCCTTACCCATTTTTTTCCTGCTTCTAACATATAAACTTTGAGGACAAAATGTTCACTTGCTGCCTAATATATCCGACCCACTCACAGGCGCCATGACGAAGAGATACTGTGTTGCTTCACCTTTCAGTGGTCATAATGTTATGCCTGATCGGTGTATTTTATGTCGAATTAAATGTATGCAGTGTCCGCAGGGATCCCAGGGCCAGACGGAGGGCAAGGCAGCATGGAGACTTGTGTGAGAGGGGACCCACTTTGGCTAATAGACCAGCGGGACTGCCTCGGCCGACTGGGGAGGTGCCTGGTCATCCTCCACCTCCTCCACCTCCTCTGGATCTCATGTTGGACCTAGATCACCACCAATATCACTCACAACTTCACTAATTTTAAATGTTTTCATATGATGACTCCTTACCTCTCCATTCAGGAAGCAGTACAGGACGGCCACCACAAAACCCTGTCCAAAAAAAAAAAAAAAAAAAATGTGAGTAAAATGAGTACTTTTCTGTATTTCTTATAGACACAGTGGTTTACCTGTGTGGATGATAGGGCCAGTTCTGCAAACGTCCAAATCCTAAACATTAAACTACTGACAGTGACCGGTAGGAAGACAAACACGATGTACTGCAGGCCAAACAGAGCCACCAGGAAGAAAGTGGACTTGATCAGCCTCCTAGACAAAGAATACATTGTTAGAAAATAAATAGGATCAAGTGTGGTGGAACTATTAACCATTTTAATTCCTATTGTCTTTTGGGGATATAAAAATTTCACTATAAGTTAAATGGAGAAAAAAAAAACTTGTCCTTGCCCTATAATTTGAAAGAAATACAGCTGAAATATTTATCTATTCCCACCTGTATTTACTTCGTAAATGTTAACTAAATGTTACATACAAAACGTTTACTTGCACTTTGCATTTCCAGGGTATGCCCAGTGTTGTCCAGGTAAATTTTAAGACCTTTTAATGCCACTCGGGATATAATTTAATGACAAATTAATATACAACTTCCAACAATATTATTTATGGGTGCCTCCAGGGTTATCCAGGTGACTTTTTAAAAATATTTAATACCAAATTCACATCCAAAAAAGGACCATCTTTTTAAAAACTCAAATATACAGTTTTAGACAAATACTGTACAAGCTTATAGCTGTTCTTTGACCTCACTTCTAACATCTTGTATGGATGCAACATTAGAAATAGGCCAATAACGTGAATGACTTGAGCAAAAATGGCCTAGTTTGCAGCACCTGTTTATTAAACATACAGTATTATTGGCAACATTTAGAAGACTAGACTAAGATTATAGCCATTTGAACGTTTAAGACCTATACATAATGTAATAACTGGTACTGATTTTGACATTAGTTGTAATACTTTTAAGACCTGTTACTTTAAGGAATACAACAAAATCTACATATTTTGTTTTTTGATATGGCTATGAAAACAACTTCCCAACTTGCAATAATCATAGTCTTGCCTTCTAAATCCTTTTTCTAATGCTACATTCATGCTACAAGTGTTAGAAGTAAGGTCAAAGTACAGCCAAGATAATAGGCTCGTACTTGTCAAAAATATATTTTCGTGATACTTATCATTTAATATACTTTGTAGTTCTGCAACCAACATTTGACTTACTTGTACTGTTTGAACTCATTGCGCTGGGCATCTGGCATTCGGAGTTTGCTCACAATGATCCGCAAAATTCCCAGGAAAAATATCAGGTTAATCTAAAATAGGATAGTTAATTGTTTTAATATACCATTTATCCATTCAAATATGTAAGATTAAATATACTTGCAATTATGGTGAGGAGCACTGGGACTCTTAGGATCCACCAAATCCACTCATGTCTTCTGGTTTCCCAACACCTTTTAAAGTGACTCATTTTAATAATTTTAAATGCAATATTATGAATAAGCAATCAAGATAATACTAGCATACCCTTCATCTTCATAAAAATACTTGGCAAATCCCCAGGACACAATGGTAATAAGTGGCACTCCTGTCAATAACATATTAGCTCATCATTCTTATATTAAATTGTTCTTGAAAAATAATATATCTTTAATTTACCCCAGCTGAGGATGATGTACCATGTGAGGTGTTTCTTGAGTGAGAAGAAGGAGCGTGTGACCAGAGTGAACAGGAAGTGGCCCTCAGACAGGAGCCAGCTGTAGTTGGCCAGGATGGAGTAGTTGGAGAACATCAGGACCACTTTGCAAGCCACCTGACAGAGATAAAAGACATTAGATTCAGTAATTATTATAGTATATCTTCCAAACATTCTTAAAAGCAATCTTAAGGATGCAGAAGAATCTTTAGAAAATAGTCATGGGTGTTTCTTTTGTATTCTCAGCTCTTTAATGACATCTAGTGGCAAACAAAGTACACTGTAGTTGCACAAAATTTCCTACTATAATATACTGCATCTTAAAGCAGTGGCTCCCAACCTTTATCATCTGTGTACCCTCCTGGGCTATTTGTCATACCACGAGTACCCCCCTCACTCATCTGTGTTGATTATTCTTGAAAAATTGGTCATGTATCTGCCTTTATTATTGGTTCATTTACTGCAGATTCAAATTCTCTTGCATTTTTTTTCTTTTAAACTCAATAATTTGACTGCCTTTAAAATCAAAATATAAAATAATAACATAACAATATAAACTCCTATTACATTAACTTTTTTACTATATATTTTATGTTCAGAATAAATACAAAATTAAAATAAATAGTAATATTAAACTAATAATAACAAATAATGATACAATATAATACAAAAAAATATATAATTCCCTTTTGAAATAAGCTGTTAAACCTAAAAATATGTAACAAAATATAATATTCAAACAATTTTCCTAAGCAGTTTTAGCAGTCAATGAGTCACCTGAGCTTGAAATAATATTTATAGTTATGAAAAAATTCGAAGTACTCCCCGCAAATTGCTTGAGTACCTCTGGAGGTCCCTGTACCCCTGGTTGGGAAACACTTTCTTAAAGCACAGTTTTAAATCGTCAAATAAACTCAAATTTGTGGTTTCATTTTCTGCTGTTATCAATAATACAATGTACTCAATTTACCAGATTACTGCACCCTATATTTTTACCTTGACCTATTTTGCCCCAATGCACTTTTCAATTAGGTGCAAATAATAGAAGGTTACTTTATACAAGATAAGCCCAATGGCATCAAAAAGACTTTAAAATGTCTTATATTTCACAAGACAAAGCCTGGAGCTACACTGTAAAAAAAAAAAAAAAAAAAAAAATTGTGATACCGGGTAGTAGTCGCAGTGGTAGAGCTCTTCATTTGTAAACAGCATTGAGTCTCTGATGAAGATAAAGATGGCCCTCAGGATGAAGGACAGGAAGAGCTGGATGTGGATGTGGTTCCTTGTGCAGTGTAGTTTTCTGGAAAGACATTACATTTATTAAGAAGAAAGGATGCATTTTTTAATAATAAATGCATGTGATTTCTTACCTGAACAGACAGAATATAGTGATGGCAATGGTGAGAGAGATGAGTGACAGGGCATAGCCGACTGTGTACATGCTCTTCACGTAGGAGAAGTATAAATGCAATTCTGATGTCTGCTTAAAAGACAAGAAGAAATAATATATACCAAGGGAAATAATATTAATACATTATTTTGTTACTGTAGACAATGCTTCTGGCCACATCTCAAACAACACAGATGAAATTGAGCATTGTGGGAGAGACTGATTTCATGGGGATGGTATAAATTAATTTCACAAAGCACTGTGTAAGAAAAAGCAGTGCTGTGCCTAATTATCTGAACAAAATTAAACTATTGAATTTTCTTGTTACAGGGGAAATGTACCAACCTCTCCAAGAAAGTGGAGTGTCTCATTAAAAGTGTAGCCACAAGCTTCCTCATGTGGGACGAGCAGGTCTGTCCAGCCCTCAGTGGTGCAGTTACGATGCACTTTACCTGCAACAGACAGCAAAAAATAACAGGTTTGATCTGATGCAAAAAAATAATAACAAAAAACAAATAGGCAGAGCTGGAAAAAGTGCAGTACTTTAAAATATTATTATTTAACTAGAAGTAAAAGCACTCAACAATATTAATACTTGAGAAAAAAGGATTGTGAAATGTACGTTTACATAGTACTTTTAAGTATTTTTTGCAACTGCTTTGGTATCACTACTATTACTACAGCTACTATTATCACTGTTATTTCTATTGCTACTACTGCTATTGCTACTACTACTTTTGAATTTGAATTTATTTATTTGACAGGGACATGCACAACATTACATTGACCTCAGAAGGGAAATATGTTTTGTGCCAGGTTTTAGCAGAACTGCTAATTTACACCTGCAGTCCCTGGACAGGTAGATGTTACAGTTGATTTTAACAGAAGGTTTATGTCATTTAAGAACATGTTACTAGTACATCATTCATATTATGTCCAGCAAAAAACAATCACTTGAGCAAATTCTAAAAAACACTTCCAATAGACCTAAATAATATCGCTCACTCACTCACTCACTCATTCACTCATTCACTCGCTTATTCACATGCTAACTACACACAGACATACGAACACATTCACACACAACAGTTCATTATTGTGTAAAGGTTTGCTTGGACAGTAGCCACTGTTTGGTCAGGCGTGAAAACATCTCATCGGCCAAATGAGGTTTTGCGTCTTGGGACACTACATTCACCTCTGACAGCCGACTGTGTGCTTCTAGAAGTTTTTTCTGATGTAAAATTCACAAATACAATACTTCTGCTTCTTTTACTAATGATACAGCTACTGCTTGCTACTGTTACTAGGCCTGCTCTGACTAATACTGCTAAAAAAAAAATAGTAATAGTAATAGTAGGTATAGGGTGACCACATTTCTAGACCCAAAAACGGACATAGGACAAGGAGCCTAAAACTAGGACTGTCCCCATTAAATAGGGACGTCCAGTCACCTCAAGTAGGTATGACAGCAATAACAAACCTTTTTCCCCAAACATTATATTATTAAGGTAGGGTAGGTCATTTGTTTTAGCCTGATCACCTATACAGTGATAAAGCATGAATTGTCATTGATACATAGCCACTAATCTCATTATACATCTATCAGGCCTTCCTCCCACACAAACTCTAGTGTGTTTCCCAGCATCTCTGTGTATTCAAGCATTAGTGTTTAGATAAGTATCTCTTGAGAGGAAGATGCTTTCACTGTTCACCTCAAAACAAATTAGTTTCCTTTCTGGACAATTATTAACCCATGCAATGTAGTGTGGATAATGGCACTGTGGATTTAGTATGTGTGTGCAGGATCTTACCGTCTGAATTGAAAAAGTCTGGACATGGCTGAGACACGGTTTGTCCAGGAGACGCAGGGGGCCAGCAATTTAGATGATCCCATAGTGCAGTGCAGTCTGGGTTCATTTAAACACAATGAATGAATAATTAGTATATTTTACATTGTATTATTGTAGGCCAAAACCAAAACGGTAGCCTAATATTCAAACAATAAATATTTAACATTGACAGTGACAGTGTTTATTTTTCTCGATAAATTGTCTGGGGCAGTTTGTTTCACATATCAACCACTAGATGTCACTATTACATCAAGTTTTATGGCCCGAAATGATACTTAAAGGGACTGATTCACTAACATACAATTTAACCTAAATATATTGGTTAAAACTATATTAAATTGTTAGCATGAATGTAACTTACTTGTTGCAACGTCTGTTTTAAAAAGCAATTGGCACTTTTCTTCCTCCTTTATCAGATTGACATGAGGATGGCAACCTGTTGAACATATTGTCTAAAGAAAAGGAAAAAATATAGATGTATTTTTGTTTTATCTCTTATATTCTAAAAATAAGACAAGCATATGGTGTTTTCACTTACCTGGGGTAACAGCAACACTCCAATTAGTCCAATTCTTTTCATTTTTATTCGATTAATTTCTTGTTATAAAAAGTAGATCCAGATATCAAGGGCTATTTGAATGTAAAGCGGGCATTTTGTCCAAAAAATCTTTTTCCCGTATCCCTTTGACCGAGAGGGACCCTTGTATGAACTGGCTCCATAAGGACACTTGAATATTGTGACAAGCCAGCGTACAAGTTTCCTTTCATGAATTTCACAGTAAAACATTTTCTGCAACTTTGTCAGATGTCAATGCAGTATACATCGCAACAAATACATGCTTTTATAATGACTTTTATATTGTTTTATACTGTACTAAAGCAGCCAATAGTTATTATTTCTACAACAGTTTTTAAACTTTTATAGTCTAAGCTTTTATTGTGTATGTCAACTTCCGGCCTCAACTCGCAAAGTGCCCCGCCCCCTCTCAGAACACAGGTGTCTCTATGGCAACCAGCAGCGTCTGATGGCGCCACCGTGAAACAAAACTAGGTATTTGGGCTTTTTCCTCTATCCCAATTGTTCACAAAAAAAAATGAAAACTATATGATTGTGAGCCGTTCAAATATATTCTAACGTGCTTCTCTCATTACAGTTACACACAGGTTAAAAAGATTTATTGCTTTGTAAGAGCGGGCAGTGCAGTAGAGCCTAGCATGTTTAAGTTAGCGTGTTGACATTTTGACTGAACTGTAAACTTTGTTAGCTATTAGTGGGTTTTTAATAGTCAAAGACGTTTTTATATAACTATTGCCGTATAAAGTGGTGCATTACAAACTCTGCTTTTAAATGTTAAGTTATGGGTAAATAGTAGCTCCTGTTTCGACAACATACATTGCTCTGGTTCGTTTGATTTTATGAACTTCCTCTGACTATTTGTGTGATAAACAAACACTAAACTAAAATGGACAATTACCCATTGTGTTTTAGCAATAGTATCCATGCAGTAATAATTTCACATACATTCTACTGCTTGAGGCTAATGTTTTTTTAGGAGAATTCAATCTATAAATGCTCTTTATTTCTATGATATTTTGTTGTAGGTTATTGTCTATTTAACATTACAGTTCATTAAGTCTGATAATTGGTTTTATAGAGTTCTATAGAAATCTAACATTAGAGTTTCATCATGCATTTGAAATCTATAAGAAATTCTTTTGTGCGGCCAACGTACTGTATACTGTGTGGTCCTAACCTTCGTCATTGATTTTTTCCTCCAGCCTTCTGTCGTCTCTCTGAGGAGGACCCCTGACTGACCCCTCACCAGGATGGAAGTGGCCCTCCCTGGCCTTGACACATTCACCAATCCCCCACGGAGAGGGACCCCGCTGCCTCTGAGACCGCTGGTGGAGGAAGACAGAAGCAAAAGCAGCACCCCGAATCATTTACTGGAATCAAGTATAGCCCACAAAAGCATCTGAAAGAATAGATTATAACAGTTTTTTAGAGTGTGTTTTTGTGTTCTTGCAGAATTTTATGGCAAACTAAAAAGCAACAGCCTGATCGAAGCAGAGCCGGCAGAAGTTCACTTCAGTGGGTTTGAGCTGGGAAAGAAATACTGGAACACTTTGGTGAGAAAAAAAAGTGTCCAATGTTTGACACCAAAAAACCCTATGTTAAAATAAAGGCTCTCTGAAAACTCACTGCACAATCTATGGCAGTGTTCATAAATTAACTACTTCAAAAGTTTATTACATTTTAAAACAACTGAAGTAGCAGTGACAGCTATATTTCTATTAGGCACAACATAAACATGATCTCAAATAGTCTGAGCCTAATTTACACTACTGTAAGTCCTAATGTTGTTAATAGTGTCATGTGTCATAAATATATGCGCTTTAACATCCTTATTAATGCAAAGTGGTCCACCCAGAGATTAGCTCCTTATGAGATGCCACATTTGTGCATATATACATCTCATTTATTGCATCTGGAACAAATTGAATTAGTCTGAATGGGCAGTGATTTCAACCACTATATGCTTGATGAAGCATGAAACTGTATGTAGAGCAAGCGCATATGGGGATGTTTTTTTCCTCAAGTGATTGGACGGCTCTGAATTCTTTTCTCTTTCCTCAGCAACTCATCAACATCTCCACTGAGGTCATGAATATTCATATCATTCCCACTCAAACTAAGTACTTCCAAACAACTTATACCAAAAAGGTAGGCTTTTTTAATTACAAATTGACCTGAATACAGCTATGACTCATAAAATCATTATTTCTGATGATTCAACCTCTTTTCCATCCATTTCCTCTCAAGTATCGACTCGTTCCCGGCCTCGCTTATACAGTCAAGGTCCAATTCTGTCCCAATGAGTGGCGCTACTTTTATGACTGCATTCGGGTTCACTGCAAGGTGAAGATTCAGCGCTCTCTTGTACAATCTTGTAACTATTCTAGAAATAAATGTTCTGGCTTTGGAGCTTGTTCTAATTCTGAGGTTAGATGACCTTAAAGAATGCAAATAATGCGGTACGGCCCTAAGCTTGCATTTTGTTGGGTGCAGTACTGTGCACAGGTTTTAGAGGTGTGAAAAATGCTGCTATTATAAATACATTTATTACCGTTTTTCTTTGTTAGGTCTTTAATGAGCCAAGGACAAACAGAGTAATTTTGGTGTGGAGTGTTTTAAGAGATTTAAGTATCATTTTGAGATAATATCCAGAAAATGCTAACTTCAGGCACTAAAAGAACAAGTGATTAGTTTTGGTAGATTCTTTACCGTTTTCAGATGTAATAGTTTTGCGGCCAAATTGAAAGACCTTTTACCCCTGAGCTGTTGGATCTTCGGGTTTAAAGTCCAGGTATAGGCAAAATATCTTTACCATTGCAAGATAGGACCAGTGCCTTGGTAGATGTCTATGCTATAATGAGTAGGCCTGTGTACTGTTGGACAATATTTTTGTGGTATCAAAAGAAAAGTTACAATACTACTAGTATCGAAAAAAAATTCAATACCAAGTTTCAATACCTAGTGGGACCATTAATGTTTCTTTGCATGTATGAATCAAATAAATAACACATAATAAATCATACAAACTACTGGTTTTAACTTACAGCTAAGAATTTACTCCCAAAATTGGTCCTTTATTCAGTATTGTGTTTTATGATTGTAGAAGATGAATTAGCACACCGAGGGTACCGGTATCGAAAACCAGGTATTGTTTAAGTACTGGTATTTTCAAAAATGTCTTAACGGTACCCACTCCTAGCTATGAGTGCTTCTGTTTTTTCTCAAAATTTGGGCATTTTTGTAGATTACTTAAAACCTAAATGCTCACCTAAAATGCATAGGACACTTAAAAACAAAGACTTTCGCACAGAACTGTACTTACATTTTTAACTTATCTCTAGCTTTTGTGTTTATTTACAAACCATCCTTATCTCCGATATTCCGTCTCACGTTTTTCCTTTTTGTCTTGTTCACTGAACCGTCTTCTACCAACTCTAAGGGAGAGGAGAACCTGTTAATTCCAGTTCATGCTTACCCTGTCATCGATGACCTGCACATCCCTCCTCGCATCGACCTCCCAGCTGTAGTGCTCGAACAAAGGTGTGTGCGTGTCTAAGATGGTTCTTGACCTCATATGTGCCCAGGGGCTTCCCTGTCTCTTTGTATTCTTCCACATAACCAGCCGAGTCTCCATTTGCCCACTGGTGTCAAATCATAAAAAAAAATCATCTCCACCATGTTGTTTCTCGTTTTTTGCAGCGTTTCTCATGCTATTCCTCTGAGATGCAGCTGTCCCATCGACTTTGAGTTTGAGGTGTTTGTTATCGAGCCCAACCAGGCTTTCTTCATTCATCCTCTTGCTGGTATGCACTAGAGTTTCATAAAAAAAACTAAGTCCTATATTTCCACTGTTTCTCATCTAAATGTGTCACATTGTCATTTGCTAAGTAAGGTTATGTTTTTAAAGTGTGTTTGTTTGTTGATAGTACAGTAAGCAAGATAATTTGAAAATTCAGATTATGAGGAACTTTTCAGAAAATTTGAAATCCAAGCAATGGGACAAAGAAGAAATGTGTAGTTTTTGGTGTGGATCTGGAACACTTTCTGAGTCCAGGAATATTTAACATGATTCTGTACCACTGCAAGATAGGGCCTTATGCACTACCAACTCCAACCACAAGGAGTTAGGAAAGAAACAAATGAGTCGTTTAAAAGGAGTTAGTTTATTATGCTTCTTACCCAATTTAACCAATCTTGGTCACTTATAGACCAGCATTGCACATTTTACAACGTTTAAAAACATTATGTGACTCAAGGAAAGTGTTCCCAATAATTACTTTACTACTGCCATAAAGAAACAGGTGAAGAGACCAGCAGGGTGCAGCAGAGAGCTGCTGTGTCGTTTTAACAGAAAGTTAAAAAGAGCTTTTTATTTCCTTAAACTTTTTGTATGATGCCATTTTACTACAAAATGATAAATAGTAGCTGTGAGAGCAGCTGGATGTAGAGGGCTTGCTGATTGGTCAGTGCTTCGAGGAGTGGTCGGGGGTTTGTCGAACTCCAGGTATGTTTTTGATGAAGAAACAACATTTTAACGTAGTAGAAAGAAAAAAAAAAAAAAAAAAAAGACGATTTAACCCTTTAAATACTAAGGTAGACTTAAGGTCGGCTGAACAAATTCAAATATAGGGAGAAGTCAACTATTAAGTGCTGGTTTAATAAAGAAAAATCATTCTTATTCAATGTCAAACTAAGTATCTGTACTATTTTTCTGTGTCTGGAAACATTGCATTAAAGGGCTAATGTTTTCTTAAAACTCTGACAACACATGTTTTACCGAAAAACTCCACTTCCATAAATGTCCTCGTGGCCTGGGAAACATCATAACACGAGCCGGAACAAGCTCTCAAATACTGTCTACAAGAAATAAATGAGCTGCCTGTTTGGGAACGCCACTCTAGCTATTTGTAATCCTTGTCAAATCGGTTATACAACAGTTTTATATCTGTTTTTTATGTCTTGTTTTTGCTTATTCCAGGTGTGATTCCCGCCAACGGTCAAGTGGACATCATTGTGACCTTTACCCCCATGCAATACGAGACCACACAGGTCACTTTCAAGCTGGTGGTCTCCCAGTTCAACTCTAGACCTTTTCTCTGCACTGTTACTGGCACCTCCAACCCTTACGTTGCCATCAAGTAAGACGAATTAGCTATTAAAACATTATTAATTTGGTAGTAAACTTGCTGGGAACATGTTCTCGCCTCTACCCAGAATACAACATTTGTTTTGCAGCCAGTATAGGCCTAATGTTTAATTCTTTTCCCATGAGAAAAAGGGTGTTATCCATCACACAGCTGCAGCCCCATCCACATCACTGTCTTTGCCTTATCTCGGGCCAAAAGTTAATAATTTATTAAAGTAGCTAGCGCAGTGATATCAAGATAGATATACTTCCCTGATAGATGTTTTGCATATAAAACATTCTTCTTCTCTTTGCTGTTGCCCGCTGTTGAATCAAATAACACTGGGATATTTTTGCTAGTTCCTCTTTGCATTCATATCATATAGAAAATAAACTAACCAAAGTTTAATAATGATAGGAAACAGTATTGGATTTGTTTCCCGGAATTTTATCACCTAATATTAAAACGCAGCAGTAAATCCTGGCTTTTAGCTTGTGTTGACATAAGAGACATATAGGCAATACTTAGAGGATTAGTATGTGAAGCTTTTGTCAGACATGGTACATTATTAAACAGTAATAAAAACAGCTAAAATCACACAGAACTCTGCTTAGGCATTAGCTCTATCCCGCAATGGTAGAGACCTGGACTTGAATCAGGTTTTTTTTTGTTCAGGGGTAAATGCTCTATCCAATGAGGCACAAAGCCCTATACCTTACAATTATAAGGAGCGACTAAATCTAAAAATTGTACCTTTACTGACCCCTTGTGGCCTTTTCTTACAATGGCATCAAATCCATTCTATGGCCTAGCAAAACATAGCCCTCTTAGCATTGATAAAAATACTAAAAATGTTCCCCACCTGCATCAGAAAATGTATTATGAATACATAGCATAAATCTATTTATGCCCTTGTCTGATCTGCATAATTGTGTCCTGATTCAAGTGATTGCTGGTTTTAAAATTTAAACCTATTGGAATAACTTTTTTTCTCTCTTTTGATTACAGCCAGGTGGAGAAAAAGTTGGGCCATAAAGATACAACCAAAGCCTCTGCACCTGCTGCTCGAGAGCTTTCTCGATGCAAAACATGGCCAAGCAAGAAGCCAGTCAAACCCAAGGTAGATCAAGTGACTTTCTGTCTTTTTGAATGACTGTATGTATCAGTATGATTTTTTTATATATGATCTTTAATCTGCAGAGAGTAAAGGAAGGCGCTGTGTCTAAGCCTCAAGTGGACATCTTGACACATGGAGGGGTAGCAAAAATGTTGATCAGAGATGCCAAAAAACTGAGCTCCAAAGCACTGAAGGAAGGTAATTGTCTTCTTTACTAACTTTTTACAACAGCCTTCAAACCTATTCACGTCCTCCATCAGTGGTCATAATGTTATGGCTGATCAGTGTAATTGTGTCTCAAAATACTAAAGTTTTTTTATTCACTGTAGCTATATCCTCCGGGGATACAGAAGCCATGCAAAGCAGACAAATAAAGGAGGCCCTCTTCCTGAAAAAAGTAGCAGAGAATGAAAGGAAAAGACAAGAACGCTGTCGGCAATGGTAAGTTTGAGATGATAAAAAGGCCCTTATAACGACATATATTTTAAATTAAGCAATAAAAATCTATATATTTCACTAGGCAAGTTGATCATGTGGGTGAAGATCCAGTGCCCAATGAAAAGAGGAGACAGATACTGGAGGAGAGGGAGGTGGCAATGCATGAATACATGGTACATTAAACAGTAATTGATTAAATATATTTTACTACCTGTTCACATTTCATCACGTTTATGGGGAGATGCAGGAGTAAAATGTAGTGGACTCTGCAGGATTTTGTTGTACATTAACTTACTACTATTACTACTTCTTCTACTGCTGCTGCTACTACTACTACTACTACTACTACTAATAAAAATAATAATGCATTAGTCTTATATAGCGCTTTTCTAGACACTCAAAGTCGCTTTACAATTTGGTGCATTATTCATTCACTCCTCAGTCACACTCGGTGGTGGTGAGCCACAGCTGCCCTGGGGCAGACTGACAGACGCGTGGCTGCCTACAGCCCCTCCGAGCACCACCAAACACAGTCTCACTGACACATTCATACAGGCAAGGTGGGCAAGCGTCTCTGCCGACTGAGCTACAACATGAGCTGCTACTGCTACATCAGTTATTTGTACTACTACAATGACAGCTACTGCTGCTACTACTACTGCTACCATTACTCCTACTTCTTCCTACTACCTCCACTACTTCTATTCCTCCTACACTTTCTTCTGCTACCACTACTACTGCTACCAGAATTACATCAGCTATTTCTACGACTACAACAGCTACTGCTACTACTTTTACTACAATGACAGCTACTGTTACTACAATGACAGCTACTGTTACTACTACTACTACTACTACTACTACTACTTCTACACCTATAGCTACTGCTACTTCTACAACGACAGCTACTACTACTACTACACCGACAGCTACTACTACTACAACGACAGCTACTACAACAACAGCTACTACTACTACTACTGCTACAACAATGGCAGCTACTTCTACAACGTCTACTACTATTACTACAACGATAGCTACTATTACTGTACAACAACAGCTAGTACTACTACTACAATGACAGCTACTACTACTACAACGACAGCAACAGCTACTACTACTACAACAACGACCGCTATTATTACAATGACAGCTACTACTACAATGTCTCTTACTACTACAAACATAGCATTTAGTATTCAAACCCTAAGTTTCTGACTTTTCAAATTAAAAGCACATGAACATACGTAAAGTCAAAATATAAAATATAATATAATAGGACTTCTTAATTTAAAAAGTAACACGTTAGCACCATGGAGAAGACGGTATCCCAAGGTTCTTTACAGCTAAACTTTGTAAGACTTTAAACTCTATCTGACTATGCAGTTTGTCATTTTTTCCAATTTACTTCCTTTGACGTTTACAGAATCCTTTCACGGAGACACTACACTGTTACCATTATTGAAACCGCCCTGTGATCTTATTGCATCTTTAAAAATACACTACACCAGTTTTACGAGCGGATTTATTGGGACTGGCAACAAAAATGTGCAGACTCAGCCAAAGTCCATGTCACTATTGAATTGTTGCCCATGTGTTTCCTTAGAAAAAGTTATTGAGTTAACAAAGCTCTCTGTAGCACTTCCTCCCTCATCTCCATCTCCTGTCCACATGTACCCGTTATATCTCACACACATAAATATGGCATACACTTTCCATTTACAGCCGCTTGTTGCATCAGGTGGTTTATGGGAACAATGCACTTTTATAATGGGATGAGCGCTTATCCTGTCTTTAGGTGACAGCTAAAAATATAACCTATGAATTTATGTCCAATTATTTTTCTATGGTTTGCACGTAAACCTGTCAGGAGAAATGTTGAAATACAAATATATTTCCTTTACTGACAGGAGATGTTCTCAGTAGGCTAATTTGTACCATCAGTCAGTACAATGTGGCAACAGGTGCAAACTAATGCAATTACAATGGGATTGATTGATACAGCCATTGCCCACACTTCATCCCTGTTCAGTCACAAGCCTGTTACAGTGTAATGTTATATGACTAAATGTTAGTATATACGAGATTTTTTTCTAAATATAATTTTTTATTATTTTTAAGGTAAAGAGAGGAGATATACAAGAGCAAAGAGAGTTTCATTTTGGAAAAGCCAAACTTACCACTGAAAGAGTTGTTTTAGATGTTGGACAGGTAAGTCTAAGACTAGGTAGTGTACTGTATTTCTTGTTACTTTGCACTATTTTATGATCAATTTCATGAATGTATTGGTTATTGGACATATTGTATCAAATGTAAATATCTAACTGTGAATGATATCTATGGTTTTACTTACACTGTGCTGTATTTAGCTTTACATACCCAGAGGTGGAAGAAGTACTAAAAATCTGTACTCAAGTAGAGATACTGTTACTTCAAAATCAAACTGAAGTAAAAGTATTCAACAAAGTGGTTACCTGAGTAAAAGTACTGAATGTAAACTTTAATCAAGTAGAAAGTGCTTACTGCTAAAACCACTATTACTATTACTACAAGTGCTACAGGAACTACCGCTAACACTATTACCATTATTACAGCTACTACTACTACTACACCTCCCATTATTACTTCTTCTTCTACACCTATTATCCATCTTGCCATTGTTGACAAAAAAATACTCAAGTATATTTTAGAAAAAGTGCCAAATGTTTATGTACTATGTGTGTGTAAATGTCTAGTTACTTTCCATCTGTGCCTATACTCATGTCTAATTGTACAAATGAAATGAATGTAGGTACTGCTCCCATACTACAAACTGTTGGCACTATATCTAGTTTATATTGCATGCGTTATATATATTTTATTGTGGAAGAAATAAAGACATAATTTTATCTTTAAACGCATTTCTTAATAAATAGTAGAGTATGTATAGTTCTTAATATTATCACCTGCAATTTTAATATTTTGACACTTGTTTTAATAGAAACATTGTACCCTCAAAGTAATATTTTAACTTCTTCCAGACTCCAGAGGTAACCCCACACTTCCAGTTCCACCCCAGTATAAATTGGGATTTGAAGCGGCGATGCCTTAAACTCTTCCAGCAGGCAGCGTATAAGGTACATGTTTACTTACATCTGCTGTACAAACAACATCGACACATTTCTGTACTGTCTCTGAGGACCTGTCCCCTCAGTCCTGCCCTTTCAGATCAGCCATGTGGAAATCTACACTAAACACAAAACAGTCTATACAGTAGGGGCCAGTAAAAGCAGGAGATTCTCATATCATATCAGATATCTACCAATAAAGTGTTTGTGTTTATTCTTCAGATTGTGATCCAGTGCCGCATGAATCGAAGACTGGCCTGTCTGAGGAAACTTATCGACAGTATGAAGCAGGGCCCCGTCACACATAAAGGTTGTAGGAATGGTTGTCTGTCAGTGTATATCTCTGAGTCCAGGGTGTACCCCACCTAAGACCCATAGCTGCTGGGATAGGTAACCCTTAATGAGAATAAAGAGGAGACGAAAGTTGGGACACTGTAAAATGTTAACTAAAACAAAATGTAATGTAACTATATTTTCTATGCAATAGAAAATAAACAAATCAGACTATTAAAACAGCTGTAGTAGTTTTATGCAACCAATATTGATGCTATTTTTTTACTGTTTTACTTGCATTTTGCAGTGTTGCAACTTTTTTTGGAATTGGGTTTGTATTTGGCACAAAATATGTGAAGTGTTGACATTTCTAAAGGCAGTACAGAATTAATGAAAACCCTTCAGGAATAGCACATAAGTACATAGTACATTGCATGCCTCAGAGGCTGAGGGCTTTTTTCCCTCACAGGCTTCTTCTTGTTGCAATATTCTTTACCCTTAAAATGATGAATTTTAAATATTTTTTCTGTGTTTGTTCCAGATACAGAAGTGGCCCAGAGTGTGAAGGTTTCTCCAGCCAAAGTCTTTGTGTTTTCCCATCCCACTTTCTCTGAAGAAGATGACCCCCTAGTGAGTACTTTACATACAGTACTTGTTAATGCCAAAACCAGCTGAATGCAAAATATAAACTGCTAATGATGTAAAAAGAAGTATATAGTTGGTGATTAAGATTATAGTGTGGACTAACAATGTTTACTACTAATAATAACTACTGCTTAGCATTGAGTACTACACCTACTAAGCTGCTTAGACTGTCTTTAAACTTGAATTCAGACTTTTCAAATTAAAAGTCCACATATGAAATGACTTCCCTGGAAATTATCAAAGGGGTGTGTGAATGCTCAAGCCCCTTAAAAAGAACTTCCTATGACATTTATCTAACTTTCCTATAATATGTCAAAATGTGTTAATCTTAACTTCTTGTCTTATATCTCAATACATTTGGTCATCAGTATTTTGCTTTTACGTGTAGGCACTTGAACTGTCCCCTCTTCCTGTTGATCCTACTGAAGTGACTGTAACAACACACGTTCCTTTCTTTAACCTAAAAGTAAGTCTTTAGTGCTGAATAATTTCCCTATTTATTGGAATCTACTTCTGCTACTTCTGCTGTCTAATTTTATTGTTCACTTCAGGTTCCCCAGCATTATAAGCTCATGGGCTACAAGCCTGTGTCAACTCTGGATGCATACACGTCCTACATTCCCACGACTTTGGCCAGACCACTTCGCTCAATCCCTGTGGTAATTAACAAAAAATAAAGTATATGTGTACCCCATAGATAGACTTTTCTGTACTTAATTTAACATTGTTTTAACAGGAAGAAGAAGAATCTGTGGAAGGCGCCATAAAAGATGATGGGAGTCACATTTTTGACAACGTGAGACTGAAAGCTAAATATTTTGAACAAAGCTAAATTTTTCCACCAATTTAAAGTTTGAATAAGTGTTAAATTTGGATGTTACGGTTAATTTATTATTTTATACAACATATTATTTTTCACATTCATTCTATTCTAATAGTAAAAGATATTGCCAACAGATAAATGTATCTTATGTATTTTTGCTTTATTTATACCAGGAGGAAAAGCCAGAAGGACTGAAAGCAAAGCCAAAAGATATTAGTTATAAATTTACTGCGCCTGACTTTAAACCCATCCCAGCCCATCCTCTACGCATCTTTGTAAGACACTTTTTTTATTTTTATAGTATTTATTTCTATGTTCATTTAAGTATTAATAACCTCATGACTTTAGAATCCAGCTCCAGGACTTCACGCTCACCGTCCCACTCCAAAATATTTGGAGAGTGACCCGGAGTACCACCTGTGCCCACTGCCAACATATCACCAAAAGTAAATACACTTTTCATGCAAAGTTGATGCATTTAGAAGCAGGAAATGGGCAGGTGGTAATAATGCAGGGTAGCCCCAAGGTCTTAAAAGCATTAAATAGGTATTAAATTTGATCTAGTCAAAATCAAGGCCTTAAAAGTATTAAATATTATGAGTAGGTATTACATTTTGTTCATCTAGGTCTTAAAATTGGTCACCGCAATAAAAGATAATTTTTTGAATAAATGTTATCATTGAAATGCATGTTTCATTCATTCATGATTTGTTAATGCAGCCCTGGAGTTCTTCCATCTGTATTAGGCTTTTAAAATAAAACCCTTGAGTTTCAGAGAGTTGTAAAGATAATTTCTTAGTGTAAAATTCTCACAGATTATTGTTCTGTTGTTGACATTAGTGGCATTAAATTTAACTCTAAGCGGCATTAAAAAGTCTTAAAAAGGTCTTAAATTTCACAAGACAAAACCTGGAACTACCCTGTATGTTATGCCTGATCTGTGTATTGTGCTATGACAAACTGAATTACTAATACTTTGGCAGAGCTCCTGATGATGAGGCCTCCTCCACTTATGACCACTTAACGGATAAGGTAATACTTTTCTCCTAATTGTCTAAATTGCAAGGAGTCCATTAAATGTTGAATTTAATGATTTTCAACATCAGGAAGTGATTGAGGAGATTATGACCTGGAAGAACGACTTTGACACAATCGTTTCAACCTGTCTGTCCAAGCAGCGCACTCGAACTCACATAGATCTTCCTGGCAGGTATGAAAGAACAACAACAACTACCTCTATTCACACTATATTTTTCAATCCCTATTCTTACCTTTGATCCTGCCGTGTCTAAAGAAATCAAGAGAACTCTTCAAAATTGAGTGATTGTCAACCTAAATGCATCTGTGCTTCCTCGCTCAGCTTCTCCCAGTATGAGAGATTTGGGGAGCTGTGTTTACACTACTTGTTTATAGAAAGGAGAGTGCCTGTTGTTCACTTCCTCTGTCCTCATCTTTTCGGGATGAAAATAAATTTGAACTTTACGAGCATTTGGTTGCATAGTTCACTAGATTTACTCAATGTTCCCTTAAATTATCTGTGCTCTGAATGAATGCTTTGGCTTGGCAGTGTAAGGTAAAGGCTGGGTCAAGGTATCTAGACCATACTATCTTCACTAACATTCTCCGTAATGATTTATTCAGTCTGTTGCCTAAATGGACATTAAATAAGTAATGATTTTTTGTATGTTCCCTATAGGTGAATGAATGCTGTATGTGGCTGGTCCTTGCACTATACAGGAGTGTTAAACATTATCTTGCTTTTCAAGAACAGTCATCCTCAGAGATACCCTAACACCTAACCCATTTAAAGAGCTCAAGTGTTTGCTTTGTCAGATGCCTATGCTGCTTTGTTTTTGTTGTCAAAGCCTTTCATGTGTTGTGCAATTACAGTTAATGTCAACAATGTAAACTATTCTTTTTTTAGACAACACTTACTGTCTGTATGTAGCAGATACTTTTGCTAGTATGTAAGTACACTTTGTGAGTATAATCCAGCCACAGAGGGTCACAAATCAGTGTACTCTTTGTGCCTGTCTCAAGCCCGGATAAATCTAGAGAGTAGCGTAAGGAAGGGCATCTGACATAAAAAACCAGGACGCAGTAGATTTGCAATGGCGACCCCAAACCAACAAAGCCAAAAGAACTTTTACTTTGACTTTACATTTTAGAGGACTTTTTTCTAAACCTTTTTAAAATTCTTGGGCAAAATGGGTTGCACACTGGCCTTGCAATCAGAACAGGTAGATAGTAGCAGTAGCAGTAGTAGTAGCACTAGTAGTAGTTGTAGTATCAGCAGCAGCAGTTGTCACATTTGCAGATATAACAGTTGTAGCAGTAGCAATTTAGTAATAGTAGTAGTAGCAGTTGTAGTAAACAGATTTTTAGTACTTCTTCCACCTCCGAGTACTAGTGTAAAACTTCCATACAACTGAAAAGCACATTACTACTCCATTGTATGCTCTTGAACAAAAGATGAAGGCCAGTGTTGTGGCTTTGTATGGTCTCTGTGTGTGACATCTTGTGGGTGGAGAGACACTTGTGTAACATGTGCCTGAAGGCTTTGTGAAGTGTAAAAAGGCCAGGTGGGTGATGACTGGCGTCCCTCATGATGCACGTTGTGGGTGAAGAGATTGAATTTTCTCTTAACAGATGTGGAAAAGGTCAGGCCACAGTTTGAGAGGGGAGTACAGTCTCATCTGAGCTGCGTTCAGGGAATTTACACCCTTTTTATCATTTTGACAAGTCACTATTGGGCAAGTTGTTTAGCTCTGTATGACTTCTTACTCTTTCCTTTTGGCTTTTTCTTTATTGTACTGGGAGTGCAGGGCTTTTTGGGGAACTTCTTTTTTCTTCTATGGATAAACATTTCAAAATCGCTTTTTTTCTCAATTCAAACAACCAGATTAAGGCCTTTGATCTTGACCATTTCTAAGTCCGTATATGTGTGGTCTGGTTTTTTTCTCCATAGATCTGTCTACAATAAAGAAATCCCTGAAGCACCTTACCTTAGAGGGCTGCCAGAAGAGCTGAAGCATTTAAAGGACAAACTGTGAGCACCATTGAATTGGTTGAGACGCAAAATTTATATTGCTTACTAAATCCAAAATGTGTGTGTTTGCAGGCCGACCGAATCAACAGTTCACCTTACTCCTGATATAGTAAAAGCTGAAATGATAAAAGTCTTTAAGAGTGAAGTACCAATACCATCAAGGTAAAACCACTTTCATATATATTTGAATACACAATTATCAATGTCATTTATCTCTTAATGGTTTTATAGCTACAGATAAAAAATACAATATTGTCATAAAAACATAATAACTAAATTAGACCAAGCTACTTAACAATTAGCATTATACTTATGAGTAATATAGAATTAGCCATTTGGTCAGTTAGTGTTCAAATCAGTGGTTTTCAACTGATTGTGTGACCCAGTTTTATTTTTTATTATTTTATTGTGATCCAGTTATGGGTTACAGGCTGCCATTTTGATAAACAGAGCTTTTATGGTTTTTGTTCGTGGTTATGTTCATTATATTTGGTTTGAATTTTAATAGTTTATTGTTTATCGCTGATGTTAATGTTTTTTTGTTTTTTTAGCGCTGAATTGAAGAAACAGTTGAGGAAACAGAGCAAGGATGAAGAAAAGAAGCAATGCAATTTTGATGGAGAACAGTGAAAACCAGGCTGGAGGTACATGGATCCACAGAAGACATCCAAAAGCAAATCTTTAATTCATCTGGAGAAAACCCAAAACAAAAATAATATACTCTGTCCTTATACTGTACTATGAGGCTTGGCTGTACGGCTCCAGTTCATTCTCCCACCCACCTCACTGCGAGCCTCACTTCCACCTACAGCACTAACCCCCCTCTGTGCACTGACAAAGCCTGCATATTCCTTATCCTCCTCCCACTCACATCCTTACATACAGTCCTTCAATTAAACATGATACATTTCTACTCTTGCAATGTTCACAAGATGGCTGCTTATTTCTGTTAAACTACAAATTTTCCACTGGGCTTGACATTATTATATACAGCCTTACATGAATTAGAATATGGTAGAAATGTCCATTTATTTTAGTAATTCAAAATGTGAGTGTATTGAGTACACAAGACACACACATAAAAGTAGTAGTAGTTGTTGTAGTAGTATTTCAAGCCTATATAATTTTATTAACTATAAACCATAATCACCTAATTAACTCTGTGTGTACTAAATCTATGTAATAGGAGTTTCACTTTGAACTGAATTACTGAAATAAATTGACTTTTCCCTGATCTAATAAAGTTAATGTAGGACTGTATATGTGGTTACCAATAGAGGGCGCTCTCACTCCACAACTCCGTCCATTCCATAGCGTTTCCCCCACACATGCAGGCCCATTACTAAGTGTGCATTAGTGGCAGTGGCTTCAGAAGGACACTGCACGAGTACAGTGGCCGTTTGAATCCATTTTCAAAGATGAACGAGTGAACTTCTGCTCAGCCCAGTCAAAGCTTTCACATAGAAGGTCACATTGATTAGACGTAGGGCTTGGACTATACTCATGATTTACTGTCAGGGTGCATGGAAAAGACAGGATAGGGGGCTTTTAGAGGACATTGCTCTTCTGCAGAAGAGGTTTTTATTTTATGGCTTCATTTTCATTTATTTTGCACATAATAAAAATCCAAAGAGAAATGTGCAAGCATAAGCTAAGTAAGAACATTATACACCAATTAGGCATAACATTATGACCATGCCTGCCTAATATGCAGCCCTGTATGCAACAAAAGCAATGCGCTGTGTATCCTGACAACCAGCCTCTTCAGCAATTTGGTCTACAGTAGCTCATCTGTTGGATCAGACACACAGCCCTCAGCCTTCGCTCCCCACGTGCATCACCTGTCCACGGTTCACCTCTGCTTTTTCCTAACAACTTACAATAGATACTGACTGCTGCAGACCAGAAACACCCCACAAGAGCTGCAGTTTTGGAGATGTTCTGACCCAGTTGTCTGGCCATCACAATTCGGCCCCTTGTCTCGCTTAAATCTTTACGCTTGCTAATTTTTCCTGTTTTTAACACTCAACTTTGAGGTCAATATGTTCACTTACTTCCTAATATATCCCACCCACTAACATGATGAAGAGATAATCTGTGTTATTCACTTCATCTGTCAGTGGTCATAATGTGATTGGTGTAGAAAAGAGCTGTTTAATAATACAAACATACAAGTACAAGAAAGGTGTTAAAGAGGAAGACACGTAGCTGCATATAGAATTAAAGCAATGATATAGGATTAATAAGTAATAACATAGTACAGTATGATATCATTTATTTAGCATCTGCCACATCCAGTAAATAATCCAATCCTAACCACAGTAGTGGCACCCTGGGTATAAGGGAGACTCAGTGTGCAACCCACCGTGTCTCCAGCCATCTCATTAGGATGACATGTCCACCTCTGTGACCTGACCCACTTCAAACTCAGACAAAAATAGAACACAATCAAAACATGAGGTCAGTCTTGCAACACAAGTTTTCTTTATATTGCTGTTTACGACTTCTGGGACCAAAGCTGATAATAACCTGAAGCACAAGAGCAACAAATGTTCAAAAGTGTTTTTGACCGTCTTCTGGTCTCATGTACAACCCCAGTTCAGAAAAATGTTAGGACACTGTGTAAAATATAAATAAAACTTAACCCTATGGTTTGCAAATCTCATTAAAAAAACTTTTTATTCACAATAGAACATAAACTACATACCAGGTGTTGACGCTAACATGTTGTACCATTTGATGACAAATAATAGCTTATTTTAAATTTGTTGCCAGCAACACATCTCTGGTATAGTGACAGTAAAAGCGTGGAAAAGAAAGTAAAAAAAAACTAATGATGTTAATTGGCAACACTTCAGTAAGATGGATATAGATAAGTTCTTTTTAGAAATAACAGTGAAACTTTTTTCCAGCCTTTAGTTGCCCCTGTTCCGATGTTTTTGTGGTCTGTTGTTGCAAATTCAAAATGTGCTAGTACTTTTAATGAAATTGCATAATATCTTTGTATCAGCACCTGATATTTTCACCTTAGAGCATTACGTTCTGTTTTTATTTACATTTTACACAGCGTTCCAACTTTTTGGGAATTGGGGTTATAGACCATTCTTAGCAGAAACCGTGGCCTCACCTCTGAGTGTTGGGCTTTTAGAGATATACATTCTCCCTGAAAATCTCTCACTTAAAGCCCATGTCTGTCAGAGCTGGAATAGTTAGACCGACTTTGAACAGCGTCTTGCTCGGAGCAGCTTCAAGTAAAGCTGTAGACCGTCTGAAGATCTCAGAAGTGGTTTTTTAGTTATTTTTCAAATGCTTTTCGCCTCAAATGTGTTCTCTGTGTACTAAGAGTGTTTTCAGGAATTATAATTTATAAATGAATGAAATGAAAAATTAGAGTTATCAACTTGGAAAGGTGCCAGACTTTACAAGAAAACTATGACATTTACAAGTAATGGTCCAAACATTTCATAAAGAACTTTTTAAGACTAAATATCAAAGTGGAACAAAATAATTCCTAGCTCGCAATAGGACACAGTTTGGCTCCAGAGTGAGATTATTAAATCACTGGAAAACACTGTTGTTCCCAAATACTGGGTAGGGACCAAAAAGTGGGTCTCTGTCAGAAATCCATAAGCAAGACAGAATGGCAAAATTTATTCTATCATCTGCTTTTTCCTGTTTCACCCCCTGCAACTATGGCCCTTAGGTGGGGCACATCTTGGACAATGGCCAGTCACAGGGATGACACTGAGGCATACACAGATGGACAGCCATTCACTTGCACATTCATTCAAATCATTTTTTTATTAATTGTCCTAACATGCTGATATTGGGATTGTGGGAGGAGTCCGGAGTACCTGGAGAGCTAACTCGGCCACATTGCACTGCCTACGGAAAAAAAATCAAAGAGAAAAATAAAGTACCAAAGAAAATGCTATAGTTGGTCTTATTTACAAACCATTAACAAGTCCATAATATACTCCTCTACAAATGAAGAATACAAGCTAGTGTTAGTTCAATAGCATCTTTCATGACATTCCTGTACTAGAATATGCAGTGCAAAACTATCCCAACTTTGTATTCAAGATCAGTGAAAACTTGTTCTACTTAAATGGAAAGTGGTGTCTGAATATCTTTTAGCTACTACAAATTGAAGTCATATTGGTGGTAGACAGTGACTGCAAACTGAAGATGTACTGCACAAAGTGTGCTTGGTCTTACTATTGTCTGTTTATCTGGCAGCACTTCTGCAGTAACTACCTCTACTGGACCTCTGACATGTTCCTGACTGTTCCCACTCCTCAGACTGGGGTCAGTTCTGAGATGAGAGAGGACCATATTGGTCACAGCAGTGTCAAGTTTTCCCCTAGTGACTTGTAGCTCTGAATCACTGAAAGGTTTCTTTAAATTAAGAGAAATGAAAAAAATGTGTGGTGATGAATTCAGTAGTGTTACACCGATGTAGAATTTGCAATAGATTTAAGACTATTTCCTAAATATCAACTACAATATGGTGAAATGTGGTTTACAGTTTCTACGCAGCTCACCAACTCTTTGTGATCCATCTCCAGAGCTCTCAAATAAAGAAGTAAAATATGCTGAAAGGTGAAATTCCGCACTTCAGAACCATTCAGCTGTTGCTCAGTACTTTTTTTGAGTTGCCAGATTCATTTTCAAAAGTACTCCTCCTCTCACACACCTCTTATAAGCCGGCAGCATCTTGAAGTCTTTTTCTAGTACTGAATGTAAAGTAGAAAGTATTTACTGCATCTAACTCCATCATTGCTAGTGCTGCTGGCATTACTTGCCAGATCCATTTGCAGAAGTACTCCTCTCACACACCTCTTGTAAGCTGTTGGCAACTTAGGTAGAAAGTACTTCCTGCAACTAACACTACTAATGCTACTAACCACTACCACCCCTGTTACTGATACTAACACCACTACTACTACCACCATTACCATCATTATTACCAAAACTACAACTACCTTGTATTGAGTGTAAAGTAGAAAGCATTACTACTAGGATTACTACTACCACTAGCACCATTATTAATACTTTTACTATAACTACTTCTACTACTACTATTACTACATTACTATTACTGCTACTACTAGTACTATCACTACAACTACTAATATCACTGTTACTACTACAACTACTACAATTGCTACAACCACCATTACTATTACTCCAACCACTGCTGCTATTACTGCTACTAATGCTACTGCTACTGCTTGCCAGATTCATTCACAAAAGTACTCCTCTCTCCTCACACAGGTCTTGTAAGCAGGCAGCATCTTAGCGTCTTATGTCTGTGTGACAATTTCCAGTCCCTCTCAGTGGTCCCAAAAAGCCGGGGTTGTCATCTCTGCTGTAACCTGACAACTTTTAAAATGAAAAATCCTGAGTCATATTTGATTTTTTCTTTTTTCCCACGGATCTAGCGTTATCTTTAAGGCACTTAAGCTGGAAGTAATTGAACAAGTCGTATATTGTCAAAGCCGTGTTACCCTTTAAAAAAAAAAAAAGTCAGCGTTTTTCATTGTGATGATGAACTTCGTCATGCTCTTTTCGAAATTTTTACTTTGAATAAATCACCGCCTTCGTTCTTGATTACTGCACTTTTCTTTCTTTTGACAAAAGAGACATTGCACTTAATAGCCTTCATCAGTGACGCTTCATGTTAATGCAGCGTTTTGCGAAATGTCAGTGTCGTGCAACCCCTGACACAGCCCACGGCAATGCAAAATCACTGTCTTTTCACTCATCCACTCACATTACTAATACTTTATAAAAAATTATTGATTTTTTTTTTTACTCTTAGCTTCCTCCAAATTGCATCAGGCTGACACAAACACATAGAGACCAAAAATAGCTTCCTGGAGGGATCTTCCTTCAGACCAATCAATGAAAGCCCTAAAACCAACAGTGGATATTGCTTTGGTGAATCTGACACCTTAAATCTGCATCTTTCACTGAGAAACACTTTTATCTTGACGTTGTATTAAACTGCTGTCTGTCTGTGGGGCCTATAGGCAAAACAATCAGAGGTGTGAGGGAGAAAAGTGTCCACAGCTTAAATTTATATTCACAAAAAGACTGGTTTTAGCTGCTCTGATTCATCCAGTAAAGTAGTTTAGCATGTTATAATCAGAGGTGGAAAGTGACTAGATATCTAATCTTTGAGGAGTAGCGGCTCTACTCCAAGCTCCACCTGCTCCTACGTACTCAGATTGAATTGCATTGTGTAGCCAGAGATGATTACCTACAGTAAATACTTGAAATGCTGAGTACAATGTTTTCAAAGTATCACAGCACTTACCTCAAGTTGTAGATTTAGGCTGTGTAGCTTCTTCTACCAGAATGCTATGCCTTTATTTTCCCATTGCATCTTCTTTAACAATGGTTATGTAACATTTAAGGTCTGTTTTTGTTACTCTCAAAATGACAGAGCAGAAATTGAATTAACTCTAGAGGTATATTCCCAAAAAGATTCACTTATTTGCAACCAGTATTGGCCATAGATGACATCCAGAGATTTTACAGTGACAGTTGTGTGCAGTGTAGCGTTAAATAGGCCATCACCAACAAACGTGGCCGCCATAAATCCCTTTGACATTTCCGTGGACACAAATACAAATGTTTACTCTTGATGGGGGGGCGGATAAACAAATGGCAAATCCCTTTTTCTACAGAGGAAAGTGGGTATGCCTTACCTTGGATTTGGGCATTTCTCGAGAAAAAATATTGACCTAGTTGAGGATAGCTGCGACTTTCAAGGTTGAATATTAGATTTTACTGTTCAAAATAGCCCTTAGTCTTAATTAATTCACTTTTTAAAACTCTAAGCTTACAATACTTATATTATTATTCAAATAGAAGTAAAAGTGCTCAACAAAATAGTTCACCTCTGAAGCGCTTTGTAATTTTAAGGTCAAGCCCTAAATCCCAGCAGCTCTGAGCCACATGAACAAGGTCCTGGCCCCTCATTATAGCATTTGTGTTTTTTTATTTTCCTTTCAGCAGCCCACTCAGCCCATGGTCAGCCATAACTTGTCGTCCCCGGAGACGATTTGCTATCTATTTCCTATACTTGACAAATGAAGTGATTGTGATGCACTCTAAAGCCTGTACTGGACCTGTAAACATTTGATTTATTTAGACAGTGATGAGAAGAAAAGCAGAATAACAACTCAAGCAAGGAACATCATGACCTTTGCACTGAAAAGACAAAGTAATGTAAGTACAACCTGTTTACTCTAGCTTTTATTACAGGAAATCAACAGAACTCAACAAGTACATACAGGTAAGTGCTTTGGACGTCACTTAAGTAATAAAAAGTAATGCTAGTAATCAGGGCTTAATTTGTAAATCAAATGCCAGAACAAAAATTGTGCCTTTGACACTGGAGTCCACAAGGCCAACACTGATACCGGAACGTACACACAACACAATGCTTAGGCGCACACACATCACAAAATACCAAGCAACTGCTCATTTATACTCAATTTTAAATTATATTTTAACACATTTGTTAACATTATTATACATCATAGCGTTTCACTTCAGTGTAATGTGTCAGTGTATGTTTGTTTGACTTGACAGTGACTTCAGCTTGAGTGATGGATGAGTCCACCTCTGAGTCCCCAGCCTCTGCTTCCTCAATGGAAGGCGTGTTGGTGGGATTGAGGAGATTCTCAAAGTATTCCTTCCACCGCCCGACAACATCCTCAGTCGACGGTCAACAGCTTCCCCACCCTCACTGTAAACAGTGTTGGTGAAGCACTGCTTCCCCCTCCTGAGGCGGCGGACGGTTTGCCAGAATTTCTTTGAGGCCAACCGATAGTCCTCCTCCATGGTCTCCCCGAACTCCTCCCAGACCCAAGTTTTTGCCTCCACAACCGCCTGGGCTGCAGCACGCTTGGCCTGCCGGTACCCATCAGCTGCCTCAAGAGTCCCTCAAGCCAACCAGGCTTGATAGGACTCCTTCTTCAGCCTGACAGCATCCCTTACTTCCGGTGTCCACCACCGGGTTCGGGGGTTGCCAGCCACGACAGGCACCAGAGACCTTACGGCCACAGCTCCGAACAACCGCATCGACAATAGAGGTGGAGAACATGGTCCACTCGGACTCCATGTCTCCATTCCCCCTCGGGATCTGGTCAAAGCTCTCCCGGAGGTGGGAGTTGAAGACCCCTCTGACAGAGGGCTCAGCCAGACGTTCCCAACAGACCCTCACAATACGTTTGGGCCTGCCTGAGTCTGTCCGGCCTCCTCCTCCGCTAGCGGATCCAACTCACCACCAGGTGGTGATCGGTTGACAGCTCAGCCCCTCTCTTCACTCGAGTGTCCAAGACACTCAAGCTGAAGTCACTGAGGTGGTTGGAAAGCTCCTCGGTGGCAAGGCACCGGGGGTGGATGAGATCCGCCCTGAGTACCTCAAGTCCCTGGATGTTGTGGGGCTGTCGTGGCTGACACATCTCTGCAACATTGCGTGGCGGTTGGGGACAGTACCTCTGGACTGGCAGACCGGGGTGTTGGTCCCTCTTTTTAAGAACGGGGACCGGAGGGTGTGTTCCAACTATAGGGGGATCACACTCCTCAGCCTCCCTAGGAAAGTCTATTCCAGGGTACTGGAGAGGAGAATTCGGCCGATAGTCGAACCTCGGATTCAGGAACAATGCGGTTTTTGTCCTGGCCAAAGTCAGGATAAACCTCAACAGATTTACTGTCTTCTGTCTGTAAGCAAACACATCACTTTTGACTTAAAGAGCACCAGTCAGCTGTGGCTCCACTCGTGTTTGCAAAAACACAGCCTACTATGGCTCTGTGCGCTCTGTGCAGCTCTGTGGATGCAGCAGGGATTGGGCGGGGTCGGGGGACATCTCAAAGTACGCACAGTGCGTACTGCTGTACACCTGCAGACACCACTGGTGTTAACAGTGGTGAATAGATCTTTCAGTTTGACGTGAAGGTCTTTTCCACCCGATTCCCTGTACACTCTGTAGACACGAATTACAGCTCGGGGACAGTCTATGTTGAAGCGCTCACGCGGAAATGAAGCGCGGATTTTATGTTTAAAACATTGCATTGCTGTGTAATTACACCTCCGACCTTCAACACAGGTTTAGGAGGTCAAAAGAGTCAAACGTAGTCAACACTTTGTTCTGAGTTGTGTCTGAGTTACTGGATCCAAGCAAACAGTTGCCGGATCCAACTGCGTCAAAATAAGGGAGTTTACGGATCCTGTTCCAGTAAGATATGGCTCAAATTAAGCCCTGCTAGTAATGTAATTTATGATATGCTTTGATAGACACAGCATTTGTAGTTTTATTTTGGTCTGCCAGGCCACAAGAGGGCACTGATGGGCAGATGTTGTTAATGTTAATGGTGTTGATGAAACACAGGTGTGTGCTAAAGACTAAAGTAAATAAAAAGGTAGCTATAGTTTGGATTATACTTATGCTAGCATTAAATTATATTTTTATCTAATACTCACAAAGGTTTTTCTCAATTACGAATAAGAAGAAAACACGAGGCAAGGCTATTAAAACACATGTAAACGAATGTGTTTTTACTTCTAATTTTACTTTGATCATAATGCAGAAAGGTAAGCGCTGCCATGTTAGCTTGTGTTGAGTGCATTACATTAGTACAACATTTGATAGTCTGCTAATAGCTAATTTTATGAAAGACATGTCAACGAAATACCTCAATTTAGAAGTACACAATAGCAATACAAACTCATTGCATCCTAACAACAGGGCATGGCATTTATTTATTTTTTATGCTAACTGGCCCCTGTGGCAAGTCCTCTTCAGAAGTTATTTAGTTCTATATTTTTAGTATTTTTTTAAGCATACAATAAGCTTAAAAAAGTTAGAATTTGGTTTTATGTATAGACAAGGATTTAGCAAATATTTAGAAAATGGGTCTACCTAGCTAGAATAATTTGTATCTTAATACATTTTTTTTTCTCTGATCATGATAAATTACTATACTTAATTAGGTGTTCAGCAACGGGAATTGAGGACCTCTAAAGTTAAGATGTATGTATAAAATCCAATCCAAAGTGGTAATGTAAAGCCCTGCATAACAATGTTCTTGTCCTCAATTTATTGTCGATTTATCCTTCGCTCTAACAAAAAATCCAGCTTTGTTGTGTCAAATTATTAGAAATAAAAAAAATCTAATTTGGTTGTAAATGATATGATGATAAATGCACAATGATTTTATTGATTAACTTTGTCCAGCCTTAACTCTATGTATGATGCATTACAAATACCATAGTTTATTGTGGATAATGAAAGTAGTTAATGAAATTAAATATGGTAAAAGATTATTTGGCTTACTGATTAAAAATCTGTGAACTTAAGCAGCCAGTGCAATAAGGCTTATAATACTACTGCTAATGTTTTATCTTTTCAGTTCAGCAATTAAATATAAGATAATAATCCTTTGTAATACAACATGAAAAGATACTTGTACATCTAATACCTCAGATATACTGTGTCATTATTGTAAGTCTTTGATCACTCTAATTATTGCCAATGTTAGACATGATCCTATTTGTACAAAACATTCTTAACTCTAGTGCCTATTCTTCCTTCAGGTATGATAGAAAACACACTCACACTGGACTGCTTTGGTGCTAAATAATTAATAAGCGGTTTCAACTTCACACATTTCTTTTATATTTTCAATTACGGCAGCAGTAAGTGACTCCAAAAGGCCGTTCTAGCTAAAGACTCGAAGATCATTTGAACACGTTGGCTGTGATGCCCACAAGAGTCCTTCATCACTTAGAGGTAAGCCTGGGATATTTCTTCCAACACATGAGCAATGGCTTAAAAAGATCTATTTATGTAGCACACAAAACAACACCAGGATGAACACATAATTTGAGGAAGTTGTTTACCACTAATTAGCTTAGTAACCAGGGAAAACAGTGGAGTAAGCTTTACAGGCTTTAAGCTATCTTTCCAATTACACAGAAAGGAAAGCCCTGGTTTAACAAAGAGAGCTCCCAGTGACTGTGTGCTAATGAAACACGCTTCCCTTTTCAAATACTTCATTCATATTCAGCCTTATGTAGGTTAGTTGTTTTAGTTGACTTCAGTTCCTTTTCTCCTTTGTGTGTTAGACAAAGAAGTCATGCTTTTTGATAAAATAATGGCATCTCTTATCAAACAAACAAGAACAGCAACATTTCTAGTATCCTGTTACAGTTTTACCTTCTTATTTCTATTTGGGATTTTTCTTCTAGGCTCGCAATATAATAGGGTCAAAGCCAACAATAATAAATAGCATACAACCAAAGCATTGCATAAGCCTCCCATTTTAGATTTAATCCCTGCTGACACAAAAAATGTACTTGCACTCTTCCATCTCGGCCTTTTCAATAAGATTCATAGTCATTGTATGCCACATGAAGTTTACATGAAGTTACAGACCCACTTAAAATAAATCGGTCTGGGTGACCTCTCTACATAAATTTAAAAAAATGAATATGAGTGCGACTAATTTGCCATTTTTAGAATGTACCCCACCGAAGGCCCATAGTTGCTTGGATGGACTTCAGCTACCCATGATAAAGCATAGAAGATGAATGCATGTATACGAGGTTGTACCATTTCAAATTAAGACGATATAAAAATAACATTTACAGCTTATCTATATCCTGGACAGCTTATCAGTCAATAGTGTTAGCATTAAAACAATAATTTTAATGCAGCTTGTAATAAAAGCTCTATTTTGTATTAGGACACAAACTCATTTCTTATTTTGGTGAAGTGCTAATATATTCTTCCAACCTGTGTAAAAACCCTCCAAATCCCCAAATTAATTTAATGAGAACGTACAAGGTCAAAGCGCTCACAGTGAGGGATGTCATTGTAATCAGCCAACCTTAAAATTATGTGAAAGAAATGCGTTGTCTGGGCTCTCCTCCTAATACAAAAACAACGCGCGGTCTGTCCGGTTTTCATGTTTTTATTATGTAGCTCTCTCTTCTCTGTAGGACTAAGAACACATCATTTTATCCACGGCCAGGTGTTTGGTTCCTGCCATGAGCTGGACGTCCTGCTGGAAGACCCCTACAGTAAGACTGCGTTTTGTAATGAGACTGCTTACAACAATGTCTTAGCCTTACAAAGAAGTCAGAAAGAGGCACCATATGAAGGCCAGTTTAGGAACCACTTCCCAAACAATATATTATATACAGTGCATTAAATTTATATAGCACTTTTCTATACACTCAAAGCTTTACATTAGTACATTATTTATTGCCCCACAGCCACCCACAGCTGCCCTGGGGCAAACTGACAGTGACATGCCAGCTGTACTTACTCTATGGCCTCTTCAGCCACCACCAAACACACAATCACTCTCAACACAGTTCACACACCAGTGGAGGCAAGATGGGTGAAGTGTCATGCCAAGGACACAATAGCAGAATGCACTGAGAGAAGTGGGGATCGAACCACCAACCTTCTAGTTAGTGGATGACCTGCTCTACCTCGAGAGTCGCTGCTGGCTATTCATACTAATGAAATTCCAAACGATTTTAGTCCTATGATTTTGATGAATATAGCTGCCTATTTTATGTTTGACTTGGATTAGCTCTCTTGACGTTTCTGACCTTTTTTCTTCATATTCCAGCTTTTGATAGGAATTGTGCTTTACATCTTCCTGGCCCCGGTCCAGTCCACAGAGAATAATGTCTCCGGGAGGGCAGCAGGAGTAATGTGCGAGTGTGTTGGCTCTGACAGCCCCTCAGCTGATCCCAGTCATGAAGGACAATTATGCCTTGTACATTATCACAGTGAGATAGCTGCAGCACACCAGGCCTGGACTGACTCCATTTACCTGACGTGTGTCTCTCCGGAGAAGCGGAGGTTCACAGATGCTGCCACAGCAGGTTAGACCCCCCAGAGTTCACGCTGAAGAGGCTCATATATATCAGCTCAAACCTGGTGGAAAAGCTTGTTAAGGCTGCCATCATTACAGGTGAGTTATTCAGGAGTGGTGTAGAAGAGTGTCAGGCTTACATTTTTTACCTTAGGCTGTGGTTGGGCAAGCATGTGTCTCATATTAAGAGTTAGGGATGACTTGTGTAGCTTGTGTGAGCAGCTCTATCTGCCTAGTCTCAGTAGTCTGCAACAAGCTGCAATACCTTAGCCACAACTCCAGAAGTCTATGAGGCATTAGAGGTCAATGCTTGGAGACACTTTGATAACTAAATGTCAAATTGTGCGCCTGAATATTCTTATTTTGCATCTTGAGAAATTTTGTAACAATATTATACTCGTCATACATGTCAATCTGTGTATGTCGAGCCCATTGTTTTTTCGCAAGGCTAGTATCACTGCTAATTACTTCTGTTTACTGCAGTAACCGCTCAAACACGACTGATTGGTATCCATAACACTAGGACACACATATCTCTGCCTCATTCTCCCCACAGTGATGCCCGTTTGTATGTTTTCTATCTGCCATTTTTCCTCTGTATATTAAATCCCTTTGCGCTTGCAGCATTTTCCTGATTTATTTAAAGATACAGCGGGTGTTACTCACCAGCTCCGTCTCTGTGGCCCAAGGCTCGTGTCGCCCGGCTACAAAACAGGCCCGAACCAACTTGATTTAACCCCGCCACTCAATTTCGCTATCATCTAATCTGCCCAGTCAGGTGATGATGGCAATCTCGTGGAGCCACACACTTATTGGTACATTTCACAAGCTCGGGACGCAGCGGTGGCTAACCTGAGGCGAGACCAGGCGGTGTTGTGGAGGTCACAGAGAAGCACAAGGCAAACAAGTTAAGAAAACATGGATTTAACGGAGAAGTGGTGGCACCTTAGTACTCAGAACTGGTTTAATTAAGTGGGATTTGATCATGAGCGTGGAGGGATTACAGCCCATAGCACTCTCTTAATCTCACATACAGATTAGAACTACTACCACAGGGCTGCACTGCACTATATTGTGATGTTGTTGAGTTGTGGCTAGATCCTGCTAATGCTTTAGTTAAATCTACAGTGCTGTGCAAAGCTCTTTATTTTTATGAAAGGATATGAATAAAGAAAGCTGCATCAATCAACAAACATACACACAATTTCCTACCTAGTCCTGGTCTCAAACTTTAAGCTCTTCTAGTTCAGAGATAAAGGCTTTTTTCATTGAGCCACAAAACGCTTATATCTTACAGTGGTCAAGAAGCTACTTGTTCTTTTTGTGAGTGAAGTTAGTATCTTTGGTCCGTATCTCAAAATGGTACAGAATCCTTAAAACACTCTCGGATCTAAACAAACCATGTATTGTGATGTTGTAGTGTTGAGGCTAGATCTCGCTAATACTTTATGTGGAAAAATAGTGTTTTCTCCAAGCCAAGTGAAGAGATGCGGGTGATATATGACAGTTGTGAATCTGATTGAACCCTTATTAACGCCTTCCTGTTGGCGAGTTCAGCAGCTGCCTCAGGGGAGACATTCACACGTTCACAGCTCTCAGTTGTGTAATATCAATTTTCACAAAAATCTACATTCAAGAATATTAGTATAAGTAAATGCAACCCTGAACTCACTCAACTAATGTCTTTTATTTCATTTCATTCATTTTATTTTTTACTGGATCTGCACAATAAATTACATTATTGTTAATGCAAGATCCATATTGCGCTTATTGTGTGGATTGCAATATTGTTATGATTCCTGACTTTAGCATTATACCACAGTGAGAAAATGCATCAGACTTTGCAGTGACCAAGTTAAAAGTTCTAAAGTTTTGTCCTTTTTGGTTTTGTCCTTGTTTAGACTTTGTTTAGCCTCAATTTAGTCCTGGTTTAGTCTTGGCTAGTTTTGACATAGCCCCAATATAAACTGGTGGGAGTTAGACCTTTTTATTTGTTATAAATCAGAATTGAATTAGTTATTACTGTGTGGAAATAGCTCAGATTATTCCATATTGTATGTTTCTAGGTCTTAGTCATGTTCTTAGTCATGATTTTACACCACGAAATGGTAGTTAACCTAGAATCCTTTCACCTGCTCAGATTCCCAGTGCCAATGAGGAGCCCATCACTTGTCTTGTCACAAACCTCCTTTTTTCGGTCCCCAGGCTCAGAGTCATGGTCTACTTCCTGACAGCTTATAGAGATTTGTGGGCTGGCTGGACATGCCCTCGCCACTGTGGCTTTCATCCCAGGTGGAGAAACATTTGCAAATGCTGTTTATGTTAAGCCTGATATGTTGTCACCAATATTATGTGATCTGTTTGTGCATTTATGTGACAGCTAATTCAAGAGTAGTGTGGGGAGCAAAGGCTCGCCTGTGTCGTCCCGTCCGAATACAGAGTGCATGACTAGTTTGTTGTGTATGGGGACTCCAGGTGCTCTAATTGTCCTTCTAATGACTGAAAACGCGTTGTACCCTCTTTGCTCTGTCTCCAGTGTAAATATGTGAGTTGTCTATCATCACTGTCGGCGCTGCTGGTGCGAGTCCCCTGGGATCCCACACAAACTGCGGTCAGTGAAGCTAGCGCGATGGAGGCACAGCTGGAGAGGACACAGGAGGGGGATTACTGAGGCAAGACCAGGATCAGATCGACATCCAGCAGGCACAGTGCTCAGGTATCCTACAGCAACCACAAAATACCCAGTATACAATAATATAAAATGAACCAGATTTTTAATCTTTTAGATTAACCTAATTTAGATTTTAATTCAGATTTTTGTAGCAATACAGTGATTTGTCCAATGTAATGAACAATGGTCCACTACCAGGTAATAAATGTCTTTCATGATTTATTGAAGAGAGACTGCAAAGGTTGGTGGAACAAACTGAGTTAGAAGTTTTTATACTACTGCTGACTGGTTTACATCACTACATTGTAAAAATACTATTGCCAGCTCATGTTAAGTTGTACAAACAAATTCTGAAGAGAAAATTGCAATAATGTTGTCACAATAAGTCAGTTACGTGTAATTTGTGTAAGACGACCTTAGCTGACCCCATCAGTGCTCCTGTCCTGACCTATGGGCCTTCAACCACATCCTATGGACTTCCTGTACCCCTACCTCACCCCCACTCCCCTGTCTGGATGAAGCCTACCTGCTGCATCCTTACAGGCCTGAACTATAATACTATAGCTGAGCTAAAGGACTTTATTTACCAGTCCTAGACACATTTATAGCCTGCCTGTGCTTTTCCTCACAGCTGGGATTTTAGTAGTTTTTCCTTACTGAGAAGGAGACAGGGGATGTCCTGGGTGTGTTTAGTTTAGTGTAGTTATTTTTTATATTTGATTGTCTGTTATGTCTGATTGTGTATTTTTGTTTGATTAATTGTTTGTAAAGCCCTTTGAGGCAACTGTTATGTGATACTGGGCTATGTAAACAAAATTTACTTTAATAGAAGAACAAGTTGATACACAGTTTTGCCATAGTTATTGTAGAAGTCTATTTCAGCACTGTTTAGGAGATGTTTATTTACATTTTGGCCTAGGGAATGGACATGATGAACTAACTCAGTCCTTCTGTCGCTTAGGTTGAACTAAGTAAGATAAACTAACCTAACAGGGACAACATTGATAATAAACACAGGCCTACCCCAGGCTGAAACCAACCTGCTACTTGTGTCACATCTGTCTTTACACAGTGATGTTATAGATGGTGTTGCCTGTGACTTCCTGTATGTATCTCCAGACCTTGACCTCTCAGTGTAATGTTCCTCTCTGTACCATCCATCAGCTGTATTTACAGCACGGCCCCTTCGATAAACACCCGATGAGATGAAATATTGATAGGCCTTGTGCAAACACACGCACTAATGCACACATATACAGGTGTAGAGTTCCACACGGTCTGCCCTCCTACCTCATAAAAGTGTAACAGCACCATCTAAATCATAACTGTGTATTTTATGGTAGTTCAAATGATGTATATGCTGCTGACACCGCTGATAAATAATCCTATTGTGATATACACTACTGACAAAGACAGAATTTAAAACAGTCTAAACATGCCATCTGCTATTCAAAACATTATTTAAATTTACTAAAGGATGTATAATTTTGTCTACATTTGTTCTTTTTTAAGGGATTTGGAAAAGGCTACCAAATGCGTCCCATGGGAGGAGAGGTTGCCAGGGAGTCTGCTCTGATCCATGTGGTCCCTTTAATTCTCCGCCTCAGTCTTTTCTTGGCAACGAGGTGAGACACGCTTAAGGGCTGCTGCGGCACACTTCTCAGGAAGAATGGTTGTGGCTGGAGTCCAGAGCTGGGTGTTCACTGTCCATATAACTTAACCTAGTTTTGAAGCACACATTCATAACATAGAGGTTGCATCAGATGTTGTCATTCCAACACTGGCATGGATTTAATGAGAATATGAATGGAAATATAATGACTAAATGTAAATCTCTGATGACAACCAGAGTTTTTTTTGAACAATAATTAAATCTTGCCTTGCCTATTTATTTTTTGTGACATCAGAAGTTAATGTATTTGGTAAAATCAAGTTTGACATCAAAGCGTTACTGCTTTTGGGATACATGCAGAGGTGGAAAATAACTAGAAATAGTAGTAAGTAAGTAAACTATATTATTACTATTATTACTATAAAGTATTTACTCACCCAACCAAATAACTGAATTCAGCTGTTCCAATCACTTCCATGGCCACAGGTGTAGAAAATCAAGTACCTGGGCATGCAGGCTGCTTCTACAAACATTTGTAAAACAATGAGTCACTCTCAGGAGCTTGGTGAATTCCAGCGTGGTGATAGGATGCCATCTGTGCAACAAGTCCAGTCTTGAAATTTCCTTGCTACTAAATATTCCACAGTCAACTGTCAGTGGTATTATAACATATATAAGTGTATAAGGGAATAAGTGATTGGGAATGACATAAAAGCAGTGACTAAGTGGTAGGCCATGTAAAGTTGCAGAGCGGAGTCAGCAGGTACTGAGGCACATAGTGCACAGAGGTCGCCAACTTTCTGCAGTCAGTCGTTACAGACCTCCAAACTTCATGTGGCCTTTGGATTAGCTCAAGAACAGTGCGCAGAGAGCTTCATGGAATGGGTTTCCATGGCTGAACAGCTGCATCCAAGCCATACATCCCCAAGTGCAATGCAAAGCATCGGATGCAGTGATGTAAAGCACGCCCCCACTGGGCTCTAGAGCAGTGGAGACATGTTCTCTGGAGTGACCAATCATGCATTTCCATCTGGCAATCTGATGGATGAGTCTGAGAACCACACTGCATTGTGCCAAGTGTGAAGTTTGGTGGAGGGGGATTATGGTGTGGGGTTGTTTTTCAGGAGCTGGGTTTGGCCCCTTAGTTCCATTGAAAGGAACTCTGAATGCTTCAGCATACCAAGAGATTTTGGACAATTCCATGCTCCTAACCTTTTTCAAATTTACTGTTTTTCAAGCAATAATTTTGTTTTTTACTTAAGCAGTATCATTCTGACGTGACAGTACTTGCTTGAGTACAGTTTTTGTCTATATGAGAACAGTTTATATTATACAGTGGCTTAGAGAAACAAGAGTGCAGTAGTGCAGCGATTTAAAATAAAAAGTCTGCATTTAGATGCCAATTGCAATACATTTATTTTTTATATATTTGGAGTTAATACTTTGACTAAAGTTGCTTTGACTTGTCATGACCCTATTCAAATCTGACAATACAGTACAATTAATGACATCTTTTGGGTAGGTAGAAGACATGCTAAAAGTTCATTTAAGAAAGGAATCAGTGTTATAGGCCAGCATACAGTGCCTATGTAAGGACACTAAGTAATTTAGGATTTATATGCACTTGGCTGTGGTGGAAAACAGACACAGTGTTCAGTATTCTAGTGTCTAGTGAGGGAGCTCTCTACCTATGGAGGTGTTTTGCACCTTATTGATCCTGGGCCAGGCTGGCGGATTTCCCAGCAGGCCTCAGGGCACATAAGATTCTCCTGAGATTAGCATGGGCAGGCTGCTGTGGGAAAGGAAGTCAGTCGGTTGTTCTCACCTTGTTAACACTGCAACCCAACTCTAAATAGCCACAAAAAATATAGACTTGTTTTTTTGTTTTTTTCATAGCGCCATATCTTTGTATTGGAAGTGAATCATAAACACATGTCTGAAATGATATTTCTGGAATAATGTCAGCTTGTCCTTGCTGCTGGAGTCCAGTGGAGAAAAGATGTCATTTTAAGTGCGACCTCACCAATTTGTGTCTTCCTCACACCAGAGAGACTGTGACAAGTCTATAAGTAGCTTGGAGACTATCAAAGTGTCTCACAGAAGTGTCCTTTTCTAGACAAAGACTTTGAGACCAACTTCTACAGCCCACCAGCATGTTCAGTAGTTTACCAAATGACACGTCATGTCTTTGATATCAATAATCAGTGGTGGAAGACATTCTCAAGTAAAAGTACTGGTACTTAATAATAGTAGTACAAAATAATAGTACTCAAGGAGAACTAAAAGCAGTAAAATTATTACCTGGGTGAAACTAAAAAGTGTCAAATGTAAACTATAGATTATACTTACTACTGCTACTACTGCAACTACTTATACTACTACTGCCACTACTTCTACTGCAATTACTTATACCACTACTGCAACTACTTCTACCATTACTACTACTGCAACTGCTTTTACCATAATTATTACTGCAACTACTTCTATCATTGATTCTACTGCAACTACTTCTACTGCAGTTACTTATACCACTACTGCAACTACTTCTACCATTACGATTACTGCAACTACTTCTATCATTGCTTCTACTGCAACTTTTTCTACGACAACTGCAACTACTACTAATACTGCATCTACTTCTACCATTGCTACTACTGCAACTACTTCTACTATTACTGCAAGTACCTCTACCGCTACTACTACCTACTTCTACAACTACTACTGCAACTACTTCTACCATTACTACTACCCACTTTGCCATTGAGGTCAAAATAGTATGTAACTTCTTTCTCTCTAAATTTTATCTCATATTTTTCCACTACCCAGTTACTTCCCACTTCTGTCAATAACAGCTGAATATACTGTAAATATAGAGCACACGGTGACCATTCCTATTTGTGGCATGGGGCATAGATCACTGTCAGTGGAGAAGTGGTGACATCTTTGCTGCAGATGTATCAAATATTGCTGTGCTATGCATTATTCTACTGCATGAAATGTTATTTGCCACTTAGCCTCACCTTTGAGACTTTGGAAGAGTGATGCAGATGGAAGTACTGTATTTTCCTTCCTTTTACTGTCATTGAATGGTCTATTTTTTTTTACTTTTTTCACATATAAAGTGCACCGGACTAAAAGGCACATTAAGCGAAACAAAACAGTCTGATAGGTCAGACAATCAAACTTTATTCAATGCGTTCACCATAACTCCCAAATTTGTTCAGTTGTAACGCGTGAAAAAAAAAAAAAAAACATAATCTGAGACCACTAAATCTAACGATAGTGTAGTCACAATAACTCATAACTGTTCAGTTAACGTTATAACAAAATACAACACAGTACACTCACTTTTTCCAGTTCATTCCTCGTCCACAAATCCCTCAAATTCTTATTAGTATGTATTACTCCGCGATGCTCCTGACTACGTTAGCCGTAAATAAATTCATATATAAGGTGCTCTGGATTATAAGGCGCGCTGTCGTTTTATGAGAAGATTGAAGGCTTTTAAGTGTGCCCTATAGCACAGAAAATACGGCATATTAAATCACTAGAAAAATAATAGTTATATGAATCATTAACACATATATGCAGGAGATTATTTTCTATTTAAAAAAGTACATAAACCAAAGCTGTAACACTGCAAATCTCATAAAAAACACATTTTATTAAGTAGACCATAAACAACATATGGGCTTGCAACTGAGATTTTTTTCTATTTCATTAAAAGAAATGGCAGCAACACATCTCAGAAAGGTCATGCAAAGAAAGAAGCCTTAAGTGAACATGATTCAAAATGCTCACCCCAGTTTTTTTTTTTTTTAATTGGTCAACTTTTTTCTGCTTTTGTTTTCCCTGTCCCAACTTTGGAGATGTGTTGCTACAAAAAAAAAAAAAAAGGCTATTCATTTAGTTTCAAGTCCTGTAATATGTGGTCGTGTTCTGTTGTGAATAAATACAGGTTTATGAGGTTTGCGAACCATTGCTTTCTGTTTTTATTTACATTTCACACAGTGTCCCAACTTTGTACATTTAATCCATAAATAGATTCGGTACTGTTATACTAACATGTCACAATATTGGTAAAATTGTCACTGTCACGTTGCTTCCCATGTGCTGCCTTTGACACCCACAAACCACGTCATTTATGCCGCTAACGTGAGTCACTCATTGAGTTTTATTCTCAGACCCGTTATAGTCACCTTCTTCCTCCCAGATTTAGCCGACAACCTGGCGTTCAAACCTTTTATTATTAGATCTTTCGGTTTGCTGGTGTTAATCGGAGCTCTGCAAATTGCCTTGCACCTCCAAATCCCTACTGAGACCCGGAGTCTATTATAGTCGATGCGTGTGTGCGTTTGCATGCTACAAGCAGAATTAACCTTACTGTAAAACTCAATGTTCTCAAATAATAAGGGAAACACAAATTGATTTTGTTTACAATATTGCCGTGAAGGGCAGTAGTGGTATTTTTCTGACCCTGACTGAAATATTGCACCGTGGAAGAAAACAAATGCACACTTTTTTTTTGCTTTGATTCCAAAACAAAAAAGCAAAATCCTTGAACCTGCCTTTTCCAGCCTTTGCGGAGTGTCCATCTGTTTGAAAAATGTAGGGCTAGGGCCGTGTTTTCTTTCCAAGGTGATGCTTTGTGACACCAATGAGACAGACACTGGCTCACCGTAATGAGCTGAGAAACTGCAGCCCACTCTTTGGAGTCTCCAGTGGATCAAGTGTAACAGGCCCAAATTCTATTTTTGACAATAGCTGACAATAGGCATCTGCTGTGTGACAGTGGCGTGACTGGACCGGAGGCAGGTCAGCCCACTAACTCATCTCTCTATTGGCTTCATATAGGAACAACATACAGTATAGTGAAATATATTAAGCTTTATATTAAGTTCTTATTTGGTAATTAGTCCTGTCCATGTCTCATTTGACCCTATGAGACAGGCTTGTAGTCTGTTGCTCTTTTTAAAACGGTGTGATTGACAACGTTAATGACCAGTTGTGCAGTGTTTCCAGTTTGCAGACAAAATTAATTAGATGGCTGTATGTCAAACACTTTCTATTAAACATAACTATTCTTAGCTACATTTTCAGCATATTTTTGTTATATTTAATTTAACTTAATTATGAATGCTGCAGGAGTTTATAATGTTTGCAAGGGTTGTTAAACTACCTCTAAATGCAACCTGGCAACCATTTAACCAACAAGGATAACCTGTTTGCAATTTGAGAAACGTACAACAAATCAGAGAATGAAAGCGCTGTATAAAGCCTGTTGTGATTGGTCAAGTAGGATTAATTAAGAGGGTTTGGTAAACTGGCAGCTTCTTTATAGACACTTCAAAAACGCTTTTATTCTGACAAGTTCAGGTTAATTTCTGTTTATATCCAGACTGGACATTGGCAGTGCGGTCACGTTCTCTGTGTAAATTGGCTGCTCTACAAAAATAATAGTGTGTCAGCTGTTGTTTTTCACTTTGACTTATTCTCATTTTGGACGTCCCGCCACATGTTCTGAGTCACTTTGGCTTGGGGCACTCATGCCTGGATAAAAGACACCATTAGCTTTGCCTACAGGGTTCACACAGTTATGGAATTTTAATTAGTTTTGTTAAAATTCTGGATTATGAACATTTTTATTATTATTTTGTTAGAAATATCATTAGCACTGACTGTATAAAGGTACATGTGTTTGTTTTTAATGAGCTAGTTGAAAACCTGCTTGACTTTTGTAAAACAGCTGTTTTTTATGGCTATACTCCCATTTTTGTATTTAGTACGATACACTGTAAAAATAACAATTACTTTTCACTGTGGAATTAAGTCATTTTTAGTCATTGAAGACCGAGACATAAAAAGTATACACATTCTTAAGTAAGTCTAGTTTCGGTGTTGCTTGGCTTCAGATCTGTGGCTTGCTCCTCACTCGGCCGGGCAGTGTGGGTGAGTGAGAGGCAACAGCTGATGTCTTCATGATGCAATGGTTAGCAGCTCTTTTATTTGGTGTTTATTTACCGTGGGTGTATGGGTCCGCAGCACCGAGCTGAAATCCTTCACAAATGTTATCACCGGGGGCATCTAGTAGACAGCTGCGATCTGTTAACCTTAGTCCACTGTCCAAAATCCCACTCATACCTAAAGCGTTGTATTTCTCTTCACTTGTATACAGCTGTTGGTCTTCACTTTATTCCATCTATTTTTCATTTCAGACATGGTGCAAATATAAAATTCATGGTGCAGTGTAAGATTTCCCAGACAGCAAAAGCTTTTGGATGTTGTAGACACTGGACAGCAAAAGAAAGCTATCTACAGTATTAGCTAGTGGTTAATTAGTGGTTAGTTAGTTAATTATTGGTATGATTTTTACAGTGATGCAACCAAATGTGGGTGTTTACAGGAACAATGCACAGTAAGATATGCTGAAATACCCAATACTAACAATAGGTAGAGTTTTGTCATTACAATAGGCACAAATAAATAAAAAAGTGTCCTAACAACTGCAAGAAACACTCGCATGTTCATTATTTCTATCCGTCTTCATTGAAAGTCTGTTATTTTTATATTCTCAGTCAGCTCAGCAAAACCACAAGCTTTAGCCAATTGCAAACAAAAATTAATTGGCATTTACTTTTCTCCCCACACCAAAGCAGCATTTAACAGGAACACAGAGCGCGCCCAGTCACCGCACTGTATTCCAAAAGGTTTCCGAATGGCATTTTTGATTTTTGCATGTTTCCGCCTGCCAACCCGACTGAGCAATTAAGGCATGTCACACTTGAGAAAGACAAACGGTGAGCGGCAAAAATCCCACGTGATCAACGCTCAGAAAATAAGCAATTAACACCTGCCGCCCAGCTCCTCTCACCCCTCACCAATCACAATCAGGGTTTCAGAGCCAGCGCCACTCCTTCCACATGTAGGGTCATGTTAGGTCCAGCTTGAGATTTGGTGTCGTATATAGTTTTTGTCTTGATTTACTTTATTTAGTGCATGTTTTGTTATGGAGTAGATGTTTTGCTCGTTTAGGTTGTAGACCTGATTTTGCCTTGGAAGGTCTGACTTTATTTCTGATGTATTTTAGTAGTGTACCCCCTAACCATCATAGTCAAACTTGGAAATTTGTTTGTACGAATGCCCAGAGTGGACAAACTAAAGAGTGCTTTCTTTTTGAACACACAATCTTTCACAAAGATTTTTGAGCATCTGCATTTGTTCATTCATCTTCTTCTTCCACAAATTTTCCACTCATTGCCATTAGAGGTCACAGGTCGCTGGAGTATATGCCAGCAACTATGGGCCTTAGGCAGGATAACACCCTGGAAAATGAGAGATAACCACTCTGCCACTGTGCACCTCACCTAATAAAAAAAAAACAACCTTGAATATTCTTTCCTTTCCTAGTGTGCAGTGTTTTGTATACTATTCTGGCAAAAGTTTTTACAGTGAGGCAACCCTTTCCTTTTATTCAGGCTTGGGACTGGCACTAAGAGTATAGCTATATAGCTATGACTTGTGCCCCAATGTGGCTCGATTTTATTGAACAACCATGTTAGGTGAAATTCAGAGTAAGTAATCCAGCCCAAAAAATGTCTACATAATACAGTTTATAGACCCTTTTAGTGTTTATAAACAAACATTTTTAACATTTTAATGACGGAATTAGCGCTAGCCACCAAACATCGCAAATTATCAACAATCAAGGAACTGACAACTGCTCGACCACCTATGAGTAATATTACAGTCTGGTTTGATAACATTAGTGAGTGTGTCAACGTATTGCTGTTTAATTTAACGTATCAATTAGCGTCTATAATTAGCATATAAGCTAAATGATACATAATATAAATTTCTTAATTTTAATGTTTAGCAGTGTGGCGCGCTACAATAGTTTGACACTGTTCGCTCAGATTTAATTTATCAATCACCACAAATCCTACTTTAATAAGTTCACATTAGCAACTGAGTCATATCTATTCAAAGTAATTTCTAATAAATATAAAACAACAACCATTTGTTTCTGCTGTCCAAAAACGTTTTATATAATTTTTATTATGCTCCCTCGTAGAAATGAATGAGACTGATGAATGAGAATGTTAATCTCGGTACCAGGCGCAACTTTTCTAATTATGTTCCTCCTGGAAGGGTCTATAGGAATAAAATGTTTACTGGTCTGCGACATAAAAAACAGCTATAGCCTATGTTGTCCCTGTATTTTATTAATACTCACTTTTGTCCGACCCACATCCTGCCATCATAGGAGGGACTCTTAGCTATTCCTGCTCCGTCCATTACTGCCCAGCTACAGGTGCATTTGCCAAAGCACTTAGTCCACTCACACAGGCCCAAGATCTGTGCCAAGAAACATCCCGCTCCCTGACAAACGCCGCATGTAGCCCTGTCTGATGTTCCTGTCCCCATAGAAACACATGAGGTTCAAATGTTGGTAAGCAAGGTAAACAAAGTCCATGAGTGTAATGCTTTTAATAGAAGACCTTCTTATCATGTTGCTTTTCTTTAGTTTGCATCATACAGCTAATGGATCGATAGATTTCAAAAGGCAAGGTTTTTTGTAATGTCACTTTCTATAAGGGAGCATAGACCTCATCCATGGCTTGTACTTTCATTTATTTGTATAGGGTTATGGCTCTTGCTGTACTAGAGGCAAGGTGGCTACTGTCTGATTTTATTAATGAAATGTAAGGTTTTGCATTAATAATCCAGAAACAAGGGGTCAGAGGTCAGTGTACTTTTTATGCCAGTCCCAAGCCCAGATAAGTGCATGGGGTATGCATCAGGAAGGCAAAATAATATTCTAACTCCAGCCACAAGGTGTCATTAATGAAACAAATTAATATTCTTTGGTGTGGCTCTGAATCACTAATCTGTCCTTTATACATTTCCTCCCAAAAGCATCTGTCATTTTTCATAATAAGTTCAAGTTGGCGTTACTATGGCACAGTACTTCACTCTCATCTTTTCAGATATTCATATTTTGTTGGTTTGCTTTTAAAACTTTTGTCCTTGGGTGGTGACATACCTTTTCTTCAAAATACCGGTAGCTTTTAGTCCAATTATGCATAAAAATCCAGGCCCTGATAACCTTGCCATTATGTTAAATATAAAACATTCAACATTTTTTTTCCATAGTCTGAAAAGTTATAATGAGTTTAAAGTGTCAAAGCTAATGATTGGTGTATCAGTGCACAAGCTCCCAATGAGGCAAAAAATTAGCCCTTTAAGCAAATTCTAAACAAGCGACTTATAGAAAACGGGCTGCAAAAATTCACCACTTAGCTATTCAGCAAAATCCTCCTTTTCCAACTTTTTAGAAGACAAATGAAAGGATTGTCGACATGCTACACTTTTTCTAGCATCTTTTAAAATGGCAGCGTTAAGTGTCAGCTATAAAAGTTTTATAAGCGAGCATGTCTTCTAGTCGGCTCTAGCTATTAGCCGCTTTTGACTGCAGTTAGTGTCCAAAATACTTTCTCCCCTTATTTTTCTATAACGTCTGCTTCTGTGTACTATTATCTGTTTACTTTGTTATCCAGAAAGTTTCTCCAACATATGAGCGGCCTCTAAACTCTCCACTTTAACAGCTTATTTACTGGAGTTACTTGAAAGCAGAGGCATATAAAGCACTCAAACTTTTACTTTACATATAAAGTGCATACTTCTACTGCTACCTCCGTTACTGCTACTACTACTCCTACTACTAGTTCTACTCCTACTATAACTACTATAACTACTCCTCCCATTAGTACTTCTAGCACTAATCCTACTACTAGCATTACTTCTCTTCCTCCTACTACTACTAGCACTCCTCCTACTATTACTATTTCTAGCACTAATACTACTGCTACTAAAACTGCTACTCCTCCTACTACTACTTCTAGCACTACTACTACTAGCACTGCTCCTACTACTAGCACTACTTCTCCTCCTATTACTTCTACTACTAGCACTACTACTTCTCCTGCTGCTACTACTGGCACTACTCCTCCTAGTACTACTTCTAGCACTCCTACTCCTACTACTACTTCCTGTCAGCCATTTGAATGAAATTTGTACTATAAAAAAATAATAGCTATAAAGAAATGCAAGGCTGTCTTTCTAGCTTGGGTAACAGTCTTTAGGAGAAGTCTTTATTTATTAAAGTGTCTTACATGGGAGACTAACATCACACAGTCTGCCTAATTCTCCTTTTTCTCCCTCCCTTTAAAAGTAAGGATACCTAACCCCCCACCCCCACCACCCTCCAAAAAAAAAAAAAAAAAACTGTGCTCAAAATAAAGAAGAACGAAAAAGTCCTTCTTTGTGGTATACGTCTGTCATCTGCTGCCACCGAGTTGCTTTGTACCTTGACAATTTTGTACTGTTTTACTTCTCATGCATGGCTGGATAAAATTGGCCGGCTAGGGGGAAAAGCAAGGAAGTGGGGAAGCAAAATAGTATAAAAGAAGAAACAAAACATAAAGGCAAAGAGAGGGGACAAACAGTTTTAGCATATTGCCTATCAGTGGTTACCCAATTAGTAAGCAGTCATGTATAATGATTTGATGGCCCGTGATATTTAACAAGCAAAGTGGCCAATCCCTGCTGTACATACTGACTTTTTGTTAAGGAGTAATGCTCGTGGGACTTTGATGCCCAAAAAGTGGCAAGGAAATTTTCTTGTAAGAGTTGACTGATTCACTCAAAAACACTCTGAGTGTGAGTAGTGATGGCGAGTGCTGTTTCTAACCCAGGACTTTTGATTGGACAAGTGGGAGAAGATGGATATTGGAGGGTCACAGAAATGCACCAAAATGACAGTGGAGTGACAGGAGAGAGGTGGATGTTTTCAAAGGTTGACCTCAACAAGTGATTGGCTCAGCAGAGTGAGTTATACGGACTGGAAGACGGGTTCCATGACCTTTTTACTTAGCTTCACTTCTTATGGACGCTGCTCAGTGTAGGTGTGAAATTTGAGGCTTGCTTTAGAAATTGAGTTTGACAGTGTGTTACTGTCTAATTTGTCTTATAATACCTCAAGTGAGTGAAGTAATGGCATGTGTAACTAGCTACATTAGTTTAACCAACCATTCAAAATGATGATGTACAATCCTACAGACTTTGAGTTAAAAGCATCTGTCAAATACATGCATTGAATAACCAGCTTTGGTGTGGTAAATGTTGCTCATATGTACAGGCTGTCCATAAAGTATTTTTACAATAAAAAAAAATACAAAAGCAGACAAATGCGTGTAAATTATTTCAAAATGAGAAGCAGACTGACGTAACTGACTGACTGACGTACTGAGTAACTGACGTTTTGTTACCTCATTTTATACACCTTTATATGGTCACCATTAGTTGCAAGATGCACATTAAGACGATACTTGATTTCTTGCCATGTTTGTTGTAGCATAGCTTCATTAATGGTGATCCCACAGCACACATTCACCTTTGGGCAATCTCGGTGAAGTTCTCGAGTCACATGGGGCTGTTCTGATCCCAGATTCTCATTTTATGTGTTTACCTTGCACAGCAAGCTGGATTGTTGTGAAATTTGTGAGTTCACCCAGCCATGTGAGCCATTCCAGATTGACATAACGCTAGCGACTCTGTAGCAGTCTGTTTTTTGCCAGGTTATTTATGTGTCTTCAGGTTCCCTGAAACATGAAAGGTTTCCTCATCACTAAAACAAACTGGGATGAGGAACATTTCATCCTCAGAAATTGGTTCCAGTTTGTTAACTACAAACTTTTTTAGTCTTGGTTTATCATTTGGCTCGAGTGCAGGCTGTAAGAGTTGCACTTTGTAAGCGTACAATTGCAAGTTCTTGTGTAGGACTTTGTGCAATGTTGAAGAATGGCAGCTGTACCTGTCTGGCAGCAGTATGTATGTGATTAAAAACTTTGATAACCACTGAGTACATAGAACAGATCTGATTAAGAGATCTCATCAGTTGCCTTTGTAACATATTTTTTAAATTGTAAAGAGACTTTATGGACACCCTGTAGTACTCAAATTGGATTTGCCAAAAGTTAAATTAAATTTACTTGAGAGCAATTTTGGAGCAAAGTACACCATAGTAGTTTCAGTATTACCAATAGTAGTAGTAGAGGTAGTCAAAGAAGTAGAAGTAGTAAAAGTAGTAATATTAGTGGTCGCTGCAGCAGCAACATAATAGATTTTTTTGTCCAATTACAAACATCTTTCTTATTATTATACATATTTTAGAGATATTTTAAAGTAATAACTTGATAAAAAGAGAAGGAGTCCGAGGCACTCTAGTCATTGCTGCAGTTTTTTATTCAACTCCAACGCGTTTCGACTGCATTAATCTTCATCAGGGCATTGGAGTACAGGTGCATGAACATGCTTTTTAAAGAGACAAGTCATGGGATTGGTCATGTGACAGACATTACTACAAAGCACATATCAAAAAAGCAACAATATAAATATAGATATGTGACAAGACACACTACGATAAAGCACATATCAGAAAAGCATAAATAAAGGTTCATCGATGTAGACATCAATATTACTGATGAAAAACATGTGACAATAGAACAAATCAGATGTAAGCTTCATACAAAGTGGTTGCTCACATGCAGTGTGAAGTATTGTCACATACACCCAACTCTGAAAATCACTCAAAGACCGACTCAGAAAACATTTACAAATGGCAACAAGTGTACAACAACAGTGGCAAAGTGTCATATAAACATGCATTCACCTAACATATTATAGTCTGTTTTTGTTATATGAAAGAGGCATAACAGATTACAAAAAAGGAGAAAAATCTATCTCTTCATTAAGGCCTGGATAACTAGTGGCTTTTATTGTGTGAATCCAATAGGTTTCTCGTTTTAAAAGTTGTTTGAGTCTGTTACTGCCTCTCTTGTCTTGTGGTATAGTTTCAATAACAAAAGATTTAGAGTGTTGGGGCTGCCATGTCTGTATCCTTTATAATGCTAAGCCACTGGATATTTCATGTCCTCCGTTCTTATTGCATATTTATGCTCAGTTAGTCTCTCACGAAATCTGTGCTTCGTTCTCCTGTCATAAAAGCAGCTACATTCACATTCCAACCAATAAACAGCAAACGTAGTGTGGCAGTTGGCAAACTTTTTACGAAAGTAAGATTTAGAAGTGAATACATCAATGAAAGTGTTTGTTTTGACAACATTATTACAGTGATTGTAACTGCCACATCTAAAAGTACCATTTAGTTGTGTGAGCCATGTGGTAGATTTGTTCACAGGCATGTAACTTCTGACCAAGTGGTCTCTTAGCATTGGTGCCCTGCGAAAAGCAAAGATGGAGAAGTCTAATGTTTTCTGAGTAGGTCTTTGAGTGATTTTCAGAGTTGGGTGTATGTGACAATACTTCACACTGCATGTGAACAGCCACTTTGTATGAAGCTTACGTCCGATTTGTTCTATTGTTCTATTCTATTCTATTCTATTCTATATGTTTGTCATCAGTAATATTGATGTCTACATCGATGAACCTTTATTTATGCTTTTCTGATATGTGCTTTATAGTAATGTGATTTGTCACAATTGATGTAATGATATTTATGTTAATACTTTTATGATATGTGCTTTGTAGTAGTGTGTCTTGTCACATATCTATATTTATATTGATGCTTTTTTGATATGTGCTTTGTAGTAATGTCTGTCACATGACCAATCACATGACTTGTCTCTTTAAAAAGCATGTTCACGCACCTGTACTCCAATGCCCTGATGAAGACTAATGCAGTCGAAACGCATTGGAGTTGAATAAAAAAATTGCAGCAACAACCAGAGTGCCTCAGACTCCTTCTTTATTTCTTTATCCTCTTTATTAAGTTATTACTCTTCAGCACAGTTCCCTGTCCTGAAGAGCACCTGGTATAGCATGCACCCTTTTGATGAAATCCAATGAGCACTCCCTACACCTCTTCTTCTAAACGGACTTGGGCAATATTTTAAAGTACTTTTTGAAAACAAACTCAAACTTCGAGTATACTTCTTGCACCTCTGCAGAAATGGTTGTGATTGATTGATGCTTGAATTTGGTGGAAATAGATTTGGATGGGTGGCCTTTCGGACCCACTATACTCTGGTCCACTGTAGTTTTCTCAAAAGCTCCACAGAAAATTTGGCCACTCTCATCTCAACATCTGCAATAACACTCTTTCACCACTTGGCATCAGAACAATTGCCTCCTATCAATTTCTCCATCACTGACCAGAGACCAACAACCTCAGAGTTAGATTTTCCCATTTCGACCAACCATTGACACCTCTGCCTCTCCTTTCTATGGCTCTAGTCGTGTGTTTTCAATGTTAAAAAGCTACAATATATTCTTAGACAGACAGGCAGGTAAACAGTCTCTACAGGCCGTCCCACTAATTATAGCACTTTTGGTATCAATGCCACTCAGAATAGAGGCCTGATTGCGCTGCTACATGATAAATGATTCTTGTCCAAACGTTATCTCCTGCTTAAGACGCCTATTCACACACTTATTTATTCACCCAATAAACTGTCTGACAATACATTCACCGCTTTAAGGACTTATTTAACCAACTTAGTGGAAGAAGTACTTAAAGTAAAAGTACTGCTACTGCATTATCATTTTACTCGAGTAGAACCACAGTACCACAACTTTACTGTTGCACTATTGCAATGACCCTAATCTGTTATGTGCCTATGTGTCATATCTACTTTTTGCATGCCCTTATTTGTATTTATTTGTATATCCATATATATTTTTTCTTATTATATTTTGTACTATCTATAGTGTTTACTTACTGTTACTTGTTACTTGAGGGTTTGAGAGTAATGCAATTTCAACTCTCTGTATTTCCTGTACATGTGGTAGAATTGACAATAAAGCAGACTTTGACTTTGAAGTACCTAGTATCTTCTTTACTACAACTATTTCTACTTCTACCACCATTACTAGTACATACTACTTCATTTTACTAGTACTTCAACTACCACCACCACTGCTACTCTTACTACCACTATTGCTACAACTATTTCTACTACTACCACCACCATTACTACTTCAACTACCACAACAACTAGTACTATTGCTGCCATTACTACCACTATTGCGCCTAGTATTACCACTATTGCTACCATTATTACTATATTGCTACTACTACCACTATTGCTACTATTACTACCACTATTGTTATCATTATTACTACTATTGCGCCTAGTACTACCACTGTTGCTACCACTATCACTGTTACTACTACTACTATCACGTTAGCACTAGTATTACCCAGTTTGCTACCAAGGTAAAAGAGAGAAAAAAACAAAACAAAACAAATTCAGACATTTTAATTTGCTTAAGTAAATTACCTGAGTACAAATACCTATTACTTTCTACCACTGCTTTAAAGTAAATATATTAATGTGTCTACCCTTTGTAAAAGCTTGTCCCACGAGTGGACCAATCAGACAGAGACACTGTAACCCTCTACCAATTGGAGTTTCCCAAAGGGGGAAAGTGAAATTAAATTTAAAAAGCAATTAAAAAACACTTCTATCCTTTTGAGTGTGTCTAATGTCTGCTGGTTTATTCCCCAAGTTTCCCATCTCAGTCGAGCATAAAAAGTATTTATTTACAATAATTAAACTGTCGGTTTGTTGTCTTCTGGTCGCATTATCAATCCTATTTGTTGCTTTAGCCTCTCTCACACCTGTCATTTCAATTTAATATGTTTTCTGTGCAAAATCAGCATCAAAACAAGTGTACAATTAACTGTTCTGGGTCAAAGCTTGAGAATTAGGCAACTGTCTATCAATGTTGTCTATGAAATAACATTAAAGTTGAAGCCGATTTAGTAGTTGTTACTTGCTAGTTTGAAGAAGTTTGAAGTTGCAATATTTTTTACAGTAAATAGTTTGTGTCACAGATTTGGAGTTATTAAAAATTAATTACTGCATCCCCAAGGAGTTGTCATCTGCATCAAAAAAGACAATGTTTTTAAATTCAGGAGTTCACATTTTATATGGTAGAAGTAAGTTGCTTTAAGGCTTTTGCACTCCTCACTTTCCTAACTGTGTGTGAATCTATAACCATTGAGTAGCCGAGACAGATTTAAGATAATATAACATAATTTAGGGCCATTTTCTGAAGAGATGTGGTTTAGAGAACAGTATTATGTGAACTGTGGGACTCTAAGGAAGTAGTTATTTGATGTGATCTTTTACAAACTTTTATTGACTGTGTAGGATGGAATTATGTCAATCATTTGACTTTAAGAACGACAGTAGATCTGTACTTTCTTTTGGTCTAACTTTGTTAAAGTTAAAGTGACACTCTGTTATACCACACGTTGGGACACTGGGATATTTTTAGTTTCCTTCCAAAAGGTGACAAAGCATCCCAAATAAGTGTACCATACCATGCCATACCATGCCATATCATGTCACAGTATGATAAAGTTGCTAAAGGGTAGGCAGCATGAGTTAGAAACAGGAAAAATTGTCATGGACTTAAGCGAGTTATACAAGGACTTAATCTTGAATGGCACACATGGGGAGTGAAGGCTGGCCAGTGTGGTCCAATCCAGCAGACAAGCCACTGTTGCTCAAATTACTGAAGAAGTTAATGCTGGCTCTGATAGAAAGCTGTCAGATACACAGTGCATCAGTTTGTTGTGTGGCTGCATATCAGGCAGGTGGTAAAAATACCATTATGACCAATAATAGACAGGTGGTATTCATGTTATGCCAGATCAGTGTATGAGGAATGAGAAAAAGGTTTTGGTGCATGCCCTGTTTTTTGTCATGTTGTCAAAATAATCTAAAATGTCATGCATTTATTTTCTACTGCTGTTTGTGGGTTGTACTTATAGGTTTGTGAACTAACAACATTGCATTCATTGTGTGCAGTGCAATAAACTTGAGTATTGAATTATTTAGTGAGTCTCCAAAATACAATCTTTCTGAATTTAAAGTTCAAAAGCTGGGCTTGGGGCTATCAAACTGGGTTGTATTGACCAAAACCATATTTTTCATTGGGACCATGGTTGTAGGCAGTGTTCACCTCCCAGTAGCCAATATTCTCTAAGGTTTCCCACCTTAGTTTTACTTATTATACCAAGACAACTGTGCAATCTAAATGAGCCATTGCCTAAGTCAGAATGATAAATGGTTTAGTCACTGCTGGTCTGGAGATATGTCTGCTTATTCCCAACAAAACATTGTACACAAATCGATAGTTTAAACCTCTGTGTGTGAAAAGAGATGTTGCTGTATATATGGGGACAGTTTTTTCTCTGGCTCTTTTGCTTTGCTGAAGGACGGTGAATTTTAAGGTAAATAATTCTGTGTTTGGACGTGTTTACCCGGGACGTCCACATCATCGGGCTGTCCTTGCAAACTGCCAGCTCTTATCTGTTCCTCTTTTCTTCTGTCTTCATCCCCCCTTCCTCCAACCCATCCTCCATTATCTTCCCAGACTTCTTTCTCAAACCATTACAACACTCTTCCGCTCTACTTCAGTTGCAGTCTAGCGCTTCTCCTTCACCCCAATCCCGCAGTTTGCCTCCTTGTTTAACCCTCACTATTTTGGCTCCACCCACCAACGTTGATACAGCTCTCATAACAATATACAGCTCTGGAAAAGAGACCACTGCAACATGATCAGTTTCTCAGGTTTTATCTTTTATAGGTGTAATATGGTGAACCCTTTGTCTTATTTTTCGTGACATGTTAACAATATTTCTCCTAATTTCTCATCAGCAACACGAATAGAGAGAACTGAGCTTAAGAAATAGATTTAGTTGTGGTGTGAGTCCACCCTAAGACTTGCAGTGGTCTTTCTTTTATCTCTGAGCTGTATATTTGATTATCCACAACCAAAACTTTCCTCTTAGCTTCACAGACAGAACCAGAGTCCTGTAAATCTAGATAAATATAATAAAATATTCCCTATGCAAATGATCCTGTGGTGTAATTAGTCAGAGAAGCACCACACTGCTTCCATCAATCAAAGAAAAGAAGCCCTTCATTACTGTTCAAAATAGCAGAGAGGATAGAGATGTCTTATTCAGAGGCATGGAGATAGAGAAATTCCACATTTCATTTAGCTGATGTAATCTTGTATTGGATAACGATCTCTCGATGTGATTAGAAGTCACAGCTAGCATCAGTGTAACCACTGTTGCAAGGTTAATAAAGGTTACATTTGTGGTAAAACAACTAATTAATGCTTCCCAGTCACAGCTACCTCTTGTTTTGAGCCATGTAATTTAGAATGGCACAACAATTTGACTTTTAATCTTGATTACAGTGCCCCTTGCTGCCTATAAGGGCGCTAGATTGCCATTGTAGTAACCCTAGAGGGGAAATACAGAAAAGAAATATCCATTTTATAGCCTGGCTAGCCATTCTAATAAATTTTCTATTCCAAATAATTAGTTTAGTTCACATGCATTTGGGTTAGATAGGTTTAACTACCACTGAAAGCAATTGGGTAGACATACAACCAATCAAAAACAGGGGGCCCTACCAACATACTCTGGACTGCAATTTGAAAAATATAAAAAAACATTGTGGAAAGCCCAATCAGTTTTCTCCAGAAAAGTGGGGAAAACATTCAGACCTGGCAGACCTTTTAACCATACATCATACACGTATTACTGAATACTCTTATCATAAGCTAATTTAGATGGCAGAAGTTACACTTAAAAATAGCCAGGCTAAAGTAAAACCACAGTGTGAAGTTGTGTGTCTAGGAACTTAATAAATAGAAGCTCCAAAAGTCAGACTCCTTTGACAAGAAGCAGGCGAGCTGTCATTCACCTGCCAGTAGCAAGAACACAAGGTCTTCAAGAGGCTCCAATAAAGTTAAGAAGCCCAGACCCAAAAAAAAGAAACCAAAAATATAGTGTTTCAAATATGAAGTTAGTTGGAGTAGCCTCTAATGGACATCAGTGGTATTACACTTCTGAGTTTCCCACATATTTAGATTGAGGGTAGTGATTTATTAACAAAAGTTTAGTGCAGATTATAATTTTAACTATTTAGAATAGTGAGATTTAGGTATTTTTATGTTCTTTTAAATGTAGCTAATTTAAGGCAGTTTTATTAGCATGCAAGCATTCAGAACTGGTTTGTTTTCATAATATTGGGGGTCAACTTTTTCATTTCACAAGAGTATAAAAAAAGACAGATAGTATATGTTTTATTATTTTTGTTGTAATAGATTTGCACAGGCTCTTCTTTTTCTTTTGGGGTGACTGTCGCCCCCTGTTGGCAATGGTGGGGAATAGACTGAGCATAAAATTTAGCATGGTTATTAGCAACATGATGCTAACAGATTTTTAGATGGCAGTTTAAGCACTGAAATGATCAGAATGAGTGCGGTGACAGTGTATGGCTTTTAGAAACATGCTGGAGCTCTTTCCCGAACACTTTCAGCTCTTAATGAAAGAGACGGCCTCAGCATACAGGATTACTCAAACATGCTTGAATGAAACAAATTAGTACTCCGGGTATGTTTTTGAGGTACAAACAACATTAAACATGGTTAAAAGGTCCAAAAAATGTATTTAGTAATAGTGGGCCTTTAAGAGAAAACACTGCACTTTAAATAGTTTATGTTAGCTATAATTGCATCTACAAAAAACATCTATTTGCATTGATCTTGCCACTAGAATTTCCTGTTTTTGCTGGACCAGACCAGATAAGACCTCACATGTGCTTGCTATTTGTTTTACTGTCGGGAGCTGGGGCACTCCACTCCAAGCTTAAGGGCTTTAGAGCGGCACAAACAGAGAAGAGTGCTACTCATCATCTGTGTCCTCCCCTCTCTTTTACAAGCCCGTGTGAATTATGGCCTTCGGACTCAAGTGTGTAACCTGTGTATTGTCCTATTTGTCAACCTCGAGCGTCTTTCTTCCTGTTTAGCATTTACCGTACTGTGCCCCTTCCAAATGATCAATCAAAAAACACGTGTTAATTGCCTCTATTGACAAAAGGCGGGGACATCCTACCGATCAAGACAAGATATTGAACTGAAAAATCATTGTGAAACACATCAAGTTGCTATTAATTCACTAAGTTTCCATTTTCCATTCGGGGAAATCACAAAAGGCGTACAAAAAGGTGGATTTTTTCATGCTGTTACTTCAGGGACAGAGTAATGTGTCCACGATATTGGTTGCATTTTGAGGTCAAGCTCAAGGCTAGAGAGAGCTGTATCCCCCAAAGAACTGATTGCATCTGACCATAAAGGCACAGTGCTGTACAATGATACAGAATCCTTTAACACACTCTTGGATCTAAACAGTGTTCTGAATCCACACCACAATTTGGCCTAATAATGCCCTTTTTTAAAATTTCCATAATAAAAAAGTCTGTATTTTGTGAAGCACTCATGCAGTTATCATTTTTCACACCTCAGTAAAACTTTTGCACAAATCTGTATTTTATGTCATAGCGTTTCTGCCTCTCGGGTCAAGCATAAGAAATGAAAAATAGTAAAGGAGTGCATCATGAAAAGGCTAAATATTTATACCTTTTACCTCCAGTGCACAAAAGTTACCTGTTTACAAGCTACAGCTAAATTATTCACTTGTTTTGAGTAAATTATTGAGTGTGCTTACTACACTTTGTCTAGCAAATTCTAACTGTAAAAATATACATTGTAAATACTTTAAACTATCCCACTTTGGTAAAATTGTATAGAAGAGTAACCACAACATCACATAACATTACCATTTCTTATATCTCAATGGCTACATTAGCTGCTTATCATGATTTTACTTTTAGATGTTCTACTGTATATATTTAGTATAGTGTGGTCCATGTTAAATTTATTTTTTTCCACAGTTTCCTGAGGTAATCCTGCTATTTCTTAGTACACAAATACCCTGTACTCTAATTGGATACAAATACTTTATTCCACACTGGTCCATATTCATTTTCACCCCTTGGCCACAGACAGACTACTATATTATCTGAATTCTGGATGAAACAGGAACTATGTTGTCATTTGTTCATGTTTCGCTGGTGCACATGTTTTGCAGAGGTGAGCTCCAGCACCAGGGGGCCCACATAAAAGTAGAAAGGAACATGATTGCAGCTAAAATGACTTCACTATTTGCTTCCTTCATGTTAAATCACTGTGGCAGACCGCGCAACGCTGTTCAGACAGAGGTGGCTTTCTTTGAGATGTGAAGGCTGCGGTGCGGAAAATAAGATTCACAAGCACGTTAGATTACAATGTTAGAAAGATAAGACGAACAATAGTCTAGACGTTCTTCTGACCGGAGTGCTCACACTGGTTTCTTGTAATACAGATATATTATATTGGGTTGTGTTTGATGTACAATAAGGCATAACATTATGACCACCAGCCTATTACTCAGCCCTAAACGCAACAAACGGTCATGCTCTGTTTCTTGCTTGGACCACTTTTGGGGATGCTCTGACCCAGTTATCCAGCCATCACAATTTGTTCCTGTGTCAAACTCACTCAAATCTTTACACTTGCCCATTTTTCCATGACGTCATTATGGCTTGCTTCAAGATGCCTAAAGCTCCTGTTTAAAGAAGAAAACACATTCATGGGCACTGGAGGCAAGGTGGGTGAAGTGTCAATGGCAGTATGATCTGGAGGGAGTGAGGTTTGAACCATCAACCTGCTGTATCTCCTGAGCTACTATATTTTCTTACTGTTAGACTGCAATACAAACTGGGTGTAGTATCTGACCAGTGTAATTCAGGAACAATGTAGAAAGGCTTATGTTTGTTGGAGACTAATTATTATGTTTGATAATTACTCAAAAGCTTTTAATTACAGCTCTTCGATGCATTGTTTTCTATCCAATCCAATTTTTTTTTCATAAACCAATCTGCACAAACAAGGTTGATGTTAGAGGACTGGAGAAATCTATAAAACCGCATTAGCCCATAGCTAAAAATAGCCTCCAATATAAGCAGGTACACATTCCATATTCTCCAGGAGGACTTTTCGAAAATAGGCTATTCTGCATTTAATCTACCTCTATTTAATCCAGCTCTATTCATGGCTTTGTAGTGCTGCACAAAGTGTTTCCCCTTGGGTTGCATCCAAAGTACAGCAGCCCAACACCAACCAGATTAGTGTCCCTTGCAGGAAAAAGCTGCGACCTGTGACCTCTGCCATCCGCCATCCATTTCATCTCCATCTTGTCTTTCCCTCGGTCCGCCGATGCAATAAGTATTCAAATATTCCACTTTCAAATAGGCAATATCTCCGGTAAAGAAACCATTCAATCACTCGAGAATATCAAGTAGGTAAAATAGGACTCAGCTTCGTTGTTTTTTAATTTCTGAGTTTAATAATTTATTTCTTTTTTGTTAGCGATGCACATTTTTATAGATGGCTGTTTGTCAAGTACAATACAGCCAATTTCAGCTTCCTGCAAAGAACGTTCCTCATTCAATTTTAATTAGAACTGCTAGGATTTATTTCTCGCTTGCGTCTGATCAGCTGTAGGCATCTTGTTTACAGCCACGCACTAAAAGCTAGATTGAAATTACAATACAACTCATAAACTAAGAGATTTGACTGATTGAATGGCACCTACAGTGCTGTGCTAAAATTTCTGTGGAAAAGTGAAAAATGCTGCAAACTTAGAGTGCTTTATTAAATACTGATTTTTATTCTTGTTATGAAAATTAAACATTCTGTCCCGTTTTGAGAGCGAACCTAAGATACTAACTTGCTTTAGTCAAGTCTTTACCATTGTGGGATATAAGCATTTTGTCGTTCAATAGAAAGAAGAAAAATTTACCTCTGAACTAGATATAAGTTGGGCCCAGGTGTATGCACTATATCTCCATTGCGAGATAGGACCAGTGCCTTTGCAGAGGCTAGTTTTGATTTTTTTGTGTGTGTGTAATAGGGGTAGACCAAGACTAGACTGGAGGTAAATCAGGACTAGACTAGGGGTAGACCGGGACTAGACCTGGACTAGACCAAGACTAGAAAAAGACCAGGATCAGACTAGGGAGGTAGATTATAACCAGACTAAAGGTAGACTCGAACCAAACTAGAGGTAGACCATGACCAGAACCACACTAGGGGGGTAGACCAAGACCAAGACCAGACTAGAGGGAGACCAGGACAAAAAACTGTACTGTATATGATCTGACTGAAAAAATAAATGGCCAAGTCCACACACATTAATCTTGCTTTTTCCCACCACACCTCTGGACATTCCCCAAAGCCTCATCTGCATGACGTGAAAATCACAAATCAGGGTATATGACTGATGCGCGGTGCCACAGAGGGGGGCGCCGTGGCGTTGACGAGCTGTGTCAACTGTGATATATTTGCTTGTCATAAAAAAGAGGGACAGCTCAAGCACCGGGACGCCCCTCCTTATTGTGGCCTAAACCTGAAATCCAGTGTGCAGGGATGGTGAGTGAAAGCTGCCTTTGTCCGAGTGCAATTATTGTGCACAAAAATAACTGGTGTGTCAGAAATGTTGCTAAAAAGGAAATTAAAGAAAGAAGAAAGAAAATAGGTTTGCGAGCATTTCAGAACAGTTTTTTTTTTTTTCATTTCTGTTTTTTAAACGCAACATGCAAATGGAAAGTGTTTCTCATACTGTGAGTTATGAGTGGCTATTTCAGTAATGGTGGTGTCATTTAAGAACTGGAATGATGTACACACCGGATGCATTTTATACAGCTTCAAAGTAAGGTAAGGTAAGGTTAGGTATACTTTATTGATCCCCATAGGGAAATTTGTTCTCTGCATTTGACCCATCCCTCAATGTCGCTGGTGGAACCTGTTAGGAGCACCAGGAGGAAACCCACCCAGACATGTGGACAACATGCAAACTCCACATTCGAACCCAGGACCTTCTTGCTGTGAGGCGAGAGTGCTAAGCCACCGTGCTGCCAAAAGTAGTCTGTAAAGTTACTAGCTTTTTCTATATTGACCTGAGACTAACTTCCCACTGTCCAGGGTGTACCCCGCCTAGTTGTCATAGAGATAGAATAGAACTCTATAGTGGACATTCTAATGGTGAACTGCAGTAACTGACTCCAGAACAGCTGCCATTCTACCAAGTGCTATGTAAACTAACAGGGAGCTGCACTTACTTTCACAATATTCTTTTAATTTACTTTGTTAATTTGATAACTTTTTCATATTTTTTGCCATGACCACTCTAGTGTTCTATTTTCTTCTCTTTATGTTGTTGTAATATGTTGTCTTTAGCATACATTTGTTTACATTGACATAATTATGTAAAGGTTTTAAACAATGGCCCTGTCCAATTTCTAGTGCAGGTGTTGGGACAGGGCCTACATAGATGTTTTATTTATGGCAACAGGATTCTTGTTTTAATTTTTTTTTTATTCTATGTTAGATATTTGTTGCATGCAATCTTCAACTTCTTCTAACATCACAACAAATAATTTTACCACTAATAACTTGCCTCTGTCTGTTTTCTGTTAGTTACACAAAATTTAGTTTGAGGTTACAACAATAGATAAAATAGACAAAATAAATATTCAACAGCTTAACCATGTTTGCCTTTTGTTTTGTATCATTCTCTGTTTTGGCTGACCAGTGCCATTACCGACCCCTCCTCTGTTTAGTTACTTTTAATCAGATGAGAGTGTTATGATTGTGGGAAATTAAACAGTGACACCACTTTTTCATTGATTTTTTTTTTTTATTTGTAAACCTTGTGTTAAATTAAATTGGTTTTTAACTTTTTATCCCAAGTATTGTACTATAACAAAACCTGGAGTGCTGTTAGCAGATGAATGAGTTCTTTTTACTGATGGCAGCTCTGAAATTGTCATTACATGTATTTGAACACTCAGAATCTGTGTTAGGCCAATGCTCTAGAGCCTTGGTTCTCAAACAGTGGTAGGGGTTCCAGTGGTAATAGGAAGGCTTGTTCTGGTGATACTCAGGAGTCTTTTGCCGTTCAAGTCCTCAGGTAGTTTGATAAAGAGAAAATTTCATTCTAGATTTAAATTTAAAAAATGTTAGTGCTTAGTTCTGGTTTACACCTGTTTTTGTCCAAGTCTTGTCGTGATTCCGTCCTGGTTTATTTGTAATTTTGTCCTGGTTTAGCCCGACTTTAGACTTGGTATAGACCTGGTTTTATTCTTTAGTCTTGTTTTAGCCTGGGTTTATTCCAGATTTCAGCCCATTAGTCCTTTGAAGATAGTACTCGAAAACCCAGATATTTCTTTTGAGAACCACAGCTCTAAATGTCAACTTGATAAAGCAGCGTCTTTGTATAGAGAGAGCCAGCTTTTCTCGCCACAGTCATTATTGCCATTGTCTTTAGCCTGCCTTTCTGCTGCTCTCTGCATATCTCCTCTGTCTTATTAACATGTAATAATAGGGTCATTCCGCCACTGAAGATGATGGTCACCACTTCTTGTATCTCTTGCCCTATCATTTTGATCCAGCCCATCCGATAGACCCGGCCACTGTGCACTCTCTATGATGATTAGTAATTTACAGATCACAGAGCAGCGTGAAGAGCTTTTGAGTGGATATGATGCAGGTGCACACTTGGCCCATGGAGACTTATGCCCCTTAGATGGCCATTGTAATTGTAATTGCAAGTCCTTCTTAGACCTAAATGATAAAATGCTAATTTTTCCCCTTCACTGTGCAATTTCCAGTTATATTTCTAAAAATAAATTTTCATAAACAAACTTCTAAGCTGCAGTAATCATAGTCTGGCTTTAGGCTCTTGACACATTGGCCCTGTTTTTTTCTACTGTCGCTGCATGGCTGTAGGGAGAGCTTATTGAGCGCAGACAGACAACACACATCGCATTTGTAAACAACTACAAAACTGGAATTTGCATAATTTTCAGATACAATATTTCATCTGTGAGTTTGGCTTGGTGGTACTCCAGCAGGGTCACCTCTGTGGTCGTCCCGGGACTGTAGCTCTGGGGCTGTGGGACAGTGGGGCCCATGTGGTGTGCATAGATCATGCTGTGCAGTCCAAGGTCAATTCTTTGGTCTGTTGTTTGGCCCCAGCTGTTGTGCACAGTACCATAATGTTTATATTAAAAGGACAAGCAAAATTGTTGAGTTTCTTAATTTCAGCATGACCTTTTAGCTTCATAGACAGTGTAGATTTAGATTAAAGTTATTGCTGAGTGGGGGGCACGTTGGCAGAAACCAAAGAAACCCAAAAGTGCTCCTGTGCATTTCTAAAACCCATACACCGTCACCGGACTCGTGATCATTTCAGCTCTTAGATTTCCATCACTACAAAGCTGTCAGCTCTTTTAATTATCTGTTAGCATCATGTTGCTAATAGCTGCGCTGATTAGCAATTTTATTATCTCTCCAGTCCCCACCATTGCCAGCAGGAGGCGACAGACACCTAATCTAAGTGTTCTCTGCAAAGGCAAAGTAACAGCTCCCTAAAAAACTTTTTCCATACATATACATTATTTTAAGTGATAAAATATGAAATACTAATGATAAGGTGTCCAAAACAATTTTAAAAAGCCTGAAAAAAGCATAGTACAGGGCTTTTAAGGATCAAAGTATGTCCAACAAGGAAAATGCAAATAGTGTTGTTAATGCATCATCTTCAGTGCCAATGCAAACCGTCTTTCTCAGTATCTCCAGCACCCACGGGTGAGAGCACACTGTGTCACCAGCCAGTTCCCATGTAAACAGTGGTATGATCCATTCAGACTGTGTCACATGTGTAAATTTATCTCATCCTCTGCAGCTCAGGGAGATGACTGTCACGTCTCCACTAAAGGTGTGATTTGAACATCTAAAACACTGGCTTCTTTTCCATAGTTCTCTGTCAAATGACATGCAGATAACAGGATTTCACCTAAACGTGTGCCATCTGGAGTATTTTGATGGTGATTGTTGTATAAAAATGTGATTTTTGGTACGTAGCTGATTTCGATACACCTGCTACAACTAGGCCTGTAAAACTAAAAAATCTGTATCTCAAGAAAATGAAATAAATCAGTAATTTTATTGTTTTTTCATTTGGACCTGGTTCACTCTCGAATGGTATAGTCCAGTCCTAGTCCCGGTGTCGACCTGGTTTAGGTACTAGTTCAGACCGGGTCTTGTCCTAATTTCCCCTGGTCTAGTCCTGGTCAATTATTTGAGTAGTCCTGGTTTAGGCCTAGTCTGATTAAATTTAGACCTTGTTTAGACCTCATTCAGCCCTGGTCTGGTTCTGGTCTAGTCCTGGTCTAGTCCTGGGTTAATCTTTTGTCTAGTCCTGGTTTACTCCTGGTTTAGTCCTAGTTTACCTGGTTTAAATCGGATTTAGTCCTAGTTTAGACCTGGTTTTGACCATGTCTAGTTCTGGTCTAGTCCTGGCCTGCAATTAGTTTAGAACTCTTTTAGTTCTGGTGTAGACCTATTGTCCTGCTTTAGCTCTTGTTTAGATCTAATTCAGTCCTGGTCTAGCCCTAGTCTAGTCCTGGTCTAGTCCTGTTCTAGTCCTGGCCTAATCTTAGTCTAGTCCTGTTCTAGTCCTGGCCTAATCTTAGGTTTAGACTTAGCTTACTTGTAGCTTAAACTGAATTGAACCTTTTCTATATATATTCTAATAGTATTTTCAAATATCAGTGCAATAGTCCTATTGTCATTGTAGTATTTATCAGTTTTTACAAATGCTTATTTTTTCAGTGTTGTGCAGCTTTAGCTACAACATACAGTGCATGCATGAATGTGTTCCTAAAGGCGATGGGATGATTTGCTGCTTGTACAAGAGGCAAAATGGTGACAAGCGGCGAAGAAAAGGGGCTTGAATATGCGTCTGATTGGGTTATAAATATTCTCAATGGGGTCTCTGTGTCATAAAGATTATCAGCAGCAAGGGAAACTGTCTATGTTTGTTGCAATAGGAGAGAAAGAGAGAGAGAAAGAAGAGTGTGGAGTGTGCATTCACAAAAATTCCCATCCGGAGTGTCTTCAGCTCGCAGGGATGGAGCCTGAATATTTCATTGGACCACAAACTCAAAAGCATTCACTCACATATGGAATAAAACACAAGATACACAGCTCCCAAACACACTGTAGTGGCTGGAAGTTCTCCACTTTACATGATTGCACCCTTCACATGTCCTTTATATATATACTATATATGGCCATGGTCCAATTAGGTAGTCAAAAGCTTTATAGAGGAGCACTCCAATCAATATGATGGAGCATGTTCGAACAGCACACAAACTCAGAAATTTACAAAGATATTTATACTTGTCGTCACAGTGATTTGTGGCGGACATTTTGGATCACTGTGAGGGGAACAGGAATAGCCTGATTGGATACAAGTCAAACATAAGTCAATCACTGTCCTCAGTGGTGCTGTGTGTGACAAATATAACAGTGTACCATATGATATGAACAGAAAGTGACATTGAGATTTGGAGAGTACTGGAATAGTCCTTGATGTTTTTTTTAGACTGGTATAACTAATTTTAAATTCTATTACTGTGGATTAATAGTAAAAATGTTAATTGCAGCTTAACCTTAAGGAAATACTTATGCACTCGGATAGGCTACATTTATTCTTTTATACTCTAGATTTTTGGGAAACGATCATTTTTGTTGTTAATCTTGGTCTAAAAATGTTTTGGTGTCCTAGTTTAAAAGCATTAAAAGCAATTTAAAGCATCATTTGTAGATATCTTCATATATATCTTCATAAGTTTACCAATATTGTTCCAAAATAATAAATAATATGCCAACCAGACCTATCCACCTTCTTAGCCAAGTAAAGTGGGTCTGGATCCCTTCTCATTCAAGCCTATTTTCAACCAAATCAATCCTACTTTCCCATTCATAACTATTCTATACTATACTCTAAAATCCTTGTGAATTTTACACAATGCGTTGTTCTGTCGTGTGTCCATCCTGAAGCAGTTCTACATGTTGGTACTGCCCCCTCATTTCTGATTGGCCGTGTGTGTGTGTGTGTCATTAGACTCTGCGACTGTTTAATCTCTATCCATTTGGAAATCTAACTCAAACCTCAAATAGTCAAAACCCACCAAAGAAACAAATTTGTTTTTAAGATTCTTTACCATTGTGAGATATAAGAGTGCTTAGGCTCAATGGAAAGAGCATTTATCCCTGAATTAGAATATTTTCCTGTTTGAGTTGAGGTTTGGGCACTAAATATTTAGCATTGTGAGATATGACCAGTGCCTTGTCAGAGGTTTATGCTTTCCCTGAGTGCTAGTTTTGATTTGGTGTATTGTTGTACATTGATACACCTTTGTCTTTGTTCATAGCCTTTCTTAAAAATATGTCTAGACTTTTGCACAGTACTGTATTTTTCTTTATAGAGCATCTAGTTGCAGAGAATATATAGTTTATTATTAGTGAATTTATAGCTAGTTTTTGTTGCCACTGTTAAATGTTCAGAATAGCTGCCTGTATATATCACATTCCTAGCCTCCTCACAATTTAAGAAATACTGCATTTTCAGTGCCTTTCACCTGCTCAAGGCTCTTTCCATCAATCCGTAATCACAATCCAAAGTGCAAACCAATCTCCTCCAAATTCCCCGATTATAAGATGAAATCACCTGTCGTTTGGCGCGCCAGATCTGAAAGCCTAATCTTAATGTCAATTCCTTAAAGGGCACTCTTCCTCTTTGTGGACTATTAGCCAAATGCCACCTCTGCTACCTCTCTGCTTGTCTCACTTTCAGGTTTTTGGACCAGGGTTTTGTGTCGGGCCGTGCACTCTGACATCTGGACTAATCGCTTCAGGTCCGCAGAGAGGGTGTGATGTTCCAGGGAGCAGCTGTGCAAGATCGCTGTTGATTTAGCTTCACTTTCCAACCCACGTTTAATGCAAAGCCAAGCCTCGGAGGTGACAGGGTAAATTGGCACAGCACCTGACCTAATGCACAGAAGCCATTTTGTGCCGCCTACATCCAGACGCTGAATAGCAGGGCTTTGAATTTCAGGCATAAAGGGAGAAAATAGTTTCATTTTGCATCCATTAAGACTAAGTTTTTCAAGGACTGACGAATGCCAAACAACATCTTGATACTGACAAGTTCTAGCCAAAAAAGACGAGATGGATGGCAGTTCTGTCTCGAGTAGTGCAATAATATTTAAGCAGTTTAAATGTTCTCTTTTATAAAGGTTATGTAATTAGTTTTCAGGGGAAATAAGTCCAGTAGAGGCAACTTAGCAAATTTAAATTCTTCAGCTATTACAAAATATTTCAAGTGGCAGTCCTTTTTACCTATACTTTTAATGTTCAAAACTATTACAGCATGAAGCTACAACAAAAAGCATTACAACAATGAAGTTTGGAGAAGCAGGTAGGGGCACCATAGCTTGGTGAGCCAGACTGTCCTAGATGTTTTTCACAAGCAGGACTGTTTGGTCTGGTTTCCCTCTCGGAGCGGAGTATTACTTCAGTTTGATATGGAACTGGCCTATCACAACAAGGTAGCACTAACGGTGTTTAGTGCTTTCTTTCATCACCTGTTGGTTCTGCTGAAGTCCTCGTTGTTGTTCAGTCCTCTGCTTAAATTTTTTTTCCGTCTTGTTGCCATTTTAACAACAGTTAAGTTGTGTTGACATGCGATGTAGCTAATAAACGCATTTTAAAAAATGACTTTTTCCACAAGTCTTTGTACAGCTGTCTTCTGCTGCTGTCCCTGCTCAGAAATAAGTACAGAGCTGCTCATAATATGCCGTATTCTGGTGTTTTATGAAAAAAACTGCAAGAATCCATGTTTGTTTGGGTCAGCAGTGCACTGTTTATGTCCTGCCCTTCGCTTCCCTGATTGGTTACTCCGCCTGTCATTGTTCCGCTATAGAAACAAAACTTAGAGGTACCATACTAGGGGCACCAGTGTACATGCTAATTTGTTATCTTGAATCTATTTAGGGCAAACAGATGGATTTGGATTATGGATTTATTTCATATAAACAACTAAACATTTGGTCCAGCCAGTCCAACAGGTTCAGCTCAAATAAAATCTGCAGAATCTCTGAATATTGTATGTATATCTGTTGCTCCATTTTAATAGAGAAATTCATTAGCTTTTAAGGGAATTATTTATCAAGCAGAATTTTCTTTCTTCTTCAAATGTTTTTACAGTGCTTTAGACCAGTGTTTTATAGCTTGTGCTGCTGGCTATTCTATAGGTTACACAAGTTATGTGAGGAATAATACTGAACAAGATTCATCAAAAAAAGTCATTGAAATTACTACCACTGATATAGATTTATGATTGTGGAGACCGTAGAAGACTTGTTTTAGATGTGAGCTGTTTTGTAAATGTCATTCACTGCTTCCTGAATGTGTCTCATGGATTTTTAATAGAATAACATTTTGTGGCATTAGTGGTTTAGACTTAGTGATTACTGTGAAAGTGACACAAATTAAAGTGTTGATTAAAGTCAGTACCAACTTGTACATATTACAGAATTAATTTAAATGAGACGTGCCAAACAAACAAACAAGAGGCTCTCAATTTCTTTACTAATTCTCAAATGTGTTCAATCTCTCAAATGTTTTATCTTGTAACTTCTTTTGAATAATTATTTGCAGTTTCCTTTACTTCTTTTACCTTTAATTCTTTTTCAGCTGTGCTATTATGTAAATTAGAAGACAAAAACCCATAATACTTTAATAAATGACTTATTTGGCATTCGCCTCCTAGTTTGTAGGGATAACATATTGATTTGGCATAGGTTTTAAATCAGATTCCCTTCCTGACACAACCTTCATTCAACTGGGATTGGGTACATTTGGTACATTAACTTTTATCAAATCTACCAAACACCTTCAGTATTTTACTTCAACATTTCTTATTTAAAGTTGTTCAGTTACAGTGAGATAGTACATTTTCTGACTGAATAATTAGTAGTAGGAGTAGTAGTAGTAAAAAAATAGCTTGAATTATTTATGGAGGTCAAAGCTTGCATGTATCTTGGGAACGTTTTTGTGGCCAAAGTTTTGTTTATGCATTGCTCAAATTTGTCCAGTACTCAATATCCATGTCTTTTTGTCCATCTGTGTTGACAGCTGGTCCACCTGATGAAGTTGACTCATGCCCTCCCGTTGGATCCAAAATGTCCGATAGAGCTTTCACAGACACACGGCTCCTCATTCCTCCTAATAACCGGGATGGTTATACTGGCCAATTTCCCTCGAGGTGAGTTTTTTGTTCAGAAATGGAACAGCACTCAATAGGGTCTGGTTTAGCCCTGGTTTAGACCCACTTTAAATCTAATTGGGACTTAGTTGAGACCTAATTTAGACCTTGTTTAGTCTTAAGTTTTGATTTAGTCCCAGTTTTGACTAAAGGTGTTTAAATGTCACCAGTCATATCGCAATATTCAACATAGATTAAGTCAAATACCACAGGTTTTTCTAATACTATGCAGCCCTGGTCCTCTATGGGTTGGTCTGGACTGGGACACTAGTTAAAAGATCCTTCAACTTTATCCCCTCCTGAAAGTGCAAGTCATGTCATGAGTCTTAATAACTGGTCATATATTTCTGTTTTGATCTGAAGATTTCCCCGCGGCAGCATGAAGATCCGTCTCTATAAAAGCGCTCAGATTTCCCCCGAGCTCCCATTTGTTACTTTAGGCTCCCAGACAGAGGCAGGATGCATCTTTAATGAAGTCGTCAGGGGCTGGCATTGTGGAACGGCACCATCCCGCCCCCCTTTTTTTCCCCACTACTTATAAACATTTCTGCATGTGCCGCTTGACAACTCATGACAACCTGCAAAATACTGCTAAGCTAGTGTTGACAGGCTGTGTAGACCATCAGCTAATGTGAGCTTTCTCTTGTTTGAATAGTAGCAGTCGTATTCCTTTTATAAGCAATCATCCGTCATGTAAACATTACTCATTCAGCCAGTCTGCTTTGTACACTCACATTCCCACAACAATTTATTCCCTGCTATTTCAAAACATTTCTGCATGTGGCTCAAAGACAACCCAAGCCAGGACTGCAACCAAGATTTCCCCTGAGCGTCTCTCAATAATCAAATGTTTTGCTGTTTAAATCCATTGGAAATACATTTTTGTCTAGATGTGCCCTTATTGCTCTATAAATCAGCAATGTAATGAAACTAACAGCTCCTGGAATATCTCATTACGTATGTCGATGATTGAAAACGCTCACCAGAGACCTACAAATGTAAAAAAAAAAGTTATCATAGCACCGCTGACCAGTATAGGGTTAAGAACCTTGGTCACATAAGCAGCACTGATAAATCTTGAATTACTATAGCACATATTGACTTTCACATTTAGCCTCTATTATCTATTTAACATCCCTGGCCATAAGAGCTATTTCCACTCAACTATTGATTGTAATTGCACAGTCCTTCACAATAAAAGCACCACAAACAATGATTTAATACACACCAATCAGGCATAGCGCGTGAAGTGCAAAACAGATTATCTCCTTGTCATGACACCTGTTAGTGGCTCTCCAGTGATCAGTATCTATCAAAAGTGGTCCAAGGAGGGAGCAGCGATCAGCAGTAACAGGTGGTCATAATGTTATGGTTCACCGGTGTATGCCCAGTTATGACACGTCGACGTAAGCCAAGAGGCATTCAAAAGTATCTATTTCACAATATTAAGCATAAAGACCAACATCTTCCATTCAGAATAGCGATTTTTACAAATGTCAGAGTCATCTGTTGTATTGAAATTGCCGGAGTGCCCATTTACGCTCGCAAATATCAAAAGCATACGACACCATTCACACAGCTAACAACGCAAGTGTGGAGCAGTTTTTGCCGGCGGTTATTGACAGAGAGCAGATGCTTTTAGGTGAAATAAAAAAATGCTGAGGAGTTTGATGTGTACTCATTGAGAATATGGATTCATTTGGGGCTTTGTAAAGGAAAAGAAAATGGCTGCCTTGCACTAGAGACATGAAGCAGTGCATTTGGTACAGGCTTTTTTTATGTTTTATGTTTTCTCCTTTCTCTATGGAATTGATATTTTTGTTTGAAATATTATTCACTTAAATGTTAACAAGAAGCATAAAGCCTTTGTCCTGGGCGTTGGCCCTATCTCACAATGGTAACCCTGTAGTGCCATGGCCTGGACTTGAACAACTTCTAGTTCAGGGGTTAATGCTTTACCCATTCGTCCGCAAAGCCTTTATATCTTACAAAGGTAACATCCTTTGCTGCCCACTTGTGGCTGGAGTTAGTATCTCACAATAATCTCATGGACACTCAAAACAAATTTCTTCATTTGCACATTACAGTAATTTTCTGAAATTTCATCACATTTGAGCCATTACTTTTTGAGTTATCTTTAACGGACAAATACTAATGCTATCTATTAAAATGTATTAAAAACTAATTCCACTATTGCACAAATTTTAAAAAACTGATTATTTTATTTCAGGTTTATTCTTTTTGCCAATCTAAAGTCACCAATGCATCTAGACATGCAGTAGAAGGTCAAAGATGAATAACTCAATAGAATAAATGAAAACGACATGGTGACATATTATACAGTATTAAACGCAATAGATGTGACTCAGTATTAGTCTTGCATGTGATATAAAAAGCAAATCATGATGCAGGCAGTATGGAGATGAATGTAAATTGACTTGGTCGTAAGTAGTTCACAGATAGAACCATTAAGAGCCAGAGTAAATTGTCTTTTGGTCTGTGTGCGAGTCTCTAAGAGGTGGTCCATTTTATTGCCGGCGATATCACTGAAGAGGTGCTGAAGGAAGATAATTACTTGGCCAAAATTCTCCTCACAGCTGGCAAGAACCGCGGCGCAAGAAACTGGCTGGATACGAGCGCACCTGAGCATAGACCTGCACAGATTAGTCTTAGGGAGGAAAAAAAAAAAAAAAGAGATTGGCTACTGTTACAGATAACTCTTAGTTTTATCCAAATAATAAGCCAGACATATATAAACATTATTGGTTTGTAGGTCATTGGCTGCTGTATTTAAATCCTAAATAAAGGTAAGAAAAATGGAATATGAATTTGGCATAGTTTTTGTATGCCGGATGCCCTTCATGACCTCTCCATTTATCCAGGCTTGGGACTGGCCCAAACATACAGTTACAAAAGTAGCAGTCTCCCTTTAATGCAGGCATCTGTTGTCAGTATTAGGTTTCTGCGTTGTACATGCACACATTTCCACAGACAATTTTGTTTGGCAAGAAAATAGTTTGCAAGTGGATTTCTGTGAGCAATCCTAACAGCAAAGTCCATTTTACTGTTGCTTTTCTGATGTTATCTGATTTCACTTATTCTTCCAAAAGAAATCAATAACTCTACAAAGTAATTTAAAGTTATGGATGTTGCAAAACCAAAGGTACCCAGGCACTGCCGCCTTATACAGTACTTATTCAAAAATATTATTTATTAGTGGCTAAATTATTGTGCAAAGTCTCAAATGCCAACATGTTTCTTTGTCAGGTCTCTCTGGGGTCGTGACATGGGCGTGGCCTCCTTATATCCTCGCACAGCCAATAGGAGACAGCCATATTGCTACAGACAAGCTACAGGTATGATCCTAAACATGGCCGTACGCACTGTAGAGGTCACAGAGGTCCGGACTTTCGTATTTTTCTTTTACTAGACTAAACCAGATCTAAACCAGGCAAAAAACAGGACTAAATCAGGACTAATTCAGGACTAAACCAGGATAAAACAAGGACTAAACTGGCCGTCAAGCATGATAGACTTCAGTATTTCTGAAATCCGGTGTATGGCCCTGATCCTAAATGCTTCTCTTTGGTGTAAATTTTAAAGTCGCGTTGCTTGTGAAGATCCGGGCCTAATTTAAGACTTTCATCTCTCATGTTTTCTATAAAAGGTGGCTGTGCCTTTGTGTTTTTTATTGTTTATTAAATGCATTTACGTTCCCCATTGTGTTAATCAATGTGGCTTGTCTTCAAAAATCTGTCACTGTTTCCTATTGGCTGTTACTCAAATATAAGGAGGCCATGCCCACGCCTCAACCCCAGAGAGCTATGATGAAGACCTGTTGTTGGTTAAAACATGTTGGCTTTTGACATTTAGTAATAATAATTTCTGTATAAGTTTGGAGTGCCTGGGTACCTAGCTTGGTTTTGCAATATTTAATCCCTTTTTCCAAGCGCACACTTAACAGACTGTTTCTCCAGCACTTAGAGGAACCAGTCGTATCTTTGCCATTAAAAGTTGAGAATATCGTTTAAGCTAATTTTACAAAAGACAATTTTACAAAGTTTTATACAGAGCTGCTGAAGTGTGGGGTCTATTGTAAGCAGCTGGTTTGATGGAGGCTCTGATGAGGACCAGTCAGCCTTGCATGACTCTAATCATTTAATCCAAAGCCACAGTTTGGTTTTTGATCCTGATTCATTTGGCTGTCGGAGCGAGCAGATTTCTCTTGTCGGGCGCCATCAGTAACAAAGCGAATGCTGTTAATAAGCCGACTTGTCATAAATTAGCTCATAATGGCACCTTGTCTGTATTAAAATCCAGTAATGCGTGTTGCTCTGTGTCGCCCGCTGTTTCGGCTGCTGAGAAAGTCATTTGGGGAAAAAAAAGCAAGAATGAAAATCGAATGATGACCCTTGTCCAGTATTTCCACTATCACAAGGACGGATCCAATCGGCCCATTATGGATTCAGCAGCCTGCAGAGATCTGGGCTGACAACAGTGACGTCTGAGATGCTTTCAATATATTTCCAATTCATTTTCAACCCACTTTCTGCAGATTTCTTATGAGACAAAAATATAATGGTTTATGTAGGACCTACATGATGCATCATTTTAAATTCTGGATTTTGCTCTTTGAATTATTAAACTAAATTGTGATCCTTGGCTATACTATCATCTGTATCTCAAAGTTAGATGGAGTAATTCATTAATTTATTTCTTTAATATATTTTTTCTAGCCTTTTGCCTAATTTGACTCTATTAGCTTGAACTAATGTTAAAAAAAAAAAAAAAAAAAGATTGTTAGCAAGTTAACATCTAGTTCAGTTGCATGGCTACTCAAAATTAGTTTTTACATTTTTGATTCAATTTAACTTTATTAATCCCCCAAAAAATCAAAATATGAAATTCACTGTCTCTTCACATTACTTGAATTAAACTTAATGCAGAAAATAATAATTAGCACATTTAACCAAAATGGCTGTAGCACCTACTCCTCTGCTCACTACCTGCTACATTTAATGTGTTCTTGTCCACTGATTATATAGTTCATTTGTTTCTGTATATTGTAGAAGACCCATCCTCAGGCTCAAAGTAGCTGGGAGAGGCTCCAGCCCCCTGCGACTCGTCTCTTGGGAATAAGCAAATGAATGCAACAATTGTTAGTTTACAAAATGGCTACAAACTTATTAGCAATTCAGGCTAGGTGCATAATAATAATTCCTCAGAAGTATTAGATTACTAGATTTAAAATATGTGCAAACAACAGTAATGAAGGCTCTATTTTTTAATAAGCTTTTAAGCCTCTGAAAAAATCCAATGCCACAGACAGCAAAAAGTCAATCTAGCAAAGTTGAAGCTAAAATAAGTGATTCTGTGTTTGTCTCTGCCTCAGTAAACCCAGGGATGATTCTCAGCTCTCCACCTGTGAAAGCAAAGAAATAAAAATAAGACAGAAAAATCAACACAAAGCAGCCAGCAGATATACACAAATTATATTCACTCCTTTTAGATTTGGCTTTATAACAGTAAAATGCTTGGGCTGCTGTTTGATCTAAGTTTTGTTTGAATCTTTGGATTTTTAGACAAAGCCAAGGTCACCAGGGCTGGAGAAGGCAAAGCTGTATTTGTAATATGAATATTTAGAACAAAGTGGTGCAAAACGTCCCACATACTTCAGGACGGGTTGCATGAATATGGAAATGTATATAAACTTGCACAGTAGATGCATTTCCATAAAGCTGGCTCAGCATTTATAGACACAGTTTAACATAATAATCTGTGGATAATAAAGTGGAAGAAACTGCAGTGTTTTCAGTGTGGCAAATATGACAAATGTTCCCTTATTACTGAATATACACTGATTAGCCTTAACATTATGACCACCTGTCTAATAAGCAACCCAAAGTGGCCCTTTCTTTACAACTTTTGGTTAAGATACTGACCACTGCAGACCAGGAACACCCCTCAAGAGCTGCAGTTTGGGAGATGCTCTGACCCAGTTGTTTAGCCATCACAGCTTGGCCCATGTCAAATACTCAAATCCTTTACACTTGCCCATTTTTCCTTTATATGAATTTTAAGGACAAAATATAAGGACTTGCTGCCTGTTATACCCTACCCACTAACAGGTGCCATGATGAAGAGTGGTCAGAATTGGTGTATCAGCTAAAGTGAGTTTTTCAAGTTAAAAATGCATATTAGACAACTCTGTAAACCTTTTTTCTTTTTTGTGTAGTTGAAAATAATGAGCATGATGCTAATTTCTATCTACTGACATGATCAAGCCGTGTGCATTTTAATTATGTAAATTGTAAGGCTTGTAGTTTGCCTAATTGGTACGTGCCAACTTTGATTGAGTGATAGGTCGAGTAGCTGTCATGGCGGTAGTCATGGAGGGTGATTGATGGCAGCTCAGATAGACCTTTGCCTTTTACTTGGATGAATAAAACATGTCTTATGTCTATGTAACATGTTCTGTAACAAGACCATCAAAGATTTAATGTCAAGAAGGCGTTGTACAGGGTTCCTCCTGACAATGTTAGTCCTACAATATGGAATTTACAAGATGTGAGTTGGGCGGTTGTCTTGCCTGCTAAATGGAAAAGTGAAGTTAATTGGTGAGTTGTAATGGTATTTGACAAGCAATTATTGGTGGAATCAGTGTATCCTAATTCAGCTTCTCTGTTGTAGTTGTGTGGCCCAGTTTATAATACCCAACCCTAAATGGTTGGCTGTATAACTTAAAGGTCCTATATTATGATTTTTTTTTTTTTTCAGGCTTTTTGAAATAATTTTGGACACCTTTGCATTAGGCATTCACGTTTTATTACTTAAAATAATGTATATGTATGGAAGACCTCCTCTTTTTGGGAGCTGTTAGAATGCTTGAATTATGTGTCTGTCACCCCTGCTGGCAACGATGGAGCAGGAGCACTTCCTGGTTTCACGTGTCTACGTAGAGCGGTGAGACCACAGACATTAATACACAGGCTGCTGGAGCTAACGGCGCATTGCTGCCAAGCTAGTCTAGGCAATTTTCAGAATTCTGTAGCCCATAGACTGTATTTCTTCCTATAGCAATTAGCATTAGCCATGAAATATTGCAAATTATGAATAATCAATCATCATCTGTTTTGGTAGATGTCAACCACTCGGCCACATGTGTGAAATGTCAGAGCCCTGGTTAGAGTCATTACTGAGTGTATCCACTTTTAGAAGTTTTATTCAATATAGTAATTAGCATATATATTAGCATGTATGCAAAATTTTATAATGCTAGGTTTCTGCTGGACAGGAGTTACAGAAATGTGGTGGACCACAGTAGATATAGAACATAGTTTATGCTGAGGTTTAATCAATAAAACACCACAAATCCTACTTTAATAAGTTGGAGTCAGATAATGAGTAAAAATAAAAATGGGCAAAACGCTGCTGATGTGGAAACTGCAGGTGCAGTCACTCATCAGTAACTTGCATCAGTTTTCATCATTAGAGCCCACATTGGCAGTGATTTTGTATTTATGTCTATGGGTCTTCCACCGCAAATCTGCTTTCTAGTATGTAGTGATTTGCATATAGATTTTGCAGGTGTTTTATGCCAGATGCCCTTCCTGGCAACCCTCTCCATTTATTTAGGCTTGGGACTGTCACAAAATTTATACTAGCTTGTGATCCTCTATGGCTAGATTAGTAGTATGTTAGCTAATATGCTAAATGTCTTTCTTGTATTGTGGTAAACAGTGTCTACATTTACATAAATGAGTAGATTTTTTTTTTTTTTTTTGACATTTTAACTGTTTTAGCTTCACTCTATAAGCCATTAATATTGCTCTAGCACTCAAGATAGCAGGAAGATATTAGCTGTAAACTACATGCTATCTTTTCAGTATTTATGTCTCAACTTACATGCATGTTGTGGGTTGTGACAAAAGTGAACAAATGGTGCGCAAAGCTTTGACCCTGAAAACCAGAAGGCTGTTACAGCGGAATCCCAAAGAGGTCTATTTAGCTATGCGCTCTTACATAGACCCACAACATGATTTTATGTGCTCCCCCACCACCGCGCAGCATCATACAAGCAGTCATGCATGAACACTTAACTGTATGGGAATATGTGCCTCACGAAATGCAGATCCCCGGGAGGGTTTCTCAAAAGGGGGGCCTTTCCATTCTTGGTGTGAGCAAAGCTGACAGTTTACAGGCGTGAGCAAGTTCTCTGACAGCTCAATTTCCTACAGCGTAAGTGATTTTCTCTGTCTCCTCTTTCTCTGTTAGCTTCCCGTTTTGGCTCCACATAGGTGGGGAGTGCTGGTGGGAGATCCTTGCAGTTTTGGAGGTCTATATGGGCATATCGACAGGTACAGTAGTGACATTTTAGAGGATGTTTTCATTTTACACAAGCATATAGCCCAAGGAAGAAATGTATTTTACTCCAGGCCTATATGCAGTTTTTATTTGCATATCATTATGGGGTATGTTCGGAACCTCTTTTCGGCTTTTCCCTTCTTAGTTCACAGCAGCAAAAAATGTTTCCTCTTAGCGTGCAGTGATTTGCATAGTGTTTACCCTGGGTGCCCTTTCTGACGCAACTCCTATCCATTATAACAGGCTTGGGACCAGCACAAAGAGTACACTGCATGGCTTGAAATCCCGTGTGAATTAGGCCTATGTTCTGGCACAATAAATCCAAGATAGAAAGCTATAGAAAGACTTCATAAACTAAAATTGCACTATGTCCCATGTCAAATGTTTTTTGTTCATTGTATAATAGTCTTAAGTGTGCTTTCTTTAGCTTAGTTTTGTTCCATCACAAGCTTTTTAACATACTGGACCAATTTCAGTTGTAAAATTTTCACAAAACGGTCATATGTATCCTCTGTGTCAGTCCCAAGCCTGGATAAATTGAGAGAGTTGCATTAAGAAAGAGCATCTGGCATAAAAACTATACCAAATCAATATGCAAGTTTAAAGAAAAGGGACAATACCACTTGGCCAAAACATTGTTTATTTATATAAGCAACGTACCACACACTAGAAAAAGGATACTTGTTGACTCTAGATCCAGTTTTTCATAAAATATTCGGTCTGGGAGTGCTGATCCAGGACCAGAAGGACTTTCCACACACCTCACCAACAATGGCAGAGGAATTTGTTTGAGAGTTATGCTGATTTGTGACAACTGGTTTTGAGTGATGACCGTGCCATTCGCCAAGCAATAATACTGATGATAAAGTGTGTGGAAGTAGTTCTTACACTGATCAGGCATAACATTATGACCACTGACAGGTGAAGCGAATAAAACAGATTTTTCAGATCGTGGAATCTGCTAGTTCGTGGACAGCAGGTAAACATTTTGTCCCTAAAGTTGATGTGTTAGAAGCAGGAAAAATGGGCAAGTGTAAGGATTTGAGGAAGTTTGACAAGGGCCAAATTGGGGATTGGAACTACAGCTCTTGTGGATGTTTCCAGTTGATGTTAATGCAGTTAATGCTGGTTCTGATGGAAAGATGTTAGGATGGGGCTGCATATTATAACACATAACATTATGACCACCAATAGCAGGCAGGTGGTCCTGATGTGATGCCTGATCAGTTTATTTTGATCCCAGGTGAGCACTCCTAAAGATTTCCAAAGTTATAAAGAAATACCAGTCGGGCTGAAACACAGGTGGAGTTTAGTAAGACGTAGAAAATAGTGATTCTTGTCTTTATTGAAGTACCTCAACGAACTAAGACACTTATAAAGTGTAGTAGAAATATCAGGTGAGGAGAGTTTTACTGTGGTGGTGGCCAAAGCTCTGTCCAATTCAGTCAGTTCACGGAGGATACATAGATCTTGTTTAATGCTACCATCTAATTTGTCTTGTGGATTAAATCATTGCTCGCTAATGGTTACAGCCCATCGCTAGCTCCACCAGAGGCCATTGGAGTTGTAATTAGAAAGATCTAGGTGGGATGCAGATATGTCTTAAGGCTTCGTGAACTGACTGAACTGGCACTAGAGTGAGTCGGGCCTAGCTACTGGCCTTACATACATTCCATATTATGAAAATAGAAACATTAATTAGATACATCTGACAAAAAAGCTTTCTTCTCAACATAGAAATACAAGGATAAAAGTGTGTGTGTGTGTGTTTGGGGGCGGTGGGGGGAGTTGATTGTTCTACAAAGCCAAACAACTGCAAAAAACACAACAGAACAGTAAACCAAATGTCCGTATGGTCCCTTTTTAGACTGTCCATGTCCCTCCATGTTATGGCATCAATTTTACATGTTTTGAGGAGGGGCATTGGGGCTCCAAGCACAAGTCAAAAACAAGCGTCCCATATCATCCATTTTTTAGAGTGTACATGAGTGGTTCACAATAAAATAGACCCTATTTTACAGCACCTGTGATAGCTCGTCCTGTGTACACTAGCAGGACATCACAAATTCCTTTCATTTTTCATCATGACGGCGTGTGATGTACTCGTGGCAGAAGCAAAATAAATAGGACATGTGTGGTATGGTTTGTGTGCTTCACGGTTCAAGTGGCAACAAATATTAGTGTTGGGACAGAGGATTTTGTGCACAAAGCTAGCTCTTATTATCTTCTATATGGCCACAGCTGTATCAAGTATTTCCTGGTTCGGTTTGGAGAGACAGACAGGAGGAGGGGCACAGAAGCTAAACAATAGGCTTGTTTGAGATGAACTGTGCCTTGCCTGGATTGTAGGCAAGCACACAAGCCGAGAACAGCGTGGACTGCCTCAGATCACGCAGCGTCTCGTTGGAAGGACAGATCTCGTGTTTGTTTGAAGTATTTTCTTAATAAAATCATTTTAAGAGTTTGTGAAGTGACATTTACCATCAAAGCGAAGAGATGAGGCTGCTTGCAGAGTTTGCAGCTTAGACTTAAAAATCATATGGATCTATGATTGAGTCTATTCTCAAAAATGATTTATTATTCATGTGATTCATTTGTGACAACACCCTGGACACTTTCAGTCACATTTGAAGCATTTGTTCGATATCAACTGTAGACCACTAGTTTGTGTAAAGTTGTGAGGGCGGAGGTAGCTGAGCGTCATGTTTCTCATCAAAACACAACTTGGACCCAATCAACTGTCAGTTGGCGTGTGGACAGGACACAGTTTCCCATCATGCATAAAGCGTTTGTAGTCCATGCAGGCGGTGAAGAGCAACTGCGCCCGCCTTGTTCTCAACGTTACCGGCTGCAGGTTACATCAGAGCAAGTCGTGGCAAGTTGGACACAAAACTAACCGGCATGCACTACGCACCGATCAACAGTGATCGTATCTGCGTCCGCCTTGCTCATCTCAAACAAACCTCTAGTACCAGGGCAGGGCTATATGGCTAAATAATGTATTTCAGACAACTTAGCAGTTTTAATCCTCTTGTAAATGTGTTTTTTTTTTTATCGTTTTGTATATAGCATAATATTTTTATTCCTAGACATAATGATAGAGCTGGCAACAGCATTATCCCCAACAGAGGACAGAGCAGCGCCTAGAGGATGCTATTTCCACTTAACTTGATTTTACAATGTGACACTTTTTTCGAGCCCAGCCTTAACTCAGCTACAGCTGGAGGTATGTTTTCTGTACCGTATTTTCCGCGCTATAGGGCGCTCCGGATTATAAGGCGCACTGTCATTGAATGGTCTATTTTCAAACTTTTTTCACATATAAATCGCTCCGGACTAAAAGGTGAAACAAAACAGTCAGATAAGTCAGTCAGTCAAACTTTATTCAACGCGTTCACCATAACTCCCAAACTTGTTCAGTTGTAACGCGTGAATAAAAAACACAATCTGAGACCACTAAATCTAACGATAGCATATTCACAATAACTCATAACTGTTCAGTTAACGTTATAACAAAATACAACACAATACACTCACTTTTTCAGTTCATTCCTCGTCCACAAATCCCTCAAATTCTTCATCTTCAGTGTCTGAGTTAAACAGTTGGGTGATTACGGCAATATTATGGTGAAGCACAGTATGTATTACTCCGCGGCTGACTACGGTAGCCGTAAATAAATTCATATATAAGGCGCTCTGAATTATAAGGCGCACTGTCGTTTTTTGAGAAGATTGAAGGCTTTTAAGTGCGCCCTATAGTACAGAAAATACGGTAAATATAGCAGGTGTTGTAAGGATCTTGGCCACACCATTCAAGACAGTACACTGCTGAGCTTCTGATTTCAAGTCTCCTTTTTGCTTCTCCAAACATATGACCACATCAGGCAGCATTAACAGCGACTAAATCTATGAAAAGAAATGTAAAATAATGTAACCCCCCTCATTATTCATGTACTAACAGAAAAAGCCTGGGGATGGCAGTATGATGTTTAACATTAGCTTTGTATACATGTATGCAGCACTGGTACTATAAATGTGTATGAATGTTACCCAGCATTTATTATAAAAACACCCATGAAATCTTGGCATCTACTGTAAACGGCTGCTGTAAACTGGTCATAAAGCGTTATGAATAAAAAATGCACCAAAAAGATTACCAAACACATTAAACAATGTTGGCTAGCAGCTACAAATGAGAGTGTAACTAAAATGCTACAAAATAAATGGTGAGTGTAAATTGTCTCTGGTGGTGAGAGAAGTGCATTTCCGGGTTTTCAAATAAACAGCTCAGCATGCGGCGGTGTGATGGATGAGGTAATAAATGAAATGGAGGGAAATCTAAAGCTGTGTCTCTCTGCCTGCCGCACCCTTTAAGGCACTATGGGTGCTTTTGCCATTTTCTGAGCAAGATTCAGCAACCTGTCCTATAAAGGTGTCCATGGTTTCCATCCTGCTGCTGAGTCTAAAATGTCTTCTTTGCTCTGAATTTCGTTTTGTTGTGCACCGGCGTGTGTTTTCTAGCCCAAGCACTCACATATAAGGCAGCAGGTCCTTTCCCACAGAGCGCTTTTCCCCTTCCGCCTCCTCCGATCACGAGCCGCGGTGCAAAGTGAGCGGGGCACAACGCATATTCCCCCCGGGCCCGACTAGAGGTAGAGGTAGCTGACCCAGTAGACAATGTTAAAAAGCAGAAAAGAGGTGGGAAAGAAAACCCGGGAATAGGAATCCAGCTCGCGGATGTTGACGTGGATCCGGCCTTTCCTCCAGCCACCCTCCTTGCACTCCTCGTAGCAGCAGAAGAAGCTCTTGCAGTCCTTGCCGTCCAAGCACTCGTACAGGCAGTTGTCGTCGTAGTCGTGCCAGAAAAGCGAGTTCCCCATCGGCATCATGGTCCGGGGGGCGCGGCTCATGTTGAACGAAGAATATGTCTGGAGAAGACAAGAGCAAGCACTTAAAAGCTGAATTATTGGGTTACCTCTAGTGTATAACAGCCATTCCCAAAGTCGGGAGTGTCATGGCCCCCTTAACAAACAGAAAATCCCATGCAGACCCCCAACAATAAGATTATTAAGTTTTGTTTTTCTTCATAGATTTCTATAAAAACATTACAAAAACACAGGCTGTTTGCCAAAATCTGGGTAGCCCCAAGGTCCTAAAAGCATTAGGGTGAGGTAAAGCATTAAAAAGATAAAAATTTGATTGTGTCAAAATGAAAACCTTTAAAGTATTAAATATTATAAGTAAGTATTAAATTTTGTTCATCTAGGTCTTAAAATTGTCAAAGGATTATGTTAATATCACCACAATAACAAAATATATTTATTGAGGAAATGGTATCATTGAAATGCATGGGTCATTTTCATATATATATATTTTAATGCAAGTTTTTTCATCTGTATTAGACTTTTAAAATAAAACCCTTGAGTTTCAGAGAGTAGTATGGATAATTCCATATAGTGTAAGATTCCATGTTCACTCTAAGTGGCATTAAAATGCCCTAAAAAGGTCTTAAATTTCACAAGACAAAACCTGGAGCTACCCTGAAAAATTGCCTCAAAGTAATAGTTTTAAACAAGTACCTAATTGTAATTCATTTCAAAACTCTGACAGCCCACCATTGGACCACGGACCCCACTTTGGGAACCACTGGCATATAATATCAATGGCATAGCTACGTTTCTTCTCTTATTTTATGAACACATATAAAGCTGGACTACTTTGCCACTTCAGCTACCCCTCACAGCCATTGTTCAACAGCCAATGGGATCACCCCTTACTGGAGTGTGCCAGCAGATTACACTCCTAACCAGCCTACATGACATTGTTTTTAGAGGATTCCTATTACAATATAAAGTACTATTAGATTATTACATGAGTTCCCTGCAATCCAAGGTGAAAAAGGCCTAGTTCCTGTTTAACCAATCCTTTTGAAAACCCACAAAACTCGCTCATTTGGTGGCCGTTTTAATCTCATTTAGTTGACCCTTCATAGTTCTATTAGTGGTGGCCCTTAAGTAAATGACATAACATTTTGTGGCTAATTGAAGGCCGGTGCCTGATGTGTGGGTGTTGATTAACAGAGGTGATTCGGAGCTCATTAGCCCGCTGAGTTAAACTTTTAGCGCCGGTGCTGGCGGAATATTAATAATCATAATCTTCAGCATACATCACTAGTGGTTTTACAAAGTACCAGAGGCTTTCATACAAAAAAGTGCTTGATATTCTTGGGGGGGATTTGCATTACTGGCAAATGTTCACATCTGGGAGCTTAATTTAATGAAGTTGTTTTTCATTGGACTGGAGATAACCAAAATTATCATCAGATGTCATCTAGGCTTTATTATGGATGGTTTTAACATGCTTGCACCCTCCAATAAGAGACGCTCCTATTGGCTGTTGAACTATTGGCTGCTGGAGAAAGAGTGTATTTAGCCATGGCTAAGCCTAATTGCACAAAAAATGCAAAAAAAAAAAAAAAAGGTCTTAATGATCCTTATTTGGGTCTTGATTATTTTGAGGCAGTTAAGTTATTGATTTTTGTTAACAGCAGGGCGGACAGCAAAAATTAAATGAGTCATGTCACTTTAATGTACTACACAGGTATATTATAATAATGACTTATTAGGCCTATTGTAGCTGCTGCTATACACTAAGAATACATTGTATCACAAACATAGGCATATTTCTATAAACTAAGTATGAATGAACAAACAAAAAATAATACATTTTACTTTGCGTGTATATGGTAAGGAATTGCTCTCATATGACGTAAAGATTCTAGGCACATTAATATAACAACAATACAAGGATGGAAAGGCAAGTTATTGAAGTTCCATTGTTAAAATTTAGATAGTAAACTTAAATAGTATTGTATTCTTTTGCCATAGTCTAACCCAGAGCTAAGTGATGCAACACAGAAAAATACAAAACAAATAAGTTCACAGGGATCAGACTGCTGCACAGTTGGTTTGCATCAACAACTCATTAGATAAGGTCTGTAGTTACTGTGGGTGGCCTATACAACACACCAGTCTATGCACATTTCCATAAACATTTACTGTAACACTCATAACTTCTACTCCAAACTTTGATTAGAAATATTAAAACTCACTTGATTTATGGATGTGTTTTGGTAAGATGAATTAAAAGCCATAAATCCCTAAAATGGCTACACAACACAGTTCGCCCTATTTGATCCAAATCTAGAGAAAGCAACTCACTGGAAAAACATTTCCTGATTTATTATTTTCATTTGCTTTCTCATATCAAATGACAATAGGTTTAAGATTAAGTACAAAATGTGTTCTACTTTTTCTTCTTTGTTTATAAATGGTAAAATCTTCACATTTTAAAGTGATTCAGAGGGGAGTAGGAGGCAAGTGAAATTTTGAGACCGAGTGGGTGTCACCGCGTGGGGGGAGGAGGACGTGTGAGACCTCCCTATGGACAGAGCAGGCCAAAATGCAGCTGGTGGGTATGACAAAAGATAATTATGAAGCTTGAGCTGCTGTGTTTTAGCCCAGACATGGAAGGTCACTGGGTGGATATAATGATAAATGGACAGGCAGTGGAGATATCTGGCGTCACAATTAAAAAATTCTAAGTAGCTGCATCCTTGGAAAGCTGTATGGGGCACATATTCAGGCAATGTGCATGATAGTACCAAGCATAGTGCATGTTGAATTCCTATGGCATTTAGAATAGCCACTTCTAAACAGACTGTTCATATGTTTCTTCTTGGCACAGTATGCTATTTCTATCAAAAAGAAAGCAGGATTATGTGCTACACATGGAGTGGATATGACTGTATTGATCAGTAGCATTGTTAATACAAGTGGATGAAGGACACTTTCTATGCATGGAAAAATCAAAGTTGAAAATATGTAGCATTGGATTTCAAGAAACGTGGGATAATACACAGTAGGCAACCCTTTTCCATTTCCATGTTGATCACAGCACATAATAAGGTTATATATTGTATTTACATTGGGGAACACTTAGAGGTTTGCCATATAGGTTTGTATGATTTTACATGCAAATATAAAGAGTAGCTTTTTCATGGCTATTCATTTTTCACCCCTACATTTTATTTGACATGCACGTTTGAGTTTGTTGGTGATTCTGAAGTGCCCCTAGTGAATGAACATGAGAGTGTATGGTTTATAAATCTTTGTCCTGCAATAAACTGTCCACGGTGTACCCTGCCTGAGGTCTGGCTTCAGCCACCCGTAAGGAAAAGAAAATACATTTTATTGGTTTATCTTCTGTGCTGTTTTATTATGTAAGCAGACATAGCCAGCACTGGAATATACCATTTCTCTGTATTATCAGCCTCCATTGATTCAGTGTTTTTGACAAGCAGTGTAGACCAACCAGCCAATAGAAACATCACTAACTCAAGTCAATGTCAACATTTGTATTACTAACTGGACACTGGAATCTATAAAAAATGGTAAAAAAGGTAGCCTGGGCAGCCAGACAAACTCCTTTTCTATACTATACAAAGTTGGTCTGGTAACCCTTTGCTTAAATTTTGTTTCTGTGGGTGGAACAATCACAGGCGAAGTAACCAATCAGAAAAAGATGAAGGGTGTGACGTAAGCAGCGCACCACTGACCAAAACAAACTTGCTGGTTTGGAGTTTTTGCCATAAAACATCAGAATGCAACATATTATGAGCAGCAGCAGAAGACAGTTTTAGAAAAACTTGTGAAAAAAGTGGGTTTGTTTGAATGTGGTCACTAAGTCGAAGGTCAACAGGACGTTACTGTTGTGAAAATGGAAGACAAAGAAAAAAAAACAGAGGACTGAACAACAGACTTCAGCAGAATCAAAAGGTGACGAAGGAAAGCATTAAATGCCTCTAATCAGGTCAGAGAAGTTATTTATCTGAAATTTCCCCATAGCTAGCTCTACCTTGGTTAGCTTCCGCATTCATAAGAAGCCCTGCAGATAAATGGCTGTGATAGGCCAGTTCCAAATCGACTGGAGATAAATGCTTTCCTCCGAGCGAGGAACCACTTTTCGAAAAGAAAGTAGGAGAGGCTTACTCACAAGGCTATAAAAAGGGCATGTACATATTGTCTTGACTTTTAAATAGTGCTAATGGGTAAATATATTCCCTACCCCAAATTGGTCACCATAGTCTTACCATCCTCTGCATCCGGGGCGGGGGTCTGTTGTTGTAGGCGTAGTAGTTAAGCATGGCATACTCGATCATGGCGGCGAACACGAACAGGAAGCAGACGGTGACAAAGAGGTCCATTGCTGTCACATAGGACACTCTGGGGAGGGAGTTTCGGGCCACCGTACTCAGCGTGGTCATGGTCAGGACTGTGGTGATACCTGCAGAGAGAGCGAGAGAGAGAGAGGTTCACATAATGATAAATAGCTGGTCAGTGGCGGGACGACCCAGATGGAAGCCATTCATTGCATAACACTGTGGGGGTGGTGAATTAATGGTGGTTAATATTGCATGTGGGATATTCTGGGGCAGCGTTGCCGTTCTCGCATTTATCCTGAAGGAAGTCAGAGGCATTGTTTTAAAAGTTTCACAAAATTAGCAAGAAATATATTTTATTTGGTTCCTCTTAAAAAGATCTATACTGCATAAACCTGTGTTAGAATCAGATACAAGGCTTTAGTATGTTATAGAACTTATCATCTTTATCGTCTTTAGTAGCTCAATCAACGCAAAAATAATCCAGGAAGTAATGTTAAAAAAAAATTGCAGTTGTATCTCTATGAATGGTAATAAAGTCTGAAATCTAAAAAAAAAAAAAAAAAACATATTTCTCACGGAAAAAAACAGAATTGTATGAATGAAAATACTTTCTGAAAGATGTCCGGCATCACTTGCTCCCCAGCAGTGTGCCCCACTACATTTTAATGCCCTAACCTTTTGCACTATAAAACTTAATGGTGTGCACAGCCAGCATGTCCTCTTTTTCTCAGAAATATGTGGCTAAGAAATCCAAGTCAGTGTCTCTCAAACTCTGAACTTTTACACATTTCAGGTGGAAATGAAGTGAAAAGTTGGCAAAGGTTGTGTTTTCCATTTTTGAAGTTGGCATTTTTTGGAAACAGCACATTTTTGCACCGTGTCCAGCTGATGTGCATGGATTGGAAGGGAATCAAATTTTCTAGTCATTGCCAATCTCACGCAAAATAAATTTTTTTGGGTGGGAAGATGTGAAGATCAAACAATTTTAAAAATGACACATGGTGGGTTTGTTCACACTACAAAGTGCAGACCGTCACCAAGACACTGGCCCTATCTTGCAATGCTAAAGAGTGCACCCAGACCTGGACTTGAACTGGGGTCTTGTAGATCAGAGGTGATATGCTTTTTACATTGACCCACAAAGCTACACTACACTAAATAAAATCTATTAGAAGTAAATAGTCCCTATACTGACCCTTGTGGCAGGTTTCACTTAAGTTTGCCCCAAAGTAAATGAAAGGATTGCTCAAATAAAAAAATATGCTTAGCAAACTACAAACCAATCAACATCAAGTACAGAGACACAGTTCTCTAACGTACTTGAAGGATTGTAATTTCAAATCAGCTGAAGCAAACAGGAGTCCAATTTGTCCGAAGTGGTTTAAGTGCATCTATTTCTGAAATACTTTAACATTTAATAACATAGATGGGCCTCTGAAAATGAATGAGGAATTTTTAAATGAGGCAAGCTTTATTGATTTTTTTTCTCATATTTTTTATGCGATTGTCATGTTGCTAACCCGTAGCATAGCTTAGGTCAACAGCTAATTGGCTAATCAATCATTTGTCAACTCAAAAACCCAGGTAATCATAATTGGCAAGAAACAGTTTTCATACTAATAGACCATTTGTGCTTATATTAAAGAATCTATTATAGTTTTGGTTGAAAGAATGGTTTTAACTTAATGTTGTGGTTAGCATATGTAATTAGTATATAAGCTAAATATACTGTACTGTGCAAAAGTCATTTCAGGAAAAAGTCAGAATTTGCCCAAAGATTTAATTTAGGTGTGGATCCAGATCAGTGTGTGCCATTTTAACTTTACTCACACACACACACAAAAAAGATTAGTCTTTGTAGATTCTTTACCAGTGTGAGATATAATGACTTTGTGGCTCAATGGAACGGGCATTTACCCCTGAACCAGATTTCTTGTCACGGAAGTACTCTTTTGAGAAAATTGTATTCGTAAAGATTCCCATAGACTTGCAGTATCCTAAAAGCTAACATAAAGCAATATTTTGAGTCCTAGTGGGCTGACGTACAGCCGGCAGCCATTACTCAGCCTCTGGAGAGGAAAGGCTCTCATCTGTCCACTTGTCTGCTAATGACAATGATGAATGATGTGGTAACGCTCACATTAGTTTGACCTCTAGTGAAAACCTAAATTGAATTAAAAAGTGTAATAAGCATATAGGGAATTAGGCTCCAATCACTTCATAGAAATAATACAAATGACCAGTGTTTCACATTAATTCAGAAGACTATGGCCATAATCTGATTTAAACAATTAATCTGATTTTTTTTTATCATAAATGCAAAATATTGTAATGTGTGAATAATTTAGTCTCCTTTTCTGGTGTCCATGTTCAAACACACAAGATACTCTTTCCAAGCATCTCATGGAAACTATTAACTATTGTATGCACAGGTAGAAGTGGAAAATGTTGCTTTAAGTAGAACTATTTAAAAAACTATGTTGGTAAAACAACCTTTTTTCAGATTTCCCTTCCAGGGTCATAGCAAACAGTCTTGATACTGTATTTTTATTTGGCATAGGATTTATGCCACATGCCCTTCCTGACACAACCCTCTTTGTTTATCCAGGCTGGGGACTGGAACAAAGTACACTGGCTTGTGACCCCTTAGTTGCTGGATTCTGAAATTTGACCAATATGAAAAGCATCTAAAAATACCCAAATCGTATAATCATCATTAAACTGGCATTAATAAATCTTTACCCCTATAGACTCAAATCTAATAATGGAAACCCTTAAATGGCTTTTACCAATTAGCTGTGATTTCTTAATTACAATAACGTATTTGTTCTTATGTTGTCACTGTCTTTGTGTGACTCCCTGTGGTGCACTAAAGCTGAATATTATGTTGAAATGAAAATCAATTCTTTCAAAGCGCGCTGAACCCCCGTGACATCGGTGCCCACTGGGAGCGTCCAGATCTGCTGCTGCGACGACACACATCATTCTTCTCCTCCCTCCTTCCCTTTCATTCTCATCTCCTACACTGTCTTTCATGGCCGTGTGTGCGCCACTGTTTTCGATGGTGGTTTCCATAGAGACGAGTTTGCTCCCTGTCTATTTCCAGCTACCTCCTCTGGTTTAGTGCTCGTCTAGACTTTTCCCTTTTTTCTGTTTGCTCATTAGATTTAAGCCAGGGTATATTAGCAACCTTGCGTCTGAGTTGGCTAATTCCTCTATCTATTTGTATATTAGCGGACTTAAACAGTGATCTCAATAACAGACAAGCTAGTCCATTGATACCACTTCTTCTGATCCTGACTGCTCAGTTTAAAGCTGCTTTTTCAAATACAAGGCTTTTTCCCATAAAACTGTGGCCTCAACGCTGTAGCAACCTGGAGATTCCTGTCTGTGCAATGACGACAGAAGTCAGAGAGCTTCAGCATATGTCAAAGCAAATCTGCTACAAGCAGTGTGCAAAATCATCCTACGGTGTGATCACAGTACAGGCACATACATGCCTTTTCTATTTGCATGGAACAGATTCAACTCCAGTCTATTTCTTTCAGTCACAGAGAAGCACCTCTGTTTTGACGCTGAGACAAAGCAGCAATATGTTAACAAATATCACATTTTGACCTTTGTTTTGTGTCCAGAGGTAAACCAGCCCAGTGAAGCTTTGTGCGCATCTCTAAAAATAGCCGACAGGAGCGGCAGTCAAGGATCACTGGTCAGGTCAAAAGACTCAGTAGATCTCCATTTCACATCATGACAGCCAGTGGTGACAATGCCATTTTTCTCCCACTGGTTAAGAATACGTAGCTCACTAATCAAGCATAACATTACCTCCCTTGCATTGGCCACTTGGATTGTTGGTGGTTATAATGTTGTGTCATAAGAACCTGCCTAATATCCAGTCCCATACGCAACAAACTGTGATGCACTCCAACATTGATGACAAAGTTTATGTAATGGATTAGGAGTAGAGGAAATGAGCTAGCGAGTTTGACATTGTGATGATTAGACGACTGGGTCAGAGCATCTTCAAAACTGCAGCTCTTGTGCTTTTCCAGTCTGCAGTGTATGGTCAGCATACACAGAGCATCACAGTTTGTTGCGTATGGAGATGCATATTAGGCCATTATAAAGCATTATGACCAATATTTATCTTGGCTTAGGATTGGCACAGAGTACAATAGCTTGTGACCCTTTGTGGCTGCATTTTACTCTCAGTAAAATGCCAGAAGTAAATCACCTTAACTTTATCTGACTCTGGGACAATGGTAAATAAATCCCTCCAGGTTACATAGCAAGAACTTTAGATTGGAACAAATATAGGTGTTTAGTGTTTAGTGTATAGTGGTGCTCCAACTATTTCTGTTTTGTTATAGAGCTGAAAGTAAAAGCCATAAAGTTCTTGGGCCAGTTGGGATCTAATTACTGGATATAGTACCTCGAGGAGCTGCTCAACTTTGCACCATAGTTTTAGGTGTAAGTCTAACTTTTAAGAAATTTGATTTAGCACTATATTAGATGTAAGATTAAATTTAAAATGTCATGCATAATATACTTTTCCATTACATATTATACACAGATCAGGCATAACTTTATGAATAACGCAGATTATCCCTTCATCGTGGCGCCTCTTAGTGGGTGGGATATACAGTATGAGGCAGCAAGTGAACATTTTGTCCTGCCTGATCAATATATATTTTGACTTAAATAGACTGGGGCTTGTAATGCACTAGTTTAAACCTACAAAATTGTTTACTTATGTTGGTGGCAGCCCTCCACGCTGAGAATAATGAATCTGTCTAACTGAACAACTTTCTTCATTTCTCACTTCTCTGTCTCTGGTGGTAAATTGTTAGACCAACTGGGATTGAAGGATTTTTTTTTTTTTCTGAACCAGCTCTCATTGAGAAAAAGTACTCTTACATTAGCACTGTTCCACCGTGTGATTTTGCCTTCTACAGTTGGGATGAAAGGCATAGCACCAGGGCCCCTGGTTGCTTTTTGCTAGTGGGTATGGTGGTAGGTGGGGAGTTAATTTGGGACGACACAGCTGTTAAATGCTAGTGCAGAAGTCCTAGGGCAAGCTTGGGGAGGACTGAAACCTCTTGTGATCTAAGTTTCTCCTGCGATATGTAACAATACTACTATATATATTGATCAGGCATAACATTATGACCATCTGCCTAACATGCAGCCCCCATATACAACAAACTGTGATGCACGGTGTATTCTGACACCTTGCTATGAGAACCAGCATTAAGTTTTTCAGTATGTTAAACTACAGTAGCTCATCTGTTAGATCATATGGGCCAGACTTTGCTCCCTACTTGCATCACCTGTCACCATTTCCTTCTTTGGACCACTTTTGATAGTGACCACACCCCACAAGCGCCACGGTTTTTAAGATGCTCTGAACCAGTCGTCTAGCCATCACAATTTGGCCCACGTTGATCTCGCTCCAATCCTTATGCTTGCCCATTTCTCCTGCTACTAACACATTGACTTTTTGGGGGGCGATTTTTAGGCTTTTATTGCTAGGACAGTACACTAGGAAACAGGAATAAGAGACATTCTGCAAACTGTCGGAGTCCAAACCCAAAACCCACGCTTAGGCAGGCTGCAGTTGCCCTGTGTATGCACCGTAGCTTCACAAACTGAGCCATACAGCGGTGCCTAACACATCAACACACATCAACTTTAAGGACAAATTTTCACCTGTTTCCTAGTGAATAGTACTAACAGGTGCTATGATGAAGATATAATATGTATTATTCACTTTCCCTGTCAGTGGTCATAATGTTACGCCTGATAGTGATAAAAATAATTGGATATTGGCCATTAAAATAAACTGAGCAGCTTTATAGACTGAGTGATTCAGACACCGTTGTATTTGTACCCTATGGATTTGAATCCATGACTAGCACATTATGAGCACTGACAGGTGAAGTGTATATTATTGATTATCTTGTTACCATGGGATCTGCTCATAGGTGGAAATTTATGAAGTCAGTATTGTGTCCTGTACATGGAAGCTGGTGCAGCAGAAAAAGACAGACATAAAGGGTGTATTGGACAAATAGTACATTGAGATTCAATGAAGACCGCAGCTCTTGTGGGCTCCACCTGTAGCACATGCTTCTAGGTGTACTGGGGCTAGTTTGGGGCAGAAGAAGAGGCCAACATAATTATAAAAAATATGGCATGTACAGTTTATGGCTGCATAGGCACAGGAGCTAATTGCAGAGACTGAGTACCACAGTTGCAGGGTTGTCAGGTTTCAGCACTAGCACACATTGTATTATGTAGCTGTGTAACAATACATTGATTTGCATTGATATAATTACCCACAATCACATTGTACTGATGCAAAATGTAAACAGGGCACGGTTTTATTTTGAAATTTGCTTTATTTTGAAACTGGCACACCGCCTCTATCTGCTTCCCCTGCCTAACTTTACACAGTGTAAAGAAATGGAGCAGTAAAATAATTAGCGGCGAAATGTCTGCTAAAACTCTTCGTTCCTCTGTTTTTAAAGTTTAGAGCGACATAGTTCAGAGTTAATTCATCTGCTGTGACAGAGAATGTTTCAGGATAAAATACTCACAAACTCACGAACCTGGCACAACACAAGAATGCACCTGTGAGTCTACAGCATGTGCTTCTGTTGACATTAGCTACAGATGACAAATGGCAGCTTTTGTGGGAGTTATCTCATTAAAGTGAGGACTATAACTGAACACTTCACAACTTTATAAACATGAATATACTTCACAGCTATTCCTTTATATGTTCAGTTTATTCTATTTGAATCTGAACCATTTAAAACCTTATAAACACTAATAAAAATCATTTAAATTTCATTTGACTGTTCAGCTTTATAGTAATACATAATAGCTTTTTATTTAGACTAAATATTTGGTTAAATAAGCAGATAACATTGATATATCGATTGCGGGCCTTTATATCGCATCATATTGTGATCATATTGTAGCAGTCTCTGAGGTATTGCCAGATATCGTATCAATATAATATCGTATCATAATGAAAGTGGCGCACCTCTAGTATTATGTAATATTTATGGCTACGCTAACATACAGGGCCTACCTCCTCAGATGCTCCCTGAAATTAAAACTAGTAACTTAGTGTTTGCATGAAGACAGTGTGCGAGTAGTAAAAAAAAAAGTTAAATAGGTATCTGAACTCCTGAGAGCTACCTAGCTAAGTTATCAGCAGATGCATTAATTTTAATGAATTAATAAACCAATGAGAAACAAATGCCAACAATGATAAAATGCGACCATCCAAGCTTTCTCCGCAAATTGAAAGTAACAGCTCCCCAAAAGAAAACATTTTCCATAAATATACATTATTTTAAGTTATAAAACGTAAAATACTAATGCAGAGGTATCCAAAACTATTTCAAAACACTTGGAAAAAAGCATAAGACAGGACCTAAATGTCCAACTGATGATCATAAAGAAGCAGACAAATGAATAAAAACCAGTATGAATTAGGGGTAAATATCCATACTGTGACAGATCAAAGCCTACCTGTGAAACCTGAGATTGCAAAGTTACTCATGTTTTATATATGCACTCAGTCCTCTTGTGAAGCTTGTTTGTTTATGATAATTGCATAGACGTTTAAATTAATTCAGTAGTGATTGAAGTTAAAGCACAACACTTCAATCTAACCTGATTAAAGGTGTCTGCTCTGGCGACTTAAAGGCACCACTTCAATGCATGCAATCAACTAGATGGCCCTAAAGCAGTCCCCTCTGACCATGACACATTAGGGACTCCAGTCTTCAGCAAGTCACTTCTTTATAATTGATTTACTCATCCGTGCACTCCCCAACAGCCAACTTCTACAGACCATGAAATGTGGAAAATGCCTCTGACGTGCTGCTTGGATAGCTGTATACACTGATCAGCCATAATGTTAGACAGCAAGTGACTATTTTGTTCTCAAAGTTGATGTATTAGAAGCAGGAAAAATGGGCAAGTTTAAGGATTTGAGTGAGTTTGACAAGGACTTGGGGGGGTTCTTATGTCCATCAGTAAATGGCAGGTGGTCATGTTAGGCTGAATCGTATCTGTATGTGATCAGGTAACTCTTTTGTTAGGAAAAACACTCCGGCTTTTCCATAAAGAATTCGCTCCAGGAGACATCACGGTCGATCATAAAGTCATTTTGTCCCGACGGTGAACACAACGCCCTGCCGTCTCTACACAGCGTAGTTTGAGGGACTGATGTCTTTGTGCTAGCACCTATCTTTAACTCACTGACTTCTCGGTGAAGCTCCCAAGAGGAACACTGTCAGGCGCAACACCAGGGCTGACATATCGGCAGTGACAAGCGTTCGTGTGAGTGGCGGCTCTTATAGGGAAGCGGCAGGATTGAAGGAACTGCGTATTAAGGAAAAAGAGAAAGGAAAAAGGAATCTGCAATGGCGTTGTTTTTTTAAAGTTAAGTTTGAGGCTATGTTTCATGATTCGCTCTTGTGCACTGAAGTTAGGTTTCTCAAAGCAATATTTCTGTTGTTTTCGATCTGTCAAGGATAGTACCACCTCAGCAGGAATTATCTTGAATGAAACTATGTGGCAAAAATACCTGAATAAATTCTGAAACTTTAATGAACAAAACCAAACAAGGTACTACACAGGCACTCCAACATTATACAGACAAGTCACAAGTGTGGTCATTTAAGTGATCACACCTGTGTTCTTGTTTTCAAAAGCCAATGTCACAGCCTCCTATTGGCTGTTTCAATATACTACTTGTGCCTTCCATATAAATGTGAAGTGCCTAGATGACCTGTTTGGTTTGCAGTGAACAATTAGAGCCACCAATTATATTTTTGTCCTAATTATAACCTAGCTTTTATATGGTTAAAAATTAACCACAATGCATAGCTTAAATATGCCCAGTATCTTGCCATTTTATATTTTTAGATGTAACTACACTTCTGACTTTGGCCTTGTTCACCAGTTCATAGCGGCCATGAAGTTCCGATTGGATCTAAGACTGGGCTTAATATTTGTATTTTAAAAGCATTCTGTGTTGTAATGCATCATACACTGACCTTGATTTATTGATTCCTGGTCTAGACACAGAAATGACTTTCTATATTGTATACTACAAAACAATATAATTTCAGACTACAGTACAGTGCAGTACATCTTCAAAGCTTTAACCTTTTAATCTGTTATGAGCTTTGAGGTTACCAGCCTTTTTACATCAATATTTCAAGTGCAAGTGCAAAGATCAGGACAAGTTCAAGAGTTCACAATCTAGTTCACAGGCTTTTATCCCAGGGCGAAAAGTCACAGCTGAAATAATGACAGCTTTAGATCCACATCTTGCTGCATTTGTAAAGAAGGGGGTTTACCCTTGTCCAAGGGGTATTTCGATGCATAGATGAGGGATGTCAGTGGATAGGGGCTATCTGAGGATTGTCAATGTAAGAATACAAGGTAAATGTTTTTTGCACTTGGGTAACTTGGAACTGATTTGCTGTCAATTCTTGTAGAACCTTATAACAAAGATGGATGCTTTAAACTGGTTCAGTCAGCTCTAACATTCCTATTCTCCTTCCTTGGATGCCTGCCTCTCTGTCTTTCCGTCCAAATTGAAGCTACCTATTTACAGTACTGTGCAAAGGTTTTAGTGAGGTGTAAAAAAAGAATTCCATGCCACATCACCCAGGGATCCTCAGGTAAACATCTCAGAAATTTTTTTAAAAAAAGTCTCAGATGTGGTACTACCAAAGTTAAATAACTGTTAAAATTTCATGTCTGTACTGTCAATACTTACTGAGCGGCACAGAGCTGTGAGGCAGAGGCGCAGCGTGGGGGACGGAGGTGCAGTGCTGAGGTCAGGCGCACTCATAAACAGAGCGGCATGGAGGAGCAGCGCGGAGGTCGAGCGCACATCAGGTCACAGGTGTTCACCTGCAGCAGCGCGTGTTGATAGGACTGAAGGAGGAGACAAATGCGGTACTTTCTAGTTTTGTCTGGTGTCACTCTGAAAAGCCTGTCTGCGTTGCCATGGTAATATAGTTGCCTAAAAAGTTGAATGGGCAGCGTATTTAGACAACAAAGTTTGAGGTCATTGTTCTTTAAATGTTAATGTTGCAGGTACGCTTGGCCTGTTCAAATACAGGTATTTTTAATTAGATTATTACCAGATTACATATGTTTAAAAACAGATATTGTTAGTTTTTATAGTTCTAGCTAATATTTTTAAGAAAAAAACCAGTAACAGTGCATTTTTATCATCTCTGTTTCTTTTTACCTGAGTTATAGACAAAAAAAAAAAAAAAAAAAAAAAAAAAATCACAACTTTTAGGAAAATCCCCGCAAAATCAGGCATTTTAGCCTGCAACAATCAAAAAGTGCCCGCAAAATCCTGGAGGGACTGATATGCTACTTGGTGCAGTTACAAGCCTGATTTTTTTCTTTACATGGCAAACTGAACCTCTATTTTCAGTTTCTGGTGTCAGATGTGAAATATCACCAACACAATTTCTTATAAATTGGTAAAAATGGCCAAAAGCCAAAAATTTGTAGCGAAGGCTCAGCTGTGGGGAACTGGCTGGGCATAGGGCACTGAATTTTGTTTTACAGTTTGATCTGATATATTAGGACAGCCCTAACCACTAAAAATTAACAAATTATTAAAAGCCATGTTTTATATATTTCAGGCTTGTAACTGCACCAAGTAGCTTATAATGCAAAATTAGACAAAAACACATTTTTGAAAAATGTAAAAACTTGGCCTATATTTCAAATGCACATATCTCAGTAAGTATTGTCAGTACAGACCTCAAATTTTGCACACTTGTTTAACGATTTTAGTACCACTTCTGAGAATTTTTTTTATTTTTTCTGAGATGGTGACCTGGGGAAGTATTCAGAATCTGGGTGATTTGGCATGAAAGGACCCAAAATAGTGCTTTTTAATAAATAAATACTTCAACTTAATTTCTTTCTGTAATTTTCAGGTAAGGTCAGTAACGGACCACAGACAAAATAATCCACTGGGATATATAAGGGTATGTGGCTCAATGGAATGAGCATTTACTCCTGAACTAGAAGGTTAATGGGCACTATATCTTTAAAATTGCGAGATAGGACCAGTGCCTAGGCAGAGGACGTGTTGTGTATTTTTGTACATAGATACACCTTTCTTTGTTATTAGCCTTTTTAAAGCCTTCCGTTTGCACATTACTGTAGGCCCATAAGGGAATCCTGCTGTTCTGTGACTGACAGCTCTGCAGAGGGACCACCTGGACTACGTTAGCGGTCTGCCGAAAAGAAGCGGCACCTTTTTTCTTTTTTCACGTTCAACTCCCACCTCCTAGTGACATTTCTGCCCGCTACCTGCCAGAAGCCTTCACCTGGCTCTGCACTAGCGCCTGCTGTGCTGTGTCTTATCTGTCCTCCCCTTTAAGAACTGGATCAAGCCGGACTTAAAAAAAAAAAAAAAAAAAAAAAAAAAAGCACGGTCCTAGCGGTAGAAAAGAGGCTAAATGACTTTCTGTCTGGGATGTTTATCAGGACTGAAGCAGCTTGGATCTCTTTACTACAGCTTCACTAACGCTGGATCACAAGCCTCTCACTGCCACTGCTACTGCATCACACCTCCCACTTCTTTGAGCTGAGAATACTACTTTAAATACATTTTAACACACCAATTAGGTGCAGATAAATTTGTTTTCCTGTAAAAAAAAAAAAAAAAAATCTAGTGGCTTGAACCAAATAGTGACAGACGCAGTTATTACTACGGCTAGCACCTGCAGCAACATACAGTAACTGGCCTCAGTTCAGAATGATACAAACCAGTAACCACAAGAGGAAGTACTTACAGTCTTTATAATCAATTAGCTTTTAATATAACAGGAAATGATCCATGTGTTGATAAACTACATCGAATATTGGCATTTTTTAATATACAAGGTAACTGTAAAGGTAAAGGTTATTGAGATTGTTTGCTCTTATGGTGAGTTTTTTTTTTTTTTTTTTTTTTGCCATTAAGCATAAAGTAATTATTTTAAAGGGTATATAATATGCAAACTCAACGGCTTTCTACCATGTTCTAATGTTGTTACCTTATCAAGAACATATCTGGGATTTTTTTATTTCATACATGTAATCCTGTATTCTTTGGCGCCAAGTTTCTGAGGCCCCAGAACGCTTGGTTCCACAAACCTCCACCTCTCACACAGACCCCCGCCCACTCCAGGAAGCACTGACCAGTCAACAAGTCCTTTACATCCAGTCTGCTCTCATTCTTTTATCCACCGCACAATGGTGTACAGCTCTGTTTCCACTGATTCCTCACAGCTATTTTTCATTTTGTAGTAAAATGGCATCATACAAAAGGTTAAAGGAAGTGGAAAGATTTTTCTCTCTTTGATTCTGTACAAAAGAGCGTAACTTTCTTTTAGTCAGATAATGTTTTGACAGGTTGTGAAACATGCAGTGCTGTTTTATAGATTACAAAGATCGGTTTAAAAAGATAAATAAAAACATAATGTAGCCTCATAAAAATATATGTATATAATACATTTGTTTGCCTTATTTAGTCAAATGAATCTATAATCTCTCAAGTCAGCCTCTAGGGATCACAAGCCACTATACTCTTTTTGCCAGTTCCAGTCCTGTGCAAATGGAGAGGGTTGTATCAGGAAGGGCATCTGGTGTAAAACTAAAGGTTAATCAATATGCAAATCATCAGAAGGCTGAAACAGTGTTGCGACGCTGAAAGAGAAAAGCATCGACTAAAACTGTAGCCCAGTCGTTTTTCATCTGACTAATGGCTGTGTAATTGTCAATAAAAATGTTGTCCTTTATTACAATGTAGTAATTAGTGTACTGGACATAGCTATAATAGGTCTAACATAACTTCTTTATTACTGCAGACATCCAGATGACCTTCTCTGATACAGTGTGACTGACAGACTGGAGGCCAAGGGACATTAAATGGGATTAAAGTACTTGGGGGCTTTGAGTGCTGCCTCCGTACAAGTGACATGAGGGTGAATGGAGAAACGTGGGTTAAAACAAAAAGACAGTTAGGGTCTTCTCTGGTTCAACAAGTGCTAAGAATATCCCACAGCAAGGGAAAATGGTGACATAGTTGGACTGGTGAGTGCTGTGTTAGTGCATCGGTGCTTACCTCCAATTCTTTATTTGACAGTGAATCATCAGGACCATGCAAAACATCCACGGAAAAGCACAGAAATAATGATAGGAATGCAGCGGAAGAGGAACATGGTCATGCAACAAAAGGAAATGATTAAAAAAATACACAGTACATACACCGATCAGACATATATACTGTACCTAAAGCTGTTCTTGCTGGCGTGGCGTCGCTCTTGATCCAAAAGGAGACCCACGAGAGTACTACAGTCAGGATACAGGGTATGTAGGTCTGAATTGTAAAGTAGCCCATCCTCCTGCTCAGGTCGAAGTACACCGTCATCAGCACATAGTCACCTGCAAACACCACAAATATAAAATAGTAATATGATGATTTATATGCCGAGTGCAGTCAGACAAAAGGCCCTTCACATCGTCACTCACAATAATAACTTGGATGAGTTTAAATCACACTATTTGACATTCAGCTTGCACTCGGTCCCACTCTCTGGTTTTAAGATCCCAATGTTGAAAGGCCATTATTAATCTCTGTCTCTTAACGTTCTTTCCCCGAGGAAATGACCTTGCAAGTCATCTTTTGAACATGTAGCTCAACTTTTTAAGGTTTTCAAATCATGTTAACTTTGAGAATTACATTACAGTATCTCCACACATTGCACAAGACTGAATGTTTCTGCCAAAGTTGTTTATTTGCTTTGTTGGATTTTAGGGCAGCAATAACACTGTAAGCCTGTTGTTTCTGTCTTGCAGTTGAGAAAGTAATGAAAGGTGTAAAGTCTTAACTGTACAAAAGCTGGGCTCAAGTCTCACAAAGCAATTGCACATTTGAACATTTTTGCCCACTTTTGACTTTCACTAACATTTACAGGTACCAATGGTGATAGTTGGGCTTCTTCAGAATAATTTAGATTTTTTTTCCTGTTTTAGTCCTGTTCTAGTTGGGGATTACATTTGAAGTGTAGACCACTGTCCTAGTTTAGGCACAGATTAGTCCTGGTTTTGTGCTGGTTATGGTCCTGGTTTAGTCTTAGATTATTCAGGGTTCAGTCCTGGTTTTGTCTTGGCTCAAACTTGGTTTAGTCCCAGTCTAGTCTTTGATTAGTCCCTGTTTTGTCCTTTTTTAGTAATGCTCATTTTAGTAAGTAAATATTTTCTGCAGTGGTACTTGGACCATTCATGAGTTTGAGTCAGTTTGGGGCTTTCTTGAGGGTGAAGGACAGAAGAGGCTGGTTTGAGGTTATCCTCCTCCTGAACCATAAATAACTAAAACTTCTCTCCAATTAAAGACAAAAAATAAATGATTTTGCCAAGGTTTGTCCTAGCAACTAGGCTTAACAAACAACATTTACATAAAGATTACATAAATAGAGAGAAATTAAATAAGATGTCTTGGTACAGAAAGACCTTGCGTCCTCTGTTCACCCCCAGCACCTTTTATCTCACTACATATAAATAGAGATGTTTTATATACGGTGTGTCAAGGTTTTGCTGTGCATTATTCATGTCTGCTTCTTTCTATTTACACTTTTTATATAGCAAAAAGAAACACTCACTGCACACAATTATGAATACAGTTTACAGTATCTTTCTAGAAAGTGTTTCAGATCTTTTAGTCTTTTGTTCGCCATTGATCTCAGAAAGTTTCAGACACATTATTTTAAACACAGACATATTCGAGTCAACTTTATTGATTTTCTTGAACAACACCAAAGCTTGTAAGTCAAAGTTGAGTTAATTTCACCAACGCAAATCCATGTTTTTAAGTTTGGCTGTTACAGAACACTCGTCTGATATTAGCTTATGGCTGTTTATTTGCTTTATATTTTTAGCATTGCGGCTATTTCTGAACTTTTCACTGTAGCAACTGTGTATATACCAATGACTGGACTGGAGCTGCCTGTTCCTACGAGTCCATCCACATTATGACATGTACTGCTCTGTGGCAAACTGTTGTCAACAATATTTTATTAATATACTAAAAAGTTCTTCTGACAGTTCTCAAAAATATACAGTTTTAATAAGACATGACGTGTAGTACTCCAACTGAAAGCACTCACTATTTGGCTTAAGGCTCTGTGGTTGTTTGAGTATAATGCAAACCTGTCAAAAACGCATTTAAGGTATTGTACATTTTAGTAGACCGAGGTAGAAGAAGGACTCAATTTCCGTACTGTTACTTAAAAATTATATTAAGCAAGTAGTAACAAAAGTACTCAAAATTGTCACTTGATACAGTATTTAATGTAAAGTTTACTTAAGTATAAAGCAGTTGATGATGTTTCTACCACTATTTTACTGTGACTACTACGGCTACAATTACTACTATTACTGCTACTGCAACTGTAATCACTACTATTACAACTACCATTACAACTAATTTTGCCACCAAGTTAAAAAAAACCTTATTTAAAGATTCTAAAAGATCTAATAAAGATCTGAGTACATGTATTTTTATGTATTCCATTGTATATTATTTGGGAGTATTATCACACACTCAAACCTAAATTTGAAGAGGGGCTATCTAACCAAAAATAAACACCTCAAACTTGGTTGCCAGTGGTAACCAATAATTGCTTGTCCTTGGTCAGTGGCCTGAAGCATGAACCCAGAGAAAATTGGTGACATCTTGGTTTTGGACAGAAAGTACAAATATAATAGGAAAAGTCAAAAAATAGCAGTACTTCTTAGCTGAACTAACTCTAGTCATTCAGTGAAGGCCTTAGGGAGCACAAATCCTCCACTACAAGAATGAAGGTGTTAAAGTTAGAAGTATTTTGTTGCATGTAATGACTTTTCAACCAAATACAGACATAGCATTTTTCTGTTCTGTTACTTCAAAATATTATAAGTAGACTAAACTATAGCTGCACCTACAACTATTATTATTAATACCTCTACTGTTGCTGCTACTTCTATTTCAACTGATAACATTTGTGATAACTAACTTTGTGACCAAATTGAGACTTGGCTTTTATTTCCTTTCCGTTTCTTTAATCACTGGGGAAATCATGAGAAAATGCCATTTCAGTCCGGATCAATGAGCTCCACACACAACAAAGGCAGAACTGAGTTTGACAGACGGCCGGCTCTGGGTCATTTTTCCTCTTTTCGCCTCTCTTTTTGGTGTGTTTTTGTGAAGTGCAATCTGGTATTTGTGTTATGGCTTAGACGAGAGGGGGCTGCCAATACAACTGGCACGAATGCTAATGATCAACTAATGATTTCAGAGCTATCAAAAGCAACAGGAGAAGCAGCAAGGTGTGAGGAGAACTCAGCCAGGATCTAACTGCGTGTGAAAGTGGGAGAAAGTTACCAAAGTTTTAGGTTCATCATTTTGAAATTGTCTACTAGGTTTGCTCAAATATAAAAACTCTTTAAAGCAGAACTCCATAACTTGTTTACCTTTAATAATCTGTTTCAGAGTCTCAATGGAAAGATCACTGGTTGGGTATTATATCTTTGTGAGATAGGGCTTCTAGTTATTTATCTAGCCTAATGTAACTGTATGTACCTGCTTTTAAAAATGTAAGAGCACATTAATATTGGCTACATGAGGCTTGTTAAAAATGTCTGTTCTACTTTCCCTTTATAGCTCTATTGGTTGTTTATGGATGCTAAGTGTTTTATCAGTTTGTCAGTCCATTTCCTCCCATGTCATATTAACACAGATAATTGTCAGTGTTTGAAAATAAGGCCACAAACAACAATATTTGTTCATGTACTAAAACGTTCTTGATGGGACTGACAGTACTCAAAAATATCCAGTTTTAACAAGACATGTCATGTGCATTACTCACACTGGAAGCACGCACTCACTGTTTAGCTTGAGGCTTTTTGTTTGCTTGAGTACTTTTATGCACACCTGTCAAAAATGGAGGGTCATTTTAAAGTACATTTACTAGGTAGTACGGGAAGAAGCACTCGAAATCTGCACTCAAGTAAAAGTACTGTTACTTTTAAAAAAAAATTCCTTAAGAAGAAATAAAAGTATTGAATGTAAAGTTAAGTAAAAAATACTGTTGCTGTACTTGCCGCTACTGCTATTACTACTAAGATTGCAGTCACTAATACAGTACCAGTACTAGTACTACTACCACTACTACTACAACTTGCTGTTGCTGTACTTGCTGCTACTACTGTTACTACTAGTACTACTTACACTGCTGCTACAAATATGTATTATACCGCTACTACTACAACTGGTTTCTATCTACCAGGAGCTGCTTAACATTTGAGTGTGCTAATATCTTCTTGAATTCAGTGATTCTGTCCCAAGTGTCGTACTGCGCCACCCTGAAGCCTCTGGAGCCGCTTTATAATCTTGCCTTTAAAATTCTGGACAAAAAGCCTATCAGGTTTCATTACTGTTCAATTTTTTTAAACTCAAAATAAAATCTTAAATTTGATGGATTTTTGTAATTTAATCAGAAATTCATCAGAGTCCATAGTATTTAAATGTTTGAATAGACATTCTCCTGAGCCACTTTATAAATTTGTGAACAGACTACAAAACATCAGATCTACGAGAGCAGTGACGTGGTGACTGTAAATTTTATTTCTGTAAAACATCTTTTGCTCACACTGTTTTTTTCTGTAAAAGGAGTGAACCTCCATCCCTACTCATATAAAGACTATCACTAAACTGGTCCACCTTTAAAAGACAAAATCCTGGCTCATACAGCAACAACAGTGCGATCATGTGTAAATTATAAAGTATGGATGTGTGGGTGTTTGAGTGGGTCTGTGTGTGAGTGTGGGTGGGTGTAAATGTGTGAATGCATGTATACATTTAGATACTAAATCTGTTTTTGCTTTCCTGGACATTTTATTGTTGTTGTTATTCACTGTTAATTTTTATTATCCATTTAGTGTAATATTACCGTATCTGTCTGTGAAGACTCTCATACAGGGGAATTGCATTGTAACAGAAGGTTCAAAGGCAGTCATCTGGACTTGATTTTTAAAGTTGAAGATGTTTCACCTCTTATCAAAGAGGCTTTCTCAATTCTGCAGAATCTCTACAGAATTGAGAAAGCCTGTTGGATAGGTGAGACGTCTTCAACTTTAAAAATCAAGTCCAGATGACTGCCTTTAAACCTTTTGTTGCAATTACTGTATCTGTCAAAAGCCCTTCTAGGGACAGGTGTTGCGAATTAGTCTTGGCTATAAACACTGTGATACTGGCTACTAAATAAACCATAAATAAATACAACAAAATTTCCTACTATGATGACAACTGCCATAATGACTACTTCTATTACTACCAACAAAATATATGTTTGAAAAATACACACAAAGTACAGTTTCTACCAAAACAATACTTGAGTAAAAGTAGGATTAGTTGGATTCATTTTAAAAAAGATAGTTACTTACAACAACTAACTGTATTCTTCTTCTCATGAATATCTTTCATACTTTCTTTGCGTGTCATCCCGGCCACAGTAAGAGATAATTGATATGGGCTCTGACATAAGGAGAAGCTGCTCTATCACTTTTATGAGCCAAACCCACAAAATCAGAATAAACCATGTCCGTCCCGGTGGGAGAGTCTGCCCGTGCCAGATGGACCAGTCCAGCCCTCGGTCTGTGCCTCATAAACAAGTTTATCGACATCTTCATCTCATTAGGACACTCCAGCTCTGCTCAGATCACTCCATTAAATACTTCTCAGTTCAACCCCTTTGCTAATTGATATGCTGTAGATCCTATGCATTTTCACTAAAGTATGTGAACTCCATGTGCATGCAGAGGTGGATGAAGTACTCCAAATCTGTACTGTGTGTAAAAGTACTGTTACTTCAAAAAATATTATGTTTTCGACTAGAAGTGCTTAACAAACTTGAGCTACTATCATACTACTAAAACCACTGCTGCTGCCGCTACTGCCACTACTGCTACTTTTTTACTGCTATTACTACTGCTACTCTTGATACCACCATGACTACCCAATTTTCCAGCAAGGACACAATACTCCTTTGGAGACTAACTCAAGTAAAAATACTGTTAAAAAAAATAGTATTACTCAAATCTAAAAGTACTCAACAAGACTGTAAAGTATTGAGTGTGAAGTTACTGCTGCTACTACTACTGCTATTACCACTACTTTGCACTAATGCTGCTACTACCATTAACTTTCACTACTGCTACCATTACTACTACCCCTGCTGCTACTTTCATGAAAAGATAAAAAAAAAAAAAAAAACTTACTCCTTAAGAGAGTTGAAAATCTGGCTTGAGAGAGTGTTTTACCTAAACAATGTATTCAAGTAAAAGTGTTTTAGAAAATGTACACAGTATCATGTACAAGTATCTTCCTCAAAAATTGACTTAAATGGATACTTTTACACAAGATGCGTATTACTTACTTTCCACCTTTATATGTTTGCGACGTTTGGTTAGTGGCTCAGTTCCCTTGTTTTAACTATAAATATCTTCCTCACCACTGTTTAAATGGTGTCCACCTGCAGAAGTGTTCCTATCCCCAGAGCGTCTCCTGTCCTCTCACTGTACATCATCAGCATTAATCATCCACTCCCACCACAGCTGTCTCATAATGATGACATCCATGACTCTGCTACAAGAGGCCGGGCTCTAGAGGCAGCCACAAGAAGCTTTTAGTAACCAATGGTTTGTCCATAAAGTTACATGGAAGACAGTGGTTTCTTTATGTAAATCTCAATAACAGTAATGGTCTCAATAATACACTGTGTTCTCTTTGTCAACTCATGCCACAGACTTCAACCTAAAAACATTTCAATAAAGCAACATCAGCTTTGTCTGCTGGGCGTTTCTGTATGCTTTCAAAAGTCAGTGTTCAGAACATCTTTAGACACAGATAAGGAAGTGGGTTAAAGTCATGTCCAGCCAAACCCATTAACTTTTTTTAGTGAAGTGGGTCAGGATCACCTCCCAAACCTATTATAACTAAATTAACCTAACCTGATCAATCATAACTGTTTATGGCAAATAGAGCAGGCTTTATGCAATATGTTGTTTTTTCTGATTGGGTGCATGCTTTTCAAATTGTGTCAGTCCAAAGGTAGTTATTGTGTATTGTCCTATTGCCCCCCTCATTTGATTTCGGTCAAATTGCATTAGAAGATTTATTTTCAGATCGCACAGACTAGGGATGCACATTTGGTTAATTTTCTTTCGATTAGTTGGTAGTCTTAAACAGTTTTTGATCGTCAAAGTCAAAGTCATGAACCATAATAAAAAAGTGTTAAATTAAAGACAAGTTATAGGCTTGTGTATCTTAGGAGACAGTTAATTGTATGTTTAATTTGCCCTATCCAGTGGTTCTGTACTTTTTCTCTACTGTATAGCATAATGATTAATTGTTAGTATTTCTTTCAATTGATTATAGCCATAATGCCAATTAATTGATTGACTGATTAACCATGAACAATCCTAACACACACCAGGCTATTTACTTTTATTGCTGTTCCCTTCATGGGTCACCACAGCAAATCATCTGGCTCAATTAAGCATCATCTTCTTCTCTCACACTAACCAACTTCATGTCCTCACTACATCCAAATCTCTTCTTTGGTCTTCCTCTAGGCCTCCAGCTCTACCTACAGCATCATTTTACCCATATATTCCCTATCCTTCCTCTGTACATATGCAAACCATCTCAGTCTGGTTTCTCTGACTTAATCTACAAAACCTCTAACCTGAACTGTCCCTCTGATGTGCTGATGTTCCTAATCTAATCCTCGTCACTTCCAAAGATAACCTCCACATCTTCAGCACTGCTACCACCTGTCTTCTCCTTTACATTTTTTATTGTGGCTGGTATGGCTATTTTTGATTTAAGTTTAGTTTTAGCTCAGTATTTTAGCTATTTTATGTAGTATGCATGGACATAAAAAAAAAAAAAAGCTCTAACATATCTCCCATGCTAAGAGCCATTTGAAACATTTCTTGGTGGACCTGTAAAAGCCAGGGGAACAAAGCCACATAACACGTCAGCATTTCTGCAACGTAATGGCAGAAAAAAAGGAGCTTTTGAGGAATGTGCGCTGGGGATCTGAGACCAAAGCTGCCGCAAGTGTTTGGGATTCCTCTGTGGGGCTCTCTTTGAAGAGGACGGGGCCGCATAGATAATGACGGGACGATTTTCAGGCGGGAGTCCCCCCAGTGGCATTGTGGCCGGGGATATGTCCACTCTCTAGCTCATTAAAACAGCCCCTTATGATGTTAAGCAGAAGAGGAGAAGAAGAAGTTTGTCATCATGTAAATTAATGGTAGGCTAAAAATATCTCTCTTATCATCATCAGGCGTGTGGCGATGGAGGGAAAAAGAGGTAATAAATGAGAAAAAGGATGATTTTCTTGAACAGCGTGGGGCAGGATGAGCAGGTCTGACTCTTGTGAGCAGCTCAGCAGAAAACGTGTTGTCGTGACTGCTAGAGCTGGAGGCCGAGAAAACATTTATAATGCCAAAGATATGTCTGGGGATCACTGACACACAACACACAGCAAGCACTAGGGCTGTGTTTTTGTTTGAGAGGGGATTTGAAAGTGGTCAACATCCGGCTGCCTTGGGTGACCCTTGTCCTGTGATCGTCCTGTTTGCCAGCACCTCAGTGAATTGTAAAGCTTCTTAGACTAGGTAGTTTGTTACTGTCATTGTTCACCACTGGCTTTGCACTTGGGATATATCTGTAGCATCCAGTTACGGAGGCTCTTGGGAGGTACCAATAATTGCACTGTCCTGTAGTGTATTTTAGTTCGCTAAATAAGCACTGACTCAACCTTTGGGCACACTAGAGAGATATGTACAGCTGCAACGGGTTCACAGGTTGCCACAAAAAATCATTCACATAGGTACTTGCAGATGGGCAGGTTTTGGGCGGGCTGCCCTCCCGCACCAACAGTAGAGGGAACCAACTGCTTCCCTTGAAAGGTGCCCCTTTATAGATGCAAGACTTTTAGGAAAATATTATTAGTAGGTGTCAGACTCCACGACCACCTTTTTATGGTCTCGTCTTGGTCTCGGGTGCATTTTTACTCGATGTTGGTCTCGGTCCTGAATGTGGCGGTCTCAGTTTATTAGTTTTTTTTATTTTATTTCTTTAATAACTGGCTCTACCTAAAATAAATTGAGTCATGTAAAACAGTACCATGAAGGTCTTAAATTAACATTTTTCAGTTTTGAACTGGTCACAGTTTGCCTTGGTCTTCACTCAGTCTCGGCCCGTTAACGTCTCAGTCATGACTCAGTCTTGTTTTGGTCCTGGTTCACTCTGATCACAGAGAGGTCTTGGTCTGGATAAGTATGGTCTTGACCAGTGGATCCCAGCCTTTTTCCTTTAGCGACTCCTTTTTTAAAAGTGGATATGTTGACGACTCCCACCTCTCTTCTCTCTGAGACGCACTGAGGAAAACTCAAACCATATCTAAATTTGCATGTACATTACTCTACAATTATTTATGTTCAGTGAACCTAAACAGTGAGAAGGCAGTGGTCTACTCACGACCTACTATAAGATATAAGGGGGCAATTGCCTTTTATGGCTTTAGTTTGTATCTAACAATCACAATATTATCCCTGATCATTTTATTGTATCCTAATTTTTACAGAACATAAGATATTTTTCCAAATTCTTTACCACAGTATTTTTGGTACATGCATCTATCTATTTAGGCTTCACACTAAAACTATATTCTGCCAGCCTGCGACCCAATTTGAGGTCCTGACTCACCATTTGTGAACCACTGGTATCCAATATTCAAGACTAGATATTGAAATGACCTTCTGATATGACATACTATGAGTCTTGTACTGCTCAAATAATAGCTCAAAAAGTGGATTGTGACTGCAGTCTGCACATACCCACACATGCATTAAATTGCAGTGCTAAAACAGAACTAAATATTAGCAATCAACGTCTTAATACGCCCGGAAACAACACATCGCTCTCAAACTAATTACCTCCGAGCTTCCTCATAATCTGTCGCCACTCCCTGTTATCCCCACTGCTAATCATGTCTTCTGCTTGGGAATATTTATGAGGTTAGGTGAAGCTCTAACAAAGCCTGAATCAGATTGCATTATGGGAGAAGACAAAAGACTTGGTGTCAGGAAGTGGAAGGATGCACGCCACTGGTAAACAAGGTTAAGAGGGGTTAACAGTCTTCTCTCACTCTCTCTATCTGGTAATTAAGCCGCTAAAATCACGTCAATGTATTCAGATTTACAAATTGCCAGCACCTGTTGGAGCCACAATATTTCCGCTGCATCTACGACAACAAACTGAAATTAAATCAGAGGAGAAAGAACACATGGCCTAATAAGTGCACTGACAGAGGAGGAAGAGTAAAGGAAAAAAGGACTGAATAATTAAGCTTCCTTTTAAATCTTTAATCTCGTTGATTAATGTCAGAGGAAAAACCTATTTGGCCCCACACCTGAGGGGAATTCTTATGAGCTGCGGTCATCACAGTGGTGGTCATCACTATGGTGAGAATGGTAACCCATGTACAGTAAGCTAAGGATCTCTTATTTCAGTGTTAAATTATAGGCGCAGTATGTTGTTGGTGTAATGTGGTGGTGCCCAGACTCTGGGTTGGGTCCCAAATTTGAGTCATCAAAACCTGCATCAGTTGAAAATGATCTTTGTAGGAATTCTTTGCAAAAAAGAGCAAAATTATTGACACTATGTTGAGAATAATAAAATGCAAAAACAATGCTATGCTACATGATATAAACAAACTAATGGTATAATTGACTAGAATGGCATTAAAAGGGAATAAAGAGGAGGGAAATACTGAAAACACACTTAAAAATAATCCCTGACTTTTCCATTTCTTCTGCATAGCCTTTCACCAAAAAATACTTTATTGATTACCATAATATAATTGTTTTGAGTCCCAATACAGAAAACATTATGGTAAAACTACAATACAATGTTTTTGCTCTTACTACCATATTAATTTCTATACTGATCTTTATAGTGGGCTTTTAACGTCATGTAATGTGACTATTGGTATTTCAAAAACAAGGTGCCTCTTTGAATAAAACATTACGGTGAAACTTTCATACAATATTTTTGCTATTATGTCCATACACTGTACTACATATTTTTCTCTTGAATGTAAAGATTTTGGGAGACAATTAGTAGTGTCAAGTTTAAAATGTCCACACCTCCCTATATCCTACTTTCCATACCCTTAGATAGAAGCCTCTTATGTTAGTTTTATCTTAGCCCAGCCTTCTAATAGTCTTTTGAATTACAGTGAAATACAGGTCACATACGTTTGGGAACCTCTGATGCGGCTTTTGACCTTCCCTTGACCTCTGACCCCTTACCCGCTGTCGTTGCGAGCACGTCGGTGGTGTTTCTCAGTCCCATGAAGTCGAACTGGTACAGCCTCCAGTACTTCTGGTCTGACGTCTCCACGGAGTTCCTCTTCCACTTGTATATGATCTCATCTCGCGGGTATCCGTCTATAAAACACAGGAAAACACAGGCTGTAAGAGTGCTGCAGTAGAGTAATGCAGGGGAGATTAATGCAGCCTTCATTGTATGCAAGATTTATAATGATTTATGCATGATTTATACTAATTTATACAGCAACTTCTCTTAAGTAAGGAAGTGGACTGCAGTCAAACTGTGCAATTATGGTTAACATATTGAGCGTATCTGTAGCAAATATCAACACTAGCATTTGATTTATGGTGAGACTTTTTAATAAGGGAACAGAAAACAGATGGATTAAGTTCATTTAGATGCAATGCAGTTAATACTACTTATGTTGTGTGGATAAGCTGACTATGTGGTCAAGGTGGCTTAGTTTGGAGAAGCAGACAGGAGCCAAGACAGTAAATAGAAGTAAAATTGCAGAGAAATAGAAACTGATTACTGGCATAAATAAAGGGATTCTGCACATTGCAAGATAGGGCCAAAAACACTTACACCAGCTACATGGGGTCAGTAAAAGAACACATTATTAGTTTAAGTGAATTCATAACCATTATGAGATGAGGGCTTTGTGGCTCAATGGATAGAGTTTAACTAGAAGATTCCTGGTTAGAGTCAAAGTCTGAGCACTGTAGCTTTGCCATTGCGAGACAGGGCCTTAGTGGAAGTCAATGTGCTTCTGTTGGAGTATTTTAGACTAGATTACTGGTTTTCGTGTATAAATGTTTGTACCTAATTGGGAAAAGTCAAGCCTGTTATACTAACTAAGGTTAGTTCACAGTTTTAAATTAAAATTTACTAAACCATGTTGTTAAAAGTCTCCATTTTAACACCAATTATATCTTGTAATGTATGAAACGAATGTATGTAGCACCTCTACATTTATCACAACCTTACATCTGTATTGGAAAAGAGTGCCTTATGGTGGGCTTAAGTGAAAAAAATATTTCTCGATCTAGTGCCGTGTACGCTTGTGCTGATATTGATTTTTCAGACCCCTTTTTCTACTTCTAAAAGGGAGGCATGCCCACTAACTACTACTGTGGATAATACTTTGGCTGCAGATAAGTACCTCAGCCACACTTCAAACATGCTAAGAGTTAGATTATAATCTTGGGGAGAAGCTGTTAAAATGAGTGAATGGGTAGACATTTTTGTAGCACTAAATGATAGGTTGTGCATTGGCCTATACTTATGTGATGGGCTCTTTGTAATACCAGTAGTTTTTTCCCATTGTGGAGCCAGGATCAGCGGTCATATTAAAATGCTTTAATGCTAGACCCGTAATGCATTTACTGACCTGCACGTACTGGAAAAACACATTATTACATGCAGTCTATTGCTACCATTAACAAGAGAGTGAATACAAAAAATATATATAGCTTTATCTATATATATATATATATATATATATATATATATATATATATATATATATATATATATATATATAATTGCTAGATGAGTAGGGGCCATTCAACATAGGGGAAAAAATGAGTGACAGCAATAATGAGCAAGTCTTGGCAACCAAACTAATTATGTAAATGGTCTAATTTAGAGAACAGCCATCTTTATCCAAGCACAGCAAGCCCTGATCCCCGAGACATGACATGTTGTTTTTTAGGAGCGCTAATATAGATGCTAAACATTATTACCCTTGTATTTCTTCTGCAGTTTTTCCGACAAATATCTTCCAAACAATACGAGCACCAGTGGGACCATCTCCATCACAAACCAGTGCCCCACATTTTTCTTGTCTTTAAAGGCCCCAAAGCTAAGTTTTAAACACAGAATATTCCTTATTCCTTAGATGATATAAGAGTTAATTTTGTATATGGCAGCAACACATCTAAAATAGCCTGAAAAAGTAAATAGTACTATTAAAAATATGCTGGATAGTGGGTTAATTGACAATAGATCAGTAAGATGACTGAGTATAAATGGAACAATTTTTAGAAAGGCAAGAGTAACTTTTCTCAAGCCGGCGTGCTCCTTTTTCCAATGCCAAGCTTAGATAACTAAAGATGTAAAATCTATATCAAATCTCTAGGAGACAGATGATTTGCTGAATGAAATTTTCAGTTTTGCATTGTCATTTTCCAGGACTTTTCAAGGACACCCCATTTCAAAATTTTCCACATTTTCAGAATGAATGGAAAATGCGCTCTATGATCCCATAGTTTAATTATATTTTCCTTATCTTGCATGTGCACAGATGGATTGCAGACTTTTGTTCATCTCACTTGAAAAGCACTGCGCTGAGAGAAGATGTCTTGTCAGAAAGTGAGTTGCAGGAAAAACGCCTGACTCTAAGCATTATTTGAGCACCCACTGCAGCGAGGGCCACTCTCTCTTCTTCCTGTGTGCGAGGTAAGAAACAGTTTATTTCCACTGTCGGTGGCTTTGGGGAGTTTGTTTAAAACTGCAAAAGCATTCAGACTTCCACCGGGTTCTCAATCGCTTCTGGCAGTGATGTTTGAGGTCCTGGAGGTGACTGAAAACCAGAATCTTGAGCGAGAAAACTTTACAAAGCACTATACCTCCACACAAAAATTCTCAATAACCTTTTAAGCCGGTTCGGCCCATTTAAGGTGTTGTTCAGACACTTTCAGAAAATCTCACTATGCGTAACCTGTAGTTTGGCCAAGTCGTTTGAGATGACTAAGAGAGGCTGTCATAATGGCTTTCAAAATGGCAAACTAGGACTGGCATTAACTTGGATAAGGAGCAGTAATTGCCATGACGAATCTGACCTTTCAGACACAAGAATAAGAAATGTACAACCAGAGTTTAAGATAATGTGAATCACACAGCAAACTTTGTGTCAGGAGAAAGGTGTTTCAAGATATTTCTACAGCAATTACATTAATTATATACACTTTTACAAAGCAATGTTCTACCTGATTTACACTCAGAAAGTAAGTGTAAAAATCTGGGATAAATTTTTTCAGTTATGATTTTAGCTTGTATAAAATTAACATGTGCTATGTATTAACTAAAATTAATATTGCCATTAGAATACATGTATAGGCACAGCAAATTATCTAGTGGTTTGAATATTTCGGTTTTTACACCAGATGCCCTCTCGGATGAAACCATTTACCTAGGCTTGGGACCAGCACAAAGGTGACACTGTGGCTGACTGACTAGTACTATAAACAGGGCTTTACATTAAGAGACAACCTGTACAGGTGGTTTGTTTACATTTGAACTGACTTTCTGCTGCTAATTTAAAATGTATAATACAGCTTTTTGTGTTTGTTTACCTGTGTTAAAGATATTTTTTTGGCCTTTTTTATTTTTTTAATTTAATTTAATTTTTTTTTGCTTTATTGATAGGTTAGAGTAGTAGGAAATTGGGGAGAAACATTCAGCATACTGTTAGAATGGCAGAAGAAGAAGAGGCAGGCCTTGTATACGCGCCACAGCTCTACCAACTAAGCCATACCAGAGCACTAAAAATGTTTTTTTAGTGGAAGGGGAAGCCGGAGCACCCACAGGAATCACAGGAAGACACAGGGAGAACATGCAAACTCCACACAGAAAGGCCCCATCTGGTCGGGAAACAAACCCAGAACTTCGCTGTGAGGCAAGAGCGCTAACTACTGCGCCATTGTTCCACCCTTACAATGCCTTACTTTTAAAACTATGACATTTAATGATTTTTGGTTGTACATAATAGTTTCATGCGTCAGAGCCATGTACATTACAACAACTTTCTTCAACTTCTTCTACAACTTTACTTTGTTCCCATAAATACACTTTAATGTCGTATATACCACGCTCTCAAACCTTATGCAGGCAGTTGGAGTCCAATTATGCCACTTCCAGACCCTTCATGTTTCAGGAAGAAAGGTGTGTGGTTCATGCAGTGCTATGGAGTGGTAATAACCACAGGTATAATGGCGGCTCAGAACCCTATTTGGCCGTAGCAGACCATAAAGTGCTTGTAATTACAGTTAAGTACATTTTTTTCTGTTCTCGTCAAAGGAATACAGGTTATAAATTATACACGGCAGGAGCTTTTTAACACTTTTGTGCCACTTTTGTGATTTAGAACTGTAATGGTTGTGTAATATCTTTGTGGGGGGATTAAAAAAAAACTTTCATTTTCACATCTATTTATTTTTGTTAATGGAGTGACTGCTAATAATGAAATTCTCTGTCCTTATCATTAAAAATATGTTAAATGCACTACACAAAATACACAACTAACTATTAGTTTGCAGCCAAAACACTACATTTAAATCTGTTTTGGCTGTTAGGTAAAATGGTTCAAAAGCAGTCATTAATAATATATAAAGTAATTTAATATTTAAAGATGAATAAAACTATAGATGCCCAAGTCTTGCCAGAATGTGTTCTAATTGCAGGAGTAAGGGTGGTGCAAGGGTTGAGCCAGTCACAGACAGACCTGCATCCTGTAACCTGTTTTTTATAGTTTTGGTGACGTTTTTGTACAGTGTGGAGTTCTGACAGCTCTGCAAAGTCAGCCCTTTGGAACAATAGGATGTGCATTCACATTTTACTTTTGCTTTGACCCGATATTCGCGCTAGCTCTTTAAGTGTTTGAGTACATAAACACACATACACAACATTTGCTCCCCCACTACAGAATTTCTTCGACCTTGTCTGGTCTGCTCATCAAGCGCTTCTGCTCGCGCCACCCGTCATGTTTTTAAATGCCACCAACATTACATGAGTAGCTTTGCTGCAGGTTTGGGGAGAGGCGGACCAAGTGTGTGTGTCATGCAGAACACAAATTAATTTATATTTTTTTCAGTATTATGTAGTTTTTGTAACCGTCAGCCAAAATTGTAATTGTGATTTAAATCAGATTAATTGCACAACCCTAACAGCAACCTTTAGGTCAGATATTGGTGACAGTAGAGAGAGACTCTTAAAAATGGCTGGTTATAGTTATACTAAAACAGACAAAAAAGGAAATGCATTAACAGGTCTTAAATAATCTGTAGTTCAAAGTCGTTGAGTGCATTGTGGGCTTTTATGCATTAGGATAAAAGTGTCTTCATTGTCAGATGTCAGGCCAATGCGCACTGACTCTGAGAGACAGTATTTCACCTCTGCTCCTCTCTCAGCACATCTCCATCTCACCACCATCTGCCCATCTGCCTGTGTGGGAGGAGACAGACGGCCGGACCCAGCGAAAAACTGTTCACTTGGTTTACCCACTTCCATGACATCAATAAAAAGTAAATGGGAACTAGAGAGAACAGCTTTGCATTTTCCAAAAGACTGAAAAACAGGGTTGATTTGGATTATATGTGCAGCTCTAAAGGTCTGCAGTGCTGTCACAAGATATTTCCTTTAGTGAGTTTCAGAACATACTAAACATATTTCTTATAGACATATGGCCAGATGTTGAGCATGATTTTTTTTTTCTCATAAGGAAATGAAACCAATGTGAGATATTTTAAAGAGATGCAGTTTTCTTTCAACTAGAAAATTTGCCATGAAAAGGAGGTACATTCTTATGATGTTTACTCACAAAAAAAATAGCCATTCAAAACTTAGAACCCAGGATGCATAGTGGCAGAGTGGTTACTTCTTCTATGGAGGTTGTGGGATTGATCCTTGGGCTTGCAAACTACAATCTGTCGAGTGGAGTTTGCATGCAAAGACAGTGAATTGGTGTTTCTGATTTGCCCATTTAGAATGAGACCATGGCCACAGTTGAGGGTGTACCCCGCCTAAGGCCCATAGTTGCTGTGATAGACTTTAGCTGCCTGCAACTCCTAATGGGAATAAGCACAAAATGAATCAACAAACTTAGAATCCACTATAGGATTCATGAGCTCCTGTGTCTACAACAGCCCAGAGGGGACAAACTAGGGCTGGGCAATGTGGCTAAAAATTAAAATCTATTTTTTTTTTTTTTTTTTTTTTTTTTTTTTCAATTCTCAGCTGATTTATGATTTTGATAGATTTTTTCTCTTGTTGGCATAAAAAACAGATTTTAAATGTAGGTCTATTAGAGAATGTGGCTAATTACCATACATAAACAACGATATAACTTAACTTACTGCTGCACATCACACTATGGTGTTCATTTTGGCCAAACTGCTGCCCCATCTAAACAAGGACATTACGGAGGTAATGTAACTCCTTTCTCTGACATTATTAGTGTTTTAAGGGCTGCAGAGTCTCCACAGATCATATGTAAGCCGCTCTGGAGCTAGAAGTAGCATTAACCACAACACAGAAAATTAAATTCCATTTTACAATTTTGCTATTTTTGACAACATCGAAAATTAAAAATGTGAACTAATGGAATTAATTCAATTTATCGCCCAGCCTAGGACAAACTGAGCACTTCTGAAGGTGTGTTTCAAATCATTTCACACAGACTTAAGCGATTAAAAACTGTCATTTTGTTTCTGAATGTTTAATGTTAACTCCATCTAACATGTTTATGGTTGACAGAAACGGCTTGTCCTTTCCTGGCCACCATAGGTGCTCTGTACAAAGTGTATAGGGTGTGAAACAGCCATATGCAAAATTGACACCACCTTATTTGCACATGTGCCAAACTGAATTGTTTTGTATTTTCACAAAAATGTTACTCATTTTGTCTGGCTTGGGATGATCACTGAATATCTCTGACCCAATTTCATTCTTGTTTGTTAATTTGCAAAGCCCCTTTCAGAGCATGTGCACAGTGACACCTCCTAATATCTTTTTATAACCTGCTTAGTTCATTATCACCACTTCAATTCAAACATCTGAGAAAGAGAAGAAAAAAAATGAGAATCTAGGACCATTTGAAAAACACTAAATGGACTCTATTAAGTCCCCAGAAAGAGGATTGTACTGCAACCTCTGGTCTCATTTGTAATGTTAATGAATGCATTTCCGATTAGGGGCCAAATCAAAAACACACAATGAAGGCAGAAGATATTTGAGCACAGAAGATGAAGCATTACCTTTAGCAAACACCTGTAGGGGGAGTATTGAGTGCTGCAAATACACTAAATTCAACTTTAAGGCATTAATGACATGTTTTTCATCAAACTGAGTGAGCGAAAGAGAGGGCTAAAGGCACAGTCAAGAACTAGAGAAAAGGCGTATAACTGCAAATCCTTTCAGAGCCCAGACATAATAGAAGCTCATTCATGGTCAATCGCTTGTTCTTTGGCTTCTCAACAGTAACATCCAGTACCAGAACAATGTGGTCCTATAGTACGTCAAGAACTGTACTGAGTTATGACTTCAGAGTGAATGTATGTGGTATATTTTAAGAGCTGGTTATAAGAGAATAGATTGCTCACCATCTTCCTACTCCATTTTCATTGTTACAGAAGCTGCTGCCAAAAAGTCATGTTTGTTTTTGTGTTACCTCTTCTTTAAAAAGGTGTCATAAAAAACAAAGGCATGGCTGCGTTTTCACATAACAGCAGGTGCCACTTCTATAGGCATCAATATGAAGGAATATATGTATAATTGTGTGTGTGTGTGTGTGTGTGTGCTGGCAGTGCTCACAGCTGGAGAAGACCAGAGGACACGAGTGTTCGTCCATTGGGAAATTATGGAGCTGCAGCTGGCACTCGGCGTTGATGGTCATCCTGCGAAAAACAGGGAAGCACAGAATAAGGGATTAGAAAATCTTATAAAGCTTGTATCAAAAAACACTTTTGAGGGAGTGCATCCCCAATTGCAAAAGCCAAAGCTCACATGTAATAGAGAAAATGGTAAACCTCTGAATTGCTAAAACAAAATCACAATAATCATACGGTCTTCTGACTGACAGACATTTACACTGACAAAAAAGTGTCTGGAGCTCTAAGTAAAAATGTCATAGCCTAATAAAAATGATTTAGTCCTTGTTTAGTTGTTAATTAATTGTGATTTATCCCCAGTTTTGAGAGAGCTCTGAGCCTTGTCACTTCATAATAAAAACTGAATTGAACTTGGACAGTCTTTTTTGGTTCATTTATAACACCTTAAAGGTCCTCTATCATGCTAATGCTTGCTGAGCCTGTCCACTTCAAATGATCTGAAAACGCTTGGTCTCACGCCTCTACGTGAACACGTGAAACCAGGAAGTGCTCCTGCATGTTTCTAAAGCCCATACACCATCATCTGACTCATTCTGATCATTTCAGCTCCTAAATTAGCCGTCACTACGAAGCAGTCAGCTCATTTATTTATCTATTATTTTCATATTGCTAGTAGCTAATACTAATGATACAGACTGCCTTTCTAACATGCTCCTTTTATACTCAGACATTTTACTGAAATGTTGCCAATTAACTCAATTGTTGTCCCTGTCTCAGCTTCCTTAAAACCGTGTTGCTGCCATCAAACTCAAAATTAGCTATTATTTTTCATAAAAATAGCTCTGTTTCAACACTTAATATATTGTTTATGTTCTACTATACATTAAATTGGTTTTATGGGATTTGTAAACCAGTTTATTATGTTTTACAGTGTGCCAACATTTTGGGGGAAATGGGCTTGTACATGAAGATGACCAGATGGTGCCTGATCACACTTGGCTGCTTCACTGATACATCAAATCCTTCAAAATGACACAAGTATTTAATCATCAACGTCAAGTCAGTCTCTTTTTATACTTATTATTAACTTGTAGGTCAAGTCCAAAACCGTATACGCTTCAAAAGGCAGACGTACTGGGCCCTGATCGCTGGACAGATGTTTGGAGAGAACAAATCTGTACTATCAAAATAGAAAACTCATTAGTATTCGTGGCGCATGCTTCAATATATCATCCCCCAAATTAATTTTCACCACCAGAGATAATGGCTGTAAATGGAGACCTTTATGAAAACTGGAGTTGTACGCCGTTGTTGTCTTTGTGCGCTGTACAATTTCTCATTAACCGCGTGACTTGGTGCACAAAAGAGCTGCTTCAATCACGACAGGAGCAGGGATGCCCTGCTCGTCGTGTTGGAGGTGAGAGGAGTTCAGACCACGCAAACACACGCCTTTAAATACTCAGGCCAAGTACTCACAATCTGTACTTAGGTAAAAGTTTATTGTTACTTCAAATCAATATTCATCAGGTAGGATCAAAAGTACTCAACTCTTCTGTCACTACCACTACTAGTACACTACTGGTACTACTACTAAAACTAGTGCTGCTGTTGGCATTATTAGTGCTACTACTGCAACTAGTACTACTTGTACTACTAGAAGGACCTACTACTCGTACTTTTACAGCTACTGTGACTACTGCTTCTACTACAAATACTACTACTAGTGCTTCTGGTACAACTAGTGCTACTATTACTACTACTGCGCCTACTGCAACTACTTCTACTGCAACTACTACTACTTATATTACTACTACTAAAAAAACTACTACTTCTACTACTACTATGTCTACAGCTTCTTCTACTTCGACAACTGATTCTGCTACTATGACAACAGTTTCTACTACCGCTACTACTACTACTACTACTACTACGACGACTACTGCTTCTGATACTACTGCTGCTACTACTACTGAAATTAAAACTGCTACTAATGCTATTGGTACTACAACTGCTAATTCTACTAGTACTACTATCTCACTACTGCTACTAATACTACTAGAGCAACTGGTAGTACTACTTTAACTGCTGCTATTGGTGCTACTTCCTACTCCTACTGCTCCTACTACTGGTTAGAGAAGTTCAGATGCCATTCCAGATTTGCATATGGTACTACTACCACTACTGCAACTGCTTCTACTGATACTATTACTCCGATTACTACTACTTGTACTACTGCTACTAGAAAACCTACTGCTATGACTGCTGCTTCTACTTCTACAACTACTGATTCTACTATTATGACAACAGCTTCTACTACTACTACTACTGCCTCTGGTACTACTGCTGCTACTACTACTGCAATTAAAACTGCTACTAAAGCTACTGATACTACAACTGCTATTGTTACCAGAACTACTGCTAATGCTACTGGTACTACTATCTCACTACTGCTACTAATACTACTAGTGCAACTGGCAGTACTACTTCCAGTAACTCCTGCTATTCGTGCTACTACCTACTACTACTACTACTACTACTACTACTACTACTACTACTCCTACTACTGCTGCTGGTTAGAGAAGTTCAGATGCCAGTCCATGTTTGTCCAGGACAGTGAAGCACACCTCACGTCACCTTTTAAAGACAGAAATGATACACTTCCTGTCTCGCTCCAACAAAACAAGATATTTTTGTACACTATTCTGAGAGGAGCATTTCATGCATTTTATTTTTAGACGCCAACATGTGGCAGGCATTAAAAAGGGCTGAATTTTAAGACAATTTTCAAGCAACAACAACAGAACAGTGGCAGCTGCTCACAAAAGGAGCCAGAAGTATGTTCAGTCATTTTTTTCTGAAGATACAATGATGCTCTTGTCTGTCACACAATGCTTTTTATTTTTCACATTCGGAGCATTGGAAACTGGATACAAATGGTTATACAATGCAGAAAAAAGATGCCAGCAAATATAGGCCTTTGGGACAGTGACCCAGAGACATACACAGACAGACAACCATTCACACTCTCATTCATTCAGTGTGGGCAATTTAGAGTCACCAGTTCACCTGCACACGCATGTTCTTGGACAAACGGTGCTAACCACTCTGCCACTGTGCACCACTATAAGAAGTAACTAGTAAAAAGAAGCGTAATCTATATCTGGCAGAGTACACTAGCATTTTCAACAAGAGAGTAAAAAACAACTATTTAGTCCAAAGAAGTGCTTCAAATCCCAACAAATGACTGTCAAGGCGTGATTGAGGCTATTTCATATTATTTTTTTCTCATTTTTCTAACACTTATAGACAATTGTAATGCTTTTTTTTTTCTCAAAATGATTGTTCAATCAGTGTTTTATTGTTCATACTAGGCCTAAGTCTTCACAGGACTGATAACTACTAGTCTTACCACTTTATCTTACAAAGAACTGGATTTATTGTTACGAATTTATTGTAAAATCTCAAGCTGCCACGTTCAAAGATGGGTTGTGAAAGCGATTTTATTAAAGTGGTATTTGATACTTTCAGAATAACCCTTGTGTGTCTGTGTCTTTAAATGATAAACAACCCGCTTTTGTCAAGGCTTTAGCATGTAGAGACGCAAATGTTCTACTTTCTGACTGGTGTTAAGCTTTTTATCAACTGTCCTATTCCACACTGATGCTGCAAGCAGAGGTAAAAGAAGTACTCAAAATCTGTGCCGAGTAAAAGTAAAAGTATACTCTAAACAAATATTAGGAGAAGCAGAAATAAAAGATTCCAACACAATTACTACTAACTTGAGTTAAAGTAAAGCGATGAATGTAAGGTTTGAAGTAGAACATTTTTTGAAAGCTGTTTTCTGTAATTGTACAGTAAAATGTTCTACTTATACTGGTAGTACTTCACCAACTACTACTACTACTGGTGGTGCTACTTCAACAACAACTACTACTACTAATGGAGGTACTACTACTACTACTACTACTACTACTACTACTACTACTACTACTACTACAACAACTGGAGGTACTTCAACAACTTTTATTACTACTACTAGTGGTGGTACTTCAACAATAATAACTACTACTACTACTACTATACTTTACTATGGTAAAGTATACCGTAAACCTAACCATAATAACCTAACCTGGTACTACTACTACTACTACTACTACTACTACTACTACTACTACTACTACTACTACAACAACAACAACTGGAGGTACTTCAACAACTTTTATTACTACTACTAGTGGTGGTACTTCAACAATAATAACTACTACTACTACTACTATACTTTACTAAGGTAAAGTATACCGTAAACCTAACCATAATAACCTAACCTGGTACTACTACTACTACTACTACTACCAATACTACTACAAATCTGGGAGATAAGGCGAGTGTACTACCCACGTTTAAGTGGTATTTTTTCCTTAAACTTACTAGTAAAAGTATGTTTGAGAAAGTGTTACTGAATAAAAGTATCTAGGTACTGCAACCTCTGGTTCTAACCCACACACTGTGGTGGTACTTCCTGTGTGGCAGGTCCGGTCTTAAATCCTGGAAACACTGAAAATGGCTCTTCAGACAGAGCGGCTCATGTCAGGGCTGCAGCTTCATAAACTCAGGTGCCACTCAAATCTAAAAGAAGATGTCTGACCACTTTTTCAGGGGATTTTAGACTCAAGACCACAAGTACACACAAAAGTACACACACAATACAGACAGAAATACACTTAGACCTTTGTGGCATTTCTCTAACAATGGGCAACTGTCAGAAACACAATGGACCACTGCAAGTGTCAAGGGACGTTTTCTTGAACAAAAGTTAACAAAAACATAACAAATAAAATAACCAGAGGTGGAAGAAGTACTGGAAATCTGCACTTAATTAAAAATATTAATATTATTCAATTAAGTGTTAATTAAGTTCTGAGTGTAAAGTTGACTTAAATATAACTTTTGAAAGTATTTTTTTTTTTTGCAATTGCATAAGAAAACTACTTTTACTAGTACTTTATTATTTTTATTCTACTACTGTTACTGCTTTTGTTACTACTTACAACAACTACCATTACCACTACTACTGCTATTACTAGGTCAACAAGTACTTTTACCAATTTAGAGATTCTAAAAATTTACCCGAATAAAGTTTAAAGCTGCACTACTTGATTTATTTTTCCTTGTATTTTGGCAAAGATAATTCTTTAGTACAGCATAACAGAAGTCATCTGAGAAAAAATGAGACTTTGAGGTCACTGTGGGCTGTATTATAAGGGTTTTTGTTTTAGAGCGAAGGAAGGAACAGTTTAACCAATCACACGCTTTCATAGGACAGGAGCACTCTGATTGGTCAATACATCCTTTATCTATCCACAACTAGAATCTGCCAGGAATAATGTGAAGGAGCTATTGTTTTATTTCAAAATGTATAGCTTATTCACAGTATTTTTATTTTTTATTTTAAAGAATTAAAAGCAAACTCCAGATCTCTGCTGTGTTATTGTGATAGCACCTGGCTGTGTACAAACTTCCAGGTTTGTGTGAAACTGTGATAGAGCGTCGCGAAGGAGAGGAATTAGGAAAGGGGAGTGTATCACTCAAAATCAAAATTTTTTTTAGACACATCACTTTTACAGTCACAAAATCAGGTAGTGCAGCTTTAAACATCCTCCTTAATTTATTCGAGTAAGAGTTTGTTTTAAAATATGTAAACAGGAAATATATCTTCTTTCAAAAATGTACCTATATAAGTTACATTTGAAGTATCTAGTTCCTCCTACCTCTGCATAGAACTTATTGGACCAAACATATCCACATCATGACATGTTATTCACTTTCAAAGTCTAATTAATGGTGGTATTTTTTACTGCAAAAACAAATGAGACGTTGCTTCTTTGGCAGTTCATGAGGTTTGAGATTACTGTCAACAGATTGTGTATCTCAGTTAATATGCCTTCTGCCCAAATTTGGAAACAATACACCATAAAAAGAGAGAGAAATAGACTTATGTTACTTCCAGAACTGGATGTAATTGCCACTGCAGTATTTAGTTTAGTAAATGATCAGCATCTTTAAGTCTTCAGCCATTTAAATGCCAGAACCAAAGTGAACCTGTAAAACTACAAAATCTTCACTTATGTATTATGAATGATAGATTTGAGAATACAAATGTTAAAAGGATGCTAAATCGACTTTTCAGAGCTTTCTACCATGTTATAATGTTGTTCCCTCATATAAACATACCTGGAGTTGTGTTTTGCTTCATTCATGCTTGTTTAGGTAACCCTGTATTCTCTGGCGCGAGGTGTCAAAACGCTCATCTGCACGAACCTCCGCCATTCCCACAAACTCCCGCCCACTCCAGGAAGCACTGACCAATCAACAAGCCTTCTACATCCAGTCTGCTCTCATTGATTTATATAAAATGTATATATTTATAATAATATATTTATAATAATATATTTTTTGGCCAGGCAGTGTACATTTCAGCTCATTTTAGTAATTCTTTGGAATGTGCTCAAAATTTATGTTCTCCCCAAGCATTCACTAATTCTTCTGGAGGCATTTGTAGCTCTGATCTCATACCACCTTTATTGCTCTTGCATGCTGACACCAAAAACAACTTTGGCATCAACAGCGATTTCTTTGTCTATATTTTACAATTTCCTCACCAAGCGTTCAACTACATTCATACTCCTTTCTATGATAAAGCTAATCTCTGACAGGCACAAAGCAGCTCGACTCATAAAAATGTGTTTTTGCCCCATTTGGCAAAAACACATTTTAAACCTCTTAATGCATGGATGTGTACAGTCCTGGTTTCTAACGGGCTTTATACCTGAGCGTGTAGAGTATTTTGCCATTGTTCCAGATCCGGAGCAGCTGATTGGGCGTCGTTATCCAATGGGAATCGGCCGTCTTTGAATTCCTGAAGATGGTGTCGGGCAGCCAAATCAGTCCCACCATATTGCTAAAGGGAAAGACACAGAGGTAACACAAGTGAGACTGAATTCTCTAAAATCCAAGAAGAGTCAGCTCGCGTTCCCAATAAGCGGATAATAAAATACTCCGGCGACAAGGGGAAAACAAAGCACATCAATCAATTTGTTCCATTAATTACGGGCCTCTTCCACAGTCGAGCCGGAGATATTGTTCTCAAATGAGATATTCACCGTATGAAAATGCTGAAACACAATAGTAGTAGCAGCAGCAGAAGGAAAGGAAGGCAACAGTCCTGAAGAAACCATTTATTTGAGTTCACTGTGGAATAGGCTGCTGCAGAGTGCTGACTGTGAATGGGGGAAGGAAAAAAAACACAGTAAAAGCTAAACCTGCTATCATTCACAAAGTGCTGACGATTTAGCTGTGGTTTAAGTTTAGCTGATTTTGCTTGTGCTTCCTACCATACTATGTTAACATTCTGGACTGGCAAGATACACCAATCATGCATAACATTATGACCACCTGCCTACTACCCGGCTCCAAACGCAACATCCTTAATCACTGGGGATAAAACATGTTTCTGGTGTGATCAACATGAAGGAAAGTATTAGCAGTATTGTGCTGCTATAATCTTTAGCTGTGTTTTCATCTGCTTTCAATAATCCATTCAAATCTGTGACAATGCCTGGTGTTGTCCTTGAGCCTTGTCACAAAGATTTCTGAGATTTTGAATTTCACATTTTATTCAGCACATTGAATCATTTCTAATGTGCTATGTGATAGTCTTTATGCTTTTTTTTGTTTTGTTTTTTTATATATACTTTATTGTGTCACATCAATTGTCATTTTGAGCATGCTTAGTGATAAGCAACCTTTGGACACAATATTTATACAGGTTATAAGCGTTTTGTTTTTTTGTTGTTGTTTTTTTCAATTTTTACAGCCACCCTTGTTAAAAACAGAACAAAACATAACAATAGTAAAGTAATTAAAGTAAAATAAACATCAACACCTAACCTTTTCCCCCCATCTCTTCATATTTTATTTATTTATTTTTTACAGTTCAGTTCTGTGGAAAGTGCCTTATCTCCTGTGAAACTCCATCAATGTTATGTTTAGATTAAAAGATACCCATTTATTATTAAAGTCCGCCTGCTTTATTATCAATTTAAGTTAACCTTTCCATACTTTTGAACTCTTCTTTAGTTTTCTATCCAATCCATAGTATTTGGAGGTTTAGTTGTCCCCCAGTTCCTTGTTATTTGTTTTAATGCAGTATTTCAGAGGATCAAAAAGAGATATTGCTCTCCCCTTTTCATTTTTCTTGTAGGTATTCCCCATAGTAGATTGTCTATTTTTAACAGATCTTCATTGCCCAGTATTTGCTTAATTATTAAATTAAATTAAATACAATCTTTATGGTTAATCACTGCAACTGCACTCTCCATTTATGTAGGCTCAGGCCTAAGGGTGCATTCACACCAGCCCTGTTTGGTCCGCATTAATCTAACTCTAGTTCATTTGCTCGGAAAGTCTGGTTCGTTTGGGGAGGTGTGAATGCACAATTGAACTCTGATCCAGACCAAAAAAGCGAACTCTGGTCTGCCTGAAAATGTGGGTCTTCGCTCAGCTGAAGTGAACCCTGGTGCGGTTCAATAGCAGATGTGAACACAAAGTGGACCGAACAGCAATCCAAAACCAGGAAGCGGCCCATGCTGTGGGGCTTTGTGGGTTAACACAGCGATAACGGGAGAAATGGCTCATGGTCCGACGTGGAGTGAGATGAGGAGGAGATATGAGCCCTGAGAGTGATGTGTGACCTCTCACAAAATCAACCAAGTTTTCAAGCTAATTAGTGGAAAATGGAATGGGATTCCTCTGTATAGTACAGCAGTGAAAAGCCAAAAGCTTATATTGTGATTAATTTTTTTTCTACCAGTAAATAAATAAAATAAATAAATAAATTTGGTCATGCCCTACCTTGCTCAGCGTCTGTAGCCTATAACGTGGACAACAGGCAGTGGTCTGGCTCTCTGCCCTGCGTCCGTTGCCTCACCTCAGTGTAAAAATAACATTCTCCATGGTCCACTGCCTCGTCTGCCGCTCAGGCCGAGACCATTGTTGATACATACAGTATATATCTGACACATTTATAAAAGTCCAAACAGAAATCCCAACTCGCTTGATGCCGCTCTTATGTTTCCATCATGTGATGGAGGTAGCTCCTCTTCACTGACCAATGGATGAGTGGGATTTCGTGTTCACTGTTTCACCTGTCCTCTCCTTCAGTAATTCTTGCTGCAGCGCCACCACAGGCGAGTGTGAAAGTGCAGTGTGAAAACGACCTAAAACAAAGGGTATGGGTACACTGGCTTGTGAACCCCTGTGGCTGTATTGTATTTCTGCACTACACAGGGCCCATAATAGTGTAGTGTGTAGCCTTCTTAAATCTGCAAAATATGAACCCATAATTTAATCAATACCCACTTTTCTTGGGGTCAAAATGTAACTATAGGGTAAAAATAATCATCTTGCTGACTAGGTATTCCATTTTTTCTATGTCAAAGTTTGTATCCGAGCCAACACAGGTGGGCTGACAATGTCTATGCTAACAACATTACTACTGTAGAAGATTATGTAGGCAGGTGAGTTGCCATTATGTTTGTAATATGAATGATTAAAAAGATGCACTGTACCTGTTGAGTGTGAGGAGCCTCATGCTGCTGCTGTTGTAGCGCAGCCGTGTGTCGACCCAGGTCTGTGCAAAGATGATATCGATCTGGTATTCCTGAAGACAGAGAGAAATCTGGTCAATACACTGGTCTATAGCTCCTTTTACACCACAGAGAGAGAGAGAGATGTGGTCGCTGTGCAGACTATAGTCCCTTACATCAGTCGGTTCTCTAACGTTTCACTCTGACAACCACAGAAAATACATTTTGAATTCCAAGTACCATCTTAAACTACTAAATTGGGCCTATATCAGGACTAAAGCCAAGATTAAAATGGCGATTTAATCTTAAGCCTAACTAAATCAGGAATAAACAGACAAGGACTAAACTGTTCAAAAAGGTCTGCACACAGGACAAAATCTGGGACTAATCTGCGCCTAAACCAGGAATTAAACGGGAACGGGAATTAAAACAGGACTAAACCAGGCCTTGAACTGGTCCTTAACCAGGACTAAGCGAGCCCTACACCACTACAATAGCACTACAAAACGTCAAACTAAAATTTCATCTTTTAACCCATGACTAAATCGGGATTAAACTAGGCCTAAACCAGGACTAAAACTGGGTCTACACCAGTCTGCAATTATGCATTTATTAATTTTATCTTCTAAAATTCAACTAGGAAGAGCCTGTGCACCACCAGCGGTACCTGTACCATAGTTTGAGAACTACTGCATCACATAATGCTTAAACACCAATGTTTACATCAAAAGAAACAATCCCTACACTGAAAAAAGCCTTATGCGTTTGATATGGAAATGAAATGGCACGCTTTGCACAAAGTGTTTACTTCAGCACATTTTTCTCACCTCGCAGATAACCCTTCTCTTAATTGTGAGAAACCGGATCCTTAAGTTTCTGTAGGAGATACCACTCAACATAATAGAGTGCTTTATTTATGATCAAATATTAAAGTTATTCCCAGTATATGATGCCCTTTAAAGGAGCAGACAGGAGTAAAGCTGTGTATCTTGTGGAAAACATAGTACAGTGCATGTTGGTGCAACCCACTGCCACAGCATGAAAAATGCTGGGAAAGTGACTGAGACCAGGCAGAGACCAAACAGAAGAGAAGAAATGAGGGGCTGGACCTGTGATTGACAGCTGACATCACACTGTAATGAACGTCATCCAACAAGAGAGGACTGGGACAAGAGTTCAAAGGTGCATTAATGTTTAAACAATGACAAGCCAATGTAGTCTGTAGATGTAGCAGACTGAAAGGAAGTAGCCACTGTTTAACCTTAGAGAGCAGCGTTTTTCAAAACAAAATCTGAAATTTAAACAGTTTGTATTAAAATAGGATCATAATTAGTGAGGTGGACCACTAAAGCCCAATTTGGTGGGCTAAGCAACTTTACTCTGTAATCTATATAATGAACTGAAAATGCCAAGCATGCTGTAAATTTTTTCATATCCTGGAATAATTGATATTCATGTCATGCTTACAAATAACACAAATTCCATGGGTAAAATGCTAATGTTTTTACAAAAGGTTTGTGGGGAAAACTTACCTAACACTAACAAAGGTATATTGTTTTAAAGTTGAAGGGCCTACATTATGCTTTTATCTATGTTTTTAAATCATTCTTGGTCACCTCTAGAACAGCATTTCACAATTTACCACCTTTAAAATTATTATTCGTGTTTTTATTATTAGTGTTTCTAATAATTACTTTATGAATGCCACAAAGAAACAGGTGAAGAGGGCAGCAGAGTGCAGAGTGTTCCCTAAACTGCGTAGGATGCCATTTTACTACAAAATGAAAAATAGCTGTGATAAATCAATTGAAACAGAGCTATACACAGTTGTTTTGGATAAATGAATGAGAGCAGATTGGATTGATTGGTCAGTGCTTCCTGGAGCGGGCAGGGGTTTGTGGAACCGAGTGTTCTAAGGCTAACAAAGGTCGTGCCAGAAAATACAGGATTATTTAAACAGGAGCACATGAAAGAAAACACAACTGCTGGTATGTTTTTGATGAGGAACATTATGACTTGGTAGAAAGCTCAGGAAAGTCGATTTTGCATAATATATCCCCTTTTTTATTTTTGTATTTTTTATTTGACCTTTATTTAACCAGGAAAGTCCCACTGAGATTCAGAATCTCTTTTACAGGGAAGTCCTGGCCCCAAGCCTGCGCAGACACAGGGAGAACATGCAAACTCAACACAGAAAGGCCCCACATGGTCCAGTAATCAAACCCGGGACCTTGCTGTGAGGCAGGAGTGCTAACCATTATGCCTTCAGGATGTGGTTTTGTATTTCCCAATAAAGCTGCTCTCAAGATACAGTATTACTTGTGATTCTACTGCTCACACTCAGGCTCCAGTAAATTAATATCAAATATTATTGCAATGATAAATCTGCCATTAGGCATGCACTCAGAGATGTGTACATGACTCAAATTGAATATTAGTAGATAGTCTCTCTCCACACTCTGTTGTGGTTCAGAAATGCGATGGCCACTCACCATGATAGCTAATGCGTTTTAAGCTCATTGTGTGACTGGGCTGTATCAGTATTGGTGCCATTACACACTCCGGGCCACTCACTGCTTTTCAAGTGCCTCTTTAGACACAGAGCCGAGTTGCGACTGTGTTTGACCAAATAAAGCTGGCCTCATCTCCAACACTGAAAACCAGCACTAAACCAGAACTGAAGCTGGATTTTTACTGCCCAACTTTAAAACTGTCAGTGGACTGTGTGGGCTCCGGGTGATGGACGTCTGATATTAACTCAAGCACCAGGCTGCAGTGGTCATATGCCATCTGCCATTTAAGAGAAAAGGGCTTGGAGAGGCAAGAAAAAAACAGGTGAGAGTGTAGAACTTCAGTGCATTGTTAGTAACAAGGGCCATCTATATATATATATATATATAAAAAACACCCAACGCATTTTTACCTTGGATTAGAGGAAAGCCACATAATCATCTAATTGTTGTAAAAGAAATCATCTGTGGAAAAAAAGACTTTAAGACATATATTTACATTTGTTAATAAAATAAAAGCAGAGAAGTAGCTATAGTGTAGTTGGTGGGGTTGGAAACACTACAGGTAACATATTTTGTTGTAACAGCATCTGGGACAGCAGTAGTGAAATCAGAAAGTCCACTTTTAGTTGGCTCTGCCTGGTTCCTGCCCAGTTTCAGTTTTTTCAATCTTTGGCTGTGGGTGGAGTTAGACCAGAACTGGGAGCTATTCTTTAAAAAGGCCCGTATTATGCTTTCTCAGGCTTTCTGAAATTATTTTTGGACTCCTTTGTATTAGTATTGCATTAGTATTTTACATTTTATAACTTAAACTTAAATGGAAAATGTCCTCTTCTGGGGCGCTGTTACTTTGACATGGCAGAGAATACTTGGATTAGGTGCCTTTCGCCCCCTGCTGGCAACAGTGGAGAATGGACAGAGCATAAAATGGCTATTTAGTGTGGCTATTGGCAACATGACGCTAACAGATAAATAATGGCAAGAATTGTTCCAGGGTTTGTCTTGTGAAATTTAGGACTTTCTAATGCCACAATTAATGTCAGCATCAACAACAGAACAATAATCTGTATGAATTTCAAATTATTTTTCATACAACTCTCTGAAACTCAAAGGTTTCATTTTAAAAGTCAAATACAGATGAAAGAACTCCAGTGCTGCATTTAAAAAAATCCTGAAAAACGAATCGTGCATTTCAATGATAACATTTCTTAAATATAAACATACAAAATGTTTTGTTATTGCAGTGACTCTACCTTTTAATAATATTAACAATGTTTTGAGAAATTTTAAGACTTAGATGAACAACATTTAATACCAACTCATAATACGATACTTAATACTCTTAAGGCCTTTGATGTTGACACAATCATGACAATTGACAAAAAATGCTTTTAAGACCCTCGGGCTACCCTGGATCAGAGTGAGTCTGGTGTATGAGCTTTAGGAACGCGTAGGAGCACTTCCTGGTTTCATGGCTCTACTTGGAACAGTGAGACTGGTGAGTCTTGAGAAATGGACGAGCTCAGAATACAGGATTACTCAAACAAGTGTGAATGAAACAAAATACTACACTGGGTATGTTTTTGAGATGGAAACTACACTATAACAAAGCTCAAAAAGGTTGATTTAGCATAATAAAGGGCCTTTGATAAAATAAAAGCAGAAAAAGAACTGTACTGATTATGCCCAGTTTTCCAGATTTTTCTAATCTCTGGCTGTGGGTAGAGTTAGACCAGAGCTGGGAGTAAGTTAGCTTTGAACAGCGTGGATCAATATGCAACCAAAGCTCTGTAATAACACATTTCTGGTTCTACCGTTAACTCTTGTCTATGGACCTAGTGCTTGAACTTATCCAGACAAACTCCACTGCATCCCTGATTAGATCCAATGTGTCCTGTTGCTGTGTGGGGTCAAAAGTTTATGAGTTCATTTCACTGGAGCTGTGTTAACATCAATGTCACTGTGTTGTTTACTGACATTGAAGTGACAAGCAGTGCTTTAATCCGGCTTTTGCTTTGGGCGTTTTTAAACCATAAAATTGATCATCCGTATTCATAAACTTCCAACAGGAGACAGTGATTTCTGAACACATTTCAATAAAGTTAAACAGGCTGGTGCTCAATGCTTACCATAGCTGCTGAGTCTAAGGACCTCCAACATGGCCGCCAGAAGGTCAGCACATCAGCAGGAAGCCCAGCAGAATATAAACAAGACCCAGTGATACTTTAATGATAAGGTCAGACAGCAAGAAACTTGGAGGGAGCTGTTCACAATCCCAGCTGATCACAACAAGAGGAGGAAATGTTAGCTTTATTACGCTAGCTTGAAGCAGCAAGAGTCTGCTGATAGAGAAGGATTTTCTCACAAGGATGATACATTTCCAAACCTTTTACAAGTACAAAAGGTTAAACAAAGTTATTTTCATGTACATGCTGATTTAGGTGCTCAATTTCAAAAAAGTTGGAACAATGTGTTCATTCATGTATGTTTGAGTTATCCTGTAGTCTTTGGCGCTGAGTTCCTGAGGCTTCAGAATGCTTGGTTCCACAAATGCCCACCCACTCCAGGAAGCACTGACCAATCAACAAGCCCTCCACATTCAGTCTGATTTTACTAATTTATCCAGAAATGATGGAGAACTCTGTTTCCACTGATCCCTCACAGCTGTTTTTCATTTTGTAGTAAAATGGCATCATACAAAAAAGTTTAAGGACATAAAAAGCTCTTTTTCTATGTGTATGTCCAAAAGCTGAGAACAAAGCTGCACTCACGTAATGTTTTTAAAGGTTTGAAACAGGCGATGCTGTTCTAGAGGTGACCAAGAGTTTTCAAAATATAAATAAAAGCATAATATATCCCCTTTAATTAACTAAATTGACCATAAAGCTGGACTACATCTAAACTAAGCAATTATTACAGACAAAAGGAATTACTAAGTAAAGAACAAAACCAGGTCTAAATCTGGACTTAACCAGAACAAATCCCATACTAAGCCAGGGGGAATCTAGAGCTAAGCCAGGACTAAACAGTGGTCTGAACTCCAAATTTAAGCCCAGAGCAGGACTAAAACTGAAATAAAAATGTCATTTTGGACTTTCAAAGGTTTATTAGATAGCACAGCAGAGAAGTAACAGAAAGTGAAGAGGCATTCGGTAAATTGTTGGCTCTGGCCTCATACTCTACCAAGTGAGCTCTACAAATTAAAAACACCCAAAAATTTAAATTCCAAGTTTGAACATAGCACTTTACTCACACTTGTGACCTTTTCCCAAACATCCACATGAGACCTGACCTTTCTAATACATCTGTCACCAGAACTCTGTTACTGTCTGCTCGGCGACCTTTGGGTGCTAATGATGAGGGGGGGACCCTGCTGGAGATGTCCCGCTCATAATTCAGATGGCAATAAAACGCGCAAAGTGTTACAGGCTCACCGGCTATCCCCAAATGGGAATATCTGCCTCTACTGGGTCCTTTTGGAGACTACAGACAAGGGAGTGAAGCAGGTCCATTATTCACGGACATTATGCAAAACAACCATGCCCAGTGTAGAGAGATATCGGACTGAAATTAACTACAGAGTCTGGCATGTTCCCCTGGGGATCCATTTCAAAGTCAGAAAAACACCAGAGTTAAGGCAGCCCATTACTCACGCCTATTGACGACAAACAATGATTCAAAGACCTCTAGGTGAGATAATCAGGGGTGGAAGTGTCGGGCACTGTCTTCTGGAAGGATCCAAGAGACACAGACGAGTCACAACTTCATTATTTACGTATAAATATTTGATTTTAAGGCTAAAATATTCAGAATGTGATCAGCTATTTCCACACTGACTTTTGCACAGCAGGAAACCAGTACACGGAGCCACAGAAGTTGCATGATTAAGTAAATAGCTTATGTGTTAGTTTGAGAGAGAGAGCATGGTGCAATAGCTGGGATTGTACTGGGTAAACAGAGGAGGAGGAAGTATGCAAACTGTGTACTTACGTAAAAACTATTCTGGCTTCCAAATAGTAAAAGTAACCAAGAAAATTATTATTCGAGTTAAGGAAAATTGTATTGTATGTAAACTTTTTTTTTGTGGCAATTTCAGAGTAAAATCTACTATTATTGGTACTACTACTACTGCTACAACTACAGCTTCTACTGCTATAACTACTACTGCTACTGCTTTTACTTCTACGACTGCTATTCTACTATGACTACTGCTACTACTATTTCAACTGCTACTAATACTAATACTACAGCTTCTACTGCTACTACTAGTACTCCTATTACTACTACTTCTCTGACTTGCTTGACTTCTATGACTGCTACTACTTTTACTATTTCTACTGCTGCTACAACTTCATATGCAACAATCCTTTACTATTATTATTTCTACTACTAGAACTTCTATTACTGCTGTTGCTACTATTACTCTATTAGTACTACTAGAGCCACTACTACTACAACTACTACTGCTACTACTACTGCTAGTATAACTGCAACTATTACTACTAACAAGCCAAAGATCTTCTGATTGCAAAATTTTTACTCATTTAAAGACATTAAAAAGTATTTGAGTAAAAGTACAATTTCCCCAAAAAAGTATGTTTTAGAAAATATACTCAAAAAGGCAAATGTACTTGAGTAAAAGTATAATAGTATAGTTACTTTGCCCCACTGCAGCTAATAAACTGTGGCCAAAGCAAATACAAGAGAGGATCAGATCAAATTAATTCACAGCGATTGCCAAAGGATGCACGTCTGAGTGAAATTAATTAGTTTGAGACCAGATTCAGAATAGCTCGCTGCTTATCCCGTCTCATCGTTCTCACACGGGGGCGGACTGCTCCTCCACCAGGCACAACAGCAGACATTTTGCGCATTCATGTACCGAAAAACATCTCCACCGCTCCGCAGAGACGCAGGAGCTTTTGTGTCAAACTTTGAGATGTTGATTAAAAGTCGATGCTGACAACAGTAGATTCAAAAGAAAATCGTTTATCTACTGATGAGAAATAGACTTGTGTTTGACCTTGTTTTCTTAATTTGATAAGACTATAAAGAGTTTTGACCCTGATGAAGTTGAATCCACTTCAGCATAAACTCCTGACTTCATAAACTCACATTCTGTACACAAGTAAAAGTACTGTTATTTCAAAATAATTACTCAAGTAGATGTAAAAGTACTCAACAAAATTACTGCCTAAGTACCAAACCCATACAATTTTACAGCACTGCTACTACAACTACAACTACTAATACTACTACTACTACTACTGCTGCTGCTGTTACAAATATTACTACTGCTTCCACTGTTACTACTACTACTGCTGTTGTTGTTACCACTACTACTACTGTTACTACAACTACTGTTAGTACTACTGCTGCTGGTGTTACTACAGCTACTACTGTTACTACTCCTGCTATTACTACTGCTGTTGTTGTTACTACTACTACTACTACTACTACTACTACTACTGTTACTACAACTACTGTTAGTACTACTGCTGTTGCTGTTACTACTACTACTGTTACTACTACTACTACTACTGTTGCTGCTGTTACAACTAGTTTACTACTACTGCTACTGTTGCCAAACCAGTATCAATCCTGTGCAATTTTACAGCAAAATCAACTACTATGACTACTACTGACTACTATGCTACTACTACCACTTTGCCACCAAGATAAAGAAAAAAAAATCTTGAGTAACTTTTTGAGCGAAAATGTGTTTTACAAAATATACTCAAAAACTGTATTTGAGTAAACACATCTGGTTACTTCCTACCTCTGTCTACTTGATGCTCTTTATTCTATAGCACTTTGCAGAGAATGGGAATCTGAAGCGTTCGCACAGATCACTGACTAATGTTTTCTCGAGGCAAAACCGATGCTGCATAGATGGTATAAATATTTATAAGTGAAATATTTATATCGCGCAGAAGACGACGATGGCGAATTGGTGGCTGGACTACATTTCAATTCTTTATGAAGCAGAGAAAAGATAAACACCATTTGGGGCTGTGTCCACATCACAGCTCACAGTTCATCTTCCTAAAACAATATTTCATTTGCACAGGGATTTTCATTTGTATACTTCAGGGCATGAGCGTTTGTGTATGGGGCTGGATATTAGGCAGGTGGTCATAATGTTCTGCCCGAACGATGTAAGTGGCATTTTCATTTTAGCGTCCCTTTCTCTGGTTCAGCCCCAAGTATCAGATCAGAAAGAAACAACAGGCAGTCATTTACGAGCATGTTTTCAGGTGGGAGGAAAGGACTAAATGAAAAATGACGCAATGTGTGTGAGTCGGCTGCGCTTCGTCGAGCATCTGCCCCACGGTACAATCGGCACCTGTGATTTTCTTTATCTAGCTCTGCCGATAGGAAATGAACTACGTACTTCAGAGGACTCAGGATGGAGAGGATTACAAGATGCAAGTAAAAGCTCCTGCTCATTCTCTTCAAACACTATTTTCTGTGTGTAAGGAGGTAAAAGAGGGGGAAATGATGGTAGTTCAGGAGCTAACAGGTGGACCTACCACTGCCATGGCTGTTTCTGTCAGATAAGGCATTTGTTGGTAGATTGTAAAGCTAGCTAATATACTTTAGTTAACATTACTATTGCTATTGGCAATGTAAATAATAGTGACAGTGAGTCCAAAGACATATGTGACTCTAAATAGTCTCAAAAGAATGAACATCAGAATAAATGGCTGGTAATATTCCAGAGTGTACCCCTCCTAAAGCCCATAGTTGTTGGGATGGGCTCAAGCCACCCGCTACCCCTAAAAGGAATAAGCCAATAAATGGCCAGGGTTTCCTCTTCCCTAGTTTCTCTCAGTAAAAACTGACATGCTGCCCCCTACAGGCGAGAGATGTTACTTCTCATTCAGTCAGTTCAGTTTGTTTGACAGAGCTCAATGGAAACTCAAACCAGACCAATGACATCATCAACACAGGTGCAGACTTTTGCCCCAGAGCACACCGAGTCCTGCGGACCAGCAAGTGTGAACACACCCTAAGTGAGTTGCTGGACCATATGTTGAGAATGGATGCTATATTGTACACCATGGACTGTGTTCTACAAGCTAACATAGACAAAATACATACATTGTACATACGAGACCGCTGGGGAAATACCAGGAAGCCGGAGTGAGTGAGTGGTTGGTGGTGGTCGGAGGGTCCGTTGGCGCAGATGTGTGCAGCTGAGTGAATGAAATACCCCTTCCCTTCTGTGTAAAGTGCTTTGGGTGACTTGTGTCATAGTTAAAGCGCTATATAAATACCATTCCCACTGCAGAACAGAAATCTGCCAAATAGCTGTACAACATCTCCTACTGTGTAATACGAGTGATTTTAACGAATAGTGGAATTTTACATTTGAAATAATTGCAATATTAGCATACCTTCAGCACTATTCAGATACAGTTATAAGGTGGATGCAAAAATGTATTATCAGAGTATGTGTTTTTATAAACTGCTCAATTTAACAACTGAAATGAAATGAAAATTAATATTTTTTGCATACTACACCAAAGGTAGCCTACTAGAAAAGCCCAAGTACTAAAGTATTAAAAGTAAATTAAAGTAGTCCTCAGCTTGAGTTGCACAGATTCCACCTGCCTCCTGTCTGTGAAAACATAGCAATGATTCAACACAAAAACACAATTTCAAAATCTCTGAAGCTGTTGCTGACTGCTCTTTCACCCCAAAATGACTGATAAGAGGAATGATTTATGGATAAATCCATGTTTATTGGCCCAGTTAATAGTAGCTGCTCCAAAGTCATGCCTTCTGAATCCAGTTAGATGAAGTGCGAGGCAGTTTATTGTTAAAAGGGAACATGTCGCTCTGACATGTCACCACGCTGCCCAATGAAGACATCAAACCACCAAAACACAATCACATTTCAGTGTCAGGCTCAGAGTCACATAAGGCAGTGGTGGAGAGTAACTACATACTGTACTTTTACTCCAGTACATTATTTTGAAGAATATGTATACTTTCTACCAGCATGCGCTCGTACTGGTTTGAAAACTAATATTTGATTTAAACATGTTTACCTCATATCTTGGTAAAAAAAAAAAAAAAAAAAAAAAGTTTTACTCTGGTGTTTTTAAGGCCCCTAATGAATAAAAATATTTTTTTACTCACTGTCAAAGTGGGTAGTAATAGTAGTAATATTACTATATTAATTTGATAGTAGCAGTAGTGAGGGGTGATACTACTAATAGTAATAATAGCTGAAGTAGAATTAGTGGTAACAGCAGTAGTAGCAGAAGTAGATGGTAGTAGTAGTCGTGGTAGTAATAATAATAGAAATAGTATAAGTAGAAGAAGTGGTAGTAATACTAGTAGTAGCAGTAAGTACTTTCTACTTCAGTAAACTATGCACTCTTTCAAGTAACAATTTTGTTGAGTGCTTACTTCTGCTTGAGTAATCTTATTTTGAGTAACAGAACTTTCAGTTAAGCGTTTGCGTACCACCTCTGGATGAAGAGATTGCATTTGAAACCACGTTTATAAAGCAGTCCCTAACACTACATTACACGTCCCTGAATAACTTCATCCATCCTAATGCTGCTTTGCAAAATACCACAGACACATAGAGATTTTCCCTGCTAAAATCCAACCAAATTTCCAGCCTCGTTCTCTCTGCGCCGCTCTCTGAGTCACATCACTGAAGGTCAGACGTCCACCAAACACAAGCTGGTAGCACTCTGTTCACCACCCACAAGTTTGAGCTACATTTAAGACACAACAATACAAAGAGTGATGTGAAAAATACACCACAGCTAGTGGTGTATTTTTCTTCTCTTTTCTATTTCTCTTCTATACATTATAGCTTCGCCATTGCGAGATGGGACCAGTGCCTTCGCAGAGGTCTATCTGAGTGCTTCTAGTTTAGATTTTCCCATTAGCCCTATAACTGCAGCAGTACTTTAGCAGCTCTTAGCCCTGTCTGTTCTTTGTCAAAGGCGCTAGGGTCTGAACTGTATCAGCTAAAACTGAACTGAATGGCTCCTAAAGTGGCACTTGCGGCTATAAGAACTCATTAAAAGCTCTATATTGACCACAAGTGTCATCAAAGAAATCTTCCACATCTTGGAAAAACTCCTTGTGGTTTTTCTTTGAACTGATTGAGGCGCTCGTCGAACGCTAAAATGATTACAATGTCAGGGCGCCGGGGTTTGACGTTGTTGGGCAGGTTGATTAAGAAGATGTCTTTGTTTAGCTCGCCTTCAAGTAGTCTCGACAATACAAATAGTGCATGCCCTCTCGGATCACAATCAGTCAGAATACCAGCTCATTAAGATCTGAAAATAAACTTAAAAAGCACTTTATGTAACAGGACCTTTTGAGGTTTAATATGCCCACCTTCACCAAACAGCACCGGCGGCGACAGCTCTCACATCTCAAAGGTCTCAGGTGCATAATTTAAGCTTATTTCGGGGCATTTCCAGTCCTCCCTATGTACAGTACAGGCAGAACCCTTAAGTAAATGTCACCAGTGTTAGCTAGGGGTAAGACACACTCACCACCAGGAAACTTATTGCAATTTCATACTCCTTGCATTTGGGATGGTTTGATAATATGGCTGCACCATATTAGGAAAACATGGGCTATGCAAGAACTATCATGAATATTGACATAATGATATGGTGAGCAATATTTTGACACTAGGTTTGGGCTTTATTAATCATAGACACTGTAAAAGTTTAATAGAACTTATAAAGAAATATAACAGCCCAGGGGTCAGTTGTAGCACAGGGTGAGATTTCATACACAGCCCTCAGCTTCCATCATAAAATGTATTGTTTATGGGCCTCCAGTATTATAAAGAAGCATTTTAATGGCTTTGGCATGTGCTACTCCTAGATTTGGACTTTTTATTTAGGAATCTGAAATAAATTGGTGAATTGGTGTCATAAATTCTAGATTATATTGAATATATATTTTCATTGAAAATTCTTTCATAAACATAGGCAGTGCACAGAAATAACTTTCACATTCACAAATCTGGCCCTCTTTGAAAAAGGTTTGTACATCCCTGCTCTAAACTTACTGGGCAAAACTGGTGCTAAATCAATACTTGTGAAAAAATAATAAGACTTTATTTTACACTACACTTGATACAGTGAATCTACAATGTAACTGCTCTGTAACACATGTTATAACAAACTGTACTATCATGTAACTATGTTATATATTTGTTACATTGTGGTAACATTGTAGTTACACTGTTTCAACTGTAGTGTAAAATAAAGAGCTACCATCAAGTCTAATGTTAGGACTGATATAGACTATATTATGATTATTTAATAGAATAGAATATTTTTTGGTCATTACAATGTCAATTAAAGTTCCACATACCTGTGTTTGTGTGTGTATGGTTTTGTTGAGTGGAAGACCATACCATTTCTGCAATACGTTTAATTTCTTGTGATATGTAATAACAATACATTTGCAAGATATTGTGTAGCCTTATCTGACAGCAATTTACAGCATTCAAGGCCTTAGCTCTAGTTTGTGTTTTTTGTGAGACACTGCAGAAGAAATTGCATAAAATGTTACAGCCCAGCTTACTAGTCACTTTCTAAATAGCCTTTATCTAAAAAATGCAATGCAAACAAGGTTATTTTGCCAATAGACTGTTTGTGTCTGTTTAGTACCAGACCCTTTGTACACACAAATGTATATTAGCAATGAAAAACAGCATTTTATCACCAATAGCAGTGCTAAACTTACAATAGCATCTATGTACTGAACAATAAACATTTGTGAACAAAGCCTAGATCCAGTGGGCAGTCTGGAAATTTTGTGAAGTCACATTTGACATTTTGTTCTTTATGTTGGCTACAGTGTTGTAAAAAATGAAAAATAGCGTGGGAAACCAGCCTAGAGTGCATCTAGACCACCTGTATGTTTGTTCTTTGGAAATACAGAGGCAGGTGGGCGGGACGGGCTGCACCAATTCTTTCAAATCTATTCCCACTAAACTTTATTGTGGCTGTTTGTGCTCTGTATGTGCCCCATGCCACTGAAATAGCTTCATCTGTCTTTCCAAAGTAAAGATTCGGGACGTCCTCCAATCTCCAGCGCCTCAATTATTCAGTGAGTTGGTGCCCCGTTGCAGTCGCACTAAAGGGGAGCACACTTGCCTTCACAGGTTTAAGTGCAGGGAAGTAGGAGCCCAAAACGACACACGTTATAAAACAGAATAAATATTAGATTTTCCCGAGTCAGGAGTCCAGTTGAACTTCAAACACTGACTTCTCATTGATTTTCTGCTTGGATTGAGGGCACTTTACGAATGAGTTACAATTAGCATGCATTACGTTGATGGAAAAACACACCTGCCTTATCAAGCAGAAGTGCAGGAGTGGCTGACATAGCACTGCCAATCAACACTGATTGAGATGAAGCTTTTTCCTAAATTTATATGACATGTTATTGAAAATGTAATAAAAAAAATGGGATGAGAACTGCAGGGATGTAGGGATAGAGATGTAGGGAGATGGATGAGGGATGCAGGAGAGGGATGAGGGATGTAGGGAGCGAGATGTAGGGAGATGGATGGGGAAGCAGGGAGAGTGATGTAGGGCGAGGATGAGGGATGCAGGGAGAGAGATAAAGGGAGAGGGACGAGGTATGCGGGGAGAGAGATGTAGGAGAGATACCCCCCCCTCTCCAGTCTAGTTTATGGAGAGAGGAGGCTGAGAAAGTGAATGTAATGGGAGATAATAATGGAGAAAGGGAGGGTGGGGTCGAGAGAACAGTGAACAGCAGTGTTGGATAAATTTCCCTGGTTTATATAGGGTATAGGGGTTATATAGAGTTAAACCTAACTCATTCATTAGTAAATGTTAGAGGGAATGGTTCATTTTGTGCTACATGCTCTATCACCTAGACTTTCTTAACTATATGTAGGTTTGAACACAAGCCACAACAACCCAGCGATATAAAAGTAGTACAACCTCTGGGCATCATTTAGGAAAGAGAGGTGCAGATCTTCTGTGGCAGGAGTGGGCGGGTTGTTGACATGTTGGTGACAGTTTTATCATGTGACTGGTGCTGTACGCTGGAAACCTTATATTCTCTGCAACCTGTTGGTACAATACTTAGCATATGTTGGGTATATGTTTCAATACACACAATAATTATAGTAAGGCATCATCATCATGTTGTAGGGTTTTTACAGTGGCTAAAGTCAGATTGAGGTGGTTTAGTCATGTATAGAGGAGGGATAGTGAAAATATTGGTAAAAAAAGACACTGAAGTTAAAGCTCGAGGAAGACCAAAGAGGAGATTTGTGGATGTAGTGACAAAGGACAATTAGGTGGTGTGAGAGAGGAGAATGCAGGATAAGGTTAGATGAAGGCAACAGAAAGGGAACAGCCAAAAGGAAAAGAAGTCAACTGTTTCCTGGCGTCTGCTGCGTGTAGAAGGAACTTTAAATTTGAATGTGCCGACACATACGAGAAGCTTGGTATTATGGTAGTCACTATAGCTACAGTATACTAAATGTTATAATATTTAGTAAAGATACACATAGCTCTTAAAACTTTTTTTCTGGCATTGCATTTTAGGGCTGGTTATAATCCCAGCTAATTTATTTGAAACTCTGCAAAAAACGCAGAAAACAATCGGACACAAAGGGTCTTGGCAATAGTCTCTGTTTGAATGAACGTATGCTAACTTATTTTATCCACTTGCCTTACATTTAAGTTTGCCAGAGCCTCAAATATAGCTTTAGATTAGAAGTCCAAAGCTGGCCTCCAAAGACAACAAAGAGGTGAGACAAACAAATCTTAAGTTATATGCGCTCTAAGGGAATAGGCAGGAAGTCATTTCACAACAATATCATACATCAGGCAGAAACCTAACCTGTCCAAGCCCCACTTCGCACAGAGGCTTCTCTGACCAAAACATCCATGTTGGCAACATAAATAATGATGTTTTTTCATGCTACTGTTGTCCCAATTTCCCTCCTGTGGCTCGTCTTCACTACACATAAAATCTTTTTGTGCCAGGCTAATTAGGAGAGCTGATTGCGCGCTGGTGGTTTGGAGAAAACTGTAAACAACACCAAGACAAACAGAAAGGCGACTGACCGCATAGAATGACAGTAAATTAAATATGGCGACCTGTTCTTGTTTTAGGTCGATGCTAACATCATCTAAATGTATGGTGATGACTAACAAACTAGACTGATGACGTGCCAATGAGAACAATATCTGTCCCATCTGTCTCTGCATGACTCACTGTCCCATGGTCGTCTTTGTCTTGTCTTTTTGTTTTAATTATGGGATTTTAAATGTGAGTCGAAACCTCTGTGACATCAATGTAAGCTAATTTGGTTAGCATGCACAGAGCGACCTTGATCTGGGAACCTGGAGGAGATGTATTTGATGGAAGAACAAGGACTGAAAAGAAGTTTTAGTGTTCGACTTGTGAGCCGATGATCGCAGAGAAGGAAAAAAGGATTTGGTGATCAAAGTCTGAAACCGTGTCAAGAATTGCTCAAGAGAAATATTTTGCAGGGTTTTCATCGGGAAAAATAAAAAGCAGAAATAGCTGTTCAAGATACAAGGCAAACCACTGTCTCACAGCACCATTTAATATGAGCGATATAAACTTATAAAACAATTAATGATATCTTTTTTTTTTTTACATAATTAAATGGTTGCTGAATACACTCTGCAGCTGTTTAAAAAGTTTAAAACATGTCTAAATTCTGGCACTTAATAACTGTGCAATTTATACTGTTTCCGAAATTGGCATTTTCTTTTTTGACCATTGTTTTTTTATGGAACTTGTACAAAAATATGCTTTTATTTCTGCCTTTTAATATAACTTTTGTTTGTTTTTGTGCAACCAATTTCTGACAAGAACTAAACTTAAACTACTTTACTAAAATGGGACCAAAAACAAAAAAAAGCTAAGAATTCATATATTAATTTTCTTAAAATCTTTCTAGTTAGGTGTTGCAGGTGGCCACAGTTTATCCTAGCAACTATGGGCTTGAGGTGGGGTACACCATAGACAATGGGCACAGATGGAGATTTTTAGCGGCCCTGGGTTAACCACTCTGCCACTGTGTCTAAATCTGGGACCTAAACATAGAACCAAATCTAAAACAAATCAAATAGACACAGTTAAACTATATAGTGGATGTTAGGACTGCACAATAATCAAAATTGAATTGAAATCGCAAATTTAATTGTTGAAATTAGCAAATCGCAAAGGCTGCAATTATTTACGTGATATAATGTCCTCTGCAGCGTACAAAATATCCCGTCTTAACATGTATAATCCATGCTACATTTGTAGTTTTGACTTCTACAGACATGTTCTTAAATGCATGTGGTTCCCTGTGTTACTTGAGCAGTGAATATTTCAGTGTTCTCCCAAGGGTCCATGCTCTATCACATGTCAGATATCTGTAAGAAAAATCGCAATTAGATATATTTTCAAAATTGTTCAGCCCTAGGGGATGTAATACCAAGTTTTATTTTTGCCACATCTGCTTTTACACTTGAACAATTGGCCAATCAAATCAAACTTGTATCGTGTTTTGATCTAAGTTCAGATTTCAATGGCATGAATGTAACCCATGGTAATCTAAAGCCTAGTAGAAGGTTTCCTGAGCTGATTTTTTCTGTCGGACTGAGAGAGCGGAGGGAACACACAGCACATGTCTGGCTTTGAAATATTGCATCTGTCAAAGCCGATATTTCCGTTGGCTGAGAATGACATCTCCTCAAAGATTACTCATGTAAACACATTTATCTGGACTAATGCGCTACTTATAGACTATTCATCGGAGATAGATTTGGAGTGACATGCAGAATGAACTAAAAAGAACATCTGTGATCTTTTTCCTACTCAAAACTGTACTTAGTATTCTTCTTTCCTTTTGGACTCTTTCTCTGTGGTCACCTTTCTATGGTTGAATGTTGACTTGGTATAGGTTTTACACCAGATGCCCTGACACAACCCTCTCTATATATCTAGGCATGAGACACTGGCTTGTGACCCCTGTATTACTTAAGTAAAAGTGTAGTTGATATGATGCCCACTTTTTCAATAATCCATTGAAAAGTTTTGCTCAATATTTTCTCCCTTCCAAATTTCTGTCAGCAGTGTATTATAGGGACTACAACAAAACCTTTAAAGTTTTAGAAAAAAGTTTTTTTTTTTTTTTTTTTTTTTTTGTATTTTAACGTTAAACTGTAAAATGGTGTGACTGTAACATTTTCAACATACAAAATACAACCATTTCCCAAATAAGTTTTTAGCATATTGCCACATAGTTGTACTAAAACAACACTTTTAACTGCACCTGAATCCTGCAATAATACTTAAAATAAGTTTAATCTTGTATCAAAGTGGTGTCCTGCGGTGTGACATGAAAAATCAGGGTTTTTAACAGGCAGTTGCAAATAAACCTACAGGACCCCATCTATCATTTATAAAGCAGAAAGATCTCTGGAGTTAAGGCTGTGAGCTAAAGAGCAAATTAAACTTTTTTTTTTTTTTTTTTTTTAATTAAGAATTTTAGTAAAATTCAAATTTTCACAAAAACTGTTCACTGTTTGGTATCTTGCAGTGTGACAGCTGTATTTTTCATGAAATATATTTCTGAATGTTAAATATCATATTTTAGGATGGACCAGGATATATGTATCAAGTTAACACAGCAGACATGTTAAATCATTTATGACAAGAATTCAAATGGACAAATTGTAGTAAATGTCCTGTGGTGTGACAGAAAAAGTCAAGTCAAGTATAAATTAGAAAGTGCTTACAAAAAACTCTCCTTACACTTTTTATATGGTTTATATATAAAATTATTATTTAATATCCGTTGCATTCAAGTTCAAAGTTGTGTCACACAGCAGGCCAAAAAAAAGTGTTACACCCCCAAACGTCAACCACCCAGGATACTTCAAAATAATATTACTCAAGTAGAAATAGTAGTAGTAATATTCAAGTATTACCTGAGTAAAAGTATTGAATTTAAAATGTATTTACTAAGTAATTTTTCTTTTCTAGTAGCTTTTAAAAATGATTTTGTTTACGTTTGTTTCGTCTTGAACTCAGGACCCTCTGATTACAAGGCAAGTGTCCTACTTGTTTGCTAGATAAAAAATAATTGTCAAAATAAAAGAAATACTCCTCCCGAAAAATGTACTAATATAAAAGTACTGTATGTTTGAAGTACTCACAAAGTACATGATTTAAGTAACTGACCAGAGTAAAAGTATCTCTTACTTTTCACCTCTGTAAAAATCACCGCCTGCTTTAGTTTCATATTTGGCTTCCATTCCCATTCATTAGGATCTGATTGCTTTATTTTGGGCCAGCGTAGAGACATCCAAATTGTTAATCAAGTCTTTTCTCATGCCATAACAAACAATATAACCCCTCACCTTCTGCAATTTGGACACATTCTGACTTACACTGGGCCTAATTACTTTGATTATGATTTGAAATAGGCTTTTTTCTGGACGCAGCCGCCAGCTATTTACTCACACTCGGCTTGACAATGTGTACATCATGTGGTATTCTTACTAATGCTACAGATGTGTTGTTAAATGTATAGGACGCAAAGTGCAGCTGCAACACATCTGCCACAAATAGCTTGAGCCTTAACTTCGAAAAACATTATGTGACTTGACACTTGAGTCAGATGGGAAGCTCTCATGAGTTTTGAGCCAAGCATTGCCCCAAGGAGGACACATCTGACAATAGTATATTGTATATATAAGGAAAGAACATCCTGTATTTTACATAATGTACTGTTTAGTGAAGAATGGTTTTGTGACCTAACATGAACCAGAAAACTGCTGTTGTGCAATGGGCCTAAATGAAAAAAACATAAACTTATACGAAAAAAAAAATCTAATTTTTTTTACAACTATGCAAAGATTAGGGCTGGGTGCTATCGAAAAAATAATTTTTCTTCAGTACCAAGTTTCGATACCTGGCAGGTCCAGAGACAATGGTACAGAAAGCTGAGCAGCTGCGTCACTTTTAGCTCCATGTTTTGACCAAGTTTTCAACTTAAACACCGGTTGTGACAGAGACAGGACATAATTTAGCTCCAGAGCACAGAGACACAGGCTGCAGAGTCTGTCTCTGTCTCCACGGCTCTACTAATGAATGACTGTGGCGTGAATACAAGCAGCTGGTTGTTTAGTCCAAACAAGAAAAAGATAAAGATCAACTATTGAGACAGAGCTCACTCCGCATCTAACTATTGCTAACTGCAAATACAAAAATCTTTCAAAGTACAGACATCTCACTCTATTTTTAAAAAGCAATATATTTTAAAAGCCTTTACCATAAATTTTACTTATTTATCAATTATGAAATAATTTATTCACTTTTTTAGGTGACTAATCTTATGAACTTTCACCTAAAGACACCACTAAATTATGAATAAAGCATAATTAAATACATTATTTAATCCACTGCCATTTATCAAATAATTTATGTTCCTGCTATAAATCAAACAACACTTATAACTGATAACACTGTACTCCTTATTACCTACAGGTTTATATTTCGTTCAAATAAAAAGGTTTTTATGATTATGACCATCAAGTATTGTTCAGGTACGGGTATTGAAAACTAGGTATTGTTTAAGTACTGGTACTGAAAAAATGTGAACCTTACCCAGCCCTATGCAAAATGTATGTTGTATCTACTACTATCTTACTACTACTGTTTAAGTAAGTTACCATTATTACTTAAGTATCAACTGTACTATATAGTTACTACAGGTTAAGCTCCAAGGTAAATCCCAGTCTAAATGTATGTATAAGCTTTGTAGATCTCAATGCTGAACTAGCAGGCAAACAGGTGGCCCGGACACACTCCAGTCTGTACAGTCGGTGCGCCGCCCCCTCTCTGCTGCTGACATGGCTGACCGAAGATCCGTAATGTCTTTGTGTGTTAATTTACTGACTGCCTCTCCCAGCACCAGCCACTTTCCCTCTTGACTTTTAATGTCGCTAATGCTGTTTAATCACTCAACCATACATCACACAATTACTATAGGCTTCATTTGACGTCGCATCATCCCAGCCAATGGCCATTTACCGTTGAGGCAAATGGGGAAAGATAATGTGTTTTGTTCAAAGGGAGATGAGAAGCTTTTTGGATTTTTTTTTTCTGCACTGACCACGTTTGAAGCCAGAAGAGACAGTTGTATGATCAATATGGCTTATGCATCTAATACTCCCGCAGGATTTGGCCTGGTTTTTCAAGTGGAAAGAAACATACGAGGAGGCAGACAGACTAAACAGTGAACTCATGATGGATGTAGGTCTAGTGTGTGCAGCCCAGTGTGAACAGACTGAGGGACAATATACAATTATATCTGCCGAGGTTGATCGCGTTGGTTGTTTTTTTTTTGAGATAATCACCTTTATTTTCATATGCGAAAATATGTTTCCCTTACCTTCTATAGTTATGGTTTCCATGTGTATTCTGACCTATGACCAATAGGGGCGCCTGCATCTTTGCAAACAATTAATCTAAAATCCTAAACTGACTAAACGTCTGTCGTGTCACTAGACCTTTTTGTTAACAGATAATCCATGTCCCTAATATAGGCTGCATCATGCAAAATCGACTTTTGTACGCTTTCTACCATGTTATAATGTTCCCTCATAAAAACATAACTGGAGTTGTTTTGTTTCATTCACGCCTGTCACTCCTGGATCCACAAACTTCCGCCTCTCCCACCACAAACCCCCGTCCACTCCAGAAAGCACTGAATAATCAACAAGCCCTCTACATGCTCCAAGCTCATCAAGATCTACCTTAAACATAATCACGATTCAACATATAATTCAATTTTTGGCTCTGCCCTATCATCACAATTATTTTGGTATGGGTAATTGTGACATAAAATTTGAATATCATCCCATGTCTAAGACAGACAGCAAAAAAGTCTGGGGAAAGCTGTTGTTGTTTTCTCTTTGCTCTTTAAAACCTACAAAAAAGGACATGCAGAACTGGATATGAGGCAAAACAGGGATAAATGACTTGGGACTTGGCGCTGATTCCTGTCTAGTCAAGCCTTGGGGCAGCTGGGATACCACATCTGACTTCCCAGTGTCCATCGCTCCTGACAGGGCCGAAGCAAATCAGCACTTGCACGAGAAAGTGGCCCAAACATCACAGCAGGATATTGGGCTCGGCAGAAACTAAGTTAGGTTTCCCACAGCGAGTCGAGTCCAGTCCTGCTCCAGTGACCTACTATAGACAGACAAGCACTTCATTACTGCAGTACAGGCTGAGGCAGGCTCTCACTGCACAACAATCATCAGAGGAAGAAATATTGGAAGAATAAACACCATTTGCATTGGCAGTCATCATGGTTATAAACAGAGTGTCCTGAAACAACACTGTCAGGAGTTTAAATTAATAAACACAAAAGCACTTTACGTCGGACAAAGAGCCACAAACATCTGCGTTTTGTCTTCAGAGTGAAAGGCAACGCAATTGGCTTTCATTACCAAGTCAAATGATCCAGCGGCACACATCGACTTATGACTGTAGATCCGGTTTGTGCTCATAGAAGTGTACACACAGACAGGACGAGGGGTTGTTTTTGAAACCTTGGACATTGTCAGTCTTGTTCCCTGCTTTTTTCAGATGATTAAACTCTAGCAGTATAAAAAGGTGCACACATAATTGGAAATGTACAGTGCAGTTACTGATCATCGTTGGTTTTTAGACAAACAAAAAATGCACATCTTCAACAAAGTGACTTCCTTAGTTTTCAATACACAATATCTGCCACATTTAGAGACTCTAGCCCCAAACTGAGCAGCGCATCTCTTGTTGGCTCCAAATGTCTGGAGTAAAACAACTTAATGAACTGCTATTTTGCAAACGTAACTGAATTTTCCAAATTGCACATTGGGATGAACCCTAAATGTCCTTGGCATAAAAATAATGTGTACTTTAATGAATGTAATTCATTTGGGCCAATATGTGACACAGTGTTTTTCTGTATTAGCCAAACCACCTTCATAAACTCACACTAATTTCATATTTATGCTAATGTTGGTACAATGACATAAAATTAAAAATGCCATTCAGGAGCATACTGTCTCGGCCATAATCCTAAATTAATTTGGACCATGCCGATCTAATCTTAAATAAGGCTGCGGGTGCTGATGACAGTCCAACAGCCAAATCACTTTCATATCTGGAATTATTTAATGTTGCCAGGCAACAGTCACAGCTCAACATCTGGCAATGTGCGAAGTTCAAACACAAAATGTTTTCTTTCTGCTGTGAGGCTTTGTTAATATTGCAAAGCTTTGCCTTGGTGATGCTAGGCTTTGTGATGTAGACTTTGAGAGCATTTTCAAACTGAAAAGTAAATATCATGGAGGATTTTTTATTCATGGTAAATGAAGCGGCGTGCTAAAATTAACATAATAAATGCTTTTCATCTACCTGACATAACTCAAGGACAAACATGTCTTCTGCTTTTAACTATCTCCAGTCATCATCTAATCCAGAGCCTTTACACACTGATGACATCCGAATCATCAAACTTCACTGAGTGCTTTTATAAAGGAACAAACATGACTGAAAACAGCCCATTGCTAAGCCCAGCCTCAGAGCGGATCTGCTGCTCCACTGAGACTGCTGCTGACTGCATCAGTGATAGCTTTCAGAGCAGAATTTGGACCCTCTTGTGGGTTTTGAAAATCACTCATTTGCTTAATCCGAGCTGATCCGACAAAGCGTCCACACCTGTCTCTCCTGGCTTCCTTCAGCGCCCAAACAGCTGTGAGCTCACATCCAGCACGAGGAGCCGCGTCTATCCAAGTCTAATCATGTCAGACAGACGACACATGTGGAGGGAATAAACCAGAGCTCACCATATCGATGGAGGAGACCGGACCGATACTGTTCACATAAATGCCCACGTCGATGACAGTTGGCTTCACTGTAAAAACACAAGAGGAGACACATGTCAGATTTATACACACAGTCATATATTTTTACTTTACTTATGTTACACCCCGGCTCTCATGTATGACCCAGGCTGCCACAGTAATGAAGTTTAACACTAGTCATCATTGTTCACTGTGTCACCTTGACGGACAACACACATTCATTCATCTCTCTGTCCATTTGAGGAGGAACAGGTTTACACTTTTTCAAACCTGGATCTCACTGTCTTATTGTGTTTGCCATACAGTTGCCATGGCGATTAATAGTCTTTCTAGACAGAGCTAACGTTGTTAGGTAAGGCTTTTTTGGCAGCTTCCTCCTAACTACAGGTCAGCTGTTAAAAAGTTGCCTATTTTATTCCAATACAAGTCTTGCCTAGCATTAGAGTGGTTGTGTCCTACAAGGTTACCAGGAAGGTGATCCAGCAGAGGCTGCCACACCCTAGCAAACCAAAGCACCATTTTAAGTGTCTTCCTCCAATGATATCAAGTATATACATGTACATTAGTAAACAATTTGTATGTGCTGAGATAAAACAGGTCTATTCATGAAGCAGCAGCAGAGTTGTTAGCCTCATGAACAAGGCTAAGTGCACATTTGAGAACATGCTATCTTGCTGGTTTATGACTAATCACCTTGCAAGAAAATGACCTATGTGCACTGTACTTGTGTTATCTCTGCTTTGCAACATTTGATTAGAGGAGGACATACTGTCACTCAGTAAGGTACATTCATTACAGCGAGCAAGCTAATGGTATACAGTAAATTGGCAAATTAAAACTATGGCAGCACATATAACAGCAAATTGAATGTCAGGAGCAAGGATGTATTATTAAAAGCATTGCATTATTTTTTTTTTCCTTTCCTAGGCTTCCATTAAATATGATGCGGAGATAAGCATATGTGTAGCATTAGAGCAAACAATTAACCAACCTTGAAGTAGCATAGGGCAGAAATCCTATTTCTTCCTTTCAGCTTTTTAAATCTTGGGGAGCCACAGCAAATCATCTGCCTCCTAGTATCCTGTGATTTAAATTTATCTGCGCTAGGGCCTGGCAAAAAGAGCACCCTGGCTTGTGACCCTCTGTCGATGGATTAGCATAGGGCATAAAAATAACATGTTGCGTTGGAGAGTGGTTTATGACTTCAATAAACTCCTCTGCCCTAAAAAATATATTTTTTTTTTTCCATATTACATTTCACTTTTGACCTTAACTGCCTTAACACTTGCCAACAAGAGCTTCCTGTAGTCCTGTAGTGAATATGAAGTGGAGAAGCTATTTGCAGTAGTAGTTATAATAGCAGTAAAAGTATCTGTCGTAGTAGTAGTAAAATAATAGTAGTATTGTTAATAGTTTGTGCTGTGCAATTGCAAAAAAAAAATCTTTAATAATTTTTACTTTTATTAAAACAATATTTTCATCAACAATTTGTTCTTTACTTGCTCAGTATTATTTAACAGTAACAGTATTTTAACATAAGTACAGATATGGAGTATTCTTCCACCTCTGGCTGTTAAAATTGCATTCATGTTACCACGCACAGTTTGGACATAATTTAATAATGTAAGTTGTCATGTAGAGGGGAAAGAGCTAATTACTGACCCACATAGCAGTCATTTTCTCCTGTTCTTAACGCTCCATTGGCCCTGATGTGTTTCTATCATTGTGTGTTGTTTGTGTGAAGGGGCGCTGGGTGTTCACATCTGTGTCATGTCTCGGGGGACCAGCAGAGCTTTGCAGGCCCACTGATGCTCACACAGTTGGAGCAGGAGGAAGAGGAGAGAGAGGCCTGCTGGGAGGAGATGACTCCCATCCACAGACAATGTTACGCTCTACCAACCGGACAATTAGTGACAGTAATGGGTTTTTTTGGGGGGGAAATGTGTGTTAGGATGTCAATACAATTAGATCAGATAGTAATGTTGATGCTCATATACTGTTAATGGTAGATGTAGAGGAAGTACTCCAAATCTGTACTCCAAAACCTGTTACTTTAGTATCTGTTACTTCAAAAATAATATTACTCAAAAGTAAAAGTAGTCAACAGAATAATTTAAGTAAACTTTGCAAGTATTGAAAGTATTGCTACTTCCAGTAAAATTGCAACCCATTATTACTGTTAGAACAACTACAAAGCACTACTGCTACTGCTAGTCCTACACAAATACCAGTACTCATTTAGTGACAAAAATTACTTGAGTAAAAGTAACATTTCTCGTCCAAATAAAAGTATTTATTAATTCATTCATTCATTACTGAATACTGGAGCCCATCCCAGTAACTTTGGGCCTTAGGCGGTGTACTCCCTGGACAGTGGGCAGCTTGTTGCAGGGCTGATACAGAGACATACACAGACAGACAAACATTTACTCTCACATTCATCCACTATGGGCAAATCAGACTCACCAATACCCAGAGTACCCAGAGAGAACCCGGGGAGAACATGCAGACTCCACCCAGAGAACTGCCATTTGTTTTATTAAAATATCTCTGAAAGTACAACATGAATTTTGGAAATGTTGGGATGTTTTTTGAATTTGAAAAAAATGAATAATATAAATACATAACATAGACAACATAGATAACATAACAAATGTTTACACTGAGACGTTTTAAACTTTTATGCACAAAATGAGTTAATTTCAAATTTGATGCCTGCTACAGGTCTTAAAATAGTTGGGACAGGGCCAACAATGACTGAAAAAGCCAGAAATTTTAAAAAGATTCAGCTGGGAGAACATCTAGCAACTAATTAAGTTACATGATTTCAGGTCTTTACCATTATTAGATAAAAAAGGGATGTCTTAGAGAGGCAGAGTCTTTTCAATCCGTGAAAGAGTGTGTAAAAAGATTGTGGAATACTTTAAAAACAAACTTCCTCAACGTCAAATTGCAAAGGCTTCATCTACAATGCATAACATTGTTAAAAGACTTAGAAAAAACAGAGAAATGTCTGTACATAAGGGACAAGGCTGAAGACCTTTATTGGATGCCTGTGGTCTTTGGGCGCTCAGACGACAGTGCATCACTCATCAGCATCATTGTGTCAATGACATTACTAAACAGGCCCAGTAATACTTCTAGAAACTACTGTCAGTAAACACAAATCGCCTTGCCATCTGCAGAGGCCAACTAAAGCTCTATCATCAAAAGAATTCAGACCACTAGTTGATGCTAACAATATATGTCATACATTTCAGTGGAAGTACCTCCATTTACTACCACTACTATCAATGAACTATAAAAAGTAACTGTAAATAGGAAACAATGTTATTGTCATAAGTTGCATCAGTTTTTCCCTGTGCCTGCCCCCTCTCTCATGTGTCTGTGTGTCTCCGCCTACCTGGGCCTGGCAACACATCTGCCATTAATCGTCCATCAACAGCTCTACGAGAGGACGCTTTCCTGACACTCTTCTTTGCCAGGGTGTCCATAAAGTCTCTTTACAATTTTAAAAAATATATTACTTAATCAGATTTGTTCTATGTACTCAGTGGTTATCAAAGTTTTTAATCACATACATACTGCTGCCAGACAGTTACAGCTGCCATTCTTCAACATTCCACAAAGTCCTACACAAGAACTTGCAATTGTACGCTTACAAAGTGCAACTCTTACAGCCTGCACTCGAGCCAAATGATAAACCAAGACCCAAAGCATTTGTAGTTAACAAACTGGAACGAATTTCTGAGAATGAAACGTTCCTCACCTGAGTTTGTTTTAGTGATGAGGAAACCTCATGTTTCAGGGAAACTGAACACACATAATGTGAGAATCTGGGATCAGAACAGCGCCATGTGACTCTGGAACTTCACCGAGATTGTCCAAAGGTGAATGTGTGCTGTGGGATCACCATTAATGAGGCTACGCTACAACAAACATGGCAAGAAATCGAGTTCCGTGTTGATGTGCTTCACGCAACTAATGGTGCCCATATAAAGGGGTATTAAATGAGGCAAAAAACTTAAATATCTATTCCTCATTTTGTAATCAGTTCCACATATTTGTCTGTTCATTTGCTTTTGTATTTTTTTTTTTTTTTTATTGTAGAGAGACTTTATGGACAGTCTGTACTAGTTGCTCTCAGTTAGTAACATATTTTTGCTACAGACAGATGCTTACTTTGTGGGATTTTTAAGCTGAAATCTTTTTTTCACTGTCTCACTCTTGTCTGACTGTCTGTCAGTATAACTTCTTACCCGTTGTGTTTTGCTTCTGGGTCTAAAAAAAAAAAAAAAATCATGTCTACCATACCAAAATACACAATAGTAGGATAACAAATTTTCCGTTTAATTTAATTAGCAAATCATCTTCTTTGGAAAAAAAAAATCCCCTGACTCAAGTAAACAGTTGTGATCAATATGGCTTTAAAAGGTTTATAGCACAGAGACAAGTTTTCTTTTACCAATCCCTATTTTGTCTGATCACATTTTGTTATGTATCACTGATCATCGCATTTTAGATTGTAGCCAAAAGCAATCAAACCAAACAGAAATATAGTGAAATATATCCTCTGAACCATGAATGACATTGCACTGAAAAAACATGTTGTTTTTTGCATTTGATTCAAGGCACAATATTCATATTTCACACTAAAATGTGGATTTGAGGTTGGCAGTTGAGCAGTAACTGTCAACATTACTGTCATCATTTAGTTCTTGTTAAGGCCGTTACAATGCTTTATTAAATTCATTTGGCAATACATTGTTTTTTTGTTCTGCCTCTCACACAGCGCACCAATATATCCTTTCTGCTTTCCACCACTACCTTTCCAGTTGGCTTTTATCACAAATGTGGCCGCAGTTCTGGGCTCCAATCCACAGTTCGATCTGCAAATTGCCTCTCTATTGTCCCATTTGTTGTGGATCTGGCATTAAACACATCCAGGACAATGCATAATCGTAATGTAGAAATTATATAGCCACAGTTATTGTCCATTCAGCCTGTATCCTGGTCAGTGTTGGGAGTAACGCGTTACAAAGTAAGGAGTTACAGTAACGAGTTACAGTAACGAGATTACAATCGTCAGTAACGCAGCGGGTAACGCGTTACTTTTGAGCCCCCAGTAATAATATTACAGTTACTAACAAAATACCCATTTAGTTCCTCGCGTTACAGTCACTACAGTCAGTTTCATTCACCTGCAGTTTACCGCAAGGACACGGAATGAAAATGCATTAAATGAATAGCGCTAATACGTTTTCTACTTTATTTTCATCCGTTCCCTTCTCTGCTCCTCTTTATGCGCGCAGCGGCCACTCGTCCTGTCCACGCGCTGATCCCTCTCCGCGTGCGTCGGGGCGCATGCTGCTGCTGCTGCTGTCAGCGGGGACAGCGGGGAAAGAAGAGACGTGCACCGCTTTGGCGCTAACAACAATTGCATTTTAGCTTCAATGTAGTGAAATAAAAGTGTGTCCACAGGACTTGAACGCTGCACAGGAGCAGAGGCAGGTGAACCTAAAGCGCAGTATTTGCTGTGTCAGGCTGCTCTGCTGCTGAAATGAATGCAGCTAAAAAACTAGAACGCCTGTATAAAGAATGTACTAACAGAGCTGGTCAGGGCAACAGTGAGGCTATAGGCTTCTTCTATTTAGAATTGGGTTCATTTAGGCCTTCCTGTTAGGAAGTAATCCAAAATAAAGTAACTAAGTTACTTTCATGAGTCAGTAACTAAGTAAAGTAATATATTACTTTTTAAAAAGTAACTAGTAATCTGTAACTAGTTACTTTTTTTTTGAGTACCTAACCCAACACTGATCCTGGTGGGAAAACCCCAGTATACGCTGCCAGACAGACAACAATATATAAGCGAGTGTGCAGTGCAAACAGAAGTCCAAGTGGTGTTTAGGAGGAAACCCTGGTAAATCCTGACCCTTAAAAAAGCGATTTACAAAGGAAATGTAAAATGTAAAATAGTCTTGCAGAGCTGGAGCTGAGCAAGTCTGCAGCATTTGGAAAGTGGGCCAACCTGAATGGGAAGTGTCCTTAATTTACACTGCGCAGGGTAATTGAGATAGACAGTGATATTCTCCATCTTAGCATTAGTCAGCATGCTCCGCCGGCTTATACTGTAATCACTGCCAGAGGGGGCAAGGAACTACATACTTTTACTCAATTAAGTACATTTCTTTGAAGAATATGTACGTACTTCCTAGGTACATTTTCAATTTTTTTAAATCCCTAAATAAGAAAGTATTATTTTGACTGTGGCTGAGTGTACTATAACAGTAGTAGTAATAGAATTATATGTAGGTATTTTTTTCTTAAGTGAATTTGAATACTTCTTTTTTTTTTTTTACTTTTACACAAGTAACAATTTTATAATTCAACATACAGTTCACAAAGAACCAATAATGTTGAAAGGCAAACATCCAGTGTGCAAACTCATTCCACCCATCTATCAAGCTAGTGTAGGCAACGAAAGTGTAAATTAATATTTATAAATACATATTTATACAGATAAAACAGATAATGTCAGCAATTTTACTTCAAAACTATTTTAAATCTTAATGCCTGTTGGAATCAAATGTAATGCTTTTGAATGCCATTTAAAGCCTTAATTTGAGCTAAATCAATTTAATGACTTAATGCTTTTTAATGCCCCGCAGGAACCCTGAGCAACATTACTTTTACTTGAATACATTTTTTGAGAAAGAATCTCTTAATGTTTAAAAATATTTTTGACCTGGATACTAGTTGTAGTAATAGTAATCATAGTAATTTTTATTGTTGTAGTAAAGCAGCAGACGTAATCATAGTAGAAGTAGAGTAGTAGTGAGAACAGTATAGATAACAGCTATTGTAATAAACTAAAACGTAAAAGTACTATTTAAGTAACAATTTCTCAGAATACTTTTAATTCTACTGTAGAATTATTATTTTGCAGTATCTTGAGTACTTCTTGTAACTTAGGCTGCAGCAGACCAGTGTTTCTGTCCGGCGTTTAATCTTTTATTCCTACTTCCCTTTGGACACGGATAGGCCTTTGAACAGCTGTGGTCGGAGCTGATCTAACCTGACACATGTCCAAACACAACATGGCAGGATCATATGAGATACAGCTGTGGTGATGGTGACAATATTGTTCCACAAAAAATTTATGACACTTCTCCCTCTTGCACTGCATTGTTATTTTTTTTTTATACTTGCTTTGCTCTTTTTCATCTCTCCAAGCACACATAGGCAAGCTAAAAATGGAACGATTTTTTAAAGTTAAATCTTTGATCCATCTCGACAACTTTCTGTGTTTCAGGAAGTAGGGCTGCACAGTATTGGGAAAAACATGCAATATGCAATAACTATGCTGACTATGGAGAAAAGGATATGACTTGTGATATTTTATATAAAGGTGCCTCCTCAAAATGAATCCAACCATAGGGGGTCAGAAGCCAGAGTACTCCTTGTCGGTCCCATAAACATTTAACATACTTGCGGAACATTTAGTTTCTTGCGATACAGACATTGCGATAATGCTAAATTAGCAATATATTGTGCCTTGAGTATCTATCATGAAAAATCCATGATACACCCTTCTTTGTTTTGAGAAAAGCATGACAGCCTCCATCTGTATGACCAAATGACCCTTTGGGCTCTGATTAAAAAGACAGGTTTTTTTCTGCCCACTTGGCCCAGGCTGCCATGACAAATACATTACACACACGTTTCGTTTACTCCACGCTCCTGAAGCTTTATACCCGGCTGACCACTTATCCTCCATATGCTCAGAGTCCGAGGAGCAGCAGACCGGGAGCTGTGGGCTTTGAGACGCTAGGCCGAGCATTGCCATCACGTCTTCAGTGTCACTATCAGGAGAAATGTGGCGGAAAACAACACATTACTGCGTCATGCTTACAGGGCTACTTGGGCGGCACAGAGCCTCTGGACAGCTGCAGCAGATACCAGTTAATATAATACTAAGTTATTTCTGAAGATAAATAATAAATGAACTGCCTGTGTTAACAATAAAATCAGTAAAGGGCCACAATGCACCACTAGAAAAAGTACAAGGAATTATTTCAGTTCGGTTTGCCTAAAAAACAGGTTGGGAGGGCATGTTGGCAGAATGATTAGCACTTCTTCCTCCTCTGAATTGCCCCTATTGTGTTGAATGCAAGTGTGTATAACTGGCCATTTTGTTAGGTGTACTCGCCTAAGACAAATAAAAGCAGGTATAGGCTCCAGCCACCCTCAATCCTTCACGGGAAAAGCTGGAATGCGAATGAATAAAAGATGTAATAATGTAAAAGGCATCCTACAAGGCACCACTATTGGGCCATTTAAGTTTTAGTTCAAATCACAGAAGATGCAAAAACAAGTCAGAATTTTGTAGTATGGTATGTCAGTGTAGTGTATAAAGTAGTAAGTTGGTGAATTAAACAGAAATGAACATTTTATGAAAGAAATACATCTCAACATAAGATTTTTGCATGAAAAATTCAGTTTGGATGTCGAGTTTTGTATTATAATTGGATAGCAGTAAGACAGTCAGTATTATACTACTTTGGCTATACTTATACTACCACGGCTATAATAAGACTTCACTTGAACAAAAATGTAATGAATGACAAATAGGAAGTTCTTGTGTTACACTCCTTTCACACAAAAGAGATAAAAAGTTTACTGATCCATGTTCAACCCTTGACTTCTGGTCTTGAATGTTTTGCGTTAATAAAGTTACCTATTCTTCCCCCATTGCATTGCTTTTGCAGTTTATTTAGTGAGCAGTACAGAATTCATTGAATGTTTCTGGCCTAGTCTGTTTTCCCCCTGTTTAAGTCAAAGTTATGGGTCGTATAGTTCAAGGCAGTTATGGATTCACAAGTGCATGCTAGGCACACACAGCAATTCATCACACAATATACTCTGCACTCTGGGCCTATGTCATCCACAGCAATCACACATCATGTCAGGCGTGACCTCCCCATTGCCTTGTTAGTATGTGGAGAAGCCCCCCAGCCCGCTTTGCCTTTGGTCTGAGTTAGCGTGAAAAGCTGCTAGAGTGCTACAGCCGCATCACTTAACAATCGCTAACAGTTGTCACTGAGCGAAAGAGGAGTTTAGTCATTTTTCTGACTGCTTTTTCAGAAGTATAATAAAAAAAGTCACAAATATTTTATGCCAAATACATCAACCCAGAAGAAAAGGGAGCACAACTTTAAACTTCAACTTTCAATACATCAAGCACAAAAACACTTGTATAAGGACTGGAGAATAAAGTAGATGGACTATGACTCTAAATTTGACCCTTATTTTGTTTCAAAGGAGCTTTTTGGTCAAATTCAGTGGATCTTCAAAATCACACTGAAGAGTTAGATTATGGAACTTATTGGATCATAATTTAAAGAGCTCTATACAAGTGTTTTTTTTTTTTTTTTGGCTGCTGCTTTGTGTCACCACCGTCTCCCCATAGCGCTATACAAATGTGTTTCATTATGGATGTTTTAAAGAGAAAATATTGATCATATGGACCAAATGATTATGTGGAACATTGTTACTATATTGACTTTGTGGTACTGACAGCCCATCCTTTCAATTTTGTTAAATATTTAGCTTGGAAGAAGGGGCATTTATATGGATAGGATTTTATTTTCTGAAAGGTTTTGTGCATTACATGACCATGATCGAAACGAATAATAAAGAAAATATATACAATACACCCTTTTAATCATATTCACAATATTTCCCAATTGGCCATAAACTATAACTGCATTTTAAAATATTTGTCTAAAACTACACACTTTTCACTCTTATCTTATCTTGATTGAAGCACAGATGTAAAAATGCAGTTTTGTGTTTTTGATGTTTAAGATGATGTTTGATGATGTTTTTGAGTGTAGTTGCATCATACCGGATTTCTAGATGTAGATTTTGTTTGTAGGTGTTTGCAGTAATATTACATTTAGTAGACATTTTATGTCCCATTTTTGATTTGAAATATGCATGTAATATTATGTTTTCTAAAGTTTTAGCAAGCATGTATTTGCTAACTTGCATACCAAATTAGTAGATCTTGATATTGTTTGCATATGATTGCAGGATAATACATTAATTTTTGGGGGAATTTTTGTGTGTACTTGCATACTAGATTGAATATTTTTTGCAGTCGATTGTGTTAATATTACACAATAATATCAATACAAGTTTAGTTGATTAATTTCTTTACCAATTTAGATATGAAATAACCATGCAATAATGTGTAATATTGAATTTTTTATGTTTTCGTTTTGAATGAACTTGGATCATATCAAACTACAAGCTCTAGTTTGGCGTTTGCAATAAAATGAAATTCAGTAGACATTAAGTTACTTTCTGCATTAGATCTTTGATTTGAAATAAGGCTGTAAGAATTTGTAATGTGTTTTAGATATGTGAGAAAGTGTTTTGAGTGACTAAGCTGCTAGAGCTACAGATACTCTACAGTTGATAGCGATAGCATTTCTTTTAGTAGATGTTTTGTTATATTTAGAGTTGTATAGTCAGAGTTGTACTAAAAGCTTCTGGTTATTTAAACTAGTTTCAACATGGTGCAGTGAGGGAGAAATGAATGGTTCATCTACCACATCATGCAGTCTGACCTTGAGCTGTAAATGAATGGCTGTTCTTGATGCGGCAGAGATTGACGAGTCAAAGGTCAAGAATGAATCCTAAAAAAGATAGCTCTAGACATAATTTTACACTGGAAAATGCCTCCCTTGGACTGAGGCAGAATCCTAAGGTCATCAGCTGGAGTCAGATATAGTCGCTTGAACTCCAATCTCATGTAAACATGAGCTGACAAGAGGAATATCTGTGTCACGCCTGTGGTGGCGCCCCCTGGATCAACACAAGTGGGGCAGGCTGCCTTTTTCCAGAGCTGGGTCTTCCTTTGGGCCATTGACTGAAGCATGTCACACATTCAGACAGGCTAGACAGGCTGACATTATCTTTTCACTATTATAAAGTCAGACACAGGTTAGACACAATTTCTAAATAAATGACTTATTGGCATTACAGTTCATAGCTTCAAATAGAGGTAATAGGGCAATTTGTCTTCTATTGTGAATGTGATCTCAAATACATTGCAAACTAGAAGCATTCAAATAGCACAAAGGAGACAATAAACCTAGATATCTGACAAAGAAAGTGCCCATACCTGTACATGAACTTGGAATCTACTAGAATTAACTAAATCTAATCACTTATTATTTTACTGACCCCTTGTAGTTGCAGTTTGCATCATTAATCTCAAAGCAGGCATCTTCTAGTTTAGAAGTAAATGCTATCCATTGACCCAAAAGGCCCTTAAATCTCACAATGTTAAAGAATCTAGTAAAACTAATCTGTTTCTTTACTGATCCCTTGTGGCTGGTGTTAGTATCCAAACGTTCTATCTCGCAATCTAAGAGAATTGGTTAAAACCTTCTCAATTCACATCAAAAACTAATCATTTTGCCCTTGACCCAAAATTTCATAAAATCCAGCCATTACTTTTTGAGTTATCTTGCTGAGGTTGGGGACACACTTCAACTTTTTTTTTTGTCATATTTTACCCACGATTCACAGTTGGGCACAGTGTACACCAGTCAGCACTAGTTAGCCCGTCAATGTGGCTAGAAATCTGTTAGTGTGTGTAGCCAACTGGAAGCAGTCGTGTGTACTGATTACAACTTCCTGACAGTTTGAATTGATTTGAGAAATTCTGTGATCTCTCTTCAGGCACAGTCTTTAAGTGTGTACTCCAAGTCTTTTCAAAATTGGTAATGACTGTGAAAGTTGTGTAGTGTGTCCCTTGCTTTAGAGACCAACCAAACAAGTATAAAAATGTCTTTATACAAAAACTACCCTTGAATCTATGAGTACAGCTACTTATCCAACCAACAATGTGTCAATCACCTTAATCAAAATGCCATCTATAATTTCAGAAGAAATTGGGAAAATTGTGTTTAGCAAATGATATTTTTGCATAACATTTGAGGAAAATGTCAGGGAACACCACACTGCAGCTCTCCTCGTCCTGATTGAATGTTTTTGACTATTCACATGAATGAGAGGAGACAGCCTCGATGGTTATTTAAAGCATCATTTAAATTTGATTTATTTGTTCTCGGCAGACATGACTTTTGAATTAGCTTCTTCCTCTCGCATTGTTTTCACTTGGCATCAGTTTCCTTGCCTCACTCCTCCATGGCCTGAGTCAATTAGATGACTTCCGTCTGCCTTCGAGAAATGTTTTAATAACTAAAAGAGCGTAGTGCATGTGGTGAACAAAAGACAAATCCGGTTTATTGCAATCAGGAGAAGCAATAGGGTTGTAAACTTGAACATTTAGTGACTCGCAGGGGGACTGAGAAAGAAATCAGCTGCAGCCGGTCCACAACTGGGAAACAAAGCTGTTTAAACCAGGTGAGGATTGCAGCTGCATGCTCCGGCCACAAAAAGTCAATTCAGTCACAAGGTCAACCACCAAAAAGGTGTCTAATAAAAGAAATTGTGAAAGCTACTATGTTTTACTGGTAAATGAGAAAAACTACTGTTCTTAACTGTTAATCTTGTTTTTGCTAATGGTGGTTTTCAGTATGCCATTCTATTATATCATATTTAGCGTTTGTATTTTTTGCATATACTATTGTGGGAGTTTAGCTGTGGTTAGCGCGCCTACCATCCAAAGACAGGTGTTTTTTTTTTTGAAAAATTGGTGAATCTAAATTGCCCTTCATAAATGAATGTGAGAGTGAATGGTTTTTTCTGTGTCCTGCCACTAACTGGCCACTGTCCAGGTTGTACCCTGCCTAAGGCCAACAGTTGCTGGGACAGGCTCCAGTCCCCCACGATCCCCAAGAATTAGCTGTAAATAACGTGTATGGTTTGGAATGAGGTACAATACAAGTTATTAATACAAAAGTTAGGTGACAATTTGGATGGAGTAAAATGGTACCAAAATCTTTTTATTTTAAGTTGGTCCATCTTAAAGTTTGTAACACAATCAATCGAGTTTGTTGTGCAAGGTTGTACTTGATATTGGTTTTGTTCATACAACTTAAAAACATTAATGCAAATTAACTTTTTTTTTTTTAAGTTCAGCCAAAGTTCAGTTTTTTCAGTGTAAGAACTGCTGCTGTGATACTGAAAAAAAAATGACATAATGCATATTTTTACAGATAACTGAAATTAAATTGTGGCATTTCACCCACTGACCCGGCACAGTGCTTTTTTATCAGAACAACAAAATTATTAAGAAACACCCGAGTTCATTTCATTAGTCCGAGATAGAGGAGGACGTGGTAAAAACTCATATATTCACAATATCAGAGCCGAGGAAAAGTACTATAATGAAAAGACTTTGTCGTCAGCCAGATATTGACTGGCTGTGTGTACTATGCTGTGTTTGTGTGGGAGCCAGCACACAGTGTACTGTAGCAGCATGTACTGATTCACATTGAGGAGATCTGGGAAGATTTTTCTCCTCATAGGTTTAATGAAGAGCAGACAATGAAAGGTCTCTTATAAATCGCCCACAAGTAATCAAGCAACCAACATCAAGCAATCACTTAACCAGCAGGGGTGAAGGATCCTCCAATCTGAACATAAAAAAGTACACATCTTATAAAATGCTCATCTTCACATCTCTTAAATTTGGAGGAAATCCTCTAGTAGTATATTGTAATTAGAAACATATGTGAAAAAATTAAGCTTTATAATGTCATATAGGCTGTATTATTAATCTGCTGGCACACACCAATAAGGGGCACTTTGATTGGCTGTTGTATAATACCTGCCAGGGGAAGTTAAAGAACCTTCATTTTAACACTAGATGTGTCTTGTTACACAGACAAACAGTCAGGCTAACGCTAAACTCAGTGCTAAAAGTTTAAAGTAAGCTCAAAAGTGGTGGGATCAGAAACACTATAGGTAACAGATTTAGTTATTACAGCATCCAGGACGGCAGTAGTAAAATTACATAGTTCACCGCAGTCACTTCCAAGTCGGCAGCTGAGACAAACAAGCAAATAAACAGAATTATCAAGCTTCTCAAGAAACTGTATAACTCGACCTCTACACATTTCCTCCACATCTTCCAGTACTTTCAGAGATCAGGGAAATGATTCAAAAATCAAGATTTTTCAACAGTTTAATATACTCCACATGACTCTGAAGAACTCTGAACTCTGAACTCCATCTTCTCCACTCAAGGGCTTCGCAAAACATTTATTAAACTATCCATCCTGCCAACACCGTGCATGACTGCATCCTCTGGTCATGATGTGGTCTTTAAAAACATTACAATAAAACTGTTTGTGTGTTAAGTCAAAGTGAAAGTCACAAATTTTGCTTGTAACGCCTGCTCTAGTTGGTGCTTGAAGTTAATGGGTAGACCGCTACTCCGTCTTGGTTGAGGTCCAGATTAATGCTAGATTTAGGATATTTGTAGTCCTAGATTTGGTCCTGCATTTCGTTCTGGTTTAATTCTGGTTATTTTCAGTCCTGGAGTTCGTCCCGGTATAGTCCTTGTATTGTTTTTGTATTCTGTAATGCTTTTTTTCTTGGTTACTCACCATTTCTTGGAGAGCAAAGATTTTCTGAGGTGGTTTGGAATTAAAAGTTTGAGAATCACCAATCAAAAGCTCACAAGAACAAGAAACTAGGATATACTTTGAGGCCCTATTTTTGCATCTGGTTAACACAGTTGACGAATGGGGGTCATATCAAGATCCCATGGGCTAAAGTAAAGTGCAGAAGTAGCCTAACCTTGAAGCAAAGGTCACTGGGCGCCCCCTACCATCTCCTACCTCAGACAGAAAGGAGAGAATTACCTTTATAACAGTAACAGCATAGGTCTCTCACTTCCAGAGCGCCCCCGGCCAGATCCTCAAAAGGTAAGAGAAGAGGGGCCTGGGGGACCACAGTGACAGCATAACAGACAGGCTGCCCAGGGAGAAGAGCTGCAGCCATGAATGGGCCAGTCAGAGCAGCCTCATGCGGGAGAGCCGAGGTAATTGGGCACAGTCAACAGCAATGAGGAGAAAGTACTGGGCTCCCCGAGATGTTCTGGTGATTTACGCCAGTGGCAACGGTCCAAGAACACAAGAAACCTCCACTTCCCCTGTTCGGATCTGTCAACACGACCGCTGCACCTTTCAGCTGACCGCAATTCATCTGCTAAAATGTTTTAAAGCAACTATAGACAGACATTCATCAAGGTTTATAGCAGCAGTATTTTCAGCAGCATACTGTATCAAGAAAGTGCGTTAGGTAGTAAACTAGCTCCTGACAATGGGAGCTTTCACCCTTCATACAGCACTGTCAGAAGTGAGGCTGCTCAATACATTGCAATTTATAAAAATATTTGTATGACAAAGAACTGACTGACCAGCAATTACCAGTATGCAGACAATGCAAACTGCTTAATATATGTCTACAATATTGCATGTTTTTTTCAACACCGTAGTTATTAAAATAAGCACTGTACCAAACATGCTAATATCTCACAAAACTTCAGGTCAAAACTGTTCCCTAAGTCACTGAGTAGTTCAAGGCCGTACTTTCACCTGCCACTAAAATGAGTATATCTTCTGCTTCAAAAGAGACATGTCAGACAAAGATTACAGCTGTCACACACTGAGCTCTGAGGAACGGAGCCAAAACTGACAAAAAAAATATTTTGAAAGACTGACAATGAGAAGCGTGAGGTTGCTACAGTAACAGGGAAAGTCACAGGTAGCGGCAACAGATTGTGAGATTTTTGTATAGCGCACAGTTGGAAATGTGTTAATGTGTTTACCTCATCAATGGGAGGATTTGCTGGTTTATGCAAAAAGCTATCACTTCTACTCAGCCCTTTGGAAAGCAGCTCTAAGGCTTACGGAGTTCAGGTGGACAAAACTTCACAAATAAAGAGCACACAGCAGGTTTTTTGGCTAAGCTGTGACTAATCTTGTGTTAAGAATCACAAAAGCATGATAATGCTAATAAGCACTGAACGCTTGACAAGCAGAGGTTAATGCCATAATCTCTTTGATGGAAAAAAGACTACTTACCTGGCAAAAGCCAGACTGATATGTAGCACTGTGCTCCACACTCAGTGCTAATGTTATATCAATCTGGGATGTCTTCCATTGAAAACATTTGGAAATGGGAGGACTTATTTGGAGGTGATTTAGTTGAGTCACCAGCTAGTGACTGCCTACCATGATTTATTTAAGCAACAACTGCTACAATAGTAAAACAATGTAATGAACCTGTCATCAGAGGATGTTTTTGTAGATGAATAGTGGCATACAGCATCAGTACTGCCACATGGGACAATACTGCCACATGATACAATACTCCCACACTATTGGCCTGAACCACCATCAGTTCGGATTGCAAACTGATGGTTGTTCCAACTGACAGGATGGATTTTCCTGACTTTGTGAACTCACAAATCCCTTGAATATCCAGCTTGCTGCATAAGGTAAAAAGACTCAATATTATGGTTTTTCCTCTGCTCTTACACCAGGATGACTGACAGTGGAAGGCGAACAGGGAGAGGAGAGAAGGGGAAAAGTCGTTGGTGAAGCTTTTGGCTTAATCACATCCAACTTTGTCACTTGCACCAGCGCAGAGTGAGATTTGGAGTGGTCCGCCACAGCTGGAGACTCACCACACATTTAATTAGACTCTGTGTCCATCAGGTAAACAATGAATTATGCATTATTCCACTCCCACTGCAGGACCGACCGTAGTGACTGTGGTACCAAACAACACAGTGGGCTGGTTTTACAGGGAAACACTGTCACATCTGAACAAGTCTATGTTAAATGGCCTGGTGTATTATTGCTGCTTTACATTACTGCACAGAAGTTATTTCAACTATTTTCAACGTGTGTTAGCAGTGCATAGCATACCTTTCTGTCATTTTTCTCCAACACTGAGCAAAAGACCTCGAAAGCCACAAAAGCCCACTTTTTTACTATTGACTGCAGCAGGCTTGCCTCTTTGTTCAGAAACTGCAAACAATCTTTTGTGAGAAAATGTCTTATTGATAATACTAATCCTAATATTTAAATCATAAATGTGATGACAACTGTAAGTATTGTTAAACCTTTTCAGATAAACTATTGAGATTTAGATTTCCTAAGATCTATGAGCAGCTGTGATTCACTTAATGACATTGAATGTAATTTTTTATATCTTTATTCTTGAGGACACACGTTTTCAGAGTTGATGGATAACCTCAGAACACCTATTTTATTTCCGCTCATTTAGAAAGCATTCATCATTTTTATGAGTTTATTTTTCTTTAAGCAAATAGTTGTTTATAGACATGTATACATATGGTATGCTGCTAGGTCATAGAAATGCTAACTTTAACTTTGATGTGGTCTACAGGTGATACTGTTGATATACCATCACTTAATTGAATTAGGAATATTTTGTGGCTATTTCTGTGTGCCTCAGCCTGACACACTTCTTTTTCTTCAACTGGAATGGCCGTTTTTGTAGAACTGTCATCATCATTAAACCAAAGAATTAGATCTGGACTTCATGCAATATAACTATTATGACTATTCCCATAACTATGATCTGCAATCTCTAAATGTCCCTAAACAAATGGAAAGCTCCCACTGGTGAATACTACAACTGATAATAAACAATAGTTAAACAACTTAACCTGAGATAAATGTAGAACAAAATGAGGGTTAAACCTGTTTGTCTCCTGTCTTATCTACTGTTTTTTAACTACCCTCTTTCCTTCTCTACCAGCAGCTTCCACTAAATAAGGATGCAGACCAGGAAATCCATCAGCTATTTATGTCCTTCACCATGTCACTTTGCACATTATTCCAGGTCTTCCCGGCATTCCCAAATCCCCATCCCTCTGCGTTCCTGCGTTGGGTTTGAGCTGCACGGGCGCTGGAGACACAGATGGGAATCGATTAAATGGTTAGGGCTCGCTGGGATGGGGAATGTGTCCGCCGTGATCCGGACCTAGCCTGGTCTTATTACCACCTAATGCACTCCTTCTTTGGTATCGCTGCTGCGTTTTAAAGCTCAACATGATTGCTTGGCCATTCCTTTGTGGATTCTCATTAACTGCGGTATGCAGCAGGAATGAGAGGCTATACAAGTGTCTTCTTAGAAAATAAATTACACTTTTGGATGATGTTTATTTCTTGTAATTAGGCTTCAGAGCTGAATAATTTTGCAAACATTTCAGGTAGAGATGTCAGCATCACATTAGAAAGCGTAACAACTACAGGTGTCATAAAATTACAATACTGTGGAGAAATCTATTTATTTCAGTAGTTCAATTTAAAGGGAAATGCAATATATAATATACCCCAATCAGCCATAACAACACTGAGGTGAAGAGCTGAGAATAACACAGATGATCTCCTCATTGTGGCACCTGTTGTGGGTGGGATATGTTAGGTGACCATTTTGCCCTCAAAGTTAATGTGTCAGAGGAAGGAAAAATGGGGAAGAGTAAGAATTTGGGAAAGTTTAAACCGAGAACGGGTGATGGACTTGGGAAGTGACGGCTGACTCGTGTGGACCTATCCAACAGACAAGCTACTGTGGCTCAAATTTCTGAAGAAGTTAATGCTGGTTCTGATTGCATGGTGACAGAATACAGAGTGCATCACAGCTTATTGTGTATGGGTCTGCATATAAGACAGGTGGTCATAATGTTATGCCTGGTCAGTGTATATTCTTATAATTAGCCTTTGAAGATCAATTTATTTGCATAAAGGTAGAGATGTCAGCTCCATATTACAAAGCAATAAATCCCCCATTTATTTGCTAATTCATTCAGGAAGGTGCTTGGGAATATAATGAGATCATCTTATCGGTAAGTACGACTTATCAAAATGCTTGTCAAAACAGGGAGAGATCACCATGGTGATGTCAACACATATGTTTATCTCGCTACTCATAACATCAGCTGACATGTCTCTTAATTTGTTGCTTGTGTGCATAAATTTTGCGGAGAATATGATTAAAGCTATTTGAGGAAGCGACAACAACAGCATTTGCATTACAGAGCTGGCAAAGGGTTACTTCAGCTTACGTGGGCTATATTTTGCATCAGCCATTTTTGTCATCTTTTATAAACTCCAATTGTGAATAAGTGGGGGCACTGTGTATTCACAATAGACAAAAACAACATATCAGGTGTAGAAACTGAAATATCTTATTTCATGAAAAGTAACAGCTGATTTTGAACTAATTTTGTTTTCTAATTTGCATGTTACAGCCTTAACTTGCATTGGGGCAAACCGTGTTCAAAAACAATGACTTCTGGAAGTGTTCCTGATCTGTGCAGTGACTTCCAGTACAGAATCATGTCTGTTTTTAATGCAGTGTTGCTTGGGGACCTGAGGATCATGAGCATCCAATACATCCAAAAATAATAATAAGAAGAATAATACAGCTCTGCCTTCCTAAAATTCTCCTTCTTATAGCCAGACATCTCACTGAAATGTTGCCAGTTAACATAATTAATCACTAAATGCTGATCTCTTTTTTTTTATTAGTATCACATGCTATAAAAAAAAAATTAAAAAAAATCTCAGTTTCAACAGCTAATATGCTGTTTACGTTCAATTGTAAATAAATATAGTTTTATGAGACTTGCAGATCATTACATTGAGTTTTTATTTACATTTTTTCAACCTATTTGGAATTCGGTTCCTATTTCCCAGGTGATTTTAGGATTACCAAAATACAACTGGCGGGACTTTATTAGACAGAGAACTATCTCTATCTAATAAAATGTCTCTGGGTTGGAAAGATGGAAGAAGCTCACTTGAGAATTGTCCATTCCAAAGATGCGGCAGGTACCTCTGATGTGCCAAATGTCATCTGAACGAGGATCAAGCACCAAGAGACTAGCCAGGACTCGGTCAGCCTCAAAGCCATGAGATCTGAGCCAAAAAGGTGGAAGAGCAAGCATTTTACCCCAGAGGAAATAGCATTCTTCTGGTATTTTAACAGCTAAAACAAGAAGGAGGTTGCTAAAGCACTTGGAGAGCTGAAAGTCCAAACGGCAAAACTCTGCAAACATCTAATAAGGTCACCTTTGTTGAACTAACTAACTAACAATTATACTACTGTTAATGTATAAGCATGCTATTTTATCTGTAGTTGATCACACATACCGTAATACCTTGTTATGCATCACTGAAGTAGCCAGCTTGAAAACTGTAAGCAAATTACAAGAAAAAATATCAGAAAAAATATTCTGCCTCAAAAACTGCTTAAAATTAGCACAATTATAGTAATAAATGTATATCAATTAGTATAGATGAAGTTATTATTGTAACATTACCTCCGGTATTCGTATGACGTTGCAGTTGATGCACTTTATCAACCACACCTGTAGCCAATTAGCAGAGCCACATCTGTGGCATTAGGCTAAATCAATAGTCAAAGTTTATTGCTAAGACCTTTTTATTACTCTAATAAAATCCACTTATATTTTCCTTCTTGTCATGATTTAGAGGCTTGGCTACGTGCAATTTGTCAGAGCTCCTCTAAAATTAGCACATTGTATTATGCTGTTGAAGTTAGCTAGATTGGTGTTAAAACTTAGAGCTAATTTGCAAACTCACCATGGGAAGCACGCACATCTCCACTTTCCATGCTGCAACATAATTTTTTGCATTACTTGTTAGCTCTTTTACCCTTCTCCAAGCATGTGTTGACTACGAACAAGCTTACCTTTAACTTCTATTCATTATTATAAAACAGCAATATCGTAGAGCATCATAAGGGGCATTATAAACTGATTTGACTAGTTGACATAAATAGACCAATTAAAATGTCTATCTGATAATGTACTTATATGTCTTTTTTTAAATCAGACAGAAATGTGATACGTGACTATAGGGCTTTTTTAAACCATTACTGACCAAAAATAAAATATAGAAAAAATAAACAATTAAATATTTCCATTAATTCCCTCTTTAACCACTAAAGCCAGTACAGTATGGCTGGGGTTATCTGGGTAGTGTTGGCCTCTTTAATTAGACAGGGGTTTGCAATTTAGTAGTAGCAATAATAGTAGTATTAAAAGTAATTACAGAGTTAACCCTATTTTTTGTAGCAGCCAAGTATAAAACATAGAAAAATGTAAACATATTTCCATTAATTACTTCTTCAAATAATAGCTTTTAAAACATGTTTTCCTGTTAAGTGCATTTAAACTAAACAGGTGCTTGCCGTCCGTCTCATCCTTTTGAAACAAGCGTACTAACTGCTGTTCATTAGTGAGCAGATCCAGCCCTGGTCCGGATCAAGTCTGCCACCTTTGAGTCCGTCAAACATCTTAGAGCATCAAAGCAACATCCACTAATGAAAGCAACTCCAGGATACGACTTTAAAGAGAAAATATTGTAGTTTCCCTTGTAAAACTATGTACCAGCATATTCTATTCAAATACTGTTTTTGCAATCTCTAAATGAGTATTTTTGACCTTTGTAGAAAAGTGGGTAGTCATAATAATGGGGTAACAGTAGAGAGATATTAGAGATATTAGTGGTAGCAACAGCAAGTACTAATAGTGTTATTAATAGTAGTGGTAATAGTACTAGTAGTGGTATTAGCAGTGCTTAAGCAAATTGTACATTCAATACATTTACTTTTACTTACATAAGTAATTTTGTTGAGTAATTTTACAAACTTGACTATTTTTTAGAAACAGTACTTTTACCTAAGCATAGACTGGGGCTTCTTTCACCTCTGGTCTATTCTGCACTATTTTTACAGTCTTGAGTAAAATACAATCATTTCGGTCAATCTGTGACCATATGTTACCAACTTATAATATACCTGCAAGCCTACTCCAAATCTGACCATGACGGCAGCCTTGAAAAAAAACAACTCGATTTTGTTCAGAGTTTTCAGGTCAGAAGAAAGTAGTCCAATCCCATGATGGTCCTTGAAAAGTGTGCTACCGCCCAGAGCAATCACAAATCTGCAGAATTTCTCACAAGCATTTAATACATGTCACACAAGATGACTGATGCTTATTGCTTTGAGAAAAGTGGCAGGAAAATACCATGTTCGGTGCAGCTGTCATAGTGTGTGACCATTACTACTGTTAATCACTCTTCACTATTGTGCTTGACTGTTAAAAGCCTTCATGTAGAAAAAAAACAAGAAGCTACAAAAGATAATAATAAACCAACAAGCAGAAAACGCAAGACAAATCTGACATGCTCTAATTTGCTTGCAATAACTGAATAGTCATTCCCATTGCAAATTATAAAGATAAGTGTAAACAATAAGGATAAAAGACTGCTACAAATGGTGGAAAGACACATTTACTCATGTAGTTTACTGAACTATCTTTGTACTATCGGAATAACATTTACTGTAAGTCATGTAGATTGTAGATTACAATAGATTCAGAATAAAATAAGCTATAAAGCAGCACTGCAAATGTAAATGTATTTTTTCTAGCCTTAGTAGTAGTGTGAGTAGTAGTAGCAGTGGTGGGAACAATAATAGCAGTAGTAATGATGGAAGCTGTAGTACTAGTAATGATAATTGTAACTGTGGCAGTAGTGGTAGTAGTTGTAGTAGTAGTGGCAGTAGCAGCAGTAGTAGTAACAGTACAACTAGCAGTACTAGCACAACAAATCATCAGCCTCCTTTGACACAGGTTTTATGCCAGATGCCCTTCCTGTCACAACCCTGTCCCATTTATTCCGGCTTGGGACTGGCACAAAGAGTGGCGTATGGACCCTTGTGGCTAGATTTCCATCAATTTCAAAACAAGCTATTTAATAGTAGTTGCAAGAAGTTATTTCTACCTAAGAAAACTTTAGACGTAACATAGTAAGTAATAGTATTATTGAGTATTTTTACTTGAGTCATAGTATTTTGAAGTAACAGTTTTACTTAAGATTTGAAGTACTTTTTCTGCCTATTTCATACAAAAATAGCTTGTTCTTAAGAGAATAGCGAAAGCACACAATGGTAGTTTCTGGCTAAGTGAATAAGTATGTCACATAATTTATTCAGTTCACAATAATGCCTTTGTCATAGTTGTATTTGTATGTGATTTTTGCATCTATTATCTATGCAGTTGATGTTGCAAATAATGACAACCACGCCTTATATTGCATTAATGATATCTTAAAATAAGCTGACCACAATCGTACATTAAACACAGATTTATTGAGCCAATGACTTCATCTCTAGACCAGCCCCAGCCTCCACCCTAATGCTTCACCCTGATTGAATGTGACAGTACTCCTGAATTGGACTTTTATATGGGATGCAAAGTGGGTCAAAATTCCCACCCGCAAATCAAAACGAGTTTGTCAAAAAAATCTGGACCTAGTATATTGATATAAATAATGCAGGGACACATTATAAGTGATAGGATGGAGGAGAATATGGCGGGTGTAAATGAGTTACAGTGATGGTGGATGGAGATTGGATGAGGAGGTTATGGAGAGATGGAGGAAGACAAGGAGGAGACAGGAAACAGCTGCAGACCAATCCCACATGAGCAGCATCTATTCCTGACACACACCTGGCTTTAGCTTCACATTTATTTCACACATTTTTTTTACTTATGGGTGACAATTTACTTAGATTCACCAATTCATGCATGCCTTGGACAGTGGGAGAAAGCCAGAGTACCCAGAGAGTCAGTCAGCACGAGGATCAAACCCACAACCTCTTTCCTGTTTTGTCTGAAGAGTACCAAGTATGCATTTTTAACTTTTCTAGAAGATCTACAAACTAGAACACAAACTATTCCAGTCTATGCCATTATGTTTGAGCTACTATATAACTGAATCCCATGACATTTAGTAGAAATATGGCAAAAGCTAAAGCTGTGAGCCAATCAAAACAATGCACAGTGAGGTCCCACTGACCAATCAGAGCCCCTCCAGACATAAGGGCCAGGGAAGCAGCTGCAAACAATCATCTTTAAAGAGCCTCTATTTCTGATGCAGACTTTCATCAAATCAAAGTCACTTCACACACATTTACACGTGTGTTTATTCCTGTTTACTAAAGAAGCAGCTGATCAAAGTGGACTGAAATAGACTTTCTTATGCTTCAGGCTTTTTTAAAGACAATCAGTCTCTGTAGACTTCATTGGAAACTCCAGATAAGGCTGCGCAATATACCACAAATTTATTGTTGTTTATTTTTCGCAATATTGATTACTGGTTTAGTTCTGGTTTAGTCCTCTGTTAATTTTGGTTTACCCTTGTTTAGTTCTGGTTTATTTCTGGTGTAGTCCTGTTCCAGTCCTGGTCTGAACCTAGTTTAGTCTCGGTCTAATCCTGGTTTAGACCTGGTCTAGTCCTGGTGTAGACCTTGTTTAGTCCGGGTCTAGACCTGGTCTAGTCCTGGTGTAGACCTTATTTAGTTCTGGTTTTGGCTTGGTTTTAACTTGGTCTTTTCTGGTTAAGATCTGGTTTAGTTCTGGTTTTGACTTGGTCTGTCCTGGTCTACACCTGGTTTAGTCCGGGTCTAAACTTGGTTTAGTTCTGGTTTTTACATGGTCTAGTCCTGGTTTAGCTTGGTAATCCTGGATTAGCCCTGATTTAGTCTTGGTCTCGTCCTAGTTTAGACCTGGTCCAGTCATAGTTTAGTCCTAATTTAGTCTTGGTTTAGTCCTGGTTTACCTTGGTTTAGTCCTGCTTAACCCTAGTTTAGACCTAGTTTAGTCCTGGTTTACCTATATTTAGACCTGGTTTACCCTAGTTAAGACCTGGTTTAATACCAGTTTACACTAGCTTAGTCCTGGTTTAGTCCTGCTTTAGTCCAGGTTTACCTTGCAACATTAAGCAGTAATCACATATACTATATACTGTAGCGTATACCTCTAATATAATGCAGCTTTACTCCAGACATATTCAAACAGGGGCAATAATTGCCTAATGATTGCTCCAACCTGGTCAGTGCGAGTCGATCAATAGCTTGTTAGATATGGACAATTATATAGCTTTCAAAAATTCACACAAGCAGGACTAGCCCGAGCTGAATCTATTGAGGAGCTGTCAGCCTCAGTGTATTTGCATGATAGTGAACTATAATGATGCCGGGAAAGACTTGTGTGGACAGCTTGTTTTGGAGTGAGTTTCAGATGTTCAAATTTGGCAGTGCAGCTCAGAGTGTGCCCAAAAAAGCAGCCATGGATACTGACGATTTGTTGAAAGACTTTGAATATTGTGTAACTTGCAAATGCAAAGGAAGTTCTGGGTCATGGAGAAATGCACAGTGACAGAACATATTTGAGCCCCCAGAAGTCAGTATCACTTTAGCAATGGTAGGAATAGGATAAACTTTCTTTTGTAGCCATAACATTAGCCCAAATCTCATAATGGTAAAGATACAGTGTCCATACCAATAGACTCACAGTAGGGATTGTCTAGTTCAGGGGTAAATGCGCTTTCTAAAACCAACCATTTCTTTTACTGCCTCCATGTGGCTGGAATTAATCAATCTGGTCCCATCACTTTTTGAGTTATCGTGCTAACAAACCAACCACCTTTCTACTATCATAAACAAATAATATCACCAATTTTTTACAGGGTTTTCGCGGGTATCAGAAAGTCTAATTTAATGCTTTTTAATGCATTTTTTTTGGTCATTTTTAATGCCATAAACATACAATCACGGCAGCTTAAATTATCAAAACTTTCTAAAAACTTTTTTGTTGTAAAATACAGTTCATAAAGCACCAGTAATGTTGAAAGTCAAAGATCCAATGTTTGGATAATTTTGTTCCGCTGGAAGCAAACTTGTTCTGCCGTCTATCACACTAGTGTAGGCGTTGGAAATGGTAAATTATACATAATTATATTCACAAGTAAAACTAATAGTGTTAACGATTTTACTTCAAAACTAATTTTAATGCCTGTTGGAATCAAATTTAATGTTTTTTAATGCCATTTAAGGCCTCGATTTCATCAAAACCAATTTAATGACTTTAAATTATGCTTTTTAATGCCCTGCAGGAACCCTGTTTTACATAGCTCAACAATAAGATTATACTGCTGCTGTATGTTTCTTCTCCAGTTCATAACATCTAAATGAATGAATGAATGTGAATGGTTGTCTGTTAGTGCGTCAGCCCCGCAAATTACTGGCCACTATTTAGGGTGTATCCTGCCTAAGGCCCATAGGTGCTGAGATACGTTCCAGCCACCCACAACCCCTAACAAGAATCAGGGGAACAACATGTAGCCAATTAAGTGCAACTGCTTGTCCAAAAGCTTTTATGATAAAAACACATATCTATACAATATAGATTCAGTCACACACACTGGATAAAACTAGCTAGCATGGTCGATGTATATATTTTTCATGTACTGTGAGAGTTGTCAATAGCATCAAGTGGCAGCAATTAAGTCTGCCTTCATACAATTGATTGGTTTTGCACCGTTTAGAACAATCATTAAAGGGAAACTTATTGACATCTTTTAGTTGTTAAATTCTAGTTGAAATGGTTTGTTACTTTTCTCAGCTAGAGCAGTTTTACGCTCTGACTCAGAGACCAAAGCACAACCTCTGCATGCAGCCAACTTCTAAACAATATTTCAGATTTTTTTTCTTCATGTGTCTAGACATTTTCTACCATTCCTTCTTTTTGTTTACCCGCACTTCGAAAACGACTTGAATATATTTGGTCTAAAGGATAAAAGACTCTTTCCAGGTTTGAAAAGTGCATGATTCAGTATTTTGTGAACCACTACACACTTCTTTGCTTTGATTTTTCTCTGCCCACTATAGCAGCACTTTTAAAGTCTCAGTACTTGTCTGTGGGCTCAATTCTCATGTTTCAAAGACTTCAGACTCTCCTAAATGTATGCTTTAATTTGTTGACTGTATTTTTAGACCAGGAAACAAGGATGGTAACATCATTAGCTCACCCACCAAAAGGTCCTGAGTTAGTAGTAGAAGTATTAGTCATATTTGTAGTAGTAATAGTAGCAGCAGCAGCAGCAGTACAAGTAATAGCAGTAGATTTTACTGTGCAACCACAAAACTTTGAATAATTACTTTTATTCACTACTTCTACTTGAATAATATTATTTAGTAACAGTACTTTTATAATTAAGCACAGACTGTAAGTACTTCTTCCACCTCTAAGTATTGTTTCTTCAAAATAATATTACTAGTAGTACTCAAAAAGTACCGCTACCACTACATCTCTCCTACTACTGCTACAACTGCTGCTGCTCTTACTTCTACAAAGACTACTGCCACTTTTAATACTACTTCTGCTATTAAGCTACACTACTACTGCTGCCATTCATACTATTACGTCACCCTAGGACTATTGTTATCACCAACTTTGCCATGGTCAACAATTTTGATTTTGACATCTTTAAAACCTAGGTACTTTTCCTCTAAAATGCACTTACTTAACTTACTTTAAAAGCAAAAGAACTTAAAGTATTTTTTCCTGCAATAGAAAACTAAAGCTACATGCAAAGACAACTGCTTTTTGTGTAGAATATGCCCCAAGATACTGCACTCCCACAAAACGACCATATTTTTAGACCAGACCGAACTTCTCCACTGTAACCCCAAACACTTCCAATCCAGTTTTGTCCTCATCTCATCGCCTCTGCCTCTTCCCACGCACGAGGACGGTTACATGGATCACACTCACGGATCACGCTCCGAATCCAAAAGGGATGTGACACAATAGGGACACGGAGCATCTCATCTTCCTTCGGAGGAGAACTGCCTCATATCTGTTATAGGTGCGGCTCAAGACTTGTTCTGCTGAGGGGAAAATGTGAGTTTTTATTGTAAGTGTGGACCAGTGACACACTTTATAGAGAAGATTATAGGCTCATGGCTGACTAGACTGAAGACTAAAGGAGATAGAAGAAAACATTGGCTATAGCCCAGTATGGTATTTTGATGCACCTTGAAACTCTGCTGCTAAATAAATTGGTACATTATGACTATGATATATATTAAAAACAAATAAATGGTTTATTTGAAGTAGATATTCAATGGAGTTTTTCATTTTATTGGCTATGTATTATACCATTTCACATATAAAGCGCTTCAGACTAAAAGGCGAAACAAAACAGTCAGTAAGTCAGTCAGTCAAGCTTTATTCAATGCGTTCACCATAACTCCCAAACTTGTTCAGTTGTAACGCGTGAATAAAAAACACAATCTGAGACCACTAAATCTAACAATAGCGTATTCACAATAACTCATAACTGTTCAGTTAACGTTATAACAAAATACAACACAATACACTCACTTTTTCAGTTCATTCCTCGTCCACAAATCCCTCAAATTCTTCATCTTCAGTGTCCGAGTTAAACAGTTGGGCGATTACGGCAATATTATGGTGAAGCACAGTATGTATTACTCTGACTATGGTAAATTAAAAGGCGCACTGTCATTTTTTGAGAAGATTGAAGGCTTTTTTTTTTCTTTTCTTTTTTTAAATTGTGTGACTAATTGTTTGTAAAGCGACTACTGACTACTGATTTTGATGCGTCTACTGTTGTGATATTGAGCTGTATAAATAAAATTGAATCGAATTGAATAGTACCCAGAGCAACAGTAATGGGAGTAAAAGCAGTAGAAATAGTAGTAGCAGCAGCAATCATAGCAGAAGCCATAATAGTAGCAGTAATAATAATCATAAGCACTGGTAATAGTAGGGGTAAGGGTTCTAGCCGTAGTGCTAGCAGTACAACCAGATTTTTGTGTATATTATGAGCCAAGATGTCTCAGTCCCACAACGCCACTTGATTGACAGGTGGATCGATCAATCATAGTTCACCATTTGAAAGAGTGTAGATGGACAGGACATGACAAGTGCTAACATTGCCAAAATCTAGTTAACAGTAGGGGCCATCTGACTTTATACCTCCTGGACCCACATACAGACTGCATCTTGAAAGAAATAAGCAGTAAATGGGAGATAATGCAGTCATTCTAAATCCTATATTACTCTGTGTGTGTTGCATGCTATAGCGAACAAAAGGCAAAATTAAATCCAGTGTAAATGAATGGAACTAATTTCAAGTCTACAACTTTAATGTGTTCAGTAGAGTGAAATAGAGATATAAGAAGAGTTGCACTTGAGTTTAATATGAGTCAAAACAGGTCAAAGAAGTATTTTTGCAAAATAAATGCATTTAAAGAGCAAACATTGATAATTTATAGTGATCTTTTACACTTGTCATTGGGATCTAACAGGCTGTTCTAGCTCTGTTACAAGATAAATGTCATGATAAATATTGCAACCAACATTTACATAAAGTCGCTTAACATCTGAAGCATTTTACATAGTGTTAGATGCTCACAAATGTGGCTATGGTCACTTTAGGCAGGATGGAGCCAAGACATTTTCACATGCGAACAGGAGCTCAGGATCAAAGTGCTAAGCTTGCAGAAGATTATCAACGGCCAAAACTTAAAAACCTTCCTATTTCAAGTTCAAAGGACGATCAAAATACTCCCTAAAACAAGCTAGAAGCACTCGGGGAATGCGGACCTCCACATAGCCACTGGATCAACACTATACTGCCAAAAGTATTTTCTCACCCACCAAATAACTGAACTCAGGTGTTCCAGTCACTTCCATGGCCACAGGTGTGTAAAATCAAGCACCTAGGCATGCAGCTTTGTGGGAAACTTTGTGGAAAGGTTTGGGGATGGCGACTTCTTATTCCAACATGACAGAATTATTAAAAATGTAAAGGATCCACCCCTCCATTGGCCCATTACTGACCTTTCCAAACAGACTCACCAACAAACCAACCTCTTTGTAGTGACGGTAGTTGACAGGAAATTAAAATAAGTATACAATTAAGTGTCATTATATCTCATTAATCTTTGGTTATTTTTTAGATGCTACAATCACCAATTAGGCCTTCACAGTAAAGCTGGAAATAACCATTGCATGCCAAATGTTGTGGAAGCATTTGGCGAGTCTGGCACCTGTTTTGCATGTGATGAAAATGAATTACATGTTGTTGTTGTTTTTTGGTCAACATTTCAATAGCCTAAATTTCCCTCCATAACAATTCATTTTACATGGGTCATCAGTAAAGGGCATGTTTAACAAGAAAATCAACTTGAAGTGATCTCCCGCTGTCTATGTTTGGTGTAACTTCACAACACCGCAAGACAGTCATGAAATGATGACCAATTAATTAGGGAAATCTCAAATATGCTGACGACATTTCACAGTTGGCAGCGTGTAAACAACTACAGAGCGGCTTAGTTTGGAATAATGAAAAATGCATGTTTGGTGTTGGGGATGAAAACAGTAGTTATCCCAAATGAAAGCCTTACTGTATGCACTGATCAGGCATAAAATGATGTAGTGGTCATAATGCCTTAACCATTTTTCCAGCTTCTAACACATCAACTTTGAGGACAAAATGTTCACATGCTGCCTAATATATCCCACCCACTAACAGGTGCCACGATGAAAAGATAATCTGTGTTATTCACTTCACCTGCCAGAGGTCATAATGTTATGCCTGATGTACTCTTATCTGCTGAGAACAAAGACGATTGCGAGGCTTGACTTGATAACTGCAGTCACATAAAACATTAAAATGCAAAGGTTAAAAGTTTAAGTCGTTATGCTAAAGGGAGTGATGCCCCCCGTTGCTACTGTTGTTACTTACAATCATTTAAATGTCCCAGATATGTCTTTGACTCATCATCACACAATCATTCCCGGTGTGTTTTTTTTTCTATATGCAGATGCCAATGTGTTTCCGCCGCATGACATTATCCCAACTGCATTAACATTTCATGGACGACACTAAGGTTTGTCAACTGGATCTCATCAAATTTTCATCCTTAATTACCAAAGCCAGTCTGCTGGGCAATCCCTTATCTGTGAGGTAAACTACGAGACTTTAGACCTTAGCTACGGCAGGAGAAAGTAAAAAAAAAATCAATTCCCACCAGGTTATTGCTGGATAAAAATTGCTTCTTGGTGATTTGAAAGAAGCCCAGGACACAAATAAGCAGGTCTAATGATGTGCAGATTACTACTCCCACACGTCTGCGTAGCATCTTAGATATAGCACTGCAAAAACCTGTTTAAACTTGCCTGGTAACTTTGCAGAAGATGGAGGACAGATTTTTGGATTACTAAAATGCTAAGATGCAATGAGTATCTTGTGTACCAACATCCTTATTCTTGGCTGCAGAGAATAACAGCCACAATATTTCCAACTAGTGTTTTTCAAATATTATAGAGATATGAGAGTGATTAGATGTCTGTCCGTGCATGCTTCTGTCAAAGGCCATTGTCCATGATGTACCCAGCCTAAAGCCCATGGGTTCGGCTCCAGCTACTTGTGACCCTTAATGGAATAAATAGTTATCAGAATAACACTCTTTGCATCTATTTATCTTGGTCAAATAGACATCAAAAACTCAATAGAGCCCAGGGGAAGCTTAATTTACATCCTGTTTCTACAGCTGCCGACAGAAGACAGACTGAGCACTGCTGAATGTGAAACATGTGGTAAGTTTTAAAAATAAAACCCTTGATTTTCTGAGAAAAGTAGGGATATTTCATTAATGTAACAATTGTTCTTTTGCCATCAATTCTGGCATTTAATTTCATTTCAAATAGCATTAAATAATCTTAAAAGGGTCTTAAATTTCACTTGACAGAATCTGGACCAACCCTGCTCATTAAGACAAACATCCAATCAACCAATAAGATGGCAGATACTTCATTAATTCAGGCATACAGATCACTTTAGGTCCAAAGATGATGAAGTTCAAACTCTGCATCAGAAAAAGGAAAGCTCCAACTTGAGACGAGCAAAATGTATCTATTAAAGTGGCCAGTCAATATGTTTCCATGGCTGATCACTTGCAATGTGCAGTTTCACCACCAGATGTCCCCAATGAGTCCAAAACTACACTCCTGCATTTAACTTCTGAATGATCTTTTGGCATTATAAATCTGCTAGGATAATATGCCATTTATCCATTAAATTTGAGATTGTAAAAATCACCTTAACAAAGTTTACATCTAACTTCAACTTTTCTAAACCACCAAAAAGATCATTCCAGGTAAATACATCAAAAGCATTACTTGTATTTTTCAAGGTGAGGCGTATTGTTTGAGTCCATTCACTCAGTCCTCTTTGTAAGTAAGGCATAATTGCAGCCTCTCCCGGCTGACATAGGCCACAGAACCGGGTACACCTTGGACAATTGCCAGTTAATTGCTGCGCTGACATTTAAAGAATCACCTCACACTCACTCTTAAGGGCAATTTAGAGTCAACTCCAACCGGTGTTTTTGCTTCATTGGAAGACGATGGGGTACAGAGAGTGAGCCAAAATGGGTGAGGAATTTAGTGGAAGTAAAAATCAATCAATGCTTATCTTTATGACCTTCAAATAAATGTATAACTACTGTATTATAACAAGAAACAAACATCGCCCCAGTTATTACCTCTTTGTTCTTTGTTGTCTGTTTGCAGGAAAACTCAAAAAGTAATGGCTGGTTTTTGAGATAATGTTCAGGAAAGGTCAGTAACAGATCAACAAAGGAATAGTAAGATTTTGTGTGGATGCAGACAGGATTTTGTACCATTGCGAGTAAGGGTCACGTATACTAAATCCACCCAGAAGTGGTCAGTACAGGAACAAATGCTTAGTTTATGTAGATTCCTTCTCATAGTGAGATATAAGGGCTTTGTGGATCAATGGAAAGAATTTACTCTTGCACTAGAAAATTCCCGTTTTGAGTTCAGGTCTGGACCCTACAGCTTTACCACTGCGATATAGGGTCAATGCCTTGGTGGTTGTCTTCCTTCTTCAATTGCTTCTGATTAGTAAAACATAATTTAGTACACCATTTGTGGCATATCTATTTAAAATTCCATGCAATTTAAACAGTATATAAGCTTAAAAAATAAAAACTGAAATTATCTTCTGTAATCCACTTTTGAGTCCTGACCCACCGCTTTAGAAATACTGTCTTATATCATATATTTTTCTCTAGGTTACATGCAAATTCATATGAATACATTAATAAAAAAAAAATCTTCCATTATTTCCATTGAAGACCTTTTTATGCACTAACTGTACATCTCACATCCCGTCTAGCTTTCAGGCTTCAAATCCACTTAAACCTCACTTTGTCTTTCCTTCCACATCTGACAGGGCACACGACCCAAACAGCCCACACATATCGTATATCACCCAGACTTTGAAGTCCTGAGCTGTATTTCTTTGAACGGCCCAAAAACAAAGGCCGAAAGCCTTTCATCACTTCGGGCCATGCCAAGAGTGAGAAATCTCAGAGGGGGATCAACCTGGTCACCGTTTGATTAGTGGTCGGCCTCCCTTGTGCTTCACTCAATGGCTACAGTATGTGCTCAGCCAAAAAGCCACAGTTTTGATTGCAAAAAAAAAAAAAAAAAAAAAAAAAAAAATCACTCCAGAAATAATATGGCTTGCAATCAGGGAAGGATTTGGGATGTGAACGACCAACCTCCCACAAAGACGCCTATGTATACCACATAGGAAGCAATAACATGGTTGCAAGAATAGAACATTGCAAAGATTTCAAATGAGAGTAAAACTGCTGCTTATTTCACAGCTAATAATAATCCAGTCACAGGGGTCACAAGCCAGTGTACTCTTTGTGCTAGTCCCAAGCCCAATTAAATGGAGAAAGCTGCATCAAGAAGGGCAGCCCGTGTGTAAAACCTTTACCAAATCAATATGCGAATCAGTGCACACGAGGAGGGAGCTGGTTTGCTGTGGCGACCCAACAAGGGAAAAGCCGAAAGGAAAGATTTGAAAGCTGATGGGAGCACAATAATTCAATGGCAAAGCTTACATGCTGTAGAATTTATTGACAGAAAAGTATGAGAAGGATGTAGCATAAATGGTTTGCTCATGGCCTGGTGGTTAACAGCTTTACCACACGCAGATTCACATCCAATAGACAAAAACATATCTGTCTTGGCTTTGCAAGAAAACAAAATTTAAAGTACATGACTTTATATTCTTACTTGCAATGGATGCTCCCTGGACAATGGCCAGTTAGTTGCAGGGCTAACACTTCGAGACATACATTGAAAGGGAACTATTTACGCTCACATTCATTCACTATGGGCAAGCAGAATAGCCATAATGACATGTGCATAATTCACATTCATAGTTTGCAACCATTATGCAATAACACTAGATGCTTCTGGAAATAATACTGAGATGACTCTATCTTGGTCAACATTGCCTCACTAAACTTGTAAACAATTATGCTTACACTTCCAGCAGGATACAGCGTGGACAGAGGTTAGTCACAGGCTTAATACTTCGAGACATACATTGATACGCAACTATTCACTCTCACATTGATCCACTATAAGAAATCTACCAAGAAAAGCTCTGGACAGTGTTTAGAGATACATACAGCTCAGTCAGATCTTAGTAATTTAACCTTTGACATAATACTAGGCTCTATTTCCATAATTACATCTGCATAATTTGCATTCAGATCATTTGTAATCATAGGCTCAACATTGCACCACTACACTTGAAAACTAATACGCTTCTTGGGGGATTCATCCTGGACAGGAGCCAGTTAGTTGCAGGGCTAGCACTTTTGGCAGCCGTTCACTCTCGCAGTCATTCACTACAGTCAGTCTTCTACCAAAATAATCTATTTCCGGACAGTGTTCAAGGATACATGCAACTCAGACCAAATTTATCTTATACTTTGATTCCAAGAGTCTCACAGTTTTCCAAAATCATTTATCCATATACATAATACCAAGCATTATACTCATAACTACATATGCATAATTCAAATTCAGACAGTTTGCATCCATTAGTCTATAACACTATATGCTTCTCTATACTGTCCCACTAAACCTATAAACAAATGCATATGAAGTAGCAGCCAAAAATTAGTCCTATATATGTCCTTTTACACTAATTTGAGGCCCTCAGACACTAGAAGATGGCACCACCGAACTACATAGTGTTGCTTCTTTAACTAAGTTTCCTGCAGTGCCAGTGATCCTACCTCCTATATCTGGCCGCAGCGTCTTGTCATATTCCTTAAGCAAATTGTTCAGAATAAGTGTGGCGTCTGCCTGGTGCGACCTGGGGACCAGCCTTTGATTGACAGCGGTGTCGTGCTGGTCTTCGTCGTCTTCGTCGCCATATTCCAGTAGATCAGAACTGCGGGGTGAAGAAGAGGAGGGAGAGAGGAGGGGTTCGGGAATTTGGGGGGGCAACAGAAGACAAAACATGTAAGAGACGTAGTATGTGTGTGGGCGCATTTAAAGACAGCCTTATAATGAAACTTTACGCGGAAAATAGCCCTTATAGTTGGCTCTAGATAAACGGGAGAAAAATATCAGTGCTGGCAAAGTCTGTATATGAGAATGTGTGTGAGAATACGCGGGGAAAGCCCCTCTAAAACCAGCACGCGCGTCAACCCAATTTTAGCAATAATCCATGCAACTTTTAAAGCATCAATGGCACAAATAAGACACTGGATGCCGTGCGTAATGGACTCACCGTGCTCCATGGACGAGCAGGAGGACGAGGGGAAGTACGCGGATGCCCACAAACTTGATTGTCATTTTCCCATATATGCGGATCACCTGTGACGACCGAAAAGGTGCAGAAAAAAATGGAAATCCCAGGAGCTCGCCAACCGCCTGTACCGTCGCTGCGTTAAAGTGCCAAGAAAATACTGTATACTGTGAACTTCCTTAACCGCCCACGCGCTCCAGTCTCCCGCGTGTCATGTGCCCGACAACCTTCCGCGAGGACGCAGGAGGGAGAGGGGGGGACAAAAAAGGAGGGGGGGAGACTTAGGTCTGTTGTTGTCCGTGGAGCCGACAATCAATGATCCCGAGGAGAGAGTCGAACCGAGCGGATCCAGCGCGCAGTCTTCTCTAGCCCCCCTGTACACACCCCCTCCCTCCGTGCGCGCATGGTGTGTGTGTGTGTCTGTGCGCCCCAGAGTGTGTGTGTGAGTGTGTTTGTGAGGATGGAGAGGTTTGGTGACGCTGTCTGGAGCTGCTGGTGAACCACTGGTGAGATGATCTTCTTCTTGTGTGAGTCATAGTACACCTGGATATAAAGGCTGCTGATTTGATCCAGTAATGAGGTAATGCCAAATATACGAAGGAGCCCTGAGACACAAACATTGCATTATTTGATAAAGAGCTAAAAAAACAAAAAAACAAAAAAAAAAAAAACAGAAAAATAATGACATGAGAGTTTATTGGACTAAAAAATATATATTAACTGATAACACTGTGACATATAACCTGAATATAGCCCATATGCTCCCATGTATATAATTAGGAAAAAAAACAAACTTAGAAATTAATAACAAAACTAAATAATGGAAATAATGGCAATGATAATGAATGAATTGTCTCCCTATTGGTCGAAATTATTAAGCTATATTTTAACTACAACTAGAAGCCCTGAAATAAAAGGGCGTGTGGAGCTAAAAAGTTGTTATATTAGGTAAGGTGACCAGATTTTTAGATCAAAAAACTGGGACACAATGTTTTTTCACCAATCACAGTGCATTTGAACTCACCAAGTGACAAGAAAGCTTCCAAAAATCCATACAATTTTGTGTTGTGTAATTACAGTACATGATGCTAGGATGCAAGTCTTGAATTTTAATGAATTTATTAATAAAAATAATGACATTGTAAATAATTTTAGTGACAAAAGTCTTTAGACAAATGTGTTTTTAGTTTCCTATGCTTTTCTATTGAATAAATGGGGACAACTGGGATATAGTTTGTTGAAAACTGGGACATGAGAGTGTTTTTACAGATATGTCGTGGGACAAGAAGCCTAAAACTGGGACTGTCCCGGTTAAATAGGGACATGGTCACCCTATAATTAGGCCTAAGCAAAATAAAATTTAAAATAAAAATAAATAATTAATATCAAAGTTCACAAAAAACTAGAAAATATTTCAGTAAATTTCATTTTAATTATATTCCATAATATCCAATTCAATTTTATCTTCACTGCCAGATTGCAATCCTAGCCTAGCCTGCAAACTAGCTAATAACAGGTCTGGACTTATCTTTAATGTTAAAATATTACATTATTCGCATAGAAAAGATATAATGAAATAAATGCAAACACAATTGACAGATTTCTCTGTTTAAATTTTAATAAAGACAAATTTTACTTAACTTTAGCCTATTTTGATTTACTTTTACTACACATTAGCCGCAACTTGCTGTTAGCTAGCCTGTTTCGACGTAGGTTGACGTAATTTGAAAGATCCACAACTCTTCCACCTGCTGCTAGTTTTGTTATCGATACTTTATTTTTTTTATTTTGCTTCTCCTCCCAAACCCCATTACGCAGCTGCATCGTAAGTAAACTACCGCTGAATTAATTAATCAAAGGTTAGGTTTGTTTTGGCCGCATATTAATGAAGGTTAATGTAGGTTTTGATAAAGGCGAAAAGGTCAGGCTCACGCACAGGCGGCAGTGGTGCGTATAAAAAAAGCACCACGTGGATTGAAAAAACAAGCCTGGGAAACTCTGGGAAACCATCTCAGTCTCGATTTAATTTTATTTATATTGATATTTGCTGTGTTTCTTACAATAATCGCAACTGGAAGTCACATTCACCAGCCATTTGGTCCCAGCAGCATGCTCCCTCTGAATAAAACTGAAGGGAAAGCACTGAAAGAAGAGCTGTGTGAAGCTTTTAATACGAGTTAAGAGACATCACTGCCCTCTGGTGGCGAAAAGGGCAAAGCTATCAAGATTTTCAATGCATTTTTGGGAATCACTTTTTGACCAGAGTGGGAAGAAATCAGTACTGTTACTTCAAAATAATATTGCTCAAAAAGTATTCAACAAATTTTTATCTTGAAAAAAGGTGAAAAGTGTGTAAAAGAAGTTTTCTGAAGTAAAAACTACTTCCAGCTACCACCACTACTACTTCAACTACTACTATGACTACTACTACCATTATCACTGATGCTATTATAACTTCTCCAATGCTACTTCTACTTTCATCACTACAGCTACAGCTATTACTACCATAACTATCCCCTTTGCAGGGGTCAAAATACCATTACTAATACTATTATATTATATTTATTATTACTATACAATACTTTTTCTACCACTATTACTTTAGTTATTATTACTACTCCCTCTGCCTATACTACTTCTTTCACTACTACTACCACTACTAATGTCAAAAAATACTTTTAGTAGTGGTAGTAGAAGTAACACTTCCTCCATAACTTACTCAAGTAAAAGTAATATACTCGTCAGTAAATTCCTTCCTCTTCTCATTGCATATAATATTATCATACTAATATACAAATTTTATTATATTATTACTGTTGTACTAATACTTGAATATCTTCCCTCTGTGTCCCATACACGTCATATAAAGCAATATTGTTTTTTTTTACCCTCAAATGATCTTCTCTCCTGAAACAATAAAACCTATTTGTTATTCTCGGTTCAATAAAGTACATGAGCGTCATCTGGAGAAGCCCTGTTCTGCATTGTTCATTAAATAGACTAATGAAGATAATCATAATTTTGCATAATTGCTTTCTAAATGGCATTTTGAATGCGCTGCATGAACGAGAATAATGATTTGCTGAAAAAATAATGGACGACAATGAAATTGCTACAGCTTATTAAAAAAAAAAGTCTTTCTTTGACATGTGATAGGTGATATATAAACCCACAGGTGCAGTACTGATCAAAATGATGTTCTTAAAATATCAATATAGAAACATGTCAATGTAATAAACAGCATTTTGGTTCAACATTTGTATTTATTTTAATATTTTACATAAAACAATACATTACATAAAACAGAATAAGTAACAAATGCTTCAGCCCAGCTATAGCTACAATGACTTATGAAAAATGTCAACATAATTCACAGTTTCAAAAAATACAAGTAATTGCATGAATCAAACAAGGTATCCCATGCTAATCAGAGACTTGCTTGGTTAAACTATTGTTGCTAGGTTTAAAGATTTGTTACAAAATTGTTATTGACAATGGGGCATTCAGATGTTGAGTGTTACATTTACGGTGTGTTAATTCACCCAATACGTTTACTTGGGCTAGTCTTAAACCCTGCTGATGGAAGCATAGATAAGCTTTTCAAAATAAAAGTAATTGTCACATTAACTGTAGCTATAAATGTTCAGGTGCATCTAAGAAAAGTAGAATATTGTGGAAAGTTTTGTAGTTCAGTAGTTTAACTCAAAGGTAAAGTCATATACAGATTCAGTACATACAAATATTTTAAGCATTTATTTATTTTAATATTTGTTTTTAATGTGATGATTAAAGATTAATTATATTACATTGTATTACATTATCGTCAAAATTAAAATAAATTAATGTTTGAAATATTCCAGTGTGTGTACTGAATTTGTATAATATGAATTTCACTTTTTGATTTGAACTTTTTTATATATATTTTCAGTTTTCCCCAGTTTTACCTATAGTTTTTGGCACATTGTAACCAGCTAATTTTATGTACTTTTGCGCTTCTAATAAAGTGAAAAACTTTCTAGACAGTTGACAAGTTAAACACACCAATTTAGTTAACACTAAATCACTTTTTTTTTTTTTTTTTTTTAACCAAAAACAAACTATTGATGAGGAAAATAGGCAGTGGAGGCACTCAGGAACTACATCAATCTGTCCTTTGGATTTTAGTGGAAACTACCCTGAAGGCTATTAAAGGTATTCTTAAGTTAGGGAGGGTTTTATTTTGAAAGTACATTTTCACAAAAGTAATAACTAAACAGCACAGTACTGTGCAAAAGTCTTAGAGAGGCCATGAACAAAGAAGGTAAACTCAGAATGGTAAACAGTCTTTTAGTGAGTGTAGTTAGTTTCTAAAAATGGTTAAGAATCCCTTAAAACACTCCTAGAGCTAAACAGTGATCTGTAGCCACACCAGTATTAATATTTGTCTTTGGCCCATTACTGGACCTTTCCTGAATATGTCATAACAAACCGACAAAATTAAATTCTTAAAGCACTCTCAGTGACCAGTATTTTTCAAACCTTACTAAAACTTTTGCACAGTAGTTACATCGACGCAAATCTCTCCGACATGTCCCATACCACCGCTCTAAAAGTGCAAGTCTCCTCATGCAAACTCAGTGTATAACATCACAGCTGAAAGACCCGACTTGGAAATCCAGCCTGCCCCATCAGCCATGAGCTAGCTTAGGCCAAAGTACATATAATCAATCCTAAATTTGTCCCCGAACTTGCAGCAAGCCACAGCTGTCCAGACGCCACTTGGAAATAAACAAGCATTTGTCATCCGCTGGGCCAGTCTGGAGGCTTAATTTGGAGTGGAGCGCTCTCGCTATTGGGGCGCCCTGAATGGTTGAAAAGCAACTTAAGCAGAACTAAATCCTTTTCCTAACAGATGTGAGTCCATCAGAGTGGCTGAAGAAGAGGACAGGGAGGGGCTAGTCATGTCTTGTCTGGAGAGAAATGGACTGAAAGATAAAATGCAGCAATCAGGCATAACATTATGACCACCTGCCTATATCCCACCCACTAACAGTGTCACGATAAAGAGATAATCTGTTATTCACTTCATGTGTCAGTGGTCATAATTTTATGCCTCATTGGTATATAGTCAGACCAAGGGCACAAAGATCTTGCAGCTAGACCACAGCTTTCAACCCATTTCCACTGCCATTTTTGTTCACTATTGTTATCTGCAGCTAAAAGTGTTTAGCCACATAGGATTACACCCCAAGGGTCCTTTTCCATTTCTCGTTCTGGTTTTATCTCACACATTATCACTGCCATCGAGAAAACACTGTAAAGAAAGCTGGACATGACGTACAGTATCTGGCTGATAAAGCCAGGCACAAACAGGGACAGACTGAACTAACACAAGGAGAGCTGCTGCCATGGCGACTCTTTACAAAGAGTGACGTATAGATTCAACTGTATTTGACTGGGCTCCCTGTAACACTGCAGCTGGGCTTAACAAGCACAAAACATGATAAATTCACTCTTCTTGCTCAAAGAATCAAAAGAGACTGATACATAAAGGTCCAATTTAACTCCAATTGTCACAAATGCAGTCCTACATCAGTTCATTAGAAATATGGTAGAAAAGATATTGCAGTAGTTCAACTCAAAAAGTGAACAAAAAGATATACACAGTGAAATATTGCAAGCATTTAATTGTGATTATTATAATAATTATGTGATATTATTATAATCTAATTTTATGAGATACTATCTGTTTCCTAATTGGCAGGATCCTTCGCGTATGGAGCACTGTGGAGTGATCCAAGTCATCAGCGCCTCGCCAAGGGGAGGTCCAAATGATTATATTCCCCACCTCCTCTGAAGCTCCTCTCCTCTATTTGGCTAATTCACGAGGGAGGCACCTGTGGTTGTAGTGCACCCACAATGCACTGCAATCACTTTGCACTCGTGATGAGTCGATCATATGACATGCACGCTCTGAAGCATGGTTCAAAAAGCGTTTACATGCAGTCTTAGAAGGACACTGGCCTTCACTTCAGAGGCTGGCCAAAATTAGGAAAAAATAAATAAAAAATCAGGTTTTCCTTAAAGGTACTGTAAGCAGCATGCGCTCATACTGGTTTGAAAATGGTACTGCAGTCTGAATCAAAACATTGGTCTCTTTTTTGATTGGACAATCGACAATGCAGTTTTAGAACCAAAACAAAAAATGTAAACATAAACAACTTGGCCATTATGTAAAACATTTTTTTAACTGTTAATAAATCAGCTGCACCATTGTTATCAGAAAAAGTAATATTTGATTTAAACATGTTTACATTATATCTTGGCATGCATGTGGGCAATTTATATGAAATATAAAAATTATATACTGCTCATAGCACCTTTAACTAGGGCAGCTACTTAGAATTATTTTGATAATCAACTAATCTGTTGATTATTTTCTCGACTTATCAACAATATAATTAATAATCAAATAAATAAGTGCAAGTAAAAGAGTTAAAAACTTGAGGTGTTTTATAGTTCTTGTTAAAAATTGGTGATAATACTACAAAAAATCACAGAATTTTTACAAAATTTGAACCAGACGAAGCCACAAGTATGCCACTTGGGGACATTTGGAAAGGGTATATACACACAGATATTTTTAATCAAAAATACAAAATGTACATTGTTTTTAACATTTTCTGTGGCTTTACTGCTCTGTTCTGATAATAACCCCTTTCTCAGTACATGGCATAATTCAGGGTTCCATTACTAAATTAGTTAATCAATAATTGAGAATCAATTAATCTGATTAGTTGTTGCAGCCCTATCCTTAACTGTGAACCATAATCATCACATATAAATGCTTGAAATATTTTACTGTGTACTCAAGCTATAGTGTTTCACTTTTAATTGAACTAATGAAACAAATGTGTTTTTCTATGATATTCTAATTGTTTGATGCAGTCAGTTCACTCATCTTTTTGCTCAAAGATACATACATAAATGTCCAATTCAACAGATTCAGACTAAACAATATCAGACTGTAGATATTAGTCGACATGAACATACTTATCGTAGGTCCCAATTTTACAAAGCATTAGCAGCTCTTTATGTACAATATGCAAACTAGCATCATATCTAGCGTTAAAAAATGTCTCCCTGCAGCAAAAACTACTTTTTAAAAATCGTTTAAAGCAGAAATGTCTAGGCAACATTTGACTATTAGCATGGGTCTTTAGTTCCTGAGTAGATCTCGTCATAGTTCAGCGTGCGCTATGCTAGGACACGCTATCCACTTCACATGTGCTCATTGCTTCCAGTTCAGTTACATACAAACAATGTAAATAAAAGCATTGTAAGTTCAAACCACAGAAGCCGATGGATCCTACAGGCAACACAAAACATAATTTGTACATTTAGGAAAACGAGACAGAACTCAGACTTGAAAGTCAGCTTCAGACATTTTGGCTTTTTTTTTTTTAAACATCTTGTGTCAAAGAAAAAAACAGAAGTTAAGAAAGTCTATTTACATGATTCCCTTATGAGTGTCGGCCTAATTTCACCAAGTCTGAGCAGTCTTGCAGCAGCTCTTTGTATAAAACATTTGCTTTAAGATTTTCAATAAGCAATCCATTCAAATACAACATTTTCATATATTCATATTTTTATTGTATTTGCGTGATTGGTCTAAATAAATCAGAGGTGGTAGATACTTTTACTGAAGTAATTTTACTCACATTTTTTGAAGAGTACATTTTCTGAAACATACTTTTAAATTACTGTATTTGAAGAAAAAACTTTTACTACTTTTACTCAAGTACATTTGTTAATTGAAACCTGCATTCCATTAGATGACAATAGCTGACAAAGTTGAATGTAATCTAAAAAAAATCTCTAGTGAGTAAAAGTATTTTTTTCTACCTTGGTGCCAAAATTGATAGTAATAGCAGCAGTAAGAGTAGTCATAATAGAACAGTAGTAGTAGTAGCAGCACTAACTGTGTAGTAGCAGCAGCAGTAGTTAGTTTTGCACTTAATACGTTTTACTATTATCTAATAGGGGTGTAACAATACAGTAACTATATCGATCACCTTGTATTGAATCGTATCTTTTTCTAGGAAGTGTGTATATATCAATATCAATATTAGAAATTTACATGTTAAAATAAAACCAGATACTGTTTTTTGAATGTATTTTTGTGTTTTTAATAAAATAAAATGTTATATTCAGCTTTTCTTCTCTCTCTGTCTGCTGGACATAATCAGCCTCTGGGGGCAATGCTACATTTGAGAGTAAACTTTTATGATTTTTGGCAAAAAGTTGCTGTATTGATTATTGATATGAAGGTGTTGAATTGTTTCGAACCGAATATCATTCCAAATTAGCCAATATTGTTCTTAAATCATATCGAAACAATTCTAATCGATACGTATCATATCGTTGCAAAAACATATCATTACACCCCTATTACCTAAGTAACAATCTTATTAAGTACTTCCACCTGAGTAACATTATTTCTAAGAAACTGTACATTTACTTCTCTATCTATACTTTTTCTAATTTTTTTAACTAATAGTACTTTTACTTGAGTACAGTTCTTCTTCCATCTCTGGGAGAAATAACTGTGGTGAAGGTAGGGGTTAAGGGCCTTGGCCTAATATATGTAACATGGGGATCCACATAATGTTGCCTCGATTCCAGGTCATCTCACTGCACCTCTTGCCTCCCTGATTTAGGACACGCTTTGCATTTTGAGCACCATCTTCTCAACTGTGAATATTACTTTGCTAGTGCAGTGACCGTTGCTCAAAATTCACTTATACCCAAACTCTTATTTGTCAACATCCTCCAAAAGTGGGCCAAAGACATTTTGACATAGTCTGCTTGGCATTCAAGGATTTTCGCTCCAAATGCATTTTTTTTTCACCATAAGGATCCATGTTATTTTTATTTTCCTTCCTTTTTTTTACTTATTCTATATCAAGACAATGAGCTGCTTTGACTGCCAGGGCTTTGGGGAAATCAGGCCTGCAGCAGTAGGCTCTTTGAATGTTCAAGTAAAGATGTACAAAGACACACAGCCACTGCAATGAGAAAAAAGGCAAGATTTTTTTTTTTGCGCAAAAAAGAAGAGACATGATGCTAAATTATTAACGCACTTGCAGCATTAATCTCAAGGGAAACGCACGGTTCTTTCACATAGAGTAGAATTAGGTACATTTTTTATGTTTCTAGGATGTGGTATTGCAGTTTTTCAAACCTCGGTGCATATCAAGCCATTGTCTCCTAGAATATATTTTTTGAGTAGTCCAAAATGCTTCATTCCAAACAGCAGATGAAGTGTGCGTTCACATACATTTAAGTAGTGATTGACATATACATTGTCGGTAATCAAGACAAAAAATGTCCAAGTAATTCCCTTTTTTTTGAAGATGGTATCATGCAAATCGCAGCAGGACAAGAAGAGAAAGAAGCAGTTTGTTCTTCGAGCTGTTTTCTGGCACTGAAAAACAAGAAAGAAACTTGCATCCAAAGTGCTTGAAAGAGTTTGTTGTTCAAGCATGGATATATTTTTTGTCTCGAAGAAACAAACAAAAAAAAACAAACATACAACAACCTCTTCCATCCAACCTAGATTACGATCCTGTTTTGGTCTTAGGGTAAAATCAGAAAACATGAGAAAGATTACGTTGAGGTGATGGCCCCTTTGACAACTGGTTCCCTGTTGAGATACGTCGCCCAGTAGACAAGGTTGAAGGTACCAAAGAGCACCGGGAAGACTATCCGGGACATCTTGTCGATTTTACTCACGCTGTTGTAGGTCTTCTTGGGGTCGACCATTCTAGTCTCGGACCCACGCAGCTGCACGGACGTCATGTTGGAGATGGTGGAGATGGACACGTCTTTGGTGAGGTTAGGGGTGTAGTTGACGCCAGCGGAGCAGACATTGTTGGGTTTCTTGGACAGCACCATAGGGTCTCGTTTCTAAAGAAGAAGAGAAAAAAAAAGTCAATTTCAACAAGCAATGATACTCAAATGCTCCCAATTTTCAACTTGTTATATTTGATTTGGCTAAATGCTAATGCTGAAAGCTACTGCCAAATATTTTCTTGTGACTTTGCTAAACGCTAATGCTAAATATTTTCTTAAGCTGAATGCTAATGCTAAATATTTTCTTGAGCTGAATGCTAATGCTAAATATTTGTTTTGTAATTTTGCTAAATGCTATTGCTAAATAATTTGTCTAAATGCTAATTCTAAATATTTTGTGTGATTTTGCCAAATATTTAGGTGTGATTTGGCTAAATGCTCAATAATTTCTTGTGATTTGGCTAAAATAAAAAAAAATATTGTCTTGTAATTTGGCTAAAAGTGAATGCTAAATATTTTTCATGTGATTTGGCTAAATGCAAAATATTGTCTTGTGATTTGGCTGAAAGCTAATGCTTTTTTTGGTAATTTGGCTAAATGCTAAATATTTTCTTGTGATTTGGCTAAATGCTAACTATTTTCTTCTGATTTGGCTAAATGCTAATGCTAAATATTTTTCTTGTGATTTGGCTAAATGTTATATATTTTTCTTGTGATTTGGCTAAATTCAAATGCTAAATACTGTTTTTGTGATTTGGCTAAATGCTAAATATTTTCTTAAAAATAAAATTGGACCTTCAGATTAGTTCACTCAGTGACATCAATAATGGTATAACAATAACTCATAAAATAAATTAGCAGGACTAAACCAGGACTACACCAGGACTAAGGTCTAAACTTGGATCAAACCAATGTAAACCTGGACTAAACAAGGTCCAAACCAGGACTGCTGTTAATCAAAGGTGTATTGTAGGTATGAGGCTGCAGATCATAATATTTCTACAGCTAATGCTTCATCGACAGCACCATGAGATCCTTTTCCTACAGCAGATTACATTAAGACGAGAATTAGTTTTTAAAGCCACGGCGGATGTAATTTGCTCACACAGGCAGCCCCAGACAATCAATAAATTTCTTTCTGCCTGTAATGATTAGAGATCTGTACACTAGTAAACATTAGGAGTCTCGCCTTCAGGTGGAAAAGACTTGTTAAAGAGTGGAGTCACGTATTAGCAAGGTTTCCTCTCGTGGCTTGAAACAACATCTGCTTATATATGCGAGGCAAGTCACTATTCATGAGCAGCATACAAAATCATAAGCTATATCTTTAATGAGTCTTAAAATACAATTGCACTACTTTATTCTCCAGATGGTGTTACAGATAGTTAACTTTTTGGCACAGTTTTGAAGAATGACAAACTACTATGACCTACCAATTCCCATGCAAACTAGCTGAAGATAAATTATTGCTTTTTTTTTTTATTTTTTTTTTACTAATGCTAATTTATTCAGTGGCCCCCAAAAAATTCCAGAGACACACACCGGTAGGTCATGGTCCAGTTTTGGGTAGTAGAGGCTCTTAATCAAGGGAATGAGCACATCTTAAATGTATGGGTTCACTAACTAATAATGCATCACAGCGTCAACCCTGAATATGTCATTGGCCATTTATCTAATGCAAATTTTTACTGCAATATATTTAGTCTTAACATCAATAAAATATTTAGCATTCAAGTAATAGTTTAAGTATCCTTTACAGTGCTTCCAGTTGACCAAATGAAACCCTTAGCTATGGTTAAAATTATTTGTAAATGGCTATTTCTCAGCTATATATTTATTGTGCCTTAAATACATTATCTAAGGTTAATTGTGTACTGGCCCTTTAAAATAATACTGAAAGTAGATATGGCATCTTATTATATAGCTCATTACATTTGGGAGGACATACTACTGCTGTGGACAAGGACACCAAGCTCCCTATTGTAGCAGTTGGTGTTTTTTTTTTTTCTTTTTGAGCCTGGCTGACAAGGTATTTTTGTCACCCCCTAATGTTACCTTGGGGTGTTGTGCTTCCAGAGCCTTTTTGCCGTCCCACGCCCAGCTCCTCTTGGTGAAGTAGTTGACGGTGGCGAACTCGATGAGGGCCGAAAACACAAAGGCGTAGCACACGGCGATGAACCAGTCCATGGCCGTAGCGTAGGCCACTTTGGGGAGGGAGTTTCTGGCACTGATGCTCAGCGTGGTCATGGTCAGGACAGTAGTCACACCTGGAAAGAAAATATATGTAAGTAGTCTATATGGAGTTTTACAGTTTTACAAGCAAGCAGCAATAGAAGAAAAATCATTTTACTACAGTTACGAAGCACATTCATTAAGTCTATACATCCACATTTCATACTTTAAGTTGTAAAAAGTGCACTGAAATTTCTTAAAGTTGACTAATAGTTTAGAAATTAAATATTGTGGAGGTATTATTCATATCATACAATTTTAATACTTTTTAATCAACCACATGTTTTGTCATGCTTGTAGAGTAATTATAGCTAGTAATAGCCCAGAAAGAAACTCTCAATGGGGACCCCCTCATGTCCTGGGCCCCATTGCAGCTGCACTTGCTGTACTGCCTGATATTGCGCCACTGCAGCTCCTACTACTGCTACTACTGCTTCTTCTTCTATCACTTCTTCTACTGGTTCTGCTGTTGCTACTACTACTACTGTTACTACATGGGTAAAATACAAAATAAAGTACTGACTGTAAAGTTTACCTAAGGACTACCCACTGTGCAATTGTTAAAACAGCAGAGGTTGCATATTGTGTATATTATCTTTAATAAAATACTTAAAAGTAAAAGTATCTAGTTACTTTCCACCTCTGCAAGCAAACCTTCTATCAACACACAGCCGATTTAATGAGTCTTAACTGCCAGCTACAGCACTACAGGCCACTATTATTATCCTCCCTGGTGTGCATGACAGCAATATAGCTTAGATAAATAAAAACTTGTAAATGAGTGAACTGAGGCTTCACTCACCGAAGACGGTCCTGGCAGGGACCGACTCTCGATTGAGCCAAAACGACACCTGGGACAGGATCACAGTCATGAAGCAGGGCATATATGTCTGAATGACAAAATATCCAATCTTCCTCTTCAGGTAGAAGTGGGCCATCATCACCGTGTACTGTCCTAAGGGGGGGAAAACAAACAAATAAAAGCGATATAAAGTTAGAGAGCGCGGTAAACAAGGACGCCGAATAGATGTCTTATAATGATAGGTGCCTCAAACGAAATAATGCGGCCACTTTGAGGAATTATGAAGGGCAATTTGACCTGCTCACGGCGTAGAAGTAATTTGATTTACCAGGCAGGGCAAGGCTGATACTACCAGATGAGGGTATTGTTACTTTTTATGGCCATTTCGCCGAGATACATAATGTTGTGATTGCAAGCGACAGCCAAAACAGCATAAGCAAAACAGCACAGATGCCAATACAAATTAGCAAGTAAAGATTGGTGCATAACAATTTTGGCCTGCTTGGTAATATATAATGTGAGGCAATGTAGAAATAAAGAAGTCCATAAACATTTAAAAGAAAAAATATAGTAGCAATGTAGCCATTTCTATTCTCCTCAGAGGATGGCAGTTTATTGTTATGATATCTAATTTGGCTTAATGCTAATAAATATTTTTTGTGATATTTTATGATAAATCAACTTCTTTGGAGCTTCCTACTATGTTATAATGTTGTTCCCTCATCAAAAACATACCTGGAGTTGTGTTTTGTTTCATTCACGGATATTTAAATAATCTTGTATTCTCTGGCGCTGAGTTTCTGAGGTCTCAGAATGCTCGGTTCCATAATTCTCCGCCCATTCCAGGAAACACTGGCATACATTTTTGTTAATTTGTTTTAATTTTGTTTTTATTATATTCTAGTGCTGTATCTTGTCATCAAATTTAATGAAATTTCTAATAGTGACCCCAAGATCTGGCAACCTGTCCTTGAGCAATCACCAGCTCAGGTTTGTAAGGAAAACACTTATCTGGCAACCTTCAGAACTTGTCTAAAATGCATTGGCTTGATATAACATCTTCCAAATTGAGATGTAAAATGTTTCTACTCCTGATAATGTCCTCCCTCTTGCTATTCCAGTAATGAAATAATCAGAGGTGGCGGGCTCCAAAATGGAGAGAGTAGGCGGTGCAACCGAGAATAAAAGGAACATTTTATATTGTTGAACATAACTGTGAACTGAACCCAAGTTAATTATTGTGGGTACATGACAGTGTGTTGTTATACAATTAGTGACAGGAGACAGAAAGAAAGTCCTGGTTTAGTCCTGGTCTAGTCTTTGTTTAGTCCTGGTTTAGTGCTAGTTTCGACCTAGTCTAGTTCTTGTTTATCTTGGGTTAGTCCTGGTTATGTCCTAACTTAATCCTGGCTCCAAGTTTAATCCTAGTTTAGGCGTGGGTTAGACCTTTTTTATTTCTGATTTAGTCAAGATGTAGTCCTGGACTAGTCCTGGTCTTGTCCCTGTTTGCCCTGGCTTTGTCCTGGTTTAGGCCTAGTTTAGTTCTAGTTTACTCCTGGTTTAGTCCTGTTTTACCCTGTTTTATTCCTGGTTTAGTCCTGGTTTTGTCCTGCTTTATTCCTGGTTTACCCTGGTTTAGACCTGGCTTAGTCCTGGTTTTGTTCTGATTTAGACGTGGTTTAGACCTAGTTTATCCCTAGTTTAGTCCTAATCCAGTCCTGGTTTAGTCTCATTTCAGTCCAGGGTTAATACCAGTTTAGATGTGGTTTAGTCCTGGGTTAGTCCTGGTTTACTCTGGTTTAGTCCTGGTTTAGCCCTGCTTTAGTCTGTGTTATTTGCTGGTTTACCCTGGTTTATTTATGGTTTAGTCCTAGTTTAGATTTGGTTTAGTCTTGGTTTAGTTCAGGTTTAATCCTGGTTTAGACGTGGGTTAGTCCTTTTTTATTTCAGGTTGAGTGAAGGTTTTAGTTCTGAATTAGTCCCGGTCTTGGCCTGGTTTACCCTTGTTTATTTATGGATATGTCCTAGTTTACACTTGCTTTTGTTTGAGTTTAGCTCTAGTTTCGTCCTGTTTTAGTCCACAATATTCATTAAACAAGTGAAAAATGCATCTGAGGCCTTGAATCCTCTTGGTTTCCAAATGCAAACGCTAGTAAACTAAAAATAAAAAAAATAAATAAATCAGATGACATGTACACAAGCAGGCGCGCTTCTCTCTCCCTCACACGCACACACACAGCTTTCCTTTCTCCAGGCAAAATCGGCTTTTAGAACCGCCCTAATCCCTGGTTACAATCTGCATCCTGCCATCAGTAAGTGAGTGAGAGGAGGGGGGGTGTAGTGCTGCTGTTGCTGCTTCCTGTCCCGGGATCTTCACTTAAGCCCCGCCTCTTTCTGCCAATCCCAAAGGACTGCACGCACCACCAACGCAACACGCATAAAGTATGACAGGGAAGAACTGCTGACCACATAGGAACGCACAGACGGGAATTATTCAAGATTAGGACTTCTGTGATGGAGGGCAGCTAACTTTTGGGCATTTTAAAGGAATTTTATGGAGCAAAGATTCCTAATTGGACGATCTGGGATTAAAAAAAGAAGTAAATGCGCTGCAACCACTGATGGATCATTTTGCAATACCTCAACCTGAAGACCCAATTCTTAACCTACGCCCTTAAAACACCTCTGATGCCCCAATGACTCAGGGTCACCTGGATCAAAAATATCCCTCGTCCAGCTTTTCTTGTGGCAAACGTCCGCACACACGTAGCAGCTGACCTGGGAGACCCCCCAGGCTCACCTTTGACCTTAATGCATGGATCCCGGCAGGACAGGGGGAAGAAGGATGATTATCCGGTGGATCTTAATGCTGGTCTACCAGGGATTTGTAACGCAACATGTCCAAGGGGAGCTTCCGTTTATGTCAGAGAACAACGCTGCTATGTTGGTCAACTGGTGAGTAAGGCCTACACAGTGTACTGCAATATTCATAACACTACTTCAAATATAACAGTTCAGGTTTAATCCTGGTTTAGACCTGGATTAGTCTTAGTTTAGTCCTGATTTTGACCTGGTTTAGTCCTGGTTTAGCAAATTACCCACCTCCTACCATGCAGTGACTTACATAGTGATTTGGCAAAGGTTTTCTGCCCAATGCCCCTTCTGATGCAACCTCCTCCATTTATCCAAGCTTGGGAGTGACACAAAGGGTGGCTTGTGCCCCCTTGTGGCTGGATTGCAATACTCAACATAGTTACAGCACATTTTTCTTACACCATGCATTGCTTACTTCAAAAATGTACAGTCAAGCCATTGCTATCATTGCCTTAAAATCAAAAGTCTTTCCCTCCTAACTAGGCCCCAAACTTCACACTGAAGCTGAGTGCAGGAGTGGAGTTATTTTTGGAAAGGAGAAGAGACAGGAAAGAGGTCATATTCTTAACGATCTTCAAGTGTTTAAGAAACACTTGCAACTTAATCTGCTTTTGCACCGCACAGAGCCGCGACTCAAACAGGAGTGTTGTCCAAGATTAGACACGCTAATTAAAGGTATACTACACTCAAGCAGCCGATCTTTCCACTTCCGGTTAGCAGGTGAGCTCAAGCGACGGTGGCCTATAGGGATTTGTGCGATAGTTTTTGTATGTTATCAGTCATTTTTACATTTATTTTGTTATATAAGAAGCTGGGTAAACCAAGACTAAAAGTTGGAGGTCAAAGTGTCTTCAAATGAAAAAGAAGAGTTGAAAGTACTCAAGTCAGTACTAAAGTAAAAGTACAGTTCTTCAAGTAGAATTAAAAGTTCTCAAATATTACTGAAGCACTGAATGTAGAGTTTACACAAATAATGCATACTTTTGAAAGCAGTTATGCCTTTTTCCAACTTACCAGTAACATTTAAAATGTACTACTGATACTACTACTGCCAACTACTACTATTACTACTCGCATTACTACTCTGTACCAAAATCTGGCACAAACCAGGACCTATTCATTTAGACATGCTAAAATTGCAAGTATAAGTACATTTTTCATCAAAAGCTACTCAAGTGAAGTATAATTTGTTTGAGAAAATATACTGAGAACTTTACTTTTGCCTTACATTAAATAGCTTTAGAAAATGTGGGTTGTATAAAAAGCCATGTACTCAAATGCAAGGCCATTGAGACAGACAGTTATTTCAATATCAGTGTATCTCATATGTATTGACATGTAGCCGGGTTCCATTGAACTCTGGTCTCTGCTCACTTCGACAGCACAAAAAGACCAGACGTTAATTGGCTGCTTTTCTGAATCTGAGGTTTCAAAGTGCTTCATTACTTTGTCTAGACCTGATAAAAACAGCAGGCGCCTGTCAGATTTTCTTTTAATCAAGCTCGACAGCAATGCTTAACTCCAAGTGATGGCCGCTTTAGCTCAGTGCAAACACATATCTTAGCTGGTCATGCAAATATCACTCCTTTAAGACGGTGAAATATTGGCTGTGTAATTCTTGGCAAGGTCATTCAGGTTCATGAGATATGGGATTTTCTCTAAGATGTAATTGTAAAGCAGTCGTAGCAAACAACTGGAGCACATGGTGGCAGAGTGGTTAGCTTTCCTAGCCTTCCTCAGTCTGTATGGGTGGTGTGTGTGTGTGTAGCATGCTCAAAGACATGCATGTGTTAGATGAATTGGTGACTCTAAATTAGCTATAGTGCAGGGGTGTCCAAACTATGGCCTTGGACCCAAATACCGCCCGCAGACCATTTTTTTTAAGGCTTCATTCTTAATTGACCCAAACTGCTACAGGTAGCGTGGGTAAAAAGCTTCTTCTTTTCTAAAAAGCTTCTTATTTGTATAATATGGACCTGACATCAAGGAAGAAAAAATATTTAAATTAGTCATCGACAGAACATGTCCGCTACACTATGTTCCAGTCCAAAGCCCAAATAAATGTGATTGCAGAAGGGCATTTGAAATAAAATCTATGCCAAAGCTACAAATTCACTGTGGAGATCCCTGAAAGAAAAGGCTTTATGGGACTTTTTCTTTAATGGTGAAGTGAAATATGTCTCCTCATATGTCACACAGTGAGTGGCCCTCCTTTGAATATATTTTTTAGTATGTGGCCCTCTATGAAAAAGGTTTGGACACCCCTTCTATAGTGGACAACTGTGAGAGGGAATGATTGTTTTGGATGATTTTTCCTGCTTCACACATCAACTTTGAGCTGCTAACAGGAGCCATGATGGAGAGATAATCTGTGTCATTCACCTTACCTGTCAGTGGTCATAATGTTATGCCTGTTTGATACTGTCATGCATATCTCTATCTGATTACATCTCCAAGTGCCATTGCCGTTTCGGTCAAAGTTATTAGCAAAAGTCAGCCACATACATAAGTAAATTAACCTAGTGGACTACATTTGACCCCCGGATGCAACTCATCAGTCTCCGCTGCCCCCTTGGACGCTCTCCAACACAAGCTTTGAGCGCCATGGTAATATTCTGCCTTTTCAGTCCAATAGCCGAAATGGATAGACACGGTGTGGTTTCAGCATTTTGTTGTAACAGACGGGACACCAGATGGCCCGCTGATGGATATGGGGGCAAACAATGATAATGTCAAGTAAACTTTGGGGCAAATAGATGCACAGAGTGACCTTTGTAAATGGATACAGATTGGGATGTATCAGAGTAATAACCTCAAAATGTGCATTGAAGCTTCTGACAGATTTGACATTTTATACAATTATGAAATATTTGGTCATACATTTGCTTGTGTGTGAGAGATATTTTGGCATATTTTGTATCTTCTTTCTTTTCAACTTCTTTTTGAAATTTGCATATTGATTGGACATAGTTTTTACGCCAGATGCCATTCCTGGCTTACAACCCCTTGGGGCTGGATTTGCCTAATTCTGTGTGAATTATTAATTAAAGGTCCACTATTCTGCTAAATCAACTTTTTTTTTTTAAAGCTTTTAACCATGTTATAATCTGGTCTACCTACCTACCTGGAGTAGTAGTAGTATCAGTCTGGTATGCTGAGCTGCTGCCCTTTTCCAGATCTGAAAATGCTTGGTCTCACTGCTTTACGTGGACACATGAAACCAGGAAGTGCTCCTTCGTGTTTCAAAAAGCTGTACATTGTTCTTGTTCTGATAATTTCAGCATTTTAAATTGCCATCACATAAGGGAAAGGTGGTTTTCAGTTCTATTACAATATTGCAATGATTTATACTTTTTGTCTCAAAAACCCACTTCACTAAAAAATGAATAGGTCTGGTTGGGCAGGCTAAATTATTTGCTCCACTGGATTGGTCCTTGACTACTTGAACTGGCATCTTGCTACTCCTATGGCAGTTCATTTCAATGTTAGATAACCCTAATTCTTAACACTAACTATAATTTAAGGAACTGCAAATCAGTGGTGGAAGAAGTACTACTATAGTATAAAAGTATAAAAGTATAAAAGTTCTTACTTTCAAATGTACTTGTGAGTAAAAAAGTACAAGTATTTCTCACAGATTCAACAACTAATGAATCTGTTAAATCTGAGGGATTTTACAGAAAAACTCATGGTTAACTGGCGCAACAGAGGAGACTGAATCTGTCAGTGAGGTCTTTCTGAGGAGTACTACTTTACTGCATCTTTTATACTTACTGTATGTGCTGCGTCTACAGTGACGACACAGCAAATACTGATGATCTTAAATCAAAATCAAAATACTTTTTACTTCAAATCAATAAAAAAAAGTAGTGGAGTAAAAAGTACTGATACTTGCTCTAAAATGTAGTGAAGTAAAAATAAATATATCCCTGTAAAATTTACTCAGGTAAAGTACAGATACATGAAAATTGTACTTAAGTGAAGTAACTAATTGTACTAAAGTACTTTTACTTTGTTACATTCCACCAAATGACCAGCAGTTGTCCAGGGCGTATTCTGCCTCAGGCCCAAAGCTGACGGGATAGTGTTCAAACTCTCGCTTTAGAATAATCTCTATGGACCCACACATTTAAAAACTGCATAAAATAGTGAACTATAATAATAATAATAATAATAATTCATCGAATTTATATAGCGCTTTTTTGGACACTCAAAGACGCTTTACAATTGATCAATTATTCATTCACTCCTCAGTCACACTTGGTGGTGGTGAGCTACTTCTGTAGCCACAGCTGCCCTGGGGCAGACTGACGGATAGGCAATGTGACGTCTATTCACTTTACCACATGCTACTGTTAGCTTAGCAACTTCCCTGTTTTTAGCAATAGAGCCATATGATACTGACCCGGCAAAAGCCAGATTGATATAATGTTGGCAAAGAGTTGCTAACGTTATATTATTCTGGGATGGCTCTCGTTGAAAACATTTGTGAAGGGGCGGGACATTCAGTAGAATACTTGAAGGTGATTGGATAAAGCACCAGCTTCATAGCTAAACAGCAAACTGCTACAATGGTAAATCAATACATAAAGCTGTTGTTAGAAGATTTTTGCTGTTTTGTAAACATAGAGCAGCATACCATACATTTTACCGTGTCGCCATTTTGTTAAGAAGTATCGCTAAAAGAGCAAACCTAAAACCCGCCCACTCAAGGCAATACTGCTACACCAATGGCCCAGGCCGCCTCCGGCTCTGACCCAAATGGATCAGCGGGAGCCTGACAAGATGGATTTTGTGAATTTGTGAACTCACAATTTCCACGCAATCCAGTTTGCTGTGCAAGGTAAATATGATACAGTATAGAAGCTAGCAGATACATGGGAACTCTGAATGACCTTGTATACCATAACCCTGTTGGATCATGTAGCATCATAGCCTCTCTGTCTCTGAACCCTTTAACCCTTAGCCCAAAGCTGTGAGTCAGCTCGGCAGTGGCGGTGTGCATATATAAAAAAAAAAAAAAACACTACATGGCAAATCTATTCTTTTAATATTGACTCTACTATCAAACTGCAAGTGTATTACAGCTGCCTTTTACATAAGAGTATTAAGCAGATGCCTTTCAGTGCACCCCTCCCCCCTTACCCCTACTCCCTGTGCCAATCCTGTCCCATTCAATTCCAATACATCCCTACCACATTAACCTACCTATATATCTTGCTACATATTGATATTTTTTACCTTTCCAATGGCAATATTCTATCAACCAATCCCGCTGCTCTGTGATGTCATGTTCTTATATGCAAAAGCTGATTGGACAAAGTGGTAGGACAGGGGATTAACAGTCGGGTCTCGGGTCTTCAAAGTGCAGTCAGTGAGTGTGTGAGTGTGTGTGTGTGGGACAGGGAAGGGGGGTGAGGGGTATCCAGGCCTGTAGACAGCTGGTCGTGTGAGGGATAGGCTACTCTCTCTTACTCATTGACTCTTGAGCTGCAACATCCACACGCTTTCGACAAGTCCCACCGCAATCTTTTCTAATCTAGAATTAGTCACAGCGCACAGAGAGGTGCTGGGACACTTTATAGGTAAGGTGGAAGAGAGATTGTTAATTAACTTAAGTTAAAGGTGATAAACATGATATGAGATAAGGCTTTCTGTCTGGGTGTTTAATTAAATACAATGGCTAGAAAATATGATAATAAACTTTAGTGAGCCATGTAAAAACATTTTCTGTTTTGACCTTGGAAGAATAATAATCTGTATGCATTTTACACTAATACAATATCAGTATTACTATCTGAAACTCTTATTTTAAAAGGCTAATACAGATGAAATAACTCCAGTTCTGCATTAAAAAACTCAAAACGGAATCATAAATTTCAGTAGTGACAGCATTTACTGTATTGTGGGGATGTTTTTTGCAACAAATATGCCTGCCACATTACACAGCCCATATAAACAGTAGAGCCAGCTTTCAACATACTAAAAAAAGGCACATTCGAGTGGGTGACTTTAAAATATTCGTAAAACCAGTATTGATAGAATTTGTTGCCAATTTCAAATCCAACTCACACACACACACACAAAAAGACTTCTCTAATACAACTTTAAAAAAAGATGTCCTAATTTGACAATTTAAGACCTAGATGAACAAAATGTAATACCTGCCCATACAATGTAATACTTTTAGGGCCTTGATTTGGCAACATCAAATTTAATACAGTTTTATTATTTTTAAGACCTTGGGGATACCTGAATAAGGTTAAGATAAACTGAACATCTGCAGACCTGTGAAGCTTTTTCATTATTTATCTAAACAAGGATTTGAGTGACAAGTAACTAGGTAGCCAGGTAATGAGAAGAATTAATATCCAAGATGAAGGACATAAATGGGTATATGGCATTTCAAACCAAAGGTGTGGGTTTAGATGTCAGAATTTAACAGCTTTATTTGACAGGACAGTACAGAGGTAACAGGAAATCATGGGGAAGAGATAATTTTTAGAGACTTGAACTCACGACATGCACCAACCGAGCTGCACTGTGGCATGTTTTATTCAATTTTTTTTATGTTCACATTAAGCTTTTTGCTGTCATGTGAAATGTCTTTGTCTGAAATGTCCTCCCCATGGTACCACCATAGGTTCTGTCCAGGTGTTTCCTCCCACAGCCCAAAGATCTACATTTTAAATTGCCTTTAGTGTGCATATGAAGTCACTCTTAGACAAATTCAGCATTGTTTGTGATGCAAATGACAAATACTCTACCTCTACTTGTGTGGATGTCTTCAGTCCCAGCTGTTTGTCCGAGGAGATGGTACTGGTTGAGCCTTGAACCATCTTCTGCCACAACTACAGACTTGGCATGGCCCTCTGTCCAAGTGTAGACCACCTCTGATACGGGATAGGCATCTGCGGGACGAGAAGAGAGCAAAACAAAGAAAATGTTTAAAGTTAGAACAGTTCTAGCAAGTTTTGATTCAGCATTGAGCAGAATATTGGAGTGTTTATTTTGAAGCTTTTGTGTTTAAACCACTCTTCCGGGGCAGAGGTCAAAGTACTTTTTTAGGAGGGACCAGACGGACTCAGATTAACCATGTATTATGTAATAACTGAAACAACTGATTTAGTACAATTTTTATCAAAAAGTAACAGAGGAGGAAGGCACGTACATACTATTAATACTATTACTATACACACTTTACTTTTACTTTTAATTTAAGTACATTTTCAAGGAGAAAATGTTACTTTTTAATTATCCAAGAACAATATACTGTACATATGAAGATGTTTGGTCATTGCTTATTACTCTTAGCCTAAACCTGGATGATATACAGTACTATAAATTCTCATTAAAAAGTGTATATGTCATTTATTATGTTTGAATCTTTGTCTAATTGGCAAGAGCAACCCATATTCCTTCACAGATGAGAAAATAGCAGCTACTGAGAGTCTGTTTGTGATGGTGTCAACTCACTGGCAAAGGAAAATAATGAGGAGCTGGCCCCGTCAAAGTCTGCTGACTGTTTGATTCAATATTTATTTTTTTAGATGTTAAATTTAAGGAAGAAAAAAAGAGACTTACTGATTGGTGGTTTCAAACATTCAATCTGCAGTGTTGTGTGCAATGGGCCAAGGTTCATAGTAATTGGACCACAATAAGTAGCACAAAGGAGGCGGAAAGTAGCTAAATACTTTCATTCCAGTAATTTAAATGTGCTTATATATGACCTTTGTAGACACTCAAAGGGCACATTAGGCCATTATTTACTAACTGTGCCCTGGGGCAGACTGACAGATACCTGGCTGTCATTCTGTGCCATTGGCCTCTCCTACCACCACTAAACACACAATAACACGTTCATACAGTCAAGGTGGGTCAAGTCAAGTGTCTTGCCCATGAGCAGAGGGGCAGTCTGGTGTGTGTCAAACTGTAACTGTAAGATTTTGCGTAAGGTTCAGTTAAAATCAACTTAAAAGTGTTGATAAAAAACTGGTCTCACACAACACTTTTAAGTTGATTTTAACTGAACTTGAAGCAAAATCTTTCACCTGGAGTTGTTTTACTTTACTTCTTCATACACTTTACTGTTTGACACTGACGGACGAACTGTATGAACCAGTTTCTTCCTTTGTCACCATCAAAACCACTTTAATTGATGCTCCACTAGGTCTTAGTTCTGTAATTCAAAATATGTTAGCTTTATAAAATTACTACTATTTTGAGTCACCTAACACAATTACTACAAACATCAACAACTTGTAAGTTATGGAAAATACCTCTTTACTTGAGAATACATTAACAGTACCATTATTATCAGCAAAACTAATATTTGTTTTATAAATGTTTACCTCATATCTGGGGACACATATCAGACATTTTTATGATTTATTCCCCCAAAAATATTGCATATCACCTTGAAGTCTGCCTGACTCTCTCTTAGAAATACAAAAATACCAAAACTCAAATGAGAGTTCAGCCATTGCTGAAACAAGTTCTTGTTTTTCTATCAAGCTGATACCCAGGAATAGAAACAAATTTGCAGATGTCTTGTGATCTTGTGAAATCCACTGACATCTTATTTTTGGCATTGTCGCTCCAGCTGCAGTTGCAGTGATGAGTGTGGCTGTGTTTCTTCACACAAAAGGTGGCAGCGGTGAAGCTTTAAGTGTGAACTGTGTTAAAAGTTGGCCCTGATACTACTTTCTCTTTGCCAAAGTCTTTAGATCTTCCTTTTTGAGTAATGAATACAATAATAATCCTTCATTTCAGCCGATCTAAAGCCCAATTAAGCTTCCACCCTTTGACCCCATTGAGGCCAAATTTAACCGTGACATACATTGGATCTGCCAAGTGAGCGGCCTGGATCGATGAGATAAGATGCTAACGCTGGCCAGGAATAGACAATGATTGAACCGGGGGTGGAAGAAGTACTCAAAATCTGCAATGAAGTCAAAGTCCTGTTATTGGAGGGTTTTCATTTGAGCCAATGATGGCACTTAAAGGCAAGAGAGGCTTGAAAATCTCTGCATATAAAGAATATTTTACTATTTTTGCACTCAAAGGCACTTTTGTTCTTTTGTCATATTGTTTTTTGTAAAGCCGTTGGTGACAGTAATCCAGCTGCGTTTTTCATGTGAACAAAACATTGCACCGAGTAACCTGTGTGAGCTTCTAATTTAGTTTTCTGACACACTGATGCGGTTGCCATGGTTTTCAAGCTTAGGTATGGTAATTCTTTTTTGTGCTTACTGTTTCCCAAAACAAAATCCTACTCCAGCTACTCCAGTTGCAAAAGTTTTAGAGAGGTGTGGAAAATGCTGTTAACTAAGAGTGCTGGAATACATACAGAATTGTATTTTTGTTATGGAAATTTAAGAAAAGGTCAGTATTGGACCATGGACAAAATGATAGATGCTGGCGTGGAGCTAATTCACTGTTTAGATCCAGGAGTGTTTTAAGGGAGTCTGTACTATTTTAAGATAATAACCTAATAATAATGCATCGGTATTGTTGTCACTCAAAGTATATATTCTTACTACCTTTTTAAGTGTTTTATTTTTTATTATTTTCCAATTAGTCTTTTTTTATGAGCTGCCATTTACATCACTTTAGTGTTCACCCAATGCATTGATAGCGACTTTAATGACAAAATGATAAATGATGTATGTACAGTATACTAAGACACTTTACAAAGACACTAAACAGTATTTGAAATTAAAACTTCTTGGGAAATACATTTTATAAAAGTAATAAAATAATAAAAACTAATCCTTATCATCGTCAATTTAATTTTGTTTTTTCAGCTTTTATATGTTTGAAATAAAATAAAATACAGTAAATCTGTTTGAACCGCACTCTACAAAAAGACATTTATTCCCAGATTAATCTGGAAGATTAATCTTGAAATCTACAAATTTAAAATACAGCTTTAGTAAAAATAGTTAAATTGTGGCTTATAACTTTGTGGAAAAATACTGCCTACAGTCCCAAAGCCAGAGCAAAGTGAGTTTTAATATTTTATTTGAAACTAAGAGTAAACTAGTGCAAGACAGAGCACACAAAATGACCCGGTGTCAAACCAACTTTACCTTTAGGACACAAAAATCTTGAGAAGAAATAAGATACATACATACTGTAAAAGGTCAAGTCAAAGCAACACATTATATTTAAATCTCTTTTTTAATCTCTTTTTTCACATTCAGGTGGGTGAAATGTCTTGCCCAAGGACATAACAGTATGCAATGCCGCTACTGTAACTAAACCAAATTTAGTTGCTTAGTCTCTACCAACTGAGCTTCTGCCACCCAAACTTTCCTCAATAGATTCTTTAACTTGTGAGATAAAATGGTTTTGTGGCTCAATAATAAGAGCATTTACCCCTGAACTAAAGGATTTCTGAGTCCAGGATTGGGCACTATATTCCCCCCCCCCCCTTTTTTTTTTTTGCACACCGTTGTATTTTATCTCTAACTAAATGAAATAAAAAGTAATGAAATAAAAACAGCTGTAACTTTATGTGGATATCTCAGTGTACCTCTGGCTAATGTCCAGAAGTTAAAATTAGCATAGGAGTGAGCCAGAGTGTGGGATTAGGTTGGCACTCAGGGGCCAACTTTAGAGCAAGCTTTCACGATTTCATTGGACGATAAATCACTAGCCCTGTCAGATACACACAATATTTGAACCATATAGGAAATGGAGAGTCCTTAAATCAACTAATTTTGTGATAACATCTTCAACACATCATGTGCATAGTGGACATTTCTGGGATAGACATGGTTAGAGCTGGGTACCGTTAAACGATAAATAAATAAATATAAAGTTTCAAGTACCTAGGACCTTTAATGTTCCTTTACATGGATCAAATAAATAACAGAATAAATCATACAAACTACTGGTTTTAACTTGCAGCTAAGAATTCTGCTCCAAATATTGGGCTTTTATTCAATATTACTGTGTTTTATGATTGAAGATGAATTAGCACAACATAGGTTTCAGAAAAAGTATCGCTCAGGTACCGGCATTGAAAGCCAGGTATTGTTTAAGTGCTGGTATCGAAAAAATCTGAACAGTACCCAGCCCTAGACACGGTTAGGCAGTAATATATTTGTTATGTAAAAAGTATCATGCACAAAGATGGCATAAGAGGGATGGACTGCATGACTGAAGCACAAAGCAATCTGGGAAATATTGGGGTGCAAAATAATAATAATTACATTTATATAATTTCTTGTCATATTGAGATTAGCCTTATAAACAAATAATAATTAAAACATTATAGGCCATTTTTGGGGCTTTATTGTATAGTGCAGTCAAGAAGTAATAGGAAATCATGGGGTAGAGACATTTGGCAAAGTGTCGGACTCCAGACTCAAACCCACGACGCTGGGGCAGTTTGTAGTTGTCGTGTATATGTGCTGCAGCTCTACCAACTGAGCTACACAAATAATTAAAAATGTTCATAAATATGCAACTTAATCTGCTTAATTTTAGGGGACTAACAATGATCATAAAATAAATAAAAATAAAATAGCTTTTTTAGACAGTTATAATTCACTTAAGAGAGTTTAGCCACATAAACAAATACATTTAAATTGGGAAAACTATCAAATAGACATTTTGCACCCTACATAAAAGTTTTACTCTACTGGTTTGATATAATAACTTTCCTCCTAACCATTTTTGTGAATTAACTTAAAGATCTTCACATTTTAAATTTTGATTACAAGTATACAATATCTCAAATTACTGCAAACGCTATTACATTTTAATGCAAGGACAGGGATTAATACTACTAGAACCTACTTGTTTTGGCAATTCATTGTAATAAAGAGTGACATATACTGTTTGTGTGTCACCCAGGCCCACAGCCCTTTGTATCATGGGTCTTAAGTGTGCATTATACCCTCTTAAGGCCAAAGGCTAAAGCAGCGACGGTCAGGTCAGACTCTAGGTCACAGCTAAGAAAAGATCCAATCACCCACATAACCTCTTTAAGTTGACAAAAGTGCCTTAAAAACCTGCTGTAAACACATTATTCTTATTACCGACTAGTGCTTGTGGCCTAGCGGGACGGTGCACCAAGGGCAATTAGTTCGTAGCTTGCCATGGGACGTCCCAAGCAGCGGTCTCTTCACTTCCTAATAGGATTGCGGTGGAAATGTGCTTGTGTTACATGGAGAGAGTGTGGGCGGACGTAGAAGATCTGGGGATAAGAGCGTCATCCTTTTAGGCTCCTGAAGGTGTGGCATGTGTCCAGAGCCCGGTCTTTAAATACCCCCCCCACCCCCTCCCCCGTGGGTCAACTGGTGTTACTATAGAAGTCTGCAGCAGTAGGACACACAGACGGGATAGTGCAGGGCTTTCAGATCAATGTCCTGATTAAACGCATGCCCTGATCTGCTTTCTTATACGGGCCTGCTTCACTCTTACACTCACTGTACTGTGTTAAGAAATACGCAGTACATTTACGACAATATTTCGGGTTAATTACTGTAAAATTGACCAATACTTACAGCTACCGAACTTTAGGGGGCAGGCGTGAGCGTCCATGGGGAAGTCCTCGAGCTGCATGGGGCATTCTGCAGAGATGGTCAGCCTAAGAAAACAAAACAATATGCAATAAACATAAAGCCGCATAGGATTATTTTATTGAGCGTGTTGTGAATTATTAATGTACAAACATGTATAATAGATCTGAGTGTTTGTTCAAGAATGATGGGCACATAAAGAAATGCCCTTACAATATTTACTTCATGCATTAATATTGTAGAGAGAAGGGGAGAACAAATAATAAAGAATAGAACAATTGATAAAATATACACAGAAAAGAAAAGAAAAAGAAATTTAATATGGCAGTTCAAAATAAGTAACAACATCCTTAGTTAAACTTCTTTGAGTGCATAATTTTCTTACATTATACCAAACTGCATTTATCAATTGAAGTGATAACACTACCATCTGCTGGACACCCACTTTCCTCTCACATATTTTTTATATATTATAATTTTTTTATGCATATTTCTTAATGTAGTACTGAAACCTAGGCTCTGTGTACATTGCACTGACAATGTTGTACCTTTCATACTAATGACTACTTCCATAGTCATAATAATATGGTGAAGAAAGAAGTACTAAAAACCTGTATAAAGTCAAGATATATACTGTATTGTTACTTCAAAACAATCAAGTAGAAGTACTTGTTAAAATCTAATACTGAAGAAGTAAAAGTAACAGTATTAACTGTGTGTTTACTTAAGTATAAATAACTTTTGAAAGTATTTTTCTATTTCTATTGCACACCAACATACTACTACTGCTATTACTTCTAATGCTGCTGCCATTTACTACTACTACTACTACTACTTCCACTACGACTACTACTCCTATTACTACAACTATTAGGCCTACTGCTTCTAATCTGCTGCCATTTACTACTACTACTACTACTACTACTACTACTACTACTACTACTACTACTACCCCACCATGACCATACTACCCCTGTTACTACAACTATTATTGCTTCAAATGCATCTGCCATTACCCAACTACTGCTGCCACTACTAACAACAGTATTAGTACCACTACTACTACTACTACTACTACTACTGCTAATGCTGTTGCTACTATTGTGGTGTGTCTTATCCTCTTTGCCACGGTGTCAAAAATACTTTTATTCATTTAAATATAAAAAAAAACAACTAGTAATATTATTTATCTATCTGTTAGCATCATGTTGCTAAGAGCCATGCTAAATAGGCATTTTATATTCTATTTTAAATATGCCCAAAATCAAAAAGCCTCTATCTTAAATGAAGCAAACCATTGTCCTAGTTCATGTACAAATAAATTCCAAAGGTGATTTTCAAAAACACAGTTGTATCATCTGGATACATTAAAACAAGACATATGTCTCCTATATGACAGTAAATGTAGACACCTAGTTTTGTTTACTAACCCACTTTCTGACCACAACTGTGCCACTAAGATGAAATCCTCTGAGGTTTGGGTTTTTTTTAATGCTTGAAAACATAAACAGTCCACAGGGTTTTCTTAATTATATTGTTTAAGCCAATGGAGCATGACAAAGGGGATCAGGGCCAGCGCTGGTCCACAGAGACAGGCTCTAAAGGGGCCTAGTGGTGCACACATGACTGCAGGATTAGCCAAGTGCATCATAGTGTCTAAATCAGGAAAACAAAGATTGTGTACATGAGAACAAAGTGATAATAACATGCTGTAATCATGTATCTGATATTTACAAATTAGCTGTGATAATTCCGTGTGGATTTGTAATGAGAAGGGGCTATTTATGCAAAATCAACTTTTTTTTCTGGGTTTTCTACCATGTTTCCTCATCAAAAAACATACCTGGAGCAGTGTTTTGCATCATTCCCCTGTTTAAGTAATCCTGTATTCTCTGGACCGGCCATTCTGAGACCTCAAAACACTTGTTTCACAAACCTCCCGTAGTAAAATGGCATCATACAAAATGTTTAAGGAAGTGAAGTGCTTTTTTTCCTTTGATTATGCTCAAAAGACCATAACACTGCTGACCTCTGCTTTACGGCACATGTAGAGTACTTGTTAAAAACTTTTTCTTTTAGTCAGATGTTTTTAAAGGTTGTAAAACATGCAATGCTGTGCTGGAGGTGACCGACGATTGGTTAAAAAACATAAATAAAAGCATAATGTAGCCTCTTTAATAAAACAATTGAAAAATGAATACTGACAGACTGACATTAATGGTATGGTTCATATTTTTTTACATATAAAATATTCACTTCTGTACTTTGCCACATGGAAAACACTCAGCTTTACTTAGGTTACTCATGTGTTCTAAAATTAAAGAGCAACTTGAGGCCTTCCGTTGCCATAGAAACAATTTAAAGTAGTACCAACTAAGTACTTGTATTGTAAAAAAGAGATAGTCTTCATAATATTTTTTACTAGCATTACAACCAGCCCAACACTAGTATCGAGTGAGGTTTCCTATTGAAACCACTGCAGCCTACCCTGCATCAAAAAAAGATTCTATTAGAGCAGCGGCTTAATGGGATTTTTGTCCAGAATTGTTCAGTTGATGAAATATGTATTATAGAGATCGAGAACCTACGTCATCAAATGACCTTGTGAGTGGTCACAAACAGCGAAATATTATAAAGTAGCATTAGTCACAGTGGAATAGAAAAGTAAACAAACTAGCGTTGAAACAACAAACTTTTAATTGCTTTGTCACTCTTGGTGAATATTTATCACACACTGTAGTATCAGAATACTTTTGTGTGAACACTAACTTGAGTTTACTACATCCTAAATTGCTCCATTGTTTTATTACTGAAAATAGCTTGTGTGACCACTGATGTGACGTCACCTTCCCAATTTCTATACACTAGATTTTCGGAAAAACATGCTAGACATTTGAAATTCCAATATGCAAAAATATAGCAAAAACATTCATATGGGGGTCTGGCTCCCGTCCAGTTACATTATAGGCACTATTTGGCAACCATGCAGAAAAATCATATTGGAATTTCAACTGACTAGAACTTTTTTCAGAAAATCTAGGGTATAATGAATATTTAAGCTAAGTTTTACACTTGTATCATCAACTGAACAATTATTTTATTTATCTGCTCCATTACATAGAATTGGTGCTCTGTAGGCCTACTCGGTTCCAGGGGTGTCCAAATTATGGCCCAGCGGCCAAATGCGGACTGCGGATCTTTTTTTTTACTTCTCAATCGGCCCAAATTGGCCCATGCAGTACCAGGGCTTGACATTTACTTTTTTCTCACTGGCCACTGTGGCTAGTGTTTGTCAAAAGCTACTAGCCAATTAGTGTTTTTACTTTTACAATTTAATTAGAGTTTTTGTGTATATTTTATAGTATACTATAAACTTAAAGAAATGCAAAATTTGGTTTTATGCATGGACAGGGATTTATCAAATATAACAACAGGTTTACTGAAGCAGAACAAAAGGGTATCTCTGTGCATGTGGTGTACCATCTTTTACAACATGTAACATACTTTAAATTACTAATTTTCTTTATTTATTTATGGTGAATTACTATATAATAAATGGCATACACTCAAGCAGAGCAACACAAACTCAAGCCTAACTTCTGAAGTTAAGATATTGGCCTAGGTATGCAAATGATCCAACCGGCCAAAATGGCTACTGGGAGTATTTGTGTCACTAGCCAAAATGAAAATCTACCTGTATTTGTCTGGTTGGCCTGTGTTAGTGTCCAGCCCTGTGTAGTACATATACATATGACTGATCCATGAGTCTGAGTCTCTATGAAGTGAAGAGCATCTCTCTATATTCCTGGCATTAGGAAGAGAACATGTCTTAGTGGTTGGTAATGTCAAATTTCAGCCATATATGTGCCAGTCCCAAGCCTGTATAAATGTGTGGTTGAGAAAGGGCATCCAGAGTAAAACCTATGCCAGAGTACCCATGTGAAAGATACAGTGTGGAGAAAGAGGAGCAGCCAAATGGGACTTGCTGCTATGCTGAGGCGAAATGCGTCACCTCCTCTCTCTGCACATATTCCTCAGTATGTGGCCCTCAAAGAAAAAACACCTCTGCTCTATACTTTTGGTGTAAAATACAGGGTTAGAAGTGCTAAAAGGTACAAAATGGCTGTGTTAATTGCGGTCAACTATCCCCAGCTTTGAGTCGATTTCATTCAGCGCCCATGAAGAGAACAAGTCGAGTGTGCGTAATGGTAATGACTTCTAATGCATTTGAGAGACTACCACCGCAAGCCTATATGCATTAAGGCTTCGCAAAACACAGCGTTTTATAAATTATCTATGGAGATGGATGCATAGAAATTAGCTCTTTAACACAGAGAGATCCAGCTTTGGTATAATGTAGAAAGCAATTAGCTATTAAGAGACTTAGTACAGTTGTGAAGTGAAAAAGTGAATATAATGATGGCATATGTTTGGACAGTAGCATGTGCAACATATTTATGTCATATATTTTTTATGCCCAGCTGCCTCAGAGGGTCCCATGGGGTTGGGAACATCTTGTTGGCTTCAAAAATGTATGCTATGGAAAACGCTTGTGCATATTTTCAAGATGGGACAGTAGTGGGGAGAATAATAAAGCATGAATGTTTGTAGGGCTTAGAAAAAGAGCAAAGTTTCATGATAAAGGTAGTTGGGTTCTTTAAATCCATAATATAGTGCATGTTGTTCGCTTGCATACTATTCTGTTTTAATGTGTTAAACCAAGATGTCTTATGAAGTAGACAAATGGTGTGGTTAAATCATTTTATTTATTTATTATATTTTATTTTTTGTTTAAGATTATTATTTATTTTGAACATTAAATATATAGTAAATCAAAACAATGGTCTGTGGGTTGCCAGTCCCTACACTTTTCTGATCAGCAATGCAGTTTTAGAACCAAAACAAAAAATGTAAACATGAACAACTTGGCCATTATGTCAAATATATTTTTAATTGTTAATAAATCAGCTGCACCATTGTTATCAGTAAAACTAACATTTTATTTAAACATGATTACCTCATATCTTGGGACACGTGTGGGTAATTTTTATGAAATATAAAAAATATATACTGCTCATAGCTCCTTTAAAGACTGGCCGATTATTATTTTTTATTTTGAGCTTGAGTTTAAAAGAAATTACTATAGTAACATTTACAATAAAATTTACAATAAAATAAATATATAAAATGTTGTTGTACTAAAACACAGATGTTTTATGTGAGCACTTTTTAAGGGGGCAGGTATAACTTTCATAGGACATTGCTTATGCTGTCCTTTTTACCAAACATTAGCAATAATAACAACTACTATGGTAATAATTTAAATATGAACATAATTAATATTAAAAAATGGTGACTATTTAAGATGCATATGTGACTCCACTTTCCACACATTTAAAACATTTAGTAATAATATCCTAGAAGTGAATATGCTAAAGCAATCATGTAAATAAACACATAAAAACATTACTTTTGCGTAAAATAGTCATTTCCTTTATCTGCTATCACTTATTTCTAGTTAACGCTTTAATTTTTGATAATGCAATATAGTGAGCCACTTCAAAATGCACATAAAAATATTTCTCCATGACACAGAATAGAGAGACTACTGCTGTTAAATGCAAAATACTAGTATGCAGATGGTGTGTGTGTGTTTGTGTGTGAGGAAATAAAGTCAGTGGCTGCCTGTGGTTAAGCTGCAGTAGTAATGACAATCACACGATTAGAGCGACCTACTGCTGCCTCAGTCCTACACAGATCTGACGCCATTTTTAGAAACTGTAAAAATACATGCCCCACTGTGGACAAACTTGCCTGAATATTCATGAAGATATCAGCGGGAATGCCAGTAGATTTGACAAAAAAACATGAATAAAAACACATATTTATTTAGTGTAGTTAAAGCTTGTAGTTAAAGTGCAGTGAGCCTACAATGATAGTTTAGTGCAGTGGTTCTTAAACTGGGGGTGAGGGTACTGTGGTGGTACGTGGGCTTCTGCTGGTGGTAATCAGGAGTCTTTTGGAGTTTTGATGTAGTTTAATTGATTGGAGCCGGTGATATTCTTGGTTTAGCCTGGTTTAGAGCTGCTTTTGTCATGGGTTAGCCTGGTTTGAAGCTGGTTTAGTCCTGGTTTAGAGCTGGTTTAGTGTTGGTGTAGCCTTATTTAGACCTGGTTTAGCCTGGTTTAGTCATGGTGTAACCTTGTTTAGACCTGGCTTAGTCTGGGTTGGAGCTGCTTTAGTCCTGGTTTAGCCTGGTTTAGAGTTGGTTTAGAGCTGATTTAGTCCCGGTTTAGAGCTGGTTTAGACTGATTTAGTGTTGGTGTAGCCTTGTTTAAACCTGGTTTAGTCTGGCTTAGCCTGGTTTGGGGCTGATTTAATCTAGCTTGGTTTAGTCACGGTGTAGCCTGGTTTAGGCACCTTGGTTTACTCAGGTTTAGGCCTTAAATCTTACATAAATTCTGGTTTAGTCCTGGTTTAGTCCTTAATTCCAACATTTATAGTCCTGTCAGTCTTTTATGTAGCCTTATTTTGCCTTTGGGTGCCACTGGTATCTTCAAACCAGAGTGCTCTCATCCGTGAGTCCCTCCTAGGTCCCATGTCCTAAGTCCTACGGCTACAGTAACTCCCAAGGATAAGCACAGAATTATTGTAATTCTCTGGTTCAAAGGTCACGACATGCCCCAGTACTGCCTCCAGCTCTACACTAAACATGACTTTTCTGTGTGGAAGTCACTTAAATGAGCTGAAGCCATGTTTTAGTTACATATCTTTCATAAAGCTTTAACTACGGCCCACAATGCAACTGCTTTTAGTAATAAATGTTGTTTTGCTGTCAATTTTTGTAGAAATATAGAGGTATATTTTCAGATGGCATTTTAAAGAAGGGGTTATGTTAATCATTAAAGACTACTTGCAGTGTTTTTTTGTAGGAGGAATACCAGAATAAACGCTATGACTATGTCTGGCCACTAGATGGCAGTGTTCCACCACCATCAACAGCTCTCTCCACCAGGCTCCTGTTCTCTGCAAAGGTTAAAGCTGGAAGTAAAAGCTGGAACAAGTGGACAACATAGATAAGTGTTTCTCAAACAGTGGTACAGGTACCTCTGGTGGTACACAGGCCTCTTCTAGTCAGTGATATTAAGGAGTCTTTTGCAGTTCAAGTCCCGTTTTAGTTTAAGTAAGTTTGATGGTTTAGTTTAGACCTGGTTTAGTCCTGGTTTTGATCTGTTTTAGACCTTTTGAGCCATAATCATTGATGTGTTCTTCAGCCTCCTATAACTACAGTATGTATCCACCTCTTTTGACACATAAATCAAACTACATTACTACTGTTACTACTACTACTACTACTACTACTACTATTATTATTAGTACCAGCACTACAGTTATTTTTACTATTACTACCTCTACCGTGTACAACTATTACTACAGCTAATATTACCATTACCGCTATTACTAGCACTACTGTAACCAATACCAGTCTACAATTACTGTTACTATCCCTCTACTACTGTTACAACTGCTGCTACAACTATTACTGTTATTTTTACTACTATAATTACTAATAATACTAAGTCACTACAGCTACTATTACTATTACTAATACCAGTACTACAATTATTTCTCCCATTTCTCCTTGTACTTCTTGTTACTGCTGCTATTTCTACGACTACAACAACTACTAATACGACTACTACTTTTACTACTACTACTATTAGTACCGGCACTACAGTTATTTTTACTATTACTACCTCTACTGTTACTCATGCTGATACTAAAACAATTACTGCTATTTCTACTACTACTACAACTAACCAACTAACCAATACCAGTACTGCAATTACTATTACTACCCTGCTGCTACTGCTACAACTATTACTGCTATTTTTATGACTACTATACTACCATAATTACTGCTAATACTACTCAGTACAACTGTTGCGATTACTACTAGTACTTATACCAGTGCTACAATTATTTCTTCTATTTCTACCTCTACTACTTCTGCTGCTGCTAATACTATTACTGGTGTTTCTACTACTACTACATTTTTTGATATTCAGACAGAAGATACTAACTTAGTTCAAAAAATATATATATAAAGTTTTAGTAGATTCTTTACCATTGTGAGATTATGAGGGTTTTGTGGCTCACTACAAAGAGCATTTGCCCCTGAACTACTTCTTATTAAAAACCTGTCTACTTTTACACAGTACTGTAGTTTGTATTGCAAACTAACCTCAGCAAGGTTAAATTGCAATTTGTCCTAAGCCTTTTAAGACCATAATCACTGATGCGTCCTTCAGCCTAACCCATCAGTGTGTATCCACCCGTTTTGTAGTTTAAATCAAAGTACATCTGCTCACCTCATGGTGTACAGCAGAGTACCATCGTCCTGCAGCCGGAGCAGCTTGTTGGGAGTGGTCATGTTGTGAGCGATGGACTTCTTGCCGTTAAGAAAAAAAGTATCGGGTGTCCAGATGTTGCTCGCCAGAAGGTTGTTCAGAGGCAACATCTCCATCGGGCCCTTGAAGCACAGCCGCTCATCCTTCCAGCTCTGACGGAAAAACACGTCGATGGTGTACTCCTGCAACAACACACAACCACATCTGTAGTAAAAGTACTTCACAAGTAGTTTTCAGTGGCGTACTCCTGCAACAAGAGACAACCACGTCTGTAGTAAAAGTACTTCCCAAGTAGTTTTCAATGTACTGCAGCAAGAGACAACCACGTCTGTAGTAAAAGTACTTCAGAAGTAGTTTTAAATGGTGTACTCCTGCAATAAGAGACAACCACGTCTGCAGTAAAAGTACTTCACAAGTAGTTTTCAATGTACTGCAGCAAGAGACAACCACGTCTGTAGTAAAAGTACTTCCCAAGTAGTTTTCAATGTACTGCAGCAAGAGACAACCACGTCTGTAGTAAAAGTACTTCAGAAGTAGTTTTAAATGGTGTACTCCTGCAATAAGAGACAACCACGTCTGCAGTAAAAGTACTTCACAAGTAGTTTTCAATGTACTGCAGCAAGAGACAACCACGTCTGTAGTAAAAGTACTTCAGAAGTAGTTTTCAGTGGTTTACTCCTGCAACAAGAAAAAAGAGCATCTGTAGTAAAAGTATTTCAAAGGTAGTTTTCAGTGGTGTACTCCTGGAACAAGACACAACATCGTCTGTAGTAAAAGTACTTCACAAGTACTTTTCAGTGGTGTACTCCTGCAACAAGAGACAAGTGCGTCTGTAGTAAAAGTACTTCAGAGGTAGTTTTTAGTGGTGTACTCCTGCAACAAGAGACAACTACGTCTGTAGTAAAAGTACTTTGACTTCAGAATAATATGAATGGTTTCAATGGAGTACTTGTGTGCAAAAAGACACCTGGTTTAAATGAGGAAGACAGAGGTGGAAAGACTAATGCTACTTCACAGTAATATTACTCCCTTCTACTCACGTAAAAGTAAAAGTAGTTGACGGAAATATAGCGCGAGTAAAAGTGAAAAAGTAGAGAAATGTAGAAAGGTAGAAAGTATACTTTTTAATGTTTTGAACTAATACACCAATTATTTTTGCTACTACTGCTACTACTACTATTACAGTAATTTTACTATTACTACAAATACTACTATTACTCCTATTACTAATATCAGTACTACATTCACTTTTTTTACTAATACTACCTATACTAATGTTAATACTACTGCTGCTGTTACTATTCCTTCTCTGTTTACTACTACTTCCACTATTACTGCTTACCACAACTACTCTTACCTCAACTAATGCATTACTAGTACAAGCACTACAATAATATCTGACTGCTACTACCACCTTTTACTACCCTTTACTTTTACTACTACTGCTTCTACTACTACTGCTATTTTACCATCACTACCGCAACAACTATTACTACTACTACTGCTACTATTGTTATCAAAGTTATCATATTTGTTCTTTTCTTCCTTTGAGTCCTTAGAGCATAATTAACTTGGGTAAAAGTATGTTTCCTCTAAAAGTACCTTAAAAAATTACTTGAGTAAAAGTATTTTAGTTACTTTCCAGCTCTGGTTGAAGGCTGTACTAAAGAATTGTCTCTGTATTATGGATACAATCTGTAACATTTTTGCTTAGCGTTAAACTATTCCTACATGGATATGAAACACAGAGGCGGTGTGAGAAATCGACTTGCATTATAAATAAATGTACAAGAAATAAATGTGATTCTCCATCCCACAGAATAATGATCACGTTAGCATTCCCAGGACCGTCCCGCTATCCAATCTCTCGCCCTTGTATTCTTAATCCATCAAACTCACTTGTCGATACACCTTTTCAAATCAATTCCAGCGGATCTGGCAAGTCTCATCTCCGCAGTGTCAAAGTGTGCCAAGGCCACTGCGGCTCTTAATAGAAAATGTAATGAAAATAGAAGAATTAATGTTTTTTTTCTGCCCAAGTAGTTCATAATGGAGAAAGGAGTAATAAGGAATCGAATCATTTGGAACAAGTTGGAAGAGGCCAGCCACTGTGCATTAGGTCTGCATTCATTTAGTCTAATTTGCAAATCTTTGTAGGAGCCAAAAAATCTTAAAAGACACAACTAGGGCGCACATCCAGGAAAGACAACAGTACTGCGCAAAAGTCTTAGACAGGTTTTTAGGCTTATTATGTTTTTTGGGGGCTATGAGCAATGGTGTATTAATGTAGAAAAATATACAGAAGAAAAATCTAAACTAGAAGCACTCAGAGACAGCAGACCTCTGCTAAAACACTGGTCCTGTCTCACTATGGCGCCCAGACCTGGAACTCAAAGATCTTCTAGTTCAGGGTTAAATGCTGTTTCCATTGAGCCACAAAACCCTATACATATCTAGCAAAACAAACTTATCAATCAGTTTTTTTTTTTTTTTGGCTTTCAACTCAATACATACATAAAAAATAATAATAATCTGCCAGTCTTTAAAATGAAAATTTAAAATAAAATAAAAAATAGTATAAACTCCTATTATGGTATATTTTATGGTCAAAATAAACTTGAAATAATAAAAAAGAATAATAATCCTAAATTCACAACAACAACAAAAAATAAATAATTTGAATAATTCTTTTAAACATGCAATTATGTCTGTATTATCTATATAACAAAATATATATAAATATATTCATCACTCAATAGTTCAATATGAAAGATTAAACACTGCCTTAAACACTATCACTACAACAACTACTACTATTACTACCTACTACAACTACTATTACCCCTACTACTGATACCATTACTACTATTACTCATACCAGTAATACAATTTTACTATAACTACCTCTACTACTGTTACTAATACTGCTGCTACTATGACTAGAACTGCTATTATTATAAATACTTCATCTATTACTATACTTACTACAGTTACTATTACCACTACTGAAATGTAATAATAAACTTTTTTTTTTTTAAATCTGTATTTATTAAAGCAGTCTTAGTTAACAGCATTTTTCACACCTCACTTTTGCACAGTACTATATGAATGTGCTATAGACATATGTGTGTGTGTGTGTGTGTGTGTGTGCGTGTGTGTGTGCATGTGTGTGGATATGTTTGTACAGGTTGGCCAATCTATCTCAGGAAAATGAAGAGTGTTTGCAGCGGATGAACTCACCATCTCGGTGTCAGAAACGGGGCCGAAGCTTGTTACAAAAATATTGGTCTTGATCTCGGTGACATTCTCTGCAGGAAAAAAAAAAAAAACAGAAAACAGTGAAGGATAATTGGAAAGGAGAAACAGCAATGCAATGCCCAAAAATGGAAGATTGTACAGTATATAACATGTGTACTGTATCATTGCTGGTCAGTGGTTAGTATTAGTGAATGAAAGTACACCTGGTTTTTGTTGTATGTTCTTGTCCAATGACAATGTTGTATCAACTTTAAAATAATCTTCATAAAAAGTGAGTTTTGGACACACAAGGTCTGTATCTAGCAACATTAATAAACAATGCTGCTAGTACTACTACTACAACTACTACAACTTACTCAAGATTCTATTAAAAAGTGTGTTTTGGACATATGAGGTTTGCCTTTAACAAAAATCTATCTAAATCTATTGGCAAATAAACCATACCCATAAGTCCTGGACACTACAGCCTGTCCGTCCTGGGAGAGGATCCCTCCTTCATGTGGTTCTCCCTGAGGTTTCTCTTTTTCCCATAGCTGTTTTTTTTTTTTTTTTTAAGGTTAGTAAGGTTCCTTGTTGAGAAGGAGGGCCTAAGGACAGGAGATGTTCTGGGACGGTCTATCTGCCTAAAGCCCTATGAGGCAGCAGTTGGGATATCAGGCTATATAAATAAAATTGAATAGAATAATTTTCTTCCAAATCACAATATGTTATACTTAATATTAGTTAACAAGTATTACTGATATATACTGTGTACATATTTTTTGACAAGTACAAGCTTTTTGTTGCAGCTGTACATGAACCTTACTTCTAATATACACTATTTTTCCAAAAGTACTCACTCACTCACCCAAATAACTGAATTGGGATGATGGTGTGGGGTTGTTTGCAGGAGCTGGGCTTGGCCCCTTAGTTCCAGTGAAAGGAACTCTGAATGCTTCAGCACCAAGAAATTTTGGATAATTCCATGCTCCCAACTTTGTGGGAACAGTTTGGGGATGGCCACTTCCTGTTCCAACATGACTGCACCAGAGCACAAAGCACGGTCCATAAAGACATGGATGAAAGAGTTTGGTGTGGAAGAAGTTGACTGAGCTGCACAGAGTCCTGACCTCAACCTGACAGAACACCTTTGGGATGAATTGGGTTGGGTTGTCACTCAAGTTCATAGGCGTGTACAGGCAGGTGAGCTAATCTTTTGGACATAAAAGTGTATCTTGTATGAAGAATTATGACATTAATAATAGCTGGATGACTTGAATGGCTTGAGCATAAATGGACATGTCTGCAGCTAATATACTCTTTCCCAGCAACACTGCAAAGCCTTGACTGTGTTGCAAAATTTAAGATGAAGAAATTTGAATACCTTTCCATAAAATATATTACTTTTAATGCCTTGGGGACACCCTTTTATACAACCCAAATACATTCAATACACAGCAGCACAGAGATTTTTTAGTTTGACTCCAAACCTCCAACTTGTTTAGTATTCCTATCATTTATGGTTTGAACACGGCACGACTTATTTTGTGTAATTTGTAGCAGGAAAGCCGAGCAAATCTCTCCTCTGCTGCATATCAATTCAGCTGTAGCCAAAAGGTGGCATTGGTCTGGCTGAAGCAGGTTGTTGAATGCTGAATGATGGCTCCCAATGTTTTTCAGGTAATGTATTTATAGTCCACTTCTTGTCAAGGGTAGCAACCGTTACCAGGATGTGAGAGCAAGCATCGGACATGACACATCACACACTGACTGAGAAAAATGTGCTGGGTTTAATTGTAAAAGTAGGATTTAATTAGCAATTAATTACAGTCATGTGATTTGCAGTGTTAAATATTGAGATATGACCGGCGATATTTAGATAAACCTATCTGAGATATAATTCAATTTATGCAGAAATAGCCTCTAGGAGTGTAAGAAAATATTCTTCCACTTATTCCTGTTAGGGGTTGCAGGTGGCAGCAACTATGGGCCTTAGGGGGGTACACTCAGGACAATGGCCAATATCGATTCTGGGATATATCATGTTGTAGTAGTAGTATTTTTTACAGAAAAATATTTGATAGTAGAAACCAGGATTAAACACTGAGCGTTGACAATATATTTTCAGAGTTCCTACAGAAATCAGCAAGTCTAATTTAATGCTTTTTAATGCCATTTTTTACATTTGTAATGCCACAAACATACAATTGCTGCAGCTTCAATGGCCAAATTTTTTCAAGTATTGTAAAATACATTTCATAAAGCACCAGCAACGTTGAAAGTCAAACACCCAATGTTTGGTAATTTGTTCCTGCTAGGAAAAAAAAAACTAATTCCACCTGTCTATCAAGCTAGTGCAGCCTACGAAAATGTTAAAGTATTATTAATATAGACACATAGACACAATGGCAGCAATTTTGCTTCAAAACTAGATTACATTTTTAATGGCTGTTGGAATCAAATTTAATACTTTTAAAAGCCATTTAAGGGCTTATTTTCACAAAATCAATTTAATGACTTAATGAGTGGTTTTTATTGCCCTGTGGAAACCCTGATTTTGCACAGAAAAAAAATCCTCCTCATTTTTCTGATTATTATATAAAATGCATTTCATAAAATTTTGTGTTATGTAATGTTGCACTAGTATACTGAGACTTTACAAAATCATATTGTGATATATCATCTTTGTTGCAGTATCGTAGGATATTTATTTATGGTATCATGGCACTTGCATTGTGATGCATATTGCCAGGTTCTTGCCAACACTCAGCCCTACCAAATCAAAGTTCAAATCAAGGCTTGGGACCAGCACAGAGAGTACACTGGCCTGTGACTTTTTGTCAGATGGTGCAATATAACTTTATTGCCATCCATTTTCTTGTTTCTTTGGGTTTGCAGACATCACAATAACAATAAATACATTTGTGATATACATTATTTTGCAGCCCTGGTAGGATTAAATGAAAAAAGAGGCAGAATCTCAAATCAAAATGCTTGTATAAATGCACTTAGCGCTCACCATTAGAGGAAGGGAGTTGGTGAAAATTGAAAATGAATTGCCTTCATTTAACAGGCTCTTTACAGAAAAAGTCTACCAAGGTTATCTGCGGTTGCCAGGGCGAGAATGAATAAAACAGCACAGTACAAGTCGTGTTGGAGATGGCGTGATTGATTTGCTCAGGCCCACAATGGCTTTTGTGCACAAGACAAGGCCACTGCAAAGATCTTCAGCAACGCATCTGACAAAACAACATGCACAAATTCACCTTGAATGACATCAAATCTGCTCCTAGCACCACTGTTTTATTGGAACATTTCCCGTCGCTGGATGTAGGAAAATATTCATTCTATTATCCATTGCTGTTGCTGCAATATCAAAAGTCTTTCAAGAGTGCTGTGGACTTTTACAATTAAAAAAGCAGAGGGAACTACATAGACCATGATCCTTTGCTCCATTTCAGTGCAGCCACCATGAACATTTTTGTATTAATCCCTTACTTAATGATTATTTATATGTACATAATTATATTCACAAATTAAACTAATAATGGCAGCAATTTTACTTCAAAACCATTTTAAAATTTCAATACCTGTTGGAATCAAATTTAATCCTTTTTAATGCCATTTAAGGCCCTAATTTTTGCAAAATCAGTTTATTGACTTTTAATGCTTTTTAATGCCCCATGGGAATCCTGTAAAATACAGGGCGCTTTTTTATCAAAACTGGCACAACATTCTACACAAAAATTATAAAAACAGTTACTATAGTTCTGGTCAGGAGAGGAGATAATTAAAGACATGAAGCTTTGAAACTAGAAAAAAAAAAACTTTAATTAATTTGTAAGGCATTTTTTATGGCGGGGAATTGTTTTAGACACAGGTACAAGTTTGTTATATTGTTATTCTGTTCATTTATCTCAGACAAACAATTTTAGGAGATGTTGTTTTTACCTTAACATTAGGATAAGAACAAGTTTGTTATCTTTTTAAATAGTGTCAGAGGGTTCAAAGGACCAGCACCTAACCCAATTTTTTTAGCAGATATTTTCCACAAATATGGCTCCTTTTTAGTAATAAAAATTCTGGTGGTGTCCAAAATTATTTCAGAAAGCCTAAAAAAGCCTAATAGGTCCCCTTTTCATAAAAAGTATGTTATAAAAACTTGTGTATGCAGTGGTGTACAGGTGAGGTTTTCAAAATCATATTGTTAAAAAATATTACAATATTTTATCTTTGTTACAGTATTGTAGAGTATTAATATAATGTATATCATACTGTGACACCTATATTGTGAGACACACATTAAAATATAACTAGGTTTCTTTTAAAACACAGCCCTATTTCCCAATAAACGGTAGCAGAAAAGCTCCAACAGTAAATGGGACATTATGATATCAGAACTTTGCAGTGCAGTCTTTTGCTATTAAATTATAAATGAATGTTTCAATAAAGAAAATGCCAGTGCACCAAGTCCATGTTAAAACTAATAATAACTGGACGATGAAAACTATCAAAAGTGTTGAATTCTTATGTGCAGTAAATAGGGCAATGTGGTAAAGACTGAAGGCAGAGCTGACTGAGATGGTGTATAGAGGAGGGACAGTGAATATACTGTATGTATAGACGATGCAGAGGTTGGAGGTTGGAGCTGGAGGCCTAGATGAAGACCAGAGATTTGTGGATGTAGTAAAAAAGGACATGAAGTTGGTGTAAGTGAAGAATGCAGAGGGTTAGATGATTGGCTGTGGCTGAAAGGTGAGGAAGTGTGTCTTCTTTGTTGTGTATTGATTGGATTCCACCTAAAAGGCCATACATCTTAGAGTCATCAACCATGTTTACCATCAGCTGTGTCAAAGCTTGATCAAACTGTGTAAATAAAGCTAAAACATGTATTTTACCATTTAATTACACTGGATTTAACTTGTACATTAATTGATCTGGCAAGTGTAGAAACAAAATTCAAAAACAAGATGAATGGTTCAAGCTAAATGAAGATTGTTAACTCAGGGTTTGCACAGTATAGCCAACGTCTATTTATGCTGCTAAATCAATAAAAACATAATGAACACCAGCTTGAACAGCAATAAATGTTATGGCGTTCAGTGTGCAAGGCATTTGTGCTTAGTCTGTGTTAATATTTTGCCCAAACAGATGGTGTGGACCTCAAGCAAAAGCAACTAAAACTGCCAACGTGTTTTTCAGTTGAATTAAGCAACTTATTTTTTTGTTATTTTGCCATTGCAAGATTGAACTGCAGTGTTCTGTATGACATTTCTTATGCACAATTTTCTCCAATGATTTGACTTTGTACCAATCCACTTTTTTCACTTTCCTATTACTTATTATTGCCTTTATCCATCTTAAAGAGACTATATTATGCAATTAAAAAAATAATAATTTTCTGAGCTTTCTACCATGTTCTAATGTTGTTCCCTCATGAAAAACAAACCTTTCACAAACCTCCGCCTCTCCCACGAAGCCCCACCCACTCCAGGAAGCACTGACCAATCAACAAGCCCTCTACATCCAGTCTGCTCTCAGTCATTTATCCAAAACACAATGCACAGCTCAGTTTCCACTGATTACTCACAGCATAAAATGGCATCATCTAAAAATTTTAAGGAAGCGAAGTGCTCTTTTTCTTTGATTATATGTTCAAAAGACCACAACGGTCTGCCCTCTGTTCTAGAAATGTGAATAAAAGCATTATATATCGGCTTTTTAAGCGAGCTCCTGTCCAGGTATTTTATTGTTTCTTTAACCTAAAGACAAAATGGCTACCCCAGACTCTCCCCCTAAAAAAAAACAAACCTCCAAGTCCTGGTCGTAGCCGGTTGTCGTATCCATCCAGCAGCCCGTCCAGAATCCTGGTGAAGACTGTGCTATTGTCGATGCCGCTGGTCTCCTTTTGGGTCTCTGAGGTTGATGGACTGTTAGGAGTAGCAGACGAGAGCATGCTGACATTAGCTAAAGCAAAAAACTGAAGGTGTCCATAAAGGTTATAGTGAATATTTAGCTTGCTACACATCTTTAGTGGCAATACTTCAAGCTTTTTATACACTGATCAGGCATAAGATTATGACCACTGATGGGTGAAGTAAGGTCATCATTGCACCTGTTAGTGGGTGGGATATATTAGGCAGCAAGTGAACATTTTGTCCTCAAAGTTGATGTGTTAGAAGTAAGAATAATGGGCAAGTGTAAAGGATTTGAGCGAGTTTGACAAAAAATTGTGATAACGCAGCGCTTTTGTGCTGTGGTCAAAAATCTATCAAAAGTGTTCCAAGGACACAGGTGATGCATGTGGGGAGAGTGAAAGCTGTCCTGTGTGACTAATGATAATAGGCAGGTGGTCATAATGTTATGCCTGATCGGTGTAAATAAATGGGCTGTTCCGTTCGACGTGGCAAGGTCTCGGAGAGGATAATTAAGAGTGTTTGGACATGGAAGCCAGTGTCAAACAACTGCGAGTGTAAGGTTATCTTGTGGATTTGAACCGCCGCCAAGTCTAAAAAGTCCATTGATCTACTCAGAATGAGAAGAGGCTGATTTACTGAGAGCTTTGCCCCAGATATTTTGCCTTTTCTCCAGACACTTAAGCTGTGTACAGTGGCTTTAAGGCATTCAATTAAATTATCACGGGGAAGGAGTTGGCAGGAATCCTTTTGCAAACAAGTGGGAACATTAAACTTGCACTTACATACTGTACATATAAACTTTACTGCTTACCTGATCTGGCATCCACACAGGATAAGATAGGACAATATGAGCAATGCCATGATGGGGATTTTGCTCACTTTCTTGTGCAAAGCTGTAAAAAAAAAAGACAATAATATGATAAGGACGTATAAAAATTCAAGTCTACGCCACTAATAGAAGTCACCTAACTCTTTCCACGCTGCACCATTACGGAAAACCAAGCGTATAGGGACAATCTGTCTTAAAACGGGGCTATAACATCGTTTAAAAAGGGTGTATCACAGGACAGTTTGTTTTCTGCAGTGTTGTGTGAAGCTTCGTAGCCTATTCAGCGCATTGCAATTCGTATACGGGCCATTCTCCTAATTTTACCGCGTGGCTCCGGACACCTTCCCTATTTCACCAAAAAATATGCGTTGCGGTGTAATGGGGGTAAAGAAAAGCGTCGGTTGTACCTGAGTGCGTCTCCATGTCGTCTCCTCTACGTCTCAGAGAGGGTCCTTGCAACTGAACGGCGCGCTTCAATTACCAAAATTCTTCGTCTGTCGTCTCTCCGGTGTCTTTCTCTCTCACTCTCGGCTCCTCCAATCAGCGGGTTCCCATCTCAAGTGCTTTGCTCGCCTCTGTTACAGCCTTTTTTCCCTCGCTTTTCTCGTTTACCGCAGCTGCATCGCCAACCAGAGCCGTTGCAGTGCACTCAAATCCGCCCTAAAAGCAAAAAACTCTTACTGCGTATTTTTATTTATTTTTTGTTAAGATTTCCCTTTCCCAAAAATAGTCCACGCCGATGAGTTACAGCCGGCGAGCGGGAGAATAGATGTGCTGCAACGGATATTTTTTTAATAGGTGCTCCCCATTGGTGGGTTATAGAGGAGGAGGTGCGTTGGGCTGGGTGGGGGGGGCGGAAGTGGGTTTTACGCACCCAATTTAACACAAATAAGCTTTGTTGCACTAGACCAGGTACAAGGACATTACGTAAATAGGATTTTTGCTTATGTTTTGCAATGCAATTTTCATAAAGACCTGCATCATTTAATGTGCCTTTCTACTGTGGTATCCTATAAACCAGTGGTTCTCAAACTGCAGTATGGGTACCTCTGAGTCTCAAGAGTTCTCACTAAGTTTAATTTTGAGCCAGTTTTATGCCTGCATTAGCTTGGGCTAGTACTCGTTTACCCCTACTTTAGCCCTGACTTAGTCCGGGATTACCCCTGGTTTAGACTTTGTTTTGTACCGGTTAATCCTGGTTTAGTCCAGATTTATGCTCACTTTAGTCCATTAAAGATAGGACTTGGAGAGCCACATATTTTCTGGGGAGGTTGGGGCGAAAAGTCTGAGAATCACTGCCATAAACCACCTTCTTTCCTTTCGACTTTTCCTCTGGGGTCGCCAGCGCCACAGCAAATCATCAGCTCTCCTTGTGTGCAGAGCTTTGCATTTGATTTGACACAGGTTAATCGCTGCTTTCCATTTATCCAGGCTTGGGACCAACATAAAGAATACACTGGCTTATGATCCTTTGTAGCTGGATTCCCTTAGACCTAATGTCATTTTTTCTACACGCATTATTTATTTCCATTAGAGTGAAATGCAATGTTTACGCTTAAGACAGAGAAGATCTTTAGAGCAATATGTGCGTTTCTAATTCTGTAGTTAATACGTGCTCTATAATAGAATACGCGTGCGTCTGTCTGAGAGTGAAATCTCTTGACTAAAATCTTCATCTCGAAGTTTGCCATAAGAGGGTAGCCGCGCTCCACATTCCGCGCGCAGTAATTAATGCCTGCTTTTTAACCACCCCACTTCTTTTAATCGGAGATGTGTGTATGCGTGTGTTAAGTACACGTGTGCGCGTAAAAAAAAAACAGTGTGTGAAGCAAGCAAGCCAGCAGCAGGCAGCAGCGTCGCCTCTGTCCCCTCAGGAGCGAACTTTCAGCACCTCGGCTCGCGCGGACAGCTCCTGTGCGCGCCTGCTGCTGACCGTTTTGGACAAGTGTTTGAGTGATGCGGAGGGAATAGAGAAGGAAGGAAGTGGAGCCCCCCGCGTGTGAGTGAGAGGATGAAAGGTGGTGGTGGTCCTCCGGTTTTGGAATAGACTCTCTCTCAACATTTGCCCTGGAGCCAGCCTCCTGTTTAAGAATTCAGGCAGCACTGCGAGCAACAAAGTGAGAGAAAAACAAGCTCACAATGATTAGCGCGCGTTACACAGACTACAATAGACAGAGGTGGGAAGAGTTAAAGTACTTTTCACATGTAAATTATTTTAAAAACACAAAATAATCCACGCCACTACTCTTTGTGCCAGTCCCAGGCTAGGATGAATGGAGAGGGAAGGGCATCATCTGGCGTAAAACCTTTGCCAAATGAATCACTGCGCACTAGGAGGCTGAGGATTTGCTGTAGGAAAAGCTAAAAGGAAAGAAAAAGATAACTGGACTGGTTAGTGTGAACATGAACCATTTTATTGCACACTGACATGACATAACATATACAACTACAGCAATCAGGCATAACATTATGATCACGGACAGGTGAAGTGCAGATTATCTCTTCATCATCATCTTTTCATCAATATTAGGCAGCAAGTGAACATTTTGTTCACAAAGTTGATGTGTTGGAAGCAGGAAAAATGGGCATCTGTAAGGATTTGAGGGACAGAGGCCAAATTGTGATGGCAACAGACGTCTGGGTCAGAGCATCTCCAAAACTGAAGCTCTTGCGGGGTGTTCCCGGTCTGCAGTGGTTTATCAAAAGTGGACCAAAGGCTTGACCGTGTGGTCTGTTCCAAGAGACAAGCCACTGCTCAAAATGCTAAAAAGGTTAAAGCTGGTTCTGATAGAAAGGTGTCAGAGTTAGTTCATAACACACATCAACATACCAATAAAGCTAGCCTTTTACTGGTATTATTGGTGGTCATAATGTTATGCCTGATCGATGATATATAATCTAAAAAAACTGACCTTTGCTTTGATAGATTGCGGGACCATTAACCAGTTTGAAAGATGTTGTCCCCAAGAAGGAGCACACAAAATGAAACTATTTACATTGTATTTGAATGTTTATCTTCTGGGTTTGTTTACGTCCGCCATTACCTGTGCCTAATTAACTGTTCAGGTCTGAAAGTCATTAACGCTGATAATGAACCCCTCTTGTCTTTCAGGAACACTGTTGACGGAAACAAGAAGTTGTACGCCATCTACGACACGAGGTAAGGAGGGGTTAACACGGCACCCTAAGCCAACAGCTGTTTTCAAAAACACACTGCAGTCCTACGCATTATTTATGAACTATACATTCAATTGGGGTGCGTGTGCGCGCGTGTGTGTGCGCACTGTGCCCAATTATCCACGAGATTTGCAACATGGCTTTGGGGAGATCTGGAGCTTAATAATTCATGTCCCCAGCCTTACGTTTTACTTAAGGAAGAAGCCCATTACGCACGATGTATAGGCTAATCTATCACGCGCATCGATTTATGGGGTGATAGATGCAGCCTGTCCCTGCTCGGTTCTGTCAGGGTCCCGCCATTTTTACAGGAAGCACAGGGGATGGGGATTGGCGCTGGGGCTGTGAAGTGCACTGTAAAAAAAAAAAAAAAAAAAAAAAAAAAAAATGGTATGGAGAAAGTGACGGAGGAAGTATGACGTTTGCGTTTGGACTAAAGTCAACCACGTGTATTAAAATATTCTTATGCATAATAGGCTAAATACTATTAGCCACACAGATTAATAAGTCATATTATTACATTATTCCTTTCATTGCCCCCATACTTAGCCTGTAGAATATGCCTTATAGATTTATTTTTAACTTCATAATTTTGCTTAAAGAACTTTAATTTGTGTAATTGTGCATTAGTAATTCAAAGGGGGCCAGATTTTTAGACCCAAAAAACTGGGACACATTTTTTTTCACTTATCACCTTACATTTGAACTGACCAAGTGACAAAAAGCTTTCGAAATCCATACAATTTTCTGTCATGTAATTAAAATACATGACACTATAACTTTAGATTTAGATTTTTAATGACAATTTATTAATAAAAATAATGACATTGTAAACAATTTTAGTGACAAAAGTCTTTAGACAATTGTGTTTTAAGATTCCTGCCCTTTTCTATATCATAAAATAGGGACAACTGGGACAAGGTTTGTTGAAAACTGGGACATATGAGTGTTTTTACAGATATGTGCTGGGACATGGGACAAGGAGCCTAACTGTGACTGTCCCGGTTAAATAAGGACGTCTGGTCACCCCAGTAATTCAGTCACTGGAATTATTTTTCCCCTATTGCAACTTGTATAATCCCCTTTGCTGGATGAACAGATGGCAAGTGAAAAGTTGCCTATAACCATTTACATTGGCAACACTGAATGCCATTAGATTTAGACTAATGCCATTGTGTTAAAATGAATTTAGTTTTTTTCTGTTAACGTCCATAGTGCAGTGGCGCATTCAGCCTAGTTAGCCAAGACCCTTAATCACAGAAACTCTAACTCCCATAATGCATCTCGTCAACGAACATCATTTAAATTCAAATGCCTTTTGCGTATATACATAACCTTATTACTTTTCTGTAGTGTGATGTACATGGAGTTGGTTGCATTATGGGAAAGTGAGTCCCAACTTGCGCAAACTCAACATGCGTTCATTTTACGCATCAGATTTACGCCGTATACGAGTAAAAATAACACATAACTGTTAATGCTACTGAGTATTTCCTCCCAATGGGCAAACGCCGCGTCTTTAAACCCAATGCTGAGTGAAGCCCCGTTACTGCAGCAAGTGGTGTGCGTTTTTTACAGTGCGCAAGTGTCGGGGCTTCATCTCTCATTTGAACAAGCCTTCACCGCCACCAAAACCACCACCACCAGCAGCAGCACCGTGAGAGGCAGAAGCGGCGGCGTCTCATCCCTGTGCACCCTCCTCATCAATATGCGCTTCAGCTTCTCCCTGTAAAAAAAAAAAAAAAAAAAAAAAAAAAAAAAAGAAGAAGAAGAATAAGCGCCCCTTTCTCCCGAGCGCACACGGCGAGCGCAGCGCAGGGGAGCCACTCTTCCTGTCAACGAGGAGATGTCAGCCCATATATTACATTTCTGCCGCTGACTTTTTTCCTCTCTTTGCCCCCCTCCCACCTTTCCGGTTTTTTTTTTTTTCGGCCAATCAATGGATTATTTTACACTGATTCGGTAGTGTGTCCGTCGACTGTTGACTGAGGTTCGCCGTTTTTTGCCTTCTTCTTGTTGCTGTAAACAACGAGGGATCCAGAAATTTAAGCAAAAGGGGGGGATATGTTGGCTTTGCATAGGGTTCGCAAATTCCGCGTCTTCTCCTTCTTGGTTGTCGGTTCCATAGTGTGTTGCGCGCGAAGGTGAGTACATTCTCTGTCATTTTTTCTTCTTCTGTGTCTGTGTGTTTTGTTTTTGGTCAAGTCAAGGTTATTGCTCGGGGATCAAGGAAGTCAAGGTGATAAGTGGTCATTCTCACTCGCTGCCCTTTTTTTTTTTTTTTTTTTTTTTTTTTTTTTTTGCTTTTGCTGTCGTTTCAGCGTCAATGAACCAGGCAACATGTCTTTCGTGAAGGAGACAGTGGACAAGCTGCTAAAGGGATATGACATACGGCTAAGGCCAGACTTTGGAGGTACATTAACACACCCCCAATTAACCCAAACAACCTCCCCTCCTCCCCTCCCTTCTGCTTTATTTTTGGCGCCAGTTACAGTGTTGTGGTCATGTGCAGTGGCTAAATATTGGTTCATTCTTCTTTAAAATCTCTTGCAGGAGCCCCAGTGGCAGTTGGCATGAGCATAGATGTGGCAAGCATCGACATGGTGTCAGAAGTCAACATGGTGAGTGAATTGACATGCCACAAATGCTGTTAGCTTCTACATTATGCATGCGGTCTGCCCTCTTGTCTCAGCGCTGACATAGAAATGCATAGAGACAGTGATTCCTTCCCTTTTACAATTACAATACGCAGTGGTGATGTGGATCCAGTTTTGCCTTTCAGCCCATTATGGTGATGGTGAGAGATGGATGGGGCTTGGCTTCCTGTTAAAGCATTAAAACATCTTTATCTCGCAGACAGGCAGGGGAGAGTTTGTATAGACGGCGGTGTAAAAAAAGAAAAAAAAAAAACAGCTTCAGGTTGCTTTTTTCAAACAAATCCTTTCGAGTGGCTAAGAGGATAGATTAAAGCTACAATTGTGTTTGTACAATAAGCAGTGTCCACATGGGGCCGAAGCAGCGCCTAAAGTAAGGAAATGTGTTTGTTGTGGAGACAGCAGACTCCAAAGTCATATTACAAGATGCATAGAAGGGAAATGGATAGCTTTAAATACTGGACACAGGCTTTCCCTCTGTTACTGGAAATCTTAGTATATAGTTGTTGTTTCAGTTAAGAACCAGTCATCTTATAATGATGTCATAAGTCTAAGTCAGGACAAAACCAGGTTTACACCAGGACTTAAATCCAGGTCTAAAACAGAAACCAGGCTAAACCATGACTACACCAGGACAAACAAGGTCTTAAACCAAGCCTAAACTAGGACTTAAAACCAGGTCTAAACCAGGCTAAATCAGGACAAAACCAGAGTAAAATCACTATAAAACAGAACTACCAGGACTAAAGTAGGTCTAAACCAGGACTTAAAACCATATGTAAACCAGGCTAAACCATGACTAAACCAGGACAAAACCAGGACTTAAAACCAGGTCTAAACCAGGCTAAATCATGACTAACCCATGACTAAATCAGGTCTAAACCAGGACTAAACCATGACTTTAAAACCACATCTAAGCGAAGCCAAACCAGGATTAAACCAGAGTAAAACAGGACTAAACCAAATATTATATCAGGTCTAAACCGGGACTAAACCAGAGCTAAACCAGGACAAAACCAGACCTAAATCAGGATTAACCAGGACTAAACCAGGTCTGGGCCTAAACAAGTACACATCAAGAACTAAACCAGGAAATAAATGGACTCTAATTAAAACCACATGAGCAACGGAACTGCAAAAAACTCCTGAGTGCCATCAGGAGAAGTTACCTCCAGTGGTACCTGTACCACAGTTTGAGAACCTCTGTAATAGAATATCACATACGTATACAAGCAACAAATTATGACGTAGACCTATGACTTGATAATAAGGTGACAGTTTGGAGGGATTGTCCTGGATCACATTAAATCCCTAAGTGTAGTTGTGCATGCTGACACGTGTCCTTCTATTGTAAAGTCACTTCAGGCTATGGTAACTTAAAATATCACTCCTCTGTCCTGACGCTGACCCAAATTTGCTTTAGAACCGGTCAAGGCTGCCCCATCCCACTGGCTACATGTTCATCTGTGATTGTGTGCGAATAGCGGAAATGGCCTGTAACAGCTTTGCGAATCCAGGACTACGGAAATCAACCTCTAGTGTGACCCGTTTTATGGGCTATTGCTCGTGCGGATACGACTTTTATGACTTTTATTGGGAATGGAGGCTGGAGAGCTAGATTTTTTTTTTTTTTACAACATGGCCATAATACAAAACAGAAGAAACGGTAAGAAGTCAGGCAGGTCATCCACAGAGGCGTTTTTGATCACCGGAGTGTCTTTAAGATATTTTGTACCACCGTGAGATACGTATAAGGGTTTTGTGGCTCAATGGAAGGAGCATTTACCCCTGAACTAGAGTTTGAGTCCAGGTCCCAGTACACTGATACACTTTTGTTCATAGCTTTTCTAAAAATCCTGACTTATGCATAGCTCTCAGTCTTAAGTGTTGAGAAAATCATTTGAGATGGATTATGGGTATTGATGTTTTTCAAGTGGAAATATGCCAGTTTACTTTGCACTTTGTTTTTAAATGACATTACTTTATGCAGCCCGTGGGAGGAGCTTGTGTGTGTGTGTGAACGTGTGTGGGCAGCAGCTGATCAATACTAATGACTCGATGATTAGTTCTGGAGGTAACTCCTGACTTTGTGTCTCAAGCTCCGGGCTGTAGCAAAACAAATGCGAGCCTTGGTCATTATTTCAAGGCAAAGGTGTGAGAGATTATTGCTCAAAGTCCACATTTATCATTGTCCTGCATTCAAATTGGATGCAGAAAGTCAAGGATATTCCCCTCTGTTGCTTATACACTAAAGAAGGCACGCTGTAATGTTGCAAAGCTGGAGATTTAGTTAAAATTGTGGTTTCCAAATGCTGGTCAGGACCTAAATGAGGGTCGTGTAGAGCTTACATATACTGTATAGTACTGTGCAAAAGTCTGAGACAGGTTTTTAAGAAAGTCTATGAAGAAAGAAAGGTGTATTAATGTAAAAAAAAATGCACAAAATTGCAAATAATAATAAGAAAATACAAACTAGAAGTATCAGACTTCTGCTAAGGCACTGGCCCTTTCTCGCAATGGTAAAAATACAGTAATACTCTTCTAGTTTTAGGGTAAATGCTCTTTCCATTGAGCCACAAAACCTGCATATATCTCTCACAATGGTAAAAACATGTTCTTTTAGGGCAGCTGTAGCTCAGTTGAGTTATTTGTCCACTAACCAGAAGGTTGGCGGTTCAAACCCTACTCCCACTGGGCAAGACATCTTCGGTCCATAATGTATCTCAAAATGAACACATGCAAATTTAGATAGATTTTGTTTGCAAATGAGTCCAAGTTAATAGATTTAGACACATATGTACAGAATATGTGGAAATTTCAGTTGTAAAGAAAAAGATCTGTTGTGAATGACAAGGCTACAACTGTAATGTTTTCAAGTTATGGTCTGTAATTGGAACATAAACAGCTCAACAATAGAAGAAGCACTTAGTTAATTGCTCACTATGGCAACACTTCTTGGCTCCAGCCTTGCTTTTCTCCTCACTGCAAGAACAAAACAACCCCAGCAAGCACACAAACAACATATTTGTCTATATTTTACCAATTTTGCCAAGCTTTTTTTATTCTGATCAGATTAAATTAATTGCTACTGTCAGCATCACTGGGGTTATAATTGCCAGGGTCTCTGTGCTAACGCTAACTAGAATGCCAAAAAAAAAAAAAAAAAAAAAAAGAGGCCTTGCTGTCCCCAGAGCTGGTGACGGCTGCACATGATCAACCAGGGGACGAGACATCTGCTATCACACTTTTTGAATTAATTTGCACTATTTCTCGGCTGTAACCGCCAAGCACTCAGGCTGAGGGGTACAGCGAGAAGATGGACACTTTTTCGGTTCCAGCAAAATGACGTGACTGGTCAAGCTGCTCGCTATTTTTTGCACCAGTCTTTTGACATTTGCTGGAATTGTCCAAGTTCAATATGGCCCCACAATGCTTTGCGGTTTGAGCACAGGGGGGGCTTCTCTCCGCTGGGACATGGATAATGAGCACTTTTGGGCCAGATAGTGACAGGACCGGGACGTATGTGATGCACAAGTCCCCTGAAACTGCACCTCACTTCTCCTGTTAGAAAAAAAAATTGAATCATACAGAGAGTGCAGACCCTATCTCGCAATGCAAAGGTTATTTTCTAGTTTTGGGCTAAATGCTCTATCCATTTTATCCATAAATTCAGCAGCTATTGAACATTTTGTGAACTTAAAACCAGTGAAAATGGGTAAGGATTTGAGCCAATTGGCCAAACACTGTAATAGAGTGAAGGCTGGTGCGTGTGGTCATAATCTTATGCCTGATCTGTGTTTATTGGACGCACAGGCTTTTTGTTTAAAATACATTTTCAAGTGGGCTGTAGAAGTCATCGGTTGCAGTAGCCATATCACAAAACGCTAGAAGCACATAGAGAGTGCAGACCCTATCTCGCAATGGTCAAGATACTGTTTTGTGCCCATTGTGGTCTTCTAGTTTAGGGGTAAATGCTCTATCCATTAAGCTGTAAAGCTCTTATATCTTGCAAAAGTCAAGAATTTGCTAAAACTAATCATTTTGTTTCTTTGGCAACCCCTGTGTGGCTAAAGTTAGCATCTTTGGCCCTATCTTGCAATGGTAAAGATACTGTAATGTGCCCAGCGTGGTCTTCTAGTTTAGGGGTAAATGCTCTATCCATTAAGCTTAAGACCTTATATCTTGCAATAGTAAAGAATTAGCTAAAACTAATCATTTTGTTTCTTTGGCAACCCCTGTGTGGCTAGAGTTAGCATCTTTGGCCCTATCTCGCAATAGCACAAATTAATTTTTCCTTGATCCAGTGACATTGTTTTTAGGTTTAGACTAGTCATAATTTTAGTTCTAGTTTTGTCCTTGTAACGATTTTGTTTAGTATTATTAACTTAGCCTTGGCTGGTGTGGAAGTTGTGCACGTCTTTGACATTTGCCTCCCTCCATTAAATCCTACTCTTGCTTTTGTGATAAAATGTTGTTAGGCTCCTCGCAGGGCTCATTTTCATACAATTTCAGCCGCTAAAACAAACCTCCCTAGCCTAGTGGAGCAGCCCAAGGGCATAATTGGGAAGCCGATGTTAAAAAAATGAGGCTTTATTGAGACAAGAAGTGCTCATTATGCTAAAATAAGGCTGGATACTCGTCAGCGTTTTCTAAAAGAGGAACAAGGCGAGACGATAAGCAACTAATTTTTGGAAAAAGCCTGAAAACAAACCACACACTTCTTTGGTTTGGTATTGCGTGTCCAAAGGCTATCCCTCTTGTGGCTTTAGTGTGGGCAGAAGATCTAGTTTTTTGAATTCGCCCTAGGATAGTTTTCGCCATTGTGTAAGGCAAACAAGTAAACAAAGAGCGCTGTCGAAAGGTCGCTCAGAGGAGATGCAGAGGGCAAAGGGCATTTTAGATCAACAATAAGGCAGATAAATCAGTACAAAAGGTGATGCATCAAACGTGGAGGAAGGAAGAGAAAAGGGAAAAAAACAAAGGTCAAATGTTTATTATGTTTACAGTTTACAGTTTGGATATAGGCAAGTGCAGGTTTGGTTTGAAGATATGCATACATCATACTAGGACTAGCTGAAGTCGCATCTTGCACATCTTTTTATATACTTGGCCAAAATTTTATCAATGTAATCTTTAGCATTTCTGCAAAATACAATACTGACATTCTATACAATGGGGGTGTTTGTGTTTCAGTTACAAATACAAATACAAATAATCAATTGAAAGAAATATTAATTAATTGTTATGCTGTACAGTAGAGTAAAGGTACAGTGCCATTGGAAAGTTGGGGCAAATTAAACATAAAATTAAGCAACTGTTTCCTAAAATATACAAGCCTATAACCTGTTTTTCATTTTAAAAAAAAAAGCCACTTTTTTTTAATTATGATTTATGACTTTGAATTTAATAAACGTAATGATAGGTGATGTCAAGCTGGTGGTTAACAGTTAAATGATAATCCTTTGTTAAGATTACCAATAAATCGCTTAAAGAAAATTAACAGAATGTGAATCTCTACTGTGCAATGTAGTATAATTTTATATTAATTAGTGTGATTAGCTACTTTTGTATTATGCGTAGTTATAATGTGGGTGCTGGTGGGTGCTACGGTGCCTTAGCACCCACTGAAATACATGAGCACCCAGGGAAAACAGACCTTGTATGAAAGCCTTTGTGCCCTGACGTATGCTTTAGGTACTGTAGCCTTCAATCCACCAGGAAAACATAAAACACCTATGGGTACCGCCTCCTGTTTTCTGATTGGTTGGCTGTCTGCCCAATTGAATTCAGAGATACTTAATGCCGCCCCATAGAAACCAAAGTCAAATCTTATCCAGTCCTAGTTTGTTACCCTGGCAAACTTTTATGAATCATCTGCAGCTAACACCTATATACTCTTACTTTTCTCAGCTAAAACTACTTTAACGTCTTTATTATTAAGGTTAGGGCTTAGAGACATTCTCTATGGCAACAAGCTAGGTATATATGCAGCCTAGTTAAAGTTAGCCGTTAGCATCTTTAATATTTTGATGATTTAACAAGGCAGACGCATAGCTATTTGAGGAAAGTGAAAAAAAAAAAAAGAATTTTTATTGATGCATCAAGCAGCAGAAGAAAGCCAGAGAGACAGCACCGGGATCAAACGTGCAAAAACTGGGGTGAGGCGGGGTATAGGGGCGTCCCGGACGAGCCCCCACCTGGCAGGGGCAGGTTGACGGGGCGAGTTTTGCTCTGGCAGATGCAAGAAAGGTGCGCTAATTACCTCTGAGGGTTGTTTTTCGGTGTGCCGGGGGCTTCCACTGATGAGGAGCCAGATCAGAGCCAGGCTAAATAGATTCTGTTGGAGCGGAAGCTGCGCTCACTTCAAAACGAGACTCCTGCTCAAAGATGGAAGGCTGCTTTCATTAGGAAATGCTGCTAGTTTTATGGCAGCGGTGTCAAAATCTACTTGACGAGGTAAAAAAGTAAGATGTCAGCGAGAAGGAGCCGTGGGCTGGAGAAGATATTTTAAAAGCATATACTGGGCATGAGTTTGACGTTTTTGGTGTAAAGTTTGAAGGTGGAGCATTGGTTCTATGTTGCAATTGTAAAAAGGATATAATGTCCAGACCAGCACTCAGACTGGCTGTCCTCTAGTTCAGGGGTAAATGCTCTGTTGTCGAGTTCAGGGGTAAATGCTCTGTCTTCTAGTCAGGTGTAAATGTTCTGTCTCCTAGTTCAGGGACAAATGCTCCATCTTCTAATTCAAAGGTAAATGTTCTTTCTTCTAATTCATGGGTAAATGCTCCAACTTCTGGTTCAGGTGTAAATGCTCAACTTCTGTCTTATTGTTCAGGGGTAAATGCTCTGTTGTGTAGTTCGGGGGTAAATGCTCTGTCTTCTAGCCATGTGTGAATGCTCTTTCCCCTAGTTCAGGGACAAATGCTCCATCTTCTAGTTCAAAGGTAAATGTTCTCTCTTCTAATTCAGGGGTAAATGCTCCATCTTCTAGATCAGGTGTAAATACTCAACTTCTGTCTTGTTCAGGGGTAAATGCTCTGTTTTCTAGTTCAGGTGTAAACGCTCTGTCTTCTAGTCCGGTCTAAATGCTCAACTTCTATGTTCTAGTTTAGGGGTAAATGCTATGTTGTCTCGTTCAGGTGGAAATGCTCAACTTCTATCTTCCAGTTCATGGGTAAATGCTCTGTTTTCTAGTTCAGGTGGAAATGCTCTATTGTCTAGTTCAGGTGCAAATCCTCACCTTCTATCTTCTAGTTCAGGGGTAAATGCTCAACTTCTGTCTTCTTGTTCAGGGGTAAATGCTCTGTCTTCTAGTTCAGGTGGAAATGCTCAACTTCTATCTTCCAGTTCATGGGTAAATGCTCTGTTGTCTAGTTCAGGTGCAAATCCTCACCTTCTATCTTCTAGTTCAGTCTTAAATGCTCAACTTCAGTCTTCTTATATCTCCCAAATGGTAAAGAATCCACTATAATTAATCCTTGTTTCTTTGCTGACCCCTTGTGGCTGATGTTGGGATCTTTAGCCATATCCTGCAATGGTAAATAAAACTACCATAGTATATATATAAAGCATAGTGATGTTTTATTTACACAAGGACATTGAATGGCAAATGTACCCTGCATAAACACGTTAAATATCTAAGTTTAAGCCACACAATTGCATTAGCCACCATTAGACACCACTGTGAGATATTAAGGCAGACGTGGGGCACGTGTAGGAGTGTTTTCATTCCAACCACCTTCTCTAATGATCGTCTGCCGCTCCGAGCCGCCAAGGCCATGAGAGCCATTATCTTCGCCTCCTCAAAGTCATCACAATCACGCTAGACCAAATTTAGACCCATGATGAAAGAAAAGGTAGAGCGCTTGGGCCAGTGCAACAAAAGGGGTTATGGTCAGACTGCACCAGGCCAGTCCGTAGGTGCAGCAGTAACAGCCTGCACCAGCTCCTCACCAATACACCCACAAGCCGCATGTGGGTGAGAAGAGAGAGAGAAAAAAAGCTGTCATTATAAAGAGGTGAAAAGATCTTTGCATCTCTCGGTGTCCAAATGTTACAGCTCAATGCTTTTTTTTTATTTTTAACGGAAGCTCCCAAAAGATGCAACTAAGACAAGCTCATAAACGATGTGTCTATTCCCCGTGTTGGCAGGTAGCCCAGTGAGGCGGTTTGGGACAGGTTGGCCTAATTTTGAAACAGTGTTTTTAAACAGAGAGTGGATTGCTCTAGGGTGGCATTTCAGCACTTTGCAATGCTGGAATAAAGAAACACCAAGGTTACCCCACATACCCATAACTTTTTAGACCCGAAAACAAGTTGAGATCATTAAAGATAGTTATGTATTCAGTGGAACTATTGCCTGATAGCAGAAGTTGAATAAAAGATTCAAAAAGAGGGTTTCATAATTCTAGACTTAGTTAAAATTGCAATAGTGTTGTGCTCTGTTTTGGTCCATTGTCTTATATACTGCTGAAAATAACCCAATTATGTGAATCTATTGTGCTCTAAACTAGGCCTTTACACAGTATCCATAACTCCAAAATTCTAAAAGTGCAAGAATGTTGTAGTGAAGTTTGTGGTACCAAGTCAGCCAGTGGATGTAAGCACAAATAGTTCAGTGATAGAAAGTAACTTGATAATGTTACTTAAATAATTTAATTTAGAAAATGCACTTTCTGTAAACATTAACGTTTGAGTAATTTTTGAGGAAAAAAACATTTTTTAGAGTAAAAAGTACATTTTAAGCATTCTTTAAAGTTCAATTTAAACATCTCCTAAGCAGTACGATTTCAGTGTTAAGAAAGCCTCTTGGATAAGAGGTGACACGTATTCTAATTTTAAAAACTAAGTCCAGATGACTTCTTTCTCACTCATCCAGGCTAATTCCAGACATCTACTAAACAGTAAACATATTATTTGTCCTTGCTGGGCAGTACATTTATCTAACAACCAGAAGGTTCAGGATTCATTCAATCCCTGGTTGTATTAAAACATAGTAATAGTGTTTTTTGCTTTTGTACTTCCAAAGATACTCTCTACGTGTACCCTTCACACTGATTACTTCTTTACTCAAGATATGATTTTGAAATATCTTTACTTCTTGAGTAATATCATTTAAAGGACCCCTATTATGCTAAAATTATGTTTTTGAACTTTTAACCATGTTAAAATTAATTTCAAAATGATACCTGAGTAGTATTTTGTTTCAGTCAGGTACATTTGTGTAATCCTGGATGCTGAGCCAATGCTCTTGCCAAAGCTGAAAACAGCTCACCACTCTACGTAAACACGTGAAACCAGGAAGTGCTCCTGTGTGTTTCTAAAACCCCTACACCGTCACAGGACTCTGTTTGATAATTTCAGTGCTTAAATTGCCGTCACTATGAAGCAGTCAGCTCATTTATCTATCTGTTAATGTCATGTTAATAATAGTCGTTCTAAATAGCCATTTTATGCTCTGTTCATTTCCGACCATTGCCAGCAGGGGGCGACAGACACCTAATCCAAATGTTCTCTGCAAAGTCAAAGTAACAGATGTTTTCCATACATATACATTATTTTAAGTGATAATATGTGAAATACCGATGCAAAGGTGTCCAAAACTATTTCAGAAAGCCTGTAAAAAGCATAATATAGGACCTTTGCCACTACTTTTACATGAGTACAGATTTTGAACACTTCTTCCACTTCTGCAGTAGTTACACATTTTTTTCTGCTTGAACTCAAACGCACTTGTTAGTTCACTACTACACTCCAGCTTGCCACATTATCATTCACAATATAACCAACTAGAATTCAGCCCTAGCCGAAGCCCCTGCTATAAAGAGATGTATAATATTTATGCAGTGCTGTACAAGAGTTTACAAGGTTAATAAAAGTGTCAAAAGTCACCTCTGATGCATAATTGACAACCTGAGGTAACCCTTCACGATCACTAAGGTAAACTCATTCATCATACATGCTCCCCGGCACTGAATCCATCTTGGAATCAAATGTTTCCAAAGCACTAAGTATGTCACCCTAATTATCTTATATAGGTCTTGCAGCTAGGCGAAAAGAGCATATCGTTTGTATGTGTGGCTTAATATACCCCCATGTCTTTAATGCAGCATCCTGCTTCCTGCCTGATGGAAAGTAATTGGCCTCGGGAGAAAGAGAGAGAGATGTAGGATGAAGCAATGATCATAGAGATGTAGAATAAGCAGAGTGGGCACTTCCTGGTTCACCAAGCCAGTAAAGAACTAATAAGGCTTTCACATTTTTGGTATAAAGTTTAAATGGCATTTTTGGGATAAGCATGGCTGTTTAATATATCAACTATCACAAACTATCACCCTTCCTTGCAGTGGTAAAGCTAAAGTGATCTGACCTGGACTTAAAGTTGGGATCTTCTAGTTCAGGGGTAAATTCTGGCTCTATCCAAGCCGATAAAGAACCAACAAGACTTTGGTAAAAACTTTTAATGGCAGGTCAGTATATCACCAATCACATTATCACAGAAAAAGGCATTGGTCCTATCCTGCAATGGTAAAGATATACAGTGCCCAGACCTGAACTCAAACTGGGGATCTTCTAGTTCAGGGTAAATGCCTCAAAGCCAGTAAAGAACCAGCAAGACTTTCAAATTTTATAGTTTGAAGGTGAAGTATGGCTGTTCATTTTGCCACAAAATTCCCCAAAAGACATTGGCCCTATCTCGCAATGGTAAATTGCCCATACTTGGACTCAATTTGGGGGTCTTCTAGTTCAGGGGTAAATGAAGCCTCAAAGGCCCTTGATTTTGCGATGGTAAAGCATCCACTTAAACGAATAATTTCTTTGCTGATCCCTTGTTGCTGGAGTTAGTATCTTTGGCCCTATCTGGTAATGATACAGAATACATGGTTCAGGGTCCTTTATTTGTCAAACGAGGCAATAAAATGTCATTATTGCAATATTTAGCCAGTAAAGAACCAAAAAGACTTGTAAGGGATTGCCCGGTCTGGCACTGTAATAGCTTTTTGCTGCTATACCTTTAAGAGTGCGCATCCGTCGGCCTGGGAAATCTCAAATTGACAAGCGGCGACCTCATTTTCTCTCGCCGTGCCACTCAAGCAGCTGTTAAGATGTAGCAAATAAAAAGGGGCAGGTAAACTATGAACTGAATTGATGAGGGAAAGCTAGAGGAAGGGGTCATCTGTCAACAATATAGTCTGTAATAGAGAAGCCATGGAAGACAGATGAGGCTTAGTTTAAATGGGAAAAGACCCTTGTACAAATCGAGTTTTTTTTTATTGAGGCAGCCTACTGTCTGTCATATATACTTCTAGATTGGCTCAAGTTGGCCTTTTAGTCTAAGTCTGTGGTTCCCAAATGGTGGGTCAGGGTCCAAATGTGGGTCACAGGGGAGTTGAACAGCTTGTTTGAAGGCTAAATATTTTTTTCTTCTTTCCGTTCGGCTTTTGCCTTTTAAGGTTGCCTCATCAAATCATCTGCCTCACAGCATGCATTATTTGGCATAGGTTTTACACTAGATGCCCTTCCTGACACAACCCTCTCCATTTATCCAGGCTTGGGAGAAGTGCAAGCTCTAGAGTAGGCTCCAGATTCAAGTACAGAATATATTGCCAAATGTAGTATATGAAGACGTTTTGTGCTATTTCTAGAACAGAGACTCTCCAGTAACCATAGTACTCTCTCGGGGCTTCACCATTTCCCACGAGACACCTCTTTCCCGGACACCTGCCGCGCTGTCTGCGGGGTTGCACTGTTAATTAGGCAACATAGTATGTACCACTAACGAGACAGCTATAGCTTTGACAAGGCTAACAAATTTCACAGATGTTTTTCCGTGCGCTAACAGGATGCCAGTGGTGGTCTGTGGGGCTGTTAGTGCCGTTCCTCGGCCGCCCCTAGCCACCAACCGCGCCACAGTAACACCTGCCAGGCAGCCAATCGGGAACAAGGAAACTGGATGGATGAATCATTGACTAGAAGCAAAAGAAGTAAATGAAAATGATCCCTTTTAAGCCATTAACAGTCGTTCGTTGTGGTTAACCAGATGTGGCCAAGCTTGTCGCTAGGTCACCTACGCATTAAGCTCAAAGCACACACAGAACGCAACACTTGAAAAGGCTTTAAAATGAACAATGTGGAGTTTAAAATGTGTGTGGTTTTTCTGATAATAACATGACAAAATTATAGAAGTCTTTCAGGCTGTGTGAGAAGAAACTGGGCTGTTCTATTGGCAAGTTATTGGCGATTAGCAATAGAAAGGAGTTTCCTGGTGCATTAAGTGGAGCAGGAGTCAGTAGAGTAGTTACTGTCTCTGTCCCTTGCTGCAGCTCAACTCTCTTCCTTGGTGTTTACAACTGTGTCTCTGTGACATAAACAGCAGAGCACTGTCTAAAAACAGACTTTGTATAGAGATCGATAACCAAATTCATGAAACAACCGTTGAGCAATGAATCTGCCTCGTGAGTGGTCACAGACAGCAAAATACAATAGAGTAGCATTAGGAACAGCGGCATAAAAAAGTAAACAAACAAGCCTTTAAATAATTCTTTTTAACTGCTTTGTCTCTCTTGATGAGTTTTTCTCGCACACTAAAGTATCTGAATATTTTTGTGTGAACGCTTGAGTAGTTTATGTCCTAAATTGCTCCATTGTTTTACTGAAAATAGCTTGTGTGACCACCGATGTGACGTCACGATCCTCATCTCTATTAACAGATAAAACACACATTTTCAACTCCACATTGTCCATGCTAAAGTCTTTCCCAAGTGCTGCATTCACTGTGCGTCCGGCGTGCTTACGGCTTAATGCAAAGGTGACCTAGTGACAAGCTTGGCCACATCTGGTTAACCACAACACACAACACTTAATGGCTTTAAAGGGATCACATAATTTTCATATACTGCTTGTGCTTCCAGTCAATGATTCATCCACCTCGTTTTCTTTCAACCAGCAAACGCCCAGTGTGAGGGCTGTCTTAGAAAATAATGGGGGCGCATTCAGTGTGTGTTGGCTTTTGGATAACTTTAATCAATGGTTCTTGCAATTAATGCAACTTTTTACAGCTCTCAAAACATAAGATATAAGAGACCACTAAAGCGTCTCTCTGAGTTAGCCAGTGTCTGTTAAATCTCTGTGCGCACCTCACAGATCATCAAGAAACGCTATGACTGGTATAAAGTTACCCATCATTGTGAAAAAGTGGTGGAGAGAAGTACACAGAAAGGCTGTGGTTACAAATTATTGTTATTCAACTAAATACTGATTTCTGAATGTTCTTTAGTCAAAACATTATTATCCTTTTGTTTAAAAGTGAATCAACTATTCAGGTTCTGCAAAAACAGCATAATTTCTTTTATTTTGATGGATCGTAATTTCCTTTAAAGTTATGCTCTAAAGAACAATAGTTTTATTTGGGAATTAAGAAACATCAGCAGGTTACAAAACATATTGCGCCTATATAAGATATACTATTTCCAAAGCTGTTTATATTGCAAATTATTATATGGCAAATTCAAAGCTTCTTCAATGTAGGTTGCACATACTGTTATGCAAATGTTTACCTGCACTGCAGCTGCTTCCCTCTTCTTCCATCTTAGCAGACGTTAGCAAGGCTTGACTGAGTGAAACATCGACAGACCTTGCACGGCGTGGCTCATTACACCCGCCGAAAACGTCACATCTCTCTCCTGTCAAAGCTTAAGGTCGAATCAAATCCTGTTTCCCCCATAAAACAGGAGAGTTTTGTTTTTCAAGCCTTTGGGTGCTGTTTTTGCATCTGTTATTTAAGATTATGACACACTTTTGAGACCTTGTTTGGAGCTTTGCATTTGCATACAAAGCCTGCACTTGCACCTGTAAACACAAGATAGGAAGAAAATGTTTGTCATCTTGTCAAAGCCTACTAAGGTATTCTAAGTCAGTGGTTCTCAATGGTGGGACAGGACCCAAATGTGGGCCACAGGGAGGTTACTTTTGGAATTGCCACAACAATCCATCTGCCTCTTAGAATTTGCATATCGATTTGGCATAGATTTTACACCAGATGTCTAATGCAACCCTCTCCATTTATTTGGGCTTGGGGCCAGCACAAAGACTAGCTTGTGACCCTCTGTGGCTGGATAAAAGCCAACTAACTGCCCATTGTGACACCCTTTTGTGGCCTTGTTTATCTCTGCCTGCATTTGTATTCAAAGCCTGCACTTGCACCTGTAAACACCAGACAGGAAGCAACGTTCGTCATCTTGTCATAGCGACATAACAAATGTAGTTCATTTTATTCATTTAGCACCAGTTCCACTTGTTATTGGGCCGTACATCATCAAAATTAGACAGTCAGGAAACCACCCCGCACATGCTGAAAGGCCAACACTGTCATTGCGAGCAAAAGGCAAAATTCAATCTTGTCGCAGTGTTTGCTCTCAATAAGGGACAGTGCTATTTTTACCATTCTATAGCAGCAGCGGAGCGGGCTGTGGTGGGATGGTAGTGGAGTAGGGGGTTGGGGGTGGGGGGTACTTGCATAGGGATTCCCTCACACTGCGATGATATACTGCCGCAGGGTGGTCCCCAGGGAATACCACCAAATTGCTCCTGAATTGCTTTACTGAGCGAGGTTCATACGCAGTACACAGCTACATATCACACCATCATTTGTCTCTCTCTTTGGACCAAAAAAAAAAAAAAATCTATGAAGTTAGCAAAGCGTCCGTCATCCATTTTTTATGTTGTTTTTTGAGCTTTGATAGAACAAATGAGGATTCTTTGGCGTTTAATAGCACATTTGGTATTCTTTATTGCCGCAGTACAAGCATATAAAACCACACTGGGCCTATAAGGAAGCTAACTGTCAGAAGTGATTAAAATAGATGGGAAATACAAGGGTTTAACAAAAATGCCAATGTGGCAAAGTTAATTGTAGCCAGTCTAGTTAGGATCACTTAAATGCATTACAAGAATATCTGGATTGGTGAAGCAGTGGCTATGGAGTCAGGAGGCAGGTTTAGAGGTTCATTTATTAGCTGATTTAGCAAACCATAAATAACCATAATATGCAAATTGACCTCTACAATGAAGACAATTGAGTTGGTAAATCAATATGCACTTGGTATTTTGTGGTATTTTTTCAACAAAAGCTAATTGTGCCTGTGCATGTTCCTGGGAGCCAGCCTTCACTTCATCATTTCAGCTTCTGCACTAATGCCTGATTTCATGGTCTATTATTTTCTTATGTCCATAAAGCCAGAAGTTATTATAAAGTAAAGGAGTTTTTATTTTGTGTTTTGGTAATTGGTAGTTGTGGCTAGGCTACCTGGAGCCTGCCCTCACCTTTGCATCAGATTACCCACCTAATCTCAAATTCCTTGGTCCATTCATTATTTTCTATAGATTTTTGCCTATAATTTCATAAATACTGTTTGTAGTGTTGTTTTTGTTAACATGAGCTAATTGTGGCTAAGTTCTTTGGAGCCACCCTTCGCTTTTGCTTCAGCTTCCCCCCTTCCACTCATCCCTTGGTCCATTATTTTCTTCAATTTATTGCAAACATGATCATTTTATAAATAATACTGACTTGAGCTAATAGCGGCTATAGGTTTTTTTTTGAGCCAGCCTTTACTTCTGCATCAGCTTTCCCAACAACCTTTCATCCCTTGGTTCATTATATTCAACAGTTTACAGTGAATGCCCTGGTTTCATGGAACCAACCCTTACTTTCTGCAAGCCTAGAAGTCTCTTGGTCCATTATTTCTCTATTTTGTACACTGCAATATAACATTGAGTTGCCTTGGTTTCTTGGAGCCAGCCCTCACTTCTGCCTCTTCATCCCCACCAACCCCTTATCCCTTGGTCCATTATACAGTCTATGGGCTTCCTTGACACTATCATGACTTAGCAGTTGCTAGCTCCGCAGCGGGACAGATTAAATTGAATATGGGTCACTTTGCAGCCAAAACGGCCTTATCTGAATTCTCACAGCCCCCGACATCCGCGATTATCCCGTTCAGTTAATTCAGTAATTGAGACTTGTTCGGAAACCATTTCAGGCCGGTCATTGTTATTATCTCGGCTGCAAAACATATGCTAACAAGCAACAGTGGTGTCAAGCTATTGGGAATTCTTGTTTGGTGCACATGAAGCCTCAATAATTTATAAGCCACGCAGGCCTGTCCTAGAAAATCTACCTTTTTCAAAGACACACAAAAAAAGCAGGTTTTTCCGAAGGCATCTAGAATTCATTTTGATTGTGACCATGCAAGATTGATGAGGGATCGTTGGCCGTGTGTTTGCAAAGGCTACACAGATCACTTTAATAATTTATGTCTCTGAGGGCTGCACGATATACAGTATACTGCAAATGTATTGTTATTGGAATAATGACCACTGCAACCAAATTAATCTAAATAACTGTATATAGTCTGCCATCTCACATACATTAACACAGTTGGGACCAAAGGTTTAGACCTGGTTTAGACCTAGTTCCAATCTGGTTTACTCTGGTTTAGTCATAGTTTATTTCTGGTTTAGCCCTTTAGCTTGTTTATTCTTGGTTTAGTTCTAGCTTAATCCTGGTTTAGATCTGCTTTAGACTTGGTTTAGTCCTGGTGGAACCCTGGTTTTGACGTTGCTTAGACCTGGTTTAGTTCTAGTTTAGTCTTCAGTCTTGGTTTCGTTCTGGTTAGATCTCGTTTAGTCCTGGTTTAGTTCTGGTTTAATCCTGGATTAGTCTTGGTCTAGACCTGGTTTACCCTGGGTTAGACCTTGTTTATACCTGGTTTAGTCCTGGTTTTGCCACCCTTGTCTCATCCTGGTTAAGACCTTGTTTAGACCTGATTTAGTCTTGGTTTCGTCCTGGTTTAGCCCTTGTTTCAACCTGGTTTAGTGCTGGTTTAGACCTGGTTTAGTCCAAGTTTAGTCTTGGTGTAGTTCTTGTTAGACCTTGTTTATTCCTGGTTTAGTTCTGGTTTAATCCTGGTTTAGTCTTGGTCTAGTCCTGGTTTAGTTCTGATGTACCTTGGGTTAAACCTTGTTTATAACTGGTTTGGTCCTAGATTGGTCCTGGTTTTGCCCTGCTTTAGACTTGGTTTAGTCCTGGTTTAGATCTTGTTTAGTCCTGGTTTAGTTCTAGTTTAGATCTTGTTTAGTCCTAAAAATAACTGCATTTATCTTTTGCTCTGTCAATAATGATCTCTAAGTATCACTGCTCATATTTTCATTACAGTATTCATTAAACACTGGCATCACATATCACTTATTTTTCCCATCATGCAGCTCTATGGGGAGCCCAACTGCTGATAGACAGAAAGATGGAGGACGGGAAGCTATAAGGTTCAAAATAAGGCAGTGTTAAGGAGACATTAGTCATTTGCAGGCTAGTGTTACAGTGATAATGGGGTGGAAGGGGAAGGCCAGTCTGCAGTATCCTTATTCAAACTGCAAATTCAATTTACACCGCACGCTGAGATCAATCCACATCTGACCACTTCAGAAGGACCGAGACCGATAAGACTTCTGCCCCTGTCAATGAGAACGACTGGGATTTCTTCTTCTCTTATTATAACATCATTTATTAGCAGTAATTTAATGACGATTACTCAACGAGGTGCCTCTAATTTGATAAAGATGTGCAGAGAATGAGCTCATTTGCCGTTAATTTCTAGCAGACACACTTCAAGGTCTAACAGCACTTGGAGTTAAAAGCAAAAAAGGTCTCCACAAATGCTTTTATTTTTAGATCAAGACAAGAATTAGTGATTTTATCCACTGATGAGCTTCTAATTATTCAGAAGAGTAAAAAGTGTTTTGATTTAGTTTAGAAATTGTAGAGAATAGAAGAGACCAGAATCCAGGAGAGCAGGGTAGTTAGTGTAAGGAGGTTGTGGGTTCAATCCTGAGATAGCTGACGATGATCTCTGTGTGGAGTTTAGTTGACCTCTTTGTGTTACTCTGGGTTGTCCCGGACTAAAGCAGGGCTAAGGTAGGACTAAAGCAGGACCAAAGCAAAACAAGACTAAAGCAGGACTAAAGCAAGACTGAAGCAGGACTAAAGCAGGACAAAAGTAGGTCTAAAGCAGGTCTAAAGCAGGGCTAAAGTAGGACTAAAGCAAAACAAGACTTAAGCAGGACTAAAGCAGGTCTAAAGCAGGACTAAAGCAGGGCTAAAGCAAAACAAGACTAAAGCAGGACTAAAGCAAGACTGAAGCAGGACTAAAGCAGGACTAAAGTAGGTCTAAAGCAGGTCTAAAGCAGGGCTAAAGTAGGACTAAAGCAGGACTAAAGCAAAACAAGACTTAAGCAGGACTAAAGCAGGTCTAAAGCAGGACTAAAGCAGGACCAAAGCAAAACAAGACTAAAGCAGGACTAAAGCAAGACTGAAGCAGGACTAAAGCAGGACTAAAGTAGGTCTAAAGCAGGTCTAAAGCAGGGCTAAAGTAGGACTAAAGTAGGACTAAAGCAAAACAAGACTTAAGCAGGACTAAAGCAGGTCTAAAGCAGGACTAAAGCAGGTCTAAAGCAGGGCTAAAGTAGAATTAAAGCAGGACTAAAGCAAAACAAGACTTAAGCAGGACTAAAGCAGGTCTAAAGCAAGACTGAAGCAGGACTAAAGCAGGTCTAAAGCAGGTCTAAAGCAGGTCTAAAGCAGGTCTAAAACTGGTCTAATCCAGGTCTAAACCAGGGCTAAACTGGATAAAACTAGGACAAAAGAAGGACAAAACCAGGACCAAACCAGGTCTAAACCAGGACTAAACCAGACCTAAACCAAATGTAAACCAGGGATAAACCAAGGATAAACCAGGACTAAAATGGCCTTAAATTAAACCAAACCAGGACTGCAAAGACTCCCGAGCAGCACCAGAAGAAGCCTGTGCTACCTGTTCCACAGTTTGAGAACCACTGTCCTAAGCCCTCTACTCAGACGCTCTATTTGAATACACAGGAGACACGCTCTTGCTTCAGTGATATGTATGCAGCTGTCTGTATGGTAGCATTAATACAATCAGTGTGACAGCTTGTAATTTATATCCCCTTTGATTCCTAACCACAGTGGGTCGCTCTGCTTGGCCTTTCTGATTGGAGCACTACATCATCGTGCGGCGCTCCCTTCCTCTATACAGTACGCTCTGGCCCGGTGCCAGTCTGCTCGCCCCGATCCCGCTGTGTTACCAATCTGTGTCCTCTGCTGACTAAGATCTTCCGTGCTCCCAGCGCTCCATGCTAACCAGATACGGAAAAAATATTAGGCCAGATAAACAGATGAATAATTGTGTTGCCATATAGTACAAGCACAATAAAAAAACAGTGGGATACTGTGTAAAATGTAAATAAAATTGTAAAATCCAGCCACCAAGGGTCACAGGACTGGATAAACAGGAGAAGGTTGTGTCAGGGAGGGCATCTAGTGTAAAACTTGTGCCAAAGCAGTATGCGAATCACTGCATGCAGATGAAAGGAAGAGCTGAAAAGAAAGAATACAAAACAACAGACAGTATCAGGTGTTAAAACTGAGATATTTGACCATTTTATGAAAAAATAACACATCTCAAAACATTGGGACAAGGACAACAGAAGTAAAATGTACAGCAGTGTTTCCCAACCATTCCCAACCAAGGTACTTTTGATTTATTTTATCATTTATTAAGAAGAAAGACAAGCAAGCTCAAGTGTCTCAATGATTTCAGAATAATATTTGAATATTATATTTTGTAACATATATTTTAGGTTCCAAAGAAGTTTTTTTTATATAATAAATTTTTTGTTTAGATTATCTATTTTTTTATTTTCACATGTATTTTGAAGATAAAATAAATATAAATGTAATAGGAGTTTATATAGGAGTTTATATTGTTATATTTTTATTTTAAAAGTAGGCAGATTATAATTTATTTCATTTTTTAACTTTTTTTTTTTTCCGAAAAAAAAATGCAGTAGTATAGTATATATTTTTGTAACGTTTTATATGACCTTTTTTTAAAGAGTCATCAGTACATGTGAGTGATATGAGAAAAAGCACTGAAACACTGCCAGTTAACGCATTCATAGCAACTTACAGGAGAGCTTTTGTTGTCTTGTCCCAACTCCTCTGAGATGTGTTGCTGCCATCAAATTCCAAATGTGAAATCTTAAAGAAATGCAGTTATTAATAGACAGTAACATGAGTCTATTTTTAGCTATGTCAAAGGCAAAAGTTGGGCTTATAAGCGTTCAGTCTTTATACTGTGCACAAAGGATAAGCAAAGGGACAAATAACACGTTACATAACAGCTCAAAACACATGAAAAATATGGGAGCTGAAGCTTGTTGAAATGACAGTTTTACAGCTATTTTTCTGTCAGTTTTTTTTCTTCTTCTTTTGCCATTTTGGTTGCAACATGAGCGTGTGCCAGTGCCAGCTTGGTGGGAGTTGGTTTGATTTCAGCACCACAGTGGGCAGAGGGGCCCTGATGGCAAATAGTGCGAGGAAAACTGGAGAAGGAGAAAGACTTTAAGTGGATTATGTGAAAAAAAAATGGAGGCACAAAGGATGGGGTCAAAAAGCGGCGTGTTTCAAGTCTGAACAATGGCAAAGTCCGACTTATTCTGGGGACTTATACAACTGTCCTGAAGTGTTTGACGTCTTTGAGTCGTTCTCGGCACCAGATGGCAAGAGCTGGTTACACAAACTAAGAGATATGGCGGCAACAGATGCAATAGCAATGATATCACCATATAACAAATGTGCAATAATTAATACAAGATAATAATTCATGAAATGTCGAGTTTCAAATTTGATTTCGCGCCAGATCATGCATTGTTGATAATTAACTGACTTTTATCTGAAATATAAAAGTCTGATTGCATTTTTCCATAGGGCCTTGTTAGTACCATTTCACTCAATAATTTAGTGTTTCAAGAAAAATATGTTTTTACATGTTGATTGAAAATACTTCACAGAAAATCATGGGAATGTATTCGGAATAAAAACCATAGAGAACAGAGAATGTCTGTTATTTTTCAGTTAGTTTTTTATTCTTAAAGAGCCTCTATTATGCTTTAATCTATCTTTTTAAACTAATTTTTGTCACCTCTACAACAGCATTGCACATTTTACACCCTTTCAAAACATTAGTAACTAAAAGAAAGTGTTTCCAATTATTGGTTTATTACTGCCATGAAGAAAAAAAATCTTTACAAAATGAAAAATAGCTGTGAGGAATCAGTGGAAAAGGAGCTGCACACGTTTTGTTTTTGTGTTTTTTTGTTTTTTTGATCAGTGAGTGCAGACTGGATGTAGAGGGCTTGTTGATTGGTCAGGGCTTTCTGGAGTGGGCGGGGGTTCGTGGGAGAGATGGAGATTTATGGAACCGCGCGTTTTGAGGCCTCAGAAACTCATCGCCAGAGAATGCAGTGTCAAATAGGCGTGAATGAAACAAAACACAGCTCCAGGTATGAGGGAACAGCATTGGAAACAACCAGTTTTGTTTTTTTAAAGTTTATTTTCCATAATAATAGCCCCTAGTGACATACCTGTACCAACATTGAATAATAATATTACAACTATACACAGAGTCAGAATAATATTTACATATCACTGCATATGTGTACAAATTAACCAAGGTGGTTATATTGTTACTGACTTTGGTTGTTTTGTTTGTTTTTTTCCGTTGGCAAAATAACCCCAAGTTATTGACAGGTTTTAATTTAATTTTTAGGTATGGGACAGTAATGTGCCAAGTAACAAATGATGAGGTTTTGGTATGAATCTGGAACAACCTCTGGATCCAGAGCCTTTTTTTTAATTATTGTGAGATAGGGCCAGAGATACTATGTCCTACCACAATGGACCAGTAAAAGAACAAATTATTAGTATTAGAGCATTATTAACCATTGTGAGACATAAAAGCTATGTGGCTCAATGGATAGAGCATTTACTCCTGAACTAGACAATCCCCTGTTTGAGTCCTGGTCTGGGCACTATATGTTTATCGTTACGAGATAGGGCCAATGCCTTTGAGGAGGTCAGTGCTTCTGGTTTGTTCATATTAGCCTTTAAAATACATCTCAGTTATGTGTTCTGACAGAGAAATAACAATGTCCCATCCATTCGAACAGTATCTAACCCCTGCTACTACTCGTTACCTTTGCTGTTTTGCAGTTGGCTACATATTCAGTTTTGATACTAACAACCCAAATTACTAATGACTACTGCGTTGAAAGCCTGCATATGTTCAAAGTGAATTTTCGCACCATTAGCGCTCACCTCTGTGGCTTCATGAATCATACGGGCTCTCCACAACTGAAGCGCTGATGTATTGGGTGAAATTTGGTCTGATTTTTTTTTTCTTTCTTTCTTTCTTTTTTTTTTTTTTCCTTCCCCAGTGTAGCTGCATTGCCGTGTGAGTCAGCCTGCCCACACGCTGCTGCCGCACAATGGCACAGTGCTGTTTGGGTTACTGTATTCCAGAAGGAAGGGCAAAGGCACGAGAGAGGGAGAGAACGAGAGAAGAATTTGGCTCCAAAACGTGAACCAGTTGGCGCGCGCTAATGCAGTCTGTAGGCTGCTGTTGTGTCATCTCACAACAAAAACAGTATTATGTGTGCGAGGATTTCAAAGCTGTTGTCTACAATCAGTGTGTTTACGTGCAGGTAGAGAAATTAGACATGCACTGGCCCAATTTCAACAAAGCATGCCACAGCTTTGTTGAAATTGGGATAATGATATAAGAATATTTTGATAATCTTAGGTTATTAACTATAGACTTAAAAGATGGGAACTAAACCTACAAAGGCCTTTAACTTTTGGACTGAAATCATAATCATTTAGTTGTTTTAAAGGTTTTTATGACTACTGCTGCACACAATAAATACTTGTACTGCATTTTTAGACCTTTGAAGACACAAAGACTGGGTACTTCTGCCACTGACTAACTTATTTGTTGTTTAAGTGTATAATTTTGTAAACCTATATGTTTATATATACCTATATATTCTGCAAAATCAACTTTTCTGAGCTTTCTACCATTTTATATTGATAATCCCTCATAAAAAACATACCTAGAGCTGTGTTTTATTTCATTCACGCCAGGCACAGCTGTTCTCAGGCCTCAGAACACTCATTTCCACGAACCTCCTCCTCTCCCACGAAGCCCCACCCACTCCAGGAAGCACAGACCAATCACCAAGCCCTCTACATCCAGTCTGCTCTCATTCATTAATCCAAAAAACAGTGTACACACACCTAAAAATGTGAATATAGTAGAAAAGTGAAATTATTGCTTAAAATATTTCACTCTGGATCTGTATAAAATAGCACCTCTATCATAGGGAGACCAGATGTCCCTATTTAACAGGGACATTCCCGTTTTTGGCTCCTTGTCCCATGTTCCAACACATATCCGTAAAAACACTAATATGTCCCAGTTTTCAGCAAACCATGTCCCAGTTGTCCCCGTTTTAATCAATAAAAAAAGCATAGGAAACTTAAAATCATTTGTCTAAAGACTTTTGTAACAAAATTTATTTACAATGTCATTATTTTTATTGACAATTTTCCATCATATTTAAAACTTGAGCCCTAGAGTCATGTTCTTTAATTTCATGACTGAAAAATGAATGGATTTCGGAAGCATTTGTGTCACTTGTTAAATAAAAATGCACTGTGATTTGTGAAATAAATATGTGTCTCAGTTTTTGGGTCTGGAAATCTGGTCACCCTACTGTATCACTCTTTGGGGCTTCAAACAAAGTCGGCTTTAATGTTTAACAAAGGCTAAATCCTGATATATTCCACACTACTTGAATGAAGCATGAGCCTGGCAGAGTGCTGAGAATACAAATGTCCGGTTCTCAGGCATATACACATATTATCCTTACACTTTTTCTTCCTTCTTCTCCACAGGACTACACCCTGACCATGTACTTCCAGCAGTACTGGCGGGACAAGCGTCTAGCGTACGTGGGGATCCCCCTCAACCTCACCCTGGACAACCGCGTGGCCGACCAGCTCTGGGTCCCCGACACCTACTTCCTCAACGACAAGAAGTCCTTCGTCCACGGCGTCACAGTGAAGAACCGCATGATCCGACTACACCCTGACGGGACGGTCCTATACGGGCTCAGGTGGGTCCCATCAATTCAGAGTTTCTTTACCAAGTGGTTGCTAATTGCTATGTTAGCTCCAATTCAATTTCTATTTGAAAAATGCAAAGCTCTGCTGCCTAGAAATACAAAGTCAATATTTTTCTTCTCTGATGTATTTCTGGCCTTTTCCAGGATTTGTACAGTCATGGGAAACCTGGAAAAGTCATGGAATTTTAAAATGCAATTTCCAGGTCCTGGAAATTTTTTTGAGTTTTATATTTTGATGTAAAGTTTTTGAAAAGTTTGGAAAATGTAAACAGTCTGAGTGCTACTATTTAAACACTTGTAAGTCATTTTTAGGGCTTGGAAATTTAGTCAAAATTTTTGGAAAAGTCATAGAAAAATCGTGGCAAAAAAGTGTATGAACCCTGCTTTACAGTGGCCATACAATAGCTCATTGGTGGGTGGAGCCTATTCCATCAACTATGGGCCTGAGGCGGGGCACACCCTGAACAATGGCACCTTAAGACTTACACTTTTAGAACTGAATGTATATTGATTGATACATATTGATTTTTAGGAAAGATGATGTTTACTAAGTACGCAACCAGCTGGGCTAGCATAACTTGGCCAACCTTTTGCATTAATATTGCATTGCTAGCCTGCTAATTAGTTCATTACGCAGCACTTAAAGTTGTAAACGAAAGTCTTAGGCATTTTACTTGATGGCCCTTTTTGAGAAAGTTCCTAGTCAGCATTTGGTCTAAGTATGTGGAAACATGAACTTTGCATAACCTTAGCATTTGGTCATTTGTCTGCTTTAATGTATTGTGGTTGGTCGGCTAAACCCATTGAGAAATATTAAGTTATGGAGACCACATTCATAATACTATATTGGTAGAATGCAAAGATGCAAACATGAATATTTTTTATGCAAATGACCTTTCACAATGCATTCGAACAGCACTGAAAATGTTCTTCAAGATCTAGGTCAGACGTTATTTAGTACTTTTATTATCATAATCCCATACATTTTACTATGTATGTTTTTTGTTCATATATTTGTTGAAATTTCGGCTACTTTAATTACCAGCATATAAAAAAAAATCAGAAATGTATTGTATATTATTTAGCCATTAGCTTATATGCTCATCCCGTCACCCAGAAAAAGGGTCTGTTGTCCTGGACCTCAGGGTAAGAAGGGGCCAAAAAAAGGTCCCTCTTTATATATATTTTCTATTATTAGGGGCCCATGTGAAACCATTATTTTAAAGGCAGACATTTTTTTTTACGAATACTAAAAGAGTCTGTAACATATGATTTATTACAGGACTAAATCAGGGCTAAACTGGGACTAGAGCAGGACTGAAAGAGGGCTAAACCAGGCCTAATACAGGACTAAACCAGGACTAAACCAGGTCTAAACCAGTGCTAAATCAGGATTAAACCAGATCAAATCAGGATAAGGCAGGACTAGACTATATCTATACTGGGAATAACCCAAAATTAAACCAGAACCTGGATTTAACCAGAACTAAACCAGAATAAACCAGGAAAGAACAGAACTAAACCAGGACTAAGCTATAACTAATCCAGGCTAAGGTCTAAACCAGGACCAAACCAGGCTTAACCAGGACTAAATTGGGTTTAACCAGAACTAAACCAGGGCAGGATCAAGGCAAAACAAATGAGGACTAAATAAAAATTAAACCAGGTCTAAACTGGGGCTTAAACAGATGTAAATGCTTTTGGTTAAAATGTACAAAAGCATCATAATGCAGCCAGTGCCCTGATGTTTTCCCTTTAATTCTGTGTTTAAATCTTTTATGGAACCACACATGGCCTTGCTGTGATTTTGGCAAGCCTGTCCCGTTGGCCACTGAGCAGATGAAGGATTAAGAGTCACGCTTCAGGGCACCTCCGTTTAGGTTTTAGGCTAAACATTCAAAAACAGTGGCTGGAACGCACTCGGGCTGCTGTGTAGACTTTGCATTTCTGTAATTTTGAGCACACAGCTGTTGTTTGAAATGCGTTGTGCAGCCGTTTCCATTGATCTGGCAGACAGGCAGGTTCAGAAGACACACACATGAATATGGACACTTTGAATTATTAGGAAACGCTCGCATGTGGACCGCAGAGTTTGCTTGGTTTTGGCAAGGGCTAAACCAGGGCTAAACCAGGACTAAACCAGGGACAAACCAGGGCTAAACCAGGGATAAATCAGGGCTAAAGCATGACTAAAGCAGGTCTAAACCAGAATAAACCAGGGCTAAACTAGAACTAAACCAGACTATGATCTAAACCAGGTCTAAACCAGTACTAAACCAGGGATAAACCAGGGCTAAACCAGGGATAAATCAGGGCTAAAGCATGACTAAAGCAGGTCTAAACCAGAATAAACCAGGGCTAAACTAGAACTAAACCAGGCTATGATCTAAACCAGGTATAAACCAGTACTAAACCAGGTCTAAACCAGGTCTAAACTAGTTCTAAACAAGGACTAAACTGGACAAAACCAGGCTATGGTCTAAACCAGGACTAAACCAGTACCAAACCAGTACTAAATCAGGACTAAACCAGTACTAAACAAGGACTAAACTGGACAAAACTAGGCTATGGTCTAAACCAGGTATAAACCAGTACTAAACCAGGTCTAAACCAGTACTAAACCAGGTCTAAACCACGTCTAAACTAGTTCTAAACAAGGATTAAACTGGACAAAACCAGACTATGGTCTAAACCAGGACTAAACCAGCACCAAACCAGTACTAAATCAGGACTAAACCAGTACTAAACAAGGACTAAACTGGACAAAACCAGGCTATGGTCTAAACCAGGTCTAAACCAGTACTAAACCAGGACTAAACTAGATCTAAACAAGGACTAAACCAGAATCCAACAAACAAAAACAGGAAAAAACAGGATTAAACTAAAACTAAACCAGGCTATGGTCTAAGCCAGGATCTAAACCAGATCTAAGCTGATTTAGACCTCTAAACTAGAATTTAACAAGAACTAAACAGAATAAACCAAAAAGAACAGCTAAACCGGGACTAAACCAAAAAGAAAACCGGAATAAACCAGGAAAAAACAGGACTAAACTAAAACTAAACTAGGCTATGGTCTAAACCAGGACCAAACTAGGTCTAAACCAGAATTTAACAAGAACAAAACTAAGCCAAAAAGAACAACCAAACCAGTACTCAACTAGAACCAAACCAGGCTAAGTTCCAACTAAACCAACTAGTTCTAAACCAAGACTGAACCAGGGCAAAACCAGGTCTAAGCAATGGCTAAACCGGTGCTTACATGTGGACCTCCGCACTAGCAGGTTTTGTTTGTTTGTGCCTGCATTTGACAGTCAGGCAGCTACATCAGATTATGCAGGTTTGAAGCACTTAGCCTGTGGTCTACTTCTGGACCTCAGCGTGCTTCCAGGAGATCAAAGGAGAGATGGTGCCTCGTACATAAATGTATGTCAGGTAGAGCCAGGAACCCGCTGAATACAGATCACACATCAGATCTGTGAGCATACATGAGAAATAAACATGTTTTTGGATGCAGAAATGAAAGTTTATCTCATTGAAATGGACAAAACAGAGAAATAGATGAGTCATAATGAGGACTGCTTATTATATTCTGCTATGGAAACAAATAACTTCTCTCTTGGCTCATGTGTAGCCATATGTTTATGTAGCCATTTATATTTGATAAACAGTACGTCACATTTTATTTATACAGATTAATCTAAGTAGGATTTGTGTTGGAGAACCAGTAAGTGGCCCAGTCTGTGAGTTCTGGCACTGTGCATTTCGCCTTTAGCCAAGGGAGTAATGTGAACTTGATAACATACTATAAACCAATCCAATAACAATAGATTTACTGATCATATTGTAATATTTTGAAAGGAATCTGTAACATTTAACTCACTGAGGAGGCTTTTGTAGACCAAACATACAGTACATTTTGTCCACAATTAAAATTAATTTGCACACTGTAAAAAAAACAAAAAAAACAACAAAACAAAACAAAACAAAACAAACAAACTCAAAAGCTCAAGGCCACAGGATCCCTCAAGATTTTTTAATTTTGGCCAACTCAAAATCTCAAGTTTTCAACAACTAATATTTTTTGGCGTTCATCTGTCTAAATTTTTTTTTTTTTAATTCTACTCACTATCATTATGTTTTTAACTCAGCTTACAGCCAACTTACTATCCATTGTTCGGAAAAAGTATAATTTTGTTAAATTTAGTATATATAGCTTTTATTATTAAAATAATAAACCTTTTTCTGAACAATGGATAGTAAGTTGGCTGTAAGATGAGTTAAAAATTAATGATAGCTGTTAGTTGTTGAAAACTTGAGATTTTGAGTTGGCTCCCCAAAATTTTTTGAGGGATCCTGTTGCCTTGAGTTTTTGAGTTTTCACATCTTTTTTTTTTTTTTTTTACAGTGAATAGGATTTCTTTCTTTTTTTTTTTTTTTTACCTATTGTAATTTGAGTTGTATCTAAACGATATACCCAATGCAAAACTCAAAAAGAGTTATTATAAGGAAAAGTTAAGCAACATTCTCATTTTGGGTAACTTCAAGTATTAAGTATGTCCAATAATAAACAGTAGATCACTTGCACTAAACCTATTGAGCTAACAGACGTGAGTAACACAGCTAACCTGCTGTAATTTGTCACATTGTCTAGATGTACGGCAGCCAATTTGACACAAAAGTTGGAGTCAAGTGTGTTGCAAATGAGACGGACTGGGGCAGCTGTGTTCGTGCCTAAACACAATATAAAACTATTTAACCCTCATTTTTTTTACCAAAGAAGATGTGACTTACTTTTAAACTGGCATAAAGCTAGATATAGTGATGCTAATAATAATAATAATGCATGTATTTTCTTATCCGCATCCATTTATTTATTTTTGCCTGCTTTGGTTTTGCAGTCTTCGTCCTAGTCCCACTCACCATGTCTTCCGGTCCTCGTCTGCTGCCTCTCAGCCCAGTGAAGAACCCCGTGGCGTCCTGCCAAGCAGACGTCCAAATCATCCTCAATTTGCATCTTGTGTTTATTTATAACGTCTTTTTAAGAAGACTTTTGAGCTTCTGTCTGCAATAAACAAAACCCAACTCCCAGGCGACCCACTTCATACACGCACTCGTCTAAATATGATTTTTCCTTTGACAGACAGTATTTGCTTGAGTGGCCAAATTTGCTGAAGATCTTGATCAAAGCCTGTCTCCCTGTGATCGGCTGTGTAGTGTACAGTGATGTATACAGTTACCAAGTCAGCGTTTTAGCTTGGTGGAATAATATCATTTAGGACGATGACTCTGCCAATAGTTTGTAATGCGAAACTGGATGAGGAAGTTTGACTTAAGATAAATGGACATTTAGTTTCCTGCAAAGAGGTATCAGGATTTATCCCATTGATTCTCAAACTTTTCACACCAAGAACCAGCTCAGAAAATATTTGTTTTTCAAAGTACCATCAGTAATGGACTAAAGATAATAAAAATAAAACTAATAAGCCAATTAAAGGGCAATTAAAACCAATTAAATCAGGGCTAAACCAGGATAAAACAGGATAAACTGGGAATAGCCTAATCTAATGCAGGGCTAAACCAGGATTACACCAGGTTTAAAACCAGGTCTAAAACAGGATTAAACAAGTACGAATAGGACTAAACCAGGACCTAAGACTAAAAACAGGATGAAGCCAGGTCTAATCCAGGACTAAGCCAGACTAAACCAGGAAAAAAATAGAACTAAACCAGGAATAAACCAGGACTAAACCAGAACTAAACCAGAACAAAATCACAAGGGCTAAACCAGGTCTAAACCAGGATAAATCAAGTCTAAACTGGGTTTAAACCAGGACAAAATGAACTGAACTAAACCAGGACTGAACCCGGATAAACCAGGTCTAAACTGGACTAAATCAGGACTGAACAATGTCTAAAGCATGTTGAAACCAGGCCTAAACAAGTCTAAACAGGGCTAAACCAGGATAAACTAGGACTGAACCAGGACTAAACCAGGTCTAAACTGGGATTAAACCATCTCTAAACAGGACTAAACCAGGCCTGAACCAGGTCTACACCAGGTCTAAACCTGTACAAATCAAACACTAAACCAATAATAAAACTGTCTCTAAGTTAAACTACATCAGGACAAAAGACTCCAGCCCAGAAGAATCCCACGTACCACCAGCTGTGCCCACACCACAGTCTGAGAACCACTGCCGATTGTCCTTTACAGTCACTTCTATGTTAAGTAGCCGCCTCGCTGTTTTGCTAACAGCATTTGAAATAGGTCAGAGAAATGATCATTCCTTCTTCCCTTCCTTCTCATCCATCTTTCTCTCAGTACTGTTTGCGGAGATGACTTAATTTATTCCTGGCTGTCTCTATATGTCTTCTCCTGCAGGATAACTACAACAGCGGCGTGCATGATGGATCTGAGGAGGTATCCCCTGGACGAGCAGAACTGCACACTGGAGATAGAGAGCTGTAAGTAGGGGCAGGGAAAAAACTATCCTCGCGAGTAAATGTGGGAGATTTAGTGCGACTGCATGCGGCGCAGGACCATTTCTTTTTTTCTTTTTTTTATGTGCGGTGGTTGGGATTTCAAAGCTTGCAGGACCGAATGTTTTTGAGATAAATTTCAAGTCAATATCAGAAGTAGCGCAAGTTGTATAGCAGTAAGCCAGCAACGAGCAAATTTGGAATATGCTTGAGAAAAGAACGGGTGCATACACAGATCAGGCGTAACATTATGACCACCTGACTAATATGCAGTCCCATACAGCCCCCATGGGATTATATTAGTAGTCTATGTATGCTTCATCTGTTATTATTATTAATATTTCTGTACTTTTTTACTATTCCTATGGGCATTGTACCAAAATAGGAGAAAAAAATAAAAAATGCAAGAACTATACTACACTCTCACACACACCACACACACTCAACACAACACAACCTACACTCACCACTTACGCACCACACACACTCCACATGTGCACCCTACACGCACCACACACACACCACTTACGCACCACACACACACTACCGCACACACAGGCGCGCCAGACACACACCACACATGCACCACACACTCCACCACACACGCACCACACACACTCCACCACACACACTCCACTTACGCACCACACACCCACCACACACGCTCCACAAGTGCAAAATAATAATAATAATTAAAAAATAATAATAAAATAATAATAATAATAATATATCCCACACACCAACAGGTCCCGGGATGAAGAGATAATCTGTCATTTACTTCACCTGTCAGTGGTCATAATGTTATGCTTGATTGGTATATTATACAGATATATGGTTGTCCGATACTGACCTTCATTTTGGTCGAGAAATTTGAAATTTGTTTTCAAAATGCCATAGTGTCTATATCAGACGGCTGTGAACATTGATTTATTATGAAGAAGCAATGGAAATGTCAACAAATTAGTTATTTCAAGTTGACTGTCCATTAGGCAGTCATAATTTTATGGCTATTCATTGTATGGTCACCTACTGTAAATTTACCATACACTAAAAAACTCACTTGTGTCTAGTCTTAACAAATGTTGTGAACACATTGTAGACCTAGCCACATGTGTCCATTAGGTGGTCATAATGTTATGGCTCTGATTTGTACTGTCACCTGCTGTGTATTTACCACTCACTAAATAACTCACTTGTGGCTAAGCTAATGCTAATCCCTTCCAATTTACATACTGGACGAGTGCACAACACGACTGCTTCTAATTCTGTCCTTTTTAATCAAAATCTCATTTACACCTCTCTCTCGGGGGAAATAAAACACTCTTTGTTTTTTGTGGCACTTTTTATTTGTCCCATGCCACTTGTTATGAATTGGATGGACAGAGACACGATTTGTCAACATTTTTCATTAAACAATACGTAAAATATTGAATTTGATGGCCATTCAAAAGATGCATCCATGTCAGACTGTGCTCATTTCTGCTGCCGTTGCAACACACAGCAAGCCAACAACGACCTGCACTTCTTGGACCAGTTCTTGTAATCACAGATTGATTTAACACCTAGCTCTCCAGGGAAATAAAACACACAGCATGGACAAGGATTAGGATTATTGTGAGCTGATGGTGTCCACATTGATTAAGTTAAGAACTGAGGCAACTGTATCTAAGACAGTTAGTGTAATGCTATAGATAGGGATTTACCAATAGGACTGTTTTTTCTTGGTCTCATCTTGGATCGATTCATTACCTCCAACTAAAGCTGAATCCAGCCTCAAGGGGGTCACAAGCTCAAGTACTCTTTGTGCTGGTCCCATGCCCAGATAAATGAGGAGGGTTGCTTCAGGAAGGACATTGGGTGTAAAACCAAATGAATGTGAATCAAGCAGGAAAGAGAAAACTGAAGTTTAGAGCTTACCTTACACTAGCTTTGAGTTCAGCTTCAGACCAATGCCATTGCAATTTCTTCTTCACCTAAAGAGCTGCAACCAATTTTAATGGAAAAAAGTTGCCTGGACCAGTGTTTCCCAATCAGGGGTACAGGGACCCCTAGGGGTACGTGAGCACGTTGCAGGGGATAGTTGGAATTATTGCATTATATATTTCCAAGATAATACAAACGTATTTGCAATTTTTTCATATTGGACTATTGAAATTCTCTCATTGACTAATAAAAGGAGGTTAAAATGCCAAAGAATATTATTTTAAAATTATATTTTGTTACAAATTTTATAGGTTTAATAAAAAATAATAACTTTTAAAAGGGACATTTTTCATTTGTTTTCTTGGTGGTTATTTTTTACAAGTTAGATTATTTTTATTTTTTAAGTTTATTTTGAACATAAAATATAGAGTAAAATATTTATAATTATTATTATCATTATTATTATTATTATTGGTGTTATCATTATTGTTGTTGTTGATGGTCGTTATTGTTATTATTTACTTATTTATCAAAATTTTGAAAAAAAGGGGGGGCAGGAGAATTGGTATTTATAATAAATTAAGTATGACATGACATGACATCATATAAAACACAGATGTTTTATAGGATTACTTTCTGAAAAATTATCAATGTGTGAGTGAGGGGGGTACTTATGGTATGACAAAAAAGTCCAGGAGGTCCAGCAAACCAAAACCACTGGCTTAGACTAGAACAGAAATATAGCCCACAGTTGGTCATGAATTATTTCAGACTAACAAAGAACTGTGTGAAGAAAGATCTGAGCCTATACATACTGTGAGACTATAGTGCCTCATTCCCATTTCTTTCTGATGCAGGTTGTTTGAAGGTCGTCTACCTTTTCCTTTATCGACTTTACAGAACCACATGTCCGATGCCCAAAAGTTTAAGATCTTGTTCTAATCTTTCATAAAACAGTTCTAACAATTTCTAATTTCTCAAGTGTTTTTTCAAAGCTGGCACTTGGTTCAAACTTCAAACATGTTTTTTCCCCTCCACACTTTCCTGGGCGACAGTTGGACGATCTGTAACACTGCATATCTCTCGAGTCTCCAGCGATGGTGAGACAGATGGGTTCACCTCAGTGTGTGTAAGTGTGTGTGTGTGTTTCTTCTCATGTCAGACGGATACACCACGGACGACATCGAGTTTTACTGGAAGGGAGGCGAGGCGGCCGTCACCGGGGTAACGCGCATCGAGCTGCCGCAGTTCTCCATCGTGGACTACAAGCTGGTGTCCAGGAACGTGGTCTTCTCCACAGGTAAGGTCCTCAGAGTTAGAGCGACAGCGGTGAAGTCTGTACTCAGATAAAAGTACTCATTACAATTACGACTTTGAGTAAAAGGAGAAAAAAAAAACTGAATGTAAAGTTTACTGAAGTACATATCACTACTTCTTGTTCTACTACTACTGGTACTGATGCTGCTTATACTACTATATACCATTACTGCTGTTGCTACACCACTACTACAACTTCTACTACTACTTATTATTACTGCTACTACCACTAGAACTACCTCTAAGACTACTGCTGCTACTGCCACTACTACAACTGCTGCAGCTACTAGTGCTACTACTGATACTACTACTACAACGACTACTGCTGCTCTACTGCTACTATTGCTACTACTGGTACTACTTCTAGTGCTGCTACTTTACTACTTCTGCTACTACTACTGGTATGGCTCCTTCTTCTGTTACTACAACTATTACTGCTGTTACTAATACTGCTGCTACTTCTCCTGGTACTACTAGTGCAACTATTACTGCCACTACTACAACTACAACTGCTAAAACTATTTATTATTACTGCTATACTACTGCCAGAACTATTACTAAGACTCCTGGCACTACTACAACTGCTGCTGCTACTAGTGGTACTACTACTACTACTACTACTACTACTACAATGATCACTGCTGCTCTACTGCTACTGTTGCTACTACTACTGCTACTACTTCTAGTGCTGCTACTTCTACTACTACTGGTACTGCTCCTGCTTCTACTACCACTGTTACTACTGTTACTACTACTGCTGCTACTTTTTGTACAAACTACTACTGCCACCACTTCTACAACTGCTACTACTACTTATTATTACTGCTACTACTAGAATTTCCACGAAAAACTACTGCTACTACTGCCACTACTACAACTGCTGCTGCCACTGATACTACTACAACTACAAATACTACTGCTGCTCTACTGCTGCTGTTGCTCCTACTACTGGTACTACTTCTATTGCTGCTACTTCTACTATGACTATTAGTAGTTGGTTTAAATGAGAAGAGGTTCCGGCAGAGGTGGAATAAGTTATGTGTAGTCACCTGGAAAATTTTTTACTGCAAGATATTATTACTCAAGTAACAATGTATTTAAGTACACATTACTTTTTTGGAGTGCACAGCAAAATTGACTTTTCAACTGTTGCTTCTGCTGCTACTACTAATACTACTAATTCCACTACTACTACCACTAAAAACACTACTACCAGTGGTGTAACTTGGTGATGATTGGCCAAATTTCCAAAGTACATTTGAACAGCTCTATTTTAACAAAGAAAATCTTTTACAATTTGTTTTTAACTTATCTCTAAAACATTAGTAAAAAATAAAATAAAATAATTAACTGAATTTGTGTGTCCTAGTTTCACATTTTGGAATTAGTTAGGGGAATAATTTTTTATTTATGAATATAAAATAACCATAAATCAAAAAAGGGCCACTCTCAGGAGCCTCTAAACTTCCTGGGCCCCAGTGCTGTTGCTATGGCTGCACTTCCTGATTGTTACGTCCCTGACTACTACCCAACTACCCATTTTATCACCAAAGCCAAAAAAGATTTTGTTCATCTTATTTTTCCCCAGTAAAAGTATGTTTTTTTTTTTTTTTTTAATGTATTATTAAAGAAAAATATCTATGACTCTAGTAAAAGTATCTAGTTTCTCCCACCTCTGTTAACTCTCTACAAACAGAATTTCATGGGGAAACTACTAAATTTTCCATGATATTGTTCATTTCCAACGCTGGCCTGTTTTCAAGCTGATTATTTAATCCATTTCTCCAGCAAACACATGTGTGCCAGAGCTTGATCTGTTGATCTTAAGAGCCAAAGTTATGTTCGTCAGTGCGTCTAATTAGGCTGGAGCGAGAAAACACGCCGCCTTTGAAGTATCCCTCATGAAAAACCCCAAGACTCAGCCAACGCTGCCAGAATACTGCAGTACTTCAAGCAAAATACACAGTAAAGAGATTTACACAGCTGACAGCGCCATGGCCATACTGGGAGGCACTTGACCCTGACATGTTATGGCTAGCTTCTCTTTACGTTAGCATGCTGACGTCGAGCTAACGGTAGCAGGAGAGCTGAGGTAGGTCAATAATCAGTGCAATTGAATAAAGGACATTAGCTGCTTTAATCTCAGCTTTATTTGCATACTGAAGTGGGTTAACAAAATCAATGGGTTACTTAAAGGACTGTTAGCTTGATATGAGTAAAAATAGACTTTAAAGGTGAAGGTTATTTTTGTTATTTTACAATTGCTTTTGATTCAATACTAAAACATCTCTGTAACATAGTGATTCTCAATATGCAGTGTAAAGCATGTACAATAATAATAGCAACAGTACAAATACATAACCAAAACTAATAGAGGTTGTGGGTTCGATCTCCGGGCTGGCTGACTATGATCTTCCTTGCACACTGTCCCACCAAAGGCCTATAGTTTGTTTTTGTTTTTTGTTTTTTTTTATAGTTTTTTTACTAATTGTTTTTCTTGCATTTTTTTCATTTAACAAAGCAGACAGAAGTGCCAGCATCAGAACAGACACAAAACACTCAAAACGGAACAAAAAGAGGACAGTTCAGACACGAGCATCAAAACAAACAGGAGGTGATGGAAAGGTTCACAATGTTGAAAAGCCACAGAATTCATGAATAAAATAAAAGAATGCAGAATGAATAGACATACAGCTTGATAGATACTGCAATTTGTAATTAAGAAAGTACAATTAATAACCACAGGTGACCCAATTTTACATTTAAAATCAAAATTGCTGTTTTTCAGTGTAAAGTGGAAATACATGCAACAAACCTTAAACATAGAAATACAGTGTTAGTGTTGTAGTGTTGTCTACCGTGTCTATATCACGCAAGACTAGTGGAATCAGTCTTCTATAATAAATTGTTGCGTATGTCCTTACTGAGTGTAACTGGCTGTACCCCACCCGTAGTTGCTGGGATAGGTTCTAGCCACCCAGGACCCCTAACAGCAGGGCTTGACAATAACTTTTTTGCTGGTCACCTTGGCTAGTTATTGTCATAAGTTGCTAGCCAGTTAGTATTTTTACTAGCCACAATTTAATTAGTTTTTGTGTATATTTTTATAGTGTGCAAAAAGCATTAAGAAAGGTAAAATTTTGGTTTTATATATGGACAGGGCTTTGTCAAATATTAATAAACAGGTCTGGCAGAATAAACTGTATCTCTGAGGATGTGGGGTCACATTTTTAAAAAGTTATTTTGTTTAAATGTATATTTTTATTACTTTAATCATGATAAATTACTATATACTAGGGCTGCAACAGCTAATCAGATCAGTGGATTATAATCAATTTTTAAAAGAATCGTCAACTAATTTAATCTGAGAATGCTGAGAAAAGAGGTTTTATCAACAAGACAGTAAAAGTCACAGAAACCTTAGGGGGACACCTGTCAGGAGCAGTGCCCGGGATCCTTCTCCAGATCACCTGGAGGAAACCCACACAGACACGAGGAGAACATGCAAACTCTACACAGAAAGGCCCCACACGGTCCAGGATTCTTGCTGTGCCATAATAAGCAGAAGAATATTACAGAATAAAATACCGTGGTCAAAAAGGAAAAGCACTTGCTAACCTTTTGGTGCCTCCTGCTTGTAAATTTTTCACAGGGAATATTTACATTAGTGGTGTAATGATACTTTTTTACAACAATACGATACGTATTGATTCAAATTGTTTTGATACTATACAAGAACAATATTGGCTAATTTGGAACGATACCACGATACAACACCTTCATACCGATAATCAAAAAAAACTTTTCAAACTTTTTGCCCAAAAATCATAAAAGTTTTCTCTCAAATGTAGCACCGTGGCCATGGTTGATTATGTCCAGCAGACAGAGAGCAAAGAAAGGTTGAATATAACATTTTATTTCATTAAAAGCCCAAAAATTACATTCAAAAAGCCGTATCTGGGTTTATGCAAATTTCTTAACATGCAAATTTCTAATATTTATATTTCCGATATTACTGATTGATAGCAGTGTTAATTTTGTTGATGAATATATTTTGTCATATTTTTCGTCAACAACATTTGTTTTTGAAACAAAACTAAATAGAAAGTAATCAATGAGGATTAAAACTTTGACTAAATGCACTGACATTTTCATCAACAAATAAAAACGAAACGAAAATGAGCAGACGGGACAAATGCAGACAAGATCCTAAAGCAATGCCCATAACCTAATGAATAAATCGGTACCCCTTCAATCAAAGACCCCTGTTAATGTTCATATTCTCAAACCGGGACTGTAAGTGGGTCAGGACATAGGTACCACAGCCCCATTATAATGCACCTGAATGTTTACCTGTTGTTTGCTGCTAACCATCATAAAACATTCTGTTAGGTTTTATGCTGAAGCCGTGACCATATAACTGCAAACTGTGGTATGGTCATTGAAGCAGACCAGTGCCATTATAAAACATTAATTTAATAAATAACATATAGGTTGTTGTTAAATGTGATGGCCCCTAGTGGGCCCTAGTGGGTAGTTTATCTGGCCTGGCACACCTGTGGGCCCCAGGACGTCTAGGTCAGGTTTCAGTTTAGGTAACGCCCATACAACAGTCAGCAGGTACGAGGTAGGCCAGAGACCATGTGAAGACCACCACGGCCACTGGCACCGCCTGTCCTGTTTTTGGTTTGGTTTAGTTTGAGTTATGGTATTGCTTGGTTAACTATTTTTGCTACTTAGTATAGTTATTCTTCATTAGACATTCTACTCAGTTTTCCACCTTTTACAACATTGCACATTCATTTACCACTCCCTTCAACACCACTACACTACTGATAACATGGCACTTAGTTCATAGTAAACTTAATTTGGTCCTTTTTGGTTTGATCATATTTAATTCGGTTTAATTTATTAAATAAAGATTATTTTGTTAAACCTTATTTTTTGTCTGGTGTGTCCTACTCGGTTGTGACCCCTAGAGCCAGGGTCGTAACATTAAATAAAAGACAAATACATATTTGTACGAGATTTAGTCGACAAAAACTAGACCAAAACTAAAAACAAATACATGACTAAATCTTGACTAAAACTAAATAGCATTTTAGTCAAAAGATTAAGACTAAAACTAAATAAAAATTTGTTGTCAAAATTAACTCTGATCGATATTTCATGTACATCGATACACACTTCCTAGAAAACAATACGATTTGATACAAGGTAACGTGTATCAATATATTTGTATCATAGGAAAAAAAAAAAAACGATACATCGATATAGTTACTGTATCATTACAGCCCTAACATACATAGATAAAAATATAGGTTGTAATTGACCTGTAATGGTTGCCTAACATTTTTTAATAATTCCATTTTAATTGCTTTACTGTCACGTACTCTTCGTATTCTGGTGCTCGTCGTGATTTCCCAAACCTGTAATTAATATACAAGGATCAAGTGCAGTCATTCCTATAGGAGATATACAGTATGCACAGGAGGGAAGTATGGACACCCTCATAAATCTTTCCTACGCCGCTGCCGTCATTAAGCACTGTTGTGAAATGCATCAATCACATGTTATTTATAGCCTCACAATAGCAATTTTATACTGAGTTGTTCATCTTTATGGACACTTGATTGCAAGGGACCTGAAGGCAATTTGTACAAAGAGCGATATATTCATGATTGATTTTGAATTAATGTGTTGACATGGAAATGTAAAGCTAGGTCTAATTTCCCACTGGTGTCTTCAAGTGTACACTATGTGTTGATTTTATGCTAGCGATTAGAATACAGCACTTTATTGACGGTCCCTAGCTGTAAAACGCAGCCACAGCAGGGAAATAAATGCCATTTGACATTTAGAAACAACATCATTTCTTATATAAGTGCAACCTAGACATTGATTGCAGGGCCCTAAAGCTGGATATACAGTAGTAATTAATAAATGCTAGCTTTGTTGTTAAAAGCTGTAAAAAGAAGTACAATTTAGCATTTCGGATTGTGTCTTCTTGGCATTTAACGGTTTATTGCAAGAACAAGCCACACTTTATTTGAAAAACATTGGCGTCCTTTTTCTCCTTAGACTGCAGATTCTGTTCCAAACGACAGACTGCAGTGGCTGCTTCCAATTTTTACTGAAGACTTTGGTGTTTGCTAAAATAGTATGATACAGTGCACTACTCTATTTTGGACGTTTTGTAACCTTTTTGACAATAAAATGCCACAGAAACATGCCATAAATGACTACTACTCATAACAACTTGATTTGGGCTTGCATTTTGTTGAGGGGTCAAACTCAGACTTGGATATAGACTCAAACTTGGTCTTGAACTCTGACTTGTGGTCAATAACTTGCGAGTCACACATAATTTAATGCTATGTTATGAAAAAAGCATATACAAAACTAATATCCCACTCAAGATGTTGACTCACCTTGGACTTGTCTTTTGTTCATTTTGACTAGACTTGACTAGGGTTGATTTGGATTGGACTCGGACTTGAACCTCAACAGAAACTGACTTCACTCTGACTCAACTTGAAATGTTTTTGGTGACAAGAACTCAGACTTGGTGCCAACGACGGACCTCCCTTTCTATGAAAGTTGTTTCGTGTCTTTATTATGAAAGCTTTTTTTAGACAATGAATTTATGTAATTTATGTATTTTTTGCATTTAAATTTTGTGGACAGAATTTTTTACTTCAAATTCTGATTTTGACATTTCAGTGAATAAAATGTAATGAGCCAAACACAGTGTTTTAAAGTAAATGTAAAAAAAATAAATAAAATTCAGTGTCCCAAACTCGCAGAACCATGGCCAGCTTGCCATGACAAATTGAAAAAGCCATGTCATGTGACTGTAAAGTTAAAATCTGATTGGCTGACTTAGTAATACATATATATTTCTTTTTCGTTTACACATTTTTGTGTAATTCTGTCCACTAAATGCATTTGCAAAAAATTTACTTACATAAATTCATTGTCTTGGAACAGTCTTTAGTGGACTCGGACTGCACCTCAACTCAAGATGACTCGACTTAACATTTAACATTTTTTTGTTGATCAGACTTGGACTCTTAACATAGACCAGTCTTTATTGACCCGTACTTGGACTCAAACACTCAGAACTCAAGATTGACTTGACCTTGGACACTGGTGACTTGTCTACAGTGCTCTGATATGAATCCTGATAGGAATTTGTATTGTTTGAAGTATGGCCTTAAGCTCTTCACCCCTTGATGTTGCAGTCACTGAGTTCCATTTCTCCTCTGCATCTGTAGGTGTAGTTCAGTGCCAATTAGCCCGATCTCCACAGAAAAACAACTCGAGATTGAGGGCATCATATATTCATATGAAATTAGGCCTGCAACATCAATTATTCCACTTTGAGCAAACACATCTATCCACTGCCTGTCTGTCTGTGCGCTGGTCTCTACATGCAAATGCACGCCTCACCAGACAATACGGCCGCGCTGTTTGGTGACATTTAAGTCCGCACAACTCGTCTTCATCAATATCACAGCTGTCGGCGATGTTATTGTTTCATCTTTGTTAGTGTCGAGGCTGCAATAACAACCGCTTTAAATATTAAATGCATTTTATTCAGTGCTTTTTACGCTGTAATCCTACACAGGAGGGTGTGAAAGTTGACATTTGTAAGATTCAGCAAACATTAAAAGACCCCTTTGAGTGTTCAAGTAGGACTGGCCTTAGCTTTTATGCACAAATAAGTCACTTTAGGCCTATAATAAACGGTATAATTGCATTTTATGACAAGGAAATGCACTTTATCAAAAAGTTATTGGGAACAACGTTGAGAAAGTTTTTCTTAAAGGGGCACTACTTGATACAAAATGTACTTTCTGCTTTTGAAATTTAGCTTTCTGTTCTGTTAACATGTTTCTTCATAAAAAACACATCTGGAGTTGTGTTTTGTGTCATTCACACATTTTTAAGTAATCATGTATTCTCTGGCATGGCTATTCTGGGCCTCAAAAAGTCAGATTCCTCAAATGTCCGCCCACTCAAGGAAGCACTGACCAATCAACAAGCCCTCTACATCCAGTCTGCTCTCATTCATTTAACCAAAAAACAGTGTATCCACTGATTCTTCACAGCTATATTTCATTTTAAAGTAAAATGGCATCATATAAAAAGTTTAAGGAAGTAAACAGCTTTTTTTTCACTGATTATGTTCAAAAGACTGCAACACACTGCTGCACTCTGCTGGTGTCATCACTTGTTTCTGTATGGCACCAGTAGAGTACTTATTAAAAACGCTCTCTTTAAAGCCCCTTTCACATAGGATGCGGCAGGCACTCTACTCGCCACAGAGCTGAGCGCTGCCGCTCAACTCAGTGGTGGAGAGGGACCATGGCAATCACAGAGACCAGGAAGTGGTGTTAGCAAGTCGCAGCTGAGGCAAATTTTTAGAAAGGCAATTTAGCCTTGTATTCTTTTACCATCTCAGTGAAAGAAATGTTCTGGGCCACCACAACCTTTCATAGTCACAGCACGAGGGCCACACCCCTGTATGCTAGGCTAACTTTCTAATATGACAATAGTAAACGTCCGGTTTCTAGCGCTTTGTCTAAACTGACCTTTCAGGCTCTGTGATTGGACAGCGCACTGCGCCCAAGTTGAATTTTATTTAACTTCAGTGCTCAGCTCAGCAGCAGCTGCACTTTATATGCTGTATGCTTTTACATACAAAATGAATGCTGCGCTCGCCACATCCCATGTGAAAGGCCCGTTAGTCAAATAATATTTTTAAAAGTTGTAATACATGCAGTGCTAGAAGTGACAAAGATTGGTGTAAAAATGTGAATAAAAGCATAATATACAGTATACCCTTTAACATAAAGTATAAGTGATTTATTCGAAACAAGGATACTGGTTCCATAGCTATTTAGACCCAGCTTAAAAGTCGGTATTTGGATTGTTAAATTGATTGTACTTCCCTCCACTTTTAGTTTAGTTTTAATTTTCATTTCACCTTTGCAGTGTGGTAGGGATTGAGTACATACAGGTAAACTATGGTGAAAATGAAAACACAGCTATTTTGGCCAAGATTGTACAAGACTTTTTGGGGGTGTTTCTTGTTTACATTACATTATCATAGGCAGATTTTATGACATTAATTAGTGGGTCCCTAAAATGTTTCTGAAGTGAATAATCTGAAAGCTTGAGAAAAATTGAAACAGTCAACATGTTATTATTGGATACATACTCTTTAACATGCATATGCAGACTTTCCATCAGTTTAATCTGGATTGCAGAGCCTCTCACCACATCGCGCTGAGTTCCTGCCTCCCTCCCAGTGGTTACACAAGTGCTAAAGTAAGAAAAGTGACAGAAAAGTGAGAGACAAAGAGACCGCACTCCTTCCCACTCTCACTCGCCCAGCTGTCCTGCCAGACTCTATCATTATCCCGCCATCATTTCACATCAGTATACGGTTCTGTGCAAAAGTTTTTTAGCTGAAATTTTATGTATTTTTGTAAACTGATACACCTTTCTTTGTTCATATCCTTTCCTTAAAAACCTGCCTAAGACTTTTGCACTGTATATCCGCTCTGTGTCCCATTTCCCGTTCCCGATCCTCACACATGGCGTTCCTCCCACTCGCGGATGTTGTTTGGTGTAGCAGTTACAGCCAGTACACTCGGACGCCCACGAGCTAGCTAGAAAACCTCCACCTCCACTTTTCCCTTAAAACACTTATCTTTTTTTTTTCTTTTTTTTTTTTTTATGCAGCAGAAATACTTGGTCCCGGTTCAGACTGAGAGAGAGTAACAATTAAGGCTTCATCACAAAAAAGCTCCATAAATACAGTTATTTTAAGATGACAGATATTCACACGCGCTTGTTCGCAGCCACAAGCTAAAAATACACAAAGAGGAGCGTCTGAAGCTTCACTATGACATATTGGCCATGTCTTTTTAAATGGTGTGAATGTGTTTGTGATCCTGTCCAATTTTATGTTGCCTGGAGTAAAAATAGCCGGCGTTATCAGGGGAACACAGAAGTTATGTCACTCAAGTCAGGCAACTCCAGACCAGTAAACTTTACACACAAGATGCAATAATCTTGTATTTTTGTAAGGGACTATGAACATTTACAGGTGCATCTAAAAAAAAGGAAAGGGGTGAAATGAAACGAATATTTTATATAGATATATGAATATGTATTTATTTACTTTTGGATGATTATGCCTAATGAATTTATAATAATTAAAACTCTAAATATAGTATCTCAAAAAATGTAAATATTGCATAATCATGGGTAGATTTCTTTGTCAGGTTGGATTTTATACATAAATGTGATCTACTATCAAAATTGTGCTATTAATGGACTCTTAATTGAAAATATATAAAGAAAAATATATAAAAAAGGGGAAATAAGGGATGTTACACAACAAGCAAAAAAAAAAAAAGCATAAATATTTTCTGAATCTAAATAAACTTATTTTTCTTTTGGATAATGGATAATGTTTGGAAATTATCATTTTAAAAGTACCTTTCCAGTGGTCACCGTCAAAATGATGCAAAATGATATAAAATCAAATTCTAGCACATAATTTCCTTATTACACCTATACTACACATTAAACAACATTTTAACAGCTTAATTGTGGCTAGTGAAAATCTCAAATGGCTAGTAACTTTTGAAAAACACTTCCCACAGAAGCCAGTGCCCAAATGAAGAGTGTCAAGCCCTGATCATCATAATCATCACGATAATGATTATTCAGTCTGTGTGTACTAAATCCATAAAATATATGTGTTTGAGCTAAAAGTCCCTATGTCCCTAAGTCCCTATGCTAAATTTTGAGCTTTTCACCACGTTATAATGCTGTTTCCACCTCAAAATTATATATATATGTTTGAATAATCCTCTACGCTGAGACCGTCCCCTTCTCAGGAGCTGACCATGGTTCGTAGAGTCATGGAAAACCTGGAAAAGTCGTGGAATTTTAAAATGCAGTTTCCAGGCCAGAAGTTTTTTTAAGTGCATATTTTGGTGTGATGTTTTGGAGAAGTTTAACAAATGAAATTGCACCAAAAGTGTGTTTCTAATGTGCCACGTTGGACATTTTGAATACTATTTATTAATGTGTGAGTCATTGATTGGGTCATGGAAATGTAGTCAAAGGTTTTGGAAAAGCCATGGGAAAGTCATGGAAAATTCCCAAAATAATATATTTTCTATATACATTATTTGAAGTTATTTGAAAAATGCGTATTATTTTACTTTAAACTATAAAAATAATGTCACTTTTCCAAAACATTGTAATTATTTAAGTATACAAGTATTCTTAAGTATACTGTATACTGCATTGTAAGAAATCTATAGTACCACAATGACATGACTATACCATCGCTATGTATTGCTATGAAGCTCTTTCACTTTTTTATTGAGACTGTTTAACTAAAGAGTGATAAAAAGCAGAATCTACTGGACTTAATTAACTGCTGGTCTGGTTGCCATAGTTATGCTCTGTGGGAAAAATGATGTAATAAGATCTGACCAATCAGAGAAGACAGGTAAAATAGATTTTTTTTTTCAGACAAGGAATTGTATTCAACCCTTTTTTAGTAAATACTTAGTTTTGAATGTCTATCTGACAATCCTGAAAACATGAAAACATAAGAAATTACATCAATATATTTTGCCAACTATCATCTACAACAATTTGCACCAAAATACACAGTTTTAGTTACATTTTTGTTCATGATCGAAGGGAATTGCCAGTTATGAGCACTAGTATCTTGAGATTTATGGCACTACTGCAGTATCAAGACCTACAGTTATTCTTATTGCAAAATCAATAATAAAATCCATTTTCCTGAGGATGCTGGAAACTGCAATAATGTTGTGGGATTTCATGTGACAGGCATCGACTGCATATCAACATAAATGTCCTTTACTGTTGTTAATCTCTCCTAAAATATTACTGAGAATTACTTGTTATGGCCATTGGAATATTCAGCAAAGTTATTACATTTCACTGACTTTAGAGAAATAGTAAGCAGTATTAGTTGTTGTAGTAGTCCTTGCTGAGATCTGGCTAAGGCCTGGTTTAGTCCTGGTTTAGATCTTGTTAAGACCTGGTATAGCCCTGGTTTAGACCTGGTTTCATCCTACTTTGGACCTGGTATAGTCCCGGTTGAGACCAGGATTAGTCCTGGTTTAGCCCTGACTTAACCGTTGCTTAGTCCTGTTTAAGAACTGGTAAAGTCCTGGTTTAGACCTGGTTAAGACCTGGTTTAGACCTGGTTTAGCCCGGGTTTAGACCTGGTTTAGTCCTGGTTTAGCCCTGGTTTAGACCTGGTTTAGCCCTGGTTTAGACTTGGTTTAGCCCTGGTTTAGATCTGGTTTAGCCCTGGTTTAGACATGGTTAAGACCTGGTTTAGACTTGGTTTAGACCTGGTTAAAACTTGTTTTAGTCCTGGTTTAGACTTGGTTAAGCCCTAGTTTAGACCTTGTTTAGACGTGGTTTATTCCTGATTTAGACCTGGTTAAGATCTGTTTTAGCCCTGGTTTAGACCTGGTTAAAACTTGTTTTAGTCCTGGTTTAGACTTGGTTTAGTCCTGGTTTTGTCTTGGTTTAGACCAGGTCTACTCCTACTTCAGACCTGACTTAGACCTAGCTTAGTCCTGGTTTAGTCGTACTTTCAATCTGGTATAGCCCCAGTTGAGACCTGGTTTAGTCCTGGTTTAGTTCTGGTTGAGACCTGGTTTAGTCCTACTTTCGACCTGGAAGAGGCCGGGTTGAGACTTGGTTTAGTCCTGGTTTAGTCCTGGTTCAGCCCTGGTTTAGACCTGGTTTAGACCTGTTTCAGTCCTGGTTCAGCCCTGGCTTAGACCTGGTTTAGACCTGTTTCAGTCCTGGTTCAGCCCTGGTTTAGACCTGGTTTAGACCTGTTTCAGTCCTGGTTCAGCCCTGGTTTAGACCTGGTTTAGACCTGTTTCAGCCCTGGTTTAGAAAGTTAGAGAACCTCTCCTTCAGCAGACCATCTTACCATTATGTAGTGTTAAATCCATGTGCAGTAACTTGTTTTTAAAGTGTAAAAGCACCATTATTTTTCATCACATAACAGTTGTGTAACATACAGAAGGTGCTGAATCTTAATGAGCCTCTCCATCCAACTCACCGCACGAGTGTTCAGTCAATCGGACCCACGCTCGCCACAAGTATCCAAACATGAAACCCACGGATTGGAAATTACTGCTCTATGGGTCCTCCCCCCGTCCTGCATTCTCCTCCCATCAAGAAACCAAAATGGAAAAAAAAAGTCTAAGAATAGCAAGTGTAACGAGCCATGGATCGGGGCCTGCTGCCTTTTTATATCTTCAGTCATGTGAAGCAGTGACAGGATTGCAGAGAACACCGTATTTAAAAGTCATTGGACATGGTTCCTGAAGTCTATTGCAGCTGAATCATTGCATGAATAATGTTGATAGAGCGATAAATCAAAAGGTGCTGAAATTTTTATTGGTAACGCTGAATCTTGTGTCTAATCACCGACATGAAGTAGGGTTATACAGTTGTGTTCGTGGTGGGGTATTTTAATCTTGACTTCAGTAGCAAGATTTAGTTATGGCGGCAACAGTAGCAATAGTGGCAGTGGTAGTAGTAATGGTGATAGTAGAAGTAACTGCAGGGGTAACAGTGGTATTATTAGTAGTAGCAATGATAGCAGAAGTAATAGTGGTAATACTGGTAGTAGTGATGGTGTACTTTTTTGTGGTAGCAGTGGTTGTAGTAGTAGAGGTAGTCAGTAGCTGTAATAGTAGTACAAATAGCAGTACTAGAACTGGCTTTCGGAGCAAGTTCTTTTCAGGTTGACCCATATATTGGGTTGATTTTTGCATTTTTGAGACAATTGGCCATTGTACGATTCTTGCATTTTATGCTGATTTTTGGTCAGGCACATGTCCAGGCAACCATGTGACTGAAGGACCCCAGCCTCCTTAACCATCTCTTAGCAGTTTGGCTTACTCTGCAATTCATAGGAAACATCCAAAGTCGCTTTATCTCCCTTATTACCTGAAAAGCTCAAAACAGGAATAAAAAAATAATAAATTTTAAATCTAAATTTATTTTGTAGCTCTCCCCAAGCTCTACTTGACTGAGACTGCCTTATTGGTTTTCTAAAAAAAAAAAAAAAAAAACTTTAACTGTCAATTTGTTAGAGGCCATTTTGGCAGCCCTGCTACAGATGTATGAAATTTGGCCTTAAGATGCTTTGGGAAGTCTAGAGAAGCAGCTCAGTGCGTCCCCAACTGTTTGTTTCCTTTTTAATAAGCATAGCAAAAACAAATGGCTATATTATCTTAATTTCTTTCAAAAATTAAGAAAATCTGCCCTACATGTCAGTCCAGAAAATTGTCAGTCTTTATCGACCATTGGCTGCTTGAATTTTAAAAATAAGCATCGGCCATAGAAAAACCCATATAGATCGACCTCTACTCAAGGAACAAATTTTGGGGGTGACAGTGGCTCAGGAGGTAGAGCAGTCGTCCAAGTTTACCCTAGTTCATACTGCTGCTGTGTCTTTGGGCAAGACACTTCACCCACCTTGCCTATGTATGAATGTGTTTGTGTGATTGTCTGTTTGTGGTGCTTGCAGCTGTGGCTACAGAAGTAGTTTACTGCAAAGGAGAGGAATGAATGAATAATGCATTTGTAAAGTGACTTTGAGTGTCCAGAAAAGCGCTATGTAAGACTGATAAATTATTAGTTATTATTATTATTATTATTATTATTATTATTATTATTACTTGACTAAAATTAAGGTGGAATACTTTTACAGATATAAATAATTCCTCTCTGTCTTTACATTAGTGCATGTCATTTTCTAGTCTAAATGTACAGCTCTATAACACAGAATATACACTTTAAAAATAATGAATAATGTAGACAGTTGTTGTAGCCCCCGAGACCGGTCTTGGGACTGGTCTTAAAACCATTTTTTTATGATCTTGGTCTTGTCTCAGTCTCGGATGTGGCGTTCTCTGAGATTTTGTCTACCAAACATTATAAGAAAATGCTAGTCGTCATAATTTTGGAGTAATTAGTTTTCCACATCAGAAGAACCAGGACTGCCTTGTCTTGGTCTCAGTTCACTCTGGACTCGGACTGGTCTTGGTCTTGATTAGTATCGTCTTGACTGCACCTACCAGTAGATGAAGCATCAAATTGTGCTAATATTTGTTTCACCGAGGCTGAATTTTGTATCAAATCATCATCATGAAACAGGGTTATACAGTGGTGTGTGTGTATGTGGTGTTTCTGAAGCTGCCCGAAAGAGATGCTTGTTACCATGGCGATAAGTCCGGCCCATGCTGTCGACGTCGTCATGGAAACTGAAACAAAAACAGAAGGTGTCCCTGCGTGCTCCAAAGAGTCATGTAATACAATGTACTTCTTCTGACCCTCCAGGCCATATGTAATGTTATGAATGTATTTTTAGACCAATGGTCACATGAGCTAAGATTAGCAACAGCAGGGATGTCCAAGGTCTGGGCAGGGGGCTAGTCATGGGACGGGACCGGCTCTTCTATGGCCCTTGACTTCTATAATAAAATTTGTTGCTTATAATCTGAGTTAAAAAAAAAAAAAAAAATCGAACGTCTGATGCATTTTCTTTTTTATCTTGGTGGCAACTTTGGTAGTAATAGTAGTAACTGTGGTGACATTAGTAATAGTGATAGCAGTAGTAATATTAGTAGTAACTGTGATAGCAGTTTAATCATGATGGAACAAGTAATATTAGTTGAAGTAACAGTGATAGTAGTACTAGTACTGGGAACAGCAGTAGAAATAGTAGTAGTAATAGCAATTCTAAAACTTGTAGTAGTAGTAGTAGTTGAAATAGCAAATCTAAAACTTGTAGTAGTAGTAGCAATTCTAAATTTATAGTAATAGTAGTAGCAGTAGTAGTAGTAGTAGCATTTGAAATAGGAATTCTAAAAAAACTAGTAGTAGTAGTAGCAGTAGTAGAAACAGTAATAATAAAACTTGCAGCAGCAGTAGTAGTAGTAGTAGTAGTAGTAGTAGTAGTAGTAGTAGTAGTAGTAGTAGTAGTAGTAGAAATAGTAATACTAAAACTTGTAGTAGTAGTAGTAGTAGTAGTTGTCGTAGTAATTGAAATAGCAATTCTAAAACTGGTAGTTGTAATAGTAGTAATAGTAGTAGTGTAGTAGAAATAGCAATTCTAAAACTTGTAGTAGCAGTAGGCGCTTGACACTGAATAGTTAAAATGTTAAGTCACAATTTTGCTGACTGCTAATATTTTGAAGTAGTAACAGTACCTCTACTTGAATAGTACACATTTGAAGTACCTCTAAATTCCAGTCCCAACAAATAAAAAGAGGTGTTTTTTTGTTGCTGTGAGCTGTTCGTACTCAAAACAATGTCCCTATGATACAAACATGAACAGTATCCTTGTTCTTCCTTCTCTCAGGTGCCTACCCTCGACTGTCTCTGAGCTTCAAGCTGAAGAGAAACATCGGCTACTTCATCCTGCAGACGTACATGCCATCGATCCTGATCACCATCCTCTCCTGGGTCTCCTTCTGGATAAACTACGACGCGTCAGCCGCCAGAGTGGCTCTCGGTAAGAGGCAGGGGGCCGTAAAAAGAAGACGCGAGCAGGTATACGGCTTCTCGGATGGGGTCAGAAGTCAGATTGAGCCACTATTGCCTTGTCTACTTGGTGATTCGCGGTAGAGAAAGACAGGCACTTGAAAATGAAAGACTCTGGCTCCTGGAATTGGAGATAGCTTTAAGGAAAGTGGGGGTGTAAAGTAGAGAAATATGACTTCAATAAAAAGATGTTTATGCTTCCCAGAAAACTGATATGAATTTGAAATGAGATTTTTAAGGACACAAAATAATCCCTAATTTGGGACTTGCATGCAGCGATTTTTGCAAATAAATTCTAATTTGCAAATAGATTATTTTAATGTTCATGTTTGTCAATTATAAATCTGGAGTTTTAAATGTGAATTGTTGAAACTGCATTTGTGGATCGGCCCCCTGTGTTCGTCAATGGAACAGGATTTCTTTTGAATAAAACTTGCTGTCTCAAAAAGATCCAAATGCGCAGAAGTGATAAATACATGAACGGAACGATCCACATAAGAAGATTTAACAATTCACATGAAAAACTGCAGATTTATAATTGTGGAGCCTTTTATTTATTATTTATTAGTTGCAAAAATCGCTGCATGCAAGTCACAAATTAGGGTTTTTGGAAAAATTATTCTATGTGGATCAATACATTTTATTTCTGCATCAATTCGTATTACTGAGACAAATATAGCTCCATAATAAAGCACCTCTGTATGCAGCTGGATAGACATGTATGGTACAACCAGTCAGAAGTCAGTGGGCAGTACTGTAAACTCTAAATATACTGCAGTTTAAAAGTCATTCATAGACATTAAGCATTGTTTGAAGTCATTCTCACACTACACATTCTTACAATACAGCCCAAAAGTAGCTAAAATTTCATATGAATGCAATTAGATAGATATACAACCAATAAGGAGAAGACGTGCGATAATACTGCCTCTGGACCAATGCAAATTGAAAAATATACTACCCAATCTAGAGTGTCTAAAGTAGTTTATAGTGTTGGAAACAGGTTCAATGCTGAGAGAAGGTTTTATTACTAACACAGAACACTAAAGCCAATAGGTTATCAATTAGTTTTTTTTTTAATGAAAATCATCCTCAAGTAACATACTTGTAGCTTTGTCTAGTTAAAACTTTGTAAAAATCCAGCTAAGCCACCAGGTCATCATGCATTTCTAACACTTCAATGCCCAATTATTAATCCATTTATTGTAAAAATAATAAACAGATTAATTGATCCTTAGTTGCTGCCCTAATCTGAATGGATAGTCAGACAAACAATCAGAAAACAAGGGCAGTACAAACATACTCTTAAATACTGCCTCTGGACCGACACAATTTGAAAACATACAATCAATCAGAGAACACTGAAAGCTATTGGTATTACACACAGGCAGTCCAATATGCAAAAAAAAAAGTCATTGCAATGCCCATACTATAGGCAACAAAGTCTGCTGTATATGTTGGCTGTTGTTGATCTTGTTTTAATATAATTTACACAGAATATACAGTGGTTTGATTTCATGCTGCAGGGTGATCCCAGTGTTGGCGCCTCTGCAGTGATGATACAGTGATGCATTTTGCAGGTGTTTTCCTGTAAAAATTGCTGTTTGTGTAATGTTTTCAGGGGAGGAATAATTTTGCCTTCTCATCTCCACACTTCATGTTTATATTATCTGCATTTATTCTCTGAAACCACAAACAGATGGTATTTGGAGCACCTTTTGTGAAAAAAATAAAATAAAATCCTTTGACTGGAAAAAGAAAAGATAAGGATTTGCATACAACATGGAAACACAAAATTCAAGTTATACCAAGCAAGGAAATGTAAAAATATATAGGATTTGGAGTGATGTATTCAGATAAGTTGCGCCTACAGATGTTGCTTTCTAAGTTGAAATGCATCATCATTTCTGGGAAAAAAATGTCCCGGATTTTGGGTGTAACGCTAACTCCTCCATAAAAATGTATTGTGGTCTGTTCTTTACAATTGTTTGCAAACACTAAACAGGTCTATTAGTCAAACCTGGATTCACAACCTTGGACTACACCAGGTGGCAGCTCTCATCTGTACCGCCACTGCTCTCCGAGCTAAAAATAGATTGGAGCTTAATGAGTAATTTTGCCTCTCCTTATTGAAGTGCCTTTGTTTGGGTGCAGGGGCTGATCACCGCAGGGTTTTTCGTGCGCAGAGGTAAGCACAGCGGGAGATGGCTCAAGTAATTATGAGCGTGATACTGTTTTGTCTTGTGTCCAATTGTAAGAGTAATGAGGCAGGAGTAAGGAGAGCGCTGGTGGTATTTTTAAATGGTGCAAATTTTGGACAGTCAGTACATTTTCAGTAATGACAAATACTTCAACAATAAACTGAAAATTGTGGTGGTGATAAATAGTGCCAGTGATCGGGCATAACTTTGCATAAAAAAGGCCATAAAGTTGTTTAGAGATTTCATTATTCCACCATTATAAGTGACGTTATTTGTAAATTGAAATATACTGTAGTTGTTTTTGTAGATAGTTCCCAATACCAGCTAGGCTACCACAAATATTTAGCAGACTTGCAGTGCTTGCATTGTGCATTGCTTGCTATGATAGCTAATATAACAGTAGCACAATATTGCAAGTTCATAATGCAAATTGTAGTGAGTAATATCTCCAGCCATAATTTCTTAGTTATAAATTAATATGGGAATTCTAATAGCACACTGTAATAGGACGCTAGACAGAAACTGGGTGTTAATTATTAGAGATTTTGACCTATAGTCGTGAGCTTTGGGGCATGACCGAAAGGACAAGGTCACAGATACAAGCGTTTGAAATGAGTTTCCTCCACAGGGCGTCTGGGCACTCCCTTAGAGATAGGGTGGGGAGCTTAGTTACCCGGGAGGAGCTCAGAGCAGAGCCGCTGCTCCTCCACTTTGAAACCAGCTGAGGTTGCTTGGGTATCTGTTTCGGATGCCTCCTTCCTTGCATGTCTCATGGGGAGGAGGCACGCTGGAGGGACTATGTCTCTCGGCTGGCCTGGAAACACATGGGGGTTCCTCTGGGAGAGCTGGAGGAAGTGTCTGGGAAGATGGAAGTCTGGGTGTCACTGCTTAGACTGCTGCCCCAGATAAGTTGAGGAAGATGGATGGGGTGGATTATTAGAGATTTTATTACAGAACTAAACATTGCATTCAGAAGAAGTGGCCAATCACAGGATCACCTACTCAATAAATGACTACTGCTATTTAGGGCTGTAGATGGACAGAAAGAAATTGTTAGTTGACCGAAAGTTTTGCCCAGCACAACAATTAATCAACCAAAATAAACCAAAATATGTGTGTAGGACTAATATCGTCTACCTTCTTGAACCAGGGCAGAAAAAATCTAAGACTTCCTTGACTGTATAATGTAATACTAATTTAGTACTAACAATACAAAATACCAACCACAGTACCATCCAAAAGCCAAATGTAAAAAAACAACAAATCTTTACTCAATAATTAAATAGCGATGCCTTTCAATGTATAATTTACTGGCTGTTTATATTGAGCTGTGTTTAGACACACGAGATCGTTCAAGAGCGAGGAGGAGGTGGGAGGTCAAAGGTGAACCTGGGGCCCCACAGCGCTCTAACAGATTAATCTAGTGAGCTGATTGATCGCTGCCTTGCTCTTTAAATCTTCCTTATGGATATGTAATGGAACTGTAATGATCTTAACACATCATAATGCTTTTGAAAACACGCTTTGATACATTACCTCTGTGCGGTTTCCATTTCCCAGCTTGTTAATCCAACAGACATGCCTTTTTATAGATATTTATAAATATATTTTTATCCTTATGTGATATTTGATGCCTGCTAGACACTGGTGGAAAGTAACTAGATGTTTTTATTTTTTAGTGTTTGATGTTTTAGTATTTGACTTTAGAAGTATTTTTTGACAGTAGTTGCAATCCAGCCACAAGCAGTCAAAACCAGTGTACTCTTTGTGCCAGTCCCAATCCGGGATAAATGCGTCAGGAAGGGCCTTTGGTATAAAAGTGACACAAATTGAATATATAAATCGCTGCATACTAGGAGGCAGATGTTTTGCTGTGGTGACCCCAGAAGGGAAAAGCCAAAAGGAAAAAAGTCATAACAGTAATAGTAGTTGTCAAAATAGTAGTAGCCGCAATAAAAGTAGAAGTATTACTAGAGGTTGTAATAATAGAAACAATTATAGTAGTATTTTTCACTCAAAGTAATACTGTATTTTTGTTGACCTATTTTATCTTGAGTGTTCTGAAGTGATTGTACGTTTACTCCTGTACATACTTCTTTCGTTTCTGCTCCTGGAGTACATCCGTCTCCGACTGATTGTATGTGTGAATTATAGCGCTAGGTGCAATTTCCGCCGTCTCAGCTGCGAGGCATCCGGACCTCCATTCACTACAGGATCATTACAAGCTCTCAGCAGAAGAAGGTGCAGAAGAATGAGTGTATGTGAGCTGCCAGTAAAGAGCTGGAGAAATCAATTCAAGGAGGCACAAGGCAAACAATCCAATTGTTTTAAGCAGAATCTCATTTTCCTGAAGCATTGTAAAGTTACAAATGACCAGTGGCTGCTGCTGTAATCCGGTTGGCGCCAATTTCCCACACTCATAATAATCGCATTATACCAGCTGTCAAGGTGTGGCTTTTATCTACTATTGCACTTTTGATGTAACGCTAGACATATTATTTTCCTGAAATCGCAAATAATTGCACATAACAGCTAGCTCACTACTTCTTCTTCTTTCCTTCCAGCGTTTGCCTTCTGGGCTCGCCACTGTAAATCATCTGCCTCCTAGCAAGCGGTAATTTGCATATACTTCTTTTAGGTATAGGTTTTATCCCACTGTGCATTTATCCAGGCTTGGGACCGGTACAAAAGGTAGACTTGCTTGTGAGCCCTTGTGGCTGGAGTCTGAATTCGTCCACCTGACTGAAATCTCAAATAATGCTATTGCTCAAAAAATGCTATTCAGGAAAGGCTGAGGGGGCTGATGGTTCTGCTGCTGCGGTGGAGTTGGGGGTGGAGGAGGGTTGCAAAGGCAGGTGGCAGGCTGTCATTGGCTGACAGTGACAGACAGGTGATAGACGGAGAAAGGAAGTGAGTCTTCCTGGTTGAATTTACGCTACAGCTTCATTTGTAATAAACAAATTAGCCCTAGGTATATATATATATATATATATGTCAATGTTTATATATATAGCACATTTAAAAACAGACACTACTGCCCCAAAGTGCTGTACAGTGTTAATAAAACAGAATATCAGTATAAAAACACAACAATAACTACAAATGAAACAACAGAATATAGCTAAAACAATAAAACAGACATCAAGTAAAAACCAATAAAATAACATTAAAAATATTAAACAGTAAAAAATGTCCAGCTCAGCTTGTGTTAAAAGCCAGATGATGAATTTACCTACAAAAATGAAAAATTACAGTATAAAAGGGGCGACAGTGGCAATGGATTAAGCGTTCAGCCACCAACAGGAGGGTTAGCAGTTGGAATCTTGCCCGAAAAGCATACTGCTGTTGTGTCCCTGGGCAAAACACTTCGCCCACTCCAATTCAGTTCAGTTTTATTTATATAGCCCAGTATCACAACAATTGCCTCAAAGGGCTTAATTTCTTTTTAACACTTGATCAAACATAAACACACAATCAAACATAAGCAATAACTACACTAAACTAAACAGACCCATCCTTCTCGATAAGGAAGAACTCCTGAAAAAAAGAAGGAACCTTATGGAGACCACATTGAAGGTCTCCATAAGGTTTCCAGTCACAGTATGGAGCACAAAAACTTGTTTGCTGTGGCGACCCTGAATAAAAAAAAAATAATAATAATAATAAATATAGAAAAAATATATTTAAAAAAAAACTTGACAAAATTATGTATTTCACAAAAAAAATACAAAAATTTAATGCAAAAATAAATGAAAAATAAGTGTACCTATTATAATAAGTGCTGCAATCATAAAGTAATGTAATTCATGCATTGTTGAGGTGTGCGTGAGCTGTGATATTAGCATCCATTTGATATTATTACACTTTTGATGTTACGCTGGGGCAGCAACAGACATATCATATTCATCTTTCTGACTGTAATCCAAAATAATCACCCATGCTAGCGATCTCGCTGACAATTTGTACCCGAGCAATGAAGAGAAGTGTTCAATTAACATTGCTTTGATTTACCGCCTCTGCGCCTCTTCTCTCAGTTAACATTCAGAGCAGACACATGCGAGCTTTATGGCAGCCTACATGATACTTTCTCATAACACACAAACCAGTGCCGCTAATGGGCTATCGGCGAACTATTAGAGGGATTTTGATTGTCGTGTGCCTTTTGTGCAGGACGTTATAAGGTGGCAACCAGGGTGGGGGGTGGGAAGGAGCGCTAAATGATGGCGAGGGGCTTGGGGACAAAGAGATAAAGGATAAACGAGCGGGTGGTGCGAGGTTGGGGAGGGGGGTCCTGGGTGCAGATAAGGCAGGGAGACAATAGGAAGAGACACAGTGAGAGAGAGGAATTCCATAAAACTATATTTCTCCCTGGAGAGAGAGCCGGGGAGCGATGGAAGAGGAGGGGTGGCCCGCAACGCCTTGATTAAATTGTCCAAGTGTGTATTCGAAAAGGAGGAGAGGGGGGAGTGAAGGACGGAGAATAATGGCACAGCTCAGAGAACACCTATAAAGAACATGGCTGTCTTAAAAAAAAAAAAAACCAAGAAAAAAATCACCCGTGAGATTGCAGCAGCCAATGGCAAAGCAAACAGGAAGCCACGTCCCAAAATGGCCGCCCCACCACATGTGTAGGATGTGCAGTCCCAGGCTTGTAATGTAATCGATAAATCACACTTAAGGGCCACACTGACCTTAGCTATCCCACCCTCCCAACACCCCCCACCCACTTCCGCCCCGGCCCGGACCATGACTGCTGCCTGTCGACTGTACTGTACTTTATGGCACGCTCAAGCCCCCCGTCCCGCTCTGATAGGCACCATTTGTTTCCAGTGGAGGTAGATGAAGTGGCAGAGCTGTTTCTGGCATATATCTATAATGAGATAAGATACAGCATCATTGTGTAGCAAAAGGTCAGGGTCTGCATGAATATGTATTTACTTATGGAGAAGGTGGGACATGTGTCAGACCTGCGCTGGCAAATCTGCTCTGGCTGGGAAAAAATATTAAGTTTTAATTTAAGTTTTTTTTGTTTTGTTTTTTTAAAAAAATTCTAAACTAATAAAAAAAAATCGAACTTAAGGTAAAATCATAAAATAATATAAATGTATGAAATAAAAAAGCAGTTTAAATACATTAATTAAAAATATAGATTTTTAAAATAATATTAAACAAGATAAAAATTAAAAAGTTATCATTTACTTAACAAATAGCCCTTTATGTGTCTGATTTTTTTTTTATTAAAAATATTTATTGCACTATAAAATCTCTGATAGGCTGAGCTGGACCTTTTAGATTTAACTTATTTATCTGATTTTAATTCGATGTTATCTTTTAGTATTGTGTGATCATTTCTATTGTTTTGCTGTTATTTGTTTTTAACTTTTTATTATTTGTTGTTTACTGTTTTAATGATATGTACCGCACTTTGAGACACAAAAGTCTTTAAATGTCCTATATAAATAATCCTGAACTTGAACTTGAAGATTAAAAAAAAATAAATAGATTAAATATATGTAAAAAAAGAAACATACATATTTATTTGTGTTGGATTTAAAATATGTTTTATAGGCTACATTAAACATTATAATTCAAAATAAAGAAATAATTTCAAAATAACACGGTAAAACGTTGAAAAAATATGCAAAAGCTATACAAAACCCTCAATTAATAAAGAAAAAATTCAAATTTTTCAAAAGTTTTAATTTAACAAATTAGCCAGTATATATCAGTATATACATTCAAAATTCTACTATTTCACTGGTTCCCATAGTGGGGTCCAGGGCCCCCTGGAAGTAAAAGTACAAATATATACTTGTTTAAAAATATAATTTTAACACACTTTTTAGCCAACAGTCAGTGTCCTTTGTAATGTTTTTAGAGAAATATATGGAGAAAAACATAACATAGTCTTTTGGATAGAAGGAAATTGTATAGTTAGGGTTATCTATTTAAAAAAAATTGACAAAATAGATATGAAAAGAAACAAACCTAAAATATGTATTGTACAAAGAAAAAAAGGCACCATGTATGTGTGTGTGCATAAAATTGCTGGTAATGATGCATGATGTAGCGTGATTCATGCTTACAAGAATTTTTTCGGTACCTGATGTTAACGTAACTGTGAAATTAGAAATGATCAAAAATTTTTTTTTTTTTTGCCTTTTTAGCAGCTATAATCACACTTCATGCTGACTTTATGTGTGTTATTAGTGACTTTAGGCCAATTTGGTTTCTTTAGTGATCCATGTGAATAGCCGGCCGTGTAAAAACCGCGATCAAGGTGGTGGCCGTCACTGAGCCGGAGCGGGTAACCTGGTCTCCCTGGTGGTTAAGGTTATGAGCAGCTGCGGGCCAGACACACGCAGCCTTATTCTAATGAGTTATTTCTGCTTGATGACCGAGGGGCAGCCGGAGCTTTTCACAAGGCAGACCTTTGCATTTCAATGAGGTTAACCCCACCGCCCCGCCTCCCCTCGCTCGCACCGTGTCCATGCAAATACAACAAGGTCACAGTTATCACAAGAGACGCCATCTTGTTCCATGGCTCTGGTTCTTCAACTTTTTATTCAACAGCAGAAAATGAATGGCTTTCCTACTACAATCTATAGACCCTTCTCAGCCAGCGTCTTCTGATGACGTGATTTCCGTGGAGATGCACGGAGCCGCCATGTTGGATGGTAAAAGCCGGTTGTCATGTCCCGATTTGGATCAGTCCTGCTGTCTGTTAGCCTAACAACATTAAATTTGTTTTACTCATCAAAAATAGTTTAATGTGTCCTATATCTGAGATAGCATCTACCAGCTGTCTTTTGAAGTAAAAAAGTTAATGTTGCACTGTTTGACAAAGTTTATTCTTTAAAAAAGTCACATAAAAGATCGTTCCTGCTCTAATCGTCAAATAAAGTAAAAACCGATCTGAAGTCAGTTAGCCTCGTTCTTACTGTGTGCTCAGGTTTATTAGCAGGGTAAACACGTTTTCACGCACTTTTAGCAAACTGGGGAGAAAAAGAAAATACAATGTTCAGGACAGCTTGGTATTTGTTATTTTCTGTGTGAGGATATGGCGATTACAGGATTATTTTCACAACATGGAATACTTATATATCTTGATATTTACTTTTACGATTTTACTTCATACGGACTGATTGAGCATTACTAATCCTGGATTGGACTGGTTTTGGACAGAACCAGTGTTCAAAGGTAAAAGTCTGTTTTTTCGGTTTGGGCATACTGAGGAATCATCATTAATTACACATATGTCCTATTTTAAGCATAAAGTTAACTTAATTCCCATTTTGTACCGATTATAAGCTTTCTAACGATGTATATCATGCCTGTATTGACAAAATAATAACTGTGCAAATTATGTTTTCAAAGAGTTTTTTTCTGAATCTGGTCGCCGCTACATTGAATGAGGTTAAACATATGTAAATCTTAATACTCCGTATCTCAGCAAATTTGCGACTTTTTAAAGCCTTAAATTTTGATTTATAATTTTAGACTTGTAAACCTCCATGAAAAGCCTAGTTTATTGAAGTATTTATATTGTTTGCTTTTCATTAATCTGCGTCCCATCTGCCTACTCACATGTACAACAGTTGTTTTAGGGCACTTTTCATACTTGGAGGTCTGTCACCATCCTGCCACAAAATATTTTTATGCCTCTAAGGAGCTCTCTGCCTCTTGTAAGCTTTTAATTGTGTCCCTACAAAGTGAGATTGTCGATTGATTGACTAAATAATTGTAAACGTTGTGGTATTCCAAAGCGGATTGTGTGTTGAAGGCTGGTAAACCGTAATTTTGACATCATATGGGTCTTAAGCATCGACAAGTGAACGTTTCTCTAAATATCGCTGTCTGACCTGAACACTTAACGTTAAGTATTGAACCGGTGTAGAAAGTGGTAAATATGAACTTTCTATGCATGATCACTAATCGCTAGCCAGCTACACCGGCTTTTTGCCATCCAAAATGGCGGCGTCAACAAACCAAGTCACATGACTTGAACGGTCTATACTGGGCTGAAATAAACAGGGATTAATAGAAAAATACTACTAAATGAGGACAAAACAGGGACTAAACCAGGACTAAACAGGCACTATACTGTGACAAAACCAGGAATAAACCAGATCCAGAGCAGGTCACTAAACTAGGTCTAAATCAGAACTGAACCAGGACTAAACCAGGACCAAACCAGGACTAACCCAGGACCAAACCAGGATTAAATCAGGCTAAACTAGGACTAAACCAGGATAAACCAAGTATAATCCAGACTAAACAAGGACAGGTCCAGGACTAAACCAAAACTAAATTAAGACTAAACTAGGTCTAAATCAGGACTGAACCAACAGAAGACCAGAAGTAAAACAGGGCTAAACCAGGTCTGAATCAGAACTAAATCTAAGACTAATCCAGGACTAATCCAGGATTAAACCAAGGACTGAATCAAGACAAATCCAGGAATAAACCAGAGCTAAACCAGGGCTTAACCAGGACTTAAACTAGGATTAAACTAGGTCTAAATCACATTAAAACAGGAATAAACCAGGACAGAATGAAGACTAAAACAGGAATAAACCAGATCTGAACTATGACTGAACCATGATAAAACTAGAACTAAAAGTGGACTAAAGCATGACTAAAAAAGACTAAACCAGTACAAATCCAGGACTAAACCCAAACTAAACTAGGATAAATCCAGGTCTAAACCAGGTCTAAACTAAACTAAAGTACGAATGAAAGAGTACACCAACTGTCTCAAATTAAACCAAACCTGAACTGCTCATGCTCCACCAGTCGTACACCACCCACAGTTTGAGAACCCCTGGTTTACTTCAGTGCTTCAAACCCGTTTCTTTGATGCACACTTCACTTGGAACCCGGCGATGCCACTGCAACATAATTATTTCTCCCACTAGGTCAATCCTTCCTGTTAACTAGCTGAGAGAATAGCCACAGAACAAACCAGTTTTCGCTCTTTCCCCCCTCGATATAAAAATAACCCTCGTTTCTATAGCCACCGATTAGACATCTGTTGAGTTTTCTCCGGCTTGACCCAAGGGTTAGTGACAAGACACTAGCATCTGTTTGAAATACGCAGGCTGACTTATATGCTGACAGTTTCCAGCTAATTAGCCGCCACGTTTCATATATATTATTTAACATGCCAAGCCTAGAAGGGAAAAAAATACTTGAGACAGAATTAGGCTTTTGTTTACAAGCCCCAAAAACATGAAAACAATGGCTTTCTAATGCGAGGCTTGGTGTAATTGTAGCTTTAATTAAAGGGCGTGTTTTTGATCTGTAAAACCAAATAATGTGATGAAACACTGCAGCGAAAGTTAATATTTATACATACAAATGGAAAATGCATGCAAATGTGTGAAAGCGTTTGTAGAGTTTGGATTGTTATGCTAAGGTTATGATTAAGGCTAATTGGCATGTCAAGTTTTAGGAGAAGCTTTGAGACAGGCTTTCTAGTCCACATGGTAATTCTGCTCCAAAACATGCGTACTGATGACTTACACATGACTTACTAAGCCACATTTGGGACACACAGTTGACATTTTGATTAGAAAGCAGGCTAATTAGCTCATTAAAGGTCACCTATTATCGTTTATGGTGTCTTTTAGTGTATCAGAAGAACAGTTGGGATATTAAGAGTATTTTGCACATTGTATGTGCTATCATGCTGTATTGTAATTTTGCAGTATTTTCTTTTCCTTTCTGGCTAAGAGCTAAACACATTTTAAAAAAGTGCTGCTAATACAAACTGATAAAATGATGAATGGTATTGTAGTACTATTGTGATGATAAAATGTAGCCTATTGTGTGCCAGGACAAAAGTGTCCTTTTCAAAATAATTTTTTTCTTAATGACAACTTTGCAGTGGTTCTTACCTTTTCTAAAATTTGTCTTAGGTGTGTATTTTATCACTAATTTAAATTTTTTACACACAAATCTAATATTGCTTCATGTTTACACTCTCTAACTAAAGTGTCCTCATCACAAAACATCATAGAAATAGTATACATTAATTTTTATTTTTACTTTTTTTTTGCACAAATCTTTTAATCAACTATTGTCAAGACCATAAATACCAAATATTCAAATATTTTCAGAATTGTAACACTTTTTATGCCAGTGTATGTAACAGCATCTCTATTTTTTATTATAAAAAAAAAAAAAAACTAAAAAAAATTATATTTTCATTATTCCCAATGCAAAGTGGATTTTTCTAGAGGGCATTATTACAGCCCTGGGTATGTCAAAAATTACCAACAACTCTGATTAAGATGGATTTGATGGTAACAAAAAGTTATGTTGTTGTTACCATTAAGTGACAAAAGCATCCCCATTACAAAAGATCATAGTATACATAATAATAGTATATGTTTTTGACCTGGTTTAGTTTATTTCTGGTTTAGGTTTGGTTTAGACCTGATTTAGTTCTGGTTTTAGCGCTGGTTTTAGACTTTTCTGGTTTATTTATTGTTGAGTTCTGGTTTGAGACCTGGTTTAGTTCAAGTTTAGTCCCTGTTTCTTTAGTATTGCATAGTTCCATTAATCCATGTTTTATCCTTCAGTGTGATCCTGGGTTAGTCCAGATTTAGGTTCACTGTAGTCTTTTACAGCCAAATATTCTCTAAAAAGGTACTATAAATGATCATATAACTCCACATGCCCCCTACAATGTGCTCACGTACCCCTAGATGTCCCCATACCCCTGGTTGGTAAACACTGCTCTACTGTCTTTCTCTCCTCACAGGAATCACGACTGTGCTGACCATGACCACCATCAACACTCACCTGCGGGAGACGCTGCCCAAGATCCCATACGTGAAGGCCATAGACATGTACCTGATGGGCTGCTTCGTCATGGTCTTCCTCGCCCTGCTCGAGTACGCCTTCGTCAACTATATCTTCTTCGGCCGCGGCCCACAGATGCAGAAGAAGCTGGCGGAGAAGGCGGAGAAGGCCAACAACGAGAGGGCCAAGTATGACGCGGCACGGGTGAGTACAGCTTTACTGCTTAACATGGGTCTAAAGTATCTTGGGCAATGGAAGATAGTAGAGAGAAGGATTGCTGCTATCTACTTTTTGTCTACCTCATATATCACTTATCAGGCATAACATTATGACCACTCTGACCTCTGTATCTCTAAAACCTCATCATGGCACCTGTTGATGGGTGGCAACAGCAAGTGAACATTTCCAAAACTGCAGCTTTTGTGGGCTGTTACCGGTCTGCAGAGGTCAGTATCTGTCAAGAAACAGTTGAAAACCAGTGCCAGGTGATGGACCAATAATAGGCAGGTGGTCATAATGTCATGATCTGTGTAGTTGCAAAACCTGGAATAAAGCAGCTGTATTGTGCCTTCTATGTACTAGAAAGAAAGGTATGAGTGGTTTCTCTCACATCTGATGCAACACTGCAGTTCTTTTTATAGCCTTGACAACAGCAGATGATTTTATTGGCATTTGATTAAAAGAAAACACTCCTTCTTCTTTCTTGATGTTTGTTCTTGAAGATTACATTGCCAGGTGTTTGTTTACCAAATGCAGCTGAATATTTCCATCTCCTCAGGAGGCAGGTAGTAGGACCGCTTCCCTAAAACGGTCCAATCAGGTTAAAGGTCTTCGGCACTCACGCTCGGTGAGTTGTTTGGTCCCTGAGACTCCTCAACCTCTCCTTCCAGTCGACGCCGTCATTGCCATCAAACGACATGACGATTTGATTTTCCGTTCTTTTTGGCACAACTCTCCTCCCATTCATGGAATGAAGAGACATTCCATGACATCGCCATGACTCCCCCGAGACTCCATTTTGACTTTGACATTCTACAGTTCAGCTTATTTCTGACGCTGATCTGCATTATAAAGTGTCACGCACAAAGCTGTTCTCTCTATTTCAGATCTCATTCCCGATGCATGCTCGTACTGTATATATTTTCAATTTCCCCACAGTTTTCCTCATTGAAATCATGAAGAAAGCCGCATTTCCCATGAAGTTGATGCATGTTGGGATATGGCCAATTAGTGCACCATCCTGTGGGTAGCTGCTGCAGAAGTTTCCCATTGTGTATAAGGTTTGCATTAGTGGCATCCACCAGCATCCTTTGTTTTTCAAAAGCATGATAAACAATTTAGCGCTACGGTGGAATAATAGTTCTATCTCCCATCCAATATATTTCCTGACTTTTCTGTGTCAAGTAACAGCTTGCTTTCAAAATATTCATTTTATTTAATGGTAAACGATGAGAACCTTTGATCTAAAACCAGGCACCAATCTTGAAAAACTCCATTTCGCTCTCTTCTTTGGCAGCTCGACAGCTTTAAAAAGCAGAAAGTGGGACTTCACAGTTGCTGCATTGCATGACTGATTGCCATAGTCCATTACTGTTGATTTGTTTTGTGGCAGTACATCATAGGCATGAAATATGCTCTATATTATATGACATGTATTTATATGTTCAGAGCTTTTGGTTATTACAGTGCATTTGCAAAATAGCCTTTGTGGCTAAAAGCACAATTTCTAACAATGCTTCTTGGATGTGCTTCATTCATTAAAAAGAAAAAAAAAGTGAAATACTAAAAATTCAGTGGCAGAGCAGTCAGTGGTTTCACGTCCCAGCAAGGAGGTTGTGAGTTCAATCTTCAGGCCGGCTGTCACACAAACACCCTGGGTGTAGTCTGCATGTTACTGTCGGTTCTCTCTGGGTACACCAGCTTCCTCCTACCATCCAAAAACATACATATGTTAAATTATTGACTTAGTGACTCTAACATTGCCTTTAGTGAATCAGTGTGAGGCCCCATTGCTGCTGGGATAGGCTCCAGACACCCATAGATGAATGATCGAATGAATGAACACAGACATTTGTGTTGTGTGACTTTTCCTCAAAGATTCAAGTATATTGTTATTCTAACATCCAAGTGCCTTACTGCTGCAATACAGAAGAAAGTCAGCCCCATAAATAAGCATCATAAAGCATCATAAAATATTATACAGTACTGCCGCAGTACTCTGGATAGCTACCGATGACACCAGTAGCTCAGGAAACCCTGTGTAGAATCTAAAGAAAAAGATATTTTCATTTTAAAGGCATCTCGATCAAGTTGACAAACTGCCCGTGACAGAAGTACACTGGGACCACATACTAACTGGCCAGTGATAGATGGGACTGTTTGGCCAACAGCCTTGTTCTTGAGAACCACACAGCAGCTGACCTTTTAGTGTTCCATTTGAAGTCACTTTAGAGGTGCCTTAAAGCGCTCTCCCATCCATCTCATTGACGTCTCCAAAGATAAACAGCTAAAAGCACTGGCAAAAAGTGACCCAAATGTCAATTTACTGGCCACCCAAGCCTGATCTCAGCTCTTTTACATCCGTCATTCTGCAAGCCAAAGCATCAACGGAAAGATCAATTTTTAGAGTTCATATTTTTAGGACAGGATATTTGCCTGTTTCCATGGCACAAGCATGACGTGTCACCCCCATCTCACCACTGCACTGGAGCGTGCCTTAAATGTAGCGTCCTCTAAGAGGTTCTGTCCTTCGTGCCCATAATGGCGTTAATTAGTTTTCTTATTGCTGTGTTTTCAGGCAGAACCGTCGCATGGCCACGCCAACATCCTGCTCACCACTCTGGAGATCCATAACGAGGTGGCAGGCGGAGAGATCACCACCAGCGTGGCCGACATTAGGAACTCTCAGTCCATGGTGCAGCTGGACAGCACGGCCTCGCAGCACATCCAGTACCGCAAACAGGGTGGAGGCATCGGCCCGCGCTCCGCCAGCCGCCACTCTCTGGACCGCAGCGCACAGAAACGCAGCCGACTGCGCAGGCGCTCCTCCCAACTCAAAATCAAAATCCCTGACCTGACAGACGTGAACGCCATCGACCGCTGGTCACGCATCATCTTCCCCTCGGTCTTCTCCTTCTTCAACCTGATCTACTGGCTCTACTACGTCTGATGTGTTTGTGGTTGTATGTCTGACTTTTGTTCTGTTCTTTGATCCTTCTTCTGTTGCTTTTCTACGTGAGGGGAAACTGTTGAGGTAAAGACTGCAACAACACAGCACAAAAACTGAGAGAGACTGAGTCTGGACCAAGTTCTCCACTTGTTTTTATATTCAAGTCTTCGAACCCTTAGTCTTTTTATTTTCTGACATATGTACTGTAATCGGGACTTGTGACCATCGTCTCCCACAACCTGCCCTCCCAGTAATGTGTAAATAGACATGAAGCCAGCAATTGAGTAATATCGCTGTATGTGCAAAAAAGAGGAATGATTCAAAGATTTTTCTAAATAAGAGATTAGTCATGAACAATACTTTATATTCTACAGGTGGTCAGAGAAGTGCAAGCTGTTTCAAATCCATCAAACTAGTTTGAGTGGTACCCTATGCATAAGTATTGCATGCAATGATCAACCGTATGTAGAACCTAACTCTTCTCTTGCCTTTTGTTAAGTCACAGATTTTCTGTGCAGATATGAAACGTCTTTTTGAGAAACTACTCCATTTTTAGATATACGAACTATACAAAATATAATATGCATAAATCTGGTCAAAAATACAATAGTTACAATAGTGTCTCAGGTTTTTAAGTTTACTGCTTGGTGGCACAAAGATTTACATTTTTTAAAAGCACAAAAGTTAAACAAACTGCCATTTTTCACAGAGCTTCAAGAAATAAACAACAATAATAAAATTGCACTCAGATTTATCAGACCTCTGCTAAAACCTCTTAACACATTAATTTCCCAACTGCCAAGGGCCTTTTTGGCAACAGTTTCTCAACCTAAAATATTTGAATATTTTTGTACTCTGTGTCTTCAGGTATTCATTTCTTCCCTGAAATGTCTCTTGTTTTGTTGGTTTAGTTTTTGCTCAAGACGTTGGAGTGGCAAACTTGAGGAATGAATTTGTACATAAGTACATAGATGTGTATATACATAAATGTATATATCTAAATATATACTGAGTGTACGACCCAAAATGATATTGAGCATTTGTGATTGTCAGACTGGCAAGTAACTGTCAGGCGAAAAAAAAAAAGAAAAAAAGAAAAAAGAAGGTTAAATGGATTCAAGAAGTGGTCAATCCAAGCATCTGTTATGTTTTAGGAGCCACCCAACAGACATCCACTGAAAGTTCATTGTGCATTTGTGAGCCGCTGTATCCCATGTACAGCGGCCGGCGATGCAAATGTATCTCATCGACTCAGACGGATCTTGAGAGCAGGTCCGTCCACTAATAAGCACATACAAGCATTGAATGTATCCAACCCATTCTTCAGGGAGAGAGGATAATGAGCCATGGTCATCGTTTCTCCATCAGTATAGGAATGTAAAACCCGCCCCATTCTGACGAGTGATGGGAGCCGAGACAGAGAGTGGTGAAGGGAAGCCATGTTGTTTCTGAGGCCGTGTGCATGTGCATGTGTGTGTGAGAGAGGGATGGACAGGTTCAACAAGCCTGGGATGGAAAGGCTGTCGCTTTGTTAGACTATTTCTTTTTTCCGTGCTGCTCAACTATGGACAAATGTCAACCTATAGTAATTCTGTGGTCCACAAATAGCTCTTTCTCTATGACTCTTGACTGTGCCATTCCACCACTGGTCGCAGAGCAATCCACCTTCATTGGAACTGCATGTAAAGAAGAGAAGTGACCAATTTCAAGAGGTAAAATTTAATGTAAAGTTTTATGTGAAGACAATTTGCTGAATGTATTGTACTTGGAATGTTGCTGCGATTTGCTTCCTAATAATTGAACTCAATGTAGGGCTGTGCAAGCTGGTTTTCTCCAGAGACTGTATATAAAGTTGGACCAAGGGACACTCAAGGTTATAGGATGAAAGTGAACAAACTGAAGATGTGAGTCTTCCTGAAAAACAAAGATAAAGTCAGGTTTACAATTTTGACCGTAACCAGCCACTACATAGCAATAGCAACCACTATAGGTCGTTCCATGAGTGACATATTCAGATAAGTTGCGCTAGCAGTTCATTTAGCATTAGCATTCTTTACTGTTCATTTTAAAAGGGGGCAAACTAAGAGAGTAAATATGACATTTTGGACAGCAACAAATAATGGTTGTTAATATATTTGTTCAAATGTATGCTGAATTACTAGCACCTTCTAACTACCTGTCCAGTATAACATAAAAAACATTAAAACCTATATAATTTAGCTTTTAGCTTAGGATATGCTAATTGCTACATGAAATAAACAGCTCAAGGTTAATACACTTGCTAATGTTATCTAACCAGGCACTGGTATTCGACATGTTGTCCATCCATCTTCAAACTACTTATCCAGGAGCAGGTTGCAGTCTAAGCAGGGACTCCCAGACTTCTCCCTCCCTCCTGACACTTCCTCCAGGTCTTTCGGGGTGAATCCCAGGGCATTCCCAGGCCAATCAAGAGACATAGTCTCTCCAGCATGTCCTAGGTTTCCTCAGGAGGCTCCTCCTGGCGGGACATGCCAGGAACACATGGAGGTGTCCAGGAGGCATTTGAATACCTGAGTCGCCTCAGCTGACTCCTCTTGATGTGGAGGAACAGCAGCTCTTCTCCGAACTCCTCCCCGGTGACTGAGCTCTTCAGTCTACGTCTCAGGGAGCGCCCAGTCACACTGTGAAGGAAACTCATTTTGGCCGCTTGCATGTGCAGATGGTGAGCATGACACACAGCTCACCATAGATAATAACTTTCTCTTATAAAGTAATATTTAGTGGCTAATGCTAATTGCTTTATAGAAAATGTATTATGGTCAGCTTAGCTTATGGCTCCATTTTTGAGAACGCAGACATTCTGTGAAATGGTCTATTGGTCCAACTTTATCTACAGCCTGTGGTTTCAATATGTGTATGGCTACATGCAGAATGGGGTTTGAAAATGATTATTAATGAAATATCCTTATTTTGGTCTTTAGCAAAACAAATGTCTCATTATGTCATGCATTTTCTGACAGTGAACGAGTATGTCCAAAGATGTTCAAGGCTGCCTATACGTTTACCTATAAAATGTATGTAAATAAGAAATAGAAATCTTTAAAATTGTGCAGCCAGTAACCTCTTTCCGACTTACTGGTTCACCTCCAGGGGTTGCTTATGGTCACGTGGTGAGACACAAGAGGTGCAAATGATAATTGTATGAGTAATTTTAATGACCAAACTACATAGTGCAGTTTGAAAAGTGAAATGGAGAACTCTAGATACTTGTTTATCATGCATGCAACTACAGTTCTTTAACTTGGAGACATTTTTGAGAAAAAAATAATATTTGCAAACTCATTTATTATGAGAGCTGCCAACCGCTCATTTTAGAGACGACATTATGCCATGTGAGCCTACATTAAAATTATTATAAAAAGTATAAAAAAATAATGTTGACGACAGGTGTTGTATGGCCTTGGTCCCATAATGGAATGTGAAATGTTCTGTGCTGCCACAAAATGTATTTAGGCTTAGATTTCTACTGTATATCTCTGTATGTTCCTCTTCCTTTTTCAATAGATTACCATGTTACCATCGAATAAATGATATACATTGTACCTGTGTATTGTAACTGGATACTGCAAGCATGCATGACACCGTGAAGAAAAATCAGCATCTATTTATGTGTATAGCGACAACGGCAAAGAGGCATTTCATAACATGCAAATCCAAATAAAACCGATTTTATTCAAAGTACTACATCTGTCAGCTCTGTAGTTTGAGTAGACAGGTCCTACTTAGCACCGCTCCCAATGCAGCAATATTCACTAACTCGATGGCAGACTTTTGCTGTACCTGGCACCTCCCAGCGGGATTTTTTTTTTTTTTTATGCATAAAGAGTGACTACGCAGTACGAATGTGTGCCAAGTCTGGTGGATAAAAGTAGCTGTTCCTATGAATAAAACAATGCTAATGACTATTATTATGTAACTTCCAAGATAAAATGACGACTTTGCTTTTATAATTTGCCCAGTCAGAGTCCAAGGAAGTTATTCTGGATGGCACAGAGCAGTATTTACAAAGATAAGCTGCTCCTATAAAGCTAATGGTTATAATTAGGGCATTAGAAGGAGGTCAAAGCCACCAAAGGGATCTAAACCAGGCTATTTTTGATTCTAACAAAGCAGCAGTGATTTGTGTTCAGAGGAACAAGAATCTAGATATTTTTACTACAAACTTAGTCAAATTTGGGTGACATGCTTATCTTGCAATCAGAAAGCTCCAGGTTTGAACATATCAGTAGTATTAGTACTAGAAATAGATTTAGCTGTGCAATAACAAAACCCTTTTTTATACATAAATGTACTTTTAATAGTAATTTTGTTGAGTACTTGAGTAATAGTATTTTGACCTAACAGTACTTGAGTTACAGTACTTCATGCACCTCTGCTTGTGTTGGACTTTCAAAAGCGTTTTAGGAAGTAATGTGTTTTATTGCAAAAACGCTATCCCTTGTGACTTGTTATATCACATTTTAACCATTAGATGGAGTCATGAGCTCCAGTCAGTGTGTCAGTGTGACTGTGGTGGTCGGAGAGGCATGCATTATTATTTATTACTATTATTTGAAAGTAAATGTATCAAATTTAAAGTTTACTCATCATCTGACCTACTTCCACTGGCTTCATAGACAACAGAGTGTCCCTGCTGGGCTACCGTACGCACATGTCCACACACTTTGCCATCTGACCACTAGGTGCTGCACCTTAAAGTTCAAAGTGTACTTTTAGAGTCACAAAACCCTGCCCCATCTTCAACTTAAACACATCATTTTCAGCCATACTGTTCTAATTGTCATGTCTCTGTAGTTATGAGCCGTCATTAGCTCTTGCTCCCACAGAGACCTCTCCTGATGGGACCACTTTAGGAGCCTGATCACCTCCTTTTTACTTCAGGTACAGACTGTAACAAATATATTGGCTCTCTCCAACTCTATTTATGCATAATGGCAAACCGAAAACGCTGAGCTTGCTTTCCAATCCCCCTGCCTTAGCATTGTATGGCTCCCCTGGGCTAACTGTGATAGATATTTAATCTCCTTCCTTTGGAGCCTTTATAATGTATATAGGCTTCTCACCCTAAGGTATATTTCAGTTTATCATTAAACTAATCATTTATGAAAATCATTGTTCAGCAGTTCGCCAGTGTTGTTGCTGATAACAAGGTGCATATATTTTGTCGTGGCATAAGGAGCTTTGGAAGCCTGTAATGGAAAATGGAATAAATATGAGGAGCTATGTGCAGTGTGCAGTGGGTTAAAGGAACAATGTTATGTTTTACTCAGGCTTTTTGAAATAAATTTAGACATATTTGCATCACTTAAGCTTTATAACCTAAAATAGCAGTTATAACAGGTTTTGGGGGGAGAGCTATTACTTTCACTTTACAGACAATGCTTGTATTAGGTGCCTGTCACTTTAAGACACGTCTGGCCCCGCCTACTACTACTGCCTCTTAATTTTCTCCTTTTAAGCCCACATGTGAATAAGGTTGGGAGGACTTGAGTTCAGACATGAGAGGAGAATCTCTGAGTGCTTGTACTGAACGACAGCAAATAGACCGAGCATGATAAAGTGGCTAATTAGCATGGCTATTAGCAACATGAAGCTAACAGATAGATAAATGAGTCTTGTATCTATGTGGAGCCGTGAAGCCAAGGGTTTACAGGTCTTGAGAAGGGCAGCGCCTCAGCATACAGGATTACTCAAACATGCATGAATGAAACAAAATACAACTCCATGTTTTTGATGGAGCCCATTATGATTTGATTACTGTATAGAAATATATATATTCTCAGCTATTTATGGTTGATATAAAAGAATATTTATATTTTTGACTGGGACATTCTCAGTTAAGGTTTTAGCTGCTGTTACAGATTTTAACTTCTATGCGCAATAATGGAATAATATTTTTTTTAAAAACCTACATTGCTGAGCTTTTCCCACATTTATTGATGCTTTTGTATGATACCTCACTCTCTTTTGGAGTTTATTATATGAATTAAAATGGCAAGATTGGAGTGTATTAGTGTCAGTCTATTTAATTATAAACAATTAGCAAAACACGTCAAATGCCCAAAAAACTCTTTATAATAACCATAGAAGCTTTTTGACACAGTGATTATATTAAGTAAGTAGAATTTTAATCACTATAATCACTATAATCAGCAATATCTCTGTATTTCTTTATTAATTGTATTTGGCATTGAGCTGCTTAAAACTACTTAAAACTTACTGAATAATAAAAAACAATAAAACACTTATAAACATCTCTTAAACAGAAAACTATTAATATAATCAGTGGTGGAATGTAACAAAGTAAAAGTATTTATTTACTTTACTTAAGTACAATTTTCATGTATCTGTACTTGAGTAAATTTTATAAGGGGTACTTTTACTTTTACTTCACTACATTTTAGAGCAAGTATTTATACTTTTTGCTCAACTACATTTATGAGTTGGCTTGAAGTACAAAGTATTTTGAGTTTTGGTTTAAAATCATGTGTTTTTGCCGTACCCTCATTGTAGACACACAGTACTTAAAAACAAAAAGATGCAGTAAAGTAGTACTCCTTTACAAACATCAGAATAATAAAAACAGAAGAGCTCACCAACAGAAATTTTAAGGTGATACTTTTACTTGAGTAACTTTTTGCTCCTTCATCTGTACTTTTATTTAAGTAAAGAAATTGAGCACTTCTTCCATCACTGAATATAATAGATCAATATAGTTTACTGACATCATCAACATGCGACATTACTAACCCGGGCTGATTTTACAACCCGAGTAGATTTTGTACCTAATATTATTTCCTTAGTATTGCGAGATAGGGACAATAGCTTGTTGGAGGTCTGGGCTCTCCAAGTTATATTATTGTCACTTTTGTTTTACATTTACAGCGTACTTTGGCCTTGCATTTGCAACAAAGAAAGTCATATATTCTTAAATAATATACTTAAATATGACATTCACAAAGTTATATCTCTAATGCCTCAGAGGATTTCAAGTTGTTAATACTTTTATATACAGTTTTTATCATTTTTATTGCAACAACATCAATATATTTGTTTACCTGCCTTCCTACTCACAGCACACAAAGTTCTTTGCAGTGGCATGACTTGAAGCGAATATTTGAACAAACTTCTTCACTTGTTTTTCTAGCACATCAGGTCCCCAGATCCTCTTTGCACTCTCTCATCACTGTTAAAAAACATCTACTCCTACGCTGCAGCATTGGCGCCTGCTGCAGACTACTGTCTTTAAGTTTGTCTATTAAAACATACTGTAGTACTCCAAATGTATACTTCAAATTAATATTACTTTAGTCAAATAGAAGTAAAAAACAACAACAATGAAATGCAATTAAAATATGAATTAAAGTTAAATATAAAAAAGTATAGTTTATTAAAGTAGAAGTTTTTGCAATTACACAGCAAAAAACACTACTTTACTAGTACTACTATTACTAGTCCTACAATAATTTACTATAACTTTATTACTGCTACTACTGTACTATTGCTACTGTTAGTACTAGTTCTGCTATTACTATTCCTACAACTAATGCTATTATTACTACTAACTACAACTACTACTGCTACTCCTAGGGAAAACTACTATACTACTAGTGTTGTTATTACTTTTATTACTATTTTTGCTACTATTTTTACTATCATTTTTACTATTACAAACTCTACTACTGCTACTACTACTAATACTACTCTTAACGCTACTACAGCTTCTACTGCAATCATACTTATTTAGAGTTTCTAAAAAAAATACCTTGGTAAAAACTGTACTTAAATAAAAGTATGAGCGCATATGGGCAGAGGTGGAAAACCTCTTCCTATAAATACTGTTTATAGGTTTGTGTTGTGAGTACTGTGGTTTTATGGTGATCGTTGAAGGAAATGACACAAATATTGTGACAGATGACCCAAACGGTGGACAAGACGCCAAGTCGCCAATAAAAAAACTCACAAGGGGGCTGTAAAGCTAAAGTCAGGAAAAGGTTAGCACAACAGCATCCACCTTTTTGGACCCACATGTTTAAGACTTAAATAATGCAAGACTTTGGAGTTTATTTTACTAGCTTTAAAAGTAAATGTCCCTTTTTATTGACAAACAAATTATATGCAACCAGAGGGGTATGCTTGATTGCAATCACAAGCAGACAATAGGACAAAAAGGACCACAGATGTTTTCAAATCAATATACACTTCAACACTTTGAGCTGTAAAAACTAGATCTCTAACCTTAATTTATGGTGTATATATTATTAGTTTGGCCACCAGTGCTTCATTATAAACAGTCTAATGGCTAATTTATTGATTTCAGAGGAGTATCCAGGCCCCAGTGGTGTGGCTGAATGACTTTTACTGCAGTAGCACTGGTGGTGGTGGTTTGATGGCGACCAATCACTCAGGACGGTAGGTGGTAGTCCAATCAAAATCAACAATAGATGCAGTGATGACAGAAGTGCAAATGGTTAGATGCAGGATTGGTGGCATGATCAAAAGACAGTCCATGGTAAAAAAAAAAAAAAAAAAAAAGAGAGAGAACCAGCCAAAAATGCCATATAATATAGAGTAAGGTTGAAGTTGCACCAATTGTATCTGATTAGCAAATAAGCAAATAGTTTTTAGTTTAGTTTACTGAGTTTGTTTAGGCAAATAAATATACATTTTTAACAATTTTGACAAATACATAATAATCACAACAACACAAGAACTCATTTGTGCATGGAAACACACACACACACACACAGCCATGTATGCACCCATGCATACAAGACACGTGCATGTGTGTATGCATATGGCCAAAACTATTGTCAGTACACTCACAATTTTCCTCCCATGTAAATATATAATTGTTGTGTGTTAACAGGCTGCAGCGGTTCCCAAACACTGGACTAAGGGCCCAAAAACAGGCCACCAAAAATGTTGCTAGTTCAAAATTTAGAGAAAAGTTTGCAGCATTAGCTAACAAATTGTCATTAAAGCTACAATGAGCAGGGTATTTTTTTATACTTTATAAAAATTACCCATGTGTCCCCAGATATGATGTAAACATGTTTAAATCAAATATTAGTTTTAGTGATAACAATGATACAGCAGATTTATTCACAAGTAAAATAATATTTTACATAATAGCCAAGTTGTTTATATTTACATTTTTGTTTTGGTTTTAAAGCCCTTGAAAACTCTAGAAACTCTCCCATACAACCTACTGATGAACCATGCTTTATGTCGGCGAGTGAAAAGTTCTTCTAGCTTAGATTTTTTTGTTTGTTTGTTTGTTTGCTCATTGATACACCTTTCTCTCTCTGTAGCCCTAAAAACCCAACTAGTGCACAGTCCGCTGTATCAAGATGGTTGGATAAGTTGAAATAAAATCTCTGTGGCACCCAGAGACTGCAGTCAGATAACTTTTACTGCACTATACTCCAAGCCGGCCCTGAACAGTCGCATAGCAACACCACCCCGGTCTCTGTACAGTGCTTCTTGTTACAATCCATTTTTCAAGCCAACTTATTCCTATGGGGATTCTCCATACAGCTTATCGATACACCTCCCTTGTATTTTTGTTGCCCTGTGACCGGAGCAACTTGACCCAAATAAGCACCTTGAACAACTTAAGATGCAGCTTGTGTTGAAAGGGAAAAAAAACTCAATGAATTCTTTCTGATGTCTTGTTTCTCTGGTTTCTCTCCCCGTGCTACCAGCTGACATACTTTTTCTAATTCATCGGCAGCGTGGTCTGTTTCGGCATCAAAAGACTGTCTCCAGCACTGTGGGGAATACACTGAGACTTCCATGTGCTTTTTGATGAGGCCTCTCTGTTTTATCAAGTCAAAGATACACAACACACGAGCGCGGCGGAGCGTTAGCCTAGTTCTGCCCTTTGTCAAGTGTTTAACATAGTCATTATCTGGCACGCACCTTCACAGACTTCTAATGAGCACAGAGGGAAGAAGTACTACAGATGTGTACTTAGGTAAAAGTACTGCAGCAGCAAACATGCAAGAAAGATAAAAGGGAAATTTGCTCAACATAATTGAGTAAAAGTAAAAATGTACTGAGTGTAAATATTATTTTATTGCTAATTACTGCTCCCATTGCCAATACTTCACCCACTGCTACTGCTACTTCAAAATAATCAAATAGTACTACTACTGGTATATATATTTTATCTTTTTATATATTCTTACTGCTAATACTATTATTACTACTACCACTACTACTACTTCTGCTCCTACTGCTGTTGCTTTTCCTCTTACTAATACTACTAGTGCTATCACTACTAATACTACTACCACTACTACTGCGGCTAATACTTCTAATACTACTGCTTTTGCTTTTACTATTACTAATACTACTAGTACTTTCACTACTACTACTACTACTACCTCTACTACTGCTACTTCTATTACTGCTATTGTTTTTACTATTACTAATACTACTAGTATCACTACTACTACTACTGCTGCCTCAACTTCTAATACTACTGCTATTGCTTTTACTTTTACTAATACTACTAGTACTATCACTACTACTACTACGACCACTACTATTGTTGGTGCTGCTACAACATCTAAATTGCCTTTACTTTTATTAATACTACTATTACTATCACTACTACTACTACCGCTACTACTACTGCTACTTCTATTACTGCTATTGTTTTTACTATTACTAATACTACTAGTATCACTACTACTACTACTACAACTTCTAATACTACTGTTATTGCTTTTACTTTTACTAATACTACTAGTACTATCACTACTACTACTACTACGACCACTACTACTGTTGCTGCTGCTACAACTTCTAAATTGCCTTTACTTTTACTAATACTGCAATTACTATCACAACTACTATTGCGGCTACTACTTCTAATGCTACTGCTGTTGCTTTTACTTTTACTAATACTGCTAGTACTATCACTACTACTACTATAGCTACCACTATTACAAGCACCACCTTGCCACCAATACTACTTCTGCTATGACTAATACTGCTACTAAATACTATTTCTACTAATACTACTACTTTGACTCAGGCAAAAATAATATACTTATTTAGAGATTGTAAAAATGTACTTACGTGAAGGCATGTTTTAGAAAATATACTCTTAATTACTTGAGTAAAAGTATCTAGTTAAACTTTTTACCTCTGATAACAGTTTATTTTCGCCCACCAACTCCCTGACATCTGTGAAAAGAAGGCAATACTTTCAACTTGTCACTGAAATCCCTAGATAATTAGGAATATATTATGCCCAATTCATTAAACATTTAAAGGGCAATCCCCCAGCTTCTGTATCCTCCAGGGAACGTTCCATTATGGATGACCCAGAAACCACTCGTCAGTCTTTTTGCTTCAATAACTATTAATATCCTCAAAATAAACCTGTGTTTTCCTTTGTCAGAGTGGGAATGTGATGTAATGTAACTTCATGTTGGCGTTAATTGAACATGATGGCTTGTTTGGGCGACTCATTTGCATCTGCATACACTTCAACAAGAGGCAGAAAAAGATTCAAAATGTACTCTAAAGGGATCCAAGTTGTTTTAATGTGATACTGTGGTGACAGCTTGACCTTTCATTTACCAACAAGTGGACAGCTCCCTGGATAATTTACTTGCTGTGTTGTATTAAAGGTGGTATAGGCGTTTTTTGAGGGGGAAGAATGACAGTGTAAAAAATTTTATTTTTGTTTGATAACACTTATTGTTGATGTTTGATAAGGTCAAGATATAGGTACTAGCTTATCTGGCTTATGTTGTTTTTGTAGTTAGCATAGCATTTAGTTAGCCTAATACAGTGTTTCCCAAAGTGAGGTCCGGTGCCCCCTGGTGGGCCTCAAAGGTAATGCAGGGAGGCCCCCAGAGGTTGTCTATATTAAGTACATAAAAATAAATTGAATTTGTATACAAATTACAATTAAGCACAGTTATATTGTTGTTTAAAATACTACTTTGAAGCTATTTTAGCCAACAAAATGTTTTTTTTTTTTTTTTTGGTAACACTTTAAAATAACTTGCAACTATGAAGCATTAATAAAGTATTATTAAACATGTAATTACCATTAAATACAATAAATAAATCCTGAATTACCACTGATGTTTATAATGTTGCACTGATTTACATGAGCTTGTTACTAAAGACAAAATAATACCATACATTAATCACAGGCATATTTACAATAAGCTTAAAATAATTATTTTATGTATTCATATTTGTTTAGTTTCATTGCTTCTTGTTCCTGCAAACTGAGCACCATGGGAATAGAAGCACACTCATATTTCCTCATTGAACACACTGTAGATAGTGCCACAGCTTATAAAAAAATAATAAAAGTCTTGAGTTTGCTTATTACCTCACGTATTTTCATTCGGTTTGTTTATAGACAATGGCATGTCCCTATAGGGCTACCGTAGATGCTCCCAATAAAGAAAGTTAGAAATTAATATAAGTTACTGGGAAATTGAATATAGTTCTACTTTTATCATCATGACTTCTTGGTTTTTGCATAATTGAGGAATAATTGTGACATCTGTTTTGGGTTTTTCTAAATTCAGAATATAATTTTTGTTGTGGTAAATTGCTCAGTAAATGCAAATTGGGAAAGCATTTTGTGGATTAAATTAAACATAAATTTACACTTCACTGACAGAAAAGAACAACTTATTTTCTCTTTACAGAAGTAAACTAGAACTTGAGGAGCAGCCGGCTGGTCAGAGCACTGAGGACAACAGGTGAGCAAAGTCGATTTTTAATGGAACCAATATTCGTGGTCAAATCCAACTCTAAGCTTGTTCTAGTTTCGTCTGTCAAATTAGTAAATGCACTTTCACCATCTATTCATTTCCTTCTCATTATCCGAACTCCTTGCACTCACAAAAAAATCATCAAAATCATTCGGCCCCCATTCAGCTCCACCACTGATGGAATAATTTAAGTCTCTAATCTAGTTTCTTCACAGCGGATCATTTTATAAGGCCACAGCTCAAAAATACTCTGCATTTTTCATAAAGTAGTTTGAATTGAGTCAGACTGGCATTATCTCAAGCTACCATTTTCTCCTTATGTAAAGCAGAATACAACATAAGATGACATGGACGGTTTTGCAGTGTGCATTCCTGTTAGCATGTGTTAGCAAGTAGCATTAGCCCTAACTGTTTGCTAGCCAACACTTTTACTCACTAGCCTATTAGCATACGCTTCAAATCACAATATAGATCCTTACTTGTTTTCTGCATTATTTTTTTTGCAAGGGAACAAACAAACAAACAACAACAACAAAATCATTAAAGATCTTTTTTTAAAACTTAAAATAATATATATGAATGGAAAACGTCAGTGAACACTTGGTTTAGGTGTCTGTCGCCCCCTGCTGGGAATGGTGGGAAATGGACATAGCGTAAAATGCTAGCATGGCTATTAGCAACATAACATTATCAGATAGATAAATGAGCTGACTGCTTCGTAGTGATGGCTATTTAAGCACTGAAATGATCAGAATGACTCGTAGCCTTTAGCTTAAATGCTAATTGTATATGCTAGTAGTTACCTTAAATAAAACGGATAAACATTGATACCATTGCTAATGTTTTATAACCAGGCTCTGACATTACACACATGTAGCTGATTGGTTGTCAGTTGTGAAAACCATCGCAATTATTCATGATTTGCAATTCTTAGTGGCTAATGCCAATTCCTACATAGAAATATTATTGTGTCTAGCTAACTTATGGTGCCATTCCTAACAAACTTAGCCACACTGTTTACAAAAACTAAAAGGGTCTATTTGCAAGTGTTAGCAAGTAGCATTTGTCCAATTTTTGCTTTTCCCTTTTGGGTTTACATCTAGGCTGGATTTGGCATTTTAACGCAACTCTTTCCATTTATCTGGGCATGGGACCTGCGCAAAGAGTACACTGGCCTCTACCCCCCTACTCTTTAATTTTCATTAGCTAAGGTTTTTGATGTCAACATGCATCACAATATAGACAAATATGCCATTTTATCATTACTTTTTTGATGAAAGTTTCTTACAGATTGCCTACCCTGTCTTTAATAAATGATTGATCAAAAAGCAGATTTCAAACTCAAAGCTGTAGACTCATTGGGATCTAACTGTGCACAGTGCAATAGCAAAAGCTTGTGTTTTCTGCCCTCTGCTGGTCTTCCAGAGTACATACACCTTCATTTATTTTCCTTCTGCCTCCCCAAATAGCAGCCCACGCACTCATCCTAGACACAGAGAGGCGTGTTCGCGTGATTAATACTCGCAGGTTTTAATTAGTGGCTGCATGTCACTGGTGCAGACAGTTGTTTAACACACATTTGATCAAAGCTGCATCAATAGAGGCACAGACGTTGTAATTACATGTTTAATTACTAATTGTTTGGGGTTGCTGCTGTACAGAAGGGGGGCAATTTGGTTTGCTCTTTTCAATTACGGATACAGATCTAGGTGCAATAGTTGAACATGAGGTTATCAACAACAATAACCATTGTCATGTAGCTTTAACGTAGTAGCTCAAATGTGAAAAAAGAAAAACATACTTTCCCTAATGCAATATGCATGTAAATTAAAGACAGGGTAGGCAGTTCTAGGACTATAAGATTGATAAAAGGCAACTTAATCATGAAATAAAAATATGGCTAATGTTATGGGTGCTGTATTACTTTAGTATCATATTATATGGGATAGAACCCTGGTTCCCAAACTATGGTACGGGTACCATTGGTGGTACTTAGGAGTTCATTCTAATTTAGACTAATTTAGAGCCAGCTTATTCTTGTTTTGGTCCTGCTATGGTTCAGGATAAAATTTGGCATAAAGACCACTCATCACAGGAGACTTGATTCAATCCTGATTTAGTCCTGGTTTAATCCAGTTTTAGTCCTTGTTTAGACAAAGTTTAGTCCCGATTTAGTTTCTGGTTTGTCCTTATTTAGTAATAATCATTTTAGTTCATTCTGAAAGCAATTTTCTGAGGTGGTACTTGATGTGAAAAGTTTGAGAACCACTGGGCTAGAAAATCCAGCCACATGGGGGCACAAGCCAGTGCACTCTTTGTCCAGTCCCATGCCTGGATAAATTTCAGGAAGAGCATCCAGTGTAAAACTTATGCCGACACTCTAGGAGACTGTTAAGACCTGCCTATTTGTTTAACATCAGCATTAACTAGCTAAAACCTTTGTCTGTCAGTGTTTCGAAACGTTGGTCCTAACAGCCCATTGTCCAAGATGACCCCGCCTAAGGCCCATAGTTGCTGAAAATAGGCCCCTCCCCCTTCTGGAGTCCCATTGAGCAGAGGTAAACATAAGTAGCATAGGTTCGGTTTTGTCTCTTATTGATAACGTAGGACTACATTTGAGCTGTGACAAGAGCTAACAGGTGAGTGGAATAACATTATCATCTGGTTACCATGGCAACTGCTGCAGGAACAAGTGACTGTTCTGTCACTGAACTTTTAGTGATGGAAAAGCAGAAAGAGTGGGTAAAGATTAGGGGCTGCAATGAGATGATGCAGGAAAATCAGATTTACAGAGGTTTCAGGCAACAACTGCAACCAACACAGTTAAAGGTCTCCTGATAAATGTCAAGGGTTCTCCCCAAAAGAAGACGTTTTCCTGACATATAGGCCTACATTATTTTAGCCTGTTAAGCATGAAATACTAATGGAAAAATGTCCAAAATATTTCAAAAATCCTGGAAAAAAGCATAATAAGTAACTGTAGCATTTATCTTACTTGTCTAAAATATATGCTGTAAAATTGTCACTCTGCAAGCCAGCCTACTTGCTTTAACTTTATATTTTACTGAATTTGACTACTACCACTCCCTCTTATTGCTACTGCAGCTACTACTAATACTCCTGCTATTACTACTAGTATTACTATTGGTACTATCACTACTACTACTGTTATCACTATGACCCTACAATTACTACTAGTGCTGCTACTACAACTTAAAAATACTCAAAATCTGTACCTAGGTAAACATACTGTTACTTACAACTTAACTACAACTTACTACAACTACTACTACTGCTACTACTACTACTACTACTAGTACTACTATTACTACTACTACTACCCTGGAACAGTCATCACACCCCGGTTCTTCTAGTTGTAAGGTAATCATGCTATCCATCTTGCTACTTACATACTTTTTAATACTACTATTACTTCACACACAGAAATCCAAATCTGCATCTAGATAAATGTACTGTTACTTGTTATTACCTGCACTACTACTATTATTACTTCTATAACTACTACTACTACTAGTATAAATATTGCTGTGTGCATGAGACTGTGTTTTCCTGTTGTAATCACTCATCTGTGTGTTTTTGCATGTTGCTATGCTTTTCCCTCACTGGAGCAGGCATCATTTTGACTTTCATCTGTAACACTTGCAAACAATTTATTTTTTCCTAGGGGATGATCTAAACAGCTACAAGAAAGTATGCCCTACAACGCTTCATAAAAATGTTTCAGAAGGGCAACATCATAAAATATTTCATAGTTCATATTGTTCTGACTAAATGGCGCTGTATATTTAATAGGTTAGTGAATACATTGGCGTGTACTGCAATTAACTAAACTTATGACAAATCGGCCAATCAAAAAGCAGCTGGCTAATCTCCCTGATGTCTCGATGCTGTAATATATGATTTTTTTTCCACCTCAGACAAAAAAAAAAAAAAAAAAAACTTGACTGAAATGGCAAGGCTTTCAGGATAAGAATGAGTCTGTCATGGTGAAAGCCGGAGCAGCGTCTGGCACCCACTGTTACTTTATATAAAGCCTTTTTATAGCAGCTATTTACCTTCAAATGAGGTTGCCAGGTAACAACATCTTTTCAGCGTGGGCGACGGTGTGAGTGGGAGGCTGACACATCTGTACTCTGCTACTGCAGGATACTCAAGTAGAAGTACTCAGCAACATTATTACTTGAGTAAAAAAGTGTTTGTGAAATATTTACTTAATTAGAACACATTTACTGATGCAAACACTACAAGTATTACAGTACTACTACAAGTGCTAGTACTGCTGGTAATCCCACCTCTATTGCTACTAATACTACTGTCTACTGCTACTTCTACTGGTACTACTATTACTACCACTACTATTACCACTACTCTTACCACGACTGCTATTATAACTACTACTACTACTACTATTACTACAACTATTACTACCCATACTATTACCACTACTTCTCCTATTACTACTACTGCTACCACTACTGCTATTACAGTACTACTACAACTGCTACTACTACTGTTTCTCTCACCTCTATTACTACTATGTCTACTGCTACTTATACTGGTACTACTATTACTACCACTACTATTACCACTACTGTTACCACTCATACAATGACCACCACTGTTACTATAACTACTTCAACTAGTACTACTATTATTACTACTACTATTACTACTACTGCTACCATGAATACTACAACTACCACTTATACTACCACTACTACTGTTATAGTACTACTACAACTAACACTATTAGTGTTACTCACATCTCTATTGGTACTAGTATCACTACTTCTACTGGTGTTACTATAACTAGTATTGCTACAAATATTACTACCTCAGTATTACTACTAATTATATTTCTACTAGTACTACGATTACTACTACTACTGTTACTTCTACGGCTACTACTAATACTACACTTATACTACCACTACTGCTATTACAGTACTACTACAACTGCTACTCTACTGTTTCTCTCACCTCTATTACTATGACCACTACTGCAACTATAACTACCACTACTATTACTACCACTTCTAGTACTACTATTACTACTACCGCTACCACTAACACTTCAACTATCACTTTTACTACCACTACTACAAATACAGTACTACTACAACTGCTACTACTACCATTCCTATAACTACTACTTCTACTATTATTATTACTACTACTGCTACAACTAAAACTACAACTACCTCTGCAATACTATTACAAGAAGTACTTTGCCACCAAGGTTCAGAAGTACTTGTACTCGTTTAGAGTTGGAGATTCGAGTAAAAGTAACGTTGAATCCTCTCAGATGCATTCAAGTAAAAGTAAAAGTACATTTTAGAATATGTACTTAGTTACCTTCCAGCTCTGATAACACAGGCATGGTTGGTTTTCTAAAGTGCCATTATGTGCTTCAGAAGTGTTTTTTTTTTATTTAAACCTTACAAAGAAACTAACCTATAATGCTTAATGTTGCTGATGCAAAGGGCAAACACGTTCTGAACAACAAACTGGTTTATGTAGCCTTCTTCTTGCGTCACATCTCGTCGCATTTCATCTCTTGCCCTTATTTCTTCCCCTTTTCCCCAAAATACAACTTAACTGATACATATACTACATTAATCTCCTTTTAGCCAATGGGATTAATATTTAATTTCACAAAAGCCTTTTATTAATACCTCAGTTTATTCTGTTTAGAGTTGGCTGTACACAGATTTGGAACATTTTTACACAGTGTTAAGTGTATTAGTGTAACAGACTGGGCAGATGCTGTTTGTGGATTCAAAATCTGTACTTACACTCTCTAACTTTAAATATGTTACATTGCTCTTGTTAAGTGACAAAAGTGTCCCAGGCAGAAAAAGTCATCATAAAAAAAAAAAAAAAAGAATAGAATAGAAATAGTATATATTTACATGTTTTGTAGTTTTTTGCATAAACTTTTTACTCCTGTCCATATTGTAAATACCAAATATTAAACTATTTATTGCAATGTATGTAATAGCATTTTAATTATTTAGTAAAAAACAGCCTAAAAAAAAAAAACAAACAAAAAAAAAAAAAAAAAAAAAAACCACACACACACAAATGAAATATGTTTGTTATTCTCAAAGCAAAGTAGAATTTTTCTCTTACAGCCTTGGGTATGTCAAAGACTACACTGATTTAGATGGATTTAGATTTTTATTTTTTTTTGTAACAAAAAGTTACATACTGTTAAGTGACAAAAGTGTCCCTATCACAAAAGATCATATTATACATAATAATTTGTTACGTTAATATGTTTTCTACTTTTTTTTTTTTACATAAATCTTTTAATCAGTGTGTGCCCTGACTGACACAAAATGTAAAAAAAAAAAAAGATATTGTTTGTGACTAAAACACTTTTGTCACTTAACAATAACTTCTTAAAATTTGTGTATAAAGGGTAATATTACTGTATGGTTTTGGCACAAGTTAAGATCAGAAAAGAAGCCATTTCAATTAGAAAATGCATTACCAAAGTCACATTATTTACTTCTGTTCTCTTGTTGTGTTTTGGTGCATTGCAGAAGACTGTATCGCAAAGAAATAATAGTATTTGTTAGAAATATGAACACTTTATAACAGCAAATTTCAGTTACAAGTGATGCCTTTATTATATTTTGATCGCAGGCAAGCACTATTAAAAACTTGTTTCCTCAGGCTCCTTTTTCTCCTTGAAACTTTATTCTTGCTTTCATAAAGGTACCAAGAGCCCATTATGTTCAGATCTATGGCAGCTCTGCGCCGGGATTAGCCCAAAGGCAAAAACACATGACTGCAATGTAAAATGAGGCAAGGACACCGAGTCGGAGATATTCTTTAATACATTTGCCATAACAAGTTGGAAAATATAAGCACGTAAGGCAGAGCAGGTCCTTGGTGTGCACTCTACAACTTCCCACTTGATTGCTTTGTCTGTCTGTTGCTTGCAGACATGGTACAAGGACTTTTAAAAATTACTTTTTTCTTTTGCTTCAACTCGAAAGTAGGTCCAAGCTGTTACTATTGGGTAAATTACATTGTAGAGTTACAACAGATTTGTTGCTTTTCTTTGTTTATTTTTGTATGTTATAGTCTAATAAGTAATAAATAATATCCAAATATAACAGAAAGACTTTCAGATAATGTTTATAAGGATAGTTTTACAGTGGCAGAGGTGTATTTGTAGAAGAGGACTTTGGCTCCCTCTACTGTTTCTTTTCGGCATACAACTGTGGTGCAATTTTTCACTTTTTTAAAGAGAAATTGCGTCATTACGCTTCCCCTGTATGTGGAAATAAGTCAACTACTAAAGTAAAACTGAAGTCGGATTTGAATATTTCCCCTTCAAAATAAAATAGCCTCTTCTAAAATCATAAAAAACTAACTGGGGATCAACTGGAATAAAATAGTACAACAAACGATATAATCATAGTATAAAGGAACAGCACATTACTAAGAGGAAATAAATAATAAGAATAGAAAAATATGACATTTAAAAACGTGCATAAAAGGAAACATTTTCAAACTAAATTTGAACAACATAATAATAATCCAAAAAGTGTATTTACATTTATCTTTTTTATTTTTATTTTTTATTAAAACAAAGCAATTTTACCTCTTGTTACATCTCTACAGGTTTAGTAATTGGTGAGGTTTACACTACACTCTTTAAAGTGTGTATATTTTTTGCATTTTCATCCATTGTTGATAAATTCAGTTAATTTCAAATTTAAGCTTTCAAAAATATGAAGAAAATAATGAAGACAGTTAGAAAAAATAACACTGTATCCACACAAATTACCCAGGAGTGTCAGGCAGTGCAGCCAGGGTTACAGCATTGGGGCCCAGGAAGTTTAGGGGCCCTTGAGAGTGGCCCTTGTCCATTTATGTTGATTTTAGAGCAGTACTTTGCGAAAAATATGTTTTTTTTTCCTGAGTTTGTATTTTATTTTATTACAGTTTTTCTGCCAAATATTTTTGTGACAAATACATTAAAAACACAAATTGCAATGTGTTTTCATCTTTTCATAATAGCACATGCATTCAAAACAAACGTTATTTGTTTTAATTGTTTATCTATGGCTGAGTTCTGACTACAGCCTGGTCTTTTATTCTGAAATACTTACCGGAAGTCCCTCATGTTGTTTTGAGCTCCTTTTTTCCAGCGACAGTATTTTTCCGAGCTGTGTACTATTGACGCGTTTTCTCGCCTTTTTCTCCTCGCTGTCCGTTTTGTCTCCGGGGCTGTTTGAACCTCTCTGTCCTCTCTTCGTGAGACTCTCCCGGGACCTGAGACATTTAGATTCCCCTCTTTGTTTTGTGGCTGGCTCCTGGGGGCCAGCTCAGCACAGTTGCGGATGGATCCAGCGAGTCGATACCAAGTGGTGAGTTCTGTGGACCGACGATCAAAACACTGTTAGCATTAGCATTAGCTCCTCTTCTCAGTTTCTCCACGGCCTTGTTGGCCAAAAGTAACACTTTTATTTCTTACTACGCTAACAACCAGTAAGTTAACACATAAACATTATCGTTACATTACTGAATAATCGCTTTTAGATGTTATTTTTCAACAGTTTTGACAAATTACAAGCGACTTCCGCAAAGAGAGCTCGCTTAGATTAATGTGGAAGCCTTTTATATAACCAGTATTAGTAGCAGTAGGCCTTATTACAGACGAAATAGTTCGCTTGTATTACCCCTTTCCCTCAAGATCTGTGCTATTTAGCAAATTTTTATAGTCACAAGTAAAAAGTGAGCCTTATGCAAATATTTGTTTTACCTACGATCTAACCTGACTGGCTCCAACATTGATTTTCTACTATAAATTTAAGGATTGTACAAAAGCAATAGCTATTAGACAGACAAAGTTAACTTAAAAATAAATATTACTTGTTGTTATTTACGTTTATTTACTTCCAGGAGCTAATCCCAAATAAAGTACTGCTATTTTCCTGGCATCAGAATCACTTAAATGTTGTAATACCAATACTTAGAAGCAGTTTGTCACAGTTACACAGCTATTCTCCAGCATTTGCTTTTCATGCGGTGTCACCTGGAATGTGAAGTAATAAAACCCAGGGCTTTGAGAGTGGGAAAGCCTCTAGAAGTAACACAATAAGATAAAGTATGCTTTGTGCCCCCTATTCATGTGGTTGTGGCTTTGTGGAGTGATAATCCCACAGGATCCAAGTTGAGCCCAAGCTAAATCACTGTTGTTTGGCTTTATCTTGTCAACCCTGAACGGCCCAATAACAAGCTGGCAAAATGGGCGTTAAAGCAGAAAGACATTAGTATGGGTTTTGGGGGCAGTTTGAATGGCTTTTTAATTACAGTTATTGGCTTTTTGACGTTCATTGGGCTGCTTGTTTTAAATTTGGTTACACTTTTGAGGCTGTGGTTTAGTCACTAAGCAACGCTGTTTACTGCCCCAATAGCACGGCTTCTAAATTTGCATTTTTAGCAAAGTTACAGGCTGTAGTTGTATTAAGTAGACCAAATTGTAAAGCAAAAGTAAAAGTATTGTTACTTCCAAATAATATGACTGCGGTAAAGGGCCACTTAATTAGAATGCATTTTTGAAAGGAGTTTTTGCAAAATCATGACAAAACTACAACTATCACAATTATTTTTATGATTACTTCTACTACTGTTACTACTTCTGCTACTATTACTGCTATGATTACCACTACTACATCTTCCTCTGTTGCTACTTACTAATACTATTATCAGTACAAAATATTAAATAAACTAACTAAATAAACTGACTAAATATTTTGTCAAGATAAAGAAAAAGTGTGTTTTAGTAAATGTACTCATAAAGAAAATAAAGTAAACTACTTTTAAAGTGTTTTTTGCAACTGTGCTGCAAAAACTACTACTAATACTACAATTATTTTTACTAATCATACCTCTACTACTGTTACTTTTTCTACTACTACTGCTGATCATGTTATTATTACTTCTACTACAGCTACCACTATTTACTTCAACTACAGTTACCAATACTACTCCTACTTGTTTTGGTACTACTAGGGTCAAAAACACTTTTACTCATTTAGAGATTCTAAAATGTGTTTTTTTTTCCTTTTAAAGTTCCTCCTCCATGATTTACTAAGTATGTTTTAGAAAATGTTATCAGGAAGTACAGCTAAAAATGTTAAGTTACCTCAATACTTTCCACCCTGATTTTTCTCTAAGTACCCGCATGTCTTGGAGCACCCACTGGTGTCAGGTGTATTTGACTTGAGAAGGCTTCAGGCGGTGTTTTGAGGCCTTACATAATGCTGAGCGCGTGGGGGTAGCTTTGTCCTTGATTAGGAGCCAGTCATCTGCCACTCATTCACTCACCGCCTTAACACACCCACTACATATTAGTAGTTAGTCTATCTGAGTGGTAATCCACTTCCTTTTCTTTGCAGCTTTTGACACAATTGCATACCCGAGTTCTTATTTCTAGCATCTCATTATGACTCATGCTTTAGTTTTTAGCATATATTCCAGTTGTTAGACACATTTACAGTTCACAGTTCTGTGAAAAAGTTTTAGTGAGGTGTGAAAAATGCTTTAATAAATATATTTTCTTTACCATTGCGAGACAGGAACAGTCAAAGTGCTTGTAGTTTTTTGTACACCTTCCGTAAAAAAACCTGTCTATACTTTTGGTAGTAGAGGAGTTGACTTTTAAGAGCAACAGGGCTCTTGAAGTTTTCGCAGTAGTTCTACTTCATACCAGGAATTGTGGGACTGTACTTCGATAGCGTTGCCTTACTGTTTGTTCCTAAATGGTATTTTTCAAGGACATCTTTATGAAGTCACAGAGAAGGTGAGAAGAAGCCTCTGCCACTCCCCACCCCCCACCCCCTCCGCCTTAATCCAACACGTTCTTGTCTGTAATTTCAGAGGGCATGTGGCTTTGGTCTGGAGAAAATGGATGCACTAAATGAACTTTGTCAGCTATGGCTGTAATTCTCGTTAGTTAATAACCTCACTTACATAAACATTATAACACGCTGTTCTCATTCAAAGCTCTGTCATTTCTCCAGCTACAGTACTGTGCAAAAGGCTATGAACACAGAATGGTGCGCGATTAGGGAGAAATGATAATCTTGATTGATTTTGTCATAATTGAAATCATGATTATTCAACAATAACAAAGAAAATGAGTTAAGTTAATGAATAATCATTAACTTAACTTTTTTTTTTCTTTTTACAAAACAATGTAAAAAGCAGTGGTGGAAAGTAACGAAGGAAAAGTACTTATTTACTCTACTTAAGTACAATTTTCATTTGTTTTTATTTGAGTACATTTTACAGGGGGTACTTTTACTTTTACTTCACTACATTATAGAGCAAGTATCTGTACTTTTTACTCCACTACATTGTGGAGTACATTGAGTTGGTTTGTTGTACAAAATATTTTGAATTTTGTGTTTTTGTCATGCCCTCATTATAGACACACAGTACTTGTATATAAAAGATGCAGTAAAGTAGTACTCCTTTAGAAACGTCAACATAATACAGGCAGAGACCTCACTGACAGATTCTCTGCTTTTGCACTGGTTTGTTCATTTTAATTAATAACCAGCACAGTTTTTCAACAAAATCCGTCACATTTAACACATGAATGAGTTGTCCAGTCTGTGCAAAATAGTTTTACTTTTTTACTCACAAGTACATTTAAAAGTGAGTCATTTTATACTTTTACTTAAGTAGGGTTAGTAGGGTTACTTTTACTTGATTATATTTTTGCTTTTTATCTGTACTTTTACTTTAGTAAAATTGAGCACTTCTTCCACCACTGGTAAAATATATTCTTTGCACACAAATTAAACCAAAATATGAAATAAACCAAGTTTGTTATAATCTCATTATAAACTGTTTGCTCGACGTCTTCCTCTTCAAACCCAAAGTATTTGCACAACAACAGAATTTGTCTTTCCTTTTCTGCTAACCAAGTGTTTCTCCTGTTCTCTTTCTGCCATGTTTTTTGTTAACAACTCTCCTCATGGAGCTTATATCTATCAGAGTGCATGTTTTGAGAGAGGATGTGCAGAGCGAGCGTGCACATTCAAAACACACTGCAAAGTTAGTGTAATTGTTTTTTCTCGATTATATATTTTTTGTAATTGTTGGGTGTAAGAATTGAAATTGAAATTTTCTAGTCCCGGGGTAAATGCGCTTTTCTTTTAGAGTGGAGTTAGTTTTACAGAATCCCATAAAACACACCTGGGTCTAAACAGTGACCTGGATCCACACCAAAATTAATCATATCATTCTTGGCCTGTTACTATGGCTACAGATGTTCATAACAAAAACAAAAAATGCAGTTCTGGATTTATTAAAGCACTCTTTTTCACATCTGCCTAAAACTTTTGCTCAGTTCTGTGTTTCAAAGTTTCGAAAGTTTGCATAGAGAAAGTGCGTCATGTGAACCCAGCAACCAAAAGCTGAAAATTACATAACCACTGTGTAGCAGCTGTTATCTTCACGATGCATTCTGATGCAACTAAACAGGAAGGCCGTCAAAAAGGCTAATGATTACAATAAGCACACACAGGGACAGTCAGCATTTAGCTTGCAGTTTTGAAAGAAAGGTGACTGCTTATAGTTAATGAGAAATAGCCATTAATTGCGTTGTAGAAGAAAACACATTTTCAGCAAGCCTGTAAATTAATAATTAGCCATTTTAAACCAAAGCCAAACCAGGACCTAGGATGTTCTTTTTAAAATAAAATTGCAGTACTGGTTTCTGAGTCTAAAAGCAAAGTGTCCTTGAAGAAACCCAATTGATGCCAGTTTGAGAAATGTAGAACAGCCACACTTTTAGCTCACATCTCGTCTTTCTTTTTCAGCTGCACAATGAGGACGACTCCTCCGAGGCGTCAACCAGCGAGCAGCAGCAGCAGCAGCAGCAGCCCAGCACCTCTGCCACAGTTCAGCCCGGGCCGTCCCAAGAACACACTAACCCTGGGTTTGAGGTAGCTGCAGAGGAAGCATCGGGATCCGGCGCACAGGCAGCAGAAGCAGACGCACCACCGCCTCCATACGCTTCTATTGACCTGGGAGCGACGGCTGCTGCACCTGGTATGAAAGTACTTTAGTCTGTATAAAACCAGAAAAGCACAATTACTACCAATACAATAGATATTATTTGCTGATGGATGAACTATAGTACTTTATAATACAACTACATGTCAGATAAAAATGTAGAAAGTAGGCAATAAAAACAGTGCACCCTGGTATCACATAATGCATGCAATATAGGAAAAGGTCATTTTAGGATTACTGGTCAGGCTAAAAAAACAAACAAACAAACAAAAATTTATAAATAATAACAACAGGGTAGCCCCAAGTATTAAAAGTATTAAAAGATAATACATTTGATGGCGTCAAAATCAATGCCTCAAAAGTATTAAATCTAATCAGTAGCTATTACATTTTGTTCATCCAGGCATTGCATTTTTCAGATTTTTGATAATATAAATAACATTTAAAAAAAACAGTGTCTACAATATACTTTTTTGAGAAATGTTAAATTTAATGTATTTTTTGATGCAGCACTGGAGTTATAACATCTATATTTTTCAATAAATTGTTTTGTTGTTGGCATTAAATTTCATTCTAAATGGTATTAAAAAGTTTATTTGTAAAGCATAATTCATACACAGAGTAATTCAAAGTGCTTTACAGAAAAAAAGACATGGTAAAAGTACATAGATAAGAATTGCAAATAAAACAGTAAAATCACATTTAAAAATTATAATAAAGAATCCATTTAAAAATAAAAAAGAAGCAGGTAAACACTTTCAGTTGACATATGCAAGGCTAAAAGAACAGTTTTAAGTCTGGACTTGAACATTGTCAGAGTAGAGGCCTGTCTAACATCGTCAGGAAGACTTTTCTGGATTTTTATTGCAAAAAAAGAAACGCTGCTTCACTGAATTTAGTCCTGACTCTGGGCACCAGCCGAAAGCCGGTTACTGAGGTTCATATGGGACCAACAGGTCAGAGATGTACTTTGGTGCTAAGCCATGGAGAGACTTGTACACAGCAGAGCTTTTTTAAAGTCTGTTCTCTGAGCGACAGGAAGCCAATGCAGAGACCTGAGGACAGGACTAATATGGTTGTACTTCCTGGTTTTAGTCAGAGTTTTTTACTTGACAAAACCTGGAGCTACCCTGAATAATAATAATAATGATAATAAAGTCAAAACATCTTTGGCTGCCTTGGGTTATTATTTTTACAACATTGGGTTGAACACAGTAATCCCACACTAGATAATATTCACACATAATAAAACACACCCCTCCCCCATATGCAAACAGACACAGAGCCAGTACCAGGACACGTAGACCTAGGGAAAACAAATTAACTGTGATTAGTGTTTGCAATGCAGGCTACATTTTAGAAGTTTCTTTAAGTTCATATTTAAAGCTTCTGGTAAAAGTGCATTCTTCATAGCCTCAGGTAACCTTTTCCACTGTGTAGTAGCCTTAAGTGAAAATGCTGACTGATGCAGAGTGAGCAGTCAGGTGGAGAAGCTACTGCAGTGGATCTTACAGAGCTCACAGAACAATAATAGACAAAATCCAATAAACAGCCAGGAGCAAAGCCATTTCAGATTTTGAGCAGCAGACAGAGAGTCTGGTGGAGGTTTCCCCAGCACCAAACCATAACCACACTGGAAGCTGCATTTTAACAGACTTTCCTCCCACAGAGACAAGTTTCCAAGGTGACTTCCCAGTGCCCCCGCCCTACAGCGTCGCCACCTCGCTGCCCACGTACGATGAAGCAGAGAAGGCCAAAGCTGCCGCCATGGCTGCCTCCAGTGTGGACGTCCTGCCCAGGGTAGGAGCACACTTTTTAAATTATTTCTATATAACCAGAAGAAAATGGAAAAGACACATCAAGCTTTAAAACATAATCTTCTAAAGTTATAAAGTTTGTGCTGGAATTGTTTCACAAATGCTACTCAACCACATTATACTGTAACAAAAAGTCCTACTGGGGAAGTAAAATCCAGTTTGGTAAGCTTCACTTTTTGGAGCAGCTCCAGTCCTGGCTTAGCAGTGCAATATCCCCTTACAAAACAAGTCATGGTGGAAATTCCTGAAAGCAAATGTGAAGGAGGCAAACACTTAAGTGCAAAGTGACTCGCAAGAATGAAATCAGCCTGTTGCTTTAATGATGAAACTTAAAATCCCATGATGCACTGGCACTTGTATTGAACTGACCACTGCAGACCAGGAACATCCCACATGAGCTACAGATTTTTGTCATTCTAGCCATCACAATTTGGTCCAAACTCAAATCCTTACTATGCTTGCCAATGTTTTCTTCTGCTACTTAAGGTGAAGAGATAATCTGTGTTATTCACATCGCGTTATGATGACGCAATACAGGAATGTGGCCCGTTTTCTTGTTTACATGTTGTCTTCAGAGCATTCCAGGCAGAAATCACTTAGTAATTAGTCACAGTTATTTTACAGCATGTCAAGTGTGAAATCTTTATGTCATACCAAGATGGGAATCAGTTTTTTAAGATCCCCTTTTTTACTGTCTTCATTCCTAAAGAGGCCAAAACGTGTTCTTCAGCTTTTCCATTGAATTTGTTTAGTAGGCGTGCTTGCGTAATGGTCACACCACCTCTGGAATTTCTTTCTTTTTATAGCGTTTTTGTTTTGTTTTTTGGTGTGTGTTAGGATGACGAATTTCCTCCCAGAGATGACTTCAGCGACGCCGACCAGCTGCGGGTTGGGAACGACGGGATCTTCATGTTGGCCTTTTTCAGTAAGTCAATTATTACTTTTTTTTTTTTTTCCCCTCAAACTCGTGAAACGCTAACTCTTTTTCTTACAGTGGCGTTCCTGTTTAACTGGATTGGATTCTGCCTGTCCTTCTGCCTGACCAACACCATTGCGGGGCGCTATGGAGCCATTTGTGGCTTTGGGCTTTCTCTCATCAAGTGGATTCTTATTGTCAGGGTATGTACACTAAAGAAGGTTTTAAACATGTTTGATTGACTGATTGGTAATGATACTTTTTTCTGTCCAGTTCTCTGACTACTTCTATGGGTACTTCAATGGGCAGTACTGGCTCTGGTGGATATTCCTGCTGCTTGGTAAGTCTTGTAACAGCAGCCCCAAAGTCTTAAAAGTATTAAAAAGGTATTTCATTTGATGGACAGGTATTAAATTCTTTTCATCTTGGTCCTAAATTTAAAATAGGGCTTTTCAATGATGTTGGTAATGTCTAGATCATTTAATATTTGCTTGCAAACTTTGACATTTATCACATTAATCACACAAATCATTGTCCAGTGAGAAGTCACATTTATGTTCAGTCCCAGCTAGATGCTTGTCCAAAAATATGGAATATTTTACAGTAATATTTCATAACTAATAAAGAAGTACAGTATGTCTTGCTTGCCAAGTTAGACTTTGCCATTAAATTCTGTCATAATTTGTCACCCACTCCTAATGGGCCTTTAGTTTGAAAGTTTCCGAAAGCTTTTTTCCGAAGGTCTACTGTATGGGCTGCACAATGTTGCAAAAAACATAATTTCAGTACACCTGAAGAACCTTTTATCAGTGAAATGTTTCATTCAGTTTAAAGATTTTTTTAATGCAGAACTGTTATTTCCTCTGTCATTAGGCTTTTAAAATAAAACATTTGAGCATCAGAGTAGTACAGATATTTAATTTGTGTAAAATTCATACAGATTATTGTTCTTTTGTCTGTGATCCTGGCATTAAATTTCCTTCAAAGGTGCAATAAAAGGCTTAAAAAGGTCTTAATTTTCACAAAACAAAACCTAGTGCTACCGTGTGTAAGAAAAAAATAATTCCTATGCACAAAGTTTCATGTAAACAGCTTTGAATAAAATGAAAATGGTAACACTTTCTATGAACTCACTGTTCATAAGATGCTATAAACACATTCATAAAGCATTATAAAGCATTCATAAGGCTTTATAATTATTGACATAAGTTGACATAAACATTTATAGATACTCATAACTACACTTATATGGCATTATAATCTTTCGTTATAGGCGTTTACAACTGAAGGTGACACAGTGTATTATAAAGCGTCTTTGTCCTCATGAGACCAGCAGTGCTTTATAATGCTTTATGAATGTGTTTATAGCGTCTTATGAACAGCGAGTTCATAGAAAGTGTTACCATGAAAATAATCATCTTATTGGTTTCTGGATAATTGAAAAAGTGATCCCAACAGTATCCCATAAAAAATTCCTAAAAAGCTGTGTCTATAATGTCACACAAAATTTGGGTCAGTTTATTTATACATCATGCAGGCTGGCCTTATTTGCAATTATCTTTTTTATTTTTTTAGATGTGGACACAGATTTGCTTCACTTTGAAATGCTCTTTGGTTTTGCGTCTTGGTGCAGTTTGTACATTGTGTGTGATCTCTGCAGGTCTGCTGCTGTTCTTCAGAGGGTTCGTCAATTATCTCAAAGTGCGCAACATGTCCGAGAACATGGCCACCTCTCACAGAACACGGCTTTTCTTTCTTTATTAACAAGGTAAAATCCTGGCGTTTAATACCTCACTGTATGCTCCAGCTTCCAGTTTGTAGACCTTGTCCTTGTTTCGACCTCCTCGCTAGGTTTCTGCTCCATTCCTTTCCAATGTGAACGTCCTTCACTTCTCCTCAGATGATCTGACGTGAGAGAGGCTCACAGTGAGGAGAGGAGACAGGAAAGGAAGCGAGGATCTCTCCTTGTTGCAGTATAATGGGACAAACCATGTGAGAAACAACATTGGCACGACTTACTTTGATGTCGCTACTTGAGCCAAATCAAGTTGAGTTTTTTTTTTTTTTTCTTACTGATCTTACATTTATTTAAAATGTATATGATGCCATGTGAGTGGGGTAAGTCTAAGGAAGTGTAATATTTAAATGAACAAAAACATGCATAACATCTCAGACTTTGGCTTCAAGTAAGGATTTCAAACTGAGCACCTGTTGAGTAGTTAAATTTACAATTCATTCACACGGTTACACTTAGTTTCATCTATAGCTTTGCCAAGTCTTCTTTGAGTCTTACTTGTACAAGAGAACAGCAATTCCCTTGTTATTGTGAACCAGAGATAATATGCCGTTTACATATCACGCACCACAGTATGTTTGGTGGCTTTTAACCGTAACATTTAGTTCAGACAGGGCTCAAAAAAGGCAGCAATGGCTAAGTTTATCTCATTAAAATGTTTAGTTTGCAGTATCATCTCCGAACCACTGATCAAAACTGCAACAAAGAAAATTAATTGATGTGACCTATGCAGTAGTACCCTATCCAATTCACATTCAGCAGCATACATTTAGGTTTTTTTTTAGGCAACTAATAGACTTCACTCTGCCAAATACATGTATACCAGTATTTAGCCTGGAAAAAAAGCTCCTTAATTTGTAACAGAAAGTGTTTTAGGCCACATTTTCTGGAAATAGTTGGTGCTGTGGAAAACTTTCTCAAGGCATTTATGCAATATTGGTATTTGTATGTAATGACCGTAAATGTGGAGTCTCGTGATTATGATAGCTGTAACTGAGTAGCTTAGTCATAATAGACAGGTGACAAAAATACACTTTATATACTTTTCTGTTCAACATCGGCTGAATCAGGAGAATATGGGCTACTGACGCAATAAGTCGAGGATGACTGGTTGTGCATGTTTTGCATGATTTAAAAAAAACAACAACACTTTCTTTTGACTGATTTTGAAGTAGTGAAGGAGACAACCAACACGGGAAAAGTAGTGTAAAAACATGATATTTAATCACCTACAACAATAAGAGTCTGTCCTGTGTGAATGGTGTGCCATGCAGAAATTTTCACCTGACTGGACACAAGACATTGAAATATTGTTTTCTTTGTTGATTCAGTAAAGACATGTATGTATCAGCTTATGCCAATTCACAATATTTGCACTTTGTACAGTATGATTTCTGAAACTTGAGGTGGTGGGTAGAGAATAGAAAAAAGATAGCCATCCAACTGGAATTCTTAATCAACCCTAAATTATAATTTGCCTTTTGCACTTTTCTTTTCTTTTCTTTTTTTTTTTTTTTGGAAAAATGAAACTATTAATGTGTCTTGTTTAAGCTTGATTTTTGCCAAATTCCTAATTTTGAAATGCTTCAGTTTTGTTTTTGGTCTGCCTACTCAAGAAATAAGATATTTTGAAGAAATTAACCTCTGCTGCATGAATTATCCGCCTGAGTGAGTGAGGTAGTATTAGAGATTCAAAATAGAAAATTTGTCTGTTTGTAAATAATGAAGCTGAAATGAGATAGCAGCCAAAACTATTTTTGTCTGAGATAATCCTTAAACATCCTCTGGAACAGTTGTGGCGTTTATGTAACTGGAATTCAATTGACAGATGGTGTCTTTCCAAATTAAATAAAGTATAAATAATGCTGTTATAATGATGTTGTGTGTGCTTTTGTGTTTGTTTATGACACACAACCTTGAATATTTAAGGTATCACCACTGAAGAGTTTTTTCAGTATTGTGGTGCACAGTTGCCATTTGTCCACTAGATGGAGATAATAAATCGAGAAACTAAATGTTTTGATAGCCTTTAAAAAGAAATGCTGACTTTCTTGTGCTAATAAAATATTAAGGACGTTACAACAATTACTTAATTGAACTTCCATTGTTTTACCTCATTTTAGCTGAGTTCTGACATGGCCCAAAGTGCCTTTTTGGATAAATTCAGACATTTCCAAAAAATTTTTGTCAGACTCCTTGTCTGACAAGTCATTACCAGCATTTCAAAACAACCTGGATCACTGTCCAAAATGTCATTTCAACCACTCAGGCAGAAATTAGAGGTGGCCCAAAATGAGGTATTAAGGAATTATGCCCTGGGTGTATTTATTTGTCTGAAAAGACATTTTTGTCACTTTTTAGCTGAATTCTAACATGATTAAAATTGCCAATTTTTCCTCATAGAATTACTACTGCAAGTGCAAGTGCAAACTGAAAGTCTAAAATGAATGTTAAAGTACAAAGCCCTGTTTGACCTCATTTAATAGTTTCACACAGTCTAAAATATCCCTGGGTGTGTTTGCATAAAAAGTCATTTTTACTCAAAGTGGCTATTATTTGCTGTACTGTTGTCTTATGATGGACAGTTTTAGGACATCTGGCAACTCTTTAAAAACACAAAGGAACCTAAAATTATTAATGCTCAAAATGTAATTTAAACCAATTTTTTTTGCAATAATTGGAGGTGACCTGTTACTTTTTTGACTAAATGTTGAAATACAGTGAAAACAGCTCCGGTGTGTTTACATTGTGCATATGTTCATAATGTCAAATCAAAAAAGCATCTAATCGTCTGTGTTGTTAAAGCAATAAAACATCTGTTGTCATCATAACAGTTGTTAAAATCACCTTTTATCTTCAATAATGTGGAAAAAACCCTATTCTACCACAAGATGGCAGCAAACTACCTTGAATTCATTCTTCTCCACAGCTCTCCTCACATAAAAATCTTAAGAGTATGATTTAAAACTATATAATTAAGAGTTTTCATGCACAGTTGGTTGTGTGGGCTGTATTGTATTGTTCAGGAGCGTTGTGTTTTAAGGTTTTGGCTTGCACATGTACCCACACGTTCATTCACTAAAGAGAGCTGGGCCTCGGGGCGTCCCATGAACAAACAGGAAAGAGGGTTCGGGACAGTTTCCAGCACACATACCTGTCTGTTGTTGACTGTCAAACATGAATCTGCAACATTTTACAAGTGTGACTAAGGTGACACACTTTTTGTTGTTTTTGTTTTGCCAACTTGGTCAATGGGATGTGGCACTCTTTCTCACAAGTCCCATCTAAGAAAATATGTTGCTTTTTCACAATTTTTAATGAATTAAAACAAAAAAGATCTAAACCAAGGGATGAAATAGGCTAAACTAGGACTAAACCAGGCTAAACTAGGTCTAAACCAGGCTAAACTAGGACAAAACCAGAAATGAACCGGAAAAAACATGACTAAACCAAACTTAACCAGGACAAAATCACAGAAGTACTATCCCTGACACCCACGTACCACCAGAGGTACCCGGTTCACTGTTTGAGAACCACTGGGATATGATTCCTTAAGAGTGAAGAAGACGAATCCGTGGGTGGAGTGGGTGTTTTGTCTCCTTGCTGCGTTGGCACAATTTTGTAAGGAAGGAAGGTTTACATAACTTTTTTTTTTCCTGGTATTGTCTGTACTTTTTTTTTTTTTTTTTGGTTTTTTGTTTTTTGCTTCAAACCCCACCCTTGTGGTATGAAAATAGACAGAAGACAGGATATGTCTGCCCACCGCAGCGGCCATGACAAACGACTACAGAGAAAGCGAGCGCATGTATGACACACCTGCATTAGAGTCAAAACATGAAAGCAAAATTGATATTTTTATGTGGTGCAGAGTCTTTGATATTCATTTACATGTGCATATAGTAGAGCAACATATGCAAATACTGACTTTCTATTGTGGGTGACACATAAAACACATAAAACACACATAAAAATCTAAAATAATAATCTGCCTGTGTTAAAATAAAGATGTAAAATAAAAATATAACAATATAAACTCCTGCTGCACCTACTTCTTTACTATATTTACTGTATTTATGTTTAAAATAAGCTGAAAAATAAAATAATGTTCAACTCATAATACATTTACCTCCCTTTTTAAATCAAAATAAATAAATCCAATCCAATTAAATAAAAAAGTAACAAAATACAGTATATCTTTACCAGTTTCTCCTTTTCTTTGGTTATTGCACTTGAGCTTGCTTGTCTTTCATCATTTTAAGTTGTTCACTGTGAAAACATCACCTGTTTTGGTATTGTTTCTGAAATAAATTGTGAAAAAGAAGTTCACTTCCTGGCCACACAGGTGCCATGATAAAAAGATAATCTGTGTTTTTGGCTTCACAGGTCATGTTTTGGCTTTTCCATGAACTGGAAGTACTTAACCCTTGCAGTAAAGCCCGTACTTACTCAGTGCCAAATAAGTCGTCCGTTTAGTGTCAGCAGAGCGGCTCACTCGCTCCAGCTGATGACATTTCGGGCTTCGGGTCTGAGCGGGCTGGTTTCCGGTGGGACCAGGCTGTGCCTTTAACCTCTTCATGTGTGGAGAGCCTTGACACGTGGAGTCCTGGAACTCCTGGAGAGCTCCCTCTTCTTATTTTCACAGTAAACAGCCCCCTACCCCAGCACTCTCTCCATCTCCCTCCGTCTCCGAACACTGGCCTCCTTTCAGACCGATCACTTAAGGGGCCTATTAATAATTTGACAAGTTTTCTCAAAGATTAATTACGGACCAACTTTCGGGAGCTGCAATTATGCGGGGGGTGGAGAAACTAAACCTACTCCAGCTCTCATTTCCAGGCCCAATTTTCCACTTATCAACATGTCAATGGGGTGGAGAGGTTGTCCAACAGTCTCTCTGATGCATAGATCTGCATTAGCGCCGCAGAAGTAAACAGCGCTTACTCGCAAACGCTTTCCAATTTACAAAACAGACGCGCGAGATTGAACGAAGGTCAACCAATCACGCAGCGAAATTAACTTGGGCGGCTTTGACTCTCAAATGTGCCACGGTTGTAATGTTTATTGGATTGTTTGAATGTGAGTTGTGTAAGGTACTTCTCCACTGGGAGGGTATCACTCACTGTACTGAAGGGGAAGCTGAGAAATGAGCTGCAGAGGAGACAGTGCAGACTGTTTATAGGTTTGTCCAAGGGGAACATCTGAGAGAGTGGGCTAGAAGCTAATCTATAGCACAAAATGGGGATGATTTTCAGTAATACACAAACAGGCGTAACATTATGACCACTGACAGGTGAAGTGGAGGGATGGGAATCAAAGGGTACCTCACGATACAATACGATACGTAATACAAGGCTCACTCGATAATATCAGGATATGGCGATATTATGATTATTGATATTTTGCACAAGCACCTTCAATATATGACTGTATTTTTAAGGAAAAAAATAACTTGTTTTTTCTTGTCTGTATTAACCCTCCTGCACCCCTACATTTTTAGTCACAAAAAATGCACTAATAAAGACTGCCATAGAAAAATTATCTAATAGTCAATAATTCATTTTTTTTTTCATAGTTATAATCATTAACTTCGGTTTCATTCATTCATTTTGTTCCTTAAATTCAGTTTTGTGATTAAAAATATTTTTTTCCCTTTCTGTAAATGCAAATGAGTTTTTTTTTTTTTTTTTTTTTTTTTTTGTGGTGGATTATCAGAGCTTGGGAGTGTCAAAAATTGGCATCATTGGCACATTTTATGTTTTAGGTGCAAACATTTTTACTTTCACACCAATTTATAACAACTCTAAAACCAATCATTTTAGTTCAGATTATTATTTATTTTTTATTTATTTTTTGCAAGCTCAATAATTTATACACACACTAATAAGGCAATTTCTCCATATATATCCTCTATCTGCCATATATGGAGAAATGGCCCCACCTAGAGGAAAACAATAAAAACTAAAATTCCAATCCCTCACTGTCATGAATCCATGAAATACTTGATAAAAATGTGAAATTATATTGCAAGTGACAGTGTATTATAAAAATGCTGTTTGTATGGGAGTCAATGGCACAAAAAATGTCTTAGGGGTAAAGGTGGGACAGTCTTTATTAGGATTATTATTATTTTTTCTTAATGCCACTGAAGCAGCAGAACAGTTTTAGGTTGGCATCGATACCAGAATTACCGGTACTGAAAATATCGCTATATATCACAAAGGCTGCTCAATGTGGTCAAGATACTGATGCTCAAATTGCTAAAAGGTGGTCATAATGTTATGCCTGATCAGTGTAAGTAATTCAATTTCATTAAAGAGTGTCATTGAACAGCTTTTAATAGAGAACTTTACCCAATAGTTAGCACCCGTCATCTGTAGCATAACATTGCTACGATTTTATGTCTGGACTCCTGTCTGCTTCTCCAAACTCCACAGCATTCTATTTGAAATCAATGGAAAAAGATAAATATGTGTTACAATAGACACAATTCTTTTTTTTTTTCTTCTGGGATTGTCACAGCAAATCATAATAACACAATGCTTTGGTATAAGTTTTACACCTCATGCTTTTCCTGACACTTGACTTTCTATTATCTGGGCTTTCGGGCTGACACAAGGAGTACACTGGCTTGAATCAGAAAACCTTAATGTTAAATGAACCAATATGATTTTCTTAATTTTATGAAAGAAGATATAGGATAACATTTGTTTTAGAAATACTTATTAAAACACAAACAAATAAAAGTGTTGGAAATGGAGTATGTTAAAGTAAAAAAATCTAATCAATATGCAAATCACTGGACACTAGGGGGCAGATGATTTACTGAGGCAGCCCCGATTAATTTCACACAGATGTCATTCCCAGCCCAGTTTGACCGAGCGGAGCCTCTCTGTGTGAGTGAGAGTTGAACTTGTGGCAGTGGGGTGAAGTGGCAAGTATCAGGCAGACCCCATACATCAGCAGTGTGGAGTGACTGAGCGCTGATGTCCCGTTACAGCAGATGGTTTGGTGCCGTGCCAGCCGCGCCTGTGTTCGTGTGTGTGTGTGTGTGTGTGTATGTGTTCGTGTGTGTGTGTGTGTGTGTGTGTATGTGTGTGTGTGTGTGTGGTAGTGATGGGGAGTTGGAGTACAATGCAGCAAGTGTCCTCGTACTGAGGTCTGCTGGAGATAAGAGCCACCTGCCTGTCCCATTCTCCCCTCTTATTACAATAACAGAAGCCATTTTCTTATTATCTCCGAGCGAACGTAATTTTTCTATTGTTATTAAGGTTTGAAGTTAATTAAAATAAATGAAAATTCAGTATTATGGAAATGTAGAAAAGTCTTAGGCAGGATCTTAAAAACAAACAATAAAAAAACCAACAACTAACAAATAAAATTAAAAAACCTCTGCCAAAACTCTGGTCCTGTGGTCCACAGTGGTAAAGATATACCTGTACTCAAAGATCTTCTAGTTCAGGGGTAAATGCTCTTTTGATTCAACCACAAAAGTCATATATCTCACAAAAAAAGTCTAAAACTAAATGCTTTGTTATTTTAGTAAGTCATGTTAGAGTCTTTGTTTTGTATCTCAAAATTCCTTAAAACAGTGGGGTCTGGGGCCCCCTGGGTGCTGCGAAGGGGCCCCCCAGAGGGAGCACATAAAAAGAAATTGAGTTATATACTTGATTAAAAATGACTTTTTTTTTTCTTCACTGTCAGTGTTTTTGTAAGGTTTTTATAGAAATATGTGGAGAAAAACATGGCATAGTCTTTTGAATGAAGGGAAGTTTTATAGTTTGGGGTCCACGTGGGATTTTGGAAAATTTAAAGGTGCCGGGACAGTCTTGACTTTTGGAATGGCTGAGATAATATACCAAAAATGTGTATTTTGTCCTTGCGCCATTAATGATTTTTCCAAAAAAATTTACATTTGAAAAGAACTTCAAAAATAAATAAATAAAATAAAGCATTTTTAAGCATTTTAACTTGAATAAGATGTTTGCACAGGACTGTATATATTATTACATGTATCATAATACTCACAATCAGGCCGCATCAGACAGGCTTGCCTGGGCCTGGGGCAAGAGGGCTTCACATGGGCCCTCTTTTAATAGAAAATCTAAGAAGAGGAACCATTTCTGGGCCCCTCTGACCCTGAGGCCTAGGACAACAGACCCCTTTGCCTCCTCGTTGACAGGCATGCTCACAATAAAAATATATACATTGAAATATTTCTCTTTGTACTATATTGACATAATCATTTTCTGAATTGAACTACAAAAATCAATTTGCTTTTCTATCCTAATTGATTGATGTAAGACTTGTATATTTGTCAAACTCAGACTGAATGACTGTTAGACTAATGCAGAGTGTGATCCGCGCTAACAAGTGCTAATCTACGAGTGAGAAAATGCAAGGCTCGGAGGTGAACTTGGAGCACAAAACGCCAATTGTTCCTCCTCCCTGTCTGTCAGCGATAACAATGGCCCATTCATTTCTTCTCTGAAGGGCCCAAATTAATTCCAACTTTACATTCTGACCTACAATCTCCCCCCTGCTCATCCCTTTTTCTACCACATCCATCAATGGGTGCGTCCCATGAGCGGATGCAGACGCCTACAATTTGGCACGAAAAGAGTTTCATTCACTGGCTTGGACATTTTAGAGAATTGTGAATTAAGTCAAACCAATTTTACATAAATGAAAGTCGACATATCCTTCACTGCATCGCTGAATCAGAAAAGAGACCATTGTTTTGCATTTAGACTGCACTGTTTATACAATTATGAGCTCAAGAAACAGTACCTTCAAGGCCTTAATCTTTGCTTAATCAATTTTAATGTTTGTTATCAGCAATTTCCCAGTGGACACTTGTGAAACTGCAACAAAAAGGTGGCATTAAAATAGACATGAATGTGGAGAGTATTAGGCATTTGCCAGGGAACAGAGTCTTTTCTTCATCTCAGTCAAAGCAGCAGTACTAGTAGTATTTTAGTAAAACATTTTGCTGTTCAACATAATACTTATACTAAAGTAATGCCTGTATAGAATACTTTTGCTTCTACTCAACCAATATTATTTCATTTTGAACTTACTGACTACTTTTTTTTCTACCTCTGATCAGATGTTTTGTATTCTGTGCCAGTAGCTGAATATCATTCGAAAGACAGCTTGTTCTTAAAGTCAAATCCTTTCTCTCTTTCACTCCAACATCATGCACAGAGTTCAAAACGGTCCCTTAGTGCTGCAGCTTCACCCTCGTGCCCCTGTTCTGCCCGGTGTCAAAAAGGGGCCTGCTGCTGTTTCCTTCTTCCTGCCCTACATCTGAAACAGAGACGTGCCGAGGGGCGAATAAAAAAGGCTGGTAAAACAAAAAGTAAAAGCTATAGAGAGAGTGGAGAGCATTAAAACCTCATTCTGCTGCAACAAAATCTGTCATCTAGCCTCTTCTGCTCCCAAAGCCACCGCAGCAGCAGAACCACCAGCCTCCTCAGCCTGGTTGAATTGAAGCGTCCCGTATTGGAGTGTCCCGGTAGATTAAAATCCCTAATAAGCCTACATGACATAATAAAATCTATTTTTTCCACAGGTTATAATACTAAATAATTACAAATTGTTTAGTTTAAGTTAAAAACTAAAAATAAATCTATGTTAGGAAGCAGATAGAGAGTGGAGAGCATTAAATGTGTGGCATGGGGGTAAGAAGGGGGGTTGTCGGCGGCGGTGGGGGCACAAAATGAGGAACAGAGCCCGCTTTGTTGATAGCAACTGCAAACTTTACGGCTGATCATTTGCTGCGGGCCCCCCCCTCAGCTTTAAACACCGCCTCCTTCCAAGAAACTCACAGTAAACACACACGCGCACACACACACACATACTGGGTAACTGGTAATGTGAAACTGGCTTGGCACAGGTAGGCCAGATGCTTGATAAGTTACTTCCTCTTTTGCACAGAGGGATTATGGGAAAGGCCAACACAAATAAGATTATAGAGCTGTGCTGTGAAGAAGAGCCTGTGAAATTATTACTGCTGGCTGCAGGCCTTTGTAAACAGATGATATACCAAGGACACAGGCTAAAGTAATGCAATGAGGAGGACTGCTGTTATATTGAATGCAATGGTTAATAATATGAATAGAAGAAGGGGAAAAAGACAATAAATAAAAATATGCTTACCATTTTTATTTTAGCAGCATTTAACAGCAAGACCAGAAGAACTTGATTGGTTCAGATTCCTTTGTCAGATTAACTGGAGAACACCTGTGTTAATAAACATAGTCAAATATATTTAGAAAGACATAGAAATGACATAAAAACAATCCATAATCCACAAATAATATGTATAGCCTACAGTAGTATGTGCACACAGCTTCATCAAAGCATGTAATCTTCTTCATACATGCAAATAAAATAATTCACGCAAATGATTAGTTAGGAGGAAGATGATGACACATGGCCAAAAAAGTAGACAACAACAAGGAAACTGCATACAGATAGGAGCCCTGGGAACGTTGGGTCATAAGTTTAATATTCACATGATATGCAAAAACTGTAACGGTGCTAACATGAGAACTGATAACATGCACATCCTGGAAAACAATGAATAAATTGAGATACGAGTGATATTGGTGCCATATTATAAGAATTAGCATATCATATGATTAAAAAAAGCAGTTACAATACAATACAATATTTTTAGTTTAGTCATACTTTGTTCCTTGTTTAGATTTGGTTTAGTCCTGGCTTTTTCCTAAATAAGTTTATAGTTTATAGCAGTGGTTCCCAAAGTGGGGTCCGGGGCCCCCTGGGGGTTCAATTTCAATTTGAATTTATTATTATTTTTTATTATTATTTCAGACACATGGTTTTGGTTCATAAAAACAAACAAAAAATACAAAAATATAAAAAGTCAATGAAAATATTAAGTACCTTAAACATTAAGTACATAAAAAACATTTGAAATTAATTACAGTTGTTTACTTGTTTTAAAATATTACTTTAAAACAACTTTTTTTTTCTGGTTTAATCCTGGTTTAGACCTGGTTTCGTCCTCAATTAGTCCTTGTTTAGTCCTGATTTAGACCTGGTTTAGACCTGTTTTTTGCCTGGTTTAGATCTGGTTTAGTCTAGCAATAGAAAAATACCAAGTGCGTAGGGCCATGCTGGGGCCAGGTACTATTACTATAAATAATAAAGAAGTATTTTTTTGAAAACACTATTCAAAAATGATATAATTATTATTACTTTAACACTTTACTTCCCATATAAATGAGCATGTTGTCCTAACCTTCAGCACATCAGACCTGACCTGCATATGCTCACATGACATATGCCACAAAGGTTGTAGCTCAGCCTTTCGTGGCCTTGTTTAAAACACCAGAGCCAAAGATTGTCCTCTCTTTGGAAAACTGCTACTCCAGGACTGCTGCAAAAATGCATCAGTTGTATCCAGCATACTGTTAAATTAGCTGGCTACTGTATTATACCAATAAAAACAGAGGGAAAAAAAAAATTGGGTTTAAAGGCATGTATTGTTTTACCTGCGATGAGGCTTTCCAGACACACACCTCTTACAGTGCGAAATAGAGTATTTATTGCCATTTTGGTCATTTTCAGCCAGTAAAGACACACCATAAGAGATTGGCTGCCCCTTGTTATAGCAGTGAAACTTGGATTGGATACTTGGATTCATTGTTTATGGGAAAAAACAAAAGCAGTTTTACTCAAGTTGGTTTATCCAAATGTGTGTAAAAAAGCATAGACTGATATTACTGTTGCACTACATGACAATAGGCTACTGTATATGTGTGTAGCCTATTTGTGCTATGGTTCATTTTCTATAATTAGGTGATAAACAAGTTGCAAAAGACGAATGCATGCCATATTTGAAAATATAGTCTGCTCTGAATTGCTCTTTTTGCAGTGTGTTAGCCACCTCATATATTCAGTTAACAAGGCAGCTCAATGCAGTTGTATACACAATAGTAACAGTATTGTAATAAGTAAAAAAATGCTAGTAAATCCACCAATTCTGCTGATTACTTTTAGGGATGGTGGCTGGAGCCTATCCCAGCAACTATGGGCCAACTATGTTGCAGTGCCAGTACTTAGAGACACACACAGTCAACCAATCACTGTCACATTCATCTTTTCTCACTTATTCCTGTGCTTGAGCGGCTAGAACTTAGACATGCAAGTGGTGGACAAAGTATTCAAAAGTTGTACTGAAGTAGAAGTAAAAGTACCCAACAAAAATCTACATCTTCTACTTCTTCTTCTACTTCTTTTTTCAAACCCTGAACCTTTTGATTGCAAGTCAGATGTTGTGCCCACTACACCACGGAAGACAAAAACTTTTCTCAAGTAAAAGTAAAAGTACAAAACGTACTCAGAAAGTATGTTTTCTTCAAAAAAATGTACTTACATGTCCACTACTGCATGCAACTATGGGCCTGTGGTGGGTCAGTTGCACCCAGACACACCCTTACAGTACCGTCACTCTTACTTTCATTCACTATAGGCAACTCTGATGAACTAACTCACCTATCCATGCATGCTACATCCTGTGGTTCTTATTGGCATGAAATTACTGCCCCAAAATCTGAGATGCATAAGTAGTCTTGAGCCCTAAATACTTGCTTGAAGATGTCAATGAGCCTTGGATGCCTTATTTGCGGCACCGTTAACCTGTTGCGCTAAATGTCGCTCTGAGGGTCCATTCATACTCTTGTGTGTATGTCACGGCCAAGGCATCAGCTACAAGCTTGTCCAAAACCCGAAGTCTTGGTTTCTGTAAGGGCTTCTTTCTTCAAGGTCATTGGGCGCAGGTGACCACAGGAAGTAGTTTTCCAGACCTGTTTCAGCGTTATGTGGGTGTGTCTGTGTGTATGTGTGTGCATGTGTGTGTGTGTGTGTGTGTGTTTTGGGCTTAGGGCCGTCTCACCACAGGAACTTCCTCCTTGGGCTAAAACACACACACACATTTCCACTTACATGCAAGTAGAGTGAAGGACCAGGCACTCCCATGTGTGGTATTCAGACAGCAGTGGTGTCAGTGTGGATGAATGGTGGTGTGTGCATGATAGAGTGTCACTAATTAATACACTCTAAAAGTCAATATATGGACATTTATATCCAGAGGTGGGCTCAAATTCACCAACCTTTTTATTAAATTGTACTTGAGTAGGTTTGTCACAACATACTTTTTACTTCTGTTTTATTATTTTGAAGTAACACTACAATTTTTGGCTTTTTTTGTGTTTCTTGTGCTATTATAAAGATATTATTATTATTTTGACAGATTGTTTTTGTTTATACTTTGGAAATACCAGAATTTGCATTTTAAATTATATATATAGTTTCTATGGACTGAGAAACCTAACTAACAATAACCCTCACCCTGTTCCCCCCGGGAACATAGGTACTGGGGAACATATGTACTTTGGAACATAGGTACTTTGGAACATAGGTACTGGGGAACATATGTACTTTGGAACATATGTACTTTGGAACATAGGTACTGGGGAACATAGGTACTTTGGAACATAGGTACTTTGGAACATAGGTACTGGGGAACATATGTACTTTGGAACATAGGCACTGGGGAACATAGGTACTGGGGAACATAAGGTACTGGGGAACATATGTACTTTGGAACATAGGTACTGGGGAACATAAGTACTTTGGAACATAGGCACTGGGGAACATATGTACTTTGGAACATAGATACTGGGGAACATATGTACTTTGGAACATAGGTACTGGAGAAAAAAACCTATGCCTGTGCAATGTGCAAATCATGCACTGAAGAAGATTTGCTGTGGCGACCTCTGAAGGGAAAAGCCAAAAGGAAAGTGATTAAAAGCATTTTAACACTCACCTTCCAACCTTAAATCCTGGGTTTGTAGTTGTAGTAGTGGAGGTAGTGGGAGTAGCAGCAGCAGTAGATTTTACATACTTTTCCTGGTAATCATTTTTGAAGTACTTTCACTGCTTCTGGAGAAATATTATTTTGAAGTAACAGTACTTTTACTTGAGTACACATTTAGAGTACTACCACCTCTCCACTTATTCCATTACGTATTAATAAGTATTGTTCCTAAGCATTTTCCTACGTGAAAAGAAAGTAGTTGTACACAGAGCATTTGTATCCACCTAACAACACCATTAACATACAAACAAAACAACTCTATCTTACCTTTGATCGTACTTCAAGAGGAAATTAATTTATGCAATTACATTTGATCTTCTAACGTAGGTTTGTGTCCACCCAGCTATTTTTGGTTCATGAACGTCACTAACAAACTGACAAAACAAAACATCTTAATGCTTTGAGGCCATTTTTAGCTTGGCTGAATGCAAATGAATGAGTCGACAATTGAGCCCTGGCTAACTGGCCACTGTCCAGCGTGTACTCCACCTAAGGTCCATAGACGCTGGGATTGGCTCCAATCACCTGTGGTTGGAGACGTCATAGGTGTAAAATGGCAGCCACATCTCTGTCAGTGTGCCCCAGGGCAGCTTTGGCTACAGAAGTATCTTACCTTCACAGAGTGTTACTGAGGAGTGAATGAATAATTGTAAGCTAATTGTAAAGGTGTGTCTTGAGTGTTCAGAAAAGCACTATACAAGACATTATTATTATGATAGATTAATTGGTTGTTTTTCATTGTAACTTAAGTAATAGTTTGGAATGGAGGTTTCCAAAGGGTGGGTCGGGACGCAAAAGTGGGCTGCAGGAGATTGATTATAGTTATTATAGCATTTAGCATTTGAAGCATTTTCTTTTGGCTTTTTCCTTCTGCAGTCGCTACAGTCAATCATCTGGCATAGGTTTTTACCCCAGATGCCCTTCCTGATGCAACCCTCTCCATCTATCCGAGCTTGAAACTGGCACAAAGAGTACCCTTGCTGCTGGACGAAAGCCTAGATATTGGTATGACATGGTAAATAGATTTTAAAATGCATGCACAGTATTTTAGGGGTTCAATTTTGCTTTTATAGCCTATGGGAAAAGCTCAGCATAACTATCCCTCCCATTATAGTGTATTGCATTTTATTGAATATAAAAACTGCATATAAAAAGGTCAGTCTCCCCCTTCACGACAGACATGGCTCTCGTTTTGATTGGTCGCTTGCACCAGCAGCGAAGTGCCACACCGCTGCCCCGTATGAGCTCAAGCAACACTCTGTTTTCTATATTAATCAAGCAGACATTCCAGCCTCAAGGAATTCTGTTGCCTTTGGCTCGGGGCCAGCTCCGGCGCTACCTTCTTAAGACGCCTCGCAAAGAAATGACACGGTGCGAGTGTGTGTGTGTGTGTGGCGGCGGCTTGTTTTTCTGCAGCAGCGGTGAGGCAATCAGAGGGAGAGAGAGACGTGGTATGCCCTTACACTTGTATGCTTTTAGGAGTGCTTGTATACATAGAGCATAAACCAACATTTTCACATGCAGAGGAACACCTGGCACACATAGTTCTCAGTCAAGGGGCCATTACATGCATGGATCTAACAGCGACGGTGTGTGGGCCACTGGACAGTATAGGAAAAATAAAATGCCTGTAAGTGTATGAGATAGTTTGTCTGAAATACTCAAATAAAATAATTCACTGTGGGTTTATTGGCCCAAACATTTTTATTGATAAATTAAAGTCTTATCTCATTGCATCAACGCTATGGGACAGTGTGGAACAGTATGGGACAGTGTGGAACAGTATGGGACAGTGTGGAACAGTATAGGGACAGTGTGCGACAGTGTGCGACAGTGTGGAACAGTGTGGAACAGTATAGGACAGTGTGCGACAGTGTGCGACAGTGTGGAACAGTGTGGAACAGTATGAGACAGTATGGGACAGTGTGGGACAGTGTGGGACAGTGTGAGACAGTGTGGGACAGTATGAGACAGTGTGGGACAGTGTGGGACAGTGTGCGACAGTGTGGAACAGTGTGGAACAGTATGAGACAGTATGGGGCGGTATGGGACAGTGCGGGACAGTGTGAGACAGTGTGAAACAGTATGGGACAGTGTGGGACAGTGTGGAACAGTGTGGGACAGTGTGAGACAGTGTGGAACAGTATGGGACAGTGTGGAACATCTGTGGGACAGTGTGGAACAGTACAGGACAGTAATGGGGCAATGTGGGACAGTGTGCGACAGTGTGGAACAGTGTGGAACAGTATGGGGCAGTATGAGACAGTATGGGACAGTGTGGGGCAGTATGAGACAGTATAGGACAGTGTGTGACAGTGTGGAACAGTATGGAACAGTATGGGACAGTATGAGACAGTATGGGACAGTGTGGGGCAGTATGAGACAGTATAGGACAGTGTGGGACAGTGTGGAACAGTATGGGACAGTATAGGAGAGTATGGGACTGTCTGCATTTTACATGAAGAAATTAAGTAAAAATGGTAGCTGATAATATCTCGCAAGTTAAAGTGAGGGTGTCCCAATCTGGCCTTGAACCAATGATCTTCTAGTTCAGGGGTAAATGCTCTATCCACAGTAATTTTTTTTCTAGACAATGTTTTACAAAAACTATACACTACATTTAATTTTTGCCTGAAAATTGGACTCTTTTATTTTGTTATCCTGCTAACAGACAAACAAACCGACCAGGACGTACCCCTCCCAGTGCCCATAGTTGATGGGATTTTTATCTATTTTTACCCTTTTTTTGTCATGAATGTTTTGTTTTAACAAGTTTTTGTTTTTAATGGCTCAATTAAAGTCTTATCTCACTGCATCATTTTGTCTCTGGATTTCTAGTTTCAAGGTTCGTACAAGTTTTTAAAGATCAAAATTCAAGCACTTTCAAGTTATACTTTAATTTTTTCCCCCAGCACCTCATAAGTGGGCAACACCTGGATGTGCTGGGCGCTCCGAAAAGTGTTGAGCTGAAATATTAGAAGAGCCTGTACCCTGAAGCCTATAGTTACAATTTCAAGCATTTTCAAGCATTCATCCATCTTCTTCTGCTTATCCGGAGCTGCACTTTTCAAACCTTGAAAACACAACATTTCAAGGATTTCAAGCACAAACTGTACAAACAGCTGTACAAACCCTGTATTTCTGATCTGTTGTTATCCATTCACACATGCATGCACGGCCTTTTTTTTAAACATTGCTCACTGTGTCTCTGCTCCAGATAGAGACAGTATTGCTTCAAACCAGGCTCAGACCTTGCCGTCCTGACTCTGCATGCCCCTCTTCCTCTAAATCTGCCCTCTGAACCAGCATGTCTCTGCTCACAGTGGATCCTTTATCTTGTGAAACATTGCACCTGTGCTGGCTCGATAAATCTGGCACAGACCCCCATCCCCCCCTTGCCCCCCTTCCCCTGCTCTCTCTCTCTCTCTCTCTCTGCTCCGTTCCCTCTCTCCTGTTCTTGTCACTGGATGTTTTGGGAATCTCTGGGAATTCCAGGTATGCCGGCAATCTCCGCAGCCATTGACAAATTTCTGTCTTCGGGCCGGGGAAAGCACACATTGATGCACCAGTGTGTGTGTGTGGGAAGAGGGGGAAGAACATCGCGGCCCTGGATTGGCTGTCATCATTGGGGATGTCAGCGCCCCGCCGCACCTGTGGACGGTAACAGGACTCTGCAGAGCTCGCGGCGGACTCATAGCTCCCTGACATACTCAAGAGATCCAATTTCCTGCAGGAGGAGAGGAGAAGAGAGGGAGGAGGAGGAGAGCAAGTGAGAGAGGGGCTTTACTAAAACATTTATTAAATTATCATCCAAACAAATTCTTTCGTAATATTCCAGTCACACACACAAAAAAAAAAAGCATCTAACAGTCTTCAACAACTCCAACACCCCAAAAGGGAGAGAGAGAGAGAGAGAGAGCAAAAGAGAGAGGGAGATGAGAGAGAGAGAGCGAGGGTGAGAGAGAGTGAGGGAGAGAGAGAGAGAGAGGGGGAGAGAAAAAGAGAGAGAGGGTGAGAGAGAGCATGAGGAAGGAAGAGAAAAGAAAAGAGAGAGGGAGAGAGAGGGAGAGAGAGGAAGAGAGAGCCAGAGGGAGGAAAGGAGAGCAACAGAGAGAGAGAGGGACAGAAAAGGAGAGAGAGGGTGAAAACGAGTGAGGGAGGGAGAGAAAGGAAAAGAGAGAGGGAGAAAGAGGAAGAGGGAGGAAAGGAAAGAGATAGGAGAGAGAGAGAGAGAGAGTGAGGGAAAGAGTGAGGACGAGAGAGAAAGAGAGAAAGGGGATGAGAGACAGAGTGTGATGAAGAGAGAGAGCGTGAGGAATGGAAAGAGAGAAAGGTCAAGAGAGAGAGTGAGGAAGAGAGAGAAAGAAAAAGAGTGTGGGAGAGAGAGAGGGAGAGAGCGAGAGAGAGCAAGAGAAAGAGAGAGAGAGAGAGAGAGAGAGAGAGAGAGAGAGTGAAGAGAGAGAAAGTTAGGAGGAGGGCCTGACATTAGTGCATCTACTTGAACAAACTGTAGCCAGTATGGAAGAGTATGGAAGAGTATGGAACAGTATGGAACAGTATGGAACAGTATGGAACAGTATGGAAGAGTATGGAACAGTATGGAACAGTATGGAACAGTATGGAACAGTATGGAAGGTGGCAGATATGCTCCACATCAAGTACTTTACTCTAGAAGAAGTGAAAGAAGTTGAAGAAATTGTTAGAGTATAAAGTTTTAATAGAATAAAAATACAATTAAATATAACACATGTACTGCTGATACTAATACTACAACTGCTGCTAATACTATCAACACTTTGTCACTGCTACTGTTACTAATACTTCTACTTCCACTTTACACTTACTATTACTACTATTGCAAGTACTGTTATTACTAGAGTTGTACTGCCCACGTTTGCCACTGAAGAAAAATAATTAAAATAAATAAATGTCAAAACTCTATTACATTCTGAGCTAATACATTTCCTGTCAGAGTACGCAGTATAATTCAAAATGGCAGCCCACATCTCACCTGCAGATTGGGGAGTTATCTCTGTTTCCTCTGCAGCGTGTGTGTGCCTGCAGCCTGCGGTTAGAGCTCCTTAATAATCGTTATTTAAGGTGTGCAAAAGCAGAAGTATGAAGCCACAACAAGTACTTATGGGTTTGGAGGCACTAAGTGGTTTGAAATTACCACAAATCTAATTATAGAAAACACCCAGTTTCACCTGCAGGCTGAGTTTGTTATGGACACGTCTCCTGGTTCTGTGAGTCATACGTCTACATTCAGATCTATTAAAAATGCAGCCTTTCTAATGGAAACTAGTAGAGGAAAATAAATAAATGTTGTAGTGTTGTTGGTAAAAGGTGAAGGTGAAAAAAGGTGAAGAAGTGAAGTTTCTTTTTTTCTGACAGGATCTTTTCAAAAATAACAGAGAGAAGAAATGACATCAGCCTCTAAACTAAAGCACTCGGTCTTTAGGCTAAAAAAAGTTGTTTGTCTTGCATATAAACAAACATTTCACATAAAAAAATTTGTGATGCACAGCTAATGCTATAGTTGCTAGTCAAAAAAGCTACGTTAATTCTACAAATTTGCTTTGTTACGCTTGCACACAGGGATACAATATATAATTTTAGGATTTTCAGTAGGAAAAACAAAAAATTCTGCAAAGAGTACAATAAAATATAAATTGGTGACATCAAATTCAAACCAAAATTCTTAGGGGTTATAGTTTGATGAACAATTAACCAATTAACAAAGTGAAATATGAAATCAATAGGCATTTTGAGTAAAGCTTTTTTTTTTTATTAACTGTCCATGTATGATTCATCCACACCTCTTTTCAGAAAATACAAAATTTGGCCAATATTTAATGTTAATATCTATAGTATTTGTCTTTTCATGTGTAAGTATGCACACTTGACGACTCATTTACCAATTGTTTTTCATAACTTTTTCACATATTCTTCAGATATTCACTCAACACTTCACTGTAGAGACTTTCATCTCCCTTAATTATTGTTGTTTATATTGTTTGTATGTGTACTTCTTTGCAATGCATCTGATTTTCCTTTTAGATGCCTGTGCAGGATAATAATAAGGTCATTTATTGGTAATGCGTACAGTAAAAGACAGCTGAGGTAGGTGTTGCCCTTGACTTCTCAGTGTGTTGACGTGTTTGTACTGCGGAAACATTGTGTCTCCCTTTTTCAAACCTGCTCTTTACAAGAAAGGCGGTGAACTCCTGTCACCCGCTGCCTTCTGTATTAGTCACCTGGCCTTATGCCTAAAATAAGAAGAGCCATTCATAAAAAAAAAAAAGACTTGACAAACTCGCTGCGGCAACAAGTTTTCATTGACAACATCACAATGAACAAACAAAATACTGCAAGATGTTGGTTGGTTGAAGGTTTTTCTGCAGTATTTCTGATGTGGAAAATACATAAGCCAGTATATTTTTATTATTTAGTTCATAATGTTGTGCTTTTGTCGAATTTGCAAGCCAACTTTGTCTTTTACAGGGGCCCATTCTGTTCAATTGCCTGCATGTGAATAGTAATGTGGAAATATTCAAATACTACTACAAGGAACAAGGGTAAAAGTATTTGCAAGTCAAATCTAGATAGAAATAACCGACACTGCAAAAGCAACTACAACTGTACAGAGGTGTCTATGTAGTAAAAGTACTGTTACTTTAAAAATATTATGAAGTACTCGACAATGTACACCTACAACAATACTACAATATCACTGGTGTTACTATACTACTACTATACTATACTACTATACTATACTATATTATACTACTATATACTATACTATACTAAGCTACTGCTACTATCACTATTACCACTACTATAACTGCTGCTAATACTACTTTACTTTTACAATTGGTATTATGGCTACTAATAAACTACTTATCAAGAGTACATACTGCTACTACTATAGTACTATCACTACTACAACTGTTGTTATTACTACTATACCTTTATACAGTACTACTACTACCACTCCAAGGTCAAAAATATTATTAATTACTCAACAACCAATACTCCAATACTACAATATTACTGGTATTTTTATTATTGCTAGTATAAACTAAAAGGTGCTCAACAGTACATACTGCTACTACTACCACTACTACAACTTCTTACTACACTACTACCGCTTAGTGATTTTACAAATTATACATTTTCCTCTAAAATATTGTATGATAAGTAAATAGAAATTGGGTACTTAGTAAAAAACTTGAGTAAAAGTATTGTATGTCCATATATATTTAGATTTTGTCCCATTTAGTGACATTATAAAGACATTTCCTTTGTGAATGAGTGAGGGTTGATGGTGGGTTCAAGCTCAGGCTGCACTGAAGTCAAAAGCTAAAATACAGGTGCAAAAGGAGCTACTGTACTTGACTTGTTTTAGCAACTACGAAGCACTAAACGTTTGCATGTTGTCCAGGCTGCACCTTCATTTGCCTTAGGAACAGTGACAGTACTGTAGTTAGTTCAGTGCAGGTCATTTGCTTAGAAACTGCTGCCAGTGTCTGCATCGCACTAAAGCAGTGGTTCACCCTAAAATGACAAGCCATGACCCAAATGAAAGAGATATTTTAACTGATCAAATGTAATGAACCAGAGAATAATGGCAGAATATAACACAAAAAGAACACATCTCTCAAGCAGGTGATGCTAGAGAATGAACTGTTCCCCTCTATGTTCTATAAGATATAGTTTAATTTAAAACTAAGGCCTGCGACCCACTGAAAATGGTTCCGCGACCCACTTTTGGGTCCCAACCCACCAGCTGAGAATCACTGCACTAAAGGATTTTATCAGGCTTTTAGTACCTAAGTTCATTAAGTTTAATAAAGCTTTGATAAACTTTTGTTTCATTGTTTTAATTGGGACGGCAGTAGCTCAGTCAGGCAGAGATGTTTGCCCACAAACCTGAAGGTTGGCGGTTTGATCCCTGCTACTGGCATTGCATAGTTGTGTCCTTGGGCAAGACACTTCACACTTGTTTGTTTTTTAGATCATTATTGGATATGAGTCCAGAATAAAGATGAATTGAATTGAAGTAACTTATTATTATTTAATCAATGGTTTCGCTCGTTCATTTCTTCTTATTCCCATTTAGGGATGCATATTTTTGATCAGCTGGTGTTTATGCTCATCGTTGTGCTGATTTGTAGCTATGATGACATTTACGAGTGAAGTTTTTGGTTTTTGGTCTCTCATGGGCCCACACAAAACCAAAAGCAAAGAAAATTCAGATATTGCAAACTTTACTATACTATAATTTATAATTCTGCACCAAAACAACCACAAAACACAAACTTTCTCGACTTCCACTGATGACCTAGTTCCCTTTGTAAAGTAATGTTTGTCCCGTTCTATACCAGGCCGAAACATCAACCCCTGCTATATAATTCAAAGGCTGTTAGCGATTACCCTCCCAAAACACACACACATAATTGCCAGCGCTGGTATAGTGAGCTGTCAGACCGCACTAATTCCCCCTCTTTATGTGCGTCTGTCCCAGTGCGCACAGCCCCGGGGGATCAGGGTTGCCTTTTTCGGGATAACAAGTGAAGCTCTAAGCCTTTAGCGTTAATGTGAACAACAATTGGGACGCTAAGCTGGAGAGAGCCCTGCAGCCACGGCGTCGCCAACAAAAATCTACTGCTGTGTGTGTACTGTGTGTGTACTGTGTGTGTACTGTGTGTGTACTGTGTGTGTACTGTGTGTGTGTACTCGCGTGCGAGAATAACCAACTTCCTGTGGTGGATTGCAGTTAAGTGCGGCTATTAGACCCGGGGCCCGGCAGTTCATTCACTGCTTCACTGTCTGGGGCCCTGTTCTCGAGTGAAAGTACTTCTACTTCCAAATATTATTACTCACTAGAAGTAAAAGTAAAAGTTTACGCAAGTACTACTGCTACCACTACAACAACTTCAGCTACTACTACTACAACTGCTATTTATACTACTACTACCACTTCTTCCTTAACTATTTCTAACACAATACAACTACTAGTACTTCTGCTACTATTACTAGTATTACTACCACTACAGCTGATATTGTATTATTCCAACTATAACTACTGGTGCTACTAATACTACTACCACTACTACCACTACTACTGCAATTGTTGTTTTTACTATTGCCACCACTTCTTCCTTAACTACCACAGTACAACTACTAGTACTACTCCTACAATTATGAATATTACTACCACTACTTGTACTATTCCTACTATAACTACTGGTGCTACTACTACTACTACTACTACCACTTCAGCTACTACTACTACAAATGCTATTTATACTATTGCTACCACCATACACCTACTACTACTAATACTACTGCTACAATTATTAGCATTACTACCACTACAGCTGCTCCTTGTACTATTTCTACTACAACTGCTGGTACTACTACTACTGCTACTATCCACAATGATACAATACTTTTACATATTTAGTTATTATAAAAGTTCACTGGAGTAGAAGTATTAGTTCTTACTGAATAATTTACCAAAGTAATGCCTTTGAAAATGTGGTCAGAAAGAACATATTCTAGTACTTGAGTATTAAAAGCATGTACTAGTCTGTACTGGGGACATAACTGGTGTGCACATCGGCAATCTGCTCGACAAAATTTTTATGACAAATGCAGTTTTTTATGATTGCATTTTCCCTTTACATCCTCTATATTCCACCTCCCAAGGGTAAAGCCATAGTTCACCTGTCATTAGGAATAAACTCACCTGCATGAAATGGACATTTTTGCCTATAAGGCTATAAAAGTAATATGTGTTGACAAGTACACGCAATATAAAAAAGTACACAAAAGTAGTATGGAATGGGAATCATCTTTGAGAAAACAAAGCAAAAAAGAAAATGAAGAATGATCCAAGATTTGAAAAGATGGGATTGGGTGTACTCAATTTTTGTTTGTGTGCATAATAACTGTGTGATAATGAAAGTCTATGGGTTTTTTAACTACAACAGCTGTTTTAGAAATTGGTTAAAAGAGTCCACAGCGACAAAGCTACAGTCGTTCTAACTAAAAGATGAAGAAGAGATGAAACTATGAAAGCTTAACAACTCTGAATAAAGTGGCTACTCCAGCAGAGAGCAGACCACCATTAAACTTCCAGTCAACACAAAAAAAACTCATAATTTCTTCCTTGGCCCATTACAGATCTACTATACACACATTAATGAGACATTCTGGCATTCATTTGTTGATTTATTTATTAGGCACCCATTGTAGTGGGTGCTAGTCTTCCTGGGATCCAGATTAAAATAGGCAATAATTTAAATACAAGATGCATTTATAGTATACTGCAAGATTTACAGATCAGCATATGCCCAAAGCTTTCATGGAGTGAACATTTTAGAATAAAAAAAAAGCACATTTGCATGATCAGAGTTAGGACTGAGGTGAGAGCTGAGGTTTTTTTTAAAAAAGGTAAATCCCTTAACTTCTTAGGTAATTTATTCCATAGCTGAAAAAAGTTATAAAAAGTTTGTATATTAGGACAGGTTACAATTAAATTAGCGTTAAAAACAAGTCCAGTATAATGTGAATGTATCTGAGCCTTTCATAAAAGTTATACAGTATTTTAATGACAAAAAAAAAAAAAAAAAATGTTGTGAAAACTCAAAAATTCAAGGATCCCTCAAGATTTTTGAGTTTTGGGGCCAACTCAAAAATCTCAACTTTTCAACTGTACATTTTTTTTGTTCACCTAATTTGATGTTTATAAAAACCTTCAATTTTAATTTTTTTAACTTCTCAGAAAAAAGTATTGCTATGGATAATAATAAAAACTAAATATACAAAATTTAACAAAAGAATAATACTTTTTCTGACCAATGGATAGTTTTTAGACAAATTAAGTGAACAAAAAATATTATTTATTGAGAACTAGAGATTTTGAGTTGACCCCACAATGCAACACTCTTGAGGGATCCTGTTGCCTTGAGCTTTTGCAGCATTTTTTTTTTTAATACAATGTAAGCAAAGGCTAGGTTAACGCATGGTGCATTTCAGGGACACTGGTAAAATATGGACATCTTAAAACTAAGTGAGCAGCCTTAGAAGTAGTTAACGTGCCAGAGATAATGACAAGTTTGCATTGGTGTAACACAGACAGAGGGTAAGATAAGCTGTAGAATTAAGTTTGCAGTGGTTCTGTTTTACTTTTTAAACAAGATGAAGAAAATGGGGTTATTGCTGGGGTAAAATTTAAATACAAAGCAGTCAGAAGCATCTTTCTTCATGGATTAAGTTGTCTGAAAGTGTCATGCTGACTATGTGACAGCTCTCAATGGAAAGTTCAACCACAGCAGGTGAGGGGGTAGCAAAATAGATTCAACCTCGATACTCAGAGTACATCTGCCGCCTACATCGGAAAATTAAAAAAAAAAAAAAAAAAAAAAGGTTCAGCTTCTGTGAAAACCTGTTAGTGGTAAAGACCTTACAACGTGCGGTGGAGTTTCACACCTACATTTGTCATGAGCCTCTTCGAAAAATCTTTTTTTTTTTATACTATCACAAATGGCCAACATATTTTATTTAAGTGAAAGATGTCTGGTGTTAAAAGGAGAAGATGCTTGAGGTAATTGTGATGCAAGTTCATAGAAAATTGGTGTTTACCGTTTAACACGAAAAGCCACAGCGACAAGTCCAGTGTTTACAGGAAGTCACACGCCACAGAAGAAGAACTTGTGCGATTGACAAAGCTGGTGGAGACTTGAAAGGATTTCGATGACACAAGTTTATGGTCGGGAGTGTTTTGAAAATGCAAAAACGAAATGCAAATGCTGAGAATTTGTACGGTCCATGCCATAAAGGGAAGATCGTGCATGTTCTTAGGCAATAATTATGTTCTCACTTTGGGTTAATGTACACAAAAGTCTTGGTCAATGTTAGAGTGAAGTGTTTGCATACAAAAAACTAAATAGTAATAGTAAATTGTGCATTTTTGAGCCATAATTTTGGTTTTCATTTCAGCTAAATGTGCATAGTTTCAGTAATTGTTAAAACTCAGTTTGAAGCAACAATTTATTTACTTTTGTTACATTTCTTGTCTCAAAAATTGTGCTTCACTTTCACTTGTGCTAAAGTAAAGAAAAGCAACAATCATGGGTAGAGTAAATGTTAGCTTACTAAAGTCATAACTCAATATATAATACTGTGGCATTATACAATTCATGATGATGCGTAAATATATTGTATTTTGGGGGCTTTGGGTTTGGTCTGTTATTTAAAAACTGCAAAAAAAACTGAAAACAAAACAAAACACTGCAACACAAATATCTGCAAATTTCCAGTTTTTGTTGCTCTGTCCCAACTTTTTTAAGATGTATTGCTGACATTAAATTCCAAATGTGCCTATATTTTTCAAAACCTGAAATTTTGTTTATGTCCTGTTGCAAATAAAATGTGGTTTTATGAGATTTGTGAACCATTGCGTTCTGTTTTTTTTTTTTTTTGTAATTTTCATCTTCTCCTTTCCTTTTTATTTGGGGTCACCATAGTAACAAACAATTTGGCCTTTTTCTTTTCTTTCTTTCTTTCTCTTTTTTTTTTTTTTTTTTGCGCCATGATACTTCCTGACACAACTGACCAATTCTGTTTACCCAGGCTTAGGGTTGGCACAAAAGATTCACAGGCTTGTGACCTAATGTGGCTTTCCTGTTTACCATCTAATTTATCTTGACACATTGTTGCTTTTGTTATGCATTAAAGCTTTAATTAATTTATTTATTTTTTACATGAAATTTTAAAGTTAGTTAAGTTTGATGCATTTCTTATTTTGCTTGTACAATGATTATAAATGTTCATTAATGTTTGGGTAATTGCGGTATCCCATTGGCCTTTGAACTTGCTAAATAAATGTCCCGTATAGAGATATCGAGAAATCTGTTGGTTCCATCTCCCCAGCTTCCAGTTCAGTCTGATTGCTTAAACCCCGGCCGTCACACACTCACACACACAGACACACACACACACAGACACACACACAGACACACACACACACACACACACACAGACAGACAATAGGCTCGCTTCCTTCCTGTCTTCCTGCGCTGCGTTCTGCCTTAGTGAGCAGGGTGAATGGGTCGCTCTGCCCCACAGCCACCATGAACTGCAAGGGGCCACGCCGGCTAAAACCAACAAAGAAGAAGAAGAAGAAGAAGAAGAAGAAGGAGGAGAAGAAGAAGAAAAAGAAGAGAGCAGTTCTGGGGTCCATTTTACCCCCACAGTTCACATTCACCACCCCTCCTTCCTCCTCCTCCTTCTCTTCTCCCCAGTGCAGCTCTCTCTCTGCAGCCTGCCAAAGCGCTGGGACGGCCCGGCAGATAAACAAGCTCCCACTGGGCCTGTTGCAACGTTTTAACTTTTGTAAGGCTAAGTGAGAATTAGCAAGAAAGGGGAAACAAAAGACTTAGCAGCAATGTATTTCAGAAAACTTTGAAGACATCATATAATCTGGCCATGACAAGAGTCACCTTAAATTCTATATTTTATCATTATCACATTTTCTGTTCTTGTGTGCTGTGTGATCTACTATTGTGCCATTTTATTTTCTTGCTATTGAATGCAGGTACAAAAATACATTTCACTGTACGTTGTATGACTGCATGTGACAAATAAAAACATATCTTATGCTATTGAATCAAATAAAATAATATCATATGCAAAAATACACAATGCAAAATCTGGTAGAATTGTGACTCAACTTATAGTATGTTTCAATGTTGAGTTTGTACTTTTTTTTTGGTTTTGGGATATTTTTAGTCCTTTGTTTTCCTTTTTTAAAAAATGTGTGCAATTTTGTGACCTTAGGCAAGTATAATAATCTAAAAAAACTATTAAAATGATTATGGATAAAACAATATTTACAGGATTTATATATTAAGTTTATGTACAATATATATTAAATATATATTGTGGTGACCCAAATCACATCATGTGGGAGGAGGTAACAGGCAAGACATAAAATGGTATATGCAAAGGTCATAGCGCACTTCCTCTATGGGACAAACATGAAAAAGAGTCTACGACAAATACATTATTCTAAAATATACTTTTTAAATATTTATTTTACTCGTGTCAACTTTTAAAGTCTAAAAATGACACTTTAAAAAGTACTTTGTGTGTATTTGTGTGGCACAGTGAGTAGCATCCTAGAAAGTTTGATAGTACAGCATTATTAATACTTTGTTGTAGGAGCAGAAGTTCTCGTTGCAATAGTAGTAGTATTGGAGTAGTAGTACATTTGTAGTTGTAGCAGTTGTTGTTAAAACAAACATGATAAACAAAACAAATATATGAGTAAATTTTACATTCAGTACTGTTTCACTTCTTGTTGACAACTCTAACTTCTTGAGTATTACTACATTGAAGTAACAGTACTTTTACTTGAGTACATCCTCTCCCCCCTCTCTTGAGAATGCAGTACAAATATTAGTATTACTGAGCTTGCTTGCCCACTTCATACTTTGCAGTTGGTCCAACTGTGATTACCCAACACTGCTTCTCCTGCCAGCGCTACTGAAATATATTTCCCCCTAAAGCCAAAAGGAAAAGCTCTTGTCCCAGATATCGGGGGGCCTGCCCTCCCCCCTCCAGCCCCCCCCTCCTGCACTCCTGCCTATGGGAATACCAAGTAGGAGCAAGGTAGCCCAGAGAGGAGCCAAAATAACCCGGGCCATTCAGAACAGGATGAATGCATGCCGGGCTCAATGCAGGGGCAAACTGTTAGGTCTTTGTCATTCAAAGTGATGCTTTTAACCCTTTGCGGTGGCTCTTCCTAACAACCCCCCCCCACCACCACCCCCCCTCGGCTCTAGTCTCCACGCCAGGCTTTCCCAATTCATTCAGAGAGGGCACAATGGATAGAAAAAGTAGGTCTACGAGTGCAAAGATAAACAAAAAATTAAGTTTTGGCTAATGGGATTTTGCCCATTAGCATTATACATATACAGAACTGTGCTAATGTTTTAGTGCTGTGGGAAAAAATACTGTTATCAAAGAAATACATAACTTTAATTCTTATTTTTGTTTGGAAAATTTCAGGAAAGGTCCTTTGTAAAATATAAGGGCTTTGAAGCATTTACCCCTGAACTCAATAAGCGCTAACTCCACTTATTAAAAGAACAAATGAATAGTTTTAAGTAGGTTCAGACACAGATCGATACTATAACTTAACCCACTAAAAGAACATATATGGTAGATTCTTTACCATTGTGAGCTATAAGGGGTCAATAGGATAAGCATTTACCCCTTAACTAAGACTTCTGCACAGTACTGTAGGTGAAAATTGATAATTATATAAGGTACAGAGAGGATGGAGGGCGGGGGGAGGGCAGGTTGGGCCTCGGCTTGTCAATCACAGCTCGTGAATGCATACCGTGCCGCAAACACGTCCGTATTCTGTCAACAAGTGTCAAGGGCTTATGTTTCGCCTGCAGGGACATTCAAAACGCAGGAATTTCTGAACCAAGCTTTGATAAAAAAAGAAAAAAAAAGAAAAATGAACTTGAAGAGAGGCCAAAGTCTAATAGCAGGAAATAACAGGAAGTAGGTGGTTTTTATATGATATACAAAATAATAGATGAACCCAAAACTCTTCCTGGAGGAAAGGAAAGCATTTTTTTTTGAGTTGCTCACAAACAGATGTGCTCAAGAAGGCATTCCTATACACTTTAACAGAGCCAGATGTTTTCTCAGTGAGGGCCCGAGGTGAGCATTAATGCTTCCTTGTTTGTTCTTTGTAAACATCATGAAGCCATCTTACCATCTTGCAGGGACAAAAAAAAAACAAAACAAAACAAAACAAAAAACTCTTGCACACTTGATGATAGGCTGCTGCCTGAGATGCCGTGCAGAGGGTCAATTAAAAAATGTCAAGTACACAGAGGAGACCCGAACAATACGAGGGAGAGAGAGGCAGCTTCCCCTAGAGGAAGTCGTTACCTGAGATACAAAGAGGCCAAGCACAAAACACAGGAACAGATTCAGACTTCAAGGTTGTTTAATTTCAAAACGTTAATATATTGGTCCTCTAATTCATAGTGAACTATCCCTCCAGCTCAGCCCAGCTCCGTCTGCAGCGGCTACACAAGAACAAGGCTTTCTCAAAATAAATATCTTCATTATAAAATAATAAACCTTCAAATAAATATATACTTTTTACTTTACACTAAGCAATGTTGGAATTAGAAAATAAATTTTCATAAAAGGTCACTGTACAATTTACAAGTAGAAGGGATTTTCATTTGTAACTTACATTAAATGATTGATATACATTCCAGTGAATGTAACACATTGCATGAATAAACTTTACTGATTCAAATAAATGTGGATTTATCAAGGTGCCTCTGGTGTGGCAGAAAACTTTCACAGTTGTATTATATGTACAAAAATAAAACATCTGTCAAGCTCTAATGTGTACATCCTTTGCATGTACTTTACATACAGTTAGTAACAAGCATACTATATATATTAAAACTTACTGGGCACTCAGAGCAACAATGTGGGTTAAGAAAATATGTTTCAGGATAAAACAGTAGTTGCTTCATACTCCTGAACACACGGAGCGCTTATTTCACCTGTGATGCTCTGGTCAGTGAACGCACCACGGGCACCTGCAGTTAGAGTGTTGGCCTGGTGTAAGGCATTAAGGAGTTGGTGATAAAACAGTCAGGAACAACACAGATTAGCTTCTATGAGACACTGCGACTAGAACTACTGGGTCCAAGGGTCTCAGTCCAGTCTCTGGTCTACGTGGGCTTGCCCGTGCCCTCTCCATGGATCTTTGAGTTCCTGCAGCGACAGCCGGGCCGCGTGGCGCGGTCGTAGCAGCACTGGCAGGCGCTGACGCAGGCCCGGGCCGGGAGGTAGCACAGCAGACAGGGGAAGAGCAGAGCGAGCAGGGACACGGCGCTCCAGCGGGCGCAGCGGTGGGACGGGGAGCAGGAGAAGGGCTTGTCGGCACATGTGTCCTCGTCGTCACTGGAGCAGTGGTAGAACAGCCCTTTAACGCAGCACACACACGTCCCGTACTCCACAGCGCTCTGGGCTGAACACATGCACCTGCGCCCACACATCCAGCAGGAGGGCAGCACCCGCGGGCGCACGCAGTCTGGACAGCGGCACCGGCCGCACTCTTCACACCTGTTCAAGTGTTTATGCAGACCATTGTGCCCCCTACTGTCCGGGACAGTCTCCACTGGCCTGGACTCGTTCAGAGGTTTGAGCTCCTCTGGACTGAGCTCTACTCGTTTGGGCTGGACTCGGATGATCTCTGGTCCCCCGGGGCTCAGCAGCCTGTGGCCCGAGGACGAGCTGCCCACACTGATCCTGAAGTTGCTCTGGGACTCCTCACCGCTGGACGAGCGCTGGACACTGCCCCGCTCAGAATGGAGGTTACGGAGGTTGTTGGGCCTCTCCTCTGCACTCTCCTGTTGACCACCTGTCCTGGGACAGGAGGGCGCTTGGGGCCCCTCTGTGTACTCATTACAACTGCCAGTCACTCTGATCTGGTCCAGGGACAGCACAGGCTGCTGTCTGCTGATCAAACCCTGAGCTGGGGCGTCCTGTGTCTCAGGGGGGCGAGGCTGGGGTCTCCCTTCGTCACGCGGCCCGCTCATTGATGGTCCTGTTAATGGCGGCGTCCGCCTGGGGTGTCCTCCTCCCCGGTCGCTGTCGCTCACACTGGTGGGATCCATGTCGGGAGTGAAGGGCCTCTCTGGCTGGCATGGGACACATCTGAAGTCCTGCAGAGAAGACACACAGTTTATACATGGGACATGCAAATAATGCATGCAAATCATAACGGACCAGAGAATAATCCCAAACACACATGAGCATAGAACAGAGGAGGACTGTGTAGTTCACTGGCCCGGTCCACTTTACTGTGGACTCCTATTTTAACTCATTATTTGAAGAATATTTACCAACTACTTTGATAAATCACAAGAAGCAATCTCTCTTATTTATACGAGGGTTGGTTTCCAGTCTTTTACAAAAAAAAAAAAAAAGAAAAGAAAGAAAGAAAAGTTAGGACATATAAACACATTGGAAATCAATGTTTCAGTTCCTCAAAGCGTGTTAGTTTATGTTCAAAGGTTAATTTTAGCTCTGGAAGGGCACTTCACTTCATCCAATAACTCAAACATGTCAGAGAGAGTAATTAAACACTTGAAGACTACTTTAAAGTACTGTAAAGTACTATTACACAGACATCAGACGATCATTTATCTGACACTGTCACTGTCAGTGTGCATCACACTGAGCGTCACAGTAAAGTGACAGCAGTGGCCTGAATTCTCCTTCCTCACACTAATTAGCTTTCAAATGCCATCTCTGAGGAAGGGGGTGCGAGGATCCCCACTGCCCCCCTTTCAATGACAATACAGGAAGGGCTTTTGTCTGCCGCATGACAAATGGCCTGCAAGAGCCCCCCCCCCCCTCAATTTCAACACATTTTACACTGGGACACAAAAGAAGATGAGTGACAGGATGAAGCAGGAAAGCCTATGTAGTGAGAGATGCATTCAGGGACTCCATGCAGAGAGTGATGCATTCTGGGGCTTGGGGACAGTGCAGCACCAGCTCTGAGGGTCCTGTAGGATTTATGAGCTTTCTTCCCCCTCTGGCACACTCACATTTTAAAACAGGAAGGTGGGGCATGGTATGGTGCAGGGTCTGACTGGGTGCAAGCAGCCACAGTGGGTTAGGAGCTGGGGTAAGGTTATGGGAGTTTAAAACGACAAAAAACTGTAGTAACTTCAACATATGACGGTTGTGGGTGTTTTACATTGTGCCAAAAACGCACACATGCACACCACATTAAACACGTCTGCGCATTAAGCTTACCATGAAATAAAACAAAAAAGAATGCCCAAAAGGTTACAATTTAGTCCTTATTTCTTTACTACAACATGTGACCCAGGCCTCCAGCAAACATCAAGTTGCTGTACGCAGCCCGTGGTCTCCACAAACTCTGCCAAAGTATAGAAAAAGTTATACAGATCCTCGCTACAGCCCCAAATTACGCGCAGAAATCCCGTTTGTTCGCTCAAAACATTACCCAGCTAGTCAGAGTTTAGCCAAATGCTACACTTACCGTACTTTTCGACACTTTATCCCCCGTTTACGTGAAATTAATCCGCTTTCGTCAACACTTTTAGTCCTGCACCTCGAACGATGTCAATCGGGAAAGCCGTCCGTAAAATCCATTTAGCAAAAAGATCCCGGAGCGGAGTTTTCATCCAGAGCAAAGGAAAAAAAAATAAAAAAAAACGCAAAGACGCAAGCGTTAAATCCCTACGTTTAGAAGAAGAAGAAAAAGAAGAACACGAGGCTGAAAACCAGTGCTGCATTCACCGGGAGCGCACACTTTTGGAGACTACTTTGACGTCCACAAAACAGGAAAAAAGTAAACTCCAAAGAAGAATACGTTTGAAATCGAAGTTTTATCCGCGGAGCGCACAAGGGTTGCAAGTACTTTTCGAGTGTGTGCGTGTGTCTGTGTCTCTGTCTGTGTGTGTATGTGTGTGTGTGTTTTTTTCTCTTTCCGGAGAGAGGGAGGTCGGGATTTAGGCTGTAAATGGCGTCAGGGCTGAAGGGGGAACAGAGCGCTTGTTGTTGCAGCGGATATCTCGCATCCGGTGCACACACACACAGCCATTCAGCCATTGGCCATTGGTTACCCGAGAGCAGCCATTCACCAGCCCGTCTGATCAATTATACCACAGGCAAAAGAGGGATTCTGCTGCTGGGACGAGGAGCCAAGGACTGCTGCACTAAGTGAACTCATTAACTTTTTACTTTTGTTTCAACTTTAAAAAAAATCTGTTATAAGTAGGCCTGATATCAAAAGTTACTGGGTTGTCTAGTTGCTCGCCATAGGTGTAAATGCATTTTGTTTTGCTCCAAATGTGAACTTAAAAAAATAAAATAAAAAAATAAAAATCTGAGCTGGTTACTTCAACATAATATTACTCAAGTAGAAGTAAAAAGTATAAAACTCAGAAGTACAATTTATTTATTAAAAAGCTTAATCAAGTAAATGCAACCGGTGCTTCAAATGAATATATATAGAAGTAAAAAGTAGTTATTTATGTAATTACTCAAGTAAAAGTAAAAAACAAAAGTATTTGGTCAACAAAACTGAGAAACTGATTAGTAGCCAATGTCTGATTTATGTTTTAGTGTGGAAGTAATGAAACAAAACATGAAATAAAGTGGAGATTCTGGTATTTTTAAAGAATATACAATAAAAATATGTACAAATAAATGAAATCTTTATAAATAACAAGTAAGTAAGTAAAGCAAAAGAAAACACATGACCAAATCTCACTTTTTCACAACATAAAACATAAACTTTCAAAACCATTTCATACGTAATATATAGATGTGTGTAGAGAAGTCAAAAATTGTACTTAAGTAAGAGTATTGTTACTTCAAAACAGTGGAGGAATGTAACAAAGTGTAAAGTACAATTTTCATTACTTCAGTTGATTTTGTAAGGCTTACTTTTACTTTTACTTGACTGCATTGGTTTGAACAAAGTGGTTTAAAATCATTTGGTTTAGCTGTGCCCTCATTGTGGTCACACAGTACCTAAATATAAAAAATGCTTTAAATTATTAAAAACAGACAAAATAACTCACTGACAGTCTTTTCTATTGCTCTGGATTATTAATGTCATCATGATCCCTCGCATTTAACCCATTCATTAGCTGCCAAATTTGTGTGAAATACTTTTTTCTTTTTGGTTTTTTAATACTTTAACTTAATTCTTCTACTTAAGTACATTTTATCATGGGATACTTTTACTAGAATACATTTTTTGCTCATTTCTCTTTACCCTTAAGTAAAAAAAATAAGTACTTCCTTTACCACTGCTTCAAAATAATATTATTTAAGTGAAAGTAAAATGTATGTTGAGATAAAAATACTATGGAAGTACAATTTATTCAAAAACTAAGTAACAGAGTAAGTACTTCTGATTAAAATGTGCAACTTAATTGATCCAATAATAATACAGCACTGCTTGTTATACTCTTTAGAGAACATGATTATTATTCAGTGAGCCTTGCATTGTTTACACAGAAAGAATAGCGCTTAGGGACACATATGGCTGGGTAATTAACTTTACAGGAGGTAATTGTCGGTGCACTTCCAGTTTGAAGATTTCTGACCAATGACTCAGGCTTGAAGTTATTTATGGCGGCCAATGAGGTCACTTCAAACACATTTTTACAACAACAAAGTTTCCTCTGGGTAAAATACTGAGGTAGTAGTATTGTTTAGAAGTACTTTTATGGAGCTGTCCTTTGGATTTGGCATGGTGTAGGTCAGAGAAGTACTCAAGTAAAAGTACAGAATGTGTTACTATCCACAAAAACATCTTTACTCATTTTAAGATTAAAAAATAAATCCTTTAAATGTCCTTAAAAAGTAGAAAATGTACTCAGAAAGTGCAGTTTCTACAAATATTGCACAATTGACTGAGTACTGATGTCCATGCTCCTGTCTACTCCTCCAAACTGGGAGGGTGCTTTTCATAAGTAACCAAAACATGCACATTTCTGTCTTTTTTTGTTTTGTTTTTGCCCATATTTCTATTTTAATTTGTCTACATAAATGCACCTTTAATCAAATTTAATGTTACTCATGAAAAGCTCAGGTTACCAAAGATCTATGGATAAAATCAAGTTTAGTCTAAGTGTGCTGTGAAGGATTGTGGTCTGGCGCCTCCTGGTGGACTACACCTGACACTACAGGCAAACGCAGAAGTGGAAGAAGTACCCAAACTTAAGTAAAAGTACTCCTTCTTTAAAGTAATATTACTCAAGTACACATACAAGTACTTACTGCACATCCAAAACGAACTACCACAGATACTCTTACTACACTTGTTTTAACTTTTACTCAAGTAAAAGTACTGCTACTTCAAAATATAGCGTTCAAGCACTGAAGTTGAAGTACTCCACAAAAAAAAATAGTTCTGAGTGTCAAGTTTAGAAGTAGAAAGTATTTTTGAGTAAGTTTTTTATTTTTTATTTTGCAATTACTGATATTTTTACCACTACTACAACAAGTACGACTACTTACTGCTATCACTGCTACTACTACTACACAGTATTGTATTCTAACAGACTTTTCCATTGATGTAGTGGTAATAATTATAAAGTTGTCCACTATAGGGAAAGGTCATTTTAATTAACTCGGAGCTGCTTTTGTAAATGAGCTCAGATCCAGGTCAGGAAGCTTCCGAGACTCTCTGTGTCCTTAAACAATTTGTCTTTGTTTTCTTCATTAAATTGTGGTGCGCCCGCCCACATTTCTAATTCACTTCACATCTACATTCAGACACTTACAAATGGAAGCAGAGAGAGGAAGGGAGAGGGGTTTTTTGTAAAGAGGGATTGGACTTTGGCGTCTGACCAATCAGAAGAGACTAGAGTGGGAGAAAAAAATCAATATCTTCATTAGTTAGCTAAATTATTTGAATTCAGATTATTAATATAATTTTTGTTAATTTTCACGGGATTGGGTTAATTTCTTTATTAGACTAAATTATTTGACTTGTTTTAAATAATTTCTTTCCTGTTTTAAGGTATTTGTACTTATTTCCAGCAAAGTTATCTGTCCGTGGGGTAAGTGGAATTTTCTTAGCCGACAGACAGATAATTTTTTCTTGAAGTAAGTAAAAACAGCTTGAAACAGTGAATAAATAACCTGAAACAAGTCAAATAATCCAGTAATAATAAGTAAATAAAGCCAACGCTGTGAAAATGCTTGAATAAAGATTAATAATCTGATTTCATATTATTTTAACTAATTAGATATTGATTTTTTTTTTTTTTTTTTTTTTTTGCAGTGTACTTTTATTATACTACCCTTATTATCATCATGGTCAAAAACTTCTAAACTACTTTCTCTTTAATAGCACACACCAATATTATTTTGAAATAACAGTACTTTTACCTGAATACAGATATTCAGGTAAGTATTTTTTGGGAGAACATGTTCAGTATTTGTAGTTTTACTGCAGTAGTAGTCATAGTAGTAGTAGCCAGGGCTGCTGATAGACTTAATGGGGCCTTGGACAAAACCTCTAGAGTGGGCCTCTGTGTTCTGGTAAGGAAAGAAATACTTTTACTGTAGTACTTTCTGGGTACATGTTCCAGTTTAGAGTGAAATGTTAAGATAATAATCCAGTAGTTGTAGTAAAAAGAGGAGGATGAGTTGTAGTTGTGGTAGTGGCAGTAGTAGTAGCAGTTCTAGTAGTTTTGAGGTAGTAGTAGTAATGATAGTAGTAGTAGTAGTAATAGTAGTGGTTGTAGAAGTAGTAGCAGTTGTAGCAGCGGTAGCAAAAGTAGTAATAGAAGTATGAAAATCTCAAAATGAGTAAAAGTATTTTTGACCTTGATAGTATAATGTGGGAAGGAAGTAGTTGTAGTAATAGTAGTTGTAGTATTGGTAAAAGTAGCAGCACTGAGTAATAGCAGTAGTAGTACACCTTGTAGCAGCAGCAGTTGTAGTAAAAGTAATAGTAGTAGCGGTAGTAGTAGTAGCAATGGGGGTAATAGTAGTAGTAAAATCTCCATGAGTAAAAGTATTTTTGACCTTGGTGGCAAAGTGGCCAGCAATAGTAGTAGTAGTAGTAATAGTACTAGTAGGAATTTTAGTAGTGGGAATAGTTGTAGCAATAACAGTAATACAAGTACTAGTAGTAGCAATCAAAGTAGTTGTAGAGGCAGTGGTATTACTAGTAACAGACCTAGAAGTACTACTAGAACAAGCAGTAGTTGATAGTAGTAGTAAATGTGGTAAACGCAGTATCTGCTTTCTACTTAAACTTTACATTCAGTACTTTTTAGTAGTGTTAGTAGTAATGTTAGTAGTAGTAATAGTAGTAGTAGTAGAAGAAGGAATTTTTGTAGTAGGAATAGTAGTTGTAGTAGTACTAGTAGCAAACCTAGAAGTAATACTTGTAGTAGTACTTGTACAAGCAGTAGTAGTGGTAGTAGAAGCAGTAATGGTGGTACTTGTTGTGGCAGCAGTAAATACTTATTACTACTTATACTAACATTACACTGAATACATTTTTACTTTTACTCAAGTAGTACTTTTATTGAGTACTTTTCCATGTACTTGTGTAGTACTATAATATAAGTGAGTATGATATATCCATTACCTTTGATACTTCATAAATGCTTGTTCAGTCTCCAAATGTACTATATGCAGCCTTACTTCAATTTCAAACTTTTATGTCCTTTGCCACTAGCCATAGCCTCTCTTTTCTTCCCGGAGAATACCTGAGCGGCGGATCGTGCTCCCGCTGTGCCCAGACGACTGCCCCGCACACAAAGAAGAGAAAATTGAAATGAAAAAGCCCAAAACCCCCGGCGCGGAGGGGGACGTGGAGTGTGTCCGGATTGTCAAGCAGACGACGGCAAACTGCTGGAAATGGTTTTGTAAAAGGACAGAATCTAAAAGTCCATTGCTTTTCTCCTACAGCCACCCAGGTGTAGCTCAGGTGGATGTAGCTGAGCTGGGGCCAGGGGCATTAGGGCCACACCGAACACAGGGGCCGCATGCTAAATCTGAGGTGTTGTTTTTTGGTGTTTGTGGAAAGCTGTCCAATGTTATAAGAGCACGTTGTAAAAAGAATCATGTGGGGGAAAAAACAGGCCAACCCTAACCCTCTCTCTTCTCTTTTCTGATGATAATGTGAGGGTTAGAGGTGGGACAAGATCTCGCAATCTCAAATTAAAATGTTACAAGGTCCTCGTGAAGGTAAAAAACGGTCTTGTTATATCAGGATCAGGTTCTGTTTGCACTTTTTACAAAGGAGAATCTAGTCAATGGAGTTTGTGGCAAAACATTTGGCAGTACACATGTTCTACTGTTGCATTTAATTCAAATAAAAGAAGTAAATACCATTCATTACAAGTTGATTTTAATAATACACCTAAATAGTTTTGTATTTTATAAATTTTCATGTGAATACATTATATTTCAATAGTGTAAAAATCTTGTCTCGTCTTGTTAATCCTTTCCCGTCTCTTCTCTCGTCTCGTGGGATTTGTGTCACCCCCAGTGAGGTGAGACAAGTAAAGTATATTTCATTTTGAAGGATTTTAGATTTTTAGAGGTAATGGAAGAATACGAGTCCCAAATGTAGACTCTAACACTCAGATGAAAAATGTGAATGAAGACCACATGCACTGTGAACTAACTACAGTGGTTTTTAAGGAACAAATTTCATCTCATTGTGGTTTGGTCAAGCTCCAGTGTAAATAAAAGAAAAAAAAAAGTATTTTTTGATACTGCAACTTTACAGCCAGGCCAGGTCTGGTTCCTCAGGTACAGAGAGTTGTTTTTCAGTGTCTTGAGTCGATGCTGGCCTATCACAGCTGTTTATCTGCAGAACAAAAGCAGAACATATCTCCTAAAAAAAATAACCCAGATGGAGCTGGCTAATACAGAGTGAATTTTACGACTCTCACCTCTGTTTGATTGCATTAAGCATTTTCCTTCATCCTTTCCTGTTTTCATTTTACCCACAGTAAAGTCTAATGTAACAGCCACATTCAAACAAACTGGCTTTTGCTGTTGTCCCTGTTCAGAGAGTTGCTCATAATTCATAAAACACTTTGATGTTTTATGGCAAAACCGTCAAAAGTCAATCATAGGCGTCTCTAACCCTGCCGCCATCTTTTTACGTTCTATAAAATATCACAAAAACTATTGGCTAAAAATTGTTTTAAAGTCAAGTTTAAACCCTATTTTTTATGTACTCAATATAAACAACCTCTGGGGGCCCCCATGCAGTACCTTGGGGCCCCGCCCTGGAGATCCTGGACCCCACTTTGGAAACCATTGACTTTGGAGAGTTTAAGCCAGGGTCTTTTAGATACTTTTGGGCCTACATTAGGGCTGCATGCTATGGAGAAAACATGCAGTATTCGATAATTATGTTGAAAATTGCGATTACGATATTATTGCAATATTTGAAAATAGAGTCTATTTTTCGAACATAGTAAGTTAAATTCACTACATTTCACAAAAAAATGTAAGTTCCTGTATTTACAAGTCAAAACAGCGACAAAATCAAAACTTAACACAGACTAAACCAGGAATAAAACAAGGCTAAGCTGTGGCTAAATTAATTAAATTACCACTAAAACTGGACTTTTTAAACATTTTTATTTAGTTACAACACATTTTCTTTTAAGGCTCTGGTGGAAAATGATTCTTCAGTGTAAATCTCTGTCAGATGGAAAACCATAGCGTTATTGCGATATATTTAGATTCTTGCGATACGGATATTGCATTTGCTGATATTACGATAACGATAATTTTGCGATATATTGCACAGCCCTAACCTACACACTGTTTATTAATGGTAGCATATCTTATATCCAGTATCTACAAACATAGGAAGAAAGGATGTTATATATTTATCAGTAGAGTTTTATGTTATGTTGCATGTGAGGTGTCCATTTCTAACTTAACAGTTTTCGTCAATATATTTTGTTCACCTTTAGGCCTAGAAATGCCTCTATGTTCTTTTTCCATAATGTCTTTACTTGAATGATAAATGCAGTCTCAGTATCCGCCCTCCCCACCAATATGGCCCCCGATATGACACCTTGGCTCCCATAACTACGCCGCTACATATCCCCACACACTACCAGCACAATAGTACACAACCTGTGACTCCGACCCATTCTGTAAACCACTTCTCCTTTATTCATCATCTCTGGGCCTGTTTATTCTGCGGCGCACTGTATCCCTCCCGGTGTGAAATGAAGAGCAAGACCCTGTGGAGCTTCTATACACCCAATCCTTTTGTTTAGATGTTTTTTTTTCTCTTGACTTTTCATTACAATGACTGCTGTACACGGGAGAGGCGGTCTCGCTGGATGCCCACATATAGCATGCTTAGTCCGGGGCTGGATTTGAAGAGAGAGAGGCGCAGGCGAAGGGAAAGAGAATGGGAGAATAGTTGCTGTTGGTGCTGCAAGTCGTGACGCGGGTGCTGAGTGAGTTTCGGCTTTTGTGCGGTCCAAAACTGCCAATCCGACAACTCATTTAATAAACTGTATTCAAATAAAAAAAGCTTGTTGCAGAATTTGTTATTATTTCAAGAAATTAAGTTGGAGAACATGTATTATTCAGCGTGTACAGAGTGGAAAAGTTGGATGGAGAAAGTTGGCGCTGGTGAATAAAACAACAGGACGTATAGATTAGCCATCACGCCTCATTCTTCCTGCATCGATTGTGTAGCCGCCGAGCCGTGACCTCTGAACCGCAGCTTCTTCTTCCACAGTTGGAACTACTGCTCATTAAGCTGTATGGCAGGCTGGAGGGGCCAAACTAAGGAGGAGCTAAATAATTATAAAATAAACAAAAGCATTTGCAGGAAAGGGCTGCTGATATGATTCTGCTTCAATTGCAGTCCTACAAATCAAGCAGCCACGGAGTCATTCACCAGGCCTAATCCAGCCGCAGTGTGACAGTGTGTGTGCTTTTGCGCCCGTCCCATGTCTGGATAGCCGAATATTATGCATTCACTGCTTGGGAATGCGCAGTATTACACTTGGGCAACCAGCACTGCAATGGTCAAACTCCAAAAAAGTAGATGTAAGACATTTTAAGAATCAGGAGAGGTCACAGGCACACAGGAAGGCAATACTATTTTTAGAGATTTGTTGCTCTTGGGACATAACTGTTCATTATATTATATATAAGTAGAATAAAAACTCTCAAACTTAACTTAATATAAAAGAGTTGGTAATTGATAATTGTTAATAATAGTTGTGAATTCCATAACATCAAGGTATGCTAGAAATATTTTTATGACTTATAATTGTCCATATACAGGCTGACTTATGGTTTAACTTAACTTATTTATATTTTTAAACCAATCTTGGTCACCTCTAGAACAGAATTTTATGTTTTGCAACCTTTAAAAACATTGTCTGGCTAAAAGAGAACATTTTTAATAAGTACTCTACTGGTGAAACTGGTGAGGAGACCAGCAGAGGGCAGCAGAGTGCAGCTCTGTTGAACATAATCATCCTTTAACTTTTTGTATAATCCCATTTTAATACAAAATTCAAAATAGCAATGAGGATAAATGAATAAGCATAGACTGGAGGCCTAGAGTGGGCGGGGCTTTGTGGGAGAGGCGGGGCTTCAAGGGACAGCGCGTTCTGAGGCCTCAGAAAGGGAGCGCCAGAGACTACAGCATTACTTAAACAGGTGGAAATGAAACAAAACAGAACACCAGGTATGTTTTTGATGAGGGAACATAATAACTCACAATCTCATTAAACATTCTTAAATAATTTCAGTTTATAATATTCATTTGTTCTTTTCTGACATTTTTACTGAAACTCTTAACAGGTTACTGGGGGTGGAGCCTAGCCCTGCTGCTTTGGGTGTAGTTTGAGTGTTAGCTCTACAATTGCCAGTTAATTGCAGGGCTAACACTTAAACACATTGACATTGTTCACATAGAAGTGCACAGTAAAGCCAGACTGGAGGCAAGATTTGACCAAACTCTACTCCGAACAATGCAGTGCTCCCTGTCCCATAAAAACTCTCTCTATCTCATCCTTCATCTGCAGATTCTGCCCCGGACCGGAGCGAAAGTCTCTGGACAGGGTTTAAGTTAAGCTCTACGTTTACTGTCTGTGAATGAAGTGATGGATACAGGCCAGAGGTGGGTCCACAGCGGAGGCAGAAGTCTAAACCAGGCAGATGGACTTCTTCAGTCTGGGGCACTTTTGTTTAATAAAAAGCTTCTCTGTGGGTCATCCATCACTTTAGAAGTCACAGGACTGGTGGAAAGACTGCTTATAACAGGAAGTAGAGGTTTTTAGACTTGGAGAAACTTGGAAATTGTGCTCAGGACTGTCCTATATCTGCTTTTCAGACCTGGTAATCATATATGCAGAGTTTTATTGACAATAACCCCAAAAGCTGTTTAACTCTTGTGCCCCAATGAGGACAAAAGTGTCCTTTACAAATTTTATTTTTTTGATTGCAGTGGTTCTTACCTTTTCTATGAAATTTGGCTCAGGTGTGTATTTTATTACGAATTTTCATATTCTAAACACAAATCTAATATTACTTCATGTTTACACGCAAACTAAATTTGTTATGTTACTCCTGCTAAGTCACAAAACTGTCCCTGTCTCAAAACATCACAGAAATAGTATACATTCATATTGTTCTTCCATTTTTTTGCATAAACATTTTAATCAACTTCTGCCCTCACCAAAAATACCATTTAATTATTTTCAGTTAATTCATTTTCATTATTTGTATGTATGTAAGCATCTCAAATCTTGAGATGCAAAAAATGAAATATTTTCAGTATTCTCAGTGCAAAGTGCATTCTATGATGTACTCAAGGCACACACACACACACACACACACACACACACACTCAGGCTTTTATGATCAGGGCTGAGAAAGCTGATTAAAAGATTTATCAAAAAAAGTAGAAAAAAATATAAATGTCTACATTTTCTATGATGTTTTATGACAGGAACACTTTTGTCACTTAACAGTAACAATGCCACTTTTAAAAAAATGGGGTATAAGGATTAATTTACCGACGTGCGATTAAATGACATTGTCTTTGTGCAGCTGTATTTACAAAACTCAGAACACACGTGCAGAGATGTGCAGTGACCTCGTGCTTTGTTTGAGGAATCTGTTGTGTCTCTAATTACTACTACTGAAACTATTGTTATGACAAGCTCATCTTTCAGCACCATGGACAGTGGTTTTCCAAATTTGGCAGTTAGATTTTTTTGTCCTATTAACTGCATTTAACTTTCAACATTTACCCCTACATATATTTCCTGACCTGTCCTCTTTTCACCACTTTTCTACATCCATCAGACAAACCCACTTTCAGAGCTTGACCAGGTGTGCACTAATTCCTCCCTAAATTTATACGACCTAATTATATTAACGACCATAAGGCTATAGCTCATATTTAGCTCTGGCCTTCTGTTGCATTGCCTTACCATGTGCCACAAATGTGTCCAGCAACTCTTAAAATATGTGTCCTCAAAAGCAAACTGCACAATCTCACAACCAAGTTTGCAAGTCTGATATTAGAAAATTGTGTTTTTTCAAAAGTTTTACACATATAAGTAGAAAAATACTTTCAACCAAGGCATGTCTTTGGCATGTACTGCTGTGCATTGTTAATGTTAAAACCGTGAGCACATTTTCTAAAATATACCTAAGCTTATCATTTTGTGGAAGAAATTTGATCTCTAAAGGAAAAGTGGGTAGTGGTAGTAGTAATAAAGCAGTAGTATTAGTAGCAATAATAGTAGTAGCTGCAGTAGTAATGGTTTTAGCATTAGTAGCAGTAGAAGTTGTACTTGTAGTAGTAGCAGCATCAGCCACAATGCTATAAGTAGTAGCAGTAATAGTAGTAGTGGTAGTAATCACAGCAGCAGCAGCAGTAGTAGTAGTAGTAGTACACATCTGGTAGCAGTTAGTACTTTTACACCAAATACCATTTTGCTTTTACTCAAATACTTTATTGATTTTTATTTTTACACTGCCTAATATTTGAAGTAACAATACTTTTACCTAAGATTTAGAGTACTCCTTCCACCTCAGTATACTCTATATCCTCTATATCAAAAGTAGTGGGATCTCATCGTCATGGCAACCATTTTGGCAGCCTCTCCTCTCAGCAGCATATTTCCTGTCTCTGCGGGGAGTAGGTAAACTGTGACTATAATAATGTGATAATGTATCTGAAGAATAGGCGAGGTGTGAGCCCCACTCGCCCTCAGATACAGACTAATGTGTTTGTGCAATTTCCTCTTTCTTTACAACAAATGCAGGTGTCTCTCAGATACTTTCAGAAGTGAAGTAGAGGATGGAGACGCTGCATTCAGAACTGTAAGAGTGGGCCAAAGTGCTTTTTGTATTAGAAAAAGTGCATTAGAAAAAGCATTATTTAGCAACATGTAAGCAACATGTGTATATATGGAGACTGGTATTTGAGAGTAACCAAATGTAGAAGAGGTTGTAGGGATTAAAATACAAGGTTTGGGTTGGTTTAGGACAGTTATTCTCAAACTCACGAGAGTCAGAGCCAACTTAACTTTCCAAAAATCTCACACAGACCCCCAACTATACAACTTCCCTCTAGTCAAAGGTTATGTCATGTTTTTCTCCATATATTTCTATAAAAGTGTTACAAAAAACACTGACTGTTGGCAAAAAATTGTTTTAAAGTAACATTTTTAAATAAGTATATAACTGTAATTCATTTCAAACTCAATATCTTTTTATATATTTAACATAGACAGCCTTTGGGGGCCCCCCTGCTGTACCTTCGCAGACCCCCAGAGGGCCCCAGACCCCACTTTGGGAACCACTGGTTTAGGCACACAAACCTAGTACAAAAATGTATATGATACATTTTAACGAGTCAATCCCAGGGAAAAAGTAAAAATTTAAAATAATATATACCATATATTTGAGTACTTCATAGGTTTGTATAAACACACATACATATCAATATTGATTTAGATTTGATTTTTTGTAACAACCACCATAATTATGCCAAGCAAATTGTTAGGCTAGGAAAAAATATAACTTTTGCAGAGTTCACATACTTTTTACATAATAAGTTGTAAGGGCTACAAAAATATATAAATTATTATTAATATATGTACACATTTCACTTGTATTCCTTCCTTGTATTCTTATATTATGGTGTATATACTATGTAGACTCTATGGACCTTATTAACTGCACCAGACTTGTTCTTCCAGCTGACTTGACAGCAACCACCAACGGGCAAACCCCCAAAAAAGAAGTATATAAGAGTCAAACCTGGAGAATTATAAGTCTAGGAAAAAATATAGCCTAATACGTAATTTACTTTTTTTTTTAGATAAGTGGCTATTTGCAACCATTAGTGGACGTATGAGACCCATATACTGCAAAATAAAGTCCATTCCTGCTCCAAATGTCTTCTAAATCTAAAACTACCCAACTGGTCATATCTACCACATCAAAGTACTTACACTGCTTAAACAACACATTGACTTTTCTTTCCAACTCCTTGTACTCTCTGTTCCCCACACAGCGAGCAGCCGTTGTCACATTATTAACTGTACCGGACGTCCTGACAGCAACCATCATTGGACAAACTTCATATATAATATTAACCTGCAGCAGGAGAGTGAAGTTATTCCGTGAAAAGCAGTCGCACGGTTCCTAGGAGGATCTACTCTATACAGTCCTGGCAAAAGTTTTAGTGACGGATGGAAAATCCTGATATAGAATGTAATATTTAGTTTTTGGTTTGAAAAGGTTCTGGCGCTCAGGGACTGTCCTGTATCCGTAAAGTTTTATTGTTTGCCCCAAATATCAAGAACCCCCAAAACTCCAAAAGGTCAGAGGATACAAACTAAAGATACTAACCTGACCTGCAAAAAGAACACATGATTATTATTTTTTTTATGAGATTGTGTTGCAGCTCAATAAAAGGAGCATTTACCCCTGAACTAGAAGATCATACTAACTCAACTAACTCAAAACACACTGGTCAGGTAAGTTCAGCATTGCACATTTTACAACCTTTAAAAACATTATCTGACTAAAAGAAAATGTTTTTAATAAGTGCTCTACTGGTGCCACAAAGCAGAGTGCAGAGTCTTGCGGTCTTTTGAACATAATCAAAGAAAAAGAGCACTTCACTTCCTTAAACTGAATGAGAACAGATTGGATGTAGAGGGTTTGTTGATTGGTCAGTGCTTCCTGGAGTGGGTGGGGTTTTGTGCAACCGAGCGTTTTGAGGCATCAGAAGAGCCGTGCCAGAGAATGTGTGAATGAAGCAAAACACAACTCCAGGTCTGTTTTTATGTTGTGTGAACATTGTAAAATGGCAGCACACTAAGAGAAGCTGGTTTTGCATAATATGACCCCTTTAAGTTATGTTTTGAAATGTTGCACACAGATTTTTTATTTTTTCTACTGTCAAATCTTTTTTCTTGTTACACAAAAAATTGAGTAATGTAGATTTTGATAATTTAAAAATGTGTTATAAATCATAAATAGGAAATAAAACAGAAAAGGAAATCAATGAAGCGCCTCTCATTATATGAACTTATTTTGAGTTAAGAGACCCCAATTTTTTTTGTTGAATTAGCTTTAGCACTTTTTCTTACACTGATCATTGTTCATAGCCTTTCTTAAAAACCTATGCTTTTGCACTGTACAGCAGACACCAAACTACTTCCATGCACAACACAAGTATTTCCACCATATCATTACTGTGCAGTACTTCCACTCCGCCGCTCCTCAGAGTCACTGGGAGCAGAATTTGATTTCCGCCTCATAACTCTCTCCATAATGCGATATCCCCGGCACTAAATTGCCGAGATAACCTTTATCAGAGTAGAGGTGAAAGCCCCGAATCATCGAGTGCTTATTCCACTGCCGGGCAAGAAAAACAAGAATGGGACAGGGCGAGGGGGAGGGGGCAGAGCTGCGGACACCCCAGGGCTATGAGAGGAACATTTGGACTGAATCCACTCGGTTTAAAAAACTTTGGGGAAAAGAATAAAGATTATCTGTCCACAAAGAACCTGTCCTGACTTCTGTTTTGCTTTTGGGCATTGGAAGGTAACTACATACTTTTTCTCATAAAATGCAAGTATATTTATGAAAGAAAATGTACTTCCTGAGTACACACTAAAATATACACTTAATAAAAAGGTAAAAAGGATGTCTAAGTTTATATACAAGTAAAAGTATTTTAGACCACAGTGGTACACTGGCTAGAACACTCAGTACTAGTAGTAGTCGTAGTAGTAGTAGTAGTAGTAGTACCAGTACCAACAGTAGTAGTAGTAGTAGTAGTAGTAGTAGTAGTACTAGTACCAACAGTAGTAGTAGTAGTAGTAGTAGTAGTAGTAGTACTAGTACCAACAGTAGTAGTAGTAGTAGTAGTAGTAGTAGTAGTACCAACAGTAGTAGTAGTAGTAGTACCAACAGTAGTAGTAGTAGTAGTAGTAGTAGTAGTAGTAGTAGTACCAGTACCAACAGTAGTAGTAGTAGTAGTAGTAGTAGTAGTAGTAGTAGTAGTAGTACTAGTACCAACAGTAGTAGTAGTAGTAGTAGTAGTAGTAGTACTAGTACCAGTACCAGTACCAGTACCAACAGTAGTAGTACCAGTACCAACAGTAGTAGTAGTAGTAGTACTAGTACCAACAGTAGTAGTACCAGTACCAACAGTAGTAGTAGTAGTACCAGTACCAGTACTAGTACCAACAGTAGTAGTAGTAGTACCACTACCAGTACCAACAGTAGTAGTAGTAGTAGTAGTAGTAGTAGTAGTAGTAGTAGTAGTAGTAGTAGTAGTAGTACCAGTACCACTACCAGTACCAACAGTAGTAGTAGTAGTAGTAGTAGTAGTACCAGTACCAACAGTAGTAGTACCAGTACTAGTACCAACAGTAGTAGTACCAGTACCACTACCAGTAACAGTACCAACAGTAGTAGTAGTAGTAGTCAAAGTACCAGTACCAACAGTAGTAGTCAAAGTACCAGTACCAACAGTAGTAGTCAAAGTACCAGTACCAACAGTAGTAGTCAAAGTACCAGTACCAACAGTAGTAGTCAAAGTACCAGTACCAACAGTAGTAGTCAAAGTACCAGTACCATCAGTAGTAGTCAAAGTACCAGTATAATACATTATTTGCACACTTTTACTTTGTACTTTAGCATTACATTTTTGAAGTAACAGTACTTTTACCTGAGTACAGATCTGAGTACTTCTCCTATCCTTTTGACCACTCTCAGACATTCTAACCCTGTGGTAGTGTGTATCTAAGAACTATTGTGTCAGTGTTTGTTCAGACAGATTGTGAAAAAGCCAGGCCTCTCTGGACTCGCTGCTCTGGTCCTAGTCCTACTCTGAACTTCATCCCCAAATCCAAAAACTTTGTTCTCTCTCTGTCATGTCTTTGTTACTCCCCGCTGGAGACCTTCTGAATCATTGAACAAATCGTACGTTCTTTCATTTTGTATAAGACAGAGATCACTCAGACTTCTGCGAAAACACAATTTTACAAGAAGGAGCGCTTTGATATTTGTGACTAGTGGCTTGTAATGAAAAATATGACAGAGAATGAGATGTGAATGTACTACAACAGAAGATCTTGGTCAATAACTGAAAACCAGCTTTATTACAAGGGCAACACATTTGAGTCTATTGTTTGGAAAAAAAAAAACAGTGAAAAAGATAAATGTATGTTAGTTGAGGCCAGAGTTACTGATAAAAAAAACAGATTTTATTATATTTTTAAGCATTTCCAATTCACTCAAACTTTCAAAATGTGCATGAGACTACAATAATAAAACAGAATATGGGACAAAGCAAGCCACAGAACTTGCACCGTTTCACCCGGGGACTGCACATTAAACATTTTGTTGAAGTGCGCATTTTGTTGAAAGTGTGTGAAGTGTGCAAATTCATGATCACCACAAGGTAAAAACAGCCTCAGAGCATTCACTTTGCTCACAGAAAGATAAGACACGACTGTAACATTGTTAGCTGGACAACAGACATATTGATTTACACTTTCTTTTCACTTACATTTTTAACTCTTTCCATTATTATTATCGCACACTGTCCTAGTTGCTTAGAAACAAAAGCTGAAAACCATCACACAAGTGTAAGTATTGGAACAGGGCCTCATGTTTTAAGCTTGGCCTTTCAGATCCATTTTTTATTTTTTATTTTTTGTATTTTTTAATTTGTTTTATTCATAATTTGAAAGAAAAAGCACAGAAAATGCATGTCAGCAAAATGAAAAATAAATAAAAAGCGGCAGAAAGAAAATAATCTTATATTATCTTTACAGAATTAAGCAGGTATGGAGTCTTTCCCAGTTTTCCCCTGAGATTGCTCCAATACAAACCAATCATACCCATTTATATAAAACGGGGTGGGCTTTATGCAATGCTTTGATTGTATATTTTCACATTAATGAGTTCTGCATTGTCTGTTTTCTGATTGGTTTAAACTGTTTCCATTTGTTCTGCCCACTGAAACTTAAACTTGACAAGAAAATATTGTCAATAATCCATGTTACAGTGAAAACATATAACTATCCATATCTTTCTAGGGCATGAACGTCTAAGGTCAGAACTCCGAAAATGGACATAAAAGCTAACCTCACTCATTCAACCTTTTTTAAATATCATGTAATAATTTGTCCTTTACTTAATATGTTACACAAGGCCGTTGGTAACTAACATTTCCTTGTGACGGAGGTGTTAAAAGGCAGATGACTCAACCTAAACCAGAGTGGGTGAGGGTTTTCAAAGGACAAAACGTTCAGAGCATCTTAACAAAAGCACTAGATGTTTTAATTCATGAAGCAAATGTTCTCAGTGTCCTCAACCGACGTCAAAATCAGACATAATTGCAATGATTTATGTACTTTTGAGTGAAAGGGTTAAATTACATATTGTGTACTTTTGATCTAAGGTTGGAAGTAACTAGATACTTTTACTCAAGTACTAAGTCATTTAGTAAAGCACATATTTGGAGGAAAGTAGCAACTTTTACTAAAATTGTCAGTTCTCTAAATCTCTCTCTAAATATTCTCTGAAAGCTCCAATACTGGTTTGGGGACAGTAGTAGTAGAAGTAGTAGTAGTAGTAGTAGTAATATTAATAGTGGTGTAGTATATTTTGCTGTAACGCTGTAAAAAAAGGCGAAAACATTCAAATGTTCTTTTTACTCAAGTAACCTTACACTTGTAACGCTATTAGTATTTGTTGTAGTAGCAGTAGTAGTACTAGTAGTAGTAACAGCAGCAGCAGTAGTAGTAGTGGCAGTTAAAGTAGTAGTAGTAGTAATAGTTGTGGTAGTAGCAGTAAAGTTTATATTCAAAGAGGGTTGGCAGTTCAAACCTCACTCGAAACATTGCTATTGTTGTGTCCTTGGGCAAAACACTTCACCCACATTGCCAGTCACTGTATGCGGCTGGTTGTGACAGGAAGGGCATCTGGCGTAAAAACCTGCCAAATCACTTTGCAGCTGAAAGACTACTAGAGTCATATTATATTGAAGTACTTTTACTTAAATAGAGTTTTTGAGTATTTTCTCCATCTCTACCACTAAAATTAGACTTTCTTCTCAAAAATCAACTTGGTGGATTGTTATATGTTCAGTGTAATCAATAGAAAACCGCATTAAAAACATTTGTACTTGGGTTTTGAGCATTATTCTTGTTTTGGTGGTTGGTCTGAGGAGCAAAACGAAGGTGAGTCACGTCTTTGAAAAGAGACTATTCAAAGTCTGAAACCCACATCTTGTTCTAAGCGGGAAAGGTTAAGTGCGTGCTTTCTCTGGTGAGTAATGGTGAGACTTTCTTTTGTAAGTCGGCTGCTATTTCTGCAGCACCTGAGTTAGAACAAGTGGATCATTATTGGACTTTAGTCAATGAACTGCTGCTCCTCGGAGAAGCTCAATATCACAATAACTATTTCACTTTGATCACAGTTGGACAAGTTGTAAATGAGGTACTTTTTGAGTTTTTTTATTTGTAATCTTTTGGCTGCTCCCTTTTTTTAGTTTTGGCAGGTTTTTACACCAGATGCCCTTCCTTTTTTACTGCATTTCTTAAAACATGCTGTTACTTGAGCTAATTAAAAAAAAAGGTAGAATAGTAAAATGCTACTTTTACTGAAGTATTTTTATTTATTTTTTTTACCTCTTTGGCAAAGTGGGTAGTAACAATAGTAGTAGTAATACAGTACTGGTTGGGAGTAGTAGACATAGTAGTAGTAGTAAAAGTAGTAGTATTGGTGGTAGTAGTAATAAAAGTAATAGTAATCATGCCAGAAATAGGAGTAGTAGTAAAAGTAGGAGTATTGGTGGTAGTAAAAGTAATATTAATCACGCCAGAGATAGTAGTAGTAGTAAAAGTAGAAGTAGTCGTGGTTGTAGTAATAAAAGTAATAATAATCATAGGAGTAGTAGTAAAAGTAGTAGTATTGGTGGTAGTAAAAGTAATGGTAATCATGCCAAAGATAGTAGTAGTAGTATTCGTGGTAGTAGTAATAAAAGTAATAGTAATCATGCCAGAAATAGGAGTAGTAGTAAAAGTAATAGTATTTGTAGTAGTAGTAATAAACGTAATATTAATCATGCCAGAGATAGTAGTACTAGTAAAAGTAGTTGTATTCATAGTAGAAATATTGAAAAAGTAGTACTGGTATTATAGTAATGACAGTAGTAGCAGTTTTTTGTTGTTGTTGTGCATATGTAAACCAAACAAACCAAACCAAAACAAAACAAACAAAAAACTCCAAAACTCCATACGTGATTACTTTTACTCATATAAAAAAGTATGTAACAGTACTTTTACTCAAGTACAGGTCTGGAGTACTTCTTCCACCTCTTACTATGGGACAACTCTGTACAGTCCTTTTCCCATTCAAACAGATGATCAGTCATTTTAACCACGTCATTATTTGGAGGAACATTCGCAGCATCAGCTCCAGAAGCTAATTATGAAAGAGGAATAAAAAGGTTTGGAGATCAGCGTGATTGCATCGAAATCGAAAATTACTTCTTGCATAAAATAGATGGAAGACGTCTCAAAGTGTCTTGATTAGACGGAGAAATGGAGGAACCACCTGAGATAATAAGCGTTTGATTATGTATATTCGCTGGAAATGAGAAAAACACGGCCCCGCTCTGAGCGCAGTGTGAAACTAATAGGCTGATGGGGCAAATATGAACAGAATGCATTTATTTATACATTGATCTGTGTGCAAAATCTGCTTAGGACGGATGATGGATGATTGGGATGGGTGTCTAGCCTGGCCCGAGCCAACACGTTTTTTTTTTTTGGCCGGATGAGGTAATGCATCCAAAAAAAACATGGAAAGCATTTCAAGTCATTTATCATGGATTTAAAAGGTTTAAATTGAATCTTTTTGCAGGATTAGCCGATTAGCATTGCTTTAGCATTACAGTGTGTAGTCAGGACTTTTGTGATGCAATCTTGATTTTTTTGGTAACATTTGGAGAGAGTGGTTTGTTATTTCAAAATATTACTACTCAAGTTGAAGTAAAAGTACTCACTAACGTTGCTACTTGAGTATAAGCAAAAAAAAAAAAAAAGCATTGAGTGAAAAGTTTACTCAAGCAGAAAGTACTAATTACATATTCCATTAACTGCTAATATGATAACTACTGCTATTACTACCCCTACTAGCAGAGATGGACAGAGTACTCAAAAGCTGTACTGAAGTAAAAATACATGAAAAAGTACTCAACAAAGATTTTACTTCAAAAGTAAAAAAGTATTAGTATACAGTTTACTTAAGTAATAAAAGTACATTTCTTCTTCTTTTTCTTCTTCTTCTTTTTCTTCTTCGAGTCAGATGTCCTACCACAGAGGACAAAAAGTACTTTTACTTCCCTAGACAATTTAAAGTTTTACTCAGGTAAAAGTGAAAGTATGTTCTACAAAATGTACTCAGAAAGTACTTTTTAAAACTTCTTTTTTACTCATGCAATTTACTTGAGTAAAAGTATCTAGTTACTGTCCACCACTGCTTACTACTATTACTACTACACCACTTCAGTACTGCTACTACTACTACCAGTAATACTATAACTACTGCTATCACTACTACTGCTTCTGCTGCTATTACCACACACTTTGTAAGGTAAAAAATAGTTTTACTAAGACAATAACATTTACCTGAGTAAAAAAAAAAAAAAAAAAAAAAAAAAAAATCCTTCAAAAATGGGATAGATGAAAATTAGCCTGTATGGCTAAATCTGGCATATTTACATGATTCATTTTATTGTGGTCATGTCAATGAATATGCATTGTCCCATTTCAAAAATAATTAAATCAAATAAATAGAAAATAAAAATAAATAAAAAAATAAATAAATAAATTAAATAAATAAAAAAATAACTTATAATTGAATAAATAAAGAAGCTCAAGTAAAAATGTGTTTTAGAAAATTTACACAGAAAATGAAATGTACTTAATAAACTACTAGAGTAAAAGTACCAAGTTAGTACCCACATCTGTTTGTCAGTGTATTGTAAGTCTCTTAAGTGAAGTGTCAGCCCTGCAACTAACTGGCCCCTGTTCAGAGTGTACCCCACCTGAGGACCATTGTTTCTGGGATAGGCTCCAGCCGCCCTCAATCCCAAATGGGAATAAGCAGAAGACAAGAAGACAACTAATTTTAAACCTTGAGTACTATGGCAGCAACAGACAAGATTAAGACATTTATAAAAAATAGTCCAGAGACCAAAACAGTTTGCCAACAGTATTTTCTGCGTGTTTAATTGCAGATAAGTCCTCAAAGAAGGAAAATACTGCTGAGAATAAAATAGTGTCTTAAAAATGCCAGAATTATCAAAAAAAAAAAAAGTCTTACATCATTTATCTTCATTATTGTTATAAATGTTTTGTTAGTTTTTTAATAGTACAGCTCAACAGAAAAAGAAGAGAGCAAAGAGAGGAATGAAATGTACAGACACACATTACATAACCCACTGTATTTCTGTGAAGATTAGTCATACAAGTTGTTGTCACTCTCACTTCAGAATGGACAGTCTCTTGGACGACAGACAACTTTTTTTTTAACTAAGTGTTTTGAAATCCTGAGGACACTGCAAGCTAGAACTGCAACCACAGATAAAATAAGACATGCTGAGTGAAAATGACGTCAATCCCAAAGAAGAAATGCATGGATTAAAGTTAAGTGACGCTAACAGCTTATAAAAATCCATCAGAAATTGAAAATAACATAAGACTTGCAAATATTTGACTATATTTGGTGAATTTTCTTCTTTAACATGATTGAGAAAAAGTAAAAGTTTCAGCACAAGCTTTCTAGACATCCTCACAGTTCATCTGTTCACAGTCTGACAGCTCTGTACACCCCTGTGACAAACTGGCCTTAATTAAGCATTCCTTCTAGCCATAAGGCATAATCTAAAGTCCCTTGTTCTATAAATATTCACTACACAGCTCATAAATGTCAACAGGGAACTCCGCTCTAGAGAAATAACCCAAATCCTATCACGCTGTAAACATGGCTATCTCCAGTGTAAGCTTAGGCTACTTCAAATGGGACTGTGCTACTCTGAGGAATTGTATTTTTTTGTTTGTTTTTTTTCCATCTTCCTCTGCTTTGTCAAGTTATAGGGGGGTGGAAACTACATCAGCAACTATGGGCCTAAGGTGCTATTATTTTGCCAAAGTATGAGACAGTATTGAAGTTTAATTTCAACCCTCTACATTGTTTGAAGTGGGTGCTTTTCCAGTAGGATGGAATGGGACAGGTCAGTTTGAAGGTGCTTCTACTTCCCAAAGTGTTTCAAGGTGTTCCCAAAAAGCGTTCCAAGCCATTCTACTTTTGGCATCCCTTCCCAATGGGGTCCAGTGTGGTTAAAGGGCCTATATCTAGTCTTTTAAATTAATTTAGGATACATCTAGATCAGCATCTTACATTTTGTTGGTCAGAAAATAATTAAAATTATTGCAAAAACCTTAATTAAAGAAACTCATCATTTGACTTTGTGAGAAACACTCAGATTAGGTTCCTGTCACTTTAAGATAAAAGTAGAAAGTAGTAGTGGTAAAGCAAACATTACACTTAATACATTTTCACTTATACTCAAGTAACAGTTTTGTTGGGTACTTTCACTAATATTTTGAAGTAATAGTAGTTTTTAGATTTAGAGAGTACTTTATCCACCTCTGTAACTATAGCGAATGGTGGGTCTCTAAAAAATTGAATGTTAACACACAATGATTTATAAACTTGGTAAAATTTAGCACTAATCTCATTGCTTATAGCCAGGAGTGCTAACCACTCTGCAACCATATATTTCCTGTATGCATGAGACAAGTTCATTTGCAACTCTCCAAATACTTCTGCCTAAAAAAACTTATAGCTTGAGGTCATCCGAGGTTAAAACTCTGCTGTGAAGAATACCTTTGGTGTCTCTCCCTGAAAATCCTCTCTCTTTCCAACTATCAGCGAGGATTACTACTTTTTCAGTCTCTTCCCTTTCATTTCAGATCTATCCGACTCTTCCGACGTGTCACTTCCAGACGCCTGAACGCTAGAGAGGATCTTAATGTTTTTCAGGATAGCGAGGACGTGTCGCCCATACTAAATGTGGGCCTAGTAGCGGAGCTGTGTTAGAGCAATCTGCCTCTGTGGCCAACGTGAGAGGACTGGGGAGCAGGGGAGGTTGCATAATGACTATAGGCTGTTTTTTTTGTTTTTTTGGCAAGGGCAGACCAGGGATGTCTAAATGTTTGGGATTAATATTGGGATACTGTGTCCTATAGTGGAGAACAACTCCACTAATTTAGTGTTATTAGCATTGATGTAGTTTTGTCTAGTTCTATGCTTCTGGCAATATATAAGTGCCAGTCTTTGCTCCATTGGACTGCTGTCTATTTCAAAGATCCAAAGATGCGTCAAGGTTTAGCAGAGCAAACATTTGGGTGCAACAGGGTGCAAAGGGTGCAACAGAGCTGTACTTTGCTGCTCTTTGCTGGCCTCTTCACCTGTTTCTTTATGGCACCAGTATAGAATACTTTTTAAGAAAGGTTTTTTTTATTTATTTACAACATGTTTTAATGTTCTAGAGGCAACTACGACTGGTTAAAAACTATGAATAAAAGTATTACCCTTTATAAACTCTTTATTTTTTTTATATATTGCAGGAAAAACAAGCCTACACCAACAATTTTGCACAAAATATAATTATGCAATATGTGTTACAGGTATGCATTTTGTGGATATTTCATTTCACAGTTATAGGTAAGTGACTACTGCAGTCAAATGCTGTTTATGGCATCACAATTGCCAATTCTCATTCAATAAAAGAGGCCATCATGGATCCTTCTTTATTGTCATACTTAGATTAGAGTTGAGGTTGAGGTCTATATTAAGTAGTTAGGAATAGTACTGTATTTTGTCTTGCAACTTTTTCCAACTGGACTGTTACTTTATTGTTTACACGACTGTAGACAGGCGTCAGCAAGACTAAAGCAAGTACTGATTAGGAGGATTAGGGTTTATTTTTAACACTGGACTTCAATCACTTCAATTACTTCAATCTGCATTTAAAAGTAGGTCCACAGAGAATATTTTCAAAATATTTGTAAAAGCCATATTACAACAAACCTCCCTCGAATACTGTTGTTGTGTCACTGGTTCACACTATGTACCTGGTTGCAACAGGAAGGGCATCCAGCATAAAAAACCCCCCTGCAAAAGTACTAATTAATCATCTAAAAGTCTTGTTACTTGTTTTAAAATTGTGTTTTTATTGGTCTAGAACTAGACCCATTGCCCCTGCTGCATTATTTTGACAATTACTATAGGAAGTAAGTTATCTAGACTCTCTTTACAAAATACTGGACCGTCCCTTTAAATAGCCAATTCCCCAGGATGCAGTGTTGGCCTGATTGCACATCTTTCTGACTGAAAAACCCCTTGTTGTGTTGTGACATCCCATCATGCACCAGCGACGTCCCTCGTGTCACACACCGGTTTTACAGCCGCGCTGCCGACAGCTGGGGGCGAACAAAAGCGACCCCAAATCCATTTGTGGCTAAAATAAATCAATAAAATGATGTGAGAAAATTGAAAGGCAGTGAATTCTGTGAAAACACATCTTAGTGGCCTCGCGGACACCTGCCGTCGAGCTGCAAGGGGGTCAAAGGTCATGGGAGAGTTGTCCTGGGATGAACTTGCAGCCATTGTCCAAGCGTGACCCCGGGAGCTCCATTTATCTCACTCCATCTCACACCGACTTCAGTTTCTCAAAATAAAAAGAGTATATTTTGCCCTGGTTTTAAGAGCCCCGACAGTGTTGGTAATTGTAATGCAGCAGTAGTTTTTAGCATTATAGACCAGGTAAACCACGGTACAAACAACAAAATCCACCCACACAACCTCTACACATTGTTCTGGAGCAGTTTAGACCAGACCTTTAAAAAGCATGTGGGAGCCTATTTGCATATTAGGACATGGCGCCCTACCTTTCCACGCAGTTTTTCTGACATTTTGTTTTTGAAAGAAAAGTTAAATTATTTTAGAAGTTGGTGTTTTTACATTTGGCCTTTCTTTGTGTCATTTTGTGCACAAATGTAAGTAATTACTGCTGCAAATGGCTTATTATGGAGAAATACCATAATTGTTCCTAGGGCTGTTCAAATATTAATATTAGTTCTGGATAGTATTGGTGTGCTACTGTGCTATTACTATTCTACTGTGCTGCTGAGAAATCCTTTGGAAACATTACAGCACTACTGAAGATGATAAGTTGAGAAAACTGCAAAATAGCAATTAAAATATTCCAAGAGGGACAAAACATCTCTGTCAATACTAAAGGTTAGTATAAAAAAGTCAACATGGCTCTGAAATCTCTCTATTTCTAATAATAAATTACTTAAATATTTTTGTAAGTGATGGTAATTTCAGCTTATCATGCTAATATATGAGTTAGGATAAAAATGTTTCAAGGTACTTATGGAAGTACAGAATTAACCTATTATGGACATTAATCAATTTACTGAAAAATAAATAAATAAATAAATAAAATAAAACAAAACATAACATGGCAACTAAAGCCATAATTATTATATTTGCCCTAATAACCGTTTCCCCTTGGTGCAACTATTTAGTAGATGTTCTGCCTGGCTTCCTCTTACATAATGAGATAGATAAGTAACATACTCTCACTCCAACATGATATGGCTAAAAGCAGTGCTGACCAGTCAGAGTGGAACAGGTAACCAATCAGAGGTGACTAGACTCAGAAGGAGGGGCTTAAAGTTCCCCATTGTGCTAAATCAACTTTTTAGAGCTTTTAACCATGTTTTACTGCTGTTTGCACCTAAAAAAACATTATTCTATAAAAAGAGTATTCTGTTTCATTCACGCATTTTTGAGTAATCCTGTTTACTGAGGCCCTCTCCTTCTCAAGAGCTGGAAATGCTTGGGTCTCAACACTCAACACGTGAAACCAGGAAGTGCTTCTTCACATTTCGTCATTCTGATAATTTCAGTGCTTAAATTGCAGTCACTACAAAGCAGTCAGCTCATTTATCTATTTGTTAGCATAATGTTACTAATTGCCATGCTAAATAGCCATTTTATGCTCTGACTAGTCCCCTCTGATGCCAGGAAGGAGCATCAGCGGGGACTTCTAAATTCAAATATTCAAATTATATTATAAATATATTATAAATATTCAAATTTAAAATAGGATGCAAGACAAAACTATTATTTATACAAGCCTATAATGTAAAAACTATTTGAGTAGACACTAAAACAAGAGTTGTGACTCTGGTAAATAGCAAAAATGGCTGACCTTTAACGCATTATTAGAAAAAGAGCCAGACTGGGAATGTGGGGAATGGTGCGGAGAATTACAAACAGGATACAACCCACTGGGAGCCCATGCTCCAACTACTGTGCTGCTGATGGGAACAGACTAAAATCTTGCTCAATAGCATTCTTTTCAAACCTGTTTTTGCCTGTTGAATGCTAAAAGAAAATTTGCGCTCCAGTGAAGTTGTAGCCACATAATTAATGATATGAATGTCTATGTGTTATGATAATCCAAAGCTGTGTCACCTTACAGGCAGCAGGGGGAGCCACGACCTGCCTCTTCCTCTGCATGGCTCCGATATATTATGCATGTCCACCTACACACTGCCAGAACAGACAGAGGAAGCAACAATTAGCACCAATAACTTACAATGGAAGCTAGAAACTAGAGCTTTGCAGATCTGCTCCCAGCTCCTTATTTACCCAGTTTGTGTGTGCTATGAAGTCTGCAGCCTGTCATCTTCACACGGGCTGGATATGACATGGCAGAAAAGGAAAAAAATGGAAGAAGTCAAATTTTTCTCTTTTACATCTTTCTTGCACAGCCTTTATTGAGTTTTATTAAGCAAAGTGTATTTACAACAAGCAGGCATAACATTATGGCCACCCCTCCATGGACTATTTTTGACAAATACTTGACTTCTGCAGACTGGGAACACCTCACAACAAGAGCTGAAGTTTTGGAGATGCTCTGACCTAGTTGTCTAGAAATCAAAATTTGGTCAAATCCTTACTCTTGCCCATTTTTTCCAGGTTCTAACAGAGGACAAAATGTTCACTTGCTGCCTCATATATCCCAGCCACAAACAGGTTCCATGATGAAGAGATAATTTAAATGCATTTTAGTGGATTCTTTACCATTGTAAGTTTTGGGTCTCATTGGAAAGTGCATTTACCCCTGAACTAGAAGATATTCGAGTTGGATTACAAGTCTAGGAAATATATATTTACCATTGTGTGATAGGACCAATGCTTCTAGTTTTGATTTTTCTTATTTTTTTACTTGAAGACACATTTCTTTGTTCATAGCCTTCTTAAAAATGTCTTTTACGTCTTTCTTGCACAGCCTTTATTGAATAGTAATATGTTAAGTGTATTTACAACAATCAGGCATAACATTATGACCACCCCTGCGTCACCACTGTTCCTTCCATGGACTATTTTTGACAAATACTTGACTTCTGCAGACTGGGAACACCTCACAAGAAGAGCTGAAGTTTTTGGAGATGCTCTGACCCAGCTGTCTAGAAATCACACTTTAGCCCTTGTCAAATTTTGGTCAAATCCTTATGCTTGTCCATTTTTCCTGCTTCTAACAGATCCATTTTCAGGAGATAATGTTCATTTGCTGTCTGATATCCACCTACAAACAGGTGCAATGGTAAACATTAGATCATTTAAATACATTTTAGTAGATTCTTTATCATCGTGAGTTTTGGTTTTCATTGGAAAGTGCATTTACCCCCGAACTAGTGGGATTACAGGTCTGTGAGATAGGACCAGTTCTTCTAGTTTTCTTATACTTTTGTACTTTAAGACATATTTCTTTGTTCATAGCCTTTCTTAAAAAATCTAAGACTTTTGCACAGCACTGTACAAAAGGTTTCCCATCCTCCTTTGCAACAGCTGTCTACAATAAACCGCCATTTACACCCAAGCCAAAAACACAAAAAAGCCAACATCTGCTCGCCTCCTCCACCGTCCTATACACTTATCTTGTCGTCCGTAAACAACAAGTGCAAACGGGCTGCATCAAAACAAGCCTCATATTAGGCCCTAGACTTAATTCAGACTTTTAGCAAAGAGCAGAGAGCAGAGAGATGCGCTGCGATAAAAGGAAGACGAAGAAGTAGAAAGAAGATGTGTATCATAGCAACTGGTGTTAGCACTCCGCTCCGGGCAAAATCCTTTATAATTGAACTTTCCCTTTACAATACATGATCACAGATTGCATTAAGATGGCCCGGGCTTTGGAGCGAGCAGACAGTTGTTATGTGTCATTTTTAATGTAGTGTTCAGAGACTTGCAGAAATGATGAGGAGTAATTTTGTGAGTGGAAGAAGATGCATATTGAAATATTTTGTGGCTGCCATTGCAAAGTGCAGAGTAAAACATGAAGTTGCATTTAAAGTGTTACTACTGGCTAAGATTATAATAATATTAAAGCTTGGCAAAACAACAAAGAAAGGAAAATACAAGATTTGGATGTCTTTTACAAATAAAGCATGATAAGGGTTAGAAGTTAAAAGGGCTATAATATGCAAAATCGTGTTTTTTGAACTTTCTACGATGTTTTAATGTTGTTCCTTGAGATGTCTTTTGTTTCATTCATGCCTGTATTGTCTGGCATGGCCTTTCTGTGAGCTCCAAACTGCTTGCTCCTACTTATCCCCGCCCCCTTACGTACCCGCTCCTACTCCAGGAAGCACTGACCAAGCAACAAGCCCTCTACATCTGGTCTGCTCTCATTCATGTATCAAAAAAACAACAACAACCAAACAAACAAACAAACAAACAAACAAACAAAACAAAAAAAAAGGTGTACAGCCCTATTTCCACTGATTCTTCACAGCTATTTTCAATTTTGTAGTAAAATGGCATCATACAAAATAGATTAAGGAAGTAAACAACTTTTTTCACAGTTTTTGTTCAAATGAGAACACCAGAACTGGACTATTCTGTGTAACACCAGAAAAGTAAAAATCGAAAACCGAAGGTACTCTTTCTGCAAATGTCAACAGTCCCATTATTATAACATCAACATAAGCTGTACTGTACTGAGTTTTTACTTGTCCTGCAAAATTTCTATAAAAGTAGTGGTAGCACTTATTGTCTAAGTGTAATTTGTCTACAATTTGTCTATTGTATTAAGTTGCCCTGAGTTTTCAACTAATATTTTTTGTTCACCTGCAGTAATAAACTTAAAATTGTAAGCTTAGATTAGACCAGCCATTCCCAAAGTCAAGACTGTCATGGCCCCCTTCAATTTTTGAAAATCCCACGCGGACCCCCAACTCTAAAACTTACCTCTATTCAAAACACTATGTCATGTTTTTCTCCATATATTTTTACATTACAACATGACAAAACCCCTGACTCCTGGCTAAAATTTGATTTAAAGTAATTTTTAAAAACAAGTATATAACTGTATAGCTGTAATTTCAAATTTGATTTTTCCTACGTACTTAATATTTTCATTGACTGATTGTTTTTTTTATATTTTTGTATGTTTTATTCGTTGTTGAAGACCAAAACATATATAGACAGCCTCTGAGGGCCTCCCTGCAGTACATTTGCAGACCTCCAGGGGGCTCTGTACCCCACTTTGGGAACCACTGGATTAGACATATGAACGTCAAATTAAGTGAATTAAAAATATTACTTTTTGGAAAGTTGAGATTTTGAGATGGCCCCAAAAATCAAAAATCCTAAGGTATCCTGTTGCCTTGAGTTTTTGCAGCATTTCTTCTTCTTCTTCTTCTTCTTCTTCTTCTTCTTTTTTTTACAGTGTAGGAACAGTTTTCATCCACAACCTCCTTGTTGAGAGGCAGGAGCGCTAACCACTCTGCCAAAATGTACACCTCCATGCTCTAAAAACAGTGTCGATTTACATATAATTCATTCACTGATACCTGATACCTGGCTACTACTGTGAGACTCGTAATAAATAATAATAATAAAAGCTATTCGATGTTATAAGCCTCACCAAACCTTAAGAGGGACTGTCATAAATAAATGTATGACTTGATATATCCCAATATTATAGGATTTGAATGAGGAAGTCAGGACTGATGCTTTATTGCTAAGAGCTGTTATGTTTTATGCAAGAAATGAAAGATGGATTTTGATACCACTGGAGTAAATTGAAAGAAGGGACGTGTCTATATTTCTGATGGCAAAAATCAGGTTAGGAGTTCCTGCTCCACATTCAAAACTCTTTGCACTATTCTTTTATATTGTCACTTATGAAAACGGCCTGATTATTATTCATTGCAAAGAAAAATGTGATGGCCGGATTTGAACCTGTGCATGACTAATTCTGTCTTGAGAATAGAAGCCGTCACTGTTTGAAACCCAAGCAGTTTTTTTTTTCTTTTCTATACAGCAATTATTATCAGCTTATGAGTCCCTGGGAGAAGTGTACCAATTTCACAGCTTTCAAAGGTTGAGCCAATCCAGAGCCACATTGTTTATTTAATGACAGTGTTTGCCTTGCTGCTGGTGACAGAGTGGCGTCCCGTGGTCGCTTTTGACACCGCCATTTTGTCCATTTTCTGATCAAGTTTTGAAAATAAATAGTTTCCAGAGGTGGAAGATGTAGTACTGTAGTGTTGGTACTTAATAATATTGCTCAAATATAAGAGGACTCAACTAAATTACTAAGTAAAAGTAAAATTTGAAAGTGTTTTTTTTTTTTTTTTGCAATTGCAGGGCCAAAACTGCTACCATAAAATACAATTATACAACACTATTAGTACTATTACTACAATTATCACTACTACTGCTGCTACTGCTACTACTTCTCAGGTCTTAGGGTAAATTCTAGTGTGCACATGTGGACAACAAGCCTCTCCATTTATCCAGGCTTGGGACTGACACAAATAGTAGGTTACTGCTACTACTATTACTACTATTACCACAACTAAAACTACTACTACTCCAACTACGACTAATTATAAGTTCAATAAACAGAAGAAGATGAATGAAAGAATGAAAATGAATGACATTTTCCCCTAAAAAGTGCTCAAAAGTTTATTTTGAGTGAAAGTAGTTACTATCCGCCTCTGCTGCTAGCAAAGCCAACATCTGTTTCCGTCTTGACTCATTTCCTATCATTGCTTTATCAAAAGGAGACAGAGACATTATGGTACAACATATTGCAATCCATCCACTTTTCACCAAGCCTTTGCAGAGTTTTGCAATAAAATGTTATTTGAATACTTAAATCAAGACTCGGTCTGTTTGCTCATCAAAAAGGGCCTCAAAGCATCCAAGTCTCATTTCAGTGGAGGAAGCTACTAATTAAGTTCAACATCTCTAAAATATATCAGCCATCTTCCACTTCTTCCCCAAAGAGTTTAACTTTTAAATAGTTCTAATGTATTTTCATCATTTTATAACCAGAGGCCCTAAAAGTACTCTGAAAAAAAAAAAAAAATCTGTACTAAAGTAAAAGTACTGTTAATCATAAAGAGATCGGGGATGTTTTTATTGAGGGCTACATAATGAAAAATATACACAGAAAAGTATTTGACTGCTCTTTTAGCTTCAGAGATCCCCCCACATTTAGCAACTCCATATTTGTATGGGCTTGGGACCAGCACATTGCATGGATATTTTTTTTTTTAGTGCCCCAATCACACATTTTTAATTTTTCCTACACTGTAAAAACAAAACACACACACAAAAAAAAAAAAAAAAAAAAAAAAAAAAAACAAACAAAGAAAAAAAAAAAACAAGCAAACAAAAAACAACTCAAAAACTTAAGGCATGGATCCCTCAAGATTTTTGAGTTTTGGGGCCAACACAAAATCTCAAGTTTTGTTCACTTGACGTTGAATGCAAACTCACTATCGAATGCTCAGAAAAAATATTATTCTTTTGTTAAATTTAGTAAATTTAGTTTTTATTATTATCAAAAATAATACTTTTTTTGAACAATGAATCATAAGTTGGATGTAAGATGAGTTAAAAAAATAATGATAGAGAGTAAAACTTAAAATTTTAAGGTTTTAGACATATGAACTTCAAATTAGATGAGCAAAAACTATAAAAAAAAAATGGTAAAAAATAGGATATAAAGCCATATAAAGCATTAGGATTGTCAAACCTAAATACATTTTCTTTTTGCTGATTACATTGTTTACATTGTTTGTTACTGATCAGTGTCACAAAATTAGCTATCACACTTTGCAGCACTACACCGCTCTGTGCATTCTTCCCCAGTTTATCTCTGCTGTCAAGACACTGGCATGGTTCGTCACTGCCGCCTCCCCATCCGCAGTAATTGTTTCCGCCCAGCAGGGGGCTTCAGAGGTCTCGCAAATTGCCTTTTTATGCCACATTAGCTGCCATTTATTTGTCTTTCCCACCAGTTTGGCTTCTTCCCTTCTTTCTAGTTTGAGACGCTTATCGTTCTCCGCTCCCCCAATCACTTTGTCCCTAATTTTTCTTCACCGTTTAATCCGCCGCATTCCTTACACAAACAGCTCGTCGGCCTATTTGCGCTAATAGACATGATTCCTCAGTTAAATCTGTCGTCCCAAAAGTAATGCAAGTTTTATCATGAAAAGGATACGGAATTGGCATCTGTCTCGAGTTGATTGTCTCCAGTTGAAAGAAGGGACGAGGCGAAGAATACTCGAAGATGATCTCAAAATTATAATTCATAAACCTGAAATGAAAAATGGATTTAATTGAAGTGAAGGTAATTCTCATTTTGAGCACTGAAGCTCACAACAAATTGAAGGTGCAATATTGAATTTGTGGTGTCCCAAGTTTATTTTTTTAGCTTTTCCTTTAGCTCCTATTACATTTTCAAAGGTTTTACACTGGTGGACAAGTCTAGCAAATTTCTCCAGGCTGGGAACTGACACAACACTGGCTTGTGTGACCCCTTGTGGTTGGATTTTGTTTGGACAACAATAGCACTTTCTGACAAATATCCACATTACTTTTGCTGTGGGTTATATTTAAAGAGAATTATAGCACTAGTTTGCATGCAGACCTGTTTATCACAATATGCAGGAAACCATTATTTCAATTTTAATAATCGAAACAAAACAAAAGACAAAACAAAACAAAAAAACAACACGGAATAAATAAAAGTAAACATGAATGAATGCCATTTCAACGTGCAATTTCAACACACTGACAATTATTTTTGTTTTTTCTTTTGGTTATTTCATTCCGTGTTTGTACTTTTTCAAAACCTTCAAGTAATTATCTGTTTGTTTATATCAGCGCTGTCCAAACCATTTCCAAAGAGGGTCCCTCCTGATGTTTTCTACCTTAGGAGCTGAACAAACATACATTGTAAACAAAATGCACATTGTTTCATGAGTATTTTGTTTTAAAAGCTTTATATTCATATTTATTTTCTTTCACAGCAAAATCCAAAACAAGTCCCAACAAAATATCATCTTTGAGCATAAAAAACATCCTCTAGATCATATATTTTGAGCTTATTGATTTTTGTTTTTACATCAGATGCCCTTTTTGACATAACCCTCTCCATCTATCTGTGTACATATGACTTGTGACTTCCCGTGGCTGGATTAAATTTAATGAAACAATTATCTGTCAAGCTAATTGGAAACAGATTTGTATCCCAACAACACACTGGTGGACGATAAACGCTTGTATATAAAATGCATTTGATGTAGCTCCAAAGTCTATTTCTCTGTATTTGAAGAAGCCATCAAACAGAAAGTCCATGTTTTTCTGTGAAGTATGCCACTGAATAAATTCTTAGTTTAAGAAAAGATGCTGTTACTCAAGAGATCTGTCTCAGGACTGAAGGAAAGAACAAAATGTCTCGTGTGTGTCCCTGACTGCTGCCTCCTCGCTCCTCTCTCATTGTCAGTCTGCCATTTAGACTTTTGTAACAACATGTACAGTATTTGAAGCTGAAAAACTCTCAAACATCCAGCTCTTAAGCTTTAACGTGCACATTTTGTGGCATTACCTTGAAGATACAAGCAGAAAAACTTCCATTTATTTTGTGATAAAAGTCTGTTTTCGGTAACTTCTAAAAACCTTTTTTAAATTCACTCTGAAATCCCAGGCCTAATGTCGCTTTGTGAACTGAACAACCTTTGACTCAACAGTGACAATTTTTTTTTTCCCAGAATGCAAATCTACTGCTGTCCTCTTCTCTCACACTAAAGCCTGCTGGGAATTTTAAATGGACTGCGTTATGACCCTTGAAGGCTGTTGTAGATTGAGAATGTAGAAGATTGACATATGACAAGGACTGGCACCAGAACCAAGCCAAAATCTTTTTTATTTAAACCAAAAAAAAGTTAAAAATATAGGCGACTAAGCCCTAGTGCATGATGGGACAATTAAACAGCAAACACTTAAGTCAGTAACCCCATAATTCATAGTAGAAAGGTAAATCAGTCATGTTTATTAGTTTAAAAGTTGTTTATATGTGACAAGTGTGGACAAACTGAGCACTGCTGCAAGTGAAGAACAATCAACTTTCTATACGCACAACCTTCATACAGTATCAAGTTTAAGATAATGTGATAATGTAAATAAAACGTGTTTTGTTCCAAGGTCCAGACATTTAGTAGTGGTCTTAAAAGGGAAGTGTGCTCATTTTGGCGGCATCCGGTGGTGAAATTTCAGATCACACTACAGTGGCCCAGCAAGGACAGACTGTAAATAACAAAAAATACAATGGATATCAATACATTTGGTTCAAAGATACCACAAACATTTTAGCAAAATTGTGTGCGCATATTGAGAAAAATGGAAAAAAAATGAATGTTTCTTCACCTGCAGTGCTCAGTTTGTTTAGACTTGTCTGATCTGGGTAGTTGTATGGCAAAACTAAACTGCAAAAGAAATGCAATGACTGTTAAGTTGCACAAGATTGTCTGTTCTTATACTTGATATATGTGCTTCTCCACCTGCAGTGCTCAATTTGTCCAGACTTGTTTGATCTTGGTAGTTGTAGGGGAAAACTAAACATTCTTTGCTTTTTTTTTTTTTTTTTTTTGGGTTTGTGGTAATTGTACAAGATTGTGTTCATATACGTGTGCTTCTCCTCCAGCAGTGCTCAGTTTGTCAGGAAAAACTACTTTGCTAATACAAATGCCGAAAAATGTTGTGGTAATTATATAGAGAAGGAAAACAAACACGCATCTTCTCCTGTAGTGCTCAGTTTGTCCACTCAGGCTAATGTAAGAAATAACTAAAGTGCTGAACTATTAAAAAACGTAAATGATGTTTTATTGAGGCATTTACACACCACAGTTCTTACCCAGGTGTTTCAAGTGAACCTAGAAAAATATGTTTATGTATGGAAATGCATGTCTGCCAATTACTGCAAAGCTATTTCTGCTGTTTATTCCTGCCCACATTTCATTTCTATATCAAACGTTAAAATTATGTGCCAGGGAACCCTTTCATTAGTGACACATCTACCTTTTACTCAAATCCAGATTTCCTTTTGCCCACTATTTTTTCTTCCAAATGCATCCTAATGTTGTTTACTTCACGGCATTTCTAAATTCATTATCATGCCGCCAAGTAAAAACCACTAAGAGACTCCTGCTGCTTCAGAAGTGAGGAGCGAGTCAAGGACGGGAATTTAAGGTTGGAAAGATCATCTTGGAAACAGTTTTTTTTTTTTCCCGTCCTGATGCACTTGGAAAGCTGAGGAACTGATCTAGCTATATGTCCTGGAAATGAAGAAAAATATGTGGAAAAAACATAGCTTCAATTAATTAGATCTGCAGTGCTCAGTTTGTCCAGAGAAAGTACAAAAATGCAAATAATGTTATAATGTAGCAGGCCTATGTTTACATAGAAATGAATGTTCTTTTCTAATTACAGTGCTCAGTTTGTCCACTCTGGGCAGCTGTAGAGTCTAACCAACCTGCTAAACTACTAAACATATACAAGTAATATTATGTTAAGGCATAAATACAAAATTGTCAGTTCATATAGACTAATGAATGTGCTTCTATTTCTGTCGTGCTCAGTTTGTTCAATCTGAAATATATCAAACTATGCAATGGATGTTATGTTGCTGCAATTAGATACTACAGTTCTTTCTCTGATGCAGTTCTGGCTAAATGTTTCAGAAAAGTGGAAAAAAATGAGTGGTAGTAGCTTAAATTATTGCCGCGCTCTTTGCTGCTTGAACTTGGGTGACCAGTGTGGACCTCTAACCCCGCCGTCATGTCTCTGCATGAGCCCCGGGCAAATTAACCCTCAAGAGGTCGCAGGAAAAATTCACTTGCTGACTTCAAATTGTGTGTCCTCCTTTGTCCTTCACAGTGAATTTCCCTAGGATCGGTAAAATTCTGCCACTGCAAGCTCCCTTTGTAGTAATTAGTGATCATTAAGACGTCCATTAGGCTACAGGCTTAAAATCCTAACCAGCTAATGGCATCTATTCATCCTTCCACCTGGCCAAGGACTTCCAGAAATGGACGATTTTTCTTCTCTGATTCAGTGAACCTGAAGTGAACTCATTTTACTCACTGTATAGATCAATATAGGTTTGAATAGAAGTGTGTATCATTTCAACAGAAACTTATTTGGGTATTGATCAGGAGCTGGGATGGGATTAAAGGCCATGGGAGAAGCTGAATATATTGAAAGAATTTCCCACAATGCAACTGTGGAGATGCTACAACGCATACAAAAGGGCAAGAGTTAACCCTTGTGCCCCAATGAGGACAAATTTAAATATAATTTTTTTTATAACTTTGCAGTGGTTCTTACTTTTTCTATGAAATTTGACTGAGGTGTGTATTTTATCACTAATTTGGATATTTTAAACACAAAACTAATATTAATACATTTTACACTAACTAAATGTGTTACGGTTCTCCTGTTAAATGACAAATGTGTCCCCAATACAAAACATCATACGTAGAAATACTATACAATAATATTTGTACTTTTTTTTTTGCATAAATCTTTTTTAAACAATATCTGCCCTGCTCATAAACACCAGAATTTTTACCCTTTTTTAGTATATATATATATATATATATAGTCATTATTATTATTATTATATATATATAATCAGTATTTTTTAGTAAAAATCTCACACATCACCTTTTGGTATTTTTTTGGAGTAATAAAAAGTTACAACTAGTTTTAATGAGTTGCAATGGGAGTTGTTTTCCTCAGACAATCAATCTTGCCCTGCTCAGGTCAATATGTTTGCATCTGAACTGTTGCTACTTCAGCCAATAGTGTGGCAGTACTGAAATTAAGGGTGTGTAGGTTTGACAATAACTTTTTTTTTGGCCACTGATGTAAACAACATGGGGTTCTGCAATAAGTGGTCATTCACAGACACACTCATCCAATCACGGGCCTGGTTTATATTTTAAGCTCCTCCCCTTTGCAAATGCTTCATATGGAAGGCCTCCCAGATAGTTTTGTTTTTATTTAGTAAGACTCACACATTTGGCAAAGAATATCTCTTCTTATTGTTTAATTAAATGGTGACACTGGGTCTTAGAAAACACATCTTGACAGTACAAGGCTCAAGTTATGTTTTTCATATAATGATGCATTCATTACTGCCCTTTTTCTATATACCCTCTGCAGTTTTCTCTCAAATGTGAATCAAAAATAACCTTGAGAAAAAGCTGCTTGCAATTCAGACAGTAATTTCCAAAGTTCATCATCTAAGGAGCCTATTACAAAGCAATTTTTTCTTTTAATGGAGGTTATAGAACATAGGAACATGGTAGAGCTTTCCTTTTCTTTCTCTTTCCTCTCTGCTGCTAGTCTGACGTTTATTACATCGGAACAAAAAAAAAAAAAAAAAAAAAAAAAAACGGGGTTAGCAAGACAAATGCGAACAGAGGGCATCAAATATTAATGCTCAGTATGTCCAAGTTCCTCATTTCTCCTCCCCTTCCCCCCAAAAGACTACTTCCATCTTCTTGTATAATGGTGTGGTTGTGCCAACGCCTCCTCTAGAGCCTCTGACTGTTGTAAATGAATCACCGAGGTACATCCAACACCAATAATTGCTATTTAAAGGCAAAAAAATTAGTCTGGCCTCAGATTTTGTGCCATTGTTTTGACAGATATCTACACCAATCAAGCATAACATTATGATTATTGGTGGTCATTTATATGCATTGTGTATGCTTCTCTGACCCAGTCATCTATAGTAGTGCTTCCCAACCAGGGGTACGGGGACCACTCTGGTACACAAGAACTTTCTAGGGGGTACTTGAAAGTATTTCATATTTTTCCAAGATGATAAAAAACTATGTGTGATCTTTTCGTATTAAACTATTGAAATCGATGACTGATGAAAAGAAGATAAAACTACTAAACAGTATATTTTGAATCCTATATTGCGTTTGAGATTATTTATTATTTTTTAAGTTTATTTTTAACAAGAACTATATAGTAAAATAACTAAATGTAATAGGAGTTTATATTGTTATATATATTTATATTTTTATGTATGTATTTTTATTTTAAAGGCAGACAGATTATTATGTTTTTATTTTTAAAAAAGTAAAAAAAATACAAGAGAATTATCATTTATAATTAAGTAAAAATATTTTTTAAAGTCTAGAGGGTACACAAGACAAAACAAAAAAAAAAAAAAAAAAAAAAAAATTGGGAACCACTGCTCTATAACGTCACCTGTCAGTGGTCATAATGTTATGGCTGTTCAGCGCACCTCATCATATTTAGCAAAACCGTTACCTTGTTTACCACATACACTTCAATGTAAGTCTGCATTTAGGTCCATCCAACACAATAATTGCTATTTAACTGCAAAAATACAAGTCACTCTTTGGCAAGTGGCACCAAAATGAGCTGGCCTGACATTTCTTGCCATTGTCCCAGCAAATACACTCGCACAGAAGCATTCGTTGAGCCTAATAATACTTGCACACAAAAGAGTCCGCATTTGCAGCTTTTCCTATTGGGATGAGTTTTATTTGTAGCACACAAAATATAAGAAGTTGCATTTCCATCACCCGCCGGCCCAGGGGTGTTTCAGAGCCGCGGTGATAAGGCACAGTTTGCCACGCTTCAAATCCAAAACAGAAAATGGGAGCTTTACAGAGCGAGCCTTTTTAAAATCGTGTTAAGAATATGACAGTACACAATCATATACAGAAGTACTCATGTTCTGTACTCCAGTAAAGGTTTTATAAGTAGAAAGTACTATTACTATATATATATATGAGTTGTGCTGCTACTCCTAATACTACAGTCAGGTACTTGTACTACTAGCACTACCGCTCTAGTACCACTACTGCTCCCACTGCTATTACAGTATCCACTACTACTCCTAATACTAAAACTGCTACTATTGTACTACTGGTACTACTACCACAACTACTGGTACAACAACAGCTATTACTACTGCTGCTCCCACTATTTACTACCTCTATTACTACTACTGGGGCTAGTCGTACTACTACTGTCTGCTACTACTACGATCACTACTACTGCTTCTATTATTACTGCTCCAATATCTACTACTACTATTACTACCCCCTTTGCCACCACTACTACTCCTAATACTAAAACTACTACTGTACTACTGGTACCACTACTACTACTGCTATTACCACAAGTAGTGCTAGTGTGGTATTACTACTACAACAACAGCTATTACTGCTGCTGCTCCCACAATTTTACTACTACTATTACTACCCACTTTGGCACTATTTACTACCTCTAATACTACTACTACTATCTGCTACTTCTACGATCACTACTACTGCTACTGCTGCCCCCAAACTATTTCTACTACTTCTATCACTACCCACTTTGCCCCCATGTACTACCATTACTACTTCTGCTACTTGTATTACAACTAGCGCTACTACTAATACTACTATATACTACTGCACTACTACTATCAATACGATAAAGTACAACTACAAGTATTCTGCTACAAGTATACTTTACTTTACTACTACTCACTTCACCACAAATACAGGTCAATCAATACTTTCACAAATTTCAAGATTTTGCAAATATACTGTAAAGTTTACTCTACTGGTACTACTATCACTACCACTACTACTACAATTACTTCTACATATACTGTACTGCTGTCACTCTCACATTTTCTATTTTTCTTACTAGTGTTACTAATCCCTTTTCAACCATTTAGGTCTAAAAATGTACTTAAATTATTCAGTTACATGCCTCATCAAAACAAAAAATACATATTAATTGTCTGTTATTTTTCATCAGTCTGTTATTCCAGTTTCTTGCTCTTTCTTCTATTCTCAGCATGAGCTTTGATCAGGGAGAAGAAGCAGCAGAAGCTCAAAGCCGGGGGCAAAGAGAAGCCTGTGCCTGTAAACACGCCATGTTTTTGAGAGGGACTACTTGTTGTCTTCAAAATCCCAAGTAAAGCACGTACACTTCAAGATAATAATAGACATCCTGCTGAGATAACAACTAAACTATCACCGTTTATAATCCTAAAAATCTATTCTCTGCAACGATGAAGTTTAATTAAGAATACATGTTTTTGTGTAGCAGGATAAAAAATGTTGTAGAGCAGAGTAGAGGAGAGTTTTCTTTGATAAATGAGCCTTACTTTGTGGTCTCATGGAATAATATTGTCACCTTTCTGCGATAAGTAAGGTGGAAGTTATTCACATGATTTTATTTCCTTTGGGGTATATTTATTATGAGCTTAACATATAAATAGGACATGTATTATTATATTATATTTTATTATTTATTTATTATTTTTATTATATTTGAACATACAAAATAAACTGTATGAATAATTTAATTTTTTTTGTGATTATTTATTTTTATTTTTATTTTTATTTATTTTTTTATTAATTGAAAAAAAAAATGCAGGAGATTTATTATTTACAACAATATTTTTTTCTTTTTTGTCACACCATAAGTACCCATCATCATATACTCATCAAAAAGCTTATTTTATTTTATTTTATTTATTTTTGGACACAATTGTGCTGGTCCCAAGCCTGAAAAAATATGGAATATTTGTCACTGCACAGTAGGACATAGATGATTTGCTGTAGCAAGCCCAGAAGACAAAAGCCAGAAGGAAAGAAGGCTGCATTTAGAGTTATGAAATCAGGTTAGTTATATAAAAACAAGAGAAAGCACCAGTGGACCAAAACCATTTCCTTGTGGTACACCAAACTCCAAAAAGCAAAAGAAAAAAGAAGGTAGTTTGAAGAGAGGTCTGTGTGAGCAGATGTAGCAGAGGCTGTGGAACAACAGTAAAAATGTAGCAACAAAACATTGTCTAGAGTGTATTTTAAACAGCAACAACAAAGCATCTGTAAGCCAAAATTTCATGGACAAACCCAGACACAGATCACTACAAAAACTTAACTGAATACTGTTTAAAGTATGGTTCCTTCATAATTATAACACCTGCTAATTTTCCATTTTGGCAATTTCTAACAAAAAAAAAAAAAAAAAGGAAAAAGAATCTCAAGCAATAGGAGTAAGTATGTTTGATTATTTGTATTTTTTGAGCTTTGTCTGTAAAATGGGAATTTTTAACAATCCTCAGGTGAGGCACTAAAATAAATTAAATTAAAGGAATAACTGAGCTCAATAGACAAGTATGATTAACTTCTTTTAGATGAAAAAAAATAATACAGAGTCAGTACGGGATTTTACATGGATTGTAACGTTTTTGACAGGGTATGGCGGCCTCTGCTGGATCACCTACCTAGTGACCTTGCAGGGCTGCTATCTCAAGGGAGCACCAGATTTTATAGTTTTTAGTCCGGCAGCTGTGTTGCTTGTTTTTTGTTATTTTTATTAGTATATGTCATAGTTTATTTTAGTTTTCAGAAATGAACTACGGTGACGACTAAAAGTTTTGGTTAGCTTGTATTTTACTCTTACAAGAAGCGCTCAGGGTTTGGGGGCAGGGGCAGTTAGTTTATTATTTTAATGTTCAAATGCTACATGGACAGGGGGTTGCTTTAAAATAATAAAAAACAACAACATTATTTTAAAAAAACATATGTCGATGTGTCATGGCATCATGGCTGAGAGGAAATGGACTTTATAAATGGTGTGGATGAAGCCGGATCGCTGACCTCTGCACCACTACTGGCCTGTAGCTGCTTTCATCAGGGAGTGAAGGGAGCCGGTGGAGGTTCAGGCATGCATCACAGAGATAAGCCTTACCCCAACCTCCCCGCTACTTCATCTTTTACTCACCTCCATCTGATCCCGTTTTTATCCCTGTCCTTTGTCTGCCTCCTCTCACGCCTTCCACTTCGGTCCAAAAACGCCAAGGCTAAGACCAGATAGGATAGGAGAGACAGAGCTTGAATAAAAACCCACTGAATTAATTTTGTTCTTTTGAAACATTTCTTGCCTTTTCCCTTTTTGGCTATCTCTCTATTTTTTCTCCTTGAGCAATTCGATTGGGGGTGGCTCAAAAAACACGGCCTTCCTATAATAGAATATTTAATCCGCCAAGCAAAACATAGTGAAATTAAAAGCCTAGTCTTGCACAAGGAACGGCAGAGTGGTCCTAAGTCTCTGATTTAATTCTCCACAAATCTCGCCTTTTCCATTCAAAAGGCAGCACTATTTGTATTTGGTCCACCGACTGGAAACTCAAGCTACACCTGTATTGATTGTAATAGAAAATACAGCACTTTTTTCCAAGTTGGTTGGTTCAAATTCGTAATTGAGTGTCTACAAACGCAAATCTCTGAGACAGCGCAATCCATCAGGCAACAGCTCAGTGCAAGCTAATGATAGAGGCGTTTTATGCAAGTCAAGGTTGTGATGTTTTCCTTGAAAGGCAATGTTATGTGATTCAGCATTAGGCAACATGCAAACAAGTATCTTGGTCTCATTAATTAAGATTCGCTGAAAATATACTGTAAGCATGGACCAGCAGTTGCAGAAAAAGAATTGGAAGGCAATTGTGCCAGTCCTCACCCAGATAAATGGAGAGGATTGCATCAGGAAGCATAATTTTGTTCAATCTGCTTAGTTAACATGGAGGTTACTTGCAATTCAATAAATGATTGCGCACTATACTGTTTAAAAGTGAGGTAAAGAAATATACTGTGCAACAAACATTGACATAACATGGTCTAGGTAAGGTTTCGAGACAGGCACATTTGAAAATATTACATTTCAGTGTATTTCTGGTCTGTTATTGAGTTCATATATAAAGCATTTCTACACAAAGTTCCAGTTTCTTTTGTAAAATGTATGAATGTTTGACCTTAGAAAACTGGGTATATATAGAGAGTAGCTGGAGGTCAGAAATATTTATCTATACTGGAAATAGTCATTTAAAGCTTTATAGATGCTTTAGAAAGTTTTAAGTTTTTTTTGGTGGGCGGGGCTTAGCTGGAAGCAATCAGTTCTCTGTAGCTTATGTTGATTAGCGTTAGCTTGTAAGTTTGGTCGGGTATTTTCTCATAAAAGGAGGGTGATAATACAAGCAATAGGACTTCATATGAGCTGCTGACTCGCCGCGATGCTTTCCTCAAACGAAGCCAAATCCCTTCTCTGCAGAAACAGGTGACACATCGTTTTGTCCAACTGTGTCTTACAACAAAAGCCAGTACTGTACTCCATTCAGTTCAGTGTCATACAGCACAAGCTACAATCTACACACTCAGTTAGTAAACTTTCAGTTGAATGCCCCAAAATGATTGCATAATTCGTATTAAGTATATCTTTCAAAATGAGTTAACCCATGGAAGTTTACACTCTTTAATACATTATATTTTCCTAGCTTTTCCCTTCTGGGGTGAATCTGCCTCCTTTGCTGTAACTTTCATATTAATTTGGAATTGGTTTTTACATCAGATGCCCTTCCTGACGCAACTCTCTCCATTTATCCAGGCTTGGGACAGGCACAAAACAAATATACTTCCAGATTTCTAGCTTATGAACCCAGTTTCAAGTTCATATAAGGTCTTTTGGAAAGTTCCACATTTGTTTTAAGAGGGCAGAGTTTTTTTCTGAGTTTGGCTGTAGTGGGTATAGACAATATAGAACACTAAAGCAGTATATAATTACTTCAGAGTCTTGTTTTAAAATGTCTCTAAGCTGAAACAATGTTTTGTTATTTGTCAGGTCTGCAGTGATTTCGCACTCGCTAGATCCAAAATTGCACTGCCTTCAAATATTAAAGTCAAGCATGGAGTTACGCAACAGTCAGAGAACCACAATAACATCTTAGACAAAACATCCTTGACTGGAAAAGGCACATCTTCAAAGAAGTATCAAAAAAACTTGATTTCCAATTCTCAATGCACATAACTCATTCATAAGTGATTGGCCACAAACAAACATACGGCAAAAGAAGTAAAAATCATTCCAGCTGGTTGAGGCCAGAAGGGGCTGATAAAGTATCTACTATGCATTTAACAGTAGTGGAAAGTAATCAGATACTTTTACTCTAGTATTTTAACTTTGCTTGAGTATTTTTTCCTCTCATCTCTAAATTAGTACACATATATGTTTTTACCTTGGTGGTCAAGTAAGTTTTAATAAAAGTAAAAGTAGTTGCAGTAGGAGTAGTAGTAGTAGTAGTAGTATTAGAAGTTGTGGTGGTAGTAGCAGTAAGTGCCTTTTACTTAAATGTTTGAGGAAAAGTACTTCTTGACCTTGGTGGTAATATACTGTAGGTCCTAATAATAGTAATAGTAGAAGTAGTACTTGTAGTGATACTAGTAGTTGTAGCACTAGTAATAATGCAAAGGGGTCTCTTGTCCCGGATCTCAGGATCAGAGGGGCCCAGAAATGGTCCCTCTTCTAATATTCTTCATTATAATAGCAGTCAGCGCACTTGCTTGTGGTAGTATTTGTAGTAGTAGTAGTAGTAGTTGTGGTAGTAGCAGTCATGGAATGCTTTCTATTCAAGTTAACTTTACACTCAATACTTTTTTACTTTCACTTATTTGTTGAGTACTTTTACTACTACTACTATTGCTTCTACTGCTTTAGAGCTATTTTGTTCAGTACTTTTACTTTAGTACACACTGGAAGTACCTCTTCCTTGGTGTTGTAAGTAAAACTCTAAGAAAAAAGAAAAAAGCTGGATATTTTTAGTTTGGTTTTCATGCAGCGCTGGTGAAGGTTGGTGACGACCGACTCTTTTGTTCCCTTCCTCACTCAAGACACCTCCTGAGTGGGTGTGGGCCACTACTGCAAAAAATACTACAATAAGCAGTACCAGAAGCGAGCTGTTGTATAACCTGTCGTGATGCTGTGGTTATGACACCTTGTTGCACTGTGCATTTCTTTCATTTTATTTTAGTAGTTCTGTTGCAGTGAAAGCACAAACAATAATAGAAAATGCAAAGTCATGTTATTTATACCCTCAAAAACCAAGGACTAACAGTGTATTAGTACTTATTAGATAAAAACAAGAGAAAATAGATGGAGTGAGCCAACCGTAACCACAATCACACAGTGCCTAAGGTGGAACAATTTATATTGAGCAAGCTTTTGTTAGCTCTGCTTTTCTAATATCTTTTTATTAAATGGAAATGCGCTGTTATTTTTCATTTTCTTGTGTTGTTGCTACAATAAAATGCTGTAACAAACATAGATGTGTTATAAGAATTGGTAAGGGAACTATTTTGTTTGCTGTGTTTCAAGGTCCCCCCACAGGAATTTCAAACACAGATAAAAATCAAAGAGTAAAGAGTGTCAGGGTGTACCAACAAGCAATTACACTTAGAAAAAAAAACAAAAAAAAAACTATTGAAACTGTATAGTGTGAAGTTAAAACAAAAAGGAAGTTGACAAGAAATAGGGTAGGGGCCACATCAAGACCAGCTGGGGTTAACAAACTAGAGCTCATCAGTCCAATTTTTGTTTTCAGTAATGCATAATTGCTGGTGGCACTGGTTTGTTAGTGTGTTACAACATAATGGAAAAAAAAAAGTAAAGGCTGGAATGTAATACAACAGGAAAGTTCAGTAATGACCCTAGAAAGAAGTTTTTAGTTTGTGTTTTGGATCCGGATTACTGTGTGCATCCAGGATTTTTTTATTTTTATTTTTACTCTATACCATTGTAGGACAGAGGAAAATATACTAACTCCAGCCACTAGGTGTCAGTAAAAGAACAAAATATTATCTCCTACTTTCTTTTTGAAAGCAGGAGTCAGAAATAAGTACAGAGCTGCTCATAATATGGTGTATTCTGGTGTTTTATGGCAAAACCGGCAAGAATCGACCGTGTTTGTTTTGCTTACCGGTCAGCAGTGCACTGCTTATGTCCCGCCCTTTTTTCCCCGATTGGTCACTCCACCTGTGATTGTTCTGCCCATAGAAATGAAACTTAAGCAAAGGGATACCAGACTAACTTCTTTGTATAGAATAGGAAAAGAGTTAGTCTGGCTAGATTTTCTTTAGCCTTTACATATACGGCTTTGTGGCTCAATGGAGACAGCATTTACCCCTGAACTACAAAAACCCAGGTTTGAGTCCAGGTCTTGGCACTATAGCTTTACCTTTGCAAGACTGGGTTATTAGTGTCTCTGAATCACTGACATAGGAAATTGCAGTACACAATTTCACCACCAGATGTCACAAAAGCTAAAAACTGCACCACATTTTAAAACTAAGTCTGTGTTTTATTATGGTGGATATTATGCAATAATTAGACACTGTGTTTATTATATTAATTCTAGTGCTGGAAGATAAATATTATTGGAGAGACATGCTACCGCTTAGCGACATTAGCGCTGTACAGTATAAATTTAATATATGTCTGCTCTAATGGAAACCCAATTACAAGGGTAAATTAATGTGCTATGTTAAACGAATGGAACAGTGTACATCCAAAACATAAGCGGAAGGAAATGGGATAAGGAACGGCCTTTGCCTGCAAATCTGAAAAGGCTAATCCATAGTGATAATTTATTTATGCACTCTGTAAACAATTAGCATTAGCTTTAAATACTAGTGGTAAATTGAACTGAAATTTAGGTTACAGAGACTGACAGCTCATCTTACTCTCCACACAGATCTGATTGTACTGATCAAGTAGTTGCAGTACTAGCAGTATAAGTAAATGTTATAGTAGTAGTTTTTTGCAAATAACGCTAAAAAAAAGACTCCTGTCCTATTTTTTGACACCAGTGCCAAGTGTAGTATTAGTAGTAGCAGTAGTGATATTCATAACAGAAGTAATATTAGTAGTTGTACTAGTATGCTCAATACTTACTACACTCCAAACCCAAAAACTTTCACTACTAGTACTTTCTTCTTGAGTAATTACCATTTCAGGAAAAATAATAGTTCATTTGAAATGTGATGGCAGCAACACATCTCAAAAACATTTGGACAGGGGCAACAAAAGAAAAGGAAACTTGTTAATAAACATTTTGTGACTAAGAATGGTTGATAATGAGACTGTAATATTAGTATTGGATGATTGTGGAAATGTGTAATCAAAAGTATTAGAAGTAAAAGTAATAATAGTACTAGTAGCAGAAGCAATAGATTTTGCTGTGTAAGTGCAAAGTAGTAAACTTTCCATACAAAACTTGTTTAACTAAAGTATTATTTTTTATAAATTTTACGTGCGTCTCTTGTTTTTATTATTATTATTATTATTATTATTATTATTATTATTATTATTATTATTAATTATTTATTGTTTTGGCATGGGATTTTGAAGACTTTGATGGCAGCAACACATCTCAAATAGTTGGGAAAGGGGTAACAAAAGTCTGAAAAAGAAAGCTTTACTAACAAAAACAGAGATGTATGGGGTTGTAACTTTGCAAAATGCCAAATTGAAATGGTAGCGAGAAATATCTGGCACATTTTCTGTGAGGACAAGACTGTACCCTGTCTATTGAAAACGCTCTTCGTACTCATTGACCTCCGGTGAATTTGATGGCAATGAATAGGTTAAGTGCCGCCATTGCCATCGTGACACTGGCGGCCTGTGCTCAGAGCAGAGAGCAGTCAGATTTATACACTGGACACACAGGCACCAAGGGGACTTAATGAGGGCCCTGACATTTGTCCTCTCCTCTAATAATTATGCTGTTAGAGAATCTGCAGCTCGGCCATAGCCTTTCTTTCTAATTGAAGTGTATGCTCATCCATCAGAGGAGGTTTGTACTGTATTATGTATCTGACCTCCCGGGTTAGACTTTTATGGACAGAGGAGGAGTTAAAGAAGTTACAAGTGGACTGGCGTGGATGAAATTTTACACACACGGTGAAGAAGTGTCTGTCTTTCTATGTCTTTCCTATAATTCAAAGCCAAAAACTCTTAAAAATTGCATTGTATAGCGATTTGGGGTAATAACTATAAGAGATTTAGTACATTTTTATACCGCTTTAAGTCGTTGTATAAAGAAATGGCCTTTATGTAGCTGCATGTATGTAGCTGAGATATTGATAAGTAAAGTTAGTGTACATAAATAGCTTATTATAATGAAATAACTAAAAGGTTACTGTCATAATTGGTATATATGTGTATGATGTATGTATGAATGTGTATGTGCATAGATGCATTTATTTAATCTATTAATGTGCACTGTAAGTCATCATAAAAAGTCCGGATCACCCCCAAAATGTAGTCACTTGTTCCTTACTCCATTTCTGACATGTTCTGAAAATTTCATCAAAATTAGTCTATAACTTTTTGAGTTATGTTGCTACAAACAGACAGACAAAACAAATGAATGCCGTTGAAAACATATCGTCTGTCTCGGCGGAGGTAATTATGAAGAATAGCATTTTCTTATAATGTTTGGTAAATAAAATCTCTGAGACCATCACAGTTAAGACCGAGCAAAATTGGATTCGAGACCAAGACCAAAACTGCAGCAGAGATTGAAAAGAGACCAAGACTGTTAAAAAACTTCCTTCCTGATACACCTAGCATATTAATATTCATGTTTAATTGTCAGTCAAAAATATCTTTCTTCATAAAATGTAGACCAACAGAAAAACCCCTGATAAGCATTTCCCAGAAGCCAAAAGTAGGACAAGTATAGGCCCGTGCTTTGAGCCAGTGGTACATTTTGAATTGATGTCCTTCCAAGAAAATCAGATGTAGGTTATTGTGTTTCCGTGCCACCCATTTCTTGCCTGACGCCTATCTCCTGTCACCTTGTGCTTGCATTGTCCCCACGGGAAATAAAAAAAGAAATCTTGACAATCGCCAGTCATAAAAAGGTCTCTGCGACGTGTCCTTTTCTTAGTGATAGTTTCCATCAAAGGAAGTCTGCTGGGAGTAGTGGTGTAGCATGGGCGGCCATGACAGTAGGTAAAGGTTAGGCAGGTTAGACTATTAAATGAATAGTGGAAGCCATTCAAAATGTGGGACATCATCTTCAATATGGGACAATGGGAAAAACGGGACACATTGGTCTCCCAAAATGTCTTAATGTTAATAGGAATTGAAATAAAATGCCAACTTGTCAACTAGAAGAATACAATGTTGAAATTTTTAAAAAATATATCATGTGCTTCATAAAGAAAATGTCAGAAAATGTGGGAAAATTTTGCTCAACGGAAAAATCTGAGGTCAAAGAAGTACTCAAAATCTCAAGTAAAAGTACTTCCTACAAAACAACATTACTCAAATGTACTTTTAAATAGAGGAATTGTTCTTTATCACTTTAAATTTGTGTCTAATGGCTGAAAGTATGTTTTACTTAGATAGTATAGTGAGTAGTACTAGTAACAGAGTAGTAGTAGCAGTATAAGTAAATGCGGTAGTAGTACAGGTTGTCGCAGCAGCAGATTATCCTGCATAATTCCAAATTACTCATAAAAAGACTCCAGTAAACCAAACATTTTAATAAGAATAATTTTGTTGAGTACTTTTACTTCTACTATTATTTTGAAGTAAGTATTTGCAAGCACAGTAGCATGTACTACTACTACTAATACTCTACTACTACTACAGCTAATAAACTTGGCTTGAACAGGACGTCAAGGAAAGAATGCAACCAACTTTGCCACAGAGGTAAAAAACAAACAAAATCCCATATTCAAAAATGTACTTGAATAAAAGTAACATTTGCTTCTCAAAAATAAAAAGTACAAGTGGAAGTAAAAATACGTGATGGCTCGGGTGTCAGTGAAAAGGCTTCGAGACAATGCCTGCCAAGTGTAACCGCGACAAACTGTCAAGCTAATCTTATCTGTAGAAACATTGCCGCTTCAGTTCCCAAAACAAACCCAGGGCCAATTTATTTTCTGCTTTTCAAATCAAGTCGTAACAAAATGTGAATGAGCAGTTGTTTCGACAACAAATGCATGACGTGTGGAAGCAAACATGGCCGCCTCGTTAAGCTTTGGACGTGCTGATGACAGATGGAGCTGAGGATGAAAGACGCCAGAACCTGCAACTACAATCAAAAAACAACAACACAATAACAAAACATGAAAGGCGGTGTAAAATGTAATTATAAATACATGGTGGAAGGTGACTAGATACTATTACTACTATTAAAGTACATTCTGAGGAGAATATACGTTCTGAGTCATTTTCTGACACATGCTAAATAAATATTTGAATGAAAATTTGTAGGGTTACTTTTTATTTCTCTAAATAGTATATTTTTACTTATATAGCTGTAGTAGTAGTAGTAGAACTAATAATAGTAGTAGTAGAAGTAGTAATAGTAGTAGTAGTAGTAGTAATAGTAGTAGTAGGAGTAGTAGAAGTAGTAATAGTAGTAGTAGCTGTAGTAGAACTAATAATAGTAGTAGTAGAAGTAGTAATAGTAGTAGTAGTAGTAGTAATAGTAGTAGTAGGAGTAGTAGAAGTAGTAATAGTAGTAGTAGTAGTAGAACTAATAATAGTAGTAGTAGAAGTAGTAATAGTAGTAGTAGTAGTAATAGTAGTAGTAGGAGTAGTAGAAGTAGTAATAGTAGTAGTAGCTGTAATAGAACTAATGATAGCAGTAGTAGAAGTAGTAATAATAGTAGTAGCTGTAGTAGAACTAATAATAGTAGTAGTAGAAGTAGTAATAGTAGTAGTAGTAGTAATAGTAGTAGTAGGAGTAGTAGAAGTAGTAATAGTAGTAGTAGCTGTAATAGAACTAATGATAGCAGTAGTAGAAGTAGTAATAGTAGTAGTAGCTGTAGTAGAACTAATAATAGTAGTAGTAGAAGTAGTAATAGTAGTAGTAGTAGTAGTAGTAGTAGCTGTAGTAGAACTAATGATAGCAGTAGTAGAAGTAGTAATAGTAGTAGTAGCTGTAGTAGAACTAATAATAGCAGTAGAAGTAGTAATAGTAGTAGTAGTAGTAGTAGTAGTAGTAGCTGTAGTAGAACTAATGATAGCAGTAGTAGAAGTAGTAATAGTAGTAGTAGCTGTAGTAGAACTAATAATAGTAGTAGTAGAAGTAGTAATAGTAGTAGTAGTAGTAGTAGTAGTAGCTGTAGTAGAACTAATGATAGCAGTAGTAGAAGTAGTAATAGTAGTAGTAGCTGTAGTAGAACTAATAATAGTAGTAGTAGAAGTAGTAATAGTAGTAGTAGTAGTAGTAGTAGTAGCTGTAGTAGAACTAATGATAGCAGTAGTAGAAGTAGTAATAGTAGTAGTAGTAGTAGTAGCTGTAGTAGAACTAATAATAGCAGTAGAAGTAGTAATAGTAGTAGTAGTAGTAGTAGCTGTAGTAGAACTAATAATAGTAGTAGTAGAAGTAGTAATAGTAGTAGTAGCTGTAGTAGAACTAATAATAGTAGTACTAGAAGTAGTAATAGTAGTAGTAGTAGTAGTAGTAGTAGTAGCTGTAGTAGAACTAATAATAGCAGTAGAAGTAGTAATAGTAGTAGTAGCTGTAGTAGAACTAATAATAGTAGTAGTAGAAGTAGTAATAGTAGTAGTAGTAATCGTAGAAGTAGCTGTAGTAGAACTACTAATGTAATTCAGTTTTACTATTACACAAGTAATCATTTAGTTGCATACTTTTACTTCTACTTGAGGATATTTTTTTTTTAAGTAACAGTACTTTTACTCAAAGAGAAAAGATTACTTTTTATCCAAATTTCTAAGTATTTCTTCATATGGATGGTACAGTAGCTGGAGCGGTAGTACCAGTAGTATAGATTAGTATTAATTGTAGAAGTAGTAGTAAAAGTAGAAGTAGTAGAAAATACTTTACATACAATGCTTTTTTTTACTTTAACTCAAGTCATAATGTGCTGCTTTACTTACTTGAGCGCATATATATTGAAGTAACAGTATTTTTTTGTGTGTTTGATGACAGATGAAGTATTGAGCCTTTGTTGCCAATACAAAAGCCCCACGTTGTTGTTTGTTGTCGATAAGTTGTGTATTATTTCCAGACCTCTCATACGCTCACAGCTGGACGCCCGGAAACTTGATTTCTCTTCCTCGGTCTGTCTGCAAAGCCCACTTGACAACAACATTTACCATAAAGCAGCTCGTGTGGCCTCTCCATCACGTACCAGGATTTTCTGCCGGGGCCCAGACTCTTTATTTATTTATTTATTTTCACACGCAAGAGGGGAACCGAGGACGCCGATGTAATTACCAGCCGACGGGAGAAAGAGGAAATCAGAAGTGAACACGTGGGTGGCTGTGTGCGCTGGTATTGTGTCGTCCCTGTTGTGAATGCACTTTCCTCCCAAATGTATATAAACAACGCCAAAGACAGCTCGCCGGAGATGCTGAAAGAAATAAAAAAAAAATAAAAAATGGAAGCAGCGGTACTTGTGCTAATGTTGCCTAGGAAACCGCACCAAGGTGAATTAGTAATTGAAAAGAATGTTGCACAAGTGAAGTATTCAGATAAGTCGCAGTTTGGAGACTAAAGTAGCAGTTTTTCCTATTTATTTTTTAATGAGAGAACAAATTAAAAACATTAAATTTGAAGTTTTGTTGCTATAGTTAAAGATGAACAATACCTGGTTTTGTTACTGCCATACTAAGTGGTGTAATGCTGCATTCATGTCGTCCTCAGGTGCTCGTTTTTCTGAGATGTGAAGTCATTTTACCAACTTGTTTATGTTCTTGCACTGACATTACATACATTGAGTAACTGATTGGTTTCCAGTTGTCAAAAACATCTTGATTGCTCATGTTTTACTATGGATAATGCTAATTCCTCCATAGAAAATGTACTATGGTTTGCTACGCCTGTATAGCATCATTCATAAATAGAAAAATGCTTTATACATCGCTCGAATATGCGTCTTTAGAATGGCTTGTCCAGAGCAGAATCCGGTAAACGTTTGGCAACCAGAAACCCTTGTAATTCTTGGAAACTTGGAACATTTGTAGGTGGTAGAGTGAACCTTTTATTCAAATCAAAGTGGAGGGAACATGGGCTGTGTGGGTGCCCTTCAACATAGCAATTAACCCGGGACACATCCACTGAACTGGCACAAAGTGTGGTGATCTCTCAAGTGTGGATGTCTGCAACTTTAGAGCAGAGCTAAAACTGCAACTCCTGTTCTCAAAAAGTTCGATTTTCAGAAATATGTTTTGAAATTTCGTACATTTTTAGGGGGAAAACACTCAAAGAATTTTATCTAAGTGAGGGGAAGTATCTTGGGTGGTAAAGTGGATAACAGAAGTAGTGCTAGTAGTAGGTGTAGTAGTAGCAGAAGTAGTAGTGGTATAACGTAGATAAAATACAATGTACTTGAGTTTACAATAATATATTTGTTGAATACTTTACTTCTAATTGAGAATGACATTTCAGATGAGACGTTTGAGAATTTCATGAAAAACAGAGGCTCATTTTGTATTTTGATGGCAGCAACACATCTTAAATAAGTTGGGACAAGGCAACAAAAGGCTGAAAAAAGAAAATTTAGCCAACAAATAAAACAGAAGCATTAGCATTTTGCAACTAATTCAATTATTTGGCAACACTTCACTAAGATGTATGGATATAAAAGGAATCTCTGTTAGTACTGGATGCTCATAGAACTCATACAAAGTATTGCATTTTGTAATTATTAGCATTTTACACACAGTGGAATTGGGGTTTGCAAAAATCCATGGAAATTTCCTCAAACTGTGAACAAAGAGAAGTCTCAAACTGCGAGTCAGAACGCCCATAAATGATAGAAGTGTGTTTAAAAAGAAAGAGTCCGGACCTACAGAAAGATTTGATCATATTACTAATGCATCGCAGACAATTTTTCATCTCTCATTCTGTTTTAAATAAAAAAAAAGAAAAGAAAAAAAAAGAAAGAAAGTCTTGCTGGACGGAGAGGAGATCATTTATTTAACATTGCAGCAGCAGCAGCAGTAGTCGTCTTCCACTCAGAGTGAGAAGCCGGGATTTTGAGCTACATCCACCTAAATGAAGAGGGGGGTGACAGTGTTTCAAAACGTTGCACCATCCGGCAATCAGGAAGCAGCCTTTGAGTTCTCCTTTTGAGGTACATGGTAATTTTCTTATGACTTTAAAACATGAGAAGCCTGCGGGAATAAAGTCTTTTTGGGAAACCTTATGTGACTGAAAGTGGGGGAGCTACAGTTTGACAGGAGGAAAAAAGGATGGTGGGCTGGGTTTTTGAACTGTATGGGCGGCCATGTTGAAAACACTGTTCTATTACAGAGAGATGGGAACATACAAATATTTAAATACCACACTCGCCCCATTCTAATGCCTGCTTCCTGAATCTAAGTAGTTGGTTGTCAAGTGGTGGCCCTGGGAATAACTAGCGTTGGTTCAGAGTGCACCCTACCTCAGGCCCATAGTTGCTTCACTCTTGCTAGAGATACAGTAGACTCCTGTCACTTGCAAACTCGAATTATTCCAAATGTAATAAAAGTGCAGAAAAAACAAGACAAATTTTTCTTACAGTCTTTCAAAAAGTAAAAAATTGATGTTCTAAATGCTGGCTGACTTAGTTCAATGCAATATGCACAAATTTCATTATTTTCATAGATTCGTACAAAAAAGTCTAACCAGTAGTTCAGCCATTCCTAAAGTCAAGAGTCTTGCGGTCCCCTTAAAAATCAGAAAGTCACACACGGACCCCCAAAATAAAATTTCACTCTATTCAAAAGACTATGTCATGGTTTTCCCCATGGATTTCTATTAAAAATGTAAAAAAAAACCAAAAAACACTAACACTTTAGACTAACTCACATTATTAAGCACCATTTAAGTATTAGCTTAGTGTTAGTAAAACATCACAAGCAACATTGAGTTATAACCATTGATAAAATAATGTTTAATTCTTTAGGAATCAGCTCATGAATATCATTGCACAATTAAAAACATCAGTGGTAATTCAGGATCTAAAAACTCTTCTAAAAATGACTTAATTTATTGTAATTATTGTTAATTACATGTTCATTAATTTGTTTACAAACTCAATTTATATTTATGTACTTAATGTAGACAACTTCTGTGTGTGTGTGTGTGGGGGGGGGCAGTTGTTCATTCATTCATCTTCTTCTGCTTATTCACATTAGGGGTTGTGGGTACTAGAGTATCCTAGTAACGTTGAGCCTTAGGCGGGGTACAGCCTGGACAGGGGCCAGCTTGTTGCAGAACTAGCAACACACACAAACAGACATTCAGTTCCTCATTCATTCACCAGGGGCAATTTAAAGTCACCACTTCACCTAACACATGCAAGGTAGGAAGTTGGAGTACCCACTGTAACATGCACTCAGATGTGCCGGCCGGCTTGAGAATCAAACCCACGATCTTTTTGCTGGGAGGTGAGAGCACTAACTACTCTGCCACAGTTATGAACTTGAATATGCTTAACTCAACTTTCTTTAACAATGGCATACAATACAAAGCAATGTGAAGACGTATAGGCTATAAGTTGACACTAAAATATCTGTACAAAAATATATGTGGTAAAAAAGAGACTTGAGAGTTTAGAAATAATTTTCAAATAATGCTTTGGTAATAGTGTGTATGTGTTTGCAATAGGCCATAGGAAAAGCTACATTTTCAAAAAAAATAAAATACCATCAACATTTGGACAGGACAATAGTGTCTTCTCACCACCCCTTTGAGTCCATAGTCTGTTTTGATTGGTCAGCATCATTATTTACCATACTCATAATTAAAAGCAATTGAGCATATTAAGCATTGAGGTCTCTTTTGACCCCGATTCTGAGCCTTATCCACCTAGCAATGTAACACTAAGTCTAGCTGGGCATCCAAAGAGATGTTTTAGAAGCGACATAAAGACATTGGAGATTGGGTAATCAATTTGGTTTGCAACTTTTACTTTTGGAATTGTGTTTTTCTCATTTGAACAAGTTAATCTGACTGCAATTAAGAGTCTATAACTGACAGACAGCAATTTCCAATCAACCTTTTGCAGCCGTTTCAAAGCATGTCTAAAAATAGCTAAAAACACCGCATCTACCCTGTGATGTGCAAATCCCTATAGACGTCTCCCTTTAACGAATGCCTAATTAGTCAGATGTAAGAGGTAATTATTCTCCGGACGAATCCTGATATGTCAAAGTCTACGCAGTGCATCTTTACGGTTACTGAGTTAAGGCTCCTGAATCAATACGATCAATGGGGAGGCCCTCAAGGGTTTGGAATGATAGGTGTGGGCGTATTTGCATGAGGTTGTCATTAGCAGTGGCTTAGGATAGAAAGGGGATGCTAACAAAAGAAGCAAAGAAAATGAGTGATTTCGCACATCTAGATTGGAAATTGTATTGTGGCAGACAGAGGTAAATAGAGGAGAATAAAAACAGAAATTGAGATGTACATGAATCAGGCATAACATTATGACCAATGGCAGGTGAAGTGAATGACAGATTATCTCTTCATCATGTTGGGGTGGGGTGGGAGCAAGTGAACATTTTGTAATCAAAGGTTGATGTGTTAGAAACAGCAAAAATGTGCAAGGATTTGAACAAGTTTGAAAAAAAAAAAAGTGATAACTATAGACTAGGTCAGAGGAACAGTGGTGAACCGGCGACAGGTGGTTCAATTCAATTTATTTTGAAATTCAGTTTTATTTTTATAGCCCAGTATCACAACAACCTTAAAAGGGCTTTACAAACAGTTACTCAAACTAAACACACATAAAAAAATAACTAAACAGACCTGTCCTTTGTCCTTAGACCATCCTTCTTGGTAAGGAAAAACTCCTAAAAAAACCCAGGTGATGCATGTGGGGTGCAAAGCCTGTTCTGTGTGGTCTAATGCAACAGATGAGCTCAAATTGCTGAAGACGCTAAAGTTAGTAGTGCATAATAGTTTTTTGTTTTTTTTTTGCTATGAAAAAAGGCTGCAGATTAGGCAGTAACATCAAGATAACCAGTAATAGGCAGGTGGTCATAATGTTATGCCTGATCATTGTAAGTGTATTTTAGCTCAGTTTTTAGTAAAAGTGTGTTCAGGTTTATTTTTTGCATCACCTGTGAAGTTGATGTCACTGTAAATAAATAACGCTTTGAATCCTAAAGGGAAGGCTTAGTTCTCGGTGTGGCCAGCAGGTGTCACTGTGAACCCACATCCCCCATCCCTCCCTGTTGCTCGGTGCTTCTCCCTCCTCCTCCTCCTCCTCTTCCTCCTCCTCCTCTAAAACAAAGTAATTGCCTGCAGCACAGTTCAGAGTCTCCCACTCCTGTCTGACGCAGATCCAGTCAATCACCATTCGACGCTAAGTTCACAGACTCACCAAAAACACGTGCTATAAAACCCGTGCGTACCCAGTAACTAGATACTTTTACTCAAGTACATTTTTTACTTCTACTTTTACTTGTAAGCTCCCCTCAGTGAGTGACAAAATGGGTAAACGAAGGAGTAGCAGCTGCAGTAGTAGTAGAAGTAGCAGTGGTATTAGTAGTTTTAATCGTAGTAGAGGCGGTAGTAGTAACAGTAAAAATAATGGTAATAGTAAAGGTATTAGAAGTAGTAGTAGTAGCAGTAGTAGCAGTAGTGGTAGTAGTAATAGTAGTAACAGAAGAAGGGTTGTAAGAAAAGAAGATGTAGTAGTAATAGCAGTTATAGTAATAGTAGTAGCAGCTGCCTTAGTGTAGTAGTAGTAGAAGTGGTAATCATAGTAGTTATAGTAGTATAAGTAGTGGAAACAGTCAGGGTAATGGTAGTAGAAGTAGCATTTGTGGGAGCAATACTAGTTGCAAGAGTAGTAACAGAAGAAATGTTGTAATAGAAGAAGAAGTAGAAGTAGCAGTAACAGTTGTGGCAGCTGCAGTAGTACTAGTGAAGTCTCAGTAGTAGTAGTTGTAATCATAGTAATAGTTATGGGAGTAGTAATGATAATGGTAATGGTAATAGTAAGAGTAGTAGTATTAATTGTGATAGCACTACTCAAAATAATAGCAGTAATAGTAATAGTTGTAGTACTAGTATAGTGTTAATAGCAGTAGCAGTGGTAGTAGTTGTAATCATAGTAGTTGTAGTAGTATTAATAGTGGTAATAGTCAGGGTAATGGTAGTAGTAGAAGCAGCAGTTGTGGTAGCACTACTAGTAGTAATAGTCTTAACAGAAGGGTTGTAACAGAAAAGGTACTAGTAGTAACAGCAGTATTTGTAATAGTTGTAGCAGCTGCAGTAGCACTTATGTACAGTGGTAGTAGTTGTTTCATAGTAGTAACTGTGGCAGTAGTAGTAATGATAATAATAACAGTGGTAATAGTAAGGTTAATAGTAGTGGTATTAATTGTGGTAGCCCTACTATAACAGTAACAGTGGTATTACTAATATAGTGTTAGTAGCAGTAGCAGTAGTAGTTGTAATCATTGCAGTAGTAGTAGTAGTAATAATAATAGTGATAATAGTCAGAGTAATGAGTAATAGTAGTAATAGCAGTTGTAGCAGCTGCAGTAGTCGTATTGTAGTAATGGTAGTAATAGTAGTGGTAATTGTTAAGGTAATAGTAATATTGCTTGCTAGCAGCTGCAGCAACTAGTACTAGAATAGCAGTTGTATGACATTTGTACTTAAGAAAACTTCACTCTTCTTTACTTTTACTCAGTTATTTTCTTGTTACTTGTACTTGAGTAATAGTAATATTTTCAGGTAGTACTTTTACTTGAGTGTAATATTTATTCCTAGCTGCACGGGACTAGTGACAGGCATTAATCTCCTGCTAGCATTCATCTGTCACTCATGCTATCTATAATTCAAAAGCCAGTCAGAGGTCTTGGCAGGCGCTACGTGCTAAGCTAGCTGAATTTCGAGCATTATCATTTATTCATCTAATTTGTTTTGTGTCCATCTCGCTCTGCTCGGTGTTGCACTGTGGCTCCGGTCCAAGAGCCACTCTGCAAGGATTTTTCTAATAACTGCAGGTCTGACCAAAGTACTGCAATTTGATACCTCTCCTTTTTTTTTTTTGCTGACGGTGAGAGAAAGCACAAGGCGAGAAAGATACAGACAGAAAAATGAAAGGGTGTGAAGTCAGAATACACTTATAAGACGTTGATACAAGACGCTGTTTTCTTCGGAGCTGGCCAAGAGGAAGGCGGCGAAAAATAACCAATGTGCTAAATCCTTGGAGTATTCTGCAGGGAACGTTTAGGATTTCTGTAAAGCCAGTCCAGGGCTATGATCTCGTATGGATCTTCTCAGTGTAATCATGATTGGAGGAGGAGGTGTCAGAGAAGTACTTCAGATGTCTTACTACAAATCCACCTGGGAAAACAAGACACACAACACAGTCACACAGAGGCTTAATGGGAACAGCTACACCTGACATGTCTGGAATAAGAACATGGTTTGAGTAAGACTAAAGGCAAGCAGATACTGGCACAAAATACTGTGTTTTCTCACATTTGTGAATTGATGTCTTGTCTAAATAGAAATGTTTTGTTCACATGCAGAGAATTCAGCAAGTTGCATAAAAAGTAACTCTGCAAAACTCAAATGACTGCTCCACACACACTATATTCACCCAAATAACGGAATTTGGATTATGGTGTGAGTTTGTTTTTAGGAGCTGCACTTAGTTCCAGTGAAAGGAACTCGGAATGCTTCAGAATACCAAGAGATTTTGGACAATTCCATGCTCAGTGTCTGACGTTGGACGAGAACATCAGACACGTAGATATCTGATGTAGCTAGATGCAAAGAGTGGGCCCACGTCATATTAAACCCTATGGATTAAGAATGGGATGTCACTTAAGTTCATATGTGTGTAAAGACAGGTGAGTTAATACTTTTGGAAATATATGTATGTGTATGCACGTGTTCCACAGAATCAGCTGAGATGTCTCCTTTCTTCAGCCCTATTCACACAGCATTAGTATTACCTAGGGTTAATTGTAATCATTACAGAGGTTGTCTGTGATTTTGATCCTGTGCGAATCTGCTATCTCTGTGATTTGTAAAGTAAAATTTCCTCTGAAAATTATCTACCATATTTCAGCCAACACAGGGGTCGTCTGAAAATACTAGCCCTGTGCAAATCCCCATATCTGTCATTCAGGCTGTTTTTGTCCACATATCGTTTCCTAATGATTGTAATAGCATTCCAATGCTCCATTTCACGTTTGTATCTAAACTATAGCAATAATAACCTGTCTCTATAGGTCCTACTCCAACTGTTTTTCTCCAATTAAAAAGTACAAAAAAATCCAAAACAAACTATGGTGAAGAAATGACCCGGAAGCACAACCCCCATCATCATGGCAACAATCAGAGACTCTTTTGGAAAGTTCAGACACCTTTTGTGCTATTGTTAGATAAAGAATCCTGTGCAAAGAAGGTTTTAGAGCAGATGCAAAAAGGATGTCGTTTCAGTACAGTATTTGAAGGTGATGGAATGAAGCTCCAGCTAGTGACCGTCTGTACCCAAACAACAACCCACAGTAAAAAAATATAATAATAATAAAATATTGTCAGATTTTTGTGCGTCTGTAAATCTTTAGCATGCTAATCCTAATGTCTTTCATCATCGACACAAGTATCACTAAGTGTTTGTTGCTGTTGACAAACCCAAAACCCGCCGCTCAGTACAACTGCCACATCATTGGTCAACTACCAGTGGTTCGGACTCCCCTGCAAGTAAGCTTGAGCCTGACAAAATGGATTCCTCTGAGACTTGTGAGCTCGCAAACTTACGGGAATCCATCTCGTCAGAACCCAGCGTGCGGTGCAAAGTAAGTTAAAAATGGTTTTATGAGAGTTTTATTTATTCAGCCTCTATGTTTTGGAGTTAGGTTTGTATATCATTTCTTTGACTAAACATTTGTTAAAATATGGAAAATGTTACTGCTTAAAGTTGTAATGGTTTAATATGGTCTATGATTGTAATTGAATGTAAGAATGCTCTCATATTGAGTAAACTTATTGTGTGTGCATAGACTGAATGTTAGCGTTTTACAGTTTGTTATGCTGTGCAAACATTATATTCCATTCATTTTCATGTTCAAGCGTGTTAACAGTTATTACAAGTAGCTCTGATAAATTTATAACACATCATTGCCAAGTCTCCAGAGTCAAACACGGTCACCCTTATTTTCACTAAAAGTTTAGTTTTAAGTATTTTTTCTCCTCTGCAGCCCATATCAGATGCTCTCTCTCTCTCTCGTCTGCGGCCCCCTCCTGAGTGTTCTGGCTCTGATCAGTGGTGGCTTATGTATAAAGTTATCAAAACTGACAACTAACACAGCGATATCCAACTATTTTAGACCCAGTAGGAATCCATGGGCAAGACTGGCTCCAGGCTGTGTGCCATGGCTGGACCACAGGTAACCACGAGCAAAACTGGAAATATGAAGTTTTTAAGTATTAACATAGAACTGGGTTTCTTAGATAAACTTCTTCTCTTCTTCTTCTACTTCTCCTTTTCTTTCACCACATCTCCTGCCTCCCAGTGTGCAGTGATTTGCATATTGATTTGGGTTTCATGCCTGATGCCCTTTCTGACACAGCCCTTTCTGTGGCACAGTGGTTAGCACTCTTGCCTCACAGCAAAAAGGTCCTGGGTTCAATTCCTGGACTAGATGGGGCCTTTCTGTGTGTAGTGTGCATGTTCTCCCCATGTAGCTGTAGGTTTCCTCTACCAAAAACAGGTCGCAGCAGCTCAGGACTAACCCTTTCATTATAAAATGACAAATAAAGCACTTTACTTACTTTCATTTATCCAGGTTTGGGACTGGCACAAAGAGTACATTGACTTCTGGTCCTCTGTGGGAGGATTTGATAAACATGTACCTCTCCAGTATCACAGGAAGGGATTTCAAGTATATGTTTTAGTAGATTCTTTAATGGTTTCAATGGAAAGAGCATTTACCACTGAACTAGAAGATCTTTATGTATGCATAGGTGTTGGCATGAATGTTTAGTAATAAAATTTTATATAAAACAATAAACTGATGCATATGTGTGCTCACAGCTGGGTGTGTGTGCTTCTTTGCACAATATTTGAATAATAATTGTGTTGTGATTATTATGTATATGTACAATTACAAAGTTTTTGGTGATTTCATGGAAAATGGGGCTAGGAGACATAAGTACAAACATATGCTTGTACTTCATTCTACTCTTTTGGGGCAAAAATACACAAGAGACTCTTCTGGTGTTGTTATAATGAAAATACATGTACAGTATATGTATTTGCCTAAATAAACTCAAATAAATAAATTGATAAAATAATATCACAGTATCTTTAATCATTACGAAAAACCAGCCACAGACTTTTGCACAGCACTGTATCACTACTCCAAAATAAAATGATAAAATACAGAACCTGCCAAATCAAAAAGTAGTCCACACAGTACTTCCAACTTGGCAACAGTACTATGACGAGTGATGGAGCATGCACTGGGGCAATCCAATCAGACCCAGGGCACAAGCGGGTGAACAGGGGCGGAAACTTGAAAAAGAAGAGGTGTTTTTTTTTCACATGGAGTAACCTTGTGGAGAGCAGCAGAGAGGCCAGATTACTGCAAAGTACTGGTAGTACAAAGGAGGAGAGGATTTTGCTCAAGGAAATAGTAGTAGCAGTCAAATGGTAGAAAAAGTATTAGTAGTAGCAGTGGTTGAAGTAGTAGTGGTAGTACTAAAGGTAGAAGCATGCTAGATCCATTGGGGTTGCACTTTGAAACCTAAAAGAATGACTTCTAATCAAACAAATCCTTTCCTTTTTGCACGTAAGGAGTTATTAAAATTGTACCAGCAAACTAAAAGTGATGGCCCAAGTATTTATAAAAGTTGGTAAAGTTTGTCAGAGTTAAAGATCTTATGAAAATGCAAGGTGACAGGCTGTTAGAGCACTTCAAAGCCTCACAAGGCCATTAGACAAGAAGAAATCATAAAAAAAAATCAAACGCACTTGGTCTAATTGCCGACTTAAATATTGGAAAAGAAAAGTCAATATGATCTTCAAATGAGCAGCGGACAAGAAAAGTTTAATTGCTTTAAGATGTAGCTGCAGTTCACTTAATGGCCACAGGTGTCGCTATAAAAGGGTTTGGCTAAAGTCATAAATATAGTGAAATAGAAACATATTACTTAACTAAGAGTAAAAACTACTGAATGTAAAATTTACTTATGTACAAATAACGAAATTGGAAAGATTTTTAAAGCAACAAGAACTGCTACTAAACATATACTTGGAGTTCTGCTACTACTGCTATGCTTCGGCTGTGCTACTACAATATAAGTATTATATTACCTTTGTGCCACCCACAGAGGCATAATAATAATAAAAATGATGGATTACATTTATATTGCGCTATATAAGCTTCTCAAGCTTCTCAAAGCACTTTTACATGAGTCCATTATTCATTCATTCACACTCAGTGGTGGTGAGCTGCTCAGCCACAGCTGCCGTGGGGCAGACTGACAGAAACCAGCACCAACTGCACCGCTGACCAAACACAATCACACTGACATGTTCATACATAGCCAAGGTGGGCGAAGTGTCTTGCCCAAGGACACAATGATATTATGCAGTATGAGGGTAGCAGGGATCAAACCGGCAACCTTGGGGTTAGTGGGCAAACGTAAAAAATAAACATTACATTACAACCTTTTGTACTCTTAACCAACAGTCAGATGACAATTCTTCACTAAGTACTCATGGCAGGAATATTATGTGTAGTTTTATTTATCTAATAATATTTTTATATATTTTTTTAACAGGACAATGTTATTGCATTGTTTGATTTCATCCCTTTATTCATTCCATAAAATTACTCCATAAACAGATACACATCTGCTTTTCCTCTCAAATTGTATATGCAGCCTCTGTCTTTGAACATCCTTTGTATTATTGTATTATTTTTTATTTTAAACACAATTTTAGCTATATCAGATGAACAAGATCAAAGATTTTTAGACACAATACTTTCAGAAGTATTACATTAGTATAATCAAAATATCTGGCATGATTAATAAGTCATAAGGCTCTTTTTTGTAAAATATATAATTTAGACAGTACACCAATTCTCCTGGCTATTTTACCACAGAGAATAAAAACTACTTCTACTGCTATTGTTGTTGTTGATGATGATGATTGTTAAAAATGTAGTTGAGTAAAAGTGATTTCCTCCAAAATATACTCAAATAAAAGTATGTTAAAGTAAGTATTCTAAAAAAAAAAATACACAAAAATGTACATGGGTTTTAATAAAAAGTTACACACCTGGTCATTAAAAAAAAAATAAAAATAAAAAAAAATAAATGGCACTGATTAAGTAAACACATGTGGGAGTGAGTTTTTGCAAGATAATTTTGGCTTTTAACACATTTAGCACATTAGACACTCTGCTTTAATTTCCATTTCACAAAATAGTATTTTCACACTTTTAAAAGGTCACCACTAAAAAACACACAAGACTACACTTTCACAGAAGGGAAATGTGTCAGTCCTGTTCCATTAAAGCAAGCCAAAAAATGGTCTGAAATACAGAGGTGACCAGAGGGAGAGGAGAGAGACCGGTGCAAAACTGTGACTAAAAATGTCAGCAGAAATGGAGGCTGTTAAATATGCCATTTGGTCAAGGTTTTTTTTTTTTTTTTACCCGGAGCGACGCGGACAACATGCTGGGTACACATTACTGTTTTGGCTCCAGGCTTTCAGAAGTTGGAGCTTAAGAACACCCCACCTTATACTATTTTATTTGCGCTCTTCCATTATCAAGCTCCTTTTTGTAGTGAGAAGTAGCACGCGCAGACCTCACAGCTTCCCAAATTTCTAAAGGCCCGAATGAATGAGATTTTGCAAATTGCTTCAGACTTATTTGCATAAAATTTCATGGATCTTGTCTCTGTCTCTTTTTTTTCCTCTGGCTGTGTCCTAACATCACCCGATCGGAACATAGTGACAGGAAACTGGCTGCTACACGTCTAACCAGGCAGGAAAGACACACTTTTTTTTTTGTGGCAATCGGCTCTCAAAGGCAACACAGTGACCATTTTCATATCCACACACATGCAGGTAAAGCCAGAGGTGGAAGAAGTACTCCATATCTGTACTTAAAGTGAAGTAATAGTACTTGATATTAAAAAAAGTAGAAAAGAAAGTCATCAAAATGAAGTAAAAGTAAAAAAATTGAATGTAAAAATGACTAGAAAGCACTGCTACTACTACTAGTCGCACCATTACAACTACTAGTACTCCTACTGTTGCTACTAGTACTAATATTATTACTATTACTACTTTTACTACAACTTCTAAAGAATACTCACTCAGAGATTTACATACTTTAATACAGAAAAATGTACTTACAATAACAGTACTTCTCCCACTACTATAATTTTTAATAATACTACCACTACTTTTATCACTACTAATAAGAAAACTACCACTACTTATGGCTGCTGCTGCTACTACTACTGCTACCTACAAGTTGCCATGATCAAATAGAGATTCTAAAAAAAAAAAAAAAAAAAACTTTACTCTAAAAAACCTTTATTTTCAATATTTGTTTTTATTTTATTTATTTATTTTGCACATAATAAAAAATGCCATGTGAATTTACAGAATGTATACAAATAGTGCAGTGTAAGTGGAGGGGAGAGGTAAAAAAAAACAACAAAAAAACTAAAAGGGCTTATTTTAAACCTAGATAGACAAATACAAACGTTACATACAAATAAAATTACATTACAATGTTAAAACAGTAAACAAGCTTCAAAAATAAAATAGACAACGGTTAAAAAATCGCTACATAATTTACAGCCTCTATATCTTAAGTAAAACTGGGCTCTGGATGTTATCAATTTTGGAAAATGGAAGTCTTGATTTTGACAAGTATTGAAGCGATGATCCAAATTCGTTCTTTTAAAGATTTTTTGGGGCCTTTTTCAGCTTTATTAGATAAGACAGCTGAGTAATGACAGGAAATCCTTTGGAAAGAGCAGGGAGAGACTTTCGATAAATTGTCGGGGTCTGGACTCAAACCCACAACGTCGAGGCAGGCTGTAGTTGCCCTGTATATGTGCCACAGCTCTAACAACTGACACAAACCAAATTAGTTTTAAAATAAACTATGAAGTGCACAGGTATGGGACTTTGATTAAACCAATATGATAGACCTTTACATCATACATATTAAGGCTTTTGAGTGTGAAAGATAAAATACTCTTTGAATCAATGTTAATAATAATAAGACTAATTTGCGACTCTGCAGCCAGTGCCTTCAAAATGACTAAAGTTCATGTCTGCTATCATTTTGTCAAGTCAATATTTTCAAAAAGCTACATATCTCACCTTAGAAAGCAACTTTTTTACTGCTCTTCTCTTCCATAAACCAGCTCCACAGCAGCAGCAGCAGCCGCCGCCCCGGGCCTCTCTGTTGGTGAGCCTCAGGTGCACCAGTCTTTATGGGCCCCTTGACTATAAACTTTAACAACCACCGTCAGGGCGGCTGTGAGGAGGAGAGGCTTTGGAATGATGGAATTCCACAGGGATCCGGGCTAACGTTCCTGCTTGACTGTGAGAAGCACTTAAGAATTTGGAGGGGGACTTGAGAACACCCTTGTTGTTACAGACCTAGGTGGTTTAAAAGGTGGATTCTGAACAGCTTTCACATTTTGAGGGCTTGTTTGGACCTTTTTTCCTCTTAATCAAAGGGAGAGTGCAAACCCAGAAATATTAGCATGTATTATCATTTGACTCTATGAGAAAAACCTGGCAAAAATCAGATTTAAATAAGCAGCATACACATAAAATGTGTTGCTAAACACCGCCCACTAAAGACACTACTGACACACCATTGGTCAAACCACCACCAGGTCGGACTTCAAATTGATAAGCAAGAAATGATCATCTATCTAGTACAGCCACACTAGAGGGCGCTGTGGTTTAATGTTGTTAGCCAATATTTTGTTGGACATCCTGCTTATTTTCATGGATCTGAGTAATTTTTTCATGTTGCTTTTGTTTTTGCTTTAAAAGCTTGTAGGTTATTAGCTTCTGAAACATTTTGCAAAAAGCCAAACATGACAGCTTTAGGTTCAGTCATCTTTTAGCTTGCAGGCTAAAGCCATGTGTTAGCTAGCTCAACATTTTTGTCCTGAGGTCAGCTGGGGCTGGTTGTCTCACTGATCCAGGGGTTGGTTGTCACATGAGTCATAGAGGATGGGGTTACAACAATGTTGTATTCATGTGTTATGCTTATATTAAATAAAACAGTAGCATTGGTAAAGGCTATATTTTTCAGCATAATAACATCCTCCATTTTACAGCTCCTAACAGAGTATAGTTCTAATAAATAACTGCCTTGCTCAAAATTATGGTTAGAATATATCAGACATTGGTCATCATGTATTTCAAATTTATTTTTTGTTTTTATTCCAAAATACTAAAATGTTATACTTTTTTTCCCAATTAATTTTCAGCACTGAAACTCCATTGATAACAACAGGGACAACATCCCCACACATCGTGACAACCAACCCTCACATGGAGTTGTCACAGTAGCTCAGTATGTCTTTAACGGTTAATAACTTTTATTACAATAAGGTGTAAAAAACAAAAGGTTACCCACTCAGCCAAGACCTTAAGCTCTCATTTATTATATGAATAACTCTTGAAAGATTTTTTGATGATGAGTAATTTACACTAGTAAAAACGAGTAAAAAGTGTGACCACAGATCTGGAACGACATACTGTACCTTCCGAATTAAAAGCTCTCCCAGATCTAAAACTGTTTACTTATAAAGTAAAACAATGGCTTAAATCCAATCCAATCTGTGAACATTAGAGCCATATTTCCACCATGTGTTTTATTGTAAATAGCCTGTATTATATGTTCTGTATGTTTTAATATTTGTGCCCTTGTAAGACTGTTTGTTTTTGTCTGTTTTGTCTCCTGGTCTGCAAATTCTGTTGCATCTGAAACTGTAACACTGCTTTTTGTGTGCTGCCACTTTCAAATAAATGTATAAATAAAAATAAAACAATCATCCCCGGTCTCCCCTACTCTTTGTGCTGGTCCAAAGCCTAGATAAATGGAAAGAGTTGCATGTGAATCACTGCAATAGGATGCAGATTTTCAACATTTTCAACATGATCATCTGGTACGTCTTTTAAATACTTTTCTACAGAATTCCTAAACATCTCATCAGTATGGTTAATAATACCGTCTCAAAAATCACATTTCACTTAAAACCTAGCTTATTTTTCTGCAAAATGGACAGTATCATTTTAACAGTGTTGCTCCAAACATCACTCCGGCCCATCACTTTTCCTCTTTGTCTCTGGAGGCTGCAGAGTTGGGAGCATCCTGACAGACAATCTTCATCATCCACTGTACAAAAACACTTGCAGTGCGTGTGTAGCAAAAGCAAACACAGGTAGACCAAATGTCGAGGTATACATCAAGCTTCTTCTATCCCAGCCTCTGCAAAAACCCATATTGTTTTATGACTTTGTATCCAATTTCCTTACCCCATAACCTGACTCTTTCTGTATTGTCCTTGTGTTGGAGTGATGTTTTTTTTTTGGTAAGGAATGATTTATTGTAAAAAAAAAAAAAAGAAAGTCGCCAACTGAGATGGTTCTGGTCTGGATGCATAGGAATTGATTGATGCACAAAAAAAAGCCACTTTTTAAAATGACGTTTCCAGTGAAGGCTCCCAAATGTCACAGGACTATCCACCCACGCCAAAGATCCTCTTCCAATTTGTGCAGTATTGAGTGGTGCTGTCTTTCAAATTGTAGTACTTCTTCTAGATGGAAAATTCTGGACATACTGTGCAAAATTTGATGTTTCTCTTTAAAAAGTTACAAGGAATAGATTCAATCTGTCAAATGCGGAATACGGTCTGTAAAATCAAATAAATCACAGACATTGCTTAAAACACTGACATCGGGGGTGAATGCTTAGCCCATGCAAATTTGGCTTTACTTGAATTACGATTAATACGTTTTTACTACTCAAGTTATATTAAAGGTGCTGTATATATTTTTTATATTTCCTAATAATTACCCATATGTGTCCCCAGATTTAATGTAAACATGTTTAAATCCAATATTACTTTTACTGATAATGATACAGCTGATTTATTCACAATTAAAAATATATTTTACATAATGGCCAAGTTGTTTTTCTTTACATGTTTTGTTTTGGTTCTAAAACTGCATTGCTGATCGTCCAACCAGAAAAGAGACCACTGTTTTGATTTAGACTGCAGCACCTTTAAGGTTAAAGTTCAGGTATACCTTTATTGTCCCACAGGGAAATTCATTTTCTGCATTTGATTCATCCATCACCCACCCGTCAGGAGCAGTGCCTGGAGACCCTTTGCAAGATCTTAGGCTTGTATCCAAGTCAGGAGTACCTATCTGGAGGATACGTGTGCTTTTTTCAGTTGATGGAGGAAACTGGAGCAAACCCACACATGGGGAAAACATGCAAATTCCACAAAGGATTCAGTATTTTTAAGATTTTGAGAACTTCTTGCACATCTTCAAATCTTTTAATCATTCATTGCATATTTTCTTAAACTAAACAAACGCTGACTATATTGAGTTAGGGGCCGTTTAGACGACAACGCTGGCCAGGAAAACACAACACTCACCTGCGATTCACATTTACACAAAAACACTACGATGTAAGAAAAACAATTGTAAACTGTAGTACCCATGTTTGTCCAGCAAATGGGGCTGTGGGTCCCGCGAATGTTCTACACAATACAGTGAGTAAACAGCAGAGGAAGTGATAGCTCCGGTCTGTAACTTTCCGACAACTTTAGGATCTTGTGGTTTTCTGGAGCCATTCTCATAGGGTCGCTGTTTTCCCAGTTTACATGAGAGAGTGGAGTGGCTCAGTTTTCAAAAGCTTGCAGATTCGGAAAACGGAAACCCCGTCCTCGCGTAAACGAAAGGACAAACCACAATCAAAGCTTTGCAGAGTCAGCAAAACGCGTTGTTTTCTAAACAGCACCTTAGACTTGGCAGTTACACAAACTCACTTTCTGAGCCAAGTGTAGCCATCTTCCACTGAGATCGATCCTACCAACCAATCATAAGCGTGTATCTAAAATGAGCCGGGCTTTATGCTATTCTTTGTTCTCTGATTGGTTGTATATTTTTTCTAAATTGACAAAAGGCTGTTTAACTTTCATATGCTTACAAATGCTTACACCGCTTCCTGAAATCTGCCTGGTCAAATATCTATCCAATAGCATTTAGAGATACTATAACCTCCATCCATTTGAAAATCCTACTCAAATTGACAGAGTCTAATATTTTTTTGTATAGAAAAATAAACAGGATGGCTGTCTTGCTAATATTGACTCACATCATCTTAAAAACTGTGTGGAAGACATCCATTAACCACAAAGACAAGCAAATGTCAAACTTCGACACAACTGCCTCTGCACCTTCGAGGATTAATTTGGATCTCATTTATAACAAAAACTATCAGAGCCTTGCATTACCAGCAAATGAGACAAATTCTATAATACTAAGCCAATTACTTCTTTTCAATACAGTAATCCCAGAGCGCCCCTTCCCTCCTACACGTCCCACGCAGACAGCAAACAGGGGCTGTGTGCAGAGGAAAGTGACTGAAAATCAATGCTGTGTTTGTTCACGGTAGCATTTCCCATCTGCCTGGGTGCCGCCGCCATCTTTTTATTTCCTTATTAGATGGAAAGCATTATGACTTTTGCACTTGCGCTGGATTAGAGTGAGCAAATTGAGTACAGTAGATGCACAAAGGAAAGGATGAAGGTCAAACTGCAAACAAAGAAGTGTGTGTTTACAGTGGAGCAAATGTTCTTTTTCGCATTTACACAGAAAATAAGGTGCTTTTCCTTGCTTTGAAAAAGGTTCATAACATGCCTACAATAAATCTTTTCAGCTGTTACCTTTTTATTTATTGGGAACAGTGTCAAAAAACAACCTTTTAAAATGACTGAATCTGACATTGAACCATGAATAAATGACCGTGGGGCCAACATTAAATATTGCTACTAGATTTTTATATTCATTATCATCATTAAAAGTGTCTTATTCTATTCATTCAAATTGATCTTTTTATTTTTGTACTCTTATATCTTTAAAAGTCCTATGTTATGCTTTTTTCAGGCATATTATAATCATTTTGGATGCCTTTGCATTAGTATTTCATGTTTTACAACCTAAAATAATATATGTCTAGATTTTGGGGAGCCTCCTGCTGGCAAAGATTGGGACTGGACAGAGCATGAAATGGCTATTTAGCATGGTTAGTAGCAACCTGACACTTCCTTCTCTTTTTGGGGCTCACACCTTGCCTAAGACATACTGTAATTACTATTATACCACTCTGTAACATTTTGCCAACAGTGGTAACTTAATTTTTTCCTAACTTGGTTCTATATTAGGATCAAATAAGTAATGGTGCTAATTTGCTTAGTTTAGTGAGTGCCTTAGGTAAAATATATACTCATTAAAAATACTTTTAAATAGATTTAAAACTCTGTGGCGTGTCCTGTCAGTTTAAAGAGACTATATAATGCATTATCCCCATCAAAAACATATCTGGAGTTGTAGTCTCTGGCGCTAAGTTTCTGAGGCTTCAGAACGCCTGATTCCACCAAGCCATCCAGTCTGCTCTCATTCATTTATATATATAAAAAAAAGGTGTACAGCTCTGTTTTCACTGATCCCTCACAGCTATTTTGTCATAAAATAGCATCATACAAAAATTCTAAGGAAGTAAAAAGCTCTTTTAGAAGACTGTAACAGAGCTGCATTCTGCTGCTCTCTCTTTCACCTGTTTCCTTATGGCAGTAGTAAAGTAATTACTAAAAAAAGCTTTCTTTTAGTCACATAATGTTTTTACAAGTTGTAAAATGTGCAAAGCTGTTCTAGAGGTAAAAGCATAACATAGCCTCTTTAATTTTAATTACAATCCTACGCATAAGGTTGGGACATTTATAAAGTTATTTTTTGTGAATTATATTTTAGAGAGCTAACTCTTTATTTATGTACCAAAACTATGTCAACACCACAACAAGCAAGAGTTTTATTGCTTGCATAATGTCCACTGATAACATCTGTTTATCCCATTAACATCCAACTGTCCAGTATCCACATAAGAGCCACAGTAACTTCAAAGACTCCTCTACACCTCTGAGTCTACCAACACATGCTAACACAAGCTCCGCCCCCCCATCAAACAGCATACTATCTCAGCCTGCCACACGGTCGTCATCCCACATCGCTCCGCTGTATCCCCCCCTCGGGCTGTCCGGCCTCCTCCAGGTGGGCCCTCCCTCCTCAGAGTGGAGCCAGCCTGAACCTGTCCACTCCTCTCACTATCATCGTCTGGCAGCTAAACCTTACGGGGTCAAATGCGACTTCGCCTTTCTTTTTCAAATGTCTGGACTGATCCCGCCTGGCAACTCGGGACTTCAAAAACGGCCCCATGGAGAAAAAAAAAAAAAAATACTGATATCTGAAATGTTGACAGTTTTTGGAGGATGGAGTGATGGATGTTGGCGCATTTGAGGAGTTGATTGCTCACTTGGCAAACATTAGTCACGCACGTGCAGCCTCAGGTAGGAGCCAAAACCCAATTTACTCCCATTCATTTGTATGCAAACCCAATCTGCTATCCAGTGACAACAGTTAAATAAAGCATAAAATACACAAGTGCTTCGTCTGATCTGTGGAGTCTCGTCACATGACCTCGAAAAACGATGAAATCTCCACTGGTGAACCCTCTCTCGCGGGTCACTTCTGGTGTGAACACAGGAGTTCAGCCAAAGAGCGATCTCATTCTGCTCACATGCTTCACGGAGATCAGAGTCTGACGGAGGGAAATCAAGTAGAAACAAAAATAATCTAAATGATTACTCATGTTTACAGCCACTTCAGCGACTTCATTTAGAGCTGTCACCAACACGGCCGCTTTCAAATACTTGTGCGATTTTAATAAACTCGCTGTGGATATATCCGTTGTATGGGAACTGCAGGACTGTGCAAATGTGCAAAACAGTTGACCTTTATATTTTACTTCATTTCTTTACACCTGCCTGAAACATTTGCAAAACAGTCTATGCAGAAAAGCAATGTCCCTATTAAATAAAATGGGCTGCCATTGACAAAAGGTACTGCACATAAACTTTCATTAATTTTCTCCAGCAACTATGGGCCTTGGGCGGGATACAACTAGGACAATGGGCATTTAGTCACAGTTGGACATACACTGACAACCATTTATTCTCATATTCATTCACTAGGGGCAACTGAGAGTCACCAGTTCACCCAACACATGCATGCTTTTGGACAGTAGAAGGTAGAGATAGTAGAGAGCACACAGTAAGACTGGGAGGACATGGAGACTCTGTTTTGAGAGATTGTAGCCAGCTGACTCAAGGATCAAACACTTAATCTTTTCTACTTGGAGAAAAGGAAAGCAGAAAAAAAAGCATTAATGGCATTAATGACTATAAGTACTGTACACAACATGCATTAAACCATGGGAATATTTACACTCGGTTAAGTGACAAAAGTGTCCCCATCACAAAACATAATAGAAACAGTATACAATAATTTTTTTTCAACTTATTTTGCATAAATCTTTTAGTCAACTTCTGCCCTCAACTCTGTATCTCAATTGTTTTGGTAAAAAACACACAAAAAATGAAATATTTTCAATATTCACAATGCAAAGCGGATTTCTTTTAGGTGTGGTTATTGCAGCCATGGGTATCTCAAAGATTACCAGCAACATTGATTTAGATTGAGTTGGGATTTTTTTGTAGGAACAAAAAGTTACAACTAGTTACTACAACCAGCAGAAGCCCAGCATTTCTGCCACAGTTCAGCCTGGGACGTCCCAAGAAGACACTAACCCTGGGTCTGAGGTAGCTACAGAGAAAGCGCCGGGATCAGGCGCACAGGCAGCAGAAGCAAACGCACCAAGTGTGTGTATTACATACACTGGCATAAAAACATTCTGAAAAAAAGTTAAATATTTGGTATTATAAGTACAACACAATTTTAATGTATGATGTATGCAAAAAGTTGAAAAAATATGAATGTATACATTTTTTTATGATGTTTTGTAATGTGGAGACTTTTGTCACTCAACAGGAACAACATAACCTTTTAAATTGAGGCAATAGACATATTTTAAAATAACTTCAATTACAGCTCGCCTTTTGTCTGTGCACAACACGGCAGATTGCTCACACTTGACTGGATCTTTTGTGACATCTGGCAACATTTCTCTGCCACTCACTCCATTTTATACAATTACTTTTTTTTGCTCTGAGTCTTTTATTTTTGCTTTCTCGGGTCAACTTGTGGACAGTTTGAGATCCGGACTATAGCTCAACTCTGAAGTTAAAATGATTGTGAGTAAAGTTGGCAAGAAGGAAATGTGGATGAAAACGGAGAACTGGTGACCCTACACACTTGTACAGGGGCAGAATCAGCACTTCCAGACATCATGGGACACTGGGGGTGAAGCCAGTGAAGCTTCTCTAAGTGGACAGGTCTCACTGTGGATCCAGATGGCCGACTCACCTCTGACACTAAATGGCTCCAGTTTCCGACAGTTGCTTAAGGGATACACTGTAGCATTGCTGGGGATGAAAGTTGGCGGATATTTTGGTCGTTAAATTGTGTTTGTAGCAAGTCGGTAAATCCAGGTTGAGTGGTAAGGTCAAATAATCTTAAAAAACTTTTGTTCGGACCAATATATATTAAATAAATCATAGTAAAGTCTTGGTTCACTTCACATACTCTATATTTGGCTTCCACTCATTTAGTATTTTTATATACTCCGGACACTGTTTGGTCTTGTGATAAAATACCTTTCTGTTCTTGTCTGTTTTTTAAGTTTTGGGTCAATGTGAGGTTTGCATTTTAACTTGCCAGTTCTAGAGTTCATTTGAGAGCACCTTTGATTTACAGCGTCTCGACTCTTACTGAACTTCTCATTTCTCTAGCCCTTTTAAACTAATCTCCTTTTGTTTGAAGCTTCCTTGAAAAAATTGTGGTAAATGAAAACAAATAAAGTTATGGTAGGCCCCAGTTTTGTAAGAAAGGAGTATTTATTTTTATTAATGTTCAGAGCTATTGAGAGCGTTATATCAACAGAGGTCCAAAAGAGAGAAGGTCATGTGATACACATAGCCAAAAACGGTCATTAGAACAATGCAGTTTAAATGGTGCTTGCTGGACGGGCTGGAGAGGTCAATAAGCCATTTCCCTAGGATTTTTAACAGATTTTGGAGCCAGCACTGTACTCCTGACCATGCTGACCACTTAACTAAGGCCTGTGAGAGTGATACATTTAATATTTTTTTATTGCAAGTGCCAACACGTGAGCGTACCTCTTTCTCTTTTTTTACGGGACCTAAAGACTTTATTTTTGGGATTTATATTGGGATTTGAATTTACGTTCAGGATTTATATGGACCATCCATCTTCTTATGCTTTATCCAGGTCTAAGCAGGGACACCCAGACATCCCTCTCCCCAGACACTTCCTCCAGCTCCTCTTGAGGAACCCCAAGGCATTCCCAGGCCAGCCGAGAGATGTAGTTCCTCCAGCGTGTCCTAGTTCTTCTCCAAGCCTCCTCCCAGTGGGACATGCCTGGAACACCTCCCCAGGGAGGCGATCTGGAGGCATCTGAAACAGATGCCCAAGCCACCTCAGCTGGCTCCTCTCTACTCCGAGCTCCTCATGGGTAACCGAGCTCCTCACCCTGTCTCTAAGGGTGCGCCCAGCCACCCTGCAGAGGAAACTCATTTCGGCCGCTTGTATCCGTGATCTTGTCCTTTTGGTCATGACCCAAAGCTCATGATCATAGGTGAGAGTAGGAACGTAGATCGACCGGTAAATCGAGAGCTTCGCCTTTCGACTCAGCAGTTATATGGACCTACTTCTGGATTTCCTTTGGATTAAGTTAAGGACTTTGGACTATAACAGTTATCAAATATGGACTATTCCTTTTATGTCAGGATTAAAAGAATCTGTGTGAAGACGTCTGTGGTGAGTTTGGGAAACGTTTGTCTGTCCTGGCGCTACTTCTCTAGCTGTTTTAGCATCCAATATGTTAGCTTCAGCCGGCTACAGCCAACAAACACTGTTCTCGGCATTAATATGGACTTTACACAGCAGAAGTCTCTAATATCGCTATTTCTGGTCTCACTTTACTCAGGTGAACAAAGCGACAATGAAGCGTAAATTGACTGTGTTTTCGTGCATATTAATTACCTGCTAATATGCGCATTTTTCCAGTATTATTGCTGCACTCCCCTGCATCGTTCTCATTCATAATAAATATATTTAAAACAGTGTTATCCAAATACTGTAGCCTGGAGGAGAGTGTCAGTCTTTATAAATCCATCTGTCTCCAATATGATCTGAGTCTGACACAAGTTCAAACATCAGCTGCTGTTAAAGTGCAAATGATAACTGTTTCTCTGACAGAAATAATCATTGTACATGTTTTCATAGCCCAGATTAAATACATAAATACCATTGTAATATATAGTCTATTTATTATTATTATAAACTAACGTACATTAAAGGACCTCTAGGCAATTTTTGGCTATCTTGAGTTATGCTTGCTCTGCCTTTGTTGTCATTTGTTTGTTAATTTTAAAACAACACAAGATTAAGGATAAGATAACAAAAACATTGGTAAATTGTCACTGTTTTCGGAACTTTTCTCTTCGGTAATTACTTGCATTTTGTGTGTGTTACAACGTGATGTTATTGTGACGTGTCTTGTCCGCTAATTGGATTTGGCGTTGTGTTACTACTTGGAGCGGTAGGACGACAGCGCCATCTGCAGTCTGACTTCTTCAGAACGGTATCCCCTGGTGGAGGAGACGAGGTCTGTCTATAGGAATATTAGTAGAAGATTTACGTTTTCAGATGAATGCTCTCTCTCAACAGCTCTGTTAATGTTGTAGAATGATTTTGTATCTGTGAAAATAACAAATAATTAACATGGAAACATAAAATTACAACTTAATTTTGTGTAACTGCTTTCTGTCAATTGCCATTGTTGCTTACAATATGCCATCAAATTGTAATATCTATTGGATGAAAAAAATTTAATTTCCTGAACAATAGTGGCCATGGATGTTACTTTGTTTTTCATAATTTTCAGAATATTTTCATCGACCTTCAATGAACAATAACCTTCTTAAAATAACCATTTATTTTAACATGGCAAAGAGCATATGATGAACTCACAAAACCCCGTTGACCTCTATTTTTGTCCATTTGGGGACCCATAATTTCTTCCAGAAGGTGCGTGACTGATTTAATCTCTCTGTATCACCCTAACAGCCCGGCCGACAAAGCCTCTATTATCTTCCACTATGACAAAATCTGACGTGTAGTACAGTGCAGCGTCCATACCCACGGCACACAATATCACAAAGTTGTGGGCAGCGGCATTGTTACAGCTCATTTGTCCCATCGGCTTTGTGGGCCGCCACTTGTGAGAGTGACTGATTATTGCCTCACCATTCTTCACACTTCTAGCCAGAGCCGAAAGGAGCTGAAATGACGACAACCCAAACAATATGAATCAACTTGTTGTCATTAGCGCGCCGCTGCCATGGAGACGGAGCTACATTTGTTGTTAAGATTATACTTTTGTGAACCCCAATTTGGTCACTCTTAAAACCAGGTAGAAAAGTCCCAAAATGGAAGTGAAGTATGAAAGCTCTTGACTCATGTAATCATGCAGGAAGGAGAATTATAGACTGGAAAAAGCATGTTGTTAACTCGCAGTCATATCATTGTCGAACTCTTAGGGCTAAAAAGTCCAGTAGTTTTGGCAATGACTAGACAAAAAAAAAAAAAGGTGTTTACCATTTAATAATTTCAAAATGGGTAAAATTTCAGGGACCAATGACTCAACCACAGTGTAATTCATCAAATCATTAACAGCATAAAAATGATATATAGGGTGAATATGGGTAAAGTGGGAGTTAAGTTATTAAAGATTGTCTTTAATGTATCTTTTTCATTCACAAAAAAACAAAACAAAAAAACAAACAAAAAAAAACAAAACAAAACACTGAGCTGGTGATAAGAATGTGCAGAGTTAAAAATCATAGTTCTGTGGGTATGGCATCATTTCCTGGAAAATCAAAATCTACAGGACAGCAGTAGAAAAGTGAAGGTGTGTACAATGACATAGCAACTTGGGATGAATAATCTTAAGATTATAACTTTTAAAAACTAAAACATAATTTGTTTTTTGTAAAAATGATTATTTATTAAAATATATTTATGGTTAAAAACTCAATGACAAGCAATGTTTTTTTTTATTTTCTTAATATAACATTTGATTTTGACACTGGGACAGTCTGCTTTTCTTAAACCTTTTCAGGCATTTATCATAATGTAGTGTTTCTTTTGATGGTTCACATATGAAATATGAGCAATTTAACAATATTAAAAAAATTTGAATTTACTTAAATGTCAAGTTTCTAGTGACTCTGAGTTTTTCATTGAGGTTTTAAATTTGTAGTTCCCATGAGCTGTCATCGCTGTTAAGCCATAGTGATCATATTATTATTATTAAATTTTGTGTTCCTTGATACTTGTTTTTCGCAGCCTATTCAAAATGTATAATTGTTTTTGTTTATGTTTGAGTGTGATTTCACACCAAATTTTTTATGTGTCCCACGTTACCAATTATAAGGGTGCCGTTTTGCCAGTACTGCTTCTAAAAACAACGTTTACGGTCAGTCAGTGTTTGAGGAATAATCTTCAGTTCTGTGTTTAAGATTTCACTTTATTTCCATCTGTAATGTGTAGTTGAGTTCTTAAGCTGTTTAAAAATGTTTTACAATAAAGGTTATAGCATTCAAATACAATTTTACATAACACTGAAACTGCATTTTCAAAAAGTGTCCCACTTTACCCATATTCACCCTGCAGAATTTATATGTAATTGAAGCCCTCAGCTCATTTATCTACAGTATCTGTTAGCATCATGTTGCTAATATCCATGCAAAATAGCAATTTTTTGCTCTGTCCAGTCCCCACTGTTGCCAGCAGGGGGCGACCGACACCTCCAGTGTCCAAGTGTTCACTGCAAAGTCAAAGTAACAGCTCTCCAAAAGAAGACGTTTTTTATACATATGTATTATTTTAAGTTATAAAAAGTGAAATAATAATGCAAAGGTGTCCAAAATGATTTCAAAAAGCCAGAAAAAAACACAATATAGTATTTACAGTACATTCACAACTGAATAACTACATTTTCAAAAACATAAATAATAGTACAAATATGTTACTTTTGCTCAAGTCTCTCAATTTGTAAAAGTGTTTTTAGATCTCAGAGACAAATTGAGCAATAATAGTAGAAGTGGTACTTGCAGCAGCACTGTGCAGCAGTCAACAAAACATACCAACTTTACATAACACACATTATGTATTCCACATAGAAAATATAGAATAGCCAGAATAAGTAGTCACAAATGTTATGGGGGTAGCAGTGAAAGTGTCTTAACATCTACTGCACTGTTTAAGAGACAAAATTGAGCCAGTAGCTGTAGCGCAGAGCATCAATTTAACAATAGGAAGACCTGTTTTTCTCTTTCCTCTTATATTTGTTCGTCTTTGTGTGTTTAAAGCTTCCTGGATTTGGTCTGAACGGCCTGAACTATCGCTAAACACGCTCTCACGCTACATATACAAACCAGACCTTAGTCCGGACCAAGACCACCTCAACCAAAGACCAGCTGTTTGGTCTGAATCATGGTCTGTGGGAGCTTTCACACCTGAGGACTGTGCAGGTGTGAAAAGCACCTTAAATGATGTTTGGCAAGAATGAATTCACAACTATAAAAACTGAAAAGTGGTAAGACTACATAACAGGCCCTGAGACTTTATATTTCTTTGCACAAGAGTTTTTTTTTTTTTTTTTGGACCCAGTGTCTTTAGTCACATGAGACCAGCTCCCATTGTCCACACTTTATATTTCTTTGTCTCTTGGCTAAACTGTTGCAAAACCCCATCTCCAGCCCCAGGTACCTCTGCTCATTAAACACATTATTACATCTTCGGGGGGGGGTCTGCTTGTCCCAGAATGTATTGTGTGTGTGTGTGCTCTGGTGGCAGGATCCCAGCTATCACGGTCCGGACTGCAAATTAGCAAGTCCTTTTCACACACAGCTCGATGGCCATGTGCGCACAGTGACACAAGCCACCGAAAAAACCCGCGCCAGATCGCTGACTCACGGTGAATCAGAGAGGAGGACAGGCTTCTCGGGGAAACACTCGGACCGTGGCGAGAAGGGACCGGGCGGGGACTGGACATCAGGACGCGGAGGATTGCATAAGAAGTCTGAGCTGTTATGACTGCAGCAGCATTCACAAGCAAACAAAAAACAACAAGCAGTCTATGTCAAAGTTGTCTAGTAAAGGGGCATTGTGTAGCTATGACACTCTATCAATATGATGCTTTCAGTATTTACTGGATGGAGTATTGAAAAATCTATATTCCAGCACTGTTACTTGGCAATAACGTAACACAAGTGATGGCAAAAGTAGTCAACAAAAGTATTATTCAGTAAAGGGTTTAAAAGGACTGTATTGTGCTTTTATTCATATTTTTAAACCTATGTTGATCAAGTTTTATAGCCTTTAAAAACATCTGATTAAAAGAGAATGTTTTTATTCATAACTCTACTGATGCTATAAAGAAACAGGCGAAGAGACCAGCAGGGGGCAGCAGAATGCAGACTGTTACTATCTTTTGAACAAAAACAGGAAAAAAAAGCATTTTACTTCCTTAAACGCCTTAAACTGTGGCTGTGTCCGATTGTCATCCCTATATAGGGGTCACACCATTTTGTAGTGGTCTCCGAATGTCTAGTGGATAAAAAATAGTGCACTCAAAATTTCCCACAATGCATTTTGAAAAGTAGTGGACATCGATGGTTCAATAGATGGTCAATATAAACCAGAATGCTTTGTGAGTTTCTTTGGAGAACAGCAGGACTTTAAACTGTACACAACATGTCTGAATGAAACCACTTAGAAATGCTGTTTTTACTTCTGTCAGGTTGTATTTATGAATAAATAGCTTTTAAATAAATTGTTCAATTGCTAAAGTTAGCTTACCTTAGCCTGTACAGGTGACAGCTTCCCCTCTTAAGGCAAAGAACTGCAAAAATCCAGTCCATTTTATTAATTAAAGTGATAATTCAAGTTAAATATCACACGTATGATTATTATTTATCTATAAATAACTAAAATATGCTAAAGTCTGCTCGGGCTTTAGCACAGAAGACCATTATTGGTGGAGCTTGGCAAACTTTTTTTTACACAGATGCTAGAGTCACGCAATCAACGGCGAATTAAAAATAGTGAGCGATTGTCAGAATCATTCACAAAATGTGCACTATAGTCTGCTATATAGTGCTGAACTATATAGGGACTGCGGGGGTTAGGGATGACGTTTGGACATAGCCATGTATGATGCAATTTTACAACAAAATGAAAAATATCTGTGAGGAATCAGTGGAAACAGAGCTGGACATCTTTTTTTTTTGATAAATGATGGAGAGTAGACTGGACGTAGAGGGCTTGCTGATTGGTTGGTGCTTCCTGGAGTGGGCGGATGTTTGTGTTATGCCAGAGAATAGAGCATTACTGAAATCGGAGGATTACTTAAGTTGTTTTTTTGTTTTTTTTAATGAAACAAAACCCGACTCCAGGGATGTTTTTGATGAGGGAACTACATTATAACATGGTATAAAGCTCAGAAAATTGTTTTCTGAGTCCGCATGGTGGTTAAATAAGTTGATTGACTTGTGAGTATTTACGATAGTGCTTTACTCTGAAATGTAGCAAGAAAATGAAGCAAAAATAGAGGAAAAAATTAGAAAAATTCCACTTCAACATTGTAGAACGAAGGGTGTAAAATTTGGAAATCTGCCACTAGATCCCCCCAGAACCTGTACAAATTTTAAATCATAATATTCAATCTGATATATCATCCTTAAATTCCAACATTAGTACTTCCACCATCTCCATACTCAACCCTTTCCATATTGTTATTCAATTCAGTTCAGTTTTATTTACAGTATATAGCCCAATATCACAATAGCAGCCATCTCAAAGGGCTTTACACACAATCAGACATAAACACACAATCAAACATGAACAATAACAACACTAAACTAAACTAGACCCTCCTTGTCGATAAAGCAGGGTGTCCAAACTTTTTAAAGGGGGCCAGATTTAAAGAGGTTTAAAAAGGTTCAAGGGCCAACAGTCCCCTTCCAGAGAACAGAAGAGCTGTATCGACACAGACAACATCTCGATGCGTTTAAAGGCAAATAATTGAGTTTGACAGGACTATTTAAAGTATCACAGGGATGACTCATTACACTCTGTTATTGTCCCGCTGACGACAATAGCCCCAGCAAAACAGGAAGTCACTTTGATTATTGTTTATCTGTTACACTTACGCACACTCAGGCTTTTATCTGGAGTCAGTATGGATAGTTTTTTACTTTTTATATATGTAATCTTGTAGACAGAGGTGGAAGAAGTATTTAACATGTGTACTCTGGTAAAAGTACTGTTACTTTAAAATAACATTTCTTAATAAATTTGAAGTTATAGTATTGGAATTAGTGTTAGAGCTGAAGTAGAAGTGAAAAAAGTATTGAACGTAAAATGTACTACTTATAAAATGCAACATCAGCTATGCCTACTGAGTTACTACTAATGCTACTACAACTCAACTACTGCTACTACGAAGTACCACTACTGCATCTAGTACAAAATTGTTTACTGCTATTACTAGTGCTGGAACTACTATTACAATTACTATAAGTACAGTGCTTACTGCAACCACTACAACTACTAGAAAGCACTACTACTACTCTACTACCGACTGCTATTAGTCAGTACTGCTACTATGCTCTACTCCTCCTCCTACTGCTACTACAACTAATACTAGAACCATTACAGAACAACAAAGCACTACTATTGCAACTTGTACTACAAAAGTGCTACTGATATTTTACTGCTATTACTACTACTGCAACTACTATTAAAATTACTAAGAGTACTGCAGTTACTGCAACTAGCACAACTACTAGAAAGCACTATTACTGCAACTACTACTCTACTACTGACTACTATTAATCAGTACTATTAGTACTACAACTACTATAACTACTACTATTTTGACCACTGCAAATACTGGAATTACTACAGAACTACAAAGCACTACTACTGTTACTACTCTGCTACTGACTACTATTAGTTAGTATTACCACTCTCCTCCTCCTCCTCCTCCTCCTCCTCCTCCTCCTCCTCCTCCTCCTCCTCCTCCTCCTACTACTACTACTACTACTACTACTACTACTACTACTACTACTACTACTACTACTACTAACATAACTAGTACTATTTTGACTAATGCGAATACTGGAAGTAGTACAGAACTACTTGTGCTCTACTACCGACTATTATTAGTCAGTACTACTCCTCTACTTCTCCTCCTCCTCCTCCTCCTCCTCTACCTCCTTCTACTACTTCTACAGAACTACAAAGAACTGTTACTACTCTATTACCAACTACTATTAGTCAGTACTACTATTCTCTTCCTCCTCCTACTACAAATACTATAACTAATACTATTTTGACTATGGTGAATACTGGAAGTACTACAGAACTACAAAGCACTACTACTGCTACTACTGCTCTACTACTGACTACTATCAGTCAGTACTACTACTCTCCTCCTTCTCCTCCTCCTCCTCCCACTACTACTACAAATACTATAACTACAACTATTTTGACTATAGTGAATACTGGATCTACTACAGAACTATAAAGTACTACTAATGCTCCACAGTACACACACATTTAGACATTTGAAAGAAAGTTGTTTTATCCCTCCAAACATATGTAGAAGTATTTTTTTCTTTCAAAGATGTAATTATTAAGCTAAAGCATGTAGTTACTTTCCCCCTCCTGTATCCACAAACCTATTATCATTCAGTCTGTCCACTGTTGAGAGCTTTAATATCCCATAAAGTTCAAGTCAGACGCTGCTTATTTGGAGTTTTATGGTCTTTGCGCGAGTGTGGCCCGGCTGTGAATCACTGTCTCCTTATGAAAGAAAAATCCCTGATAAACCCTGACATATTTACACACATCACCACCACCACTCTCTCCCCTGAACACAAGAGCCTTTTGTTGGCTTTCTAGGCTTTGCGAGCGCAGGAATGTTCTTGGAGATGCATGACCAGATGTAAGCTGCTTTTTTTTTTTTTTTTTTTTTTTTTTACCTCCCCATACAACCATGTCTTCTTCTCTGTCCGCTTTTGTCCGCCAGCTTGAACGCGTCCTCATATGTATGCATAGGGATGAATGGCTTTATGCATGGGCGGCCATATTGCTTGTGTAGGTGTGTGTGTGTGTGTGTGTGTGTGTGTGTGTGAGGCCTGTTGCTGGCCATCGAAGCAGACAGGTGTCAGGTCAGATCAGCGCATGGCTCCGGCAGGCCAGGTGGAAACCCAGAGGAGAAAAAGGTGAATCACTCCCAGCCGACGCCAGGCCAAACAAAAAAAACAAAAAAACACACAAAAAAAAATAAAATAAAAACACACACACACAAAAAAAAAAACACAAACAACTTGACTTATTCTAGCATCCATGGCTGTACACACTAAAGAGGTCACAGAGGTCTGTGTTTTCTATTACTAGACTAAATCAGATCTAAACCAGAAATAAATGCAGGTCTAAACCAGGATTAAATCAGGACTAAATTAGGTCTAAACCAGGATTAAACCAGGTCTAAACAAAGACTAAACCAGGTCTAAACATGGACTAAACAAGGACTAAATATGGATTAAACCAGGACAAAACAAGGACCAAAAAAGGACTAAACCAGATCTAAACAAAGACTAAACCAGATCTAAACCAGGATTAAACCATGGCTAAACAAGGACCAAACCAGGACTAAACCAGGTCTAAACAGGTCTAAACATGGACTAAATAAGGACTAAATATGGATTAAACCAGGACTAAACAAAGACCAAACTAGGACTAAACCAGATCTAAACCAGGACTAAATCAAGTCTAAACCAGGATTAAAACATGTCTAATCAAGGACCAAACCAGGCAGGACTAAACCAGGTCTAAACAAAGACTAAACTAGGACTAAACCAGGTCTAAACCAGGTCTAAACATGAACTAAAACAGGACTAAACAAGGACTAAATCAGGTCTAAACAAGGCCCAAACCAGGCAAAAATCAGTACTAAACCAGGACTAAACCAGGTCTAAACCAGGTCTAAACATGAACTAAATCAGGACTAAACAAGGACTAAATCAGGTCTAAACAAGGCCCAAACCAGGCAAAAATCAGTACTAAACCAGAACTAAACCAGGTCTAAACAAAGACTAAACAAGGACCAAACGAGGTCTAAACAAGGACCAAACCAGGTCTAAACAAGGACTAAACAAGGACTAAATGAGGACTAAACAAGGACTAAACTGGCCGTCAACATGATAGACCTCAGTATTTCTAAAACCATGTGTACGGCCCTGCTAGTGTCGCCTAAACACAAATAGTAACGGGCGAATGGAGAATACACAAAGGGAGAAAAAAGTGACAAAACAGATGACGGTAAGAGGAATAATAATGATGGGGCACAACTTGAGTCACACTGAAAGTGAGAATGGCGCCCACTCGCACATACGATGGCGTGACTGAGTCCAGCATGAGGCAATGCGTGGTTTACAGACTTTTACAGTCACACACCAAGAGAGAGCAACGACAAGAAACACCTGGACACGCTTCACACCAGGTTTGAGTGGAATCAAACTACCAACCCTCAGGTTAGTGGGCAACCCGCTAAACCTCCTGCCCCACTGTCGCTCCACAATCCTTTTTTTTTTTTTGTTACGTGGTGATTTGACCAAAAACCTCTTCATCACCTGTTAATTATTTTATATATAACTCTTTACTATGAAAACCCAATCAATAAACAACTTGAATTTACTGTTAATTTGTTAGTCTTACAAGCTAAATATTTCATTGCTTCACTCAATTTATTTTGTTACCTAATGACATCACCACGTAACAGGGCGTTAATGAGGCGTATCAGGCAGCTTAAAGAAGTATAATTATTGGGTGTAAATTTCTCCATCTGTTTGCAGCTCTGGTGAAATAGCCTCCTTAGCGCACTCGTAGCTCATGTGTGATGACGGGGATGATCGCTCCTCTTTCCCTCCCGCGTCCTCTGTTATCTCCTGCCTAATTAATACACACGTACACACACACACACACACACACACACACACAAACATACTAGTACACAATGGCTGCTGTGGGATAATTGGAGCTGCAGTTTTAGCAGTTAATGACAACAGAGAAGAGGCAGTGGGAAAAACAGAAGAGAGCACCAGTGATGTTCAGTTCAGCTCCATTTAAACCAACACAGAAACTAGGTGGTCACTACAGCCACTCCACATATGATGTTTTTCAATAGTACTATAAGAGGTACTTCTATTGCAACATGAGTATTTTGATCATTCACCTGCTTATATTTTTCAAACTGATTTTCATTTGGAGTAAAACAGTGAAGTGGTTTCAAGAAAGGATAAATGCACAATGTTTGTTAGCCCACTGAAAATATTTGTTCAGCTATTATGGTACAGTGGCACAGTGGTTCGAATCCTGAACAAGGAAGTCTGTCTGCAGTTTGCATGCTCTACCTGCGTCTGGGTGGCTTTCCTCCAGCAACCTAAAACATGCACAATAGGCTAATCCTCCAGCTGTAGGTACTCCACAGGGCTGGTCCATAAAACTAGCTAACTCCAAAAGCTAGGCTTATTTGGATAAGTTGGATAAGTCTGGCTTATTTAATGGTCAGTTCTGCTCATCTCAATTCTCGCTCAGTCACTATGGAAACTTATGCAGGCAGCTGAGCGTGGTCCAGAGTAGGCTTAAGGTCTGGCTTAGCCTAAACACTTTATAATATTCCTGCACTTTTATCACAAATTTGATCTTACTTTATGACCTCCCATTTAATATTTTATCAGATTTCTGAACTTTACTTAGGAAAATACACATTTACATGGGGCAGCAGTAGCTCAGTTGGTAGAGATGCTCATCCACTAGCCCAGGGGTGTCCAAACTATGGCCCAAGGGCCATATGTGGCCCGCAGACAATTTTTTATTGGCCCTCGGGCTTCATTCACAATTGGCCCAAATTGCCAGAGGTAGCACTGTTCACTGCAAGGTTGAAGTGCAGGTAAAAAAAAACTTGATGTGTGTGAGATGTACCTGGCATTGAGAAAAAAAAAAATTAGCGGTTGGTGGCACCAAAAAAAAAAGAAAAAAAAAGTCATACTATGTGCTGGTGCCCAAATGTGGGGTTGTCGAAGGGGGTCAAGAGTAAAACAAATCAATAAAAATATCCATAAGAATGATTCACTGCGAAGATCTCTGAAGGAAAGTGATATCTTGTTTTGTGGTGATGCAAAATATGGCGCCTCGACTGAGTGGCCCTCCTGCACATACATTTTTCAGTATGTGGCCCCCAAGGAAAAAAGTTTGGACACCCCTGCACTAGCCCAAAGGTTGCTGGTTCAATCCCCGCTCCCACCATTGCATACTGCTGTTGTGTCCTTGGGCAAGACACTTAGCCCTCCTTACCTCATACACCTGCGTACACTGGCGTATGAATTTGTGAGTGTGAATATTTCAGTGAAGTAAAGTGCTTTGAGTGCCCATGGAGGTGGAAGGGTGCTGTTTAAAATTGTGACCATTTAGCTAAACATAAAATGAATTAATGAATTATGATTGGCATCATTTACTTAATCAGATACAACTTGATTAGTTTTTATTTTATCCTAAGCACAAATATAAATATCAAGACAGTGTTTGGAGTGTTTTTTAATTAAAATCAAGCTAACAGTACAGCGCATTAACATACTGGTGGGTCTTTGATGTGCCCCGCAGTACTTTGTGACAGCAAAGCAGTAAATGCTACAGTTCGCTCTTTCACTCATTTTTTAGTTTTCTCAGCTCTCCCTTCTGTCTCGTCAAACTGAGGTGAAAGGGACAGTAATTCCACATTAGTCTTGCCACTCCTCCGTGGATCGTTCCCCTCATGAGTTAAATGGATGTTCATGCAGGTGGGTGTTTCCTCACCATTATTTTTCATTGAGGCCCAATTGAATCCTCGCTCCACTTCAACGGGCTGCAGACGCACGCAGTCTGACAGTCTGACTCTGTATGAGCTCAGAGTAGTCTTTGTGGAATGGCTTAAGCCTCGGATTTCTAAGCGAATTTTCGGGAACTGCCCTCTGACCAGGATCCTGGCTTAAAATCTGGAGAAGGGTCCCCAAACTTTGCACTGTTGTTTCCTACTGTACATCCAAACACATGCATGTGGGAAATTGGTGACTCTAAATTGCCCCTAATGAATGAATGAATGTGAGAGTGAATTCATCCTGGAGTGGATCTTTCCTTCAATGTGATCTCCATAAGGTTTCTTCCTTTTTTCCCCCACAGCTGGGTTTTTTAGGAGTTTTTCCTTACCGAAAAGGAGGGTCTAAGAAAAAGGGATGTCCTGAGTCTGTTTAGTTTAGTGTAGTTGTTGTTTATGTTTGATTGTGTGACATTGTTTGTAAACCCCTGTGAGGCGACTGTTGTTATTTTAATATTTACTTTATTTTAATATTTATTCTAGGCATTGTCCAAGTCTCACGGCTGCCACTCTAAATGTGGGTAAGTGCCTCGTACAAGACATGGCTTTTTAAAAATGAATAGATTTGATCCAATCTTGCAGTCCCATAACACGATTAGCATGTCCCCGGCCAAATCTGCACATACCACTTTTATCTCCAGCCCTGCAGGTGCACATGGTTATCTGTTTGTCTGCTCCCCTGTATCCTTAGCTCCTCTCCCGCTTGTGACGCTCAAGGTGAGTTCAGCCCTTCACAGCCCAGTGGTCTGCTAACACTTCCTCCCCTATACAATGCACACACACATGTACGCACACAAGGAGAAGAAGAAAGCAGGCCAGCCGAGGTTTTTTCCGGTACAAGGATCTCATCCCGCCACACGTCACCCTCGATTGTAGTTAACGCTGGTGTGATCAGACCCTCTCCGACACTTCCCATTGCTCTGGCACCCAAAGGCGAAAGCGGGGCTGAGAGATTTGGGGTCAGGGAGGAGCGGCGGAGCAGTAGGGAGTGAAGGGAATCTGTGAAGGGAAAAAGCTGAGTGTGAGGTCAAGGGCGTGTGACAGAGACAGAGAGAAAGAAAGAGAGGAGAGAGGAGCTGAAATCTGGACTTAAATAGATGTACAGTGTTGTGCTAAAGTCTTAGACAGGGTTTGAAGAAGGAATCCTACCAATCTGTTTTGCAAACATAGATTAGACTAGGGGTCATAGAGTGGGGTCACTTTACCCCGCAGTCTGGAAAAAACAAACAAAACTGCAAAACACTGAGGTTTTTTTCAGTTTTGTCATCATTAGTGATGAGTTAACTGTCATTTCAAGTAAAAAAATTTTGTTTGTAAATAAAATTTTTGATAAATTTGTATATCATTTGCATATTTAGACACACTAAACTTTTTAAAATAAAAATTGCATGCTTCATGTCAGGAACAATTCACAATAACACAAACAAAGCTCCTTCAACTCTCTGCATTCTGATGTGGTTTAGTTCAGAACATTTAAAAAAAAAACTTTATTTTTGAGAGCGGGGCCATTCACTCTAATATAGAATAGCCCCCCCCGAAAAAATACACAAAAAATCATGTAAAATTCAACGTTTTTCTTTTTCTTCTTTTTTTTTCCCTTTTTACTATATAAATAAAAATCCGGCTTTAAGTATGATTTTTGATCAGTAATGAGGCAAAGACAGTATTAAATGGATTTAGTCAGTCAGTTAGTTCAGTCCCTGAGCCCATTTGTAGGCCCCATTTGAGGGTCAGATTCTGCTGGTACTGTCCTGGTGCTGAGACTCTGGACTTTCTCTCTTATCTGAAAATCTGCAGTTTGTCTGAACAGGCTGCATGTGTTTTGTTGCTTGTGCCTCCTGCAGGGAGCGCTCTAATAGTCTGGTTCTTGTGGCCAGGACTGTCCGGTCTGTGTACGACCAGAGCAGGATCTGGGTGACGTCAGGGTCACATTTTACCCCACTTGGTCAGATGAAGGTAAACACTCCTGAATCCAAACAGTCTAATACTACTCTATAATGTGTTTTTAAAGTGGTTGTAGTAGCAGTGTTTGTATTAGCACTTGTAGCAGTCAGTAAAATGCCCCAATGTAGAGTAAATGAAAAAGAAGACAGTGTAGGCTTTGGAGATACTTATGTAATTTGATGGAAAACAAGATGGCTGCTGCCGCTTTGGAACATTCAGTACACACACGGAGAGCACACTCCATGTTACATCACAACTCTCTTTGTAGCCATTGGTTCCTCTTGCATTTCTGATAACACTGATTGGAAATCAAAACTGAACAGAAAGGCTTCAGACTCACTGTGTCTTTGAGAAATGTGCCTTATGATAAATGATGCTGCCTCTCAAGGACATACAGTATTTATAGTGCTATTTGATTTGCTCTTTCCATTTTACCGTCTAGACATTTAATGAATTTCTCAATGTTCTCCAGTCGGTCTATACTTTCAGCTGGATTTTCTTTGAGTTGTAAATTAGTGTTATTGCAAATGCCAACATTTCATTCAGAGCAGAAATGAAAAAGTCAAGGATTTTGCGAGGTGCTACGAAATGTTTACTGTCAGATTTGGAAAAGTTTTGAAGAATGTCACATCATTTTTCCTTTCTTTCCCTTCTGGGGTTGTCACAGCAAACCATGTGCAGTGTGGAGTCATTCACACATTGAGCATATAGGTTTTATGCCAGATGCCCTTCCTGACACAAGCGTCTCAATTAAGCCAGACTTAGGACTGACACAAAGAGTGGACTTTGGTCTAGGTTTGGGGTGGCAGTAGCTCAGGAGGTAGAGCCTATCACTCACTAACAAGAGGGTTGGGGGTTCAATCCCTGCCATCTGCATTGCATAACATATTGATTGAGTATATAGGTTTTATGCCGGATGCCCTTCCTGACACAAGCATCTCCATTTATCCATGCTAGGGACTGGCACAAAGAGTAGACTTTGGTTTATAGGTTTGAGGTGGCAGTAGCTCAGGAGGTAGAGCCAATTGCTCACTAACAAGAGGGTTGGTGGTTCAATCCCTGCCATCAGCATTCCATATAGGTTTTATGCCAGATGCCTTTCCAGATACAAGCATCTCCATTAATCAGAGAGTGGACTTTGGTCTAGGTCTGGCATGGCAGTAGCGCAGGAGGTAGAGGCAATTTCTCACTAACAAAAAGGTTAGTGGTTCAATCCCTGCCATCAGCATTGCATACAGCCATTTCGCCCTTGGGCAAGACACTTCAGTGTCTGGGGCACAGGTTTATAAATGTGTAAGTACAACTCTGGGGTTGGTAGTGGTTGGAGAGGCCGTTGGCACGCTAAGGCTGCCACAACTTTGACAGTCTGCCCCAGGACAGCTGTGGCTACAGAGTGTGCAACAGTGGAGTTAATCGATAATGGACTAATGTAAAGCACTATATAATTATTAGCTTTTATGCTGGATGCCCTTCCTGACACAGCCATCTCCATTTATTCTGGCTTGTACCTGTGTGTGGATAAACAATGTAACATCAGGTCCAGTTACTTTAGATGGGATACTGTAGTTTTTGCTTCGCTTGTATGTCTTGGCCGTATAGTTGTAGGAGGATGGCCATAAAGTGGACAGGGGAGGCATAAGACAACAATAGTACCCTCGGTGACAGTTTGCTATTGTCAGAAGAGGAAATGTGTGCAAAAACCCACACAATATGGATGGACAACCACAAACACTCTCACAAGGCTCCAAAATCGACACAGCGCCTTTTGCTAATTAGCTTTACATTTTTACTCTTCTGCTTACCCAAGCCTTTAGTAAGGCAACAGTAAGCCATTGATTCCTATTGTCGTGTATGTGTGTGTGCTAAGAGCTAATGGCCTATGTGCATCCTTCTGTAGCCCAGCCAGTATTGAAAAATCCACTGTATTTAAAGGATAGGAAATCTGTTTACATTGTTGACTGCCTTTGTCCCGTTCAAGGCTCAATCAAGGCAAAGGTTATTTGTTGATGACAGAAGACAGAGCAAGTTGCAAAATTTCAAGCAGAGATGTCGACAACTTGTGGCAGTGAGGATGTGCACAAGACATGCATCAAGTCCACAAGCACTGGGAACTTGACTTCGAGTCAAATTCAATGTCCCAAGTATATTCAATCTGCCTGCAAACATCTGTGTTATTATGGGACACTGGACATAGCCTTATAGCAAATGGGAACTGGGCAGTAAGGGTGAAAATAGGAAAGTTATGAAACCATTTTTTTATCAAGAAGTGTAATAACTATAATACTTATCCAATAATAATAATATTATTAAGGAACAATAAGCAGGCGACCATGCATGCAGATATTGCCAGATCTAAGTCTACTTTTTTGGTACTGACATTAACAGTAACGGTGCATATTCCTATTCATTCATATCCATTAGTTAAACTGGATTTCCATGTTTGTATATATGTTAGTCTCATTTGGATGTTTTTGTCAGTAATGGACCAATAAAGAAATTATTACTTATTGGTGTCTGAATCCTGTGCTGTTCTTATTTAGATTAATTTGCAGTCTTACACTTAGGCTCCACATGCGTCTGGTTATGTCTTGGTTTAGTCCTATTTTAGACCTGATTTAGTCCCAGATTTGTCCTGGATTAGTCCTAGTTTAGTCTCAGTTTTAGTCCTGTTTTTGTCCTAATTTAGTCCTGGTTTAGTCCTTGTATAGACCTTATTTTGTGCTTGTTTAGAAATGCATTTTCTGTGTTAGTCCCTTGGTTTAGGCCATTTTTGTCAGAGAAAGATACATAGAAAACCAAATATTTTTGAGGGGGTACTTGGTGTGGAAAGTCTGAGAATCGCTACACTACAGTATATCTTTACCTTTTATCATAATTGTGAGCTAAGACCAATGCTTTAGCAGATGTTCTCCAAGTCATTTTGCTACCATGCTTTCAAAGTATTAAAAATAAAAATCATAACTTGCAAAATGATTTTCTAATCTAATAGTCCACAGAAATACTTCAGAGTATAATGTCTAATGCATCTTGACTACCGGTTGAACATAGTAAAATTTACTTCAGCAGTGAATTATTACTAGTCCATGACCTTGATGTGCACAATGAGTGGCACTTTGAGTTGCCTGTCGATATTTAGAGACTTCACCAAACGCCATCTTGTAAACTTTATTATCATAATTTATTAAGAAAGTAAAATTAAAAGGTACAATAAAAGCGCTAATTGATACAAGCTTTTAAGCCTCTCTGCCACTACCAGAGTCTGAATAGCTTGTTTCTTTTGCTGCGTTTTAGAAATTAAAATGTTGTTCTGAACGACACATTAATTTTCTCTCAGGTTCCAATTCTCTGCCACACGTTTAGACACTTAGCCGTGAGCATCCATTCATTGAGACCAACTTTGGGAAGGTATTGATGTTGTGTCACTTATTTTATTCTAATGTTTTTTCTTTTGAAAGTTTAATTTGCTGCTATTTTTCCAGAGAGAATGGGATTAATCTGTCACCAAAAGGAGCCGCCGCTTCGAAATGGCAGCTTTGTTTTTATCTTTTGTTCATATACTGAGGGCTTTTGTACTGAGACTAAGATTCGCTCCTGGTTTAATTATATGTTTTCCCAACTCTGGAGAATTGCATTTTCACCATTGATCATAAAAGGTGAGAAAGACTTCAAAAGCTATGAGCGCTAAGATAGGTGCGCTAACAAAGCAGGCCTGATTGCATTTTCAAGTGCAGAGAAGTAGCCATGTTTAAATCCTGCTTTCAATTTAAGGGTGACCTAGAATCAATATGGCACTTGATTTGGAGTTTTAGTCAAGGTTTAGTCAAGCGTTTCAGTGAGAAGTGTTAAAATATGGTTGTGCTGAGAATTACAAGAACAGGGCTCCATGCATTAGCCAGGTCTAATCTGATAGGTTCCATGGTTTAATAGATTCAATTTGTTTAAACTTGTAGTGACTTTTCAAGTGCTTTGGTTGATAAATGCCATATGGGTTTTGAAATAGAATAGGGCATAAAAGTCAAAATGGAAGAAGACTGCCTGTATATCCAGTCCCTTGCTTAACATTGCCTTGTTTTCACTGCAAACCAGCTTTAATAGCACTCAGTACGGCCTTTCCAGTCTTCATCTATTACTAAATACAAACAAAACAAAATGTATGCTCTTTAACGGAAACTACAAATTCAGTGTCCGTTAACAATTTCTTCTTTAGATGGTTCAGTAATCGATTTTGTCAAGTCTTACAAATATCTTGGCATCTGCTTAGACAGCTCACTCTCATGTGCTTCTGTGCTAACAGCAGTCAAATTCAGAATAGGTTTCCTCTACCAAAACAATCTTCACTCACCCACTCTGCAGAACAGCTTCTGGTCAAAATGACTTATGGTGATGTTGTTTATAGGTCAGCTTCCACAACCCTCCTTCACAAACTGGATGCTATCTACCACTCTGCTCTCCATTTTGTCACTGGAGCTCCCTTTAACACTCACCACTGAAGTCTGGATTCATTAGTTAATTGGCCCTCACTACACTCCCACAGACTGACCCACTGGTACCTACTTATTTATAAAACGCTGATTGGTAAAACATCATTACTGCTTATCCACAACTCTGGTCCCACATTGCGCTCTAGCAGTTTGATTAGTTTGGTGATCCCCAAGGCCTGTACATCCTTCGGTTGCTTCTCCTTGTAGTTTGCTGCTGCAAGTGACTGGAATCAGCAGCAACAATCACTCATTCATTCATCTAAAAGTCTGCTTTTAAGAACTCCTTACAAGCAGTGGTTCAGGATGATTTTAGAACTGAATATACTGTATGATATTGTATTTTATGGATGTTTTCCCTTATCTCTCTTCTGTACTGCATGTTTCTCAAGCTGACTCATGGCCAGGTCGCCTTTGAAAATGAAAATTGGTTCTCAATGGGCTTACCTGGTTAAATTATAGAAATGTCTATCTAATGACATGCAAAGGTTCCTTGGAAAAGTAGTAGCCAAAGTTTTATTAGTTCCCATTACTATTTTTACATCTGCACAGAGCAAACAAACTGAGCAAAGGTAGAGGTTTCTTTTCTTTTGAGCATAATAATTGCTCAAGGTTTAAGTAAGTTTAAGACATGATCAGACATTTTTTTTTATTGTGTGGATTTATTAAAAGAAAATAATGTGACCCTGCAGGGCTACCATAATGATTAAAATAGCTGTCTGCACTTTGAACAAAATACACACTTAAATAAAGTTATTGCCATTGTACAACAAAAAGATTACATGAGCTTTTAAAGCATTTGCTCTACTGTGCATAATTGCCAAACTCTGTGCGATAGATCTGTCTTTAATCCCCTCCCCCAAGCTAAATGTGCTCTAATTGGCCAGATTGCAAAACTTAAGGCTTACTTATTAAATTAACATAGAATATACACACCTTTCTAATTACATATGAGTGTGAATATAGTTTGTTTTTCACCTTAATGAAACTTTTATTCCTTTTCATGACTTCGCTTCAGGCTAATTTCAAGCAAAACTATAGCAGTGTATATCATGCAGTGTTATGTTCTAGTTTAAAATATTTAGGCCAAATCCTTTATCTTGTTTGCCCCCTAGAGTCTAGCGTTTGAAAACCAGAGCAAACCTGATTTCCTGCACTCCGCTCTTTGTAGCACATGACAAGGACACCAAATTGTCAGGTTGCCTCAAAAACACCGTCCTTTTTCAGCCCCGATAACAAGGCATCATTATTTACCTGCCATAGCTCACAACGTTGCGTTCCGAGATAAACCGCAAAGTCTTTTCTCTCTCCATCCAAAGCCGGGAATTTATCTTTAGACAGCCAGTCGAGCTCGGCATTCAAAGTTAGGTACTTCTTTTTGTAATTTATTTCGAAGGCAATGTCAGGTCGCGACACCCCTGACACTCTGGAGTTTTAACAGCTACAAAGACATGTCAAAGAGATGTGAGCGGCAATGGCGGCTCTCCTGTTTGGTGTCAAGAAGGTGATGTATAATGCAGCAGGGGGTTATGTTGGAAGGAGAACCCGATGTGGCCTACACTAGGACCTTGGAGTGGTCTGGAGATAGCAGCTTAAGTCCTTTGTCTGAAAAAAGAAAACAAAAACCTCTTCACGCCCAAGTGGGTTCTCAACAGGCAGGTGTGTGCTCTCCAATACTGACCCCGGAATATAATTTAGGCCTATAATAACTTTATAAAATGCAGCCAAAAACACATTACACAAGATGCAGAAAGCTAAAAATGTACTGAGAGAATAGGAAGTGTAAGAGATCTCACTGTAAAAGAAAAGAGGAACTCATGACAACTTTAGCCAAAAGAAAGTATTTAGTTAGGAAAAGCTATGTACTTTTCAAAAACTGTGAGTTTGCAGTGTACTATGGCAAAGCTGCAAGTGAACAAAATTGGTTCACAGTATTTACATTTGCAAAATATGATATCAACAGACATTTTCACAAATGTTTTCAGCTAAGTGGTGATCGCAGTTTGAAAACAACAATAACAAAAATTCAGAGAACTCAATTATTACTATTTGGCCTTTAGCTTATATGCTAAGTATACTGTATAGGCTATGCTAATTGCTATATTAAATTAAATGGCTAAACATGAGTACACTCGCTGATGTTTTCTAACCAGTCTCAGACATTATGTAGCCTATATGTTGTTGCTTGCCTTTTGCCAAAACCATCTTGTTGACTCATAATTCACCAATAGCCAATTTGGTGACTAATGTTAATAGAAAATGTACTGTGGTCTGCTGAACTTATTGCATTCTTTGGAACATTTACAAACAGTAAAAAGATCTATAACTACAATCAGCATCATGTCATAGTTTTTAATTTTTTTTTTTTATTCAAGTTTTGATTGAATTTTGACAATTTTACAATTTACAAACATAAAACATGAAACAGTGAGTGTTGAATATAAGCACTTGCACAAACGTGATGCACTAACAAACACTTCCATTTCACATTTAAGGCGTTGTAGACATATAAAAACAAAAACTATCCCATTCTTCAGTCACAGCCTCATTTTTACAATGTAATTTCCCTGGCATCTTTTCGCAAACAGTATCTTCAGTCATTTTTCTTTCCACTTTTAAAGTGTTGGGACTTTTTCCACAATTTTAAAATAAGGCGGACATGAGTCACCAATCCAGTGCTCAATACTCTAAAGGTAGTTTTGCTTAATAGTGGCACCTCTCCTCTGTCCCCTAGTCTAGGTGAGTTGGGTAGTTCACATGGTAACCAGCCCTGCATATATAACACCTGGCTCCATATTGGAGAAACAAGTAAGCGCTCTCATAGAGCATGCATGAAGGTTCCTCTATCTCTTTGGCACTTCCAACACAGGTCATTTCTACTAATACCCATCTTTTGAAGTCCAGATGGAGTGTAGTGATATCTATTGAGCATTTTATATTGAGTAAATTTGCCTCTGGCTTCTCTAATGTAAATCCCATTATTAGAAAGAATCATATCCCATGTGTCATCATCAATTGTACACCCTAAATCTCTTTCATATATTGTTTTAAGGCTTTTACCTGTGTTGTTTTTAGGCCATGGGCAAACATCATACTATTTTGATGCCTTGTTAAGCAATGGGGGTAATAGAAAACTCTTTATTAGATTTCTGTCTTGTGACAGCCTGACTTTTCCTTTTAAACAATCTCTAATTTGTAAATACTTCCAAAAGTGGCCATGACCTTTCCCTGATCTTATCATATGACATAAAAATGTCCCATCAAATAAAGCATCAAGTCATAGTTGGTCCTGACCAGCTCTGATGTGGGGGGAAAACAAACCGTTTAGAAACACTACTTTTTCCATTCTTTTTTACTTTTTTAGGTGGATTATTTGCATATTAAAGGCACTGTAAGCAGCATGTGCTTGTACTGGTTTAAAACAGTACTGCAGTCTAAATCAATACAATGGTTTTGTGGTTTGCCAGTCACAGTGCTCTTTAGGTTTATTGCCAAATCTCTGCTTTTCTGATTGGACAATCAGCAATGCAAGGGTTTTTTTTTTTTAAGCCATGAATAAATTAGCTGTATCATTGTTATCAGTAAAACTAATATTTGATTTTAACATGTTTACACCATATCTAGGGACACGTGGATATTTTTTCTGAAGTATTAAAAAAAGCTTTAACCAAGTCATGTTGGACCACTGTTCTTCTGTCTCCTCTTTATGTTATCCATTAATTTGAGCATTTGTTAGTGTATTTGTTGAACCAAAGGCGACAGAGCCACTCTCCAGCATTGTCGTGAATGGTTTGTTTTCCCCTTTAGTGTAATCTCAAATGGTGCTTGGTGGGCGTTCCTACATTTGACTGTATCTATAGTATAGCATACAGCCAGAAACCCACCAACAAAATAGCATTCACTCTTTAGACAAAGGTCTAAACAAAAATGATGTAATGACAGAAATATAAAGGTGCAAAGAGTACGGGCTGCACATTTACCTGAAGCTTAAACCTTCCGTGGACTGACAGCAGTTACCTGGTGGGAGCCGCAGCCCTGCACTCAAAGACAGCTCCACATTAGCGACCCACCTGCTCCACTGCCTCGCTCCTGTACTCCCTCTGACAGCAACTGTAGAGAACGGGCAAAAGTGTCGACTTTACTTTTACTCAGTGGGACTGTCTCAGACCTGCTTTAACCAGGCGACATTTGTAATCCCCGCTGGAAATGTTAACTGCCTTTGTGATGCTCGGAGCGGAGTGGAGCAGAAGAAATTTATTTAAATGGGGTGCTAAGTCAAGTGGTTCTTTTGGGTTTAGAGCTGGAAGCAACGCCATCATGCAACAACAAGGGCCATTGGAGGCAGAATATGCTCCATTGTCATTATAATTTCGCCCATTTGTGGTTTCCATGGTGAAAAGTATGAGATAGGGAGCTACATGCAGAGATTCTCACTCTTCATGAATATATAATTTAAATTGAGCTAAATGGGAGAGACACAGAAAGACGCTGGCTATGAAAGGCCAAAGTGTGTCGTAAGATTTGTGTTTCTAAATGTCCAAATATGTATCCACGAAACAAAACAAAGACTTGGAGGAGTGTTGCCATTTGAATCACAAATGTTTGCCCCAGTGCGACACAACTCTCCCTGCAAAAACATCAACTGAAATCCAAATAGCCATAACGTGCAAATGCCAGAAAATACAGTATTAGCACGTTTACATTACTTAAAAACAATGATAACAACAATAGGGTCTCTAACTTTGGGTAGTGTGCTCTTACATTTTTTTTCACTATTCTCCAATGCAAACTTGCAAAGCATCCTGGTCTATGTTGATTTTGTATTGTGTATCACATTGCTAATATCTGTGCTAATTAGCCATTTTATGCTCTGTCTATTCCCCACCGTTGACAGCAGGGGGCCACAGACTATCTAATCCAAGCATTCTCTACAAAATGAAAATCACTATTATTAAAATGTATGTTACCACGACAATATCATAATTAACACTGATGCAACTTTACTTTAAGCCAAGATATATAATTTTCTTTAGATTTAAGTATACTTATATATACTGCAAATTATAATATACAGTATGTAAGCACTGACTACACCTTCAGAAAATGAATGCAATTTTTTTAGATTCACAGATAGGTCAACAGTGAATGATGTTTACTGAGTTGAATGTACTTATAGGCTATTTGCTTTATAAATAGCCTTTTCCATACAGTTGCAATCAGAAAACTTCAACTTCTCAAAGGTTTTAAGGATTTATCAATAAAAGATTTTTGAACCGTCCTAGAGTGGTCTTCTTCTTCTGTTTGGTGGGATTTAAAGAAGGCAGCAGGGAGGCCATCAAACATCATTGAGCTAGAGGCTTTTGCACATGACGAAGTTGCGGTCAGGAGGTGTACAAAACTTGTTAGCGATTGCCAAAAATGTTTTGGATGCTCCACAAAGTACAGAAGCTAAGGTTTATCTCTTGGGGTTGAACATTTCTGCATGCATCTGTAGCTCTAAGTACTTTTATGAGCCAATACAAGTTATTTTATTATATTTATCTTTTTATAGTGCTTCCAGCTAATATTTTATGGGTTGCTGTAATTATATTTGGGCATACTTGAAAGCTAAAACAGACTTCAAATTGCCTAAGGAAGGATAAGAAAGCCATATCTGCGAACTATGTCCATAAACAATGAATAATCTTTTAATCCGCAAATAAACAAAGATGAAAACTTATACAAAAAAGTCCAGCCTTAAAATCTTACCAGTCCCTAGAGGTTTCTTCGAGCACAAAACTCCGACTAAGCACGACGAATTACAAGGCCTTCCCATGCAAAGCCAATCCTCTATTTTCAAGTTCATTTGCAAATTGCTTACAAAGCGTTAGCATATCCAGCGTCAGAATTTTGGATTAATAGCAGGATGGCTGAAGATAGAGATATTAGTAGTGATAGCTGCATGACAGTGGGTGAGTGGTTGGGCCTGTGTTGTTACTGTACAGCTGCAGGGCACGGCTCCTCATAAAGTCAGTGAACTGGAGAGGACTTGACATAATGTCTCGAAACACTGATAATAAGACTACTGCATCCTTCAAGCTGGACTAATGCTAAAGATAACTCACTAAAGCTGCAGTTACAAAAAACATGGTGGAAGAAGTCATCAAAATACAGTAAATACTCATGCAAAAGTCAGCTTCTTTCCTTTCAACTTTTCTCATCTGCTTTATAGTGTGTGATTTGGCATAGTTTTTTTTTCACCAGATGCCCTATCAGATGCAAGCTCTTTACATTTATCCTGGTTTGCACAAAGAGTTCTCTGGCTTGTGACCACCTAGGGCTGGATTACTGGGGGTCCGCAAAGAGGACCCGAGATGCTGTCTATATTAAGTACGTAAAAAGAAATTGGGTCTGAAATGAATTAGAGTTAAATACTTGTTTAAGATGTTACTTTAAAACACTTTTTAGCCAACAGTCAGTGTTTTTTTTAAAGACATTTATTGAGAAAAGCATCTTCTGAATAGAGGAAAGTTGTATAGTTGGGGGTCCGTGTGGGATTTTCGCAAATTAAAGGGGGCCATGACACTCTTGACTGACAAGTTATTTCAAAGTAATACTCAAATAACAGTGGTTAACAAAAAATATTTCTTAAAAAATTAATGTAGTGTTTACTTATAACAAAAATCCCTATTATTACCAATAAATGTAGTACACTCACTCAAATTAGTTGACATTTTTCCACCCTTACTCAGAAAGAACATTATTCAAGTTAATTACTGTACCTGACTAAAAGGAATTCCTATTAATTTCCACCACTGACAAGCTTTGACTGCAGTACTGGGTCATCATCACAAAAGAAAATGGCCACATAGACAGTACACATTACTTCACTTTCTAATGCAGTTCCTGTTGCCATGGTAACAGCGGACTATTATCTTTTAAACATAGAATTTGCTTAAAGAAATTATAGTGGTCAGTGTGGCCGAGCGGAAAATTCATAGTATATGTCAAAGTGATTTGACTTTGAAAAGAAAAAAAGTTATTCAGACCAGGGTTTAGTGCAAGAAACATCTTCATAACTGTAGAAATATTAGAAAAATACAGTGATATGACATAACATTATGACCACTGACAGGTGAAGTGAAAAACACAGATTATTTCTTCATTATGGTGCCTGCTAGTCGGAGTGATATATGACCTTTGTTCAAGCTCATATAGTCTTGCTTTCTTGGTTGGCTTTCTAAGGCTTCAAATGCTAGCTATCAGTAATAAAAATGAGAACTACATCATAAAAAATGCATCTAGTGCAATGAGTAGAGCGCATAGTGCAAGCAGCAGCTGTACCCGAACATGTGCCTTAAGTATTGTGATGTAAACAGCCCTGGAAAGTCAACATGGCGCTTCGAATAATTCACAAAGACAAGTGTAAAGTGAACAGTGCCCCAGGGAGACAGAGCAGGGACCACTATAAGTAATCCAGAGTTGTGAGTTCAATTGGCCGGAAGGTAGTGTGCACGTATGCAGCATGTGTGGGACTGAACACGGATGTATTTTGAATCGAAGACACAAAATGGCTGGAAAAAAACAAAACAAAACAGAAAAACAGTCTGGTGCCGCGTTTTGATTGGAGGCCAGGCAGAGGTCAAGAGGGTGGCTGTGCTCGTTTCCATGTTCCTGAGCGGCTAAATGTTTCAACTAGAAAGCGATTTAATTATTTATGAATGCTATGCTATCTGCTTGACTGTTATTGTCTATGCAAAAGTGTGTTATAAAGTGTTATAAAAGGAATTTTCCTGAGTTAAATTGCTAGGAAGAACAAATTAAGGTTGGCCCTATCTTGCAATGGTAAAGATATAGTGCCCAGACCTGGACTTGATCTGGAAATCTTATTGTACAGGGGTAAATGCTTTATATAGTATATTGAGCTACAAAGGCTACAGAGTAAACATATGTCACTTTACTGACGCCTTGGGGATAGAGCAAGTAAATCTGGCCCTATCTTGCAATGGTAAACCTGAACTTGAAATGAGGACCTTCTAATTCAGGGGTAAATGCTCTATTCATGGTGCCACAAAACCCCAATACCACACAATTGTGAAGAACATCTACACAAATTAGATCGCTGTTGTTTTATTGACCTCTTGTGGATAGAGTTAGCGTCTTAGTGGCCCTATCTCACAATTGTACAGTACTTTAAAAAAAATCACATCAAAGACAAGATTTCCTTCCCTTACCTATAACTCATGTTTTAATCATTTAATCTAAATCTGACCATTACAGGGAGGCATTCAGGGTCCTCCCTATGGAAAAGCTTGGGGCCATCCTGGAGGAAACTGCGCTGTTTCTGACAGGGTGAGGCAGCCTCTGCTGGTTCACCTGCTGACCTGGTGGAGCTGCTGCGCCACATTTTGTTTTTAGTTTAATATCTAGCAGCTGTGTTGTTTTTGCTTGGCTTTTTGTTTTGTTGGTTCTGTTTGTGTTTCTTTGTATTTGTTAATTATAATTACTATTATAAAAAGACAATGACATTAGAATAAATAAATAAAATATGGCAAGTTGAATGCGCATAACAGCAGAACAGATTTGCTAGCACACTCTCTTGTAGCTCTTTGGTCCAAGATGGTGAGTGCGTGGTAAACAGGGACATTTGTATAGACTAATGAGTCAGACAGCAGTTGGTAAAGGCCCGGGGACACACATAAGGACAGGGGAGACAGCCTGGGTTAGTCAAATCTATCTGTTTATCCACAACACTAACACAATAACATGACCACTGGGACTGTTACCGGAGAGAGGGAGAGGTTTTTTCTTCTTTCTAATGCTATGCTTTCACACTGAGGAGTTCACTGCTATGTATGCTGCAAGAATACCTTCACCAGACATGCTAAAAATAGACACAAATTGTACTCGTCGACCATATTGATTTATGCGTTTACGTCCCAGAGCGCAATCTTTTATATAAAAACATGAAATCCAGTATTTTGTTTGCACTCTCCATAAACAGCAAACAATTTGACCTAAAAATTCAATCATTCATAATAAGCAAAATAATGTCAAGGTATTATTAAATTGGATTCAGAGTTAACACACTAAATTAAATGTTTTTGAATTCTCTTTGTACAAGCTAATAGTAGTTTTTCTCTTTATAGTTGTGATAAGGTATTAATAATTGTCGTAGAATAGTATAAGGCGGCAGTAGCTCAGATTGTAGAGCCATTCGCCAACTAACCTGAAGGTTGGTGGTTCAAAGCACATTGTTGCATACTGACATTGTGTCCTTGGGCAAGACACTTCACCCACCTTGCCTCAGGTTTCTGTGTCTGCTTGTGAGAGTAAATGGGAGAATGGTTCCTTGATGTAAAATGCCCATTGAGGTAAGAAAGTCCTATTCTATATAAATGTGACATTTAGCATTTACCTTTTATTGTCAGTGGTGGAAAACATATGTAATTTTACTTTTTTTTTTTTATATATATATTTTCTTAAACTTTTACTCAAGTGATTTTTTAATTTGTTTTTTAATTGAGCAATTTTTTTAAAGATTAAAAAAAACTTTTACTCAAGTGATTTTTCTTTTTTTAACTTTTACTTGAGCAAATTTTTTAAAGACTTTTTTTTACTCAAGTCAATTATCAGTATTTCTTTTTTTTTTTTTTTTTTTTTAGTATTTATTTATTTATTTAGTATTGTTGCAGGAGTATTGCATCCAGACAGTATTTAGTGGTTATAAAGCAGCTGCCACCTTTTATCATATGAAATGTGCTTTGTAAATTTCAGAGCGACACTGAACTTTTCATAATTTGCATCCAGTACAGTAACTAAATACTAATATCTGCAGCAAACCCAGTCACATGGAGTCAAAACCAGTGTGCCATCTGTGCTGGTCCCAAGCCTGGATAAAGCAGGGTGGGTTACACATTTTTTGCATTTTGAAATTTTTTTATTATTTTTTTTTTTTTTGGAAAGCTGATTTTGTGTAAAATGAGTTCCCTGTAATCTCCAGAAATAAGAGCATGCCCAATTGTTCAAGTATTGTTCTTTAGGGGAAATAAGGTTTTTCTTGGTAAAATCTTCCATACCATTGCTTTATAAAGATGATTGTGAGAAAAAAAACCCTTTGAGGTTTGTATATTGTTTCAAGCATGTGTGCTCAAACATTTGCTGATACACGAGTGGGCTGCAATATGGACGCACTGTACTTAAAGCACGAAGGACAGCATTTTCTCAGAAGCTCATTGAATTCATGATTTTATAAGGGCGCGGGGCCACAGAGACCGGCGTGACGCAAGCAGAAACATTTTAATATTGTATAAGCTGCCATTTGGTTTAAGCTAAAACCATGTAGTATTAGTTTTGGACATTGCTGTTTATGGCACTCTGGTCCATGAGTATTTTATGATATTGCTGTTGCATATGTTTGCTAATACAATAGGGACAATTTTTACAGCTTTCTTTGCTAATAATTACCAAGGGTCCCATAGTATTAGTGGAAGGAACTGTATTTTTTCTCTTTCTTTGAATACATTTTAAGATTAAGAACATTTTAATAGAGATTTTAAAATAATTTTCTGCCCCCAACCAGGCACTTCAATGGCTTATAATTTTACAGTTTATTTGTATTTTATTATGCGCAGTATAAAATAAATAAAATTGTATACAAAGCAAACTTGTAATTCAACAAGCTGCCCATCAAAATGCTGCCAAAACACTTTATAGAAAGCTCTGAAACACTTGGAAACGCTCTAAGTTGTAGAAAACTTACCTCTTTCAGCTTGAGGTGTGTTTGCTGTACACCTGGGCTCTTGGATGGACAGAGACATCGGTGGGCGGCTGGTCATGAAGGCCCGGGCCGCAGTGTGAGGTCCGTCTGGAGGACAGGGAGCGGCGAAGAGTGGCCACAGCTCGCCGAAGGTTCGGACCATCTGTTTGTATCTATCTCTGCCAGTGGGCCTCTCTGTGGAAGTGCAGGGAACGAGGAGAAGATGAGGCAAATAATGGGATCCTGTCTGCGGCTAACAGAGCCGACTGCTGCTGGAAGGACTCGCACACTGAGCCAATTTCCACACGGCTGTCAGAGCAGGAGTGCCACTGTGCATCAGGGGCTGCCACTTTCAAGGATAAGGACATTAGAACATCAATGTAAACAGTCAGGCTTTGACCAGTTTCTCTTATGATGTTGGTTTGATCATGTAATCATTTAAAATCCAGCATATATTCAAATGAGTCTCCAATTATCTAGGCTTAATTTCCAAAAACAAAACCTACAGCATATTTTGCCATTTTTAGTGTCAGAATATTGCTTCTAGATAGAAAATGAAAAACAAAACCTTAATATATGATATGCAATAGCTATAACAGTATTAGAAAATAGTATGTTTTTTCAATAATCTCTTGTTTACCAGTCTAAAATGGATCCATATGATGTTGGAAAAATTGGGTGACCGGAGCCTATTCCAGCAACTATGGGCCTAAAGCCAGGTACACACAGAGATTTATTTAGTCTTAAAACATCTACTGAAGTCACACTGCATGATGTTGAATGTATACATTATAAACTACCACTTGATCAAATTGAAAGATTGTTCAAACATTGAATCGTGGCTAGGATCAAAGTCAGTTGGAAGAAATTTCAGGCTTTGGACGAAGCGTGTTTACAAGGCTGCAACACTCCTCGACAAATCTTCCGAAATGTCTGACACTGCCTAATATCTGATATCTTTGGTTGTAAGACGTCTCTGTCTGTGATCTTTGTCCCTGCGTCTCACTATAAGACCTTTTGAGCTAAGACGGATGCTTTTTCCCACAAGTAGGAATCTTTCGCCTGAGATGAAATTGTGCAGTGTATACCCGGCTTTAGGCAGGGCACACCCAGGACAATAGCCTATAGTTTGTCGCAGGCCTGACATTTAAAGAGACCCACCGACAGACTCTCCTAACACACAGAAAGCTGAAAAAAAAACTACAGTAACACAAGAAGAACATGCAGACTCCGCTTGAAACTTGCAAGTTGGTCAGTCAGGAGATTGAACCCACAACGTGCTTGCTTTCTCAAAATTTGGCAGGCTAAGGAAAGCATATCTTGTTGGAAAAAAATCAGTTTTTCTATTCTCAAAGCTATTATTGGGTGGGTAAAGGTTAGAAAATCGTAGGTCTATTATTACAATGACCTGTCATCAGTGAAAATCATTTTTGTATTAGGAAAATCCTGTGACTGTCTTGCCCAGCCTGATCTAGTGCACAAGATTTAAGTTGCAAGAAAGCCTCCAAAGTCCCCAAAGTCAAAGGATCTCATGGTGTAAATAAAGCTCGCTGTGACAGCCGACAAAACATTGCCATCGGAGTTTCATCTCTTGCTCTTGAGATGCTCACATAACCCCGAGGACAGCAGTGGCACTTGCAAAAAAAACTTGAGAATATATCTGTGAACTTGTCTAGTGGGCTGGCTCTGCTCTTGCTATAGCTTTTTCAGGACCTGATAGAAGATTTTGGGGAGAAAGTTTAAAAGCCATACTTTGCCATTGATATGTAAAAGAGCGTCTTTGAATGCCCTTAAAGGCTAGATTTCGTTGAAGAAATAAGTTCCCACAAAAGTGTCAGAAATCTTTTTGATGTAAATGCCTTGCAGTGGGTTTCCAGGCGCGTTCGGAAATGGAACCAGGAGCGAAAAACTGCATGTGTGGTTATTTTAAGAGCAAATCAATGAATGCCAAGCTCATTATCTGATGACGGGACACTTGATTTGTTTAATTGAACCAAAATCTGCTAATTATCACAGTAGCTTCGGCCAAAAACCTGTGTTCCAAAGAGGAGCTGCAGGTCTGACTAAAGGTTATCTAACAACAACAACAACAAGCATTTTCCACATCCGTATTGCACCTCCCGTCGACGACTGCATGTTACTCAAGTTTCTCAGTGTTGTCTTCACACGCTCCCAAACAGCCCTGAGCAGCTGGGCCCATCTGTGCGTTGTGTTTCCTTTCATACGCCGCAAAAAAAAAAAAAGAAAAAAAAAAAAGAAAAGCAGCGTAAATGAGGTAGAGTCGGTAAAAACAGAGGATGTTCAGGAAGACATGTTCAAAGGTGGAGGGTGGGAGAAGAGGGATGTACATTTGATTCATCAACGGAAGCTGGTGTGACAAGAATGTAGCATGCACACACACACACACACACACACACACACACACATACATACAGACACACACACAAAAGCTGTATGTGAACACGATCCAAAAACACAGCTGTCTTCTGAGGCAAAACTCAATTAAAAAAGACCAAGGGAAAATAGAAAGTGCTCTATGGTCAAATTTGGCCGTACATAGAATTAGAAATACTGAAATCCATCGTGATAGGTTGAGACTGAGTTTAGACCTGGGCTAATCTTGGCTTTGTCCTGGTGTAGACCTAGTTTATTTTTTATTTTGTCCTTGGTTAGTCCTGGTTTAGAGCTAGTTTAGACCTGGCTTAAAGCAGTTTAGTCCTAGTTTAGAGCTAGTTTAGACCTGGCTTAAAGCAGTTTAGTCCTAGTTTAGACCTCCCACTCCACATCAAAACCACCTCCTCCACAGATCATTTTAAATATTTGCTTTAAACTCTTTAAACCTTTTTCATCTAACTTTTAATTAGGCTGATTTTGAAAGCAAATTTTTCTCTTTGTTTTGTGACTTTTATCTGGATGTTTTTTTTATCACTACTGCCATTTCTTCTTCCATTTATTTTCTGTTATAATGAAGGTGTTTTATATTATTATGAGTCAACTTGTTTTTAACTTACATTGCTTTCCTCTTTTGCTGCACTTTGGCGCAACCCATGTTGTTTTTAAATGTGCTATATAGTAAATAAAAGACTTGGCTTTGACTTGGTTTAGCCCTGGGTGGTTGATGTTGTTGTTGTTGTTCTTCTTCTTCTTGTTCTTCTTATTGTTGTTGTTGTTCTTCTTGTTCTTTTTCTTGTTGTTCTTCTTCTTGTTTTTGTTGTTGTTCTTCTTCTTGTTCTTGTTGTTGTTGTTCTTCTTGTTCTTGTTGTTGTTGTTCTTCTTGTTCTTGTTGTTGTTGTTCTTCTTGTTCTTGTTGTTGTTCTTCTTCTTGTTCTTCTTGTTCTTGTTGTTGTTCTTCTTCTTGTTCTTGTTGTTCTTCTTGTTCTTGTTGTTGTTCTTCTTGTTCTTGTTCTTCTTGTTCTGGTTGTTGTTCTTCTTCTTGTTCTTGTTCTTCTTCTTCTTGTAGTTGTTCTTCTTCTTGTTGTTGTTGTTCTTCTTCTTCTTGTTGCTGTTCTTGTTCTTATTGTTGTTGTTGTTCTTCTTGTTCTTTTTCTTGTTGTTCTTCTTCTTGTTGCTGTTCTTGTTGTTGTTCTTCTTCTTGTTGCTGTTCTTCTTGTTCTTCTTCTTTTTGTTGTTGTTGTTCTCTTTCTTCTTCTTCTCCTTCTCCTTCTTCTTTCCTCCAGGCCCCCTGTACCCACCGCCACCACATTTGTCTGTACCATACCAACATTTACCCACCCATACCAAACTAGACTTTATGTGTCAAGTTATCTAAGGGCATTGGAGGAGTTTGGAAAAAAATAAAACACTGCAGCCTTGACAAACAACAAAACCATGATTGTATCTGTACATGTCCCAACCAATGTAAAACGTCACTATGTCTGACAGTAGCATAGACACTACAGCTGTGGTAATGAGCATCTCCAAATAAATTGTCAGCCATCTTGATCAAACTCAAAACAACAAACTAGTGAAAAGAGCTATGGACTATTACTATCCCAGTATCTGACAGACTAACAACAGGTTATGTAAGTCATTCCATATTATGAGTTCCTATACAGACAAACAGTGCACTGAAGCATACTCTTACCTCTAGTGCATTTGAGCAGTAAGAGCTGCATCACGTCAGGGTATTTTTAGTTCAAACAACAAAACAACGAGGCTAGAAATAGAAGTGCTGTTGTCTGATTCTTTACAATGGAAGCACAAGTCAAATCCAATATATAAGGATTTAATAAAGCCAGCCACACAAGCTCACAGTGTACTCTTTTCTTTGCCTATTAATTTAGCATAGGTTTTGCACTCAACCCTTCTCCATTTATCCAGGCTTGGGACTGGCACAAAGAGTACACTGGCTTGTGCCCCCTTGTGGCTGGAGTCAGTACCTTCCGAATAAATATGCTACATAAGACATTTGTTTCCCCAACAAATTGCATGTAGTGTACAAAAATAGCAGCGTGTCTAATTCTGTTTTTTTTTTCCCCTCCACCGTAGTCATTACTCAATTATCACATGCATACTGCGGTGATAAGAGATTTCTTTGTATGTCATCTTACTACAAAAAACTCGCTTGGAAATACAAAATGCTACTCAGCAATTAGAGACTGCCATTTTCTCCACATTCTGCAAAGTGTCGTGCCATGTCCAAATATAAACTTAGGAGCGAGCGCTGGAGGCAGTTCATCGAGCTCGAGCTGTTTCCCCAGTGCACATAGTGAAGACCTCCTGAACTTATTATTTAGAAAACCAAACTTAAAAAAAGCCTTCCTCATGTTGTCAGCTTCAGAAAATTTGTTTAAAAATCATCTTTGGAATACAGCTTTTTCCACAGGATTAGTGATTGTGTATTAGTTAGATTATTTATTAGTGGGAAAAGTTGGGGGAAAAAAGCCTCTTTCTTAAAGGCAGAGGTAGTCAAAATCTGTACCCAAGTAAAAGTACTGCTATTTAAAAGTATAAATATTATTCAAGTAGAAGTGAAAGTCTGAGCATTAACATTATTATTGAGTAAAAAAAAGTATTTGGCATACAATTTACTTAAAGAACTTTCTACCACTACTAGTACTACAACCTAACTTATGAATACGACCAGTACTACTAATGTTACTAGTACCACTACTACATCATTAATGCTACTATTATAATTAGCACTACTGCCTATCTACCTAACTGGTAATTAAACTGAAGGTCTGTGACACTTTTTCAAATCTTGTAATGAATTGAATTGTTATGCAAATTGTGAGTTGATACTGTAAATTCAGACTGAAACAGCTTTGTAAGAATGAAAGTGCTACAATCCTTATGTTAAAAAGGGGGAGATAATATAAGATTAATCTTTTTTTCTGCTCATTTTCATTAATTTTCTACATTTTGCAGACATTTAAACTCTTTTCCGTGCTTTTTCTTTTAAATTATGAATGAAATAAATACATAAAGAAAAAAAAAGTATGTCTTTAGTCGGAGAGAACCCATATTACATTTTCTGTGTTAAGGATTTCAAGTTTGGGGGGTTCTGAAGCCCCTACAGCTCGGCAAATTTACACTAAAGAAAAAAGAAAAAAAAGAATAACAAGGCTTGGTGAATGCTCGGCTGAGTTGGCAGGAGCGGGAGACAGGGGAATCATCTCAGAGGAGGAAGAGAGAGCCCAGGGGTACTGAGCAAGACAGAGGCAAGCGAATACGTTTCTACTGCAAAAACCAATTAGCAAATGACTCTGCGCACCAGGCGTTTGGAAGCTGAAAACAGAGAGAGAGAAGGAGAAATGGTAACGCAGCAACACCGTACGTACAGTATGCTGTGGGGGCGGCCGGTGATGGACAGGTTTTAAAAAGTGCACCGCCGCTGCTACCGCTGTTGGCTCGGCTTGTACAGTACTATTAACCACAAGACAGCTGAGATATCCGTCTGTAACATTTGCAGTGAACTTACTGCTGTCTAGTCAAAACAAAACAACGCAGGTTCGTCTTCTGACATGCTGTAGTTGGCTTGTACTGGAAAATGTTGGCCAAGCATGAAGTAATTCCTTTGTGCTGGGTGTCAGTGCAGCCTTCAGTTCTAATAGTGGCTAAATATATATAGCATTTACCCCAAAACTAGAACATTATTATATGCAATTATTTTCATTAAAAAATAAAAAAAAATCTTCTGGATCGCATATTGTTTAAGGGTTTGAAAACATTGCAGGATAGGGCCAAATATACTAACTCCAGCCACAAGGGGTCAGCCAAGGAACATAAGATTTGTTTTAGTGTACTCTTTACCATTGTGAAATGTAAGGACTTTGTGACTCAATATACAGAGCATTTACCCCTAAATTAGAAGATTTTAGTTTCCATTAGGGGCCAAAGATTCTCAATCCAGCCACAAGGGGTCAGTAAAAGAGCAAATGAATCATTTTTGTGGCTTCTTTACCACTGTGAGATATAAAGGATCTATGACTCAATGGATAAAGCATTTACCTCTGAACTAGATTTTGGATTCAGTTGTGGGATAGGGCCAAAGATACTCTCTCCAGTAAAGGAATAGATTTTTAGTTTTAGTGGATTTTTTACCACTGTGAGCTATAAATGTTCTATGGCTCAATGGATAGAGCATTTACCCCTCAACTAGAACATTTTGGATTTCATTGCAGCATAGGGCCAAATTTACTCTCTCCAGCCACAAGGGGTCAGTAAAAGAGCAAATTAATAATTTTTTTGACTTCTTTGCCATTGAGCAATATAAAGGCTCTATGGCTCAGTGGATAGAGCATTTACCCCTGAACTGGATGATTTCAGATTCCATTGGGGGACAAGGCCAGTGATACTCTCTAAAGCCATGAGGGGCCAGTAAAAGAACACATTTTTAGTTTAAGCAGATTCTTTATCAGTGTGAGATATAAAGGCTTTGTGGCTCAATGTAGTGAGCATTTACCCCTGAACTAGAAGATTACCCATTCAAATTCATGGCCAAGGTTATTTGCTTACTCCTGTCTAGTCTAAACAAAACAACACGGGTTCTTGCTTTGACACGTTGTGATTGGCTTGTACTTTAAAACGTTGGCCAAGCATGAAATAATTCCTGTGTGCGCTTGGCATCAGTGGGGCCCCTATTCCCAACACAGCCAGGGGCCATTCATACACAGAGATATGATACATGTATGCGCATGTTTAATGTGTTGCATTTTAACAGAGCTGTTTCATGGAGAAAGTGGGACATATGGTTGGCGAGCTACAATCTCAGCACATTTCTCTTTGTGTTTGACAAAGGCTGGCAGCGATGTGTGATATTGAAACGTTGCTTTAGTAATTAGTTTGCAGACTTACTGTACGTGTTGGAAAAAGTAGGATTCTTTGTAGTCTTTGAAAACAATTTGTGATATAATTAAAATGACTACTTCGTTTAAATGTGTGGCCCCTAGAGGATATTTCCACAAGATGTTGGTGGAGGTTTGCATATATTTTAGTTTTGACAAAAATATTGGAATGCTTGGACCAGGGAGTGCTAGGTTTTGGGGTTGTGTGTTTTTACAGGCATTGGTTTGTTTGTTTGTTTGTTTGTTTGTTTGTTTGTCAATTTGGATTTTGATGAAATATTTAGGTAAGGTAGACTTTATTGCCCCTACAGCAGGGGTGTCCAAATGAGGCCTGGTCCTGACTCCGGTCCTGACCCTGGTCCTGACCCTGGTCCTGACTCGGGTCCTGACTCCGGTCCTGACTCCGGTCCTGACTCCGGTCCTGACCCCGGTCCTGACTCCGGTCCTGACTCCGGTCCTGACTCGGGTCCTGACTCCGGTCCTGACTCGGGTCCTGACTCCGGTCCTGACTCCGGTCCTGACCCCGGTCCTGACTCCGGTCCTGACTCCGGTCCTGACTCCGGTCCTGACTCCGGTCCTGACTCCGGTCCTGACTCCGGTCCTGACTCGGGTCCTGACTCGGGTCCTGACTCGGGTCCTGACTCCGGTCCTGACTCCGGTCCTGACTCCGGTCCTGACTCCGGTCCTGACTCCGGTCCTGACTCGGGTCCTGACTCCGGTCCTGACCCCGGTCCTGACTCCGGTCCTGACTCGGGTCCTGACTCCGGTCCTGACTCCGGTCCTGACTCCGGTCCTGACTCCGGTCCTGACTCGGGTCCTGACTCCGGTCCTGACCCCGGTCCTGACTCCGGTCCTGACTCCGGTCCTGACCCAGGTCCTGACTCCGGTCCTGACTCCGGTCCTGACTCCGGTCCTGACCCTGGACCTGACTCCGGTCCTGACTCCGGTCCTGACCCCGGTTCTGACTCCGGTCCTGACTCCGGTCCTGACCCCGGTCCTGACTCCGGTCCTGACTCGGGTCCTGACTCCGGTCCTGACTCCGGTCCTGACCCAGGTCCTGACTCCGGTCCTGACTCCGGTCCTGACTCCGGTCCTGACCCTGGACCTGACTCCGGTCCTGACTCCGGTCCTGACCCCGGTTCTGACTCCGGTCCTGACTCCGGTCCTGACCCTGGACCTGACCCTGGACCTGACCCCGGTCCTGACTCCGGTCCTGTATTAAAGTATTTAAGTAAAAGTACTGTTACATTTAAAATAATATTACTTAAGTAGAAGCAAGTACCCAACAAAAACTTAACTTTATGGCTTGAGTTCTTTGGCAGTATCTCGCAATGGTACAAAAAAACAAAAAAAACAAGAGCTAGATGTGATCCAAAACTGAACAGCCTAATGCTACAATTTTAAGAGTAGTAAAGTCTCACTATTAATATTCATATGCTTTTTTTAGTGTTATTTGTTCATGCAAACTTGTGAGTGCAGCACAAAGCGCCGTGGCCTGGACCCTGCTTCAGTGTAATTAGCTAATGTACTGTACAAGTGCCAAAGACTGATAAAAGTTTGCAGGAGGCTCCACTAAATTAAAGCCCCGACTAAAAATACCAGCCTTTAAATACCAAAAAAAGGAGCACGGGGAAAAAAAAAACAAAAAAAATTTGAACTCCGGTGTCAGCTGGCACAAGGAGTAAGCGTCGCACAACATCACACGCTGCATCTCCTCTCTATGACTCAGCATCTGCAGTGCCTTCAAACAGGTTATTTATATGCATTAACAAGGTGTGTTTTGTCTCTTGGCGTACACTGATATCATTTTTCCTCAAAGTGTAATGAATGCAACCATGTAAACATTCCCACTATCTCCGTTTAAGCTTGGCTGATTCCCCCCCTGTCTTTCTCGGGCCTTGTTAATTGCTCCACCCTTGAGAAACCCCGACTACACAGTGAGTTAGACTCTCCTTCACTCCTCCCAAATACGATTAGCAGGCAGCGCCGGTCGCTGACTTCCAAATTACAGTATAGGCCTTTAGCCGCAAGCGAGTAAATCAGACGTTAATTTCACACAGACTGCAGGCGCACATTGCATGAAAGACACTGAGATAACCTTTTGTTCAGGTGTGTTTGGGCGTCTTCATTTTTTTTTTTTTTTTTTTTTTTTGAAACTGTGATAGGACATGTGACAACACGGATCAGCCATAACATTATGACCACGTGCCGAATATGCCATTCTATAGGAAAAAACTGTGTTGCACTCTGTATTCTGATGCCTTAACCCTTACACTCCAATTTTACAAAGTTATGTTGTTACTGATAAGTGTCAAAAGTGTCCCCATCACAAAAAAATTATAGAAAATGTACACATTTATATTTTTTTCTACTTTTCTTTTCATATTTTTTGTTTTTTAATTTTTTTTAATTTTTTTTTAGTACCAGAATTTTAACCCATTTTATTGCCAGTATATGTAATAGCAAATCTTTTTAATATTCTCAACAAAGTGAATTTTTTTTTTTTTTTGGGGGGGGGGGGGGGGGGGGGGATGGGGGTTATTACAGCCTTAGGTAGGCCAAAGATCACCAAAAACATTTATTTTTAGGGATAATTTTTCTTTTGCCATACAATCTAAAAAACAATTCCCATTAAAACCCATTAAAACTGGTACAAAAAATCCAAATCCATATAAATCAATGTTGTTAGTAATCTTTGACATACTTAAGACTGTAATAACCTTCTAGAAAAATCAACTTTGCTTTGAGAATATTGAAAACATTTCATTTTTTGTGTGTTTTTTTACAAAAACTATGAGATGCTATTAAATACACTGGCATAAAATGGGTTAAAATTCAGAAAATAATTAAACATTTGGTATTTATGGTCAGGGCAGAGGTTGATGAAAATATTTATGCCAAAAGAAATTGAAAAAAATATGAATGTATACATTTTTTTATGATGTTTCATTGACAATTTTCTTCGCTTAACAGGAGCAACGTAACAAATTTAAAGTGTAAAAATGAAGTAATTTTAGCCATCAATAAATACAGCTTATGGTAGTTTTGTGCTAACAATCCCCTTAGAAAAACTCCTCTACTTTTCTATTTATGAAGCATATGGCGATGATGATGGTTCTTACGCAACAAGTGCTGTCATCCGCGACGTCTGATTGGTCAAGAGTCCTCTTAATAATTCCCATAGCTGTGCCGTGTATGCTTTATTGATTGCTACACCAACTGTTGCGGCGACAAGGGAGCTAGTTAGTGAGCATCCGCACTCGGCCCATTCCTGCCCATGTAATATTTCTGTTAGCAATATCTAGCAAAACAAAAGTATCTCGCTTTCTTCCCTTCACTCTATTGCTGTACAGGGATCAGGCATAACATTATGACCACTGACAGGTGAAGCGATCAAGGCATGGAATTTGGGATCTATTGAGCAGGAAGTGAATGTTTTGTCCTCAAAGTTGATGTTTTAGGGGCAGGAAAAATGGGCAAATGTAAGGATTTGAGTGGGTTTGACAATTTTGATAGCATCTCCAAAACTTCAGCTCTTATGGTTTGCTCCCAAGTTCAACACCGTCGTCACCATCTTCTCAGTAAACAGTATAGGAAGAGAATGTGTGTGGGGGGGATTTTGAGCCCAAATCTTCAAGACTCCTAGGCGCTCCGTATTCATTTTTGATTGCTGCTGTTGCTGTCCGTCATGTGATTTAGTGGTGAACCGTCGCTAGCCTGTTACCCGTCCCGGAGACAGTTGGAGTTGACAGGCGCGGTCTGAACGCCTGCAGGAGGAGCGGCTAAAACCTAGCCGAGCGGGAGGAATCATCAGGGTATGTCAGGTACAGATGAGGAAGCCGCAACTTCCCCGAGACAGAGCTGATCAAAACGACTGCAGCAAATTAACTTTCTAACTCTTGGGATTTTGTTGTCAGCATTAGCATTCGGCAAACACCGGCAAACAATAGGACTGAAAGGAAGAGAGTGTTATGAGGATGTCGGAGTAAGCTCAAAGAATCCTGCTTTTGGATCAAAATATGTCACAAAATATGAAGTTGGTATTTATAATTGATAAGAGGCCTATCAGCTGTCACTGTAGTAACAAGCTTCAGACTGACAGCTTTCTTGCCTGCTGCTAGTTTCTGGGGTATAAACTTTTATTTCTTCAATGTTAAAGAATGCAAATGTTTACTATGAAGATTGGGCAACATTATATTATTTTTGATGCCCAAAGCATTAGTTTAGGGTAAATGCTTTAAGAAATACACAAGAAGTACATTACTTAGGAATACGTCAGTTAGAAATAGTTTTTTTCTTTTTTTACCCCACAGCTTAGGAGTTTTTCCTTACTGAGAAGGAAGGTCTAAGGACGGGGATGTAAGGGATGTTCTTTAGTTTCATTTTGTTTAGTGTAGTTATTGTTTATTTTTGAAGGTGTGTATATATTTGATTGTGTGTTATATTTGATTGTGTGTTATATTTGATTGTGTGTTATATTTGATTGTATGTTATATTTGATTGTGTGTTTATATTTGATTGTGTGTTATATTTGATTGTGTGTTTATATTTGATAGTGCATTTATATTTGATTGTGTGTTTATATTTGATTGTGTGTTATATTTGATAGTGTGTTTATATTTGATTGTGCGTATATATTTGATAGTGCGTTTATATTTGATTGTGTGTTTATATTTGATTGTGTGTTATATTTGATAGTGTGTTTATATTTGATTGCGTGTTATATTTGATTGTGTGTTATATTTGATAGTGTGTTTATATTTGATTGTGTGTTATATTTGATTGTGCGTTTATATTTGATTGTGTGTTATATTTGATAGTGTGTTTATATTTGATTGTGTGTTTATATTTGATTGTGTGTTTATATTTGATAGTGCGTTTATATTTGATTGTGTGTTATATTTGATTGTGTGTTTATATTTGATTGTGTGTTATATTTGATTGTGTGTTATATTTGATTGTGCGTATATATTTGATAGTGCGTTTATATTTGATTGTGTGTTTATATTTGATTGTGTGTTTATATTTGATTGTGTGTTATATTTGATAGTGTGTTTATATTTGATTGTGTGTTATATTTGATTGTGCGTTTATATTTGATTGTGTGTTTATATTTGATTGCGTGTTATATTTGATTGTGTGTTATATTTGATTGTGCGTATATATTTGATAGTGCGTTTATATTTGATTGTGTGTTTATATTTGATTGTGTGTTTATATTTGATTGTGTGTTATATTTGATAGTGTGTTATATTTGATTGAGTGTTTATATTTGATTGTGTGTTATATTTGATAGTGCGTATATATTTGATAGTGCGTTTATATTTGATAGTGTGTTATATTTGATTGTGTGTTTATATTTGATTGTGTGTTATATTTGATAGTGTGTTTATATTTGATTGTGTGTTATATTTGATTGTGCGTTTATATTTGATTGTGTGTTTATATTTGATTGTGTGTTTATATTTGATTGCGTGTTATATTTGATTGTGTGTTATATTTGATTGTATGTTATATTTGATTGTGTGTTTATATTTGATTGTGTGTTATATTTGATTGTGTGTTATATTTGATTGTGCGTATATATTTGATAGTGCGTTTATATTTGATTGTGTGTTTATATTTGATTGTGTGTTATATTTGATAGTGTGTTTATATTTGATTGTGTGTTATATTTGATTGTGCGTTTATATTTGATTGTGTGTTTATATTTGATTGCGTGTTATATTTGATTGTGTGTTATATTTGATTGTGCGTATATATTTGATAGTGTGTTATATTTGATTGTGTGTTTATATTTGATTGTGTGTTATATTTGATAGTGCGTTTATATTTGATTGTGTGTTTATATTTGATTGTGTGTTATATTTGATAGTGCGTTTATATTTGATTGTGTGTTTATATTTGATTGTGTGTATATATTTGATTGTGTGTTTATATTTGATTGTGTGCATATATTTGATTGTGTGTTATATTTGATTGTGTGTTTATATTTGATTGTGTGTATATATTTGATAGTGCGTTTATATTTGATTGTGTGTTTATATTTGATTGTGTGTTATATTTGATAGTGCGTTTATATTTGATTGTGTGTTTATATTTGATTGTGTGTTTATATTTGATTGTGTGTATATATTTGATTGTGTGTTTATATTTGATTGTGTGCATATATTTGATTGTGTGTTATATTTGATTGTGTGTTTATATTTGATTGTGTGTATATATTTGATTGTGTGTTTATATTTGATTGTGTGTATATATTTGATAGTGCGTTTATATTTGATTGTGTGTTTATATTTGATTGTGTGTTATATTTGATTGTGCGTTTATATTTGATTGTGTGTTATATTTGATTGTGTGTTATATTTGATTGTGTGTTTATATTTGATTGTGTGTTATATTTGATTGTGTGTTTATATTTGATTGTGTGTTATATTTGATTGTGTGTTATATTTGATTGTGCGTATATATTTGATAGTGTGTTTATATTTGATTGTGTGTTATATTTGATTGTGTTTGTAAAGCCATTTGAGGTGACTGCTGTTCTGAACTAAATAAAATAAAACTGAATTGAAATATTCCCTACAGTACAAATAGCTGTCAGGACACATCCAGTTTGGAGAAGCAGACAGGAGCAAATGCACTGTCTGTGTGTTTTGCATGGATGATCACAGTAGTGCCCAGACCTGGACTCAAACTCAAAGATCTTCTAGTTCAGGGTAAATGCTATCTGCATAGAGCCAAAAAAATTCTGAGGAGTGAATGAATACTGCATTTGATTGTATATTGTCTTAAAAAGCACTATAAAAGACTAATTATTTTTATTATTTTGAAAATGAATTATTATGTTCCTGGTCCATTACTGACCTTTGCAGAAATTTTCATTAAAAAAAATGTAAAAAAAGACTAAAAGTAAAATAAACATTGTATTTACTAAAACACTCTTATTTACCAGCATTTTAATAATATGTAATACGCAAGTACTATTTCCAAATACTTCAAAGCTTAGGTTTGTATTTTCTTTCATGTCTCCACACAGACTCAGGTGCTGGCATCACGTCCCATGGAGCTGTGCCTGATATTAGCAGCTCCAGCTTGGAAAACTACTTTTCTATCAACCCCATTACAAAAACAAGGTCTACTGGATCGGCTTCCTGCATACGCTTCCTGCCAAGCCGCACATGGTTATATTTTAGAGAAAGCTCGAGATACTGATGAAAGTCTATTAACGCTGCAATGTTACATTAACTAATGGACTAAACATCGCCAAGAAGAGGAAAGTTAGCTGGCAGCGGAGGTGTGGGCACTGGTATGCTAAGTAAAAACAGCAGTGTTGTAACTGTAATGTGTGAAGTGTAAAAAGGACTTAGGGACATGCAGTGAAAAGAGGGCACTGAATAAACAACTCAACTCAAAAACATATATAGTATTTCTTAATTTCGGTGTGCTGTAACTTCAATTTGTAAAGTACTATTTACCTTGCAATTTGCAGCTTGGTTGTTTAAAAGATGTCAGATTGATTGTTGCTAGTGGTAGCAGCTGTGTAATTAATATACAGTATATGTTTTTATGTTAATTTATAAGATATACTTTGGTTAGCTTGAAATAAAGGGCACTATCCATGGTGCTGAAAGACAACTTAAAATCTGCACTTATTTCTTCTTTTCATTGAGTTGTAGCTCAGATGTCTGTATTTAAAAACAACAAATGTTATATAATGCATGAATGGGATACATATAGTAAAAACATATAAAAATGCCCATTTTTATATGTTCAATTTTGGTGGTTTCATATATATCTTTACAAGACGTACAACAGATATGGAGTTTAAAATGTAAGCAATATCCTTGGTGCTAAAAACATCAACCAAAATGTGGCACATATTTCTTATTGATGTTTGTATTAATATTTTTAAGGAAGAAGTCATCTACAAAAACATTTTATCTAAACAAACTGCTATTTATCACACCATCTATGCATTGGTTCCTTAGGTGTGTTAATCAACTTGTCTCTGAAAATTGTTTTAAACTTGTGTAATGTATGTATATGTTTTTTGTTATGCGTTTAAAACATATACTATAAATCTTGTGGTAAAATATATGTTGCTGTCTATGGTGCTGAATCATACAGGAAGAGAGCAACCCTGATTTAGATGGAAACTTTAGCATTTTACTTTAAAGAGCATTAGATATCGAGCTGAGAAAGCACTGAACTATAAAAAGTTTCCAATATCATAAAGTGGTGCAACTTGCTAAGAGTCTAATTAATTCATTTTTGGCTTCCTGATTTATTCAAAAATGATTACATAGTGGAGTGTCTTCAAGAATCTGCAGTTAAAAGTAGCCCAAACATCTGCAAGAATTTGCACTTTTTAGAACTGATTTTAGCTCAGATCAACTCATTCAGTATTTCTTTACAGCATCTTCTGCTTAATTATGTTAAAGGTCATAGTTTTCTGTAGCCTGTCACAGCAACTATGGGCTTTAGGTGAGCTCCATCCTGTCAGGACTGGTATAATCACATACAACATTCATCCTCGCCTTCATTTATTCACTATAGGTAATTTAGATTTCATTATTCATCTAACACCTGTATGTCTTTGGGCAGTGGGAGGAAGCTGGATTATCAGAATACACAGGAGTGCTAACCACTCTGCCATTGTGCATTAGGATCAAGCATGTCGAGTTTTCATGAATACTGTGGCCCTTATCCTCTTCAAGGTTCAAGTATGAAAGCATGTTGAGAATAGTGTTTGAAAAGCAGAAGCCTATTTTAAAAGGTCATTACATAACCACACGTATAGGTAAGTGTACATATTTTTATTTATTACACAATGTATTGCTGTACTCGCTTAAGCATTCTATACATAGGCTACTTTATGTTGACAGCAGAAAAAGCCTTTATGAGAATGTCAAATTTCTCACACCATTGACACAGACACGTGTTACTTCATCATTTCAAATATTTAAATCCTTTCCCTAGATGTGCAGAGGCTATGCACTGTGTGGTAATTAAGAAGTGCTCTTGCAGACTGCCGCCGTGGTAACTGTGTCGGGGGTTTGCTTTCGGATTTGGCCACTTACCCTCCGTCGCTCTGCGGAACAGCTCACTGACCCGACTATACAAGCCTCATGGTGGTTGTACTCGGCTTCTCCCTTGGCGATAATCTCACAATCTCTGCAAGCGAATGAGAGCGAGTGAGCGGGGCTTTTTCCAACTTCAACAGCCTCAGCACAGACCCACTTTGCCCTGGCTTATTTTTATTAGATAATAAAGACAATGGCATGATATTACAGCAGAGTCAGGCTGTGGAAAAGTAGGTTAGCGATTTATGCATGTGGAACGACACCATATCACCCCCCCTTTGTCGGATTTAAGCTTTGATAGCATCAGCTCATTCTGACCTATATTCACAGTTTTCCCAGCTGTGCCACATCATCTTTTCCCCTTTTAGTCCCCTTCCTGTTATTTTGTATTTTTGCGTTCTTTCCAGAGGACATGGATGATTCATACTATACTAATGCTAATTCACCCGTTTGGGCTGTTTGTGTGGAAAATGCTTAAAAAAAAAGGGAGGGACAGACAAATAAAAAAGGAGAAGGAAAGAAGGAAGGAAGGAGAGAGGGGAGGAGATAAGTAGAAGACATCGTGAGGAGCTATTTTTAGTCCTCCAGCTGTGAGTCATTGGGAAGGCAGTGTTATAGGGAGAGCCGCTGGTAGACGTGTCACGTATCACACAAGTCCAAATTTCAACAACACCGTTCTAGATGCAAAAAAACAAACAAAAACAAAAAAAACTATACCCTGCTACACAGATTTGCATACCAAAGGATAATTGTGGCATCCTTAATCTCATGTTTAAAGTGTACTTGATTGAGCGCGATTTGCAGATTTTCCTCCCCAGCTGTTGCACTAATCTTATCTATGTGGCAGAAGCCGTCTTATATACAAAGTGCATATGTAGAGTTAAGCCATTTAGCGCTATTACGCATGCAAATTGAAAAGTGTGCAAGTGGCTCTTTACGCTAAAACGCAAAGTCATGGTAAAGAAGTAGGTAAACATCAAGTGGGGCTGCAGCTAAGAATATCACAGTGATGCAAAGAATCATGCAGTTGTTATGACGACACTAATAACAGCCTCCATTACATAGATATAAAATGTCAGCTTATTTTCTTTAGTCAAGCCTATCGCCAAATCAACAAATGTCAAGTACGTATTGAGCAATATGGCCAGCATCGTGGGTCTATGGCACAGTTGCACGCTCCATATGCAACTGTGATATGACACACACAAATTGGCAGTAGTATTATAGCCCATATATATACGTATGCTGTGCAGTGCAGTGGAAATTCACTCAGGAAATTCATAACAGTAGAGACTAGAAATGTTCCTTGGCATACCACAATGGCTGATTAAGTATTACAGCAGATGTATAACATAACGGTTACTCATCTTGGGGGCAGGGCCTGAGTCTGTAAGTGAACTGTAATGGATGACCTCCAGATGTATGGGAATAAGAGAGAGGACTGGGACAAGAGCACAAGAGATGGGAGGTTGCAAAGGTGTGGTAACATGGAAAAAATACTAAGTCATAATGGTCAACTAGGGAGAATGGTATGGGATGTGTTAGTGTGGGACAGCTTGAGATGGGTAGCCCCAAAACCTGCTTGTGTTTCCATAACTCTCGCTCCAGGAGGCCGGCGTCTGTTACGTAAACATTGACAAGCGCAACAAAAGTTATGTTAAAAAATTAGCTAGAAAATGTGATTGATGCTGACTTTTAAGCACAAAAGGTGGTGAAAATATTTAATAAAAAGATAAATCCTGGTGTGTGTCGGTGTGAGGCTGGAGCTAAAGCTGTATTAGCTTCAGCAAACAGGAGACTTCTTCAGGTTTACCACCAGCTCTCTGTGATCTAATTCACTTCTCTGCACCACTTTTACACATTTTAACAATTGAACATATAACTACCGGAGTTTAACTCATGTTTAATCCAATGTAAACTAAAAATGAAATGTTTAATGCAAGTTTCAAAGCAAGAGCCGTACTTCATAAAACCAGAAACAGCTGTTGCTAATATACGCTAGCATTACTTTACAAAAAAAGTCACCTCAACATTAACTCATCCTCTCTTGGAATACGGCTGTTTATCACAAGGACAACATGCATTTGAATAAAAATAACATTTTCCCTAATTTCTGCTCTTTGGCTTGTTTTTGCCTGAGTGAGGATTACTTATCATCCAATCAGCTCGCAGCAGTGCTCACCTCTAACCGCTCCAGACCGTTTTACCGTGCTGGACCCTGTCCCGAAAAGGTGCCACAAGTAAAACACTTTGGAAAGTGAGAACAGCCTCAAACCAACCCGCCCTGTTCCGTCCTAGTGGAAAAGCGCCTATTGTCAGCACTGCTTTTGTAAAAAAATAAAACCTGAAAACCCCACTTATATTTTCCCAGAGCTGTTTTTCTTACTATTTCCTATGGGATCAGTACATTCAACTTTTATGATAAAACTAACGGCCATTGAGGTCATACAATAGCTGAAATATACTGCATTAGAGCACCAATGACCTTTAACAAAAATCTGGACCGCCTCCAAGTTCACCTGGTTGTATTCTGACGGCCTTACCGACTCCATGACTCATGGCATATATCCAGAATATATCTAGGGCATTAAAATGGGGTCGATGAGAAGTCGCAGGAACAGGAACAGCCCAGAAGTCTGTAGTGCGAGGCTTGCATATGCACCGAGAGGCCCAAATACAAAAGTGGGTGAAGGTCTTGGTGCAGATAAGAACTTGCCTGCGGAAAAAGAAAGTTAGAAGTTTTAAGAAAGCAGGTGATACTGTTGAGAAAGAAAGAAAGAAGCTTGGGGAGATAGATTGCAAACAACACACTTACTACCTTACTGCAAGTTATCGGTTACTGCCTCAAGCCAAGGTTGTATTGTTTTTTACAGTGCACGACAAACTAGAGTGTCCTATATTCTATTGTTTTTAAACTGTGGGAGGGGTAATATTGGAGGTACGCTGACTTCTTCTAGTGGTATTTAGGAATCTTTTGCAGTTCATGTCCTCATTTAGGTTCATGTTTAACCCAATATAGAGCACAGCTTAGTCCTGGTTTAGTTCTAGTGTAATACCAGTTTGGTTCTGGTTTAGTCCTGGTTTTAGCATGGTTTAGACCTGATTTAGTTCTGGTTTTAAACTGGTCTAGACCTGGTTTAGTCTTGGTTAAAACCTGGTTAAGTCCTGATTTAGACATGGTTTAGTTTTGATTTAGACCTGGTTTAGAACATGGGCATTTTTCTGAATTAATTCCTTTTTTATTCCTTGGGTTAGACCTGAGGTAGTGCTGTTTTTGCCCCAAGTCCTGGTGTGGTCCTGGTTTGGTTCTGCATTAGTTCTAGTTTTAACTTGGTTTAGACCTGATTTAGACCTGTTTTAGCACTGATTTAGATCTATTTTAGTCCTAATTTACACCTGGTTTAATTTTTCAGACCTTAAACCTTTTTTTCTGGATTAATCCCTATATTACTCTTTGGTCTTTTGTCCTTTAAAGACGAGAGCCAAATATCGTATTTTGAGGTGATTCTCAGAGTAAAAAGGTTGAGGACCACCACTTTATTGTATTGCATCTGAATCCCACATTATTATATTGCACAGGTCAGCCATTGGGCCACTACATTAGATTAAACTGCCTCTAATGCACACACCAGTAACACTCTATACTGTACACTTGGCTAATTGGCTTAATGAGGAGGATGATTTTTTTCAATTAACCAGGTCTCATATCCAAGACAATGCTCAGATGCTATAACACTTTAATAAATGCACTTGATTGCACAGAATATTGCGGTCATATCAATATAGGCTAATTACAAAGCTGTATAGTTCAATTAGCATAAAAGGACAGGAACATTCATTGCACAATTGAGCTAATATCTTTTATACCAGGATAGCATCACATAATAAGTAGATTAAAGTGACATCGTTGAATTGTAGCTATTCAGGAAACTGGGACGACCAAGATGGCGTCACAAAATAAGTAGGTTTAATTGACAGAATGGGAAAAATGTATAAAGTTTGCGAAGGAACTGTGCAACAATTTATTTTGGAGTTTGCATTTTCTCTGCAAAATGTGTCCTTTTACAACAATGGTGAGATGTCATAGTAGGCCTGTAGTAAATGAAGGTTTAAGGAGTAGAGGGTGGCTGTTGCTCATGACTCCATCTAGTGGTCAAAAGTAGTGTCAGTGGATAGGCAAATAGGCAACACATTTGAGTAAAGTTTGGGAATACTATCAACTTTTTTTTTTGTTAATTTAGCATATCATTTATGGTATATTTTATAATTAAAGGGATTCTATTATGCTTAAATTTTTTGTATTTAATGGTCACTACTAGAAAGGCATTGCACATTTTACAACCTTTAAAAGTTAGAATACTGGATGAATTCAATAAATGTGTACTGTATAATGTTAGAGACTGGATTTAGAGGGCTTGTTGATTGGTCAGTGCTTCCTGGAGTGGGCGGGGATTTGTGGAAGAGGCAGAGGCTCGTGGGACCAAGCGTTCTGAGGCCTCAGCCAGGTATGCTTCTGATGAAGGAACATTATAACATGGTAGAAAGTCAATTTTGCATAATATAGCTTCTTTAAAATCTTATCTTTTCTTTCGGTCTCCCAGGGTCACTATAACAAATCATGCAGTGGTTTGCATGTTTAATTTAGCAAGAGTTTTTACGCCGGATGCCTTTCCTGATTCCTATCCAGTATTGTAATGAGTGCAAAAGAGTCCACTGACCGCTTGTGGCTTTGATTTCATAAAGTAGAATGCAACAGCAATGCTTTCCACCACACTTTGACCTTGCCTGTAATCCAGACTTAGTTGCAGTGATCCTGAATGTTTTTCTGTTAATGTACAATTCTGTCTATACATTTTATTAATAGAAGAGGCTTGAAAGACCCACGTTATGCAGTCTCTCTCACGTATTTCCCTCATGACTTTGCATCTTAAAGGTTTTACAGGAAAAAAAAAAAACAGCAGCAAATTAATTTGTGTTTGAAACCCTCAGCTTTTATTTGAACTGCGTCTTTTCTGAACCTTTTCTGAATCATCACCACATGAGCCGCTAACGTCCCTTATCTCACTTACACCTGCACTCATCTTTGACCCCCCCCCTCCATTTTCTTTACAGTAGCAGATTATATTTCAAGCCACAGATGAGGTAATTCTGTTTCGAACCCCTTTGAAGCTAAAACTGTGCAAGGTACAAGGCAATCTTTCTGGGAAAAGGTGATTTGTGCCAGAGTTAGATGATCGGTACATTTGGGGAGGGGTGGGGGGCAGTAGTGTTTCTTTTTTTTTTTTTTTTTTTTTGGGTGGGGGAGGGCGAGGTAGGTTTAGAAAATGATGCAAAGCTCTTCACGGTAAGCCGAATTCGGAAATAATGACTTGGCCGCGTTTGATCCGGCGAAAGTTCAAAGAAAATCCATTAGGTGATGCAACTTATATGCAGTGTGGCGACTTTTCTGGTTTTATGCCTGGATGGAAATTGGCCCGGCTATTAAAAAACACAATTGTACCTGTGCTGGGGGAATACTGAAACCCAGGAGACATGTCGTGTATGTGTATGTATATTTGAAATTACCACTTGTACACTTTTACTGACACTGCCACAGCTATTTCTAATGCACTCACACCACAGAATTACCAAAGTGTACACATAATGAATAGCTATTGAGGAAACAGTGACAACACAGCTGACAAAACTGCCATTTTAAATTTTTACTTTAGTTTCAGTTTTACATAGTCCATTTTTGGTAAACCTCAAAAACTAAATAATAAGTAAAAACATCCCTAGCCTCAATTCATAAAAGGCCAGGAAAAAGGAAGTCGTTTAATAATTTTTCAATGCACTATATCTTGGCAAATAAATCTACACATTTTTAAAGCTCCTCTATTATGATAAATTGACTTCTTACCACATTATATTGTTGTTGTTTGCACCTCATAAAACATACCTGGAGTAGCATTTTGTTTCATTCACGCATGTTCCTGTATAATCCGGTATGCTGAGGTGCTGCCCTTCTCAAGAACTGAAAACGCTCAGTCTCACGGCTCGATGTAGCCACGTGAAACCCCAACTTCTCTAAACTGTCAACCTGCCTGCAGCCCAACCTAGTCTTTAAACATATTTGTAGTAAACATTTTATTGATTACATCAGTGTAGGCTTCAGTTTGTTTGTCAGTAAAGAATATTCAACCCACTGTTATACAGAACCAACTATTTTTCTAAATTAGGCTACTAGTATTTTATAGATGTACTGTAAATGTAATGGTATAGGCTTCAAAGCTAAACACATTATTGGCTATGGCCTGTTTAAACATTCTGTGACCCCTTTAGGGCCCTGACCCACCATTTGAGAACAACTGTGCTAAACTACCTGACCCTTAGTTGGAGTTATATTTAGTAACTAGCCTCTTACGCACATGCCACGCAGGCTCTAAAAGCGTCAGGCACATAATCAAAGTATTGTCTGCAAAGTGAAAGTAACAGCTTTCCAAAATAAGACATTTTTAGTAAGTATGTGTCTATGTGTCAGCCCTGCAACTATCTCAGATTTTTATCAATATCCCTGCCCAAGCCTTTGCAGATGTGTAAAATTTTTATTATTGTGTGGAATTAAGAAAAGTAATTCAAACTCTCTAGTCAGCTACAATTTGGCAAATCCATTTATGCCACTTTCTCACATCTTTTTATGAGTTTGGCTCACCACTAAATGTTAAACAGCGTCTTTAAAATCTCCACACAAAAAGGCAAATGGTGCAAGTTTCAAGTTCAGCCTGTTACAAAACGGCACCTACCGAAAAATTAACATGACAGTCAGTGAGATTACTCCAACTCCTCCACTTCACTTAGACCTGATATGAATAATTCACAGCGTCATTAACCTCTGTGATTTGCCTGTAGCCCACTCCTCCAGCCCAGGCAAAATACGCTCTATTTGTGAAGTTTGTGTCTGACTACATTTTAGAGGTTTCAAACTTTTCTCCATAGGGCAGTCATAATGATGATAAAACCAAAGACTTGTTATATAACTTAGTGACAGGGACAAGCTGGAAATATTTTCTTCCCAAGACACTACATGAAGAGTATGTTTTGGTACAAACTAAATGCTGTTTGTTAAGGACAGTGGTGGATAGCACAATGCTAGGCAAAATATTCATCCCCCTTAGCATTTTCCCTTTACCTTTGCCTTAAAACCAGGAACTGAAATGGATCATTGGGAGGTCACTTTACATCACATGGCAACAACTATGAAGATGCAAAATATTTTTTATTGTGAAGCAAACAAGAAATATGACAGAAAAACTGAAAACGTGAGTGTGCAGAAGTATTCATCCCCTTTTTAAAGAGGCCCCTAAATAACATCAAGTGGTATTTACTCTCAGAAGTCACAAAAACAGTTAGATAAGGTCAACCTGTCTGCTGTTCAACTGTCACAATGCCACAAAACACCATTTAATTAATCTTTACAACATATAAAGAATACGGATCCACAACAAACCTGCCTAGAGACGACCATTCATAACTCACAAACCAAGCATGGAGCGCATTCATCAGAGAGGCAACAATAAGACCAAAGGTGACCCTGAAAGAGCTGCAGAGCTCCACAGCAGAGACTGTTGTATCTGTCCCAGGACCACTCTGAACCATACACTCCACAGAGCTGGGCTGTGAAAAATAGCCATTGGTTCACCAAAATAATAAGAAAGCATGTTTTGTGTTTGCCAAAAGGCACATGGGAGACTCCCCAAACACGGGAAAGTCCTCTGTCCAGATACAATTAAAATGAGCCATTATTGAAAGATGCTATGTGTAGCACAAACCTAGCACCTGACTGTGGCCCCTCCCTAAAGTGAAGCCTGGTAATGGCAGTGTCCTGCTGTGTGGATATTTGTCATTGGTAGGGACTGGGAAGCTGCTCAGAACTGGAATAAAGGGTATAGAAAAAATCTTGAAGAAAACCACTCCAACACTGCCATTTAATGCATCCAACTTAAAGGAGCTCAAGATGTTTTTAAGTAAAAATGAGCATGAGTCCTAGTGATTTTATGAACCGAGCTCATAAAAACTCATCCTGAAAGTCTTGGAGCTGGAAGTCTTTCAGAAGATGGTTGTACAGACAACTGACTTCAGGGCATGAATACTTCTGCGCACTCTGTTTTTTTCTGTAATATTTCTTGTATGCTTCACAATAAAAAAAATATTTTGGATCTTCATAGTTGTTGCCATGTGATGTAAAGTGACTGACATAAACCTCCCAATGATCCATTTAAATTCCAGATTGTAAGGCAACAATAAAGGAAAAATGCTAAGGGGGATGAATACTTTTTCAAGCCATATTTTAAAGATAAAGTATTATGAAGACTGAGATGTGGCTGTCACAATAGAAGCAGACAGTGTTCATTGTTCTCTAGGGCGGCTGCAGCCTCAATGAAGATTTATATAATTTAGTCCTTTTGGGGATGCTCTGTGTTATCTTTGATGTTCCTCCAGTGCCAAACATAAATTTCAACCTTGATTCACCCTTCAACCCTCACATCTGCAATCTCCACTTTTATCATCTGACTATGTGCCTGTATGACATCACTCGTATAGTTTCAAGGCACACGCCATTATCCAAATTATGCCTGACATTTATCAAAAGTTGAGCTTGTCAGAAAATTACGTCAAGGGCCCCTGTGTGCAAATATCATGTAGTCCACACAGTAATAAATCTTCACAAATAAGCTATGAATGTTTCATGGCTCGGAGTAATTTCGCCGCAGCCTTGCTCTGCCTATTCAAAAATGTATGCACGGAGTATTGATGAATGACATGCAGAAAAAAATCAGGAAGTCTCTCAAAATGATAAGAATCGATATGTCACGTTTGAAATTACACTCCAGCCAACCCTGACATACGCTTAATATGCTAGATTCAAGATCATTTTCACAGCAGGCCCGCAAGCTAATGGATTTTCGTGGTTATGCTACCATACCATACATCATACATTTACAGAACGGAGGGTGCACATCATTTTCTTATCAAAAGTAAATGTTTTGACCTTCAAATGACTGCTGAGAGAGAGCATTGGATAGCTACGTCTACCAAACCTGGATAGTAAGACGTCTGTGTAGGCTCTCAGTCATCCAGGAGAATTCCGTAAAAAAGGTTAAATATGAAGGTCATTTGGAAGAAGTTGGTCTGGATTTTGGCCAAAGAGAGGGATTTGTACAAAGGTGCCAGCAGGGAGGCCATTTTTGTGAGAATCTCTAAACGGGAGAAGGCCGAAAGAAGATTTAATGCTCCTCCAGTCTACAACTCAGGGCTTGTTTACATGACAACGCTGCCCAGGAAAATGCAACAGTCAAAAAAAAAAAATAAAATAAAAGTCCATTTTACATTTACACAACAATGCTGGAGTATAAGGAAAGCAATAATAAACTGTAGTACCTGTATTTGTCCAGCAAATGGCAGATGGAGTGATGAAATATCTTCTTTAACCTTTGTACCAGGCCTGGACACAAACCAAAAATCTTTTAGCTTGGGGGTAAATGCTCTTTCCACTGAGCCACAAAACACTTAGATGCATCTCACAATAAAGAATCTATCAGAACTAATCTCAAAATGGTACAGAATCTAACTTCTAAACAGTGATTTGGATGCACAACAAATTATTCATTTTGTCATTTTCTGACATCTCCTGCAATGTTCATAAAATAAAAATAAAAAAAAATCTATATTTATTAAAGCAATCTTAGTTGACAGCATTTTTCACACCTCATTAAAACTTTACAGTACTGTATCTGAGTACACAGCAGCAGTACTTAAACAGAGCAGTGATGACCTCAAATGTACCTTTGTTGAGTATTGATGGGTGGTATTGAACTCTCAGAGAAGTGAAGCAGGAACAATTTTTCTGCAACAAGAAAAAAAAAACAACAGACACTGTAATTAAACTAAATCATTTCTAAAGACAAAGCCATTGTTTATAGACACTTTTGTTTCCAAAAAGAAGCACTTGGATGGCAAAGAAAAAGTGCCCAGACTTGGACTCAAACTGGAGATCTTCTAGTTCAGGGGTAAATGCTCTATCCATTGAAAGTCTCCCTTTATTTTAGAGCTCTTTCAAGGTAATTTGACACACATTTCAATGCCGGATACGCTTTCTATGTCAATTCTCTGCATTTATCCAGGCTTAGGACTGGCACGAATTATGACTGGTGTTGTGGGCTGCTAAAAATCAACCTCCTAACCTCCCACATAAAAGGCAGAGGCAATAACTGCTTCACTATAGTTTTTTTTTTTTTTAAAGGTCACATTTATTCATTTTCAGCCTCCATGGGCACTCAAACGCCTTTACATACAGCAAAGTGGGTGAAGTGTCTTGCCCAAGGACACAACAACAGTATGGAAAGGTGGGACTATGACTCTCTTATGTATATTTTCATTACTACATTTGGGGCCTATGGCTGAATTTTGCAAAAAACATATATTTTAAAGACTTCTGGATCCAAATTGTAAGGATTCACACCACATTTTTTTCTTTCTTGGCCCTTTCCTGAATTTTTTATAACTTATCTTGCTAACTAACTAACAAATCAACCAGAGCCATAATGTCTTCCACTGAGGTCATTTTTATCTATAGAGCAGACACCACAAATGTAAAAAAAATTCAAAGTAATTGTAAACATGCTTCCAAATTTTGGCTAGTGGTAATAGACGGTAAACATTACGCTAAATTGTGGCATATAGTGGATGTAATGAGAGGAATGGGTAGAGTTGACCACTGATGCTAATGGTTAGTAGCATGAAAAAGAAAAAACTACGGATTTGGGATGTCTAAATATGCCGTAAAATCACTTAATACTTTCTCAAACACCTTGACAAATTTCTTAAACGTAATATGCTTTAATTTGAATTTATACGCTGTGCTGTTATACACGTCAGGCTATTAAAGTTGCTGTTTTTGCAGTGCAAGGTTGTGCAAGGAGAGAGGCAGAAAAAGGACAGGAGGAGGTGAGATGGTGAGAATTATGTAAAACCCATTTTAACTCCCCCAATTCAAAGCTGTGTGGGAGCTAATCTCAAATATTTGGGGCTTAAGCGGTGACCAAAACCGTTTAGTCTGACACAGAGAGAGAGAGAGAAAAAAAAGGTGAGAAGAACTCCTTTTGCAGTTTTTTCTTAAGAAACTGCACTTTTAGCTGCTGACCTTTTGGATACTTGGCTTTTTCAACTCTTATAGTTTTTAAAAAGTATTGCAACTGGCAAATGCATGGCTCTGTAGAATCTATTGATTATAATGTCTTGGAAATAGGAGGTTTAAATACAAACTGAATGCTTTCTGGGGCCATTTTCATACTTGAGTAAAAAATTATTAATACATAGTAATTTAATAATAATACCTTTTCAAAAACATCATAAAAACATACAAGACATAATACAAAATAAGACAAACCAAGAAGAATAGATAAAAACATGAAAACATGAATAACACAGATGTAAAAAATAACTTAGAAAAACAGTGTTACAATAAAAAGGCCTTTCTAAAAAAAATGTTATTAAGTAGTAGTAGTAGTAGCGCCCAAGACCATTTTTTTTACCGTCTGTATGGTCTCTAATCCAGTTTTACTCGGCCTTGTCTCAGATGTGGCAGCCTCTGAGATTTTATTTACCAAACATTATAAGAAAATGATATTCTTCATCATTTTGGAGTAGTTACTTTTCCGTATTAGAAGATCCAGGAAAATGATCTGTCACTGTTTGCTTGTGGAGTCTGTCGCATTAGATCATGAAAATAATCATTATAATAAACACCTTTTTTTAACTTTTCCCCTTTCTTTTGTGTTGGTCTCAAACCTTAAAAGTCTCAGCCTGGTCTCGGACTCGGTTCACGCTGGACTCGGACTGATCTTGGTCTTGACAACAACACAAACTTAGTACAAACTTCCATTTTTAGAACATCTAGCAAAGTGGGTATACGAGTGGCGGTAGAAGTAGTTGTAATTGCAGTATTAGTAGTAGTGGTAGTAGCAGGGATTACTTTAGTCTTTACTTTTATTTCATTTTTCCCCTTTTCATTGTTTATTTCATTAATTTAAAACCAAGTATGACACTTTAACATTTAAATTAAATATCATGAATGAAAATGAGCAGAAAGAAATATAAACTTGTTCTATCTGCCCGCTATTCATAATTAAACATTTCTGATCAGCTCATAAAAGCACAAATATAATGCAACAGAAGCTGCTACTCTGCAGTATCGTACATTTTCACCATACAATATTTGACACTAAAATATATTCATAGATTTAGATTTTTTTTGATTTCGCTGTTCCATAAACTGACACCTTTGACTGAACTACACCTTTCCATTGTCACTGTTTTAAACCTGTTTTTTTTATTTAAAAACCTCAGTTCCTTTTGAATTATAAGTGCTTTCTCTCTTTGTAAATCTGTTTTGAAGGTTGGTTGATAACGCTTCAAAATATTCTACTTCTAATTCATTAAATTTCAGTATAAATGCATCTAAACAGTCAGTATTATGAGAAAAATCCAGCTACAGAGGGTCACAAGCCAGTGTACTCTTGGTGCCAGTCCCAAGCCTGGATAAAGAGAGAGCAAAGTCAGGAAAAAGAAAAAGGAAACATACTACGAGTCGTGTTTTTGTTGCCAGAAAAGCCTATCCATTGTGCACTCAGTCAAACCCAGATGTGGATACCTCTAGCCGAGCCATAAATCCATTTGATAACTTTGATTCAACAATGTGTGACCTTTCACTCTCCGTGTGTCTCTGTATAAACTAATGGTGTTGCTTTTGCCTGTTCTTTGCATCGCGGGAGGCCAGCCGCAACCGATGATGTTTCAATTTGCGCAGTGCTGAAAAATGTCAACCACAGTTTTTTCCCCCCACAATGATCGACCTGATGAAATGCTAGCTTTGACATACCGCACGCTACCATCAGATCTACTGTCTCAAACTTTCTGGATCTCTATGTCTCTTCCTCTCCCGACACTGGGGGCGGCTATTGATTTTTGAATTATGAAGGCGCGCTGCTTTTGGTATCAAACAACAAAAGAATATAGAGCAAACCTGCAACACAATAGCAATAGGCGAGGGTCAAACATTTTACTGATATTATTTTCAAACTTTTGGCTTGTTCTGGGGTCTGGAGTTTTAAGACAGATGCCCTTCCTGACACAACCCTCTTTATTTATCCAGGTTTGGGACTGGCACAGAGAGTACAACAGCTTGTGACCCCTTGTTGCAGGATTAGTCATTATCTACTTACGTCTGTGTTAGTTATACATTTGCATACATAAAAAACAAACATAAAACAAATAGAAAGAGTTGACAAAAGGTAATAAGTTTTAATTACTCACACTATATAGCATTTGTTAAGGATTAGTAAACAGTTAATTGATTATTTACTTATTATCTATCATGTATCTACCTCAATTACAATGTAGCACATGTGTAACTACCTGTAATAACATGTAACTATACTGTACTTACATAATGCAATTATGTGTATGTAAGGAAGCAAGTTCCTTACTTATAATTAGACAAGCACACAGTTTATTTTTGTAAAAGGTTTATTTGATTTGTAACTTGTTTGTTCTGCTCTTAGTTGAAAAGCATAAGGCCTGGGAGAAAGAAAAGGGAAAGTAAAGTATTACGTGTACGTTTTCTAAAATGTGAAACTTACCTCTGTCTTCCTGTGCTGTAGGGTGTTCCGGCTAAAAGAGTCCCCGGGGAGCCGGAGCACCTTAAGAAGGTTCTGGTCTGAACCATTTGGAAGGGAGAAGAGGGGCGTTTTAAGTTTTTATTTCAGTTTTCTATGACAGATTTTTAACCTAAGGCACTGATAATTTAATAAAGATTGTATTTTGTAACAAGTATTGAAAGGTAGTTGTCACTGTAGTATTGTGTAGTGTTTTTAGTTTTTTTAGTAATATAATTGTGACCAGTACTTACCTGTACTTGAGTATGGTAGTGGTTTAGTTGATGGGCCCTACTATATAAGGCTGCTCCCATCAGTAGCAGGGGGGTGGTGCTGCATGTACATGAAGCTGCAGGCTGGCAGTTTTTCTGCATCTTTTTTATTTTGGCTTTGTCTTTTTTGTAACTTTTGTGGCGGGGGAACAAATAAATGCACTTTTGGTCTGCACCTGGAAATGTGGTCGTAAGCCTCTCTGTTCCTCTTGGCCACTGCATCGGCTAGCCTGGCTATATCACAGTGTAGTTACAGATTGTAAGTACAAATGTAATAACATATACCTGTTACAGTTGTGTAATTACAATTGTAGGTACACATGTAATAAGACACTTTTTTTACTCGCATTCACATAAAGTTTGCACTACATGTGACACAGTGTACCTACTCCTTTAAGAACACTGTGTATTAAACTGTAACTACAATGTACATACATAATGACATTATGTGTATATTATATAGGGTTGGATGATATATCAGTACAGCGTGGTCATCCTTTGGTACACATTAGTACATTAAAACAAAGTGTACCTGATGTGTACCGACCTGGGACTACAGCTCCATCAGAGGTCTTTAGTCTCCTCTGGGTTGGTTGACTCATGTGCACTGTTACTCAGTTTACTTCATGTAATATCTCTTTGTTAAAATGGAACTAGTACAGTAAAATAAAGTGTATCTCAATTGTACCTACACTGTAAATATAAACCACAAAGGCCAGATTGATTAGCACAGAGCTTGCTAATGTTAATTGTTGAGAATGTTTGTAAAGGATACTTGGACGTTGTTAGATAAAGCTCCAGCTATGTAGCTAAAAAACAACAGGTGAATCAGTGCAGAATTATAAATATAAAAACTCTTTATTCATTAAAATCTTTGTACCTATACTATTATTTATTCACTGCTTTGTTATTGCTTAATAGTAGTGAGTTATTGTTATATGTATGAAGCGCTACCAAAAGAGGAAAGTATCTTATTTTGTGTTTCAATAAATTAGAGAAAAAGTAATAGCCTTAAAAACAAATGTCCACCGCATTTTTAGAAGTAAAATGCCTAATAAATCAGGTTAGGAATAATATAGCAACACATTCCTGGTGCTTGGTGCTTGTAAGTGCTTTTGAGTGCAAGAAAAAGTCATTGAAAATGGACTTTGAAGTTATATTTTAGGTAGAAATCTATAGATGTAAGTTGACAAAATGTCAATGAAATAAACCCCTAATGTGCACTTTAGACATTTTCTTGAATTTAGTATGAAAGTAAGTAAAGTTAAGGCCCCAAAATCTGCGTTTTTTTTTTTTTTACCTGTAGTGTCTCGCCTTAATCTTTTATAGAGAGGAGTGCATAGACTCTGCTATTAATATTTTATGACCAGCTGTAACTTTGCCAGTTGCTTAACAGGATATGATTACAGAATGGCACACAAGTGGGATATTTCCAGTCTAAATCTCCAAAGAGCTGTGAAAACCCAAAAAGACATCATTAAAAGAAAAATCCTCTACCCAAAATATGAGCTGGAAAGATCAATATCAAGCACAAAAAAAAAAAAAAAAAATAAATAACACAAGTAAAAGAACTTGGAGCACTGTGTTGTAAACCATCCAGAACTTAACGTGCATCCAAGGACATATTAGGCCGAATGATACAGTGGATATACAATTAAACAGCAATCGGGCATAACAATATGACCACCTGTCTTATTATGCAGCCCCGTACACAGTTTTGGACATGTTCTGACCCAGTTTGTGTAGCCGTCACATAGTTTTGTTGCATATCATTACCATTTTGGGAGTGAGCATTTATTAATTGGATGACCTTTACAAACCACCTCATGTTTGCTTAAATCCAATCCCGCCCAGAGACAAACGTTACTAACATACTAAACACATTTGATATCTGTAATGTATTCATATTCTACAGCTCTACGTATTCAAATATACAGCCTGGCCACATGGGGCACTGTAGATATTGATCTTCTTTCTACTTATTTTTCTTTCTTTCTTTCTTTCTTTTCTTCCTTCTGCTTGTCTTCTTTCTTTCTTTTATTTCATCCTTTCTTTTTTCTTCCTTTTCCCCTTGTTCTTTCTTTCTTTTTTCTCCCCCTTATTCTTTTCTTCCTTTCTTCCTTCTTCTTGTTTTCCTTCTTCTTCATTTCTTCCTCTTTCTTTCTTTCTTTCTTCTTCTTCCTTTATCTTTCTTTCTTCCTTCCTTTTCCCCTCTTATTTCTTTCTTCTTCCTCCTTTCTTCCTCCTTTCTTTCTTCTTTCTTTCTTCTTCTCCTCCTCCTTCTTCTTCTGTTTTTTTGTTGCAGATGATTCCTATTACAATATGCCATTAGGGGATTAAACTGCTTTTTATAAATACAAAATATAAAACTGCAGGCTGATGACATAGTTTAAATTTTTTATTCATCACCAGCAATAGAATGAAAAGATTGAGTATTAGCCTCCATCTTTCCCAAATATATCAACCAGATTTAATAGGGCCAAACTGACAATATATAGTGAAAAAAGCTATTGTCTTTGTTTGTTTGCTTTGAGCGGGTGAAAGAAGGACAATGGGCTGAAGTGCTGAGGGCTGTCTGGAGATGTACATGGCTCGAACAACAACAACAAACTCAAGAAAAGCTGACAAAGCCCCCGAGAGCTCGATGAAAAGACACAAATGAAAAGATGACCGTTTGAACTCTGACAATTTTCCAAAGAACTACTCGAGCTGCAAAGTCTAGCCATTAGGAATCAGCGAGGGGTGGATTTAAAAAGTAGTAATTAGCCATGATTGGTGGACAGCAAGTAAAAAAAAAACTAAATTGCAGATCAATTTAGACAAGGACTCTGAAGTCGACTAAGAGTTTTGGAAGACGTAGTGCCGCCTGGACTGAAATTACAGCTTCTGTGACCAATCAAACAAAATGACCAGGGTGAAAATGCTTAACAAGTCCAGAATATGCTTTTTCTTACTCTGCTATGAAAAAAATTATTTGATGTGTTAAAAGCATTGCCTGCTACCAGTCAAGAAAGCATCTAAGGTCTACATTTACTTCTAATACTACTGCTGCTACTGCTACTACTACTTTAAACCCAAGAGTACTGAGGTGTGTTTTTTTGCCATTGAAGTAAAAAATAAGAATAATTGGAGTCTTAAAATACTTCAGTAAAAGTGCTCCAAATTTGGACCTTTTTATTTGGAGGTGTGTGCACTACCCCTTTGCAAGTGATTGCTTTGAAAATTTAGAGACTAAAAAATACTCGATAAACATTTTCTAGCCAATAATCAAGAAGTACTAATACAAATACTAAAACTAATACTTCTCCTCTTCCTACTACTGCTTTTAGAACTACAACTTCTACTTCAATTAGCTGAGTTAAAGTAAAAAATATATATACCTTGCTTCCAATCAGGAAAGCATTTGAGGTCTTGCAAAAGCGCAATTATGAAATACATGAAACACCTCTAGTTTGCTCTCAATAAACATCGAATGGCGCTGAATTTAAGCAATCAAAATCATTTTCCAACCTTAAATCTGATGGAGGAAAAGCATTGCCTGTGTATAGTGTGTACAAAGCCACAGCCGATTCATTTAGCGCTCAGTAATGGCTGGAATTTCATAAATAAAGAAATGCAATTATAAAAGGTTTAGCAAAGCAAAGGCACGCACATCTGAGGAGCTGCCGAGCGTGACGGCTTACACGGGTAATCCTTGGGCAGAATGACTGGGCTTGTAGTCGTTTGTTGACTTGTGATACCGAATCAGGGCTAAAGCAACAAAGTGATGAGGGGAAAAAAACAAACAAAAAAAAAAAAAAAAACTGATGCAAATGTGTTGGGAGTGCAGGGATTTAAGCCAGAGGAAACTAAAAGACAACACTGGCAGTATTAGCATGTGTGTTAGCAAAGGAGCTAATGATATAGCAAAATAAGCAAAGGTGAAAAAGTACTGGTATTATATTATTATTCATCAACTTGACTAACATCAGCTTGAGTAAAAGTAAGTAAGTATTGAATGTAAAGATGACTTAAGTGGAAGGTACAGTACTTCATGCTATTTTTGCTACTACTACTAATACTACTACAGGTACTACTTCTATTCTTCCTACTATTTAATAGTACTGCTCTTGCTACTACTACTACTACTACTTCAAACCCAGGAGCTTCTGGCTCTGTAGCCTACATACTACCCACATTGTCACTCAAACTACTACTACTACTGTGACTACAACTCAGTTTTACCACTACTACTTTTGTTACTACCACTACTGCTAATTCTACTGCTGCTACTACTTCTCCTGCTTCTACTATTACTACTACTACTTCAAACAGAGGAGCTTCTGTTTCTGTGGCCTGCGTACTACCCACATTGTCACTCATACTACTACTACTACTACTACTACTACTACTACTACTACTACTATTGCTGTGACTACTACATGCTTTTGCCAATACTACTTTTAGTTCTACTACTACAACCACCAGTACTACTAAGTCTCCTATTCCTACTATTACTACTACTACTACTACTACTACTACTACTACTTTTTCAGACCTAGGAGCTCCTGGTGCTGTAGTCTGTGTACTACCCATTTGGCTACTCATTCTACTGCTACTACTACTACCACTACTACTACTATTGCTGTGACTCCTACAACCGCTACTACTGCTGCTACTACTTTTCCTTTTTGTTACTATTACTGCTGCTGCTACTACTACACTTCAAACCCAGGAGCATCTGGTTCTGTGGTATTTTCCACCTCTGAAGAAAAGTAAATATAGAATGCAGTATCATCAAAACTGCATAAGCGCTCGTTACTTTTTAATGAGATACTTTTGAAAATCAACGTCACTTCTTTCCCTTTTGAAAAATAAGGCACCGTTTCATTATAAAGCACTACTATACAACATGAATGCAACACTGAAGGGAAAGGAACGTCCTTAACAAGATGTAGTAGTAGTAGTAGTAGTATTGAGTCCTTGAGCTGCCTCTCAAAAGGATTTCCTCATTACAAAGTCACTAGCACTAACAAGCAGCTCATTAAAACCGGCGTGTGACATCATCAGGAGTGGCTATCTTTGTAGTTCTTTCACCTCCGACTTGTAGTTCCTCCCTACAAACTTACTTAACTACATTCTTTGACAGGAGATAGTAAAACATCTGTTCACGTCCTGTTGACTTGTGTTTGTTAAATGAATCGTCTCAGTGTTTGCACAATTAACAGCCTCAACGACGCAAGAAGAAAAATGTCAAAGGTTTCCATCACGTACATCTGAAGTAACAGCTGGGCATTCTATCATTAGCGTATCTGCATTGCATTAGCACTGCTCAACCTGTCTTCTAGCTGGCTAATTGTATTGTATAAGTGATTTTTTGCATACAGATACATGTACAGTAATTATATATTTAGCAGCATATATTGAATGTGTGAAACCTTGTAATACTATTGAGTGCTAGTAGGATTTCATTGTGTAGTTTACAGCAGCTGACCCAAATGATTAGGCCTATATTTCCACAAATACAGTAATATAAAGGTTACATAGACAATAAAGCAACCTTGCCCCTCCCCACGTTTCTAAAAAACTCTCAAGTGACCACTGTTTTTTACTCATGTGTAAATAAAGTGCGCGGAGGTCAGATGCTCCAGCAGAAGTAGTAGTTTTTCCAAAGTAAAACACACGGAAATCGCAGTAAACAATTAAAAAAAAAAATTATACATTTTTTATATTTTCCTCTGCGGCCCGGTGGTTGGGGACTTCTGGTTTAGGGCAGCCATTTTGTAAATATTAAATTTAAGATAACTGTGTTGAGCAGTGGTTCCCTATCCTTATTTATTTAATTATTTATATATATATTTATTTATTTATTTATTCATGTTGCAATTTAGCAGCAGCAGGCATTAATGGCAATTGTGCATCATGAAAAAAAAAATAGGTAAGAACTTACTACATATAGTTCTTGTGAACGCATGTGAAATGCATTTTGTCATATAACACGCAGCTTCTCACTCACTCTTCTAAAAGTCACAAGTTCTGTCATAATTAGTGCAAAAACATATTATACTTACTTTGTAAATACAAATTACTGTGTTCTTTAATGTTTATTTATATTTATTTTATATTTTTATAAAAAATAATAATAATGCATCTAATTTTACATAATAAATATCACCAAACGTCAATGTCATTTAATTATATATATATAATGTAAATAAATAAAGAAATAAAAATAATTTAAAAAAGAAATAAAAAAGAGAATAATATAATTTACTTCCCTATTCAACAAAAATATGACAAAATAAATTTGTAAAATTATAATCCTTATCAGTTTCACATTCAATTAGTCAAGACACTTGTTTTTTTTATTAATTTTAATAGTTGAATATAAAAAGATCAGAAATATTATTTTTCATCATCTTGGGAATAAATTGTGAAATAATTCCAAGTAAAAGTGATCATGTACCGCTAAGGGTCCCTGTACCCCTGGTTGGGAAACCCTAGCCAGCAGGGTTTAGCTGTATGTTTTACAGAGCAGATATTTAGTTTTTCCCTACAGTTTTATGTAAGTTGTTGAGGCCCAAAGCGGCAAATTCATTTGTTTGTTGACAAGGGAGCTAAATAAATTTGGATTAGGATTAAGATTTGTGGTGATTGGTTAAATCAGAGCAACTGTGCACTAACTGTGCAACATAACAAAACATAAATACTGTTCTATTTTTTAGCCTTTAGCTTCTAACTGCTACCAGGCCCATCAACAGAGGGTTGCAAAGGGGTCTGTTCTCCTGGGCCTCAGGGTCAGAGTGTTCTAAAAGTGGTCCCTCTTCATATATTTTCTATTACAATGGGCCCATGTGAAGCCTGTTAACTGGCCTGACTGCTACATTAAATAAGATGTGATTTTCTAACCACTCTGGCATTACACACATGTTGTCGATTGGCTGCCAGTTCCCAAATCCATCTTGCTTATTCATAATTTGCAATGTTTGGTGGCTAACGCTAATTCCTTTAAAGAAAATCTATTGTAGTCTACATTTTTTCTGACACAGGCGTATTGTTTACAATCACTAAAAGGGTCTATTGCATCTGAAATTGCTTCTTGAATCATTAATTAGACTCTGTAAGCTGTGTCAAATTGTGTAACTGTCAATACAGAACAAATTGCTAAATGTTTAGAGATTTGTTATAAGCTTTAAAAGAAATTGATTGCCATTTTAAAGGTATGTCCCACAGGAAATTATGTAAACACTTAGATGCGAGCAACAGCACTCTGTCATTTACCTAATCTTCCAAATAACCCATTGACACATGCTATTTGTGTACATTGTGTCAAAAAAAAGCAACATGAATCCTTGTTTTAAAAGAGGTTACATTTTTATTGCATATTTTTAGGGGTACCATGAGGTAACGGCATATAGCATCCCGCCAGAACACATCACATCTAATTAAACTTGATCGAATCACATGGAACCATTGTGGCGAAATGACACATCCACTCCCGCAAATATAGCTGCTCCAATTTGTGCGAATACAGCCGGCGCTTCTGCACACATCAAACAGCTAGCGACGCATGTGTCAAATCAAAAAGCTCCGACGTAGCCCCATGCTAGCTCCAGCTATTTATAGCCTCCATGTTAGGCCACAAATGTGTTGGTTATGTTGACAAAATAATGGGACGCATCAAGAGGGATAAATCTGCTTATTTATCTTGACAATAATAATAATAATATAATTAACTCTCTGGTCTGGTCTTGCAAAGTGTGTGGGCGGCGTTCTGGCTAGCTTGAAATACACCGATCAGCCTTAAGATTATGACCACCTGCCTATTACTTGTGGTTGTAATGTAATGTGTTATTCTTCCTGCCTAATAACTGTATTTGACAAACTAATGCACTTTTTTAGACCTCCACAACAGTAATCCAGCCAATCTAGAAGCCCTTGGTATAGAGCACATACCAGACTCCATAGAAAAAAGAACTAGAATAAAAAAAAAAAAAAAAAAAACAGCCTGAGACCCTCTGGATATATTGACTAAAAGCCACAAACCACCCTGGATTAACTGAAGACTTGGATTTTATTGGGTTTTTATAGACTAATTTATATGCAATATGTGTAATTTTTCACTGTTTGGTGGATTTAAATTTTTTAATTTCTTGTTAATGTATTGTTTGTTAACACTGCCACATAGGTGTTCACATAGGTGTGTTCTGTGTTCTGTACTTATTTCTGAATCAAGAGGTGACAAAGGAAGGACAAAAAGCCGTTAATCAGATCAGAGAAGTTATTAAATTAGCTCAGTAGCCAGTGCTACCTTAGTTAATTCTTCCACTTTTGTAAGACGCACTGCAGATAAATGGCTGTGACTGGCCAGTTCCAAATTGAATCGGAGAAATGTTTCGCTCCTAGAGGGGAACCAGACTGTCCTGCTTGCGAAAAGCAAGTAGAGGAGTCTGGCTTGTCACTCCCTCATACAGGAGATGCTCTGACCCAACACAATTAGGCCCAGGTCAAGCTTGCTCAAATCACTCCCATTTTCCCTGCTTCTAAAACATGAATTTGTCAGTGGTCATAATGTTATGCATGATCAGTGTAATGATATGCAGCCTATCTGTCCTGCATGCATAAATTCTTCATCCTTGTTTATGTTTTGCCAAGTGTGTGTGTGTGGGCGGCCATCTTCAAATATATGCATGGTTAAAAAGAGCCTTGGTAGACCTGGATGACATTCACATATTTGCATTGTTTGAAAGTTGCTTCAAAGTCCCCTATGACACTGCAAAGGCTTCCTGTTTTCTATTTATCGCAGTTAAATTGTCTTTTAGGCGATCACTCCTCTCTCCAAGGAAACTACAACCAGAAAGGTGAAACGGAATCTCCACTTTTCTTCCTTACCTCTTCTTCTTCCTTTTTTTTTTTGTTTTTTTTTTTAAAAACGAACCACTTTTGCAGCACTGACTTGGGTTGGCTCTCGTTCAAAGACGCTCCAAAGAGGTCCCCAGAGTAGCACTGCAGTTTTCTTGCCACTTTCCACCATCTCTCCCTCTACTTTTCCATTCCTACTTTATCTTTGTGACTTTTCTCCTCTCTCTCTCCTTGCTTACTTCTGCTTTGATTGCGCTGTACTGTGGAGACCGGGTTTGTCATGTTAACACGATTTCAGAGAGGCGAAAATAAAATGTTGCTGGAGAAGATTCGCACTTGGAATTTCATTTTCTGTTATATTTTTCCATCACCAACGTTAGGCCTGAGCTAGTAATAAAAAGCCAGATAGATTATAATTGAGTTTCTCTTTGCAGAAAACTTGTTGTTTGTGCTCTTGTTATTGTAAGTTATTTTGTCTATAATAAACGATGTAGGGTATGTTGGCATTTACATGTCACAAACTTTACAAGTTACAAGTTTTAATTCTGTGTGACAATTTTGAAATCTGTAAAGCCAAGATTAAGCTTTTTCAGTTTTCATAAGAATTGCAATTGTGAACGAAATGAATTAGATCTTGCCTGTGTGAAAAAGCACTTGCACTAACAATGTGGAAGTTTTAGTATGTCTTTTGGAAGAACAAATTGCAGTTGCTGCCATGTTATTACAGCCAATATCAAGTTCTATGGGGGCAAAACCAACTTTATTCATCTTTATTCCTGTTAAGAGTCGTACATGAGGAGACTAGCAGCAATTATGAGCTTTAGGTGGTGGAAACGCTGGACAATGGACAGTTATTTGCAGAGCTGACACTGACAGACAACCATAGTTTCATTTACTAGGGGCAATTTAGCTTGAATTTAAATTGTATTGTGGATTTTTTTTTTTTTTTTTATGTACAGATGAATATTGCAGAAGTCAATGGTCACTAGATTGACCTTCTACCACTTATTCCCATAGGGGTTGTGTCCTAGCACTGATGGTTGGATGGTTGGCTGATTAGTTGGAGGTCTAATAACAATCAAAACTATATAAGCCCCTTAAAGTACTAAAACATTACAAACCACTATTTACAGTGGTTTGTCTTGAACAAATAATAGCCTATGTAAAGCTCTAAGGACGTTGCGGGTTCTGCTACTGCCCAGAGAGGACAAATTTAGGAGAGAAGGAAAAGTCCATGGAACTTGATCATTTGCTCATTTTTAAAGTTTGCTTTACCTTTTTCTCAACTGGATTTCTTTATATGCAGCAGTATGTCCTTACTGCGCTACTATAGTTACTCAAATCTGGCAGCAACTGCAATCAATGCTGCCAAAAATTAGACACTGCACTTAAAAAAACAAAAAACAATGAGCGTCTGGGCACACTCATTGCAGCTTCAGCGTAAGGTCATCTTCATTCTTCTGGACTGTAAACACCCGTTGCATAGGGAAATCCAACTCCATCGCTCTGGCCGATGATATGTGGTCCCTAAAGGGCGAACCAAGCGGTACAGGCACAGTTTTGTACCCACAGTGATTACACTGCTGAACAGGAGTGTGCACTTTGAGCACTTTAGGCTCCTGTAGAAAAGGAGGAGACAATAAGCACTTTTTTGTAGGCTGTAGTAGGTCATTGAGTGTGCCTGTGTGCCTGTTTTAGCTTGTTTAATGTGTAATGTATTTTCATTTTATTTTTATTGTTATTTGTCTTGGACTGCTGTAATCCCTTCTGCAAACAAATTTACCCTTGGGTACTAATAAAGAAACCTTGAACCTTGAACCTTGAAAAAGGGCAATCAAAGGCAAATCGCAAATCACTTAAAGGTCCTATATTATGCTTTTTTTCAGGCTTTTTGAAATAATAATAGAAATAATTTTGAACACCTTTGCGTTAGTATTTCACATTTTTGAGCTTAAAATAACTTCTTTTGGGGAGCTGTTACTTTGACTTTGCAGAGAATGCTAGGATTAGGTGTCTGTCCCCCCCTGCAGGCAACTGTGGGGAATGGACAGAGCATAAAATGGCTAATTAGCATGGCTATTAGCAACTTGATGCTAACAGATAGATAAATCTGACTGCTTCAAAGTGATGGCAGTTTAAGCGCTGAAAATATCAGGATGAGTGGAGACATTGTATGGGCTTCAGAAATGCACAGGTCTACTTCCTGGTTTCATGTGTTTATGCAGAGCTGTGAGACCGAGCGTTTTCAGCTCTTGAGAAGGGGACGGCATCCACATGCAAGATTACACAATCATGCCTGAATGAACTAAAATACTACTCCAGGTCTGTTTCTGGGGTGCAAACTACACAATAACATAGTTAAAAGCTCAAAAAAGTAATTTTAGTATAACAGGGAACCTTTAAACACTCATGATGTAAATTTTACCGTGTATGAAAAAAGTTGTATGCATAATATTGAGACATACCTAAAATAGCCCCATTTATATTAAAATGTCTTAAGGTGTGTTGAAAATTTACTGTCTGCCGTTTGAGCAAAGCAATAAAAATATATCTATTAAATTAAAATTACTTGCAGCAGTCTCATACATAATAAAAGAAAGTGTACTAAAGAGGTTTTATAGCCAAAATTAAGGGCAGATGTGTGTGATTATATGAGACAATAAAAATCTCTTTGCCATTTTATACATTTTTACCCAAATCATGAAGTATTTTTCCTGATTCACTAGACTCGTTGGACGTGTGAGCAGATGCTAGAAGAGAGAACGCCAGGGACAAAAACGCTCATTTCAAATGGGTTAAATTTGTTATATGGCAGCTCTTGTTTTGGAGAGGGTCAATGCTTTGAACTGCAGAACAAATTCGATCACTAGAGGGCTCTTTGGAAGACACACATCAAAGAGAAACAATGTGCAAAGTGGAACTGCAGAGACAGCCCCCTGACTCTGCTGGTGGTGGGTTGAGAGAGGAGATAAGTGGGAATGTATGCTATGGATAAGGGACAATGGACTTAGAGGGACTTAGACTTGGAGAGCTTGAGTGTAGGACAAACAGAAGTCACACATTTGCATCCAGAGCGTACTCGGACTATGCTCATTGGTCAATCATAGTAAGACTTTTGACTTTGTATGATGCAGTCAGTATAATCCCCTTAAAATACTAAAAGACTATTTGCAGAGGTTCGTGTTGAACATTTGTCTCTCTAAGAATGTTCCAGGTTCTACTAAGGAAAAGCCCATTGAACATGATCTTTTGTATTCATTTTTAAAGTTAGATTTACCTTGTTTTTTTCACCGGATTTCTTCATATGCCGCAGTATGTCCTTGCTGGGCCACCATAGTTACTCAAATCTGGCAGCAGCTACAACAGACTACAATGCCATAAAAAATTAGACACTGCACTATTGGTCCAATCAGCATATAGTGCATTCAAGTAGGTATTTACCAGTAGCATAGCAATACTACACATTGACAAGTTAAAGTACTATACATAACGAAAAGTAAAAAGTATTAAATATAAGGTAAAAGTGAAAAATTAAAAGTAGTTTTGTGTTATTTCTAATTTTACAGAACAATCTGTAAACTACTATTACTATTATTATTATTATTACTATTACTACTAATACTACCATAACACTATTATTACAACTACCTCTACTACATTACTGCTCCCAATACTTCCATAACTACCACAAGTACTACTCTGCCCTCAAACCTGAAATTAAAGCCAGGAGAAAAAAACAAAAAACAAAAACAAGAAAAACACATTTACTTGAATATATTATGTCACTGCTGTCAAGCTAACATAAGAGACCAAAACAACCCAAAAAAACAGAAAACTGTGGTTATAAAGCTAAGTCAATAATTTGATTTTCTCTGCCTGCATATAAACATCCTGGGGAAAGAAGTGCGTGATTCATAATGTAAATAAATATTGATTTAACTTTCTAATCCTTTAACCTTCAGTGCAAACCTCTAGAGCAACTCTGTGCATGATTTTGTGTCTCGCCATCTTGTTAATTACAGTTAATGCCATTCACCTCACTCTTTGGTGCCAATTGGTCCCTGATTATACAACAAGACTTATATCCAGCAGGTTAGAGGTTTGAGGAGTTTGGTTAATGGCTAACCTTTTACTGCTATGAGACATTTGGGGACAAAAAAAAGCAAAATGTCTCTGAAAAGGTGGCTTCCATGTAAACTTATGACTTTGCATAGCTAGAAATGAAACCTCAATATAATGGCAACCAATATTTTAGATTCTGGAGTACATTACTGAGAACATTTTGTTAAGGTTTCTTTCCACAAGTTAGAGCTAGCACAGAGTTCCAGTTCGTCCATTAGGCAGAGCTTTGTTGAATATGTATATTATGGAGATAGTCAAGTGTAGCACTAGTAATAGATACTAGAAACAAGTGCACAAGAGGAGATGGATTAAAAACCACTGCAGTGCGGGGTCAACAGTATCCAGAGGGTGTCCTCAAATACCCCAGCATCATAAGAGACTCACCCAGCGCTGCCTCCTCAAATTAACACAAAGTCGGGAAGGAAAAATCCAGGCGATATTATTCAGAGCATCAATGTTTTATCCCTCAAACCTTTGCAGTTGTGGCTCGCATACATTTACTATATCTCAAGCGCGCCATACACTGATCTGAGTGATTTCTGGTGTCACACATTTCTGCTGCAGCTAATTAAAATAAATACATAAATAAATCCTACTTAACTTATTGTTGGCTTGCAGCAGCTTGTACTATTGTTTATTGTAGGATTTCTGCATTTAGAAGTTGTTTGTGCTAGCTCAGCACACACAAGCGTTGGCACACTTAGTAATCTTAATTAAATATGCACCATTGTTTTAGTATGAAACTTCATTTATTAAGTTATATTGTAATGCTATAGTATAAATGTTTACAATGAAATAAATGGCTGCAAAGTGGCAGAGTGGTTAGCACTCCAGCCTCAAAATAAGGAAATCTCTCTTAGTTTAGTTTCCATGTGAACACAATGCAGAGGTGAAAAGTTACTTGAGTGAAAGTTACTTCACTCAAGTAATTAGATACTTTTAAGTACCTAATCACTTTCAACCTCTACTGCTACTACTATTGTGACTACTTCTACTACTACTACTACTGCTGCTGCTACTACTATTACCACTTTCAACACTACCACTACTATAACTAAAAAATAAATAAATAAATAAATAAATAAATAAATGGGTCGTAGTAGTTATTGTTGTGGTGTTTGTAGTAGTACTTAAAGGTAGTAATAATAGCTGTAGAAGAAAGTAGCAGTAGTAATAATAGTGTTTGTGGTAATAGTCGTAGTATGGTGGCCCTGAAGGGCAAGTAACACAAAGAAAATTAAAAACACACAAACAAAAACTGTAATACGCACACAAATTTGGAAACGCGCACACAAATTTGAAAACACACACCCAAATATGGAAACACATAAATGTGAAAAGATGCACAGAAATTTGAAAATATGCCACAAATTTAAAAACATACACACAAATTTTTTAAAAAAGCACACAAATTCAGAAACAAACACAAATTTGGAAATGTGCACACAAATTCAGAAACACATTCATCATTATCCTGGGTGTATCCCACCTCAGGCCCATAGTTGCATGGACAGGCGCCTTCCCCCTGCCTACCCTTACGGGACAGATTTGAAGAAAACCAGCTCAATGAATGAATCAACAGTACTTGTACTATTGTCCAAACATGTGGATTTCAGTAATTGCAATAATCTTTTCTGCCAAACACTGATTTTTGTGATAATTAAGAGGCAGTATTCTGTAAAGTGTGACTCAAAATCTCAGTGGTTGTCCTTAGTGTTGATGCCGAGCCCGATCTGATTAAATGTGGGGCACGAATTGAAGAGGACGCACTCATCAGTGAGAACCATGCGGCGACACAGCGGGGCTCACCGATCTTCACACTACACGCAATTTGGACCCAAAGCAAGACTGCAATGGGACAGATTACACAGGCACACAAAAGAGCATCCTTTACTAATGACTTCTCCTCCAGAAAATGGTGACGTAAATCATGTCATTAACAGGAACGGAGCACGAAGATGGATCGAAGGAAACCAACAAGGAAACAATCTCCCATCTTTGAATTATATTTTCCATTTGGTTTGGTCGCTGATTCTGATGAGAGTGTTTTTCTGTGTTTACGCTAATAGCCCTACTTCATTATACAGCCCATAAATAGTCGCCTATTTTCGATCAATGTGAATTCACTCCATTATCTTTCACAGCTGATAATGGCAGAAGGCGTGCGGCGGGACAATTAAGAACAAATGCAAAACCTGTTGCCGCCACTGTGCACAAGTTAGATATGATCACTGTTAATGCATTACGTGTGCAGTACTTCTTTTTACAGTTATTCCTTCTTCCATGAAGCCCATTTCAGCCTGGGGATCCAATATTATACACCTCTAAAGCTATGTATGTGTTAGGAGAATTGGTGACTCTAAATTGCCCCATGGATGAATGGTTGTCTCCAAGTGGCCATTGTTCATGGTCTGTCCAGATTCAGATTGGGACAACTTTACTGATCCCAATAAGGGCAATTAATTTACAGCTTACCTCAGAAAATGTAACATACATACTATACACATTCTGTATATCAATCTAGACACCAGAGCTCATAAAGGACTTCAAATAAATATCCAATAAATACAATAGAATAAGTGACAAAACAACAACAAGCAACAACCACATTTAAAATGATTTAATGAATTTAAAAAACACTACCATCAGAGTTTAACAGTCTAATGGCAGAAGGAATAAAATCTCTAATGGGAAAAAGGGGAAGATAATTATTTTAATAGACTTTTAATGATTGGTGAAAAATGTGACTTTATTCCCTGGACTCTTCTAGTTAAGGGGGAAATACTCATTGAGGGAAAAAGCCTTAATAAAAGCTCTCACAATAGTAGAGAATCGACAAAAACACTACTTTTGTTCCTTTACTGCCCCCTTGTGACTGGAGTTAGTATCTTTGGCCATATCCTGCAATAGTACAGAATTCGTAGAAGCAACTCTTTTATCCAATCTATACAAAGAAGCTAGCACCTCTGACTTGTATCCAAAACGAACATGGTGCTTATGAAGAATTGTTGCCTGCTTCGCCATAAAACGCTAGTAGATGCTGTATTATAAGCAATTATGTACTTATTTCTGAATGGGAACAGTTTGTTTGAATGTTGTCGTTACGTTGAACGTCAATGAGACTCTCACAAATCTCACAGAGGACTGAACATCAACACAGACTCCAGCAGAATCAACAGGTGATGAAGGAAAGCACTAAACATCGTTAATTTCCTCTGTATAAGCATCTTGGTTAATTTTGAAAGGGGCTCCATAAGGTTTCTTCTTTTTTCCCACAGCTGGGTTTTTTTAGGAGTTTTTCCTTACCGAGAAGGAGTGTCCTGGGTCTGTTTAGTGTAGTTATTGTTTGTGTTGTCTGATTGTGTGTTTATGTTTGATCAACTGTTGTGAAGCCCTTTGAGGCGACCTTTGTTGTGATACTGGGCTATACAAATAAATCTGAATTGAAATTGAATTGAATTGAATTTTGAAAGGAGATTATGTTCTGATTTTGTAAACGGCTGTGATAGGCCAGGTCCAAACTGACTGGAAACGACTCGTCCCACCTACTTTTTCACTGCCAATGGGGCTATGTCAAACATCTTTCTAACCAACCAACAACCTATCTAATTCAGTTTCAATCAAGGCAAACTGGTATGCTGTTACTTCATAATAGCGTTCCTTTCAAATCATAACAATAATCGTATTTGCCTTTCAAAGTACTATATTCTCCACAGTATATGATCACTTGCGACCACTGCTTACATAGCCTCACGTTTCGAGGCCCTAATTGAGACATATTGCCTTTAAATTCCGAGAGATGCGGCTTCACACAACACAAAACACAGCTGACAGTCACCGAGATAATTGGGCCAATGATCCAATTGTGCTGCTGCATATTACCAGTGACTGTTGATAGACCCAACGTATAAAGCTAATTTGCTTCAACAGGCCCCCCACAGGCTCCTCTCCTGTTTAACGCCTCGGCATAGATTGCACTGTGAATGTGTAATGTGTGCGCGCATATATTACCAGTGTGAGTGCAGGTTTGCCTTTATTCACATTGGAAAGTGGGACTCTTGAGTGTCTTATGTCAAACTATTTTATCAAGAATGCAACTAATGAGGTCATCTGAGGTGAGCTAAGTAATAATTCTTAAGAAAATGTCTGAATATTTCATCAAGAGTTCAGTAGATTTCATAAATGTATTTTTTGAAAAGCTTTTCAATTCGCTTCATGGTCAACAAAAAAAATCTTTTCCTTTGAGCTGTCAAGAGTCATCTGCCTCCATACCTCTGCATCCTCTTCTCTCACGCCAACTAACTGAATATCCTCTTTCACTACATCTATAAATCTCTTCCTCTAGCCCTCCAGCACTAACCTCAGCATCCTTTTACCCAAATATTCACTATCCCTTCTCTGCACATGTCCACATCATCTCAGTCAGGCCTCTCTGATTTTATCACTCTCACACATTCATGCAACAGACGCCGGAGGCAAGGTGGGTGAAGTGTCTTGCCCAAGGACACAACGGCATTATGCAATGGCAGGAGTGGGGTTTGAAGTGCCAACCTTCTGGTTAGTGGACGAAGGGCTCTACCACCTGAGCTACTGCCAACCCTGATGTCCTTGTTCCTATCCATCTTCATCGCTCCCAAAGAGAACCTCAACATCTTCAGCTCTGCCTCCTGTCTTTCCTTCCAATCCACTGTCTTCAAAGCCAGGGTTCCCACAGATATCAGCAAGTGAACATGTTTAATACCTTTACTATATCTTAATACCTTACTTACCTTAATATTTTCTAGTGACACCTGAGTTCTAGGGTGTTTTCTGAAAAAAAAAATAGTGTAGCAGTATTTAGGTGTATGAAATTAAATGAGATATGAAAAAATGGCTGTGCAACAGTTTGGGCACCCTTATAAGTTTGCTGATTTGAATGCATGTAACTTAACAAAATAACAAAATGGATTACTTGCAATACCTCAAACGACTCTGTGACGTGGTATCACCCTCCCATACAGCTGTTCTCTGAGCAAAGTGTTCTTAATTGTTGAACGATGAACAGAAACACCATGTGCAGCAGGATGATCTTGTAGGTGTTTGGAGGTGATCTTTGGATTGTCGTTAACCATTCTCACCATTCCTCACCTCTCTGCTACTTTTCTTGGCCTGCCACATCTGCCCTTAACATCCACTTTGCCTGTGTCCTTCCATTTCCTGATTACCACCTTAACTTTTGCATATGACTGTAGTTGTTCAGATTCAAGCTAGTACGTTTGCTGTTGACATTTGAAATAATCAATCAATATAAAGTTTGTAGTGGACATGAAAGGACAACAATGACTACAAGCCCCTTCCAGGCTGCAGCTGACAACACTGAGGGACGGATTGAAGCCTGTCACTGCTGTCCGACAGCGTTTTGGTGTTAGTGAATGGGCCGTGAGTTACTTCAATGGAGTTTGTCCTTCCCGTTGTCCCCCTGATGCATCCACATGCCACCATCCCATAATGCATCCTGGTTAAATAAAGATTACACTTATCCAATAAGGATTATGTAAATGACCTGAATAGACAGCTTATACTAGATTAGAATACATATGCAATACATTTGATCTAATTCTGTACACATTTTTCAATTCATAACAGTCATTGGCTAGGGGGAACTTTTTGGTCACTGTCCAGGATGTACCCCTCCTAAGGCCCATAGTCGCTGGGATAGGTTCCAGTCACCTGCGCCCCCTAATGGAAATAAGCAGAAGAAGATGAATGAATAATAATACATTGACCCTGTTTCACCAAGCCAATGATACAGTGTCCATGGACTCAAATTTTGGAATGTTCTAGTTCAGGGGTAAATGCTCTGTCTATTGAGCCACAAACCCTTTATATCTCACAGCTGTAAAAAATCAAATGAATTAATGATTTATTCCTTTACTGGACCCTTGCGGCCAGAGTTAGTATCGTTGGCCCTATCTTGCAGTGGTAAAAAATTCCTGGATCCAGGCAGTGTACACGATCCACATTCATCTGACCATTACTTTTTAAAATGATTTAGACTAACAAATCAACAAACAAAATGGCACTGGCATAAAACATACATTTATAAGGATTTTGCAGTAACAGACAGCTCTTCCTAGATTAGAATACATATGCTAACGTATTTGTATTCTGCACATTGTAGTTCATAGAAATGCAATGCAATATTCACAGTTTGGTCCAAAGGCTAATCCTTGCATTATGTTAGAGAGGCAGGTTCTTTTCCACCTGAAACTCATTGATATTAGGCTCACTCCGGCATGCATGAATGTAAATGCTCCAAATGTATTCCAGTCTGCATAGCTTTCCAAGGGCAACCCTGCCATGGCGCCTTTAGGTTAAATGCTTCGCTCAAATTGCCGGCCCTTCTCCACACCCCCAGGATTCTTAAGGCCTTCAGTTTTATTGGTGTGTACATATCAAACCATTGACCTTTTCGCTTTCAAATGGCTGACTTCAGAGTCCAGCTGTAGCCCTGTCAATAGCTATAAGATGTCAAAATGAAGGAGGACTCAGGGCTATTTGAATATGACCAGTACGCTGCAAACGTCAGTCAAGATTAACAGCAATTGATTTAGTCTGCCAAATCTAATGTAATGGTGGTTTTGGAAAGATTTAGTAGAACATGGAGGTCCTGAAAGTTCACCAGAGACTTTTAAGGTTAACCAACAGCAATCATCAATAGAATCATTTAGTATTTCATTTGTTAGGTCTTGCAGGTGGCAAACATAAGCTAATTTTTGTAAAAGGCAAAGAATGTTGAAGCTCTGCTCCTGCCATTAGGCTTGAAATAAAAACAACAACAAAAACCAAAACAAAATATGCCTTTTTGGTTCCCAAATGGTAGGTCAGGACCCAAAAGTGGCTCACAAGGAGGTTGAGGACTACTGGAAGCTTAAGCATATTAACATTTTAACTGAATGGAATGGCAAAAAAGATGCTAAAATACATGTGTCAGAAAGGTTGTAAAATAATTTAGAAAAATAACCTTGATTCTGTAATGAGTGGGTGACATTAAATGGTCAAGGAAAAAATTAGATCCCACAATCAGACCAAAGGAGTAATTTTTGTCTTTATACTAAGCAACGGCAAACTCCGACCAACACTTTAGTTTGGAAAGAAACTGCTTTAACAAGTAGTGCTTTATATTTCAGAAGATTAACTAAAATGTCAAGAAAAAATTGCCAGAGCTTGGTTTAAAGCCATGCTGTGTCTTAGAGTAAGCACTGTGCATCCCTAGAGAAGTGTCGGCTTGTAATGAGTCGTCCAATTAATGCTCCACATGGGACTCAAATCAAGGCAAACACTGTAGAATTTATAGCTTTCTGCCTGAGTGTCAATGTATGGAGCTAGAGAATATGCAGCGCTGTGATATGTGAGCGTCGACAATGTTATTAAATGGAGCCGCCCACAGATAAATGCAGGTTTTTCTCATGTTTTGTGGAAAGAAACTGCTTGGCCCAAGGCTTATTTTTCTGACTCAAAGTTTTTTCCTACACAAGTTTACTGTACCATTGTATAGGAGTGATCCTTGGAACAAAAGGAGCCGAAATGTGCACTCGCAGCAGTATTATTTGCATGTGTGTGTTGCGGAGGGATGGAGACAAAGATAGTGTGCAAGGAAAAGAGCAAGTGCTGGCGCCTGCAGGTGTGTGCCACGACAGAGCACGATCGCAGCAGTCATCAAGTCTAGTCCACGGGTTCACACGCCTAAGAGCTGGAGGAAACTGCTGATTGTATTTTTAACATGCATTTCCTCCTGGTGGTTAGGACTAATTAAACCAATACTATGTTTAAAACTCAGGGAAGTGCGGGGGGGGGGGGGGGGGGGGGGGGGGGGGGACTCCTGGAAACTTGGGAAAACATTTTTCCAAGTTCCAAAATGCAACATAAAGGCCTGCACATGTCAGAAAATTAAATTTTTGGACTTGGTGTATGCCCGCTCTTTGACCAATCCAGCCACAAGGGGTCACAAGCCAGTGTGCTCTCTGTGCTAGCCCCAAGCCTTGATAAATGGAGAGGGTTGCGTCAGGAAGGGTATGCAACGTTAAAGATATGATTTGCTGTGGTGACCCTAGAAGAGAAATGCCGAAAAAAACAAACTTGAGTATCAGAATTACATTTGCAATCTCAATCATTACCATTAATTTATTTTAACCCTAACCACCAGATTCTTCAGCAAACGCTACATTTGTTAATACATTTATTAACAATTTTTCAGCTTTTCATTTGTGTAAAGCCTAATTTGATTAGTGAGCTGTGTTAAATGCTAATTAATAAAATTACAGACCAATAATAGGTTGCATTCATGATCCATCATTTGCTGATGTCAGAACCTCAGATGGAGGACAGGGGTGTTATGTGTAAATGTATAGGTGAGGTACTATTTTTAAAAGAAATATCCAAACAGAAAATCCACAAATATTGAAACTTATAATTTTTCATTAGCAACTGGATCTACAACCACACCATAATGTTCTTGTGGCTTAATGCCGAGACAACTGTTAGCAATCACACCTGTGTGTTTCAACATCTCTTTTTGGCTACTATAGTGAAGCAATAACTTCACTGAAAGTCATTCGTACCGACAGAGGGGACGGTGAACTTTGTGCCTGTTTTTGTCTCATGTTGATAAGCCTCATAACTGCAGAGATATTAGCCATAAACCACACCCAGACATCTGCATTTTCAATCTTTAGCAGCAGATTCCATAATAGAATCTCCAGTGCTTCCTCCTGTCTTTTCCTCCAAACCTTACCGTAAAAATAGTTCATAGTGGATAAATGTGAGCCTGAAGAGCTGACTGTCAGTGTGATTGAAGTGTGATTAATTGGCCTAGACCGTAGACTGCCTCAAGCCCAAAGTAGCTGTGCTGGACCCTGCCACAATGTGAGAATAATTTGTAAAAATGTAGTAGTAGTTGTAAAAAAGCCGAAGTTCAATTGAGGTTAGGCCCCACAGACAATAAATACAGAACTATAGGAAAGGGTCTTGTTGTGTGCTGCTCCCTTGTTTTCATTATAAAGCTATTTATCCACACTTGCATAGGATGAATAATGCTGTAGCACTTTTTAAGATGAGATGAGCTTGCATTGTTCTTCGAAACATCCAAACTGCCGCCCTGAGTCTTTTCTGCCCAGATTTTTTGGACTGCAGTTTGTAACATAAGTAAATTGCAGACGCCTTGGGCCCAAAATCTCTCTCTCTCTTAAGTGTTTTGAGTGGGCGGAGATGCTGTCTGCCGAATGTGGAGTGCCTCGTTACTGTGAGAAAGGCCTATGTGTGTGTGTTTTTTCTTTTTTTTTTTTTTTTGCTGATCCTGAATTTGTGCCTCCATCTGCAGCGCACTTTGAAAGAAGAAATACTGCATTTTTGATCCACTGAAGCTTTTAATATCACTAAGCTGCTTTTGTCATCCAACATTACGCCGGTCGTCTGCAACAGGCTGCGACAGACGGTCATGTGACGTGGACCATGTGACCCCACCCCCTCCCCACCCTCCTCCCCTCTCTGACACTGTGCTGACGCTGCATTAGGTGTAGGAGGAGAGGGCAAGCCGCTCCGGGTCTTGTCCACCAGTGAGCTGTGATCAGGGCCAGCTGGCTCCGGCTGCATCTGCATCACTAATGTGCACAGGAGATGTCCCAGTGCAGTTACACAGTGGATACGTTCTAATGTGGGGCTCTGTTACTCTCAATTAAAAACTGGAGTACCCTTGAAAGGATTTACAGTAGGGCCACAAAGCATATTGCAAATTTACTGTTATCAAATGCAAAAAAGTATTATTGTGTTTTATTTGAAAGAAAATTTCACTGTCAAAATGAATGTCTGGCGTATTAAATCATGTTGATAAAGAAAGCTCATGACTGAGTCCTGATTAAGGTAAGGTAGACTTTATTGTCCCCATAGAGAAATGTGTTCTCTGCATTTGACCCATCCTTTCTCCAGATCTTGAGCCAGGATCTGGAGCATCTGGAGGAATCCCACAATCAAACCTGGGACCTTCTTCCTGTGAGGCGAGGCCTAAAAAGAATTTGTCCCATAGGAAAATATAGCTGAATTGCCCTGTTGTAAAGGATATTTAAATATTGCCAGTCTTATTGTTGTCGGCTCAGTTGCTAGGGCCGTTTGCCCACTAACAAGAAGGTTGGTGGTTCAGTCCCCACTACTGGCATTATATAACGTTATTGTGTCCTTGGGCAAGACACTCTACCGACCTTGCCTGTATGAATGTGTTAGAATGCTTGTGCGTTTTGTGGTGGTCAGGGAGGACAGAGGCAAAAAATGGTAGCCACGTCTCTGTCAGTCAATATTATTAAATATTTTACACAGTTTATTATACGCTTCTATGGTATTGAAACATTTAATAGCCATGTAAACAAATACATTCTGTAAAGCTCTGCTCAAGTTTATATATATATAAAAAATACAAACCTTTACAGACTGCTTAGGCGTAGACACTGCTCTCAATAAAAAGAAAAAAAAATCTGTGCATGTACACATAAGGAGTCTGTACATGTTGCACCCACAATCACTCAGGCAAGCCGGCTCAGTACTGCAATCTCTTGATCTCCAGAAAAAAAACATCTTAAGTGTGTCTTTCTATCCTCAATTCAAGTTCAAGTATGTAAGAAGAGAAAGGATGTTTTGTTCAGGGCTGAAACTGGGGCTATAGGTATTGCATTTTCATGACACAAGTTGTCGCTGCGCTAAAGCAAATTGAAACCTAAAAGAGGACAATAGGGGCTTCTTAACATTTACTATTGGACATGTTTATGGACTGGCGTTTAGGATACACAGAGGTTTTATGTCTCTGATGTTGCTGACTTGAGCGTCTGTACATCTCCATATGTTCCTCTGTGTATAACCCTGGGCCTGCGATGTGTTTATTGTCCCTTTTATGTCCCCTGTATCATTTCTGCGGGATTTACTCAGCCTTTCAGATGTGCAGTACAAACAACCTAAAGCGCTGTACACTGCATTTAAGTCTTTGAAGCAAAGCCACTGTTGTATTGAATGAGAAGGGCAAAAACAGCCACCAACATTTCACAGGTCGATGGGTTTATCCGCTGAAAAAAAATAAAATAAACACTTGTATTCAGACGCCATGTTGTAAGAGCAGTATACAGATGGCAATGACTTTCCCTGACCTAACAGTTCACTCCACCATCTGCTAATCTTCGTCTATCATTAACATTAATTAAAATGAAATCACCATATTAAAACAGGTTTGTCAGCCTTACACCTTGTCAGAAAAGAGGTGCTTCCCATTACATCCTATTTCAAAACCTTTCATTAATAATAAATCACGTCCTGTTAGCGAGTGAATTGCAATGAAGCAGAAATGCAGATTCCTTCCACTTTTTTCTTAAATGACGAGGTGGATTCTGATGGAATTCAGATTTATAAAACCTCATGTTGTGTTAGAAAGCTGCCCACATCTTTTGTGTCAGCAGGTCAAAATTAACTAGCTAACTCGAACAATCATTATAATCCAGTATTGCCTTTTTCTTTCTTAAGCACTTACAATTTGTGTTTTGGGTCAAATTTGATTTATGTTAGGAAAGAGGTTAAAATCCCTTTATAAATAAGCTTTATTTTGCCTAAGATAAAAAAAAAAAAAAAAACAACCAAAAACAAACAAACAACAATCAAAACCTGAAAGAGCATGAACAGCGGCATATGTTTCTTTCTCTTCAATTGATTCTTGGTGGGTCACGTTTGACCTCTAACACCACGAATGACACTTTTTTGAGACCTTAACATTTTGCTAAAAGTAAGAACATTTTAGGATATGTTACAATAGAAGCTTCTGGGGATATCACAAGTCTTGTTCAAATAAAAAATTTAAAAAGTACTTATTTTAGTTTGTAAGTGGGTCAATTTTTACCCTAACTCAACCTGCGTCTCTAAAATTAGGTCATTTGCATTTGTCCTGTTAGAGAAATAAACCACAGTCTCTGGGAAATTTAAAAGTGGCTGCAATCTTACACTTTCTGTCACCTTTTATAATTTTAGATGGATTTACAACAATAAGTGCAACTCCCTCAGCGAAGTTAAAAGATTAAAAAACTGCACCGGCAGTGGAGGGGATCACCCTTGAATAGATCCATCCCGTCAGCATCTGTCCGGGCTACACGCGCCACAATAGAGCAGCGCTAAATTAACAGGCTCAGGTATTAATCCAGCACACAGCACTCTGGGATTGACTATTTGGCAGCAGACACATTGGCCCAAATCGGCGGACGGGGTCGAAATAGCTGACGCTGAGGAAGAGGGGGAAGTAAAGAGGAAGGAGACATAAAGCCATAGTGCGTCGGATGGAGGAATGTAATTGTGGCAGCATCAGATCAGAGGCTGCGGAAAAGGCTGACTGCCCGTATTTCCTGCTAATGAGACTCTTGGCTGTTGGTGGTCTAAACCTATATGCTAGTAATTGCTACGTTAGCGCACATATACAGAAACAAATAATAGTGTGTTTCACAAATATAGCACAGCAGATAAGTGAATAGAGGTGATTCAGTGTTATGCTTAGGCTGGATTGTCTCAATGTCAAAACAATAATTACGTCTGTTGTGATGGGTAAGTAGCTGATAGCTTATAATACAAATGCAATGGAGCTTTCATTCATCTTCTGCATGCATGTCTGTGGACGATAGGAGGAAGCCCGGAGAAAACCCACAAGAAGGACAGGAGCGATAACCACTCTGCTACTACATATTTAAATAATTTATAATGGATTGTGCAGCCCTAAACCATGAAGAGGCAGAGAAAATGTGTCTTTGAGCCAATGTTGTTCCATGTGAATTCAACTAAAACTGTAAAAACCCACAAAAGCAAGAAGGCATGTCGAGGTTAAGTGGTAACATTGCTGTACATCTGTGCGTTTACACAGTTAACACATGTGGCTGCTAATGAGTGACTCGCTAATGAGGACGTATGTAGCTGGATAATTATTAAGCAAAACAGAACTGGGGAAGCAGATGGGGAAATGTGAAATATGTATATTAAATAATTAGGGCTGGGAAAATTAGCACGTTAACGCAGTGCATTAATTTATTGATTTAATCGCGTTAATTTCAATTGGCGCATCGATTAATTTGATCACAGCAAAAATATTACGACGACACTGACAGAGGCACCAACGCGCCGCAGGTCCTCCAGCGGGGCACGGTGCTAGCGTAGAAGAAGAACGACACATTTCTGTTTCCATCCATCAGGTGCGTTCGAGATGAGCCAGACTTGCGCAGTTTGGATCAGTGTCGGTCTGTGCACAGTGCACGCCGGTTAGATTTGTGTCCGACTTGTTCCCAACTTGCTCTGATGCCACAAGTGCGACGGTCACCGTGAGATCCAAACGAGACCAGCGCCTGAGCCACCGCAGTTCATCAGGAGCAACTGCAGAGGCTGCACGGCTCAGTGCATGATGGGAAAATGCACACCTGTCAGTGGTGAACGGACAGGTGATTGGATCTGAGTTTAGTGCTGATCAGAAACGTAACGCACGACACTTCACTGCCCTCCTCTCCTTCTTCCACTGCCTCTTTTTTCTTAAATACAGACTAAAGTTACAGTTTTGACCTGGATAAACTTTGTGCCCTGCTGCTCACTGTGAAGTAGCATATTATTAAAAAGATTCTGCACAATATCTGCTGTTATAGAAGGCTTTTTAACTTTTATAATGTGTAAATTTAGACATAAAAGCTAAGAACCACTGATGAATGTGCCTCATGTTGTGAGCTCCTGAGGAGCGCCTCATTAACACAGACTGTGGTCAAGCACGGGACAGAAATGTTCTTACAAATCAGTTTAATGCATTTATTTTCAAACTCAGATCCAACACATGCGAGAAGTGGATTTCAGGCGTGATGGTGCGTGATCTGAGCCACAAACTGTCCAACTTCAGTACAGGCGTATTTCCCCTCCTCTCATTGCAGCTGTGCACTCTCGTTCACAATCCAGGCGAGGTGCAGTTCATCTGGAACGAGCCTAATGTGCAATCTATGCAAGGGTGAGTTCAATTACCACTGGAGTAACAAAGTTCATAGTATTTACACTGTTGTGAACCACAACAATTGTTATTAATTGAAGAATTAAACTTATTTTTGTTAAAGTTCTAAAAGAGATTACACATACTTTTTTAGGTAAGTTTTGTGTATTTGTTGGTTGTACCTTATTTAGGCAAACTTTGTCAATGAAGACAAGTTACAGGTCTCAAAAAGACTTCATTTATTTTCTTTGCAAGTTTTGTTTGCATTGCACAAGTTTACAGTAAAGTATGTGAAGGTTAATTCAAAATAAACTTTCTAAATTTACAATTTTGTGGTTGTATGAGAATTCATAATGTGATTTAATCGCGATTAATAACTACTAGTAATTTATCATGATTAATCGCCATTAATTTTTTTTGGATTTGCGATTAATTAGTTAATTTTTTTTTTAATCGATTCCCAGCTCTATAAATAATATAACAGAGCCCTGGAATTTGTACTTACTCCAAGGGAAGGTTTTCTTGTAAAATTTAAATATGACTTTCTATAAAAATGAATTAATAATAATATTTCAATTCACTTCTATACATTTTGTAGAACCGAATTTCAAGGTTTCACATAGATGTTGGTAATTTATAATGAAACAATGAATTTACTATATTTAAAATAAATGTGACACTTCAGGTAGGAAATCCAGCTGCAGGAATCACTTTTTGCCTGTCCCAAACCTGGATAAATGGAGAGGTTTTCATCAGGAAGAGTATCCGTATGCATCTTAAAATCTGTTTTATCATTTAATGTATATACAGTAGGTCCCAAATAATATTTAATGTCCCCATGACACATTTTAGGACCCGACCCACCATTTTGGAACCACTACTCTATTGTATCAAGTGCCATTGTTTTCATTATTGCATAGTCTTGCAGGCGTTTAATCCAGCCACCAAAGCCTATGTACGATGTTGTACCAGTCCCAAGCCTGCATAAATGGAGAGGGGTGGAAGGGCATCAGGCATAAAACCCATGCAAAATCAATTTGCTGTGGAAACAACAGTAGGGAATAGCCCCACAGACCTCAAAACAGCATGTCATTAACATTAATTAGTAAAGCTTTCAAATTGATATTACAATGGCTTTGCAGAGGAAAAAAAAAAAAAAAAAATCAAAAGTGAACATTATCCATGCAAGAACTATTTTCATGCGCCATTGTTCCTGCAGCAGATGTTAACTCCCTTCTCTCCATAGTCAAAAAGTCCTTTGACTGCGACTCGCCCTATCGTAATCACACAACATCAAACACCACACAATTCACTCCCGAGCTTATTTTCACAGACAGATTGCCGGTTTACTTGCGCACAGCTGTGTATGGCCGTCAGGTATAAGTCATTCGGGCTTATCCGAGGTTTCCAAGGATTTTGGTTCAGGGCTCGACGCATACATGAAAGGGAATTTTTGTCAGAGGGCCTCCATGAATTATGCAATGGCGGAGTGGATTTGCAGGTCTTGCTGAAATTAATATGATACTGAATAAGGAAATGAGACCAGAGGTTTTGAGAAGGAGGAAAAATTAGGATTTAGAAAGAGGGGGGCTTGGAAGGTGAAGTACGCATCCTTTTTTTTTTGGTACAGTTCTCCAGTACTTCCCACTGGAAAGCAACATGTGCAAAAAGTCTCAGACAGGTTTTTAAGAAAGGCTATAAACAAAAAAAAAAGTGCCTCAATGTATAAAAATACACACAATTACACATAATAAGAAGAAAACCCCAAAATATAAGCACAAGATATAGTGCACAGACCTTCTAGTTCAGGGGTAAATGCTCTTTCCATTGTGCCACCAAATCCATATGTCTCACAATGGAATAAATGGCAAAACTCTGGTAATCATTTGTTCTTTTAGTGAGTAAGTATATTTGGTCCACATCTCAAAATGACCTTCTAGTTCAGGGGTAAATGCTCGTTTCATTAGAGCCACAAAACTCTTATACCTCACAATGGTAAAGAAGCTACACAAACTTGTTCTTTTAACAAGAGAAGTTAGTAGCTTTGGTCTGGATCTCGATGTTACAGCATTTTTTTTAGAACACTCCTGGATCTAAACAGTGGTCTGATTATTATTATTTTTTTTTATTCCTGAAATTTTCATAACCAAAATAAATAAATAAATAAATAAAATCTGTATTATTTAAAGCAATCTTACCATTTTCCTAAAAAATTGGCACACCATTGTATTTATAGGTATGAATCAGGTTGACGTTTGACTCAAAACCGAAGGCAAGGTTTTGTTTTGGGGCTTAGTCAGATTTAACAATGCTTAAAATAACAGGCAGGAGCAACCATTACTGGGGAAAATATAGCTCTCTCTGGGATAATGGCCCATGTTTCTATTCTTTCCCGTTCACTATTTGTGCTAATCCAAGAATACAGCTGTTGCAGAATTTCTGTCATAATCTCCGTTCTTGTTTGCCACTGGACGCCTATGACTCTAAGCACAAGCATTCCCTATTGTATTGTTGTTTCTTTGCTTTCATTAAATAGGAACCACACAATTTAATTTTTTCTTATTGTTTATTAAGGATTTATTTATTATTAAGGATTTTAATATGGTAGCAGGGATTGATCCGGATGGTTAGTGGGTGAACGGTTCTACCTACTGCTTCAGTGGCAATTCCAGCGGCCATCTTGTGACTGTAGGATAAGGCTAATTCTAATGGTAAGTAATGTAAAAACAGAGACATACATTCAAAAAATAAATGTTGGAAATTGAGAAACATTATTAATATTGCAGAGGTCTGTACTTTTATCCAGATCCACTGTATGGCTGTATTTGTAAAGGAACAGATGTCCATTGCACCAAGCATAAGATTATAATGACAGTGAATTAAAATACATGATATTATAGCAAGTTGGAAATCAAGAAATGTCCAAAATGTCTCTGTGCTGAAGTACATTAAATAAGACTAGACATTAGATCAAGCAAAAATACAAAAAAAGTTATCAAATTAACAAAATAAATTAAAAGAATATGGTGAAAGCAAGTGCAGCTCCCTATTAGTTTACATGGCACTTGGTAGAATGGCTACAGTCATAATATGGCGGCTGTTCCAGAGTCAGTTACTGTATTTCACCATTAGAAACACTCTAGTGTTTTGTTTATCTCTAGGCATGGTGTATTGTTTTGTAAAGACCTGCTAGCACATGCTACTTGCTAATGCATTTAACTTAGTGTTAGCATTTGTTAGATACTAAATAATATCCACAGTATTATAACAATATGATGTTTTTATGTGCAGATAACTACTACTGGACCCTCTCATGTCTTCACTACCTTCCCATCAGGACTGGACTACAGCCGTGCCGCCGGAGTGATAAATCACCGCGGAGGTAGGTGAAATGTCACACTCGGCGTCGCTTTACCTTTGACCTCTCGTTGGCAGGTGCGCCGCCGAAAGTGCATATGAGCCCCTTGAATGAAGACGGATGGCACTTTAAATTGGATAATGTTAACCTTATAGACAGGCAGCAAATGCAAATGGATAGGAAAAGCCTGGCTTTATTGAGCGATTAAATGGAAAACTATTATTAAATATTTAAGAGAGGGCAAGGAGATTTAGTGTTGTAACATTATGCATGCAAAGTTTAATAAGCACGCGTGGAGCAATGTGTAATGTGATCACAGAATCAGGGGGGATCGCAATTAAAATGAATCCGAGTGCAAATATTTACATAAGGATGGAATTAGGGAATGAATAGAAGCGCTAATTAGCATAGACGTGTTGCAATAATTTGTCCATTTAACTCTGTAGATCTGAGAAATGAAGTAATGACACTCAGGCGCAGTTGGGCTAAAAATCTATTTGTATTGATCTACATTTTTGTGGTTCTTCTTTGGGGTCCCACCGCTCCAATCATTCATTTAGAAACATTTCAAAAGTAAAGTGCTCAAGACTTTGGAGCAAAATGGAAGATGGATATGGAAGAAATCAATGGGGGTACAGTGCTGCGATAGCGACAGAGAAAGCTTGTAAAAGGTGCTTTTAAACGGTGTTGCTGGAGAGAGAGAGGAGACACGCACGGGCATGCAACAACACATGTCCGTGCGCGCTCATAACAGTGATTTATTCATAGACGTTTACAGTGGTAGAAACGCTCCATTTTCTAATGCATCTATTATTTAAAGATAGGACCCCATAGACGCAGCTCAACAGATTGCGATGTAAAAAATGAATGCAAAACTAAAATCGTGAGCGAGCATTTGGAGTTGTGTGTGTGTGTGTGTGTGTACGTAGTCGCTGCTTGTGTATTCTGGAGGAGTGCCGGCAAACTTTGGGCTTTTTGGCTCCTCTATAATAGATGACAATCACAGCAGTTGCCATGAAACACACCTGGTCCTTGGAGATACTGTACCACCAAAGGAAAATGTGGTTATTTTATTTATTTATTTTTTATTTTTTTTGCCCCAGGAACACAATCTCAATTTCTTGATTCCTTTAAGATTGAAGACCCTATACAGATAGTTGATAGTACTCACATAGCTAACATACAAGACTAGGATAAGAGAAAAAGGTTCTTGCTTGGATTACAAATAATAGTATGCAGAAAATACAGCTGTAGTTGTAGCAGTAATAGTAATAGCAGAACTAGAAAAAATATGTATATAGTAGTAGCAGTAGTAGTATCAGTAGTTATTAACAGTACTAATAATACAGTGGTTGTAATTGCAGTAGTAGAAATTGGACCTGTAGCACCAATAGTAACTGCAGTACCACCTACAGTAGTATAGTAGTACTTGAAGTAGTTGTAGCAGCAGTAGTAGTAGTATCAGTAGCAACAGAACTAATAATACAGTGGTTGCATATAGTTGTAGTAGAAATAGCACCAGTGGGATAGTATATAGTAGTACTTGCAATAGTTGTAGTAGCAGTAGTAGTATTATCAACAGCAACTGAACAAATAATATAACTAATCATTTTTTACTATTTAACTGTTGTGTTGTTTTGTGTGCTGCTCTTTAAATATTAATAAAATACATATGATTCAAGTTTAAATGTTCTTTCACTTGTGCATTATGGAGCTAGGTTGTAATAAAAAGGTTTGGGGAACATTAACAAAAATAGAAGGTTATGTAACTAGTTCTCTAAGTTAGGAGAAAGGTAATCTAACCAAAAGAGAACGTTAGGTAAAGGTTTCCTAAAAGTTGCCAGAAACTTGTCTTGTGCAACCAAAACCTAACGTTCTTTTTCCGTTTGAAAAACTTGCCATAAAAAAAAAAAAAAGTGAAATAACCTAAAAACTACCTTCAGGCTACATTCCCGCAACTTAAAAAAAAAAAAAAAAAAAAAAAAAAAAAAAAAACTTTCCTTGAACATTCAGGATACCAAAAATTGTTAGCTGGGTTTGTTATATATAGCAGTAGTTATAGTAGCAGCAACAGTAGCAGTAATACTAATATTGTCCTACAGTACTACTTATTAGCAAATCATCTGCCTCCCAGCTTGCAGTAATTTTAATTTATCTAGGCTTGGGACTGTCACAAGGTGTAGGCTGGCTTGTAACTGCTTGAGGTTAGATTAGCAATAGCAGCAATAGTAGTACTAATAGTAGCACGATAGCAATAGCAGCCAGATCTTCATGCATTGCTAATAGGAAGAAAGCAATACAGTGTTTGAATCCTGAGCCAGCCTCCTCTCCTTGTATCACATGCAGACAATGTTTCTTCCATTCGCAGGCAAATGTTGTTTTGATTGAGACATCATAGCGGCAACAGGGAGGATATCTGCTGCGTGTGACTGAGAGGCCGAGTTACAAAGAGGAACAATCGCACTTGTCTTTAGTGGTGTTTCGCAGCCTTATCTCTCCACTGCTGATGGAGTGCAACAAAGATACATGTATATGCCAACGCAAATAGACAGATGATATGGGCTTATCGGACTGGGCTACTTGGACTGCCATTGTTTTCCGAAGCCTGGTGTGTGCAAGTGGCTGCGGCATCGTTTTGTGAGATGTTACATAATAGTAAGTTTGCACAAGTTCAAGCTGTATCATGCAAAGAGGACGTCATGGGATGTCGTCTTCTCTGAGCCATTGCTGATTTAAAAATGGACTAAGATGAAATGGAAAACTGTTCAAATGAAGCAAAATTTTAAAAAAGACAAACCCAAAAGAGTTTCTGGATGACATATGTTGTCTTCTTTGCATGATACTGCTCTGCTCCATCACTTCACTGAACCATAGAGTGGCAGCGGGGCTCATTCTCCAAACAGACTTATCCAACTCTGCTTGCATAGTGAACGCTACAGGACTTTATTCATATCACATACTCAATGCAGCTGTACAAAAGTCACCATTCTGTAAAAGGTAACATTGTATAATTCATGCTAAAATTTGTATTGTTTGTTTTTGAAGCCTTGAACAGGCGAGATATTGTTGACCCAAACAGGGCTTTGGGATTTTTAAATCAACTGCTTTTGGAAGTCCCAAGAGTCAAATATAAACACTGGGGTGACCGGGCCTTCTCTGTTGCCGGGCCAGGACTCTGGAACAATCTGCCTCCCAATATTCGCACCATTATAGATTTTCTTTTAAATCTAGGCTTAAAACATATTTATTCAGACCTGGCTTTTAACACCTACTAATGCTGTGACTTTTTATTTTATTTAATATTATAGTCTTTTATCTATTTTTTTTTTTTTTAATAATTGTATTTATTTTACTTCAATTTTATTGGAAAACACTTTAGTCACTTTGTGTGTTGCAGTGGGCTATATAAATAAATGTTGATATATTTACTGCTATTTGAATTTTTATTCAAATAAATTTGTACATATTCTGTTCATCTATTTTATTACTTATAACTATTTTATACCTTTTTTACCCAGCTTATTTTCAAGAGTGTTTTTATGTGCACCTGAGCTTCCGTGACAAGGTAATTTCTCTTGTGGGTCAATAAAGTCTGTCTAAGTCTAAGACAAACTGTATTCAAAGACAATGATTCTGGACGTGTTCCTGAGCCATGCAGTCATGTCCAGTCCAGAGATATATCTTTCTAAAATCTCTCTAAATGGCTCCTTTTATACCTCCTAATTTTTTTTTTCCTTTTGTGAATAAAATATGTTTTACTGAGAAATGCATTTTCTCAACCTTTTCTGAATATCTGTTTTTAAAAGTCTCCAAGGTGCACACATCTGGCACTGTCACTAATTCACTAGATGCCATTGAAAACAGGTGCCCAAATCTCTAAATAGAGTAAACTGAGAAACATTTTAGCAAAAGCAGTTTTCTCTTAATTATAACTATTCAGCCCACGAAAAGGTTGTTGCTTAATTTATCGTTTGGTTGTTCCTTTGTTTATGCATGAGGCATTTGGCTTAATCTCCTCGAGGTTTCCTGTAGCCTTTGTACTTTCATGTCTCCATAGCGACAGTCCTGGCCAACAGTACTTTTATTTTTATTCTAGTGTCCTCATATGTATTTAAAGGACCTGAACATTTGGCTCAAACATTTACTTTGATACTAACATTACATAGCATTCTTGTAACTGTAAATGGAGAAATTAATATACAAAAATTGACAAAAATATTTTAGGGGCAAGATCGGAGGTTCAGGGAGCAAAGTATTTCTAATATTAACAATTATCTAAGCTGGGTACAATTATATTAACTTAAGAAGTAAATATATTTAAAAAATGATAACTTGTAAAAGTAGGTAACTAAAAACTGAATCTATAGTTCAAAGTAATTTTGTAAGACTATTGCTATTATTATTATTATTATTATTATTATTATTTTACTTCTACTACTACTACTTTTATTAGTATAAGTTAACATAAGTATTTTCTATCAAATTCTTGTCAAATGAAAGAACAGAAAGGAAAGTAAGGAAAATAAGTAAATTATTATTATTATTTTCAATTGCATTATATTATAATATGAATCAGGCATACAACTTTTTTAATTGAGCATGCAGTGGTATCAACTAAAAGCACTTAGAGAGGGTAGGTTCAGGGGTAAATGCTCTATTCAAAAGACCACAAAGCCTTTATACAGTAACTCAAAGTGTTTAAAAAGCTGCAAAAAAGAATTATTCACTGCTTTAATGACTCCTTGTCACTGGAGTTATCTCGCAATGGTAGAAAATCCTTTAAAAATAAATTCATAGATCCAAGTGGTGTTCTGAATCAACACCAAAAGCCCAAATTTTTTAACAGAAAAAACAAACCAACCAACACCATCAAAAATCAAAAACAAAGTGAGACATACCAATTATGTATAACCTTAAAATGTGTTAGATTGTAACGACTCTTTAGTATTGTTATCAGTAAAAAGGATTTCAATATTTATGTGACCTCTAAATTGGGACATCATTTTGAAAAATTAATGCTGCTGGATAATTATGCAATCAGTGTTTTGGCCCTAAAATAATATTTTTTTTAAGGGACACATTTTGCTCATAATAAATTTGTAGCAATTAGTGCAATACTTGAATGAATTATCACTAAAAATGTAATTATTTTTGAAGGCCACAAAATCGTCTTGCCTGTGGCGAAGACTGAAATTTTACTGAGATTGCTCCAGGCTTTTTGCATTTAAGTAAATCTATTAAAATCACATTTATATCAAAAGAAATGGGGAATTCATTGTTTAAGCCCATTTCAAAGAAAAGTAGAGCTTAGTCACTGTAATGAAGACCTAAATGTACTTTTTTTTTTCTTCTCTGTCTATTATAAGTGTGTTCGGAGTGGTCACCAGGAGCAGGCACCTCATTAACCTTTGCAGAAGAAGTCATTAAAATGTGTGACTTCTTTGTTATGGGAATTCTCTGAAAAGTGACTTCTTGTGTCTTGGGAATTCTTAGAAAACCTTTTCAATATTCCCAATTGTATCCCTTCTATTTATTCTTTCTTTTGCGTTGTAATCTCTTCCTTTAGCTTTTGTCGTGCGTTGCCATGTCAGTTCAGGTTATGTTTTGTGATAAGGCTGCGCGGGCTTCATTCATGCAAATCCGAAAATCAGTGTTGTGGAAAATTCTTTTATCTCCGAAAGAAGTTGTGCTACGGCAAAGCACATTGTCAGCTGTTTTTGGCTTGTTTTATTGGTCTGTTTCCTAAAGGGTTGCCAATAAGCTTAATTAGTGTGGCGCCTAAGCAAGCACAGAAAGAAAAGCAACATTAGCAAGGATATTTTTTTTTTGTCTAATTAGGGCATAGGGACAAGGTTAGACCTAGTTAGGACAGGAAACAGAGTGGCTTTTCTGGATTATTTGCATAAAGAAATAGAAATCCCTTTTTATAGAGACACTTTGGTGGTCAACTGCATCACATATCACATGAAGAGCATTTGAATCTTGTAATTTCTCCTAAAAATACGCAAATACCCCAAAACATACACAGTATTATTGGCAAAATTATAGTTAATGATACTTTCAACCTTTATTGTAGCAGTTGGTTGCACTGTAAAAAAAAATCCGTAAATTTTACAGTAAAAAACTGGCAGCTGTGGTTGCCAGAATTCTACCGTAAAAAATACAGGAGGTCTGTATTTAATTTTACGGTAAAATATTATATCAGCTGTTGTTTTTACAGTGTTTGACTTGAGTTTTAATTATAATTTACTGTATAATTTAAAGTTATTATCTTGAAAAACAAATACATTAACTGTATATTTTACAGTTTATGACTTAAATTTTAATCAACATTTACTGTAAAATTTAAAATTATTATCTTTAATAAAAATGTGTTAAACTGTACATCTTACCATAAAATACTTTCTTTTTCACAGTAAAAAACTGGCAGCTGTGGTTGCCAGAATTCTACCGTAAAAAATACAGAGTAACTTTTTTACTAACAATTCAACTTATGAGTCAAAAATTTAAATAAATGTTAATACAATATTTAGAGCTAACATATAAATCAATAACTGTTTAAATTTCCAGTGAAATAATTTATTAGTCTACTAGCAAAGAGCAATAGTCAGATTTGAACAAAATTTGCTTTAAAAGGTTAGTAAAGGGTCAACACATATTTTTAAGAATGCTATACCATTGTGACATAGGGCTACAACAATACTAACCCCAGCCACAAGGGGTCAGTATAGGGAGAACTACGTTTTAGTGGATTATTGACCATTGTGAGATTAAAGGCTTTTTGTGGAATTTACCCCTAAACTTAAAGATCCCTGGTTCAATTTCAGGTCTGGGCACTATATTTTTTAACATTGCGAGATAGGGCCAGTGCCATGGTGGAGATCTGCAGATTACTATTTAATACTGAATAGTTTTTTTTGTTGTTGTTGTTTTTTTTTTGTTTTTTTTTGTCTGTGAACAACTCAAGAGGAAATAACACATTTTAGGTCAACTGTAAAAAAAAAAAGTTATAATTAATAATTGTGCTCCTCCAGCAGTGCTCAGTTTGTCCTCTCTAGGCAGCTGTAGATAAAAATAATACAACTGTCCAGATCTAGATGAAGCTGAAATGGACACTTTCTCTGTATTACCGCCATCATTTCAATGTTGAAAACTGTTGTAGACCAATCAAAGGGAGTTTGATATTAAAGTACATATTTTGTATTATAGTCTTCTTGTATTTTTACAGATAATTCCCAATACAAATACAAGCTGATTTTGATTTAATTGCAACACTGTAATTTTCAGAAATTTTACATTTGTAATTCTGCTTCAGTGAACAGAAAATAATTGCCAAGTCGTGCTTGTATCTTTTGAATCATGTCGTATAAATTATAAATGGCTCAAAAATATTGTTTCATTTCATCAAATCCTTTGATAATCCTTTGTGTTATTCCAAACTTCTAGGGAGCTAATCTTCTGGAAATATTTCTGCAGTACAGCCTTGTTAGAGATGCCAGTCAAAAAAAAAAACAAAGTCTAAGTACAGGTAACATTATGGAGGAGGTGAATTCACACAGTCCTTAAATACATTCGCATTTAAATACCAGAAAAGCCAGACATAATGATGGTAATTTTTGCAGGGTACAGTTTAAGGACAAAATGAGCAGACTAAAACGTTGCTTTTTCTTAATCCTTGTAAACAAACAGAGGTTAACACACAGTTTACATAAGGGTAAGATGTGTCTGTGGGCTGGTGGGGCGTTTTTTTATGGAATCAGTGGCACAAAAGGCGTGTGAATGGCAGCGAGGCCAGCGGTGGCAGACTCTCAGCCATCCTTAAAGCCGTTTATGACACACATAAAACCCTCAAGGACTCCGCTCGAGCACGAGAGGTTCCTGCCACTCAAACTCAAGTGCGTCACAACACGGAAAATATTTACAAAGGTTGGCCTGCTTTAAAAATCCAACCCCTTCACACCTGTATGTCCTTTCAGATGAAAAGTACAGTTTTTAAAAAGAAAGTATGTGATTTTTGTTCTTGGATTTGAGGACATCACTACATAGCACATTTTTATAAAGTAGAAAAATCAGATAGTAAAACATGAACTAGGCTTTTTAGGCAACGCTTTAGAATAACTCAAACTAGGGCTGCACGATATGTAGGAAACATGCTATATATTTCAACTATGTTGAAAATTGGTAGCCTGGCAAGCCAGACTATAACGTTAAGGGCCATATTTACTAAGACGGGTGCTAAACTGCGAGTGCAGTGAGAAAATATGCGGCCGCTATTAATGGGCATGTTGCACGTGAATCACTAAGACAAACTGCGTGGTCAGGTGACAGCTGCAAACAGATGGGGCGGAACTATTTAAACGGCATCATTGCGTGTATTGTTTTGCGTCATGGAAGGTGCGGAAGTGGAACACAAACGGAAGCAAAAATTTAACTAAGAATAGCTGAACGTGCTGGTGAATAATTTTTTCATCCTGTCATGGCAAATAGATCTGCACGCGTGGCAAACACTCTAACCCTACGTATTTCTTCATTTCTTCTCCTTTGTCTCACGCGAATCACAGCAGCCATATCTGTGCAAAAGATTAGCACGTCCTTCTCCAACGTGCTAAATTTATACGCTATTTTCGCACGCAAAGTCATGGTGAGCCTTGATAAATAATATTGCGGGCGGTAAATGAATGAATTTGCATTTTCTCCGCCTTCCATTTTGCGCACTCTGGGAAGAACGCCTCAGTTTACAGATTCATTAGGTCATAGGAGCAAAATCTGTATTGCGTTCGCTCTGCTCCTGTAAGACACGCAAATCTCAGCTGCGTCTGGGTTTGCTCCAATTTTAGCGCATATCATTCAGTTAGCGTGCACGCAAACCGTTGATAAATCTGGCCCTAAATGTAGACTCTGGGAACGGTCCATAGACAGAGCTCAAGCCTAGAGGTGGAATCAACGGATGTCATTCAAACTGCTTCTGCACGTAATATGCCAGGGCTCTGACCAATCAGAGAAATGGACAAGATGAGCTTTTTTAGCTGCCAGCGGAGCCAGCTGGTATATTAGACTTTTGCCATGGCCAGTCAGGAAAACAGCAAATACATCCTTCTTTAATGAATGATTTGAGTGCTTCTTTCTGCTCCACTTTAAAAGAAAAACCCAAATCTAACTCTTCCAAAATTGATGTCAAGGCCGATTCAAACGACCACTGTTCGTGAGCCACAGCCATCGTAGTTGTTGTGCTATCTGCCCAGCCCTGTCGTCATCGTACTAAGCCCCGCCTACTCGACTCCCTACACACCCGCTACACCGATAGAGCGTTGTGATTGGTCCGACAAAGCCCTGGATGGAGCCAAGATTGGCCCCTATGGTGTGTTACTAGACCAACCCGCTAGGCAAAAAATATTTTCTGCCACTAGGGTGCGTCTAGATTTTTAGGCTAGAAAATTGTGATAACGATATTATTGTGATATTTGAAAATAGAGTCTACTTTTCGAACATAGTAAGTTAAATTCGCTGCATTTCACAAAAATGTAAGTTCCTGTATTTACAAGTCAAAACAGCGACAAAATCAAAACTTAACACAGACTAAAGCAGGAATAAAACAAGGCTAAGCTGTGATGAAATTCATTAAATTACCACTAAAACTGGACTTTTTAAACATTTTTATTTAGTCACAACACATGTTCTTTTAAGGCTCTGGTGGAAAATGATTCTTCAGTGTAAATCTCTGTCAGATGGAAGACCACAGCGTTATTGCGATATATTTAGATTATTGCGATACGGATATTGCGTTTGCTGATATTGCGAAAACGATAATTTTGCGATGTATTGTGCAGCCCTAACTCAAACTATTAAGCATTTATAAAGTATTAGTAAAGGATTAGTAACCATTTAATTGATTTTTACAAGCATTTATAAACACTGATTAGAAATAAACATTGTTGCTAATGTTTAATTCTTTAGTCATAAACTCATGTCAATCAGTGCAAAAGTATAAACACCAGAAGAAATTATTATTTATGAAATTATTGGTACCATATTTTCCGGCATATAAGTCGCATCAGGTCAAAAATTGCATCATGAAGAGGAAAAAAAAACGTATACAAGTCGCACTGGACTATAAGTCGCATTTATTTAAAAATGTATTTCACAAAATCCAAGACTAAGAACAGATATTTAATCTGGAAAGGCAAGAGCGCCCTCTCGCTGCTATAGATGGTAATGTTTCCTCCTTGGTTCATGTTAAATTATATTTTGATATATAAGTCATACCTGGCTATAAGCAGGACCAGCCAAACTATGAAAACAAGTGTGACTTAAAGTCCAGAAAATACGGTAATTAGGCTACATATTTACTGATGCATTATTACAGCTTAATAGTTGTGAGTTATTCTAAAGTGTTAACAGCTTTTTATATAGTGGCACACTCCAGTAAGGCATGCTCCAATTGGCTGTTGAAATAATGGCTGCTGGAGAAAGTGGAGTAATTTACCTAAGTACATTTGCGAGGGAAAATTGTACTTTTAGTAATAGTTAGTTAGTTAATCTTAAAGTTAAATGTCTCTATATGACTCTCTTAGAAGTACAGTAATAGAGTTGCTGTCATATTTACTTATGTGTTTACTTCTACTTGAGTAATATTATAAGAATGGGGCTCAAAAGTGACCACCCACTCCTGGTCGGACATTTTGAAAAATAAGTTTGAAGGGAGCTAATCAGCTATGGTAACTCACAACAATAACAATTTCTATCAAAAAGATTAACTAAACCTAAAAACAATTCAGCAAAATATATTTGTAACTTTGCTTTTTGACAAGTCTCAGATATGTATTTATAGCAAAAGGAATCGTTTCACTGTTGAGAACAAATTACTTCTTCCAACTCTGATTGTAGCACTAGCTATGGCTACTATTACACAGTAAAACGGCTCAAAAATAAGAACTTGACAATAGGGAAGTGAAGTGAAATGTGACTAAGTATTGGCAATGTTTTCTCAAGATGTTTAATGGAGTCCACGACAGTCTACACTAAACGCAGGGCTATAAGTTTAAGGTCAGGTTTGATTTGATGTCATGTATTCAGAGGCAGCAAATAGGTCTAGTGTTTTATCTTATCAAAATAAAAGCATGAAAGGTAATAGTGTAGTGAAGCTTCAAGCGCTTTTATATTTTACTCACTCCCCACGCCTTTCTTCCATTATAGCCCATCTACAGACCAATTTGAAAAGGCCCACTCTTTATAATGGCAAGTCCCTCAGAGAGCCGCGCCACATTTGAAGGGCTTTTACTTTGATAATTTGCCGTAAGTTTGTTTGATCAGGTCCGCAGAGGCAAATACTCCGCAACACTTCCCAACGTGAAGAAGCCTTTTTAAGAGCTGTCCTTTTTTTTTTTTTTTTTTTTTTTTTTTAAATTGGTACCAGTTCAAAAGGTAGCGTGGGTGGATTTTTTAATCAGGGAGCCAGCACACAGGCCACATATTATTAACATAATGCATTACAAGTTGTAATTAAGCCTGAAAAAAGCATCAAGAGCCCCACGGGAGACTTGTATCTCTTTATTCATAAGAGTATGTTTCATAATTAATTTTCCCGTGGTTGTTTGAATGTGTTGAAATGTCTTAAATATCCACTCATGTCATATTTGAATTTATCATCGTATGACAGCACATGAGTCGTATGCTGTTGAATGAATAATGTTCTATTAATGCTGAGGTTGAATGGAGTTTAACAGTCACTATGACCAATGTGGGCTGACGTCTTTTAGCTCATGCAATTATGAGAGGCTGATTTTGGAAGATATTTTGTGGTTGAAACTAAAGAACATTTCGGTACCATTGTTCTGTTGCAAGATAGGGCTAAAATACTAACCCCAGCCACAAGGGGTCAGTATAGGAACAAATAAATAGTGGGTTCTTGACTGCTGTGGGATTTAAGGCCTTTGTGGTGAAACCGATAAAGCACTTAGCCTTGAATTTGAAGATCCCTGGTTTAATATAAGGTCTGGACACTATATCTTTACCATTGCGAGAGAGTGCCACTCTCTTTCATCGTCACAGTCCAGCAACTTGCATACCCAATTGTTTTTTTGTTTTTTTTGTCTGTGAACAAGAGATCACATAATAAGTTGACAGAAACAAAATCAATGCATTTATATGTGCATAGCTGTGCTCAGTTTGTCCACTCAAGGCAAATGCAGGAAAAGTAACACAACTGTCTGCTGCTTTCAAAGAATGTTTGATAGTCTATGTAGGGTGTAATGTTAAAAGCAGCTGTTCCCTGTTGTACAATGACTGTAAATCAAAGCTTAACTGTGCACTATTCAAGGCAGTAAACTTAAAATTGCATTTGCTATCTAAGCTCTATTATCTGCTTGAATAAAATGTTACATAACAGACTACAAAAGAGTAGGACAAAGAGTGAAAAATGGCAAACAATGACGTCTTCAGAAACACTTGTAATTATTGAATTTATTGTATTAGGAATCAAATGTAAAAAAGAAAAAAACTAGACCAGATGAAGTAATGTAGGCTGTAGTTTTAAGGATTTGAATCTGCTGGCTGTTAAAATGAAGCTTTTCTTTTCGCCGTTCTATTTCCTATCACTTGTCTGTCACCGCCCCCCAACTCCACCGCAGCAGCAGAACCATCAGCCCCCTCAGCCTCTCCATTTCCTGGCAAATTGGTTGAGTTTTACATTTATTGTTGAAATAAAAATCAGAAAAGAAGCTATATTGTTACTATTGTTGAGTGGTGAGGTTGGAAATGCTTTAGAGAACAGATTTTCTTGTAACGGCACCTGGGACAGCAGTAGTAAAATCGAGTAGAAGATCAATAGCCATGTCATACAAGTAACATTATCTCATCTGCTATATTTTCCATTTTTCTTCCATTTTCCAAGTCTCTGGCAGTGCGCCTATTTCTCCTGTTGAGAAGAGGTCATGTTAAAAAGTGTGATTTTGTTATGTAGTACGTTTGTTCATAAGTAATGGAGCCAAGTGTAGATGTGTGGGCGGCAAACAGAGCATCCGCCCACTCTGGTTTGTGTTCTTTTTACTCTGAGCGTGTACTGTATCCGTATGATTGCACTAGCTGCTATATTTAGGCCGTTTATTTTGTCTGCGAGCGTGTGTCAGTGGCTCTGAAGGAAAAGCCGTGCCACTGAAGCATGGTCGCAGCCTCGATGGCCACTGCGTTGACCACATGCTCCCAGACTATTTACACAACAGTGGCTGAGAGCTCGCTGCTTCTCTGCCACCCTCTGACTTTCCCCAAAATGCTGTGTTTTTTCAGCACAAAGCCATTATTTCCTCACAAAATGTACTTTGTATTTAGTCAGTACCTAGTGTTGAGTATTCAGCATTTCGATTATGAACATGTTTCAGTTTCATGTTGATTTTTATACATGTTAATACATTTTTTATTGAGAGACTTTTTGAGTTCTTTACATAACATTTAAAGTATTCTATTCTTTTGGCTTTTCCTTTCCAGGGTCACTACAGCAAATCATTTGACTTCTAGGGAGTCGTGATTTGCATATTGATTTTTTATACTTTTACATACAAAGAGAAAACTAAGTTGTGGCTGGATTATTTACATAACATTTACAAAAACATGCTCCAATATTCACATATAGAGAAACAAAGAAACAAAACTATTCAGTCCTATGTCAGTCAGTCAGTCATGAGAGAATCTGAATCTGTAAACATATACAAACAATAAATATACAGCAACTTATCTTACGTTTTTATTGCATTGCCATGTTAGGTTGTTAACAAGTGTTAAAGGTGCTGGTTGCTGTCGGCAAAAACTAAAAGCCGTAGCACGGCAGTTCTGCAAGCGGTGCAGACCCAAACGAATCAAGCAGGAGCCTGACAAGATGGATTTTCATTGAGTCATTAAGTTTGTGAACTCACAAATCTTGCGACAATCCAACTTGCAGCACAAGGTAAAGACATTCAGCCAATCAGAAAACAGGAGGTTGTGCCAACACACACTGCAAAGAATTGCAAAATGCATACTCAGTTTTATGTAAAGTATTATGAAAGAATTGTTTTTGTGAGATTTTTGCTAGACTCACTATATGCAGTATATAAGATATAAGGTAGGGTAAGATAGACTTTATTGTCCCAGTAGTGAAATTTGTTCTCTGCCTTTGACCCATCTTGGTGACATCCTGTCAGGAGCAGCCAATGACTGCAGTGCTGCACCCAGGGCCCCTTCTCCACATCTGAGCCAAGTTCTTGGTCAAGAGTACCCAGAGAGCATGCAAACACCACACAGTAAAGTCCCTGCTCTGATCGGGAATCAAACCCAGGACCTTCTTGCTGTGAGGTGACTAACCACCTTGCCACCCTGTAAGCTTTATATTCGGTTGCATCCACAGAACACCAAAAAAATCAGCATAAAAAAAGTGACTGGGCTAGACTCTGGGACCATTTTTTTGCATCCGCACCCTTAGCCATTCCTATTATTCCTCTTTTGGCTACCTGCAGCAGCCACACTCCTCCTAACCTCACAACAAACTCCTCTCCAGCCTCTGCCAGCTCCAACCCAACTCTGCTCACCTCACTACCTGCTAATTTGCCTGTGTGGGATGCTAAGTGTGTACATTATGCAAGACATTACCATTCTGCTGTGCAAGGTAATACTGCTGCCATACCAAAGTGCAGGGGAGGGTGAAGACTGTCCTCCTACCCAATAGCATTGAGTTTGGGAGGGAGGCAAACAGCCAAGCCAGTGGCACTCTGCTGTTGCTGCCGCCGCCACCGAAGCAAAGGTCAATAATTCACCCAAGGATTATAAAACTCATAAATTGTTTTTAGAAAAAGGCAGGCGTGTGTGTGCAGTATTGAGCTTTGCACCTTTGCACCGGCGTGAGTCTTATTGAGCCGAATGAGCGGAGGCTGTTTACCATATCAATACATGCGGCACACGTGTCGACACCGAGCAACACACTTCCTCTCCCAAGGCATAATATAACTGACGTCAATGGGCCCTCAACTTCTCAAATAATGTCTTAGCTTGATGCATGAATATAAAAAGGGAGAGCAGCAAATTTACAATATACTTTCAACCTAATTACTGCTGCCTCTACTCTGAAGAACGCCACTGTATAGAAAAATATTCAATTTGACACATTTAGTGGTGAAAGATAGAAATTTGATTCTTCTATTACAGAAAATGTTTGTTTGAATGTGGTTGTTACGTTGGATGTCAGCGGGACTTTACTTTTGTTAAAATGGCAACAGGACAAAAAAAAAAAAAAAAAAAATCACACGGGGGACTGAACAACAATGCAGCCTTCAGCAGAATCAACGGATGGCAAAGAAGAGGAGAACAGAAGTGAGAAAAGTTGTAAAATTCGCTCCATCTTGGTTATTTTGGATAGGAGATATCATCCGTCTCTGTATGATGCACTGCAGATAAACGGCTTTAAAAACAATTGCTAGGGAGTGTTCCCTTATAACTTAATTTAGAACTACAAACACTCATTGGCTCTGTCTCGCAATGTTTAAGCTACAATGCCCAAACTTGGACTCAAACCAGCTATCTTCTATTTCTTTGCTTTTTATTGTGTCACAAAGCCCTTATATCTAACAACAGTATGGAATCCACAAAAACTAATAATTTGTTCTTTTACTGACCCCTTCTGGCTAGAGTTAGCATCTTTAGTGATAAAAACGTTAGAAATTTCTGAGATCCACATAAAAAATGAACAATTTCTTCCTTGGCCTATTACTGACATTCAAATTCGACCATTTTGAGCTATACGACTTACAAACCAGACTTTTTCTTATGTATTGGGAATAAGAATGAGTTGTCAGATGCAACAAGGTGAATGACAATGTTGTGTTGCACTGAGAAATGCATAAATAAATAACAATCAGAGCAGAAAAAAAAGTTATCTTTGTGAACTGTAAAGCTGGTGTGAGACTTGGCAAGTTTTTGGATCTATTTGCCGGGAATGCATTCAAGTAGTATGCATGAGACTCCAGCTGAGCCAGATAACTCTCTAGATGCTCCCCATGTACCAGAGCCCACACAGATCCACCATCAAAAAAAAAAAAAAAAAAAAAAAAAGTCTGAGCTAGAAGTTGATTGAATTTCCAATTTTATATCCCCTTCATGTATGTCAGTCAGTCTCTCTGCCCAAAGGGAAGAATAGAATCGCTCAATGATTCCCAACAGATGATGCTCAACTCTGTACAAAGATAAGGAAAATACTGTTTAAATCCCATCACTTCCCTAGCCACATATATGGAGCAACAATGGATACACAAAAAAGGAAAAAGTCTTGTAATGGGAAAGATATAGCGCCCAGACCTGGACTCATATCGGCTATCTTAGGTTCAGGGGTAAATGCTTTTTTCCACTGAGCTACTTGAAGCCAAGAGTAAGGAATCCAGTAAAAAACTAATAATGAGTTCCTTTACTGACCCCTTCTGACTGGAGTTAGAATCTTTGGCCCAATCTCAAAATGATCTGACAATAAGTCTATTTAGAAAAATTGACCTCCTTTTTTTGTCGTTTTAGTAGTAGTATTAATAATCATAGTAATAGCAGCAGCAGCAGTAGTGTGCATGTGGTAAGCAACTAGCATTTTCTACTTCAGTAAACTTTTTTGGTTTTACTTGAAATGATTTTGCGTACTTTTACCTCTGTTTAAGTAATAATATTTTGAACTTAAAGGTCCTACATTATACTTTTTGCTTATTTTGAAATTGTTTTGGACATCTTGGCATTGGTATTTCACATTTTATCACTTAAATTAGTGTACATGCATAAAAAAAGGTCTTCTTTTGGGGAGCTACTACTATAGTCACTTTGCAGAAAATATTTGGATTAGGTGCCTGTTGCCCCCTGCTGGCAATGGTGGGGAATGGACAGAGAAAAACGGCTATTTAGCATGGCGACAAGCAACATTATGCTAAGAGACTGTTTCGTAAAGATGGCAATTTAAGCACTGATATCAGAATGAGTCAGGTGGCAGTGTATGGGCTTTAGAAAGGCATAGGAGCACTTCCTGGTGTCATGTGTCCATGTAGAACGTTGAGACTGAGAAGTTAGAAGAGGACAGGCTGAGCAAACAGAATTAATCAAACATGCATGGAACAAAACACAACTCCAGGTATATTTTTGAAGTGGAAACAGCATTATAACATAGTTAAAGTCTCAAAAAAGTTGATTTGGCACAATAGGGGACCTTTAAATACAGATTTGGACCAGTTCTACTTCTGCTGCTTGGGCAACCCTCACAGATATAACTGTGTTGTGCTGCTGGCTTAAAATTAAATCTTGCTTTGACTCCTCTTGTTGGAGGAAAACTCAAAATAAAGCCATCCACTTTTGTGCATTATTAAAATGGACCAAGAGTCTATCAACATGCATTTCCCTGCCGCCTGGTTCCTAGTAATGATTCCGGGTCAATCGTAAGCGCGCGCCTGTGAAGCGCCGTTCGATTGGATGATGGTCAATCATGCTAAATGGCATACTTAAGCCCGTCTGCTCACCAAGAGCAGTGCTGTTTTGATGCAAGCCGATTGATTCAGTGGTGACAGACAAGTTGGTGTCTAAGACGAGACAGAAACACATTCAAATGGAGCAACATCAAAATGTAGCAGCCTTATCCCTCGATGTGCGCAGCGGGGTTTCTGTTGATATGGGCTTTTGATGAAACATTGATATTTTTAGATGCTGCTGGATGAAATTCACTATCATTAAATCAGAGCTGTTTTTGCCAAAAAGAAACATCCTTGAATAAAAGGCAGAATAGACTCTTGCCAAAAGCAGGAAATCTCACCGAGGCTGTGAAATGCAGCACGTCTCAGCTTTAGCACTGCTCCCTGCTTGTCCAATGTGAGATACTGATGCAACCAGAACACATGCTGGCTACTGGCCTGACGGGTGGCCTTTTGGTAGTTTTGTGTCAGTTATTTTATATTTTCACAACACAAAGATACCGAAGCCTTAGCCATAACAAAACAATAGTAACTGGAGTTGAAGATTTGCACTGACAAGAGCAAACAAATAAAATCTAATAACAAAAATTCAACCTTTCATTTGATTATATATAAGTGTAATTGTTGGGCAGCACAAAATGGTAAAAGGTCACGTTTGCGCCCAGTGAAGCAGCCCCCATGCATAAAGCTGAGCAGACCGGATCAAGCCAGACATAAGACCAGTGAAGAGGATCTAGGATATTTCAAAATAAAAATGCATGTGCAGACTCTTAACCACATTGTACTGCACACGCAACTCATTGGGTTTAAATGAGGGGTTAGTAGAGGTGTGCACTGTGGCAGAGTGGTTAGCGCTCCTGACTTTCACAATCTATCTGAGTGGAGTCATGTACTTCTTGTTTTATCATGGGTTTTCTCCTGGTACTTCCTCCCACTGTCCAAAAACATGCATGTATAGGTGACTCTAAATTACCCCTAGTGTAGTGGTTCCCAAAGTGGGGTCCAGGGCCCTTGGTGGTCTGCAAAAGTACTGCAGGGGGGCGCCAGACGTTGTCTTCATTAGAAATACATAAGAAATTGAGTTTAAAATGAATTACAATTAAGGGTTTATTTTAAAATATCACTTTATTAAGCCATTTTAAGCCAACACTGGGTTTTGTAATGTTTTTATAAGAATCTATTGGGGAAAAACATGACACAGGCTTTTAAATATAGTGAACTGTCATTGTTAGGGGTCCATGCAGGATTGTCTGACTTTATAAGGGGGTTGCAATTCTCCCGACTTTAGGAAAAAGCTTGTCTGTCAGTGTATGTCTTTAAATGTCTACCCTGTAACTGATATCCAACTGCAACCCCTAACAGGAATAGATGATGGAAGAAATATCTGCTACTTTACATTTTAAATCTCAAAAACTATGTTGCGTTTATTTTTAGCAGGAAAAATGGAAGCTTACATCCACCAAGTGTTAAGAAACTAGTCCTAGGGGATACTATATTAGAGGAATCAGGATTACTTTTGATGCAAATATCGAGATTTCCTGAGCTTGTACAATGGAAAGAGCAAGGGCTTTCTTCGCAAATCCCTTCTCTAAAAAGGCAGAGATTTGCTCTACCTGCAGGCAGCTCCTCACACATGGTGGAGAATAGGACCTAATGAGCTGCCAGGCCTTGAGTGGGCAGAGCAGACTTACCTCAGACTGTGGCAGGCTCCTCTCTCTTCCAGAAGCTGCGGAAATATAGAAAGAAATCCACTTGGACCACACTCTATACAGTATCCTATACATCCAGCTTTTCTTAGTTCACAAGAGTGGAGTGCGGCTAAGAAGTACTTCATATCTGTACTCAAGTTGCAGTTCTGTTAGTAGTTCGTTTCTACTTGGGTGAATGTATTTTGAAGTAGCAGTCCTTTTTACCTGATTAAAAGTAAAATGGCGTTTAGTTAAATATGTCAAAAGTATTTAATGCTACTACAAAATTAACACAACTGCTTCTACTACATTGTTACCACATATACTGCTACTACTACTACTACTGCTACTACTAATATTAATGCTCCTACAACTACTAACATATCTTCTACTACTACTACATACATTGACACAAATGCTGAAAAATGCTTCAAATTTCGAAAACCTCACAAGGTAAAAGTAGAAATTCTTGTGAAATATGTATTAGAAAAAATTTAAAGATTCTTAATTAAGTTTTTCATTATGTTCCATCTCTGCAAGTCTGTGATATAAGCAGTAAAAAATGTGTATTGCTGGTGGAAGAAGGTTAAGAAAACCATTCACGAAGTGATTTTCATTGGATTTCCAAGGTGACAGGGCACAGTATATTCTCAAGATTTAAAAATAAAAAGGTCACCAATGTCAACAGTTTTTTCTTCTTCTTTTGGTTCAAGATCAAAAACACACTCCCGAGTCGATCATGTGTGCATTCTCTATATTCTCACTCTATACTATATATGCTGCCTGACATTCCCTTCCGGCGATGGCCAGCCCTGGTTGGTTTTTTGACTGTGATCCATGGGTTTGCTGCCCACGGGGGAGCGCTTTGCCAAACCAATGGGCCGGTGACCATCGCCTGGGCACGCATCCAACAAGGCATCCCAGAGAAATAAGTAGTCTCTATAGCGACCGGAGCAAAATGTTCGGACACGGGATACTTTTAAAGCTTCATTAGGAATGCAGATTTAATTTAGTCTGATTTATTTTGGTGGTGGGACTGAAAAGATTCATTTCAAAATAGTACAAGACGTATTGGGTGAAGCTGATTTGTTGCGCTTGCCCCGTGAGGAAGAACTTGTTGTTTTGAGCCAATATGTTTTACCACTGACCTCAAATACTTGCATAGATAAGTGTAATGATTGTACAAAAGGTCATTGTTCAAAAAGTGCAATAATAATGACCACTGCTGTTAGTCTGTAGTGGACTGAGCAAGGTGTTAGCAATATGGCCTCAGAGTCAAAATGTGCTGGCTAATATGCATGCTAGACTAGCTCTGTAATTGGCATGTTAGTAGTTAATTAGCATAAGCGGCGTATAGGACGTCCCTAATTAACCGGGACAGTCCCAGTTTTATGCTCCATGTCACATGTCCCAAGATATATGTATTAGGGCTGCACGATATGGAGAAAACATGCAACATTCAATAACTATGTTGAAAATTGTGATTATGATATTAGTGCGATATTTGAAAATAGAGCCTACTTTTCAGACATAGTAAGTTAAATTCACTACATTTCACAAAAATGTAAGTTCCTGTATTTACAAGTCAAAACAGCGACAAATTCAAAACTTAACACAGACTAAAGCAGGAATAAAATGAGGCTAAGCTGTGACTAAATTAATTAAATTACCATGAAAACTGGACTTTTTAAACATTTTTATTTAGTCACAACACATTTTCTTTTAAGGCTCTGGTGGAAAATGATTCTTCAGTGTAAATCTCTGTCAGATGGAAAACCATAGCGTTATTGCGATATATTTAGATTCTTGCGATACGGATATTGCATTTGCTGATATTGCGATAATGATCATTTTGCGATATATTGTGCAGCTCTAATATGTATCTGTAAAAAGTCATATGTTCCAGTAGAGTATAAGGACACCTAAAACACATTTGTCTAAATACTTTTGTCACTAAAATTATTTACAGTGTCATTATTTGTACTTTGGAAGCTTTTTGTCACTTGGTGAGTTCAAATGCATTGTGATTTGTGAAAAAAAAAATGTTTGTCCCAGTTTCTCAAAAAATATGGTGTATCAAAGTCGGAGAGCCATAGATGGAAAGATTGGTTCATTGCTTAGGATTGGGAAAAAAGTCTGGGGGTGCACAGCAGTAGAGTGGTTAGCATTCCTGCCTCACAGCAAGGAGGTTGGAAGTTTAATTCTCAGGCTGGGCGACACATGAAGTGGAGTCCACTGTTTGCTCTCTCCAGTTTTGTTTTTTTCCACCATCCAAATACTTGCATGTGTTAGGTGAGTTGGAAAATCTAAATTCTGGGTATGTCTCTAGGTGTTTGCTTGTCTTTTAGCCTTGACCGTTAACCTCAATCCAAAGGCATACCGCAGGTGCCAATGATAGAACCCAGTATACACTTTCCTCTGATTTGTTTATGGTCCAGCAGGATTTAAAAAAAAAAGCACAAACTTCTCTTCGGCCATTACCTAAGCGCTGCCAGAAACGTGGGGCTTAGTAATTGAAATGAAGTGCCAGACAGAATGACTCATAGACTGTCAATTAGATAAATTGTCAAAGCATTGGCTCAGTGGATTCCCAGTCCACACTTATTATCAGAATCACCTCAGGTTGGCGTGGTGTCATTTTCCACACGAATCATTCTGACGGAGCACATAATTGAGATAACTAGGATTAGCATTCATATGGTGGTTTGTCATAGCACTATAGCACGCGTTAGCATCTACAGATTTGAGCTAATTGACTTTTTGGGAGGACATTTACTCCACACCTAACTGTGGTTGAGCGGTGGTTGAGTTATGTAGGATGTGTGTAATATTCCATAGTGGCCCTTGGGTTTAAAGGTATTGTTACTACAGTAGCTTCATATATTTAGCACTTGGACTTGCATTGCCATTTACAGAAAGTGTAATTGTTTGCATTGCGCAGTGCATTGAATAAGGCGTAATTCACACTAAATGCGTTGTGTGCGCAGTACGTCTTCAGTACAGTGTCTGTGCTGTTCAACTTTAGGCATGAGGGCTGCAGCATCTGTCAAAAATACGACTCAATATGTATTTTTGCCAGAGACTATATTAACATGTAGTGCACTGCAGCCAGAGTGAACTGGGCGTAGTCAGCCATTTCTCAAGTCAAGAGAGAGGCGCCCCCCCTTAAATTTCCAAAAATCCTATGCAGACCCCCATCGATAAAACTTCATCCTATTCAAAATACAATTGTTTTTCTCCATAGATTTCTATAGAATGTTACAAGAAACAGTGAAAATAAGTGTACAGCTGCACTTTATTTCAAACTCGTCATGTGCTTCTTTGAGAAGAAGAAAATTGGACAGCCCTGCTTTATTGCTTTGCTGTGTTTTTCATTATTCTATTATTGGGTAAAAACTACACACTTCCCTCCCAAGTCAACAAAGAATCACTCGAAGGCACAAATAAACTCACTGGTCACTTTATTAGACACACCGCTTCTAATGATTCTGAATGCTAATATCTGGCCAACAAATTACATATTAGCAGCTCAATGCATTTAAGCATAATGCAATACTACTGCTACTACTGCTACTGTGTTTTCTACAAACTTATATTAAAGTTCAAACCAACCATCAGAATGGAGAAGTAAGATGTTTCAAGTGACTTTGAACGCGGCATGAGTCTTGGTTCTTTCAGAATCTGCTGAACTACTGGAATTTTCATGCTCTCCCATCTTTAAAGTTTACAGAGAATGGCACAAAAAAAGAGAGAATTACCAGTGAGCAACTATGCAATAAATTTGTTCTATGGCATGTTCACATTTAGAGACTTTCTTTACTCGATTTCAAGCTATTTTATTTCACAATACATTAGCATTAACCACCAATTACTGGCAAAGGAACTGTAGGTAGTCTGCAATTTCCAAAGCATTCACTGTGTAAATTTCCCTTCGATCTTAATATACGTAGCTGCAGCCACTGGTCAATTGTTTGTTCATATACTGTAACAGAGTCTTATATAGGAATGCAAATATAACTTATACAAGGTGTGGAACTGTTTGAGCTTGCCAAGACATGACTTTCACACATAAATAATGAAGTTAATGTATTTTGCTTTCATAGGATTCAAATTTAAAGTCATATTGTTTTCTGTTTGTACAACTTAAATTCAGATGGCAGCAACACACCTCAAAAAAAGTTGGGATAGTGGTAACAAAAGGCTAGAAAAACAGAGGCTAATAAAATAATGATCTTCAATCCTCAAGCTGCCTTAAAAACAGGAATTTTTCTGTTCTAGAAATCACTGCAGGGGCTTAGGGACATTTACTTTCTCGCCTTTTGTTGCCCCTGTAGCAACTTTTTTCTGAGATGTGTTACTGCCATTAAATTTAAAATGAGCTATTGTACTTCATGAAATGGTAGAATATCTCAAAATATCATTGGCACCAAAAGTAGCCATTTGGGTACAGAACAACGAGTTAAATACAACGACAGATACTAAAGGATAATTGGGATTTTGAAGAGAAATAAAAGCAGCCAAAGTCTTAAATTATATCCGGAGACTTATCTATAAAGACAATAAAGTGCGTTCTTTACACAGCCCACAATAGGTCAGTACGGGTGACACACCAAACAAAGACGCCCGCAGAGCCAGAGCGTCCCGGAGCAGCTTGGCATAAGGCAAAGCGGTGCAATCGCTCCAGAAAAAGATGAGGAAAAGAGATATTAAACAAAGACCACTACTTCTATCACCACTACTACTGTTAGTACTACAATTACTGCTACTATTGGTCCAGCCACAAAGAGTCAAGTGTACTCTTTGTGCCAGTCCCCTCTACTACTACTACTACTACTACTACTACTACTACTTCTGCTGCAGCTACAACTACTACTACTATTGTGTTGGTGTTACTTCTACTACGACTACTGATTTTAAAATACTACTACTACTATTATGACGGGTGCCACTTCCACTACTACCACTTGTGCTACTAATACTTTTGGTGTTACTACTACTACTACTGGTGCTACGTGCTCCTACTTTTACTACTACTGATGCTGCTACTACTACTAATGGCGCTACTTCTACTACCACTACTACCACTACTACTATTACTAGGGCTACTACAGTTCTAGTAATACAACAACAAAAACAACTATTATTACTACTACTAACACTAATGCTACCTCTACTGCTACTACTTTTGGTGTTACCTTTACTAGTACTACTACTACTACTGGTGCTACTTCCACTACCACTACTACTACTGTTACTGGTGTTACTTTTAGTATTACTACTACTACTACTACTACTACTTCTGGTGTTACCTCTTCTACTACTACTGGTGGAACCTGCTGCTACCTTTACTACCACTGATGCTGCTACTACTACTAGTACTACTAGTACTACTACTACTACTGGTGCTACTTCTACTACCATTAATACCATTACTGCTACTATTACTGGTGCTACTTCTATTATTACAACTACTACTACTACTAGTACTACTCGTGCTACCTCTACTACTACTACTTCTGGTGTTACCTATACTGGTACTGCTAATAGCTAGCAGTAGTAGTAGTTGCAGCAGTAGTTGTGGTATTAGTACTACTAGATTTTGCTTCCCAATTACAACTTACAAATTACTTACAACAAAAGTAAATTGTACTTCAGTAAAATGTATATTATGTACATTTTTAAAACCAACATAGTGAGGCCATTGTACCCCTAAATTAAGGTTATAGGGTCAAAAAGTAGTGCCAGCGTTGTCATTTCCAACAATAAAAGCTGAAAAAGTGAGAGAAGCAGCGCTGACTTTCTACCCCACTAATAATTTTCACATTTAAAGTCAGTTACTCTTATCACTCGTCTGGGAGCAATTAATTATACTCTACCTTCTGAGTTCAAAGCTCCGTCTATTACATTTGGAGTGACGCAATGCTAAGATTCACAGATACAAAAATCTCCCACCGCTCTGCACTAACCTTGAGATCCAGTTCCCCTAATTTTATTTAAAAATCCTGGTCTAATTCAGGCGACACTCAAGGCATACTCACTTCTGTCCCCGGGTCTATTAATAATGGAGCTTCATCACTGAATCTTTTTGTTCTTCTGGAGTGATCCGCTGCCAAACCCAAAAGTGTGATATAAGCTAAAATCCTGTCTTTTTTCATCTTGATGGAGAGAGCTACAACATCCCTTGTAACTTTTCTTCATGCCTCACATATACAGTGGTGGAAGAAGTACTCCAAGTCTTACTTCAAAATAATAATACTCAAGTAAAAGTGACAGGCAAGGTGGTTTAAGTGCATTGCCCAGAGACGCAATGACAGTATGTACAGGGGAGAGTGGGATTCGAGCCACCAACCTTCTTTTTACAGGATGACAACAACATTTATAGGACGGCAACAAAATTATTTGAGTAAAAGTAAAAAAGTAATGAGTGTACTGTTACTTCTACTACCTGCTGTTGTCACTACTGCTGATACTGCTTTTACTACTACAATTACTGATACTACTAGTAGTACTGTTGCTACTGATATCACTACCACTACTACTACTATTACTGTTGTGACTACTGATGCTACTGCTACTACTACTAATACTCTTACTATTGGTACAGCTGCTACTACTACTACTACTACTACTACTACTACTACTGCTGTTGATATTGCTATTATTGCTACTGCTGCAGCAACCACTGTTACTACTGTAGTCAAAATAGTAAAAGTAAAAAAGTAATGAGTGTAAGTATTGTTACTTCTACCCCTACATTTACTACTACTGCTGTTGCCACTAAGCTGCTGCTGGTATTGATTCTACTACTGCAATTACTTCTACTAGTAGTGGTACTGCTGTGACTTACTGCTATTACTACTACTACTACTACAATTAATGATACTAGTAGTAGTACTGTTGCTACTGATATCACCACTACCACTATTGTTGTGTCTACTGATGCTACTTCTACTACTATTACTGCTGCTGCTACTTGTACTCCTCCTTCTAGTGTTAGCACTACTGGTTCTGGTACTGTTCCTACTACTACTACTGAATGACTAATGGAATGTAGGAATTAAAGCAGGTTAATAAGGCAACACTGCAATCTCGCCAACATTGTGGTAAAGAAACCGTAAACAAAAGTCAGAGCTAACCCCATACAGCGGCTAACTCTGGCTTTAGTCTGTGACGCAGTGTGTTATCTGTCATGATTAAAAGTGCACACAACTCTCGAGGTTAGAGCGGCTCTTCCTGCTGATTGACACCTCACCTGTAACAGCTCCACGCCGCTCTCAAGGTGAACGCTCCCGGCTCATCACCATTGATTTATAAGCAGGGCTCACGTTCGTGGCATGCTGGTCACGTCGGTACCTATGTGTACACATCAAACATGAGCTAAGTCAATAATTTGACAGGTGTCGAAGGCAGCTTTAGAGCGGCTCCCTCCTTTCACTTTTACTCCTTTTTATTCCACCATTCCTCCAACAGCACAACTGCAGGGCCCCTGAGTATTAATTATTTGTATTGCCTGTGCTCTGATCTGGAGTCTCCCGTTAGGATTTGCATGGTGCAGGGCGGACCATGTCTAATCCTTTAGTAAGGAGAATCCTGCATTCTTATGCAAGAGTGACTACTTAACTAAAAGAGCTTTGGTAATTACAGAATTGTATTTTTATTTATTTTTTTTGACATTTTTCAGGAAAGGTCAGTAATGGGCCAAGCACAAAAAGATTTATTCTGGTGTGGATTCAGAAGACAGTTTAACTCCAGAGTGTTTTAATGGATTCTGTGCCATTTTGAGACAGAAAATACTGACTCACTGACTAAAAGAACAAATTATTGGCTTTAGCACATTCATTGTTTGGAGCTGAGGCTTTTATGGCTCAATGGAAGGAGCATTTACTCCTGAACTGGAAAATCTTAGAGTCTGAGTCCAGGTCTGGTCACTATATCTACCATTGCGAGATAGGACCAATGCTCTGCACATTGATACACTTTTCTTTGTTCATAGCTTTTATCTAACCCAGTGATTCCTAAAGTGGGGTCCGGGCCCGCCTGGGGTTCATAAAAGGTACTACCCCAGAGGTTGTCTATTTAAGGTACATTAAAAGAAATTGAGTTTGAAATGAATATCAGTTATGTACTTGTTTAAAAATATTACTTTAAAACAATTTTTAGCCAACAGTTCGTGTCTTTTGTAACATTTTTAATAGACATATTTGAAGAAAAACATGACATAATGTTTTGAATAGAGGGACGTTGTATAGTTGGGGGTCCATGTGGAATTTTTGAACATTTAAGGGGGCCATGGCACTCTTGAGTTTGGGAATGGCTGATCTAACCTACGTGTCTTATACACAGTACTGTACCTTCACTTCAGTACATTTAAAAGCAAAATAAAAACATGCATGATGACTTTTACTCAAGTATAATTTTACTATCCATAAACGAGTAACAGTCTTTTTTTTTAGTAGCAATAGTAGTGATAGTAGTAGGTATAATAATAATAACAGCAATAATATATTAGTTGTAGAAGCAGTGGTTGTAGACGTAGTAGTTGTCATACTTGCAGTAGTAGTGCTAGTAATAGTTTTACTTGTGATAGTAGCAGTAGCAGCAGTAGAAGTAAGAATAGTAACAATGGCAGCAGCAGTAGTCATAGTAGTGTTAGAAGTAGTAGCAACAGCAGTAGTAGAAGCAGTAGAAGTAACTAAAAAGCAGTAGCAGTTGTAGCCATAGGACTAGTACTTCTAGTAGTAACAGTAGCATGTCTGTAATATCTTTTTATGATGTGAAACCATAGCCTGTTAAATCAATAAGGTGTGGATTTTCCTCTCTATCTCATCCTCCTGCTGAGGTTTTGTGAGTGTAGCTGTAGGACAGGCTTTACACACAGTACCAGTCTGCAGTCATGCACGGGGCGGGGCAGGGGGTTGCTTTATTACCAGGGTCAGGGGAGGATTCCTGTTTTTACTCCCAACAGCTTATTTCCTTAAGTAGCTCATGCAATCTCACTAAAAGAAGCCCAACTCAGCCTCCACAGCGGCCTTATTTACAGTCAGAGCGTCTCTGGTACATACTTGTTGTTGTAACCATGCTAACACACAGTAACACTCTGACTATTGCTACTACTACTGCTGCTACTGCTGCTACTACTACTACTACTACTACTACTACTGTTGCTACCAATACTGCTATCACGACTACCACTGCTGCAACTACTGCATGTACTATTACTGGTTCTAGTACAGCTGCTACTGCTATAACTACTACCACTACTATTACTCTGTACCTGCCACTGACACTGGACTAAACTTTCTCATTGAAATGTAGTTTTTTTCTAAGTTTACTCGAGTAAACGTATTATTTTTTACTGAACATTTACTCAAGTAGCCTACAAAAAAAAGTCTAATTTTTTTTCCTATTCTAAAAGTACCCCATGATATGTGCTGTTTAGCTATGACGTTACGTAACAATAAGGTTCAGAATGTGCTTCAGAGTCTGGATTTTTGATGTTTTAAAACAAAATGAAGAATGGTAGTCAGGTACCTTTTAGACTCTCACACGTGCTCTGTTTGAGTTGTGGCGGAGGGCTTTTGTATGCTGCAGGTGGCCGTCCTTTAGTCTCAGATGAATCGTGTGAGTGGGACTATGAAATGGCCAAATTGCAAAGCCAGCCCAGAAAAGGTGAAAATTAACATGTTTTTTTTTTCTTTTTTTTTTTTTAAGTAGCAGTACTTCTACTTAAGTACAAATTTGGAGCACTTCAATTGTCTGTCATAAAAGAGGGGAGTAACAGATTTACCAGGAGTAATCTGGGCCTAAACCAGGACTAAACCAGAACTTACACAAGCACTATACCAAGACTGAAACTAGACTAAAACCAGGTCTGAATCTAGGACTAAAGGTGGACTATACCGGGACTAAACCAGGACAAGAAACAGGTCTAACCCAGGACTTAAACAAGCACTATACCAGGACCGAAACTAGTCTAAACCAGGACTGAATTGAGATCTAAACTAGAACTAAACCATGAATAAAAGCAGTACTACATTAGTACTTTTACTTCAGTACAGATTTGGAGTACTTCAATTGTGTGTCAGTTAGTACAACATGTATTTACCTCTTTTTTTAAACTCATGCCCAGTTTCTACAGGCATTGCTTTGATTTCCTGAGCAGATTTCCTCTCATTTACCATCCCTGTCCCGGGCTGTGGGCAGAATCCCTCGGCACAATGATACAGAAGTGAAGATGTGCCTGGGCTGCCTCAAAACAAACCCCACTAGGCCTTGTTCAATATATTCTTCTCCATTCTAAGCCTGTCTCAATTAGGAAGTACTACAGCTACTCCCAAGGTATCGGCGCTAATGAGAAAGTTCCCTTAATCTTAGCTTTAGCCGTACTCGCCTGCTTAATTTGAGGGTATAAACAACAAAGAGAAAGTACATTTTTTTCAATTACAGTCCTTCAGTAATTCAAAGGGGGATTTGTCTCAGTACTTGAACTTGTCTGGATCAGGATCAATTCCCTTCAGACCGGACTCGCAGCCTTGAGTGTACGGTCTCTACAGTTCACTCATTCCCATAGAGCAGTGCTTCTCAAAGTTTTTACACCAGCTACCAGCTCAGAAAAGATTTGGATTTAGTAGTAGTAGTAGCAGTAGTAACAGTAGTAAACTAACCTTAATCTTAAACAAGGGATAAAATAGGGAGTAGCACAAAATAGGGACTAAACAAAGTCTAAATCAGATTAGATCAGATCTAAACCAGACTAAACCAGGTCTAAACCAGATTAAACCAGGTCTAAACCAGATTAAACCAGGTCTAAGCTAGACTAAACCAGATTAAACCAGACTAAACCAGGTCTAAACCAGACTAAGCCAGGTCTAAACCAGATTAAGGCAGGTCTAAGACAGGTCTTAACCAGACTAAACCAGATTAAACCAGACTAAACCAGGTCTAAACCAGATTAAACTAGACTAAGCCAGGTCTAAACCAGATTAAGGCAGGTCTAAGACAGGTCTTAACCAGACTAAACCAGATTAAACCAGACTAAACCAGGGCTAAACAAGATCTAAACCAGGGCTAAACAAGATCTAAACCAGGTCTAAAACAGATTAAACCAGACTAAACCAGGACTAATTCTGGACTAAATTAGGACTAATCTTGGACTTATTGAAAGCTAAACCAGGACTAAACAGCACATAACCAGGACTAAACATGGACTAAACCAGGACTAATCAACAAACCAGGTCTAAACCAAGACTAAACCAGATATAAAACTGGACTAATCCAGGTTTAAACCAAAACTAAACAGCACCTAAACTGGAACTAAACCAGGAACAAACAAGATTAAAACTGGACTAAACCAGGACTACTCTAGGCCTAAACCAGGACTAAGTCAGGTCTAAATCAGGACTGAAACTAGACCAATCTAGAACTAAACCAGGACATAACCAGGACCAAAGCAGATCTAAACCCACAGGTTGAGAACCACTGGGGACATGTGGGTGTTTTTGAATACAGCTAAATGAAGCATATCTCTCATCAACAGCAGTATAAGGCTCTCGTGGCTTGTGTACACTCACTATGGGGGATTTAATTGAATTCAGGCAAACGTTTCCCAGGAGGGATGTGAAATGAATGCAAGCTGTGTCCAAAAACAAACAAATAATGAAAAAAGCCTATGGTGGTCCGTGTCTATTTCTTGGTGAATTATGCTTTCATTGTATACGTTTCTGGGAACATGTTTGTGCCAGTGATAGAGCTGCCAGGAAATACAACATGGCCACCAGAACAGGATCAGCAATTATGTTCAATTATTCACAGCAAAAAGCCAATTAAAATGCATCAATACATTTTACACACGTACTTATACTGCAAGGCGCTGAAATGTACATGTTCAACATAAAGAACTCTCCGGTTTTTAGGCTATTGGTCAGGTTTTGTCTCCCCAAATCACATATGACTGGCACAATTAAGGCAAAATAACCTCAGAATTAAATATATAAAGATGCATATCCCAATTGTAAAAAGCCAGTGGTTACTTTTCATGTTTCAAGTGCCTGCAGCAGACAAACTCAAACTAAGCCATGCTGGAGAAGAAGAGTCTTGTGCATTAAGGATAAGGAACTCATCTTATCTATTTTATAATGCAATATTTATCATGCAAAATCGACTTTTGTTGAGCTTTCTACCTATGTTATGTTTTTCCCTCATCAAAAACATACCTGGAGTTGTGTTTACTTTCATTCACGCCTGTTTGAGCAACAGTTTGAGTTTCTGAGGCCTCAAAACACTCTGTTCTACGAATCTCCGCCCACTCCAGGAAGCACTGACCAATCAACAAGCCCTCTACATCCAGCCTGCTCTGATTCATTTATTTAAAAAATGGTGTACAACTCTGTGTCCATTGATTCCTCACAGATATTTTTCATTTTGTAATAAAATAGCATCATACAAAGGGTTTGAGGAAGTAAACAGCTTTTTTTTTTTTCACTATTTCTGTTCTAAAGGGCACAACAGAGCTGCACTAGTCAGATAATGTTTTTAAAGATTGTAAAACATGCAATGCCATTTTAGGGTTGACCAAGATTTGTTTAAAAGATAAATAAAAGTATAATACGGTATAGCCCCTTTAAAATATTTTTTTTCTTTAATAATATTGTGCAGTATGTTAAAACTATAAGCTCCCTATCTTGCAATGGTTAAGTTATAGTACCTAGAACTGCACTCAAACTGTGAATCTTCCAGTGCAGGGGTAAATGCTTTATCCATTCAGCCACAAAGCCCTTATATCTCACAATTGTAAAGAATCCACTAAAACATATCATTTGTCACTTTACTGACCCCAGTATTTTGGCCCTATCTTGCAATAATACTTCCTTAATGAAGGCGATGTCAAAACCTTTTTTTTCTTCACTGAAGTTTCCTGATTTCTTACCATTATTTTTTTTAGTTAACTTGCCAACATACTAAGAAAAAAAATACTCTCTGCTACTACCACTACTAGTACTTCGACTACTACTACTACCCCTTCTGCAACTGCCCTTTCTCCAACTACCTTTACTATTATTACAACTAAGACTATAACCACTGTTACTACTGCTACATACATAACATTTTTGACAGTGGTAAAGAAAATATTCCAATTTTACTGCACAGTTTGGTACTGAATTATGCGCTACACATTAAAACTACAGCAGCAGTATATGCATTAAGTACTTCCCCCAGTACAGTATGTTGCAGTACCTATGTCGGCGATCACATATTCAACTCTATGTGGTGAATCACATTTGGAGAGTAACCTTTCCACCTGATTATTCCGCCTTATTCATTTATGCTGCCAATTATTGTGCTGCAGTCATGGGCCAGTGTCGGGAATGTCAATACTTCAGTCTTACCTTGGAACTTCTCCTTCACCTCACTCATTAAATATCCATGGCGCTGACGGGATTGGAGGCTGCAATGACAAGATTAGATAGAGAACAGTTGGTGTTCCTGCTATAAATTCAACTTTTTCTTTAAACAATAGTGTCTTTGTTTTTGCGGCTTCTTTGTGCTACCATTTTCCCATTTGGTGTACGAATGCTGGTGTAATATTGTGCATTATTGACCTCCCCTTCTGGGATTTCTGCTGCTTTTGATTTCACAACTTTCCTTTTTACCACAAGACACAGCTTCTTTTAATGTCTTTTTTTTTTGTGTGTTAAATGGCATATATAACAATCAGACATAACATTATGACCACCTGCCTTTGCTTCCAACAAGCATCAGATGTCTCCGGTTCACCACTGTTCATTCGGAAGACTGAGGGGGCACTGTTTTCATGCGGATAATGTTGTCCTGTTAGCTTCATTAAACCATTACCTACAGCAAGCACTGGGCTGGTTTTGCAGGTAAGTGTGAAGCGGCTGGGATGAGAATCAGCACCTCCAAATCTGAGCCCAGAAAAAGATGGCTTGCCCTCTACAGGTTGGAGGACAAAATCAGCCAAAATTAGTTTCCTCTGCAGGGTGGCTGGGCGCTCCCTTAGAGATTGAGTGAGGAGTTAGGTCACCCGAGAGGAGCTTGGAGTAGCGCCGCTGCTCCTTTACATTGAGAGGAGCTGAGGTTCCCAGGAAAGACCTAGAACATGCTGGGAGGATTATGTTTCTCGCCTGGCCTGGGTATGCCTTGGGATTCACCCAGTAGACCTGGAGGAAGTGTCTGGGGTGAGGGAAGTCTGGGCATCTTTGCTTAGATCAGTGTTTCCCAAACAGGGGTATGCAGACCCCTAGGGGTAAGTGAGCATTTTGCAGGAGGTAGTTGGAATTATTGCACAATTCAATATGATACCAACATATTTGCAATGTGTTCATACAGAACTTTTAAAACTCATGAAAAAAAGCTTTAGTGACCTATTGAATTATGAATAGTAGGTAAAACTGCTGAAGATTAGTTGAATATTATATTTTTTGGAGTTTAATAGCTAGGTTCAATTGGGAGTTATAGAGATATTTTTTTCTTTGAAGTAAATTATTTATTATGAGTTTTGTTCTATAAATGTATGCTTTAACGTAAATATAGAGTAAAATAAGTAAATGTAATTTTATATTGTAGTTTTAATTTTTTATTTATTATATAATTTTAAAGGAAGGCAGATTATTATTTATAATTTTTTTATCTTGAAGTTTAGTTGCAATTTTTTTTTTTTACAATTACAAAGTAAGTAGTACCACCTAGACCCGGGTAAGTGGTAGAAGATGGATGGATGGCAAATACAAAAAGAATTGTGCTGGCGTCCATGAATTCTTAAAGGGCTTATATAGTTTTAGACGATACAGAGTGCCTTGAATTCTTTTTGTACTTTGTCAGTAGCCTTGCTTTACTGATCTGTGCAGCCTCATCCTTGAAGAGCACCTGTTGAAACTTCTTTCTCCATAACTTTCGGCTCATTGAAGCACTTACCAAATTTAGTTTTTTTGTTTGAGGAGAAAATGTACACGTGCTGTCTAATATGTCCCGCCCACTAACAGCTGTCACGATGAAGAGATAATCTGTTATTAACTTGACATGTCAGAGGGCAGAATGTTACGCCTGATGGGTGAAAGATTTCTGAACTTTTTTTTGTAAACTTGAACTGAGAATAAACCATTTTCTTTCCGCTGAAGATGTTGGCAGTAGAAGAGACTCCGCAATCAAGGCTATGTTATCAAAATGTATACAGAGAGATGATGAGTTGCAAGAAAAAAGCCAGAATCTAGGTCGACTTTGTTTCTGATATGAGTGTCGAAGCTATTAGTGCATTCTCAAGACGACGCCCACTCATCTGTAGCAAGTCTAACCTTTCCAACACCCCTCAATATTCCATAGCATAACTAATATAGAAACTTATACAGCAATATTTACTACAGAATTGTCAAATAGCCTGTTAAGCAATCAATAGCGATGCCAAAGGTCCGCTTTTGCTTTTTCACTGGCGTCTTGGCAACATAGAAGCTTGCTGATGAACGATGTCACATTTGTTCTTTTGCATTTTGCTTTGGTTTTCCAACAGCTTAATAATAGTGAATAGGCCTTTAATATGTGGAAATGAGGGCTAGTAGGAGAAGAGGAGACAGCAAACTTTGGTAAGTGATCTGATCATTCTGAAATAAAGAGACTGGATTGAAATAAGTGTTTGAATTTATTGCATGTAAATAAGTTTGCCACGTGGGCTCATTTTTATTTGCAGCCCCAAATAAAGTTTAAACAATCCAAAATATGCAAATCTACTCCATCAGACATTGAAAAGAACATTGCTTTTTCTACATATTAAACTGTTCTTTTCCATTGTTACATTTATTTACAGGCAAACTTATAAAAATACCCGTATCTATGAAAAATGTATTTGCCATGACCTTGCATGAGATATTCAAGATGTCAATCCAATAGTATGTGTCAATCTGTAAAACTAGCAGCTTGTGTGCAGAATTTTGGCTTGGCATCTTTTTGAGCTTGTGAGATTTTCATGTTAAAAAAAAAAAAAAAGTGGAGCATGTTGGGCCAAAATCAGAGCTGAGAAAATGACAGTTTTTCAGGTTTTGCACATACAATACTGTGCAAAAATCTTTGAGACAGGTTTTTTTTAAGAAGGGCTATGAACAAAAGTGCTTAGAGAGGGATTCTAAGATCTTCTAGTTTTTCCTTTAAGTCACAAAACCTTTATATCTCAAATAATCTACTAAAACTCTTGTGAAGTTAGTATCTATCTTCAGTCTATATCTCAAAATGGTACAGAATCCCTTAAACAGTCATCTAAAAGGCTCAGTTCTGACCTCTCCTAAATGTTTTATAACAAACACAAAATATTAAACTCTGTATTGATTAAAGGACTCTTTGATACCTGCCTCAAACTTTTGCATGGCACTGCACATCTTCTGGTTTTATCCATAATGATTGCAGCAAGTTGGAATCAAGACCAAGACAGTCAAGAAGCATTTTTTCCCCCCCTGAAATTGTACCATTTCTTTCTTGCACACAGCACCATCCTTCCATTTTGTGTCCGGCCTAACTAGCTGCGGCGCGGTTCACCTCAGAGCTCACATATAGTGGCCGTGACACAGCATGGCCGCATTAGTCGTGCTAGACTGAGTGCACAATGAAATGGGGATTAAAATCGTTGGATATAAGCCCAGGAAGCATTCACACAGAGGACAACCTGCTTTGCTACTGTCACAAAGATGGCTTTACACTAAATGACCAAGAGGCAATGACTGGGGAGTAAAAATCCTAATTCTATGAGATTGCTAAAGCTAAAAAAAAAAAAGCTATTTCCTTCTGCATACTTAAAGGCGCGGTAAACACAATGCACAGTGTGATTGAAATATACAAATTTAATAAAGCTGTGTTTGTTACTCTGAATACAAATGGTGAGATGAAAACTATAGCACGCAACCGTAATGTATTTGTTGGCATTGGATTGTACATATTAAAGTAATACAAATTGCTTTTTGTTCTTTTCCATTTGGCGGTTACGTTTCAGGGACTGCTAAAGCAAAAAAACATCAGCCTCCATCTAAACTTATCCTCTGCATCCTCTTTTCTAGCACCAACTTCACGACCTCTTAAATCTCCTTTTTGGTCTTTGCTTAGCTCTGCCATTGTCTCGAAACCATACAACACCGCTGCTCTCATCGCTGCTTTTAACACCTTTTCATTCTTTCTTGCTGAAACTGACTTTTCTCCACCCATTCCAACCTGCAACCTGCACCTTAAAAAACACATACTTTACTGGAATAAAACACCGAAGTTGAGTAGCTGTCCCTTATATTGTGTTAGGATCAAGTTTGACCCATTTACAAGCTAAAACATAAATAAATGTACTAACACATTTACATAAATCCCAAGAGATCCTCAGAAATTGCCAGTGTAACACTTAAAAATGTCTGTAAATTATGAAGGTCTCTGAATGAGAGACCTAAGTGTTGCAGCTCAAATCTGACCCAACTAGAATCAGTTTAACAGATGGTGTTGTTCATGCTCTTATGTTCTATCTCCATTTTCATTTTTAGGCAAAATACGGTTATTTTTTTCATTTAATTACACAACAGATGAAACCATTTTTCACATGCAAATTTCTTTTTAGATGTGTTTTGTGGCAGTCAAACGGGACAGTGGCTTAAATTAAACCTCTCTTGAAGCGCATACTGTTGTGTCTGTGGGAAAGACACTTTACCCATAATGCCTAGTCCAGTCACAGTACGTGGCTGGGGCACCACTGTAAAACAAAAAAAAAAACAAAAAGTGGGGCAATCCCTCACAAAAAACGAAAAAAATTACCCATTATCTTCACTAAATCAAATATGATGAGTGATTTTAAACATTTCTACAATATAAACAAATGCTATACTGCAAAAAATGATACCTTAAGTGATGTTTATGATGAGACACTGGATTATAATGATTGTTCTTCATGTATTTTGGGCTGAGTTATTCATGTGACAAATTTGCACTGCTAACACAGAAGACCTGTGCTGCGGCCAAAGAAGCAACATGCATCTTTAATCTAAGGCACTCCTTCATAAACAGTCTAGTCTAATCTCTCACATGGATTCAGACAAGATAGGAGGAATTCAATCTTTCCACAGATTTTCTCCCGGGAATGAACGTAGCGCCACTACAGTAATTCACTCCAGCATAGAGCCGTGTGGTGAAAAGCACGTACACATGTATCTGTCATTCTGCAGAACTAGTGATTATCATTCCATTACAATCTCACATAAACAACTCCAGAAAGAGAGAGAGAGAGAGAGAGACGGGCTGCGGTGTATATTGTCACGCACTGCGGCGACCATTAAACTGTCTCTGCACTGTAAATATGCATGTGTGTTTGTGCAGGGTATCATAAAACAATAAACCTGGGAAGAGGTTAGGGTGCAGCTGAACAGCATGGACTAGCAAGTATTTCATTTATTGTGTTTGAAATGTGTCCACAAGGTCCAAGTTGTTCCATGACTTAACTAAAATACATAAAGAACAATCATTATAAATCAGTGTGGGTTTTTCACCTCACTGGTGAGTTGGTAATATATTCATATCAATGTAAACTTTATTTTAAAACTTACTTTTGGGCTTCATGGACATTTCATCGTACATTCATTGACCTAGACAATGGCTATGTGTGGGGTTTTATATAGTGACAAGAGTCTTATTTTACAAAAAACTAAATACATAAATAAATAAAAAATATTTTGCCAAAGAAAAAAAAAAAAGAAAAAAAATGCAGATTAACATAAAGGAAACAAAAAGTTTTTCTTTCCCTCAAATTGGTTCTTGGAGGGTCATTTTTGGCCTGTAACACCACATATATACACAGATTACTAAGATAGTGACATTTTTTGTGTGTGTTACAAATAGGGCTGCACAATATGGAGAAAACATGCAATATTTGATAACTATGTTGAAAATTGCGATAACAATATTATTGCAATATTTGAAAATAGAGCCTATTTTTCGAACATAGTAAGTTAAATTCACTACATTTCACAAAAATGTAAGTTCCTGTATTTACAAGGAAATTCAAAACTTAACACCAGGAATAAAACAAGGCTAAGCTGTGACTAAATTAATTAAATTACCACTAACATTTTTTTTTTTTAGTCACAACATGTTCTTTTAAGGCTCTGGTGAAAAATGATTCTTCAGTGTAAATCTCTGTCAGATGGAAAACCATAGCGTTATTGCGATATATTTAAATTCTTGCGATACAGATATTGCATTTGCTGATATTGCGATAAATTGTGCAGCCCTAGTTACAATGGATATTTATAATGATATCAAAAAGTCTTTCGATAAAAATGTATATGTGTCAATACTACTGTCTCTTCTATATGTCAGCTTTAAAAAGATCAAATTTGACTCTAATACACATGAGGGTTAACCATAGCAGCACTTACTTAAGCCTGACCTGAATTATTTAGCTCTTACTGCCCGGGCTGAATGATTGTCAAAGAAAACAAAGGTATAATGGAATGTCCGAAGCACCGGCGATCCTTGGGGGCCTTCTGCGTCCACTGCAGATGAGCAAAATGTTGCAAGTGAATAATAGAAATGGCCGACAAAGTTTTAGGTATCCTATTAAAAGTTTGGGCTCCATATTGAGATATTTATCACGAGATATGTCAAACTTAGCCCCTGTTATCAGCCGCCACATTTATTATTTATTATATTGGAAACAAAAGCAGACTTTATTTTGTTTCGGGCTCACTGAAACATCCACAGCATGACAGCTCTTTATCAGATAATGATTCTGTATCTGTTAGGATTATCTGGTGAGGTTTTGTTTGGCACTGAACATATGGTCCACCATTTGGGTAAAGATGTTTATAGTGAAAGTGGCAGATGCAGTCATTTAAAGCCTAAATATTTGGCTAAATTAGAAATTATGTAATATATGCCACCAATGAGGCTCCCATCTCCCAAATATTGTTGGCATTTATTTTCAATAGATGTTTTGGATTTAACCTTTTCTTAATTTTCATACAGCAAACTTAGTAATTTATTATTTTCCCATGTGATGTCACTGGATTTGCAGATGCTACACTGTGGGAATGTCACTAATGAAAGGCATTTATTATAGTCATTTTGGCCACTTTGGGAGCTCAAGCTCAAATAATATTAATATTAAAATAAAATATTATATACATGCCGCACATTGGGCAAATTGCTTTCATGGCTACTTAGGATTTTCGTTCCAATTTTGTTAGCATTAAAAATCATGTTTAATCCACTATCCACGGATATATGCTAGTGTTAATAGTTGTTTATCAGTTGCTCTATGTGGTTTTGGTCGCAGGTTGAATTCCCGGACCATGTGGGGGCCTTTCTGTGTGGAGTTTTTAGCCATATTGAAGTATATAGAGAGTATCATTATCAAATAGCATATAGTAAATATAGTAGCTCAGTTGGTAGAGATGTACACCCACTAACCCAAAGGTTGGTGGTTCAATCCCAGCAACCAGCAATGCATACTGTGGTTGTGTTTGCTATATAAGACTAATGCATTATTATTACAGTAAATTATGCTCAAAATGCTGGGCTTAGTCACACATATAAGATTATACTGTATATTTGTTTTATCTGTGCATTCTTTGTTTTCTTCCACTTACAGTAAAATGGCAGATCCTACAATACTCTTTAGCTTAAACAATACACTGGCCAGAATAAACTCATGATTATTACGGCATTGCTATGACTTGGAGCCATATAAACTGGCACATAAAATATTTTTAACCCCAAGTCCACAGCAGAACCATTTCTCTTTGATTTCAAATATACAATAATAGTATCTTCCAGGTTAGGGCAAGAAAATAATAGCTACTCAGTGATCAAACCTGTCAATGAAACAGTGGTGAAGGCTAACTGCAGACCTCTGTCACACAGAATACTGCTTCTTTTGCAAAGTGCGCAAAAACTCAAAAGGCTGATTGAGGAGCTGCAGTACTTGCATTTGTCAGGGCTATCAAAAGGAGAGCTGTGATCTTAATATGAAGAAGGAGGACGAATGGACAGAAACGTCATTAAAATGGTTCTTGCTTCTGCAGTAGGAAGTACAGAACATGTGATTTAAATGCTATTTTAAACACATATCTAGTCATTAGATGTAATAGAGTGCAATTGTCATACCTGGTGTAGCATGTAGCACTGGCAACAGCATCAAAGTGACAAATAAAATATAGATAGTTGGATAAAAGCAACAGTTTTCAAAGCATTTCAAGCCAAGAGTGACAACAAGGCGGGTCTCTAGGTCTGCTATTTACATACAATGAAAATGTCAATGCTTCTCACATCATAGTCCAAAGCACAGGCTAAATCCCAAATCCGGGTAATTCCAAAAAAGGGGATCAAACGGACTGTGTTGGGTTTGAAGCTAAGCTGGCACGGACAAATGGGAATACAGAGAACAAATGCTGTGAGTGGAGTGAAGGCTCATGGGAAACAGGTGAGGCTAATGAACAGAAACAATGGTGGGAGGTTTTAGGCAGGAAGTGAAGTTAGCGAAGAGCACGAAAAGAAGGGATTTCAAAATAAAACAGGAAATAGAATGTTGCAATTATGTGATAAGAAGCAGTAGGAGCGCACAGACCTCTGCTAGGGCACTGGGACTGTTATAAAGATAAAAAGCCGAGACATGTATTCAAACCAGGGATCTTCAAGTTCAGGGGTAAATGCTCTGTCCATTAAGCCACAAAGATCATATGTCTCGCAATAGTAAAGGATCCACTAAAAGGAACTGTTTATTTCTTCACTGGTGCCTTGTGGATGGAGGTTGTATAGTTGGCCCTATCTCGCAATAGTATATAGTTTTGATGTTATTTTACTTAAAGCCCATATATATTTTACAGACTTTAAAACACAAGTGCCTTAAAAGTAACTGTAAAATAATAATCTATTTTTTTAGAATAGAAGATAAACTATAAGCAAAAAAAAAAAAAGAATAGTAATTTTAACTGTGCAAATAAAGTGATCACACATAATAATAATAATAATAATAATAATAATAATAATAATAATAATAATAAATAAATAAATAAATAAATATATTTTAATGATTATTATTATTGTCTTTGTGCTAAACATGCTTGCTTTTTGTGCTAATTAACCACAACACCTTTAACATGACTAGAATTACCAACCAAATGCTGACTTATCACGCTAGCTTTGAGAAGGTAATTACACGGCGGCTACAACCCAGAGGTCAGAGTTCACTGTTGCTACAAGATGTAAGCCCCCTCTCTGAGCTCTGCAGCGCTGGGCCTGTCAGCATCATCGGGCCTTCACCCACAAAACAAATATGATGTCGGACAGGAGCTTGTCAGAGATCACGGATCAACTCTGGCAGGCCGTGAGCCCGTGAAAATGAAAGAACTAGTGCTAAGAGTCGACTTTGAAGTAGATCTTAAGGCTCTTTTATGGCATTTTGACCTATGAGCAGCACTTAGAGATGATGTAAGGACAATTTAAAGACTATGGTTAACACAGCTATTATTATTATTCAATTTTGTACTCACCACAGCCTATTATCTGTCTCTTAGAGTGCAGTGATTTGCATTTATATGATGGCTTAATATTGTATTTGTATTTTGTATGGACCCATGTCTTTTAAGTGATGGCTCTGCATTTTTTATTTTGTTTTGAATAATATTTCATTATTAGTCAGAGAGAGAGAGAGCAAGAGAGAGAGAGAAACAGAGACCAGACGTAGATGCAGTAGTTGTATCTCAAAACAAAAATATGGAGCTCACTTACTCAACAGCCCTGCAAGGTCACCAGACATGTGATCCAGCAGAGGCTGCCATACCCTATCAAAAATGTTCTAAATTTTCAAGCTCAATACCACTTTAGAAACTATTTGGCTAGCAAAGTACTATCTTCATGGACTGAAATGAGCATTACTAAAGGAAAAAACTAGGACTAAAACCAGGACTAAAACTAGGACTAAACATGGTCTTAACTAACCTGGCAAAATGGCTCCCCTTGAAAATGTTTGTGAAGGGGCGGGACATTCAGTAGAACACTTGGAGATGATTGGATAAAGTCCCAGCTTTGTAGCTAAACAACAAATTGCTATGGCAGTAAAACAACAAAGTAAAGATGCTGTTGACGCTTTTTTGTGAAGGAGGTAGCTGCTCTTCACTAATCAATAGATGAGCGGGGTTTCCTGTTCTCTGTCTCACCTGTCCTCGCCTTCAGTAATTCTTGATGCACCGCCACAACAGGCGAGGGGGGGAAATGCCTTATTCAAAACCAATCGAACTGAGTGTACCGGACTATTAGATGTGAAAATGACCTAAAGCAGGACTATTCTAGGATTAAACCAGGACTAATCTAAGACTAAAACAGGTTTAAAAAAGACTAAGCAGTGGTCTACACATCAAATTTATTCCCCAACCAGAGGGAAACTGGCTCTGCATTACACTATATCAAAACTTCAAACACACTAGATTACCAGCAGAAGGGGCCCGTGTGTACCACCAATAGTATCTGCGCTCAGATCGAAAACTTTTCAGATGCATTCTGTGCCACTATGTTACAGAATGGCGCCTCCCTTGAATCCACTGGATGGTTAACATAGCTATCATCATTATTCAATTTTATCCAACACGACATTTATCATTTTAGACAGTGACCCGCGTATAAATCGCTGAAGTGATAGCTCTTAATACGCTGTGTGCATTTGCTATGGGCCCACATCCTTGCCTGGACAAACACACTCTTAGCACTATCTTCTGAATCTTGTCGCTGCCTCTCACTGTCTCCCATTTATCACAAAAAAACAAAACAAAAAAAACCTTTATGAAACTCAGAAGCACTCCTTTCATATGATTTCCTGCCAATTACCATAGGATCAGGGCTGCTCACTGACTTACTGAAGATTCAAGGGAAGGAAGGAAGGAAGCAGGGAGAACGGGGGTCTGATTCAGCAGAGATGAACTGGGCTGCCATGGTAACAAGCCACCGGGGCACTAATTGTGGCGTCTTAAAAAAAAAAAAAAACCCGACTCGGCTTTTGTCACTTAAGGGGTCTTACCTCGTCACTAAATTGAAAGATTAAGTGCGGGATAGTGACGTCGGATTTTGACCCCGTGTTGAAGTGTGTAAAAATAGTTGCTGACAAAAGAAAGTGTGGAGTGCATGGACTGTGCTTCGGAGACTTAAGGGGGACGAGGACATTAAGGTCTCATAAACCAGTGCTAAATGTGATGAGATGCAGGTGTGCAGAACTATTATGTAAATTGTATTGAAGCTTCGATTTGCATAACAGAGTTTTCTACATTCATAAATAGGGGTTTGGAATTCAGTGCAACTATAAACATTAGTAAGAATCTCAGATTATGAAAGGCAACGAGTCAGAACCAGGGAACTTTTTTTAGTCTTTGCTTGTCAAGGCTGAAGTTTTTTCACAGAATGTATTGATGGCTACACCCAGAGCCACTTAATTTATACTTCCAGTGATGGGAAGTGATAAAATGTGTACTCTGTATACAGCATCGTTTTTCTTTTGAGTCAAGTTTTGTGGCAAAATGTTACTTTTACTTAAAAATTAAAAGTCTATAAATGAGTAAAATGTTGCATTACCCAAGTAAGAGTAGCATTAGTAATAGTCAGGGGGGCAAAGTGGCCTGTTGTCCTGGGTCAGGGTCAGAGGGGCCCAAAAATGGTCCCTCTTCTTATATTTTCTATTATAACAGGCCCATATGAAGCTTTCTTGCCCCGGTCCCCAGCAAGCCTGTCAACGGGCCTGGTAATAGTAGTAACAATAAAGGTAATAGTGGTAAAAGCAATAGTTGTAATTGTAATAGATTTTGCTAGGTAATTGCAAAAAATAAAATAAAAATACTTTCAGTAGTACTTTAAATAAACATTGCATTTAGTACATTTTAACTCAAGCACTTTTTCCCTTACTTTTAATTGAGTAATATATCAGTACAATATAATATCAGTACTCTTACATACAGTGTGGCTGGGCGCTCCCTTAGAGATAGGGTGAGGAGCTCTGTCACTCGGTAGGAGCTCAGAGTAGAGCCGCTGCTCCTCCACATTAAAGGAGGCATTTGAGGTGGCTCGGACATCTGTTTTGGATGCCTGCTGAATACCTGCTGGAGGGATTATTTCTCTCGGCTGGCCAGGAATGATGGATTCCCTGAGTAGAGCTGGAGGAAGTGGTTGGGGTGAGGGAAGTCCGTGCACCTTTGCTTAGACAGCTGCTTCTGTGACCCAGCCCCAGCTAAGTAGTAGAAGATGGATGCATGGAGTACTTTTGCAGATTTTCTTCTACTTTTGTTTTGTCAGTTCCTTCCTAGTAAAAAGGAAAGCTCACTTAGAGGAAACCTATTTTTAACATTTCAATTTCGCAGCCAAAATTGTATGTCCTAAAGACCAATCCAGTCTTTGCTTGTTATTATAAAAACACAATATCCTGCTCATTGCTAAAATACAATGGAAATCAATGGCGATTGTTCAAAGGAACCTAAATAATTTAACACAGACAATAGAAAATCATTTATATCTTTCAAGAAATCTGGAATGCTGCTATGAAAACAAATGGTCTGGACAAACAATTAGCATAGCATCTGTTTCATCACTAAAGAGCCACATTTATAAAACAACACAAACATAACTTGCATCAAAATGAGACAGATTTGGACATTTTGCAGGTTTAAGGGACTACTGTTACTAGTTTGTAATCACAGCTGGAGCACTTTTTAAACGGGTATCATTATAAAGAAGCAGCATTTTGTGGACATTTTTCAGTTTGGATATGAGCCAGGAAGTTATGGCTGAGATGCTCATGAATTCTTAAACGGGACAGTGATTGAAGGCACGGCTCTGAAATGGGAGCAGCACGGCCTACAAGCAACTACATTTTAGACAGGTTTGAGAAACCAAAATCTTTATCTACAAGATCTGTAGTTTAATACCATAAGAGAAACTGATGAACCTCTGAATATAGAAAGATACTACATACACAGTGATTCTACTTAAGTACACATTCTTAGGGTCAGCTCTATGTTCCCACAGCCCTATGTTCCTACAGCTTTTTTTCCTATATTTTTAAGATTTATGCACCACTTTATGGTTTTTTTGTTTTTTTTTACAAATTGGACAACATTGGCCAGTGGAAACATAGGAACTAATTTTGAAAAAAAAAATAAATAAAACTAAATAAATAATAAAATAAAAAAGACAAAATTTGGGAGCATACAGCTGTGGGAACATAGAGCTGTGGGAATATAGGGTTGTGGGAGTGGACGGCTGTGGGAACAAAGGGCCTAATTTTGAAAAAAAAAAAAAAACATCTTAGAAATGTGGGAACATAGAGCAGTGGAAACATACAGCTGTAGGAACTTAGAGCTGTAGGAACTTAGAGCTGTGGGAACATAGAGCTGTGGGAACATACAGCTGTAAAAAACACGGAGCTGTGAGAACATAAAGCTGGGGGAATATAGGGCTTTGGGAACATAAAGCTGTGGGAACGTAGGGCTGTGGGAACATAGAGCAGTGGGAGCATGCAGCTGTAGGAACTTAGAGCTGTGGGAACTTAGAGCTGTTGGAACATAGAGCAGTGGGCACATACAGTTGTAAAAACATGGAGCTGTGAGAACATAAAGCTGGGGGAACATAGGGCTTTGGGAACATAAAGCTGTGGGAACGTAGGGCTGTGGGAACATAGAGCAGTGGGAGCATGCAGCTGTAGGAACTTAGAGCGGTGGGAACATAGAGCTGTGGGAACACAGAGCTATGGGAACATAGAGCAGTGGGAACATGGAGCAGTGGAAACATACAGCTGTAGGAGCTTAGAGATGTGGGAACATAGGGCTGTGGGAACATAGAGCAGTGGGAACATGGAGCAGTGGAAACATACAGCTGTAGGAGCTTAGAGATGTGGGAACATAGGGCTGTGGGAACATAGAGCAGTGGAAAATACAGCTGTAGGAACATGGAGTTGTGGGAACATAGAGCAGTGGGAACATAGAGCTGTAGACACACTCCTTTTTTCAAGTATGTTTTGAGTACTTTTAAAATGTACTTTTACTGTTACTTGCTGGTCTTTCTGTCCTCTATGACCTGCTCCAGTCCAGTGAGGAGACAGAAGACAGAAAAGTGTGTTGGCTGATTCAGTTGGCATTTTGACTCATTTTGAGCCCTCCATCTGTGCTCCAAAAATGACTTTTCTTCATGAGATTTATTCGAACATGCACTTGAGTCACTTGCCTTGGGAAAATAATTTAATTGTAGCTTCAAAAACTCAATACTGATACTGGGTGACATTGCAGTCTGTGGCGCGGCTGTTTGCTGTCTCCTTGAAAAAAACAAAACACAGTTATAAAAGTAATTGGAGACAGTTAATATCACACAGTCACACAGAGAAGGCTTTCTGAACAAAACAGTGGGATAACTTCTTTGTACAACAACATACTGTGTAACCTCACCTTTACTAGTATGTATATAACAGCAGAGGGGGAAGAAGTACTCAAAATAATGTATGTTGTTAAGCAAAAGTACTGTTACTTCTAAATAATATTACTTAAGGTAGTCAACAAATGTGTTACTTGGGAAAAAGTAACAAAAAAGCTTCTGGTACTAATGTTACCACTGCTACTACTACTATTACTTCAACTCCCTCTAGTAGTACTTACTTGCTACCCACTTTGCCACTAAGGTACAAAAATAAAATAATAAAGCAAGTTTTAATGTAGTGTCTGTTGAGGAGCATAATTAGCATACATATTAGCATAATTTGTTAGAAAATGTCGTCTCCCCTGTCCAAACTTTTTTGAGATGTGTTGCTACCATTGCATTCTGTCGTTATTTCCATTTTACACCGTTTTACAAGTTTTCTTTTGAACTGGGGTTGTGCAGCTGTAGTTTGAGGGAGGCAGGGCGCTGGATGTAAGTTTGTAGATAGATGTGTATTGATTTACAGTCAAACGTTCTGCTGATTCTTCATAGCAGCGTTGCAGGATCGATACATCGGTAGCGCCGCCGCTGCAGCACTCGCCAACAGCCCTATTGACTTCCAGTCCGCACTTGACCCATCTTTTTCTGTACATGACACGTCTGCAAGAGCTCGGCCTGAAGAAATACATACAGATGCTATACACAAGGATCTGACTACAACGATTTTAGTGATAAGATGTCTTGCAGAGATATCATTTTAAATAGAGGTGCAGCTGCTGAAACTTACATTTGAACTGATTTTTACACCACTACAATAGCATGACTTACAATTGCATTTTTGTTTTAATATAACTGACAATGTGTAATAGCAAAAATAAGTTGAAAATAACAATTTGACTAAATGAGTCACAATACACTAAAATAATAAGGCTTGTTATTTCATAAATATTCTGTGGAATCATTCGTTTGTTTCATTGGCGACTGAAGCGTACTCCAGCAACTGTGGGCCTGCGGTGGGGTAAACCCTGGACAATGACTGGTTAGTTGTAAGAGCCAAAACAGGGGACACCCTAACACAGGGGTTCCCAAAGTGAGGGTCCGGACCCACCTGAGGGTCGCAAAATACAGAGGTGGGGGTCATGAGATGATTTCCGGACAGTGGTAGAATGTAACAAAGTAAAAGTATGTAGTTACTTTACTTAAGTACAATTTTTATGTTTTTGTACTTTACTTGAGCACATTTTACAAGGAGTACTTTTACTTTTACTTCACTACATTTTAAGGTAAATATCTGTACTTTTTAATCCACTATTTTTAACCACTTTTTTGAATTGTAGAAAATAAAATGTATATGAAAATCATTCATTTTTGCCATGTAAGTACTTTTATACTTTTACCTAAGAACAATTTTTTCTGATACTTTTATTTTAACTTAGTCAATTCTTTCTCCTTTATCTGTCCTTTTACTTCAGCAAAAAATTGAGTACTTCTTCCACCACTGTTTCCAGAAATCATTATAAAAAACAAAACAAAAACAAAAACAAAACACGTTAGTCAAACCTGTGAGTAATTTAAAAATAAAACAAATAAATAATATTAACCAAGGCATTTAAATGTTTGAAAAATTTGGGAACCCTTGCACTAACAGACAACCATTCACTTTCACTTGCAACATTTGGAAGCAAATAAGTGACAGCCCTGCAATTTAAAAGGTTGTTGTCTAGGATGTTTATGGTGGCCCTGAGGTGGAACATCAAAATTGTTGTTTTTCACTAGAAAAATAAAAGCAGATGAAGATTTTTACACGTTACTTAAACAAACAAACCCATCTTTAAAAATTAAGGAGTCTGTTAAAATAAACCCATGTCATAAAATCTTTATCTTCTTTAAAAAAAATAAGACATTCCACTTTTTAAATAAAGTTCATTTAAAAATAAGAACACAAACAGCCTTAATATAAAAAAGGGCGCTGTTTCCCCAAAATGTTTGCAATTTGACCTCTGTTTGGACAAAGGAGGGATGGTGAAAATATGCAAAAGTTAAAGTTTCAGGCCCATGAAGGAGACCAAAAAAGAGATTTTATTCACTGGACACTGGACAAAATCACTACCCAATCATGCCTTTTTTACTCCGACCACCAACTACGAACATCCTCTCCTCATTGCGAATGCTGTGCGTGTGTGCTGCTCCCAACATGCTGATGTGAAAACAAGCTTAACATGGCTCCTGACCTTTCTCTAATTACCTATGGAGTATTTCAGCCTCTCGTGCTTTAGAAGCTCTTAGTTTAAACCGGGGTCGACCGAGGATGAGTACGCGCATCTGCTGCTTAGAAAGACCAAAGCTGCTCCGGCGCCTGACAATCTCAGGCTGGGGAGATTGAGATGCCAAGGGCGAAAATCTTGATGTGGCACTTTCTAAACTAAAGGAGCGTTTTGTTGCAGTTGCCGGGTGACGGTTTCAGCAGCGAGGTGTTTTTGATGTGCTCGCTAGAAAGGAAGATAAATCGCATAATCACTAAATATCTTAATCTTTTCAAAGAGGAGTCTTAAAAAGGGAAGGCCAGGGGGTGGGTCATGAAGATCCCAAAATACAATAGCTTTGCCGCAGCGAGGATATTTGAATGTATTTCTCTAAGGCAGGGATTAAAACAAATTATCTCTTTGCTCTTCACTGGTGACATACAATAACAGCTTTAGCATATAGTTAGAGAACTGTGGAAAAGTCCTAGACAGAAAGAAAGCCTATGGACAAAGAAAGGTTTATCAGTGTGAAAAAATACACAAAATTGCAAAACCTTAAAAAAAATTAAAGAGTGCCAAAACATTGATTCAAGCTTTCTTTGGACTTTGTGAAATAATTTTGGACACCTTTGCATTAGTATTTCACATTTTTTATAACTTGAAATCATGTGTATGTAGAAAAAAACTTATTTTTTTGGGAAGCTGGCACTTGGACTTTGCAGAGAACGCTTGGGTTAAATGTCTGACGCCCCCCCTGCTGGCAACGGTGAGGAATGGACAGAGCATAAAAAGGCTATTTAGCATGGCTATTAGCAACATGACACTAACAGATAGATAAATGAGATGACTGCTTCATTGTGACGGAAATTTAAGCGCTCAAACAAGCTAGAAATTTAGCTGGAGCTGAAAATACACAGCAGAAGATAGAAGTAAAGAGCTAAAAAGTAAGAAACTAACAATTAGAAGTAGTATTCCTAGTAGAAATACCCCTAGAGGTTGTAGAAGTACAAAAAAAAACAGAATGGGGAAGAAAACCATAATTTGGCAGGTAGCAGATAATAGATGACCTAGAATAAAACAAATTACAACAAAGGCATGATGATCAAAAATAATAGCAATAACATCCCAGAATTCAGGCATTTTAAGAGCACAAATTAGAAAAAAAGGATCGGCAGCTTTTTCTTCAACATGTCTCAGGCCTGTTGTGCTCCGGCTGACTACACATTCACGTTCGTACAGGAAAAAAATAATAACATAGCCAATCAGGGTACAATAACAACAACAGCTTGAGCACTGTCAGGGCCCATTGCAGGTATGATGTCAAAACATTGTAGGACGCTGTGGCTTACACCGGTGATTACTGATAATGGAGGGTTCGAAATATCCACCAGATTTGAGTGGCGGGATGGGGGGAGGGGAAATTGCCTGCAATCTTGTAGCCCAACATCTCGGCCTGATTGAATGTTATTGATTGGCTTTTGTGTTGTTTTTTTCCCCCACCAATGACAACTTCACCATAAACATAACACTCAATCTTGCTTGTCAATAATAATAATAATAAGATCAGGGGATTCTTTACAATGGGCGGATCCATCGCGGCAGTAATGCATTTGGGAAAAGGGGGGCAATGCAGTACTGGGTTTACTGTTCTTCCAAGCCACTGTCTCCAAACCGTTCCAACATTGACTGACCTGATAATCAAGTGAGCGCCTGAACTCTTTAAACTTTTCATTACAAGAAAAAAAATAAGTTGAAAAGAGACGGATAAGAGCAATCTGGACCTTTCGTGTTCCTGATCACATCTTATGTTGTAGATATGAAATAAAAAGCATCATAAATGTCATATAGTGTGGTCTGCTACAGTGTGTTTAGTATCGACCTTGTGACAAGTCAGAGAAATATCAATACAGTATAGAAAACATAAGATGCAACTAGATGTGCTTTTATTTTGTATTTTAAAAGCAGGCAGATTATTTCTAATTTAATTTTGAATTAATACAGACGTTTTTTTATTACAAATTTAAAGAAATATTAACACGTATGTGATAAGTGGAGGGGGGGCACTCACTCAGTACACTGCTAAATTTTATAAAGAGCACATAAATGCAGCATCACACCTTCTCTTTGTGATCTGTCAAACTATTTAGATGTGTGAAGAATAACTGTTCACAAAATCCATGCATCAACATATACAGTCATAATTGTGATCTTTATTGTGCTGGATAAGATGAGGGATGAGGATTTAAAGAATGAAAGTGGCCTAAATTTTGAACAATATATAGTACAACACAATAATACAATAAGTCCATATACCTAGCATTCTGTTAAAAACTGCCATAAAAAGTTAGAGCCATAAAGGCGTATCTGACTTTTTAATATGAAAATTTGAGAAAAGGTCACTAAATGGCCAAGAACAAAATAATTAATGTGGATCCAGGTCACTGTTTCGATCCAGGAGTGTTTTAGATCCAGGAGTGAGTGATTCTTTACCATTGTAAAGAGTTTTGTGGCTCAGCGAAAACAGCATTTACCCTTGAACTAATCGATCTTACTGTTTGAGTGAAGATCTGAACACTATATCTTAACCAGACAGGACCAGAGCCTTGGTGGTGCTTCTAGTTCTGATTTTTCTTTTTGTTTTCTGCAGTTGTATGTATGTATCTTTGTACACTGATATACGTATTTAAAACTTTTGTGTAGTACTGTATATATTTTATTTTATTTTATTAATTATCTGTGAATATTTGAGCTATTAGGGCTTATATCTTTTTAAGCTTCACCTGTAAAATTAGCTGAACGGCATTTAGATTCCTGTTGGAAATACCTTTACCCTTTGCAGTGACACTTTTCACCTTGTCCCACGTGCCACTCCAACTCCCGTCCCGAGTGCCATTTGTTTGCCCCGCGACTTTATATGCAAGTGACATGCGAGCTCCTCTGGTCCTGCATCACACTAATGCAACCAGACAGTATCCGCATCGCATCATAACTCTGAGCCCCATGCAATTATTCCTTGGGATACATTCATATTCATAATCCAATTAGTTTTGTCTCCCAGATAAGGGCGTTTTTACCCTGATAGAAATGTGATTTATCCTGTTTGTGGGCTTACTGGGAAATGCTGGGCCTAAGAGGATGGCTGCTGAGTTGGGACAGGCGGAGTCAGCATTGTTTGGTTGTTAAATGGGACAGTGAAGCGTGACCGGGCTGACAATGAGCCTCCACCCCACCTGCCATGTCTAAGCACATGTATGACACACATGGAGAAGGTCAGGATAGACTGAAAAACTGAATGAGCAGGGTTTTCTTAGGATGTCCAGCGTGAGGCACAGGGGCCAATCAAAGGCACAATATGCAAAAATCCGGTCCACTCATTGTGTTACAATAGAAAACTACAGTACAATGTACTACAAAGTACATTCAGTTAGTAGTTCTCAAACTAAACCACGGTGAAACCAGGTTTAAACCAGGACTAAACCAGGATCAAACCAAAACTAAACTAAGAATAAAAAAGGACTAAACTGTTCTTTAACCAGGACTAAGTCAGGTCTAAACCAGGTTCAAACCAGGACTAAAGCAGGGCTAAACCAGGACTAAACCAGGACCAAACTAGTACTAAATAAGGACTAAACTGTGACTAAACCAGGACTAAACCAGGTTCAAAACAAGACTAAATCAGGTCTAAACCAGGTTTAAACCAGTACTACATCAGGATTAAACCAACATTAAACTAGGTCTAAACCATGACTAAAGTATGGCATAACCAGGACAAAAGCAGGGCTAAACCAGCACTAAATCAGCTTTAGACCAGGTCTAAAGCAGGACTAAACTAGGACTAAATAAGGACTAAGCTGTGACTAAATCAGGTCTAAACCAGCACTACATAGGGACTAAACCTGGTCTAAGCCAGCACTGAAGCAGGGCTAAACCAGGACTAAACCAGGACCTAACTAGGACTAAATAAGGACTAAACTGTGACTAAAACAGGCAAAACCAGGGCTAAACCAGGGCTAAATATGGACCAAACTGTGCCTAAACCGGGACTAAACCAGGTTTAAAGCAAGACTAAATCAGGCCTAAACCAGGTTTAAACCAGTACTACATCAGGTTTAGACCAACATTAAACTAGGTCTAAACCATGACTAAAGTATGGCATAACCAGGACAAAAGCAGGGCTAAACCAGCACTAAATCAGCTTTAGACCAGGTCTAAAGCAGGACTAAACTAGGACTAAATAAGGACTAAGCTGTGACTAAATCAGGTCTAAACCAGCACTACATAGGGACTAAACCTGGTCTAAGCCAGCACTGAAGCAGGGCTAAACCAGGACTAAACCAGGTTCAAACCAGGACAAAAGCAGGGCTAAACCAGGACTAAACCAGGACCTAACTAGGACTAAATAAGGACTAAACTGTGACTAAAACAGGCAAAACCAGGGCTAAACCAGGGCTAAATAAGGACCAAACTGTGCCTAAACCGGGACTAAACCAGGTTTAAAGCAAGACTAAATCAGGCCTAAACCAGGTTTAAACCAGTACTACATCAGGTTTAAACCAACATTAAACTAGGTCTAAACCATGACTAAAGTATGACATAACCAGGACTAACGCAGGACTAAACTAGGACTAAATAAGGACTAAGCTGTGACTAAATCAGGTCTAAACCAGCACTACATAGGGACTAAACCTGGTCTAAGCCAGCACTGAAGCAGGGCTAAACCAGGACTAAGCAGGAGTATACACATCAATCCGGAATCAAATGTTACATTAACCTAAATCAGGACTTGAACCACAAATACTCCTGAGTACCACTAGAAGAGGCCTGTGTACCACCAGACGGACCGTACCATAGTTTGAGAAACACTGCAAAATATCATGCAGCAATAACAACTTAAAAGCGGAGAAAATGTTTTAATAAATGACATGGATGTGATATTTTTGTGCTCATAGCCATTGTTTAAAAGCCTGCCTGACTCATCCACAGTACTGTACAACACATGTATGATCCACACGTGTAGGAGGCCATGCTAAACACACTCAGCAGGCATCTTCCCTGGCACTCACACCCCCGCAGCCCACAACACCACACATACCCCACATCCAATTAATTAGCACGAATGAGTGATATGCCCTTGGCTCGCCTGTCCGTCCGTCCGCTCCGAGCTCCTGTTTGCTCTGCGGCTCACCAGGGACCGCCATCGACTATTGGTAACTCAGTTTAGCTCAGACAACATCGCCGTGCGCTTTGATCCACGTCGCAGCAGGACGCCGGGCCAATTTGAAGGTCTGCAAGCGAAACAGCCATTAGCAGGCAATGGGAAAAGATTGAGGCAGCACAAGCGGTGTAGGGCACAGGAAATGATCCCTGAAGGAGATTGAGTAAAGACGCATTATATGTTGTTAAACCATCATATGTCCCAGGGAAGTAATGGAAAACATACAGGCACTTAGCTGCAGCATGCAATTTACAATGGAAAGGGACATTAATAGCATCAAGGTGCTTTAGCTCCAGTGTAACTAATAAAACTTCAGACAAACTCAGACACTTGACAGCTAAAAGTCCAAATTTGGTCCATGTTTTTGTATAATAAAAGTAATAACAAAATAATAATACAGTAGCGTGTGGTGACAAGCAGGTACCTTGATTTCATTAAGTTTTATATGACAACATTTTAACTGAATTTAAATGTAATTAAAAGTCACATCAGTGTTTAAGTAGTAGGCTGTTTCAAACTATCTCACACTCTTCCTAAATAATTACTATTATTAACGCTGTTTATATACAAAACAATGTCATCACAACATTTTTTTCCACAAAGTTGGCCTCCTCTGTCGCCTTATCAAAGAATGTGCCCTCAGTTTTTGTTTTAACTTTAATTCATGAGCACGAAAATGAAGATGGGTGGATGGATGAGTGAGGTTACAGCCTTACAGATGAGGGAGGCCTGTTCATCAGCATACACTGAGATTGGAACTAGACTAGTGCAACTCAAAATCTTGAGTTTTAATCTTGAGATTCAAGATTCAAAGCATTTATTGTCATCACAGTAAAGAAACTTGTTTGCCTGTACAATGAAATTCTTTCTTTGCTGTCCACTCTGAATGCTGCAAAAATTTTGAAGGTATAAAATAAACAATAATAATTCAACAGTAGCATGCAAATACAAAATAATATAAACTATTTAAACTAAACAGTAACGATATATACTCTGCATAAGTATAGACTATGTGCACAAACAGATCCATGTGCAATAACGGTGTGCAAACTGAAATGTAAACATAACAGGGTAGTGGGACATAAAGTAGTCCATTATAACTGAGTCTGGTGGTCCTGCATTTCACACTTCTGTACCTCCACCCGAGGGTCGAAGTGTGAACAGTCCGTGTTGGGGGTGGGTGGGGTCCTCGATGATGGAGGCTGCTCTCCTGTGGACTGTGTGTTTGTAGATGCTCTGCAGAGAGGGCAGTGGAGTCCTGGTGATCTTTGCAGCAGTTTTCAGCACTCTCTGCAGGCGTCTGCGGTCCATGTCCCAATCCTGACAGACTGGGGCCTGCCAGTCACAGAGGGTGGGGTGAAATCCAAGGGAAAACAGTTTGTGGGTGAGTTTGTTGGGGGATGACCGTGTTGAAAACAGAGCTGTAGTCAGGAAAGAGCATCCTGATGTAGGAGTCTTTATTTTCTCAGACGCTTAAAAGCTAAAAGTCCAAATTTAGTCGTTATTTTAGTGAAATAAAAATAATACAAATAAAAATCTGCCTATTCTTTATTCACACTGCCATTGTCAACACAGACAAAACAATAACAAATAAAACCTCAGACACACTCAGATGCTTAAAATATCAAATCCAAGTTGGCCCTTACTTTAGTATTATACAACTTATCAAAACAATTTAAAAATATATAAAAATAATAATAATAATGAGTCCAATATTCATTCACGCAGCCACCGTCAACACAGACAAAACAACCGATAAAACCTTATGCACACTCAGACATTTGAAAGCCAAAAGACCAAATTTGGCCCTTATTTTAGTAAAATAAAAATTACAAAAATAATACAAAAACAATAACAACAAAAAAGAATAACTATATTTATTCTTTATTTCTGCTGCCACCGTGGACAGAGACAAAACAATAACCAATAAAACCTCAGACACTTGACAGCTAAAAGTTAAAATTAGTGCTTAACCCACTGCACCACTGTCCCAAACAACAACAAAGGTCTTTTACTGGAGCATTTTTAATTTGTATTGACATGGGACAAAATATTGTTTAACTGTAATGCAATGAGCGGACTGAACTTTTACGAATTTGGACCACCCCTGCTCCTTATGTTGGACATCTAAAGAACTTTATTTTACCTTACATTCACTCCTCTTCATGCACTTACTGAAGGAACGTGGGTGGCTGGTGCCTGTCCCAGCAGCTATGGGCCTTAGGTGGGGTAAATCCTGGACACACAAAGCTGGTCCTACGACAAAAGAAAGAAAATTGGTGTAAATACTAACAAGTCCAAGATGCTTTTACTCCAGCCGCCACCGACAGTCTCTCCACAAAATCATTCACCTCACACACCAAGCTACTTTTACTAAGAGCTATTGTGAGACTGTTTTTTGTAAATGCAGACTAATGAGCTAATCAACAAATGAAGACAGTGATTGGCCGGCAGCTGCCCGTTCCACAAGATAAAGTGACTGATTTTGTCAATACAGTCTGGAGTCTCTGAGGGGAGCTAAGGACTGCACTCACACATTAAACAAAAGGACACAAAAAAGTTAAAATAAATTGGAATTCTTGAACAAATTTGATTTTGAATGAAAGCAAAGCTGTTTTAGAGGTCCTTCCTGGGTAACTTCAGAATAAATTTTAGGATTTGATTTATGAACTTTTATGATTTTAGCACTTCCACTTTGCTTTTTCAACTGCTGCCATTTAAATAAAATAAGTTCTGTGAATTTTTGTTTTGAAAGAATACACCACAATTAAAGGACATTATTTTGGTAGGGCAATTACATCCAGTCTGTAATCTAAATCAGGGATGTCCAACTTTTTATCTGTGCTGGAAGTTCAAATTCTGCTCTAATTATACAATGCTGAATTTTATTGAGATCCTTAAATGTATTTTAAAGTTTGAGTCATAGCTTTGGGCCCTGACTGGCCCCTGAGCCACGCATTGCTCATCCCTTTATTTTAATAAAGGGAATAAAAAGAAGTACTAATGTCATATTCTTTTTATTTGCCACAGAATGCTTTTACTGCACTGTAGATAATGGTAAATGAAGTAATTAAAGTAAATAATAATAATAATAATAATAATAATAATAATAATAATAATAAATTCCTCAGAAGCATAGTTTGAACCTGAGACTACAAATGTAAAACACAAGCATCTAAAATAAATAATAATAATAATAATAATAATAATAATAATAATAATAATAATAATAACAATAATATAAACAACAAAAAATCAATAAATAATAATAATAATAATAGAATACCAAAGAAGATAACAAAGCACTATTGTGTAGGTACCAATCGCATTAAAATGAATGGACCGGGGTTTTGTATATTTGGACCGCAATTGGCCCCTGGACCATATGTTGGACATCACAAAAACTTCTTGTTTTCTTGCTTAAGCACGGCAAGGACATAGTTCTTGTTCTTAATTGTGTCAAAAGAACTTTAAATACTGCCTTTTACCTCACGTATGCTTATTGCACTTTTGCTCCTCTGTGATTTGTGGAGCTTTGACAGAACTGAGTGTGTGTGAAAAGCTAAAAGCACAGAGGGACATAAATTCGCCATTATGAGACATTTGCAGAGGCAGACAGCGTTTAAAACCAACAGGTTAGACCCAGACAGACAGTGGTTAGAGACTTTCCCAGTCACCGGAGCAGAATGTGGGAGTCCTAATGATTCCTTATTGCCCGAATCTCCTCCAGCGTCTCCTCTGCTTCTCGACATGATGTCAGCTCTAACCGAGGAGAGATATTTAACTTCCCCCTTTTCTTTTTTGCTTCGCTTGCCCTGCTCTTAATTCCACTGCAGATGAAGCGGAGGGAGGGGGCGAGCGCGGTGCGTGAGCTGCGTGAGGGGTGGGAAAATAACTACCTCAAACTCCCCGTGTCTCAAAAGAAGAGCAGCTGAAAAACGCAGAGTGGGACATCTGCGTAAAAAAAAATATTCTGTTTCGGGTCTATTTTTGCCAAAAAAGACGAGAACGGGAAGAGTAGAGAAAAGACACAAAACGCCACTCACACATGCGCATACAGGGTGCCCACTCTGACGCATCGTTTGTTGTATAGTTTTTTTTTTTTTTTTTTTTTCTGAGGCATGCCTGTAGCGGATAATTGTTTTTTTTTTTCCTACCGCATTCAACAGTGTTTTTCCAAGCGGGAGACGAGAGGAAAAGTCACCAGCATGGCGCGTAATGGAAGGACTGGAATAAGGATTTGGTCTTTTTAAGTCATCCCAGCGCTCCAAGAAGAAAAAAAGATCTGCAGTGAACGGACTAAAAGTGTGGACATTTTAACGTGGATTGATTTTCCTCTCTCTTCTCAGCATTCCCTCAGTCTGCTTCCCTTTACAGCTCAGTAGAGGGTGTCAGATCTTTCTAAGAGGCACCCGCGTAAAGGATGATCTGCGCGTTCTGTTTTATGTGAGCACAAAGAAAAGCAAAAGGGGAATGTGAAAGAGAGGAAGAAGAAGAAGAAGAAGAAGAAGAAGAAGAAGAAGGAGGGGATGCGGGTGTTCGCCAGCGCTGGGTGTGTGAATTCAGCACCGGGGGGAGAGGGAACAGCTCCCGACGCAGCGGCGGCATCAGCAGCGGCAGCAGCAGCGGCAGCACGGAGAGAAGCGGACACAAACATATGAGGATTTGTTCGCTTTTTTCTCCCCCCCTCACTCGCCAAGGTCAGTGTTTTTTAAAAGAACTGAACGGTGCGGGACAGAATCATGGTGCTTTGGGCGCTTTTGACCGCTTCTGACTGCCCTCGACACCGCGCGGAGGCTCTGGGGAACGCGCGGATGTGAAAGAGACGTTTATGTGGTCATTTTCAAACTCCGGACACGAGACGAGCAGGTTAGACGCAGCGTGGATGTGCGTCTCTATCAAGCGCGGCGTCTATGTGTGCTTTTCACGGGCGCTTTTTTGTGATTACAGCCCCCCAGCTCGTGTGTCTTAAAGCGGGAATGAATTGCCCACGCTGAAAAATGCTGCTTTGGATTGTTCTACTGAATGCGGCTCTTTGTGTTGCCAGTGGAAATGTTACAAGGGACGTTTGTAAGGAGCAGATATGCTCTTGCAACGAGATCGAGGGCGATGTGCACATAGACTGCGAAAAACGGAGCCTCACCACGCTGCAGCATTTGACTGGACCCAGCTCGCAGTTCTATCACCTGCTGTTGCACGGGAATTCTCTGTCCAGGCTGTTTCCAAACGAGTTCGCCAACTTTTACAACGCGGTGAGCTTGCATTTGGAAAACAACGGCTTGCACGACATTGTGCCAGGCGCCTTTCTGGGACTGCAGCTCGTTAAGAGGTTGCACATCAATAACAATAAGATACGCTCATTCAGGAAGAGTACATTTCTGGGCTTAGACGACTTGGAATACCTCCAAGCTGATTTTAATCTATTAAGGGACATTGACCCCGCCGTTTTCAGGGACCTAAATAAACTTGAAGTGTTAATATTGAACGACAACCTCATCAGTGCACTACCTATAAACGTCTTTCAGCATGTGCCCATAACGCATCTAGACCTGAGAGGGAACCGGATCAAAACGTTGCCTTATGAGGGGATTTTGGAGCAGATCCCAGGCATTGCGGAGGTCCTGCTGGAGGACAACCCCTGGGACTGTAACTGCGACCTGGTTTCTCTGAAGGAATGGCTGGAGAACATACCACGTAACGCTCTGATCGGCAGGGTCATATGTGAGGCGCCCACTCGCCTGCAGGGCAGCGACTTGAACGAGACGTCGGAGGCGGAGCTGTGCCCATCGCAGAGCGGCGGGGCGGACACCAGCCTCGTGGCCCCTCCCACCCAGGACCAGACCTCAGACCCTGTGGCCCCCAAACCCCGTCCCACGCCTTACAAGGCCGGCGGAGACGCCAGCGGACCCCCGACGCCCGGAGGTGGAGGAGGAGGAGGTGGTGGTGGTGGCGGGCACGGTCCAAAAAGCCGCTCGAAATCTCGCGAGAACTGGCAGCTGAAGACCAAGCCCACACCGGTCATGACGAGTATGAGCAGCGACAGGGAGCAGCCGCACAACGTGACGTGCCCGCAGCCATGCACGTGCAAACTGGTGGGCTCCAGACAGGGGCTCGGGGTCAACTGCGAGAGCAAAAAGATCGAGAGTCTGGCCAACCTCAAGCCCAAACCGCTAGCTGCTCATGAGCTCAACCTGAGAGAGAACAACATCCACGCTGTTAAGAAAAACCAGCTTTTGGGCTACACCAGCCTCAACCTGCTCGACCTCGGGGGCAACAACATCAAGGTCATAGACAACGGCACCTTCCAGAACCTGACCGAGCTGCGCTGGCTATACTTGGATAAGAACTATCTGGATACGCTGCTGGCGGAGATGTTCATCGGCCTTGCAAACCTGGAATATCTCAGTTTGGAATACAACGACATCCAGCTCATAGTGGCAGGTGCGTTCGGCCACATGCCCAATTTGAGAGTTCTGTTCCTCAACAACAACCTGCTCAAATCCTTGCCCGTGGATTCCTTTTACGGGATTTCTTTGTCCAAAATTAGCCTGCATAACAACTACTTCACCCATCTCCCCGTGGCTGGCGTGCTGGACCAGCTCAACTCAATCATACAGATCGATTTGCATGGGAACCCGTGGGATTGCTCGTGCAACATCATCCCCTTCAAACAGTGGACCGAGAAGCTGGGGGCGGACGTCATCGTGAGCGACCTCAAGTGCGAGTCGCCCGAAGAGTTCTGGAAGCGCGATTTCCGCTACGTCCGGAACGACCTCATGTGCCCCAAAATGTACGACAAAATCTCCCCCACCTCCCTTTCCAAAAACAGCACGTACACTTTAGACTCGGGGACGCGCTCGAACTCGTACCTGGAGCCCAACCGGGTCTCCATCTCCGTGCTGGTCCCCGGGCTGCTGCTAGTTTTCGTCACGTCCGCTTTCACCGTTGTGGGGATGCTAGTGTTCATTCTGCGCAACCGGAAGCGGTCGAAGCGGCGGGACGGGAACTCGTCGGCGTCCGAGATCAATTCCCTACAGACAGTGTGCGACTCCTCCTACTGGCACAGTGGAGCGTACCACCAGGACGGGGGCGCGCACAGAGGGTTCGACTGCACGACGCACCTTTCCTCCACGAATGACGCGTAGAGACGACTTTTACTGTACAATCGGATTACAAACTGACAGACACAGAGAAATCCCCTCTGCAACATTTCTGTTTCGACAGTTCTTATTGTAATATATGTATATGCCAAGCACCCACCCAACCAGTCCCCCCTCCCTCTGGAGACTACCCCCACCTTTCCTCACCCTCCTTCTCCCCCCCCCTCTCCTTCCCCCTGGTTCTGCTCTTTTGCCGCAATCGGACTACGGATCTGTGCGAGACGGGGGAAACATAAAAAAAAAAGAGGAAAAAAACTCAAAAGGGATCATGGAGGGCGTGAGACCGGAATGGTGCACGAACGCATGAATGTAAATGTAAATAGTCGGACCGATGTATCATAATCTGCATGATGATATTTCGCATGGTTTCGACACACACACGACGAACCATACGCCCACCATAACCAACGACCTTTCATGTTATATCAATATGACATTATATATAGATATTAAGAATTATATATGACTATTACAAAGTGCCATTTCTCTATTTTTTGTGAATCTGCAGTTAGGATTTGTATTTGTTGTTTTAAACTTGTTTGGAAAAAAGAGAGAAAAAAATGACACTTAGAGGGAAAGGCTGGCTGTCAGTGCATGTTACTTTCTGTTCGTTCCTATCATTATTTCGATTGTGGGGTTATTTATACCGACCTACCTACCTGCCGTACTAGATGGTGCAGAATCCGAAACCCACGTCTGCGCACTCATCATCTCCTTTTATGAATGTAAACTTGTGTTATTTTATGGTGTGCCAATTGTTGACTTGCAGATAATCCAGACATGCAGATGAGCATGACCAATTAACGTCACTCAGATGCTTATGCTGCAAAGTTAATGTAGCTACAATAACGAGTTCTGTGAGTTTTGTGTGTCAATGAATATAGCCTGCTTTGGGTGAGAGGAAGAAAAAAAAAGAAGCTAAAATCATCTAAAGGGGGGTTTATACCATGGTATTTTTTCAAAAAAAACTGAGCTAAGATTTTCAATGCAATGAGATAATGCAATGGTTCTCAAACTATGGTATAGGTATCACTGGTGGTACGTGGTGCAGTTCAAGTCCTGATTTATTCTAATAGAGACAGTTTTTCTCTTCCCTGTTTTAATCCTGCTTTTGTTGGGCCTGTAAATTGAATTTAAGGCCATTAGTTCAGTTTTGGGAAGTTTGTGTCCTAGATTAGTTTTGGTTTAACTCTGGTTTAGACCTGGTTTAATCCTGGATGAGCCCTGATTTAGCCCTGATTATGTTCTAGTTTAGACCTGATTTATTGCTGGTTTAGTCCTGGTTTAGACCTGGTTTAGTTCTGGATGAGGGGTGTTTTAGTCCTGATTATGTCTTAGTTTAGATCTGGTGTATAGCTGGTTTAGTCCTGGTTTATTCCTTAGATCTGACTTACACCTGACTTAGTCCTGGTTTACTCCTGGATTATACCTTATTTGGACCTGGGTTTAGTCCTGAATGAGTCCTGGTGTAGTCCTGATGATGTCCTAGTTTAGAATTGGTTAAGACCTGGTTTAGTCCTGGATTATTCCTGGCTTAGACCTGACTCCTGGTTTAGTCCAGGTTTAGTCCCTATTCCCCTTTATTTATTAATATTCTGGTGGTACTTGTGAAAAGTTTGAGAACCACTGTGATATTGTATGTAATTGGATCTACTGTATGTAAACAGCGCAGGTAGACTGACATAGAATAGAATGCTTTTGTAATGTCAGAAAAATATTCCTCCACATATAAAGCTTATGGCTATGATTCACTCTCATCATATTGTGAGCTTTTGTAAAGCCATCTAATCCTGTCCAAATAAGACAACTGGGAACTCACTGTATTTACCACAAAATGTGCTTGAAGAGACTGTTGGGGTGAAAAGGTTATTAGCATGTGGCTAAAAACAGGAAGTGTGCGGGTGATACACAAACAGAAGCTGGGTGTTAAATGATTCAAGATGCCTTTTTCAATTTAGCATTTTGAACTTGAGATCCTTCTTCTTCTCCTCGGGGGTCGCATGGTTTTTGTAGGACACAACGCCATGACTTGAACAGCTGTTCTGTTGCCGAGCTTAGCAGACTACAGCCTAGCCAGTACTGCTTTAACAAAAGTTTATTTTGAAGGCAGGCAAACGATCAATTTTCCAAAAATGTGTCAATTGCTATTTATCTCTTCAAGGAATGCAGCTAATTTGAGTTGTTTTTATTTATAAAATGCCTATGATCAATTAAGTCATTTGGGTCGAACTAGCTACCCAAGCTGGCATGGCGTAGAAGAGAGTGTACAGAGTTGATTTGAGCTGGTCTTTCACCCCCTCCCACCCTCTTTACCCCTCCCTCTGCAGTATCCCTAAAGCTGGGTTCAACTCTGGCGCTGTTCAAGGTGCTGAAACACTTCCTTGTTTTTCCCTGTTCGCCTGTCTGTGCAAGTCTGTGTGGGCAAGTTTGGATGTCCCTCGTTCCCTCCTTTTGCTCCCTCTCCCTTCCTACCCCCCCTTCCTTCCTTCCTACCTACTTATCAACTGTCCTTCATTTTTTCCATAATAACTTTCCGCCTACCTATTCCCAGTTCCTTCCTTCCTTGCTTCTTTTCCTCATTCCTTTCTTCATCCCATCCCATTCCTTTCTACCTCCCTCCTGCCTTCCTTCCTTCCTTCCTTCCTTCCTTTCTAGCTTTCTACCTCCTTTTCCCAGTTCCTTGCTTCCTATCCTCATTCCTTTCTCCATCTTTCCCTTCCTCCCTTCCTTCCTTCCTTCCTTCCTTTCTTCCTTACCTCCTCCCTCCCTCCCTCCCTCCCTTCCTTCCCATCTACTTACCGACCTTCCTTCCTTTCTAGCTTTCTACCTACCTTTCCCAGTTCCTTCCTAGCTTCCTTCTCTCATTCCTTCTTTCCTTCCTCCCCAAATACCTATCTACCTACCATCCCCCTTCCCTTACCTCCTCCCTCCCCCATTTCTCCTCCAGATCTGTGACTTTCATTTCGACCAGTTCCCTTGCTGCCCCCCATCCCGTCATTCCCCTGCTGCCCTCTGTCCAATCACAGGTGGGGTGGGTGGTCTGGGTAACTACTATGTGTCTCTTCTGTGGAGTATTCTTACTTACTGTGCCACAGCCCACTGATGATTTGTCATCATTTTCAAACGCTGTGTTTCAAAGTTACATTTATATGCTTTGCGATATTTGACCTGCTTCTATTTTGTTAAATAAAGTGTGGTTGAGGTTGAGTAAAAAAAAAAAAAAAAAAAAAGGACTTTTTATTGGAAGATGAAGTTTGGAGAAGTGTAATGAAGTGGTTGACACACTATTTATCTCAGACTGTACTCCTCCTATACTGTTAATACAATGCTGCATATTGTTAATACAAAACCATTACTTTTAAATGAGGGTGAGGTAAACATAATTTACTCATTTCACAGGCAAATGGGTTTATTTCAGCAGACAGCCCTTTATATTGTTATACTGATACAGTAAACATGTTCAATGGTATACAAAGTACATGCATTAAAGTATTGGTCGGGAAGTGGAAAGTAACTTTATACTTCTACTCAAGTAATGAAGTAAGTTTTTTGCGGAAAATATATTGTGTGGGTACGGTTTATAATACGTACAGTACATACTTTTATTTGAGTAAAATGTTACTTTTACTGCCATGTGTGGCCTTTACAAGTAAACAAGTGATATTTTGTAGTGGCAATGTGGGTAGAATACTTGCTTCACAACCAAGATGTTTGATTCTGTGTTTGGTTATGTAGTAGTAGTAGTAGTAGTAGTAGTAGTAGTAGTAGTAGTAGTAGTAGTAGTAGTAGTAGTAGTAGTAGTAGTAGTAGCAGCAGCAGCAGTAGTAGTAGTTTTTGATGTGATATTACGCTTAAAAACTTGACATTAAATATATTTTTCAAACTTTTACTCAAGTAATATACCCTCACTGGCCACTTTATTAGGTACACGTTTTACCTAATAAAGCAGCCAGTGAGTGTGCTTTTGTACTGCTTCTTGTAATATTATTCTTAAGTAACAGTACTTTTACTTGAGTACAGGTTTTGGGTACCTAATTACGTTCTCCTTTACAGTCAATACATTTGCTTTTAGACAAGTAACATCATTTGTGTACTACTTTTACTTCTACTTAAGTAATATTTTGATGTCAGAGTACTTTTACCTGTGTACAGACGTCCAATACTTGATCCTCTGTCTCCAACAGATTGTTATCAAATTAATTAAGACTAGAACAAGATTTTGTGACAGTTATTATGTTCTTTCCAATTTCCATTAACTCTAAAATTAAGACAGTAATGAAAACAGAAAACAGAGTCAAATTAATAAAATCACATCAAACTCAATAAAAATCTGACTTTAGAGAGATCTAATCAGCAATTATTGTTCGCTGTGAAGGAAGTGTGAGGTGAAGATTCATATTTATGACTTGATGACTGAATAGTTCTTAAATGTGAAATAATCTTGTATATTATGCAATTTAGTCCTTTGCTACTAACTGCACAAGAAGAATAGAGAAGTGCTAATGGTGAAATATAATGGCTATCTAGTGTTTATCTATGTTTAACTATGACAGTCTTATTTAACAAAAGCAAGCAAAAGAAATCCAAGTTTATGCATTATCTAAGTTTTTGTTTTGTTTTTTTAACCTTTTATGGATTACTGCCTGTGGATAATATTGGCTTATGGGGAAAAGATGTTTTGTGATTACATATGAATGGAGAAACCTTGAAATGAATGCTGATAGCCACAGGTGGTAGAAGTACTCCAAATCTCTACTTAGATGAAAGTACTATTACCTTATATTAATACAACTTAAGCAGAAGTACTCCACAAAATTGCTACTTGTGTAAAGTGAAAGTTTACTACAGTAGAAAGACTTTACTTTACTACAACTACTGTTACTGCTTCTACTATTACAACCACTACTACTACTACTACTACTATGACCAACTATAATATTACTACCCATTTTGCCACTTTAATGTACATATGTAGTAAAGTATTCACATTGTTTCTTCCAAAAAATAACTCCAGCAAATATAAAATGTACCCAGGAATTACATATTCATCAAAAATGTACTTAATGATTACTTGAGTAGAAGTAGAGTACTAGTTACTTTCCATCTGTGTGAATCTTGACCGAACCAAGTTTTTGAAATGCTAAAAGCCAAAAAGTGATGAGTAGATGATAAGGTATTATGGTGCTTTCTAAGTATTTGCAAAAACTCCTTTAAAATGTTGAGCTTTTCTTTCTGGGCTGATGTTCTCTGCAGACTTTTTTCCCCCGCTGCACATTTAATCACAAAATGCTAATGTGGCATGTTGCACAACCATGACAAAGTGTGCTTTTCAATTGAATTACACAACGCCCAGCCACTTGTGCGTGCATGTGTGTGTGTGAGAACCCATTAGGCGCCGCTTTGTGTCAGGTGATCCCATCTTTCGCAAGTGTGACTCAGTGGGCAACAGTAGCACCCTTTCATTAACGCTGGGGATAATAGTGGTAAGAGTGCTAAGCTAATTTACATGCCGCGCACACACATAGGCCCTGGCTAGGCTAGGCTCGGTCTTGGCCCAGCAGGCTTGCCGTAGCTGCTGTGATAGTCCCCCGAGGATCTGGCAACGCTTCCAGAGAGTCACAGTTTGGGTTTAAGTCAGCCATTTAATCCTTAGGGGTGTTGGAAAGGATTTTGTATTTGGGGGAAAAAAGTGTTACCTGTAGCTTGTTTTTTTCTCATGAGTAAATCCCTGTTTTGTCTCAACAAATACAACAAAATAAGGGATTTGGGTGCAAAATGTAGCCATTCTCTTATTATGGAGTTGCATTAGAAGTGGAAGAAATAATCATGTTTCCAATGTATCGATTGTTTCTTTTAAAAGATTTTGTATCAGCTCAAAAAAGCTAATAATCGGAATTTTGTAAAGTCTATAAATTATTAAACTAGGCTTTGTCCAATACCAGTGGTGGAAGTAAAAATATCATCTTCTACTTAAGTAAAAGTATTAAAGTACTTACTTTTAAATGTACTTGGAAGTAAAAAAGTTAAAGTATTTTGCACAGACTCGACAACTTATTAATGTTTTAATGTGAGGGATTTTCTTGAAAAATATAGGGCTGATTACTGATGAAATGAACAAATCAGTGCAAAGAAGAAACTGAATCTGTCGCTGAGGTCTTCTGTCTTTATTATTCTGATGTTTCTAAAGGAGAACTAGTATTGAATCTTTTCTATGTAAGTACTGTGTGTCTACAATGAGGCCATGACAAAAACTCAAAAAACTTTGTACTTCAAACCAACTCATAAAGGTAGAGCAGTAAAAAATACTTGCTCTAAAATGTAGTAAAGTAAAAGTAAAAGTATTGCTTAAAAAATTTACTCAAGTAAAGTACAAATACATGAAAATTGTACTTATAGTTAAGTAACCTTTAACTTTGTTACATTCCACCACTGTCCAGTACAAATCTTTTAATACTGGTTTGCAAAGAGTCAGCTTTGGTAACAGAATTCGCTATTGCAACATATCAAATATTAGTTCTCTAGTTTTGTTTTTTGGAGTAGAAAATGTTTAAAATTACATTTCAGATATGAAATATACAATTAAAATGACTTATTGTTGAGGAATTAATGCTAACCTGAACCAGAAAGGTGCTTGATGCACTGATGAATTGCTTTGAATCAAATCGTGGGCCTCTGAATCGATATAGGATGCCCTAAAATTCCCACCCCTGTGTTGCTTAAGGGGCAGGTGGTCATAATGTTATGCCTGATTGATGCATATTTTACTATAACTGTTGGAAAAGTGTGATCAAATGGTTGCTCTTTTTTGCTTCTCCTGTAAAGTTTGCGAAAATGTCACTTAGATTCTCAAAAAGCTTTTCCTTCATGTTAAAAACTGTCCAAAAATCCACTCTTACGCACACATAAACCTGTGTCGGTGGCTAGTTTTAATCCAGATCCCTGCGGTCAGATTCATTTGTTGGCTGTTATTGTTTGGCCGTGTGTAAAAGCCCTGAAATGACTTTAAGCTGTTATTTGCCTTTTTTTTTTTTTTTTTTGACGCGGGCTCAGAAGATGTGCCAACAGCAGCCTTGCTCTTGTGTACTCTCTACAAACCTCCACACACTGCAGGTCTCAGTCCCTCCGGGGGGTGGGGTGGGGGTGGGGGGGTGGGGGGGGGTGATTATGAGGCATTATCCCTGGGGATTTCTTGGTGTGAATCCCAGATATGATTATTAGCGCCGCAAATCACTCTCTGGATGGCTTTTATTATTAGTGGCATACGTGGGCTACAATGAGCTTTAAATGTTCACAGTGACTGACTTTGGTGGAAGTCCAAAGGCACTGCAGGGTTTTACATGGAAGAAAACAGATCAGCTTGTGTAACTATTGTGTTATTACACCTTTCAGTACGTGTTTTTGGCTCAACAACACATAGTACAACATCTGAAAACAAACTGTAATAACACATACTTATCTTGTACTTAAATCACAGCATTTTGTGTACTAAAATGTAAATTACCACAAAGTAAAGTAGCCATTGTCCTGTATTTGCAGTAGTAGTATAACAGGTATTTTTTTAGTAATTACATTTGTACCTAGAAACTGTAAGTACACAGTGATATTATAGTAGTTACCCTGCAGATAAACTGTATCAAGTGTAGTTTAAAATAAGCGCAAAAAATATATTGTTGTGCTTTGACTACAGTTTTTTCAAAAGTGCTCAAAACAATGTAGCTCGTGTAGAAACTATGATACTTATTGTCAGCACCATTACTATTAAAATAGCATTACTTAAATAGAAGTAAAAGTACTCAAAACTAAATCATTACTTGAGAAAAAGTTAAAAAAAAAAAAAACATTGAGTACTTACTGCTAGTACCAGGATAGCTACTACTACTACTACTAATACTACTACTATTACCACTGCTATCACTGTTACGCAAAACAATCATTATTTGGGTAAAAGTAAAACAAAGTATTGAGTGTAAAGTTCACTTAAATAGAAAGTACTGACTGTAACTACTTCTGTTACTACCACTACTACTGCTTCCCCCATTACTTTCAGGTGGTCTAAAAAATTTTTTTAACTTTTTTACATATTCTACACGTTCACAGGGGGCAAGGTGGTTAGAGATCATGGGTTAAATCCTCGGGCCAACACACAAACTCTCTGGGTGGAGTCTGAATGTCCTCCCTGTGTTACCGTCCAAAGACATGCATGTGTTAGGTGAATTGGTGACTCTAAATTGCCCCCTAGTGAGTGAATGGTTGTCTGTCTGTGTTCGTCTCTTTGTCAGCCCTGCCACAAGCTGGCCCCTGTCCAGGGTGTACCCCACCTAAGGCCCCAAAGTTACTGGGATAGGCTCCAGGACCCGCAACCCCTAACAGGAATAAGGAAAAGGCATACTCAAATTCTGTAATAAAGTAAAAATTCTTCACTTAACAGAAGTAACAGTATTTGACAAAGTAGTTACATACTGATAAGCTTATTTAGAGATCACAAATGTACTTGAGGAAAGAAAGATTATTGAAGTAAAAAGTCTGAAAAATGTACTCAGGAAGAAAAGAAAGTATCTACTGTAGTTACTGTCATATATTGTGCATACTGCTAATCACTCTTCTATTGTTAATTTATCTTTTCATCTACAAACAAGAAGTGTCTACAGGACGTGGGATGCTAAATCAATCAAACCACAAGTACTTCACATATACTATCTCCATGTCTGCCAGTACTACTACTACTACTACTACTACTACTACTACTACTACCATCTGCAGTAATTAAATGGGCTCATAACTGACTCAGATCTGGGGTTTTGCGGTGGCCCACGTTAAAGGCCACCTTTAATCAGCGCCTTCGATCAACATGAGTGAATGTGCAGTCCAGCCTTTTCCTCCTCCAGCTCCCACAATCCTCTGCTCCCCGCTATTGATCACATGATTGATCTGATTTAGCGGGGGCCACGTGCTGGGGCCATCGCTCACTGCTGATACCTGATCTGATTACAGGCTCATGTGGGAACCGTACAGGAGCCAGAGTAAATGGGATTTGTACTTGGTCATAAAAAAAAAGCAGGATGTATCTGTTTGTTATGTGAGGAGAGCACGTATTTCAGAGCTAACGATACCTGGATTATTGCTCGGGAGTTATTGCTGGTCTTGTAGTAGTAAAGGCCGACAAGCATTGGTCAATTTCTACTTTACTTCTGGAAAAAAATACACTTTGGAGTTAAAAATACTTGGTACAGTTTGAGCCTGATATGTTTTCTTAACCAAAATTCAGCTTAAAGAGCCCATACTACCAAAATGTTTTGTTGGTAATAGACTGATAGATAGATTTTGCCTGACCTTTAGACCTAGCCTAGTTAAAATTGGATTGATTACATCTAGTGTAGGCTATATCTATTCAAGTCAGTTAGAGTATTTTAACACACTTTTTTTCACCATAGATGTATAATAAGTCATGGATAGGGCACCACTCCTTTTCCCCTAGTGGCTGCTCCATGGAACTGCAGCAAAAAAAAAAAAAAAAAAAAAAATCCCATGAGGCCCAGAAAGGAGTTTTCCCATAGACAGAGCACCTACAGCTGAGAAAATAAATAGATTTTGTAGTGTTTATTATCTATTTTCACACACTGGACTTTTTCCCTCTTTAATTTGTCAAAAAAACAACAACAAAAAACATTTTTTTATGTTTTATGATGTCACCGCTCTAGCCTGCCATTGCGCTCACTAGAAAAATGGGCCCATGTGAAGCCTTCTTCAATTTTTGGTGGGCCCAGGTAAACAGGAAGTAAAACAGGAAGTAAATATACAGACTGCATTGGCCCCCACTTTCAGATACCCCCCTTAAAAATGACAAGCAGAATATAATAATTAGAATATTCAGCAAATAGAGTTGACAAATAACTCAGCAAAGATCAGCAAAAAATCAGCAAATAACAGATAAACCTTGGGGCCCATTTAATTTAAGGCAGGCGGTAATAGAGCGAGAGAGGTGAGAGAGCTCGGGGCCCGTTGCCGCATTGATTGACAGGCAGAAACCTAACTGTGACCACTGATTTGACACAGAGGAGGGCCCCTGCCACAGCTGCGGGGCCCTACGCAGCTTGTGTAGTCAGCGTATAGCACGGCTTTTACAGTTTTTGCATGGGACAGTGCTCTCAGAGTAATCACATCGCTGCCAAAAATAGGATCATTTAGCTCTTCTTGACCATGAAATGATTTTAAAATGATTGGAAATATGCAAAAATTATGATCAGATCACTGTATGCATTTATTTATTTTAACATTGTTAGTTTGTGCTTCTTATGATGAGGCTGTACTTATTTGTTATTTATTAGTATTAGTCTAAGTCTAAGTATTAGTAATATTATTAGTATTAGACTAATAGTAATAATAATACTAATACTTAGACTAATATTAAGTATTAGTATTAGTAATATTATTAGTATAAGTATTAGTCTAAGTATTAGTATTAGTAATATTATTAGTATTAGTATAAGTATTAGTATTAGTATTATTAATACTATTAGTATTAGTATTAGTATTATAATTAGTATTAGTATTAGTATTAGTATTAGAATTAGTATTAGTATTAGTATTAGAATTAGTATTAGAATTAGTATTAGTATGGCAGGCCTGCTGACAGGCTTTCTGGGGCCCATTATAATAGAAAATATAAGAATAAAGGACTTTTGGGCCCCTCTGACTCTGAGGCCCAGATAACAGACGCGCCTGAGTATTATTATTATTATTATTATTATTATTATTATTATTATTATTATTATTATTATTATTATTATTATTATTTATTTATTTATTTATTTATTTATTTATTTTTATTATTTTTTTACCCATTTTGCTAGAGGTCAAAATATTGTTTATAAATTTAGAGATTTTACAAGTTTCTGAAACATTTCAATAGTATATCTGAGAAAATGTACTTTGTAGTATGTTGTCTTACAAATACCACAGTACCTTTAGAGAGTATACGTTGTACTATTACCATTCTTTCTCAAAAATGGCTCCTCCATCTTTTCCTCAGCACTCTCTCAGTCCCACGTGACATCTCTTTCCATTTACTCAAAGTGGGGGGTTATTATTATAATCAACCTGTCTTCCACCAAAACTCCTCTACAAATTGCAAATCTAATTATGTTTAATAGCACAATGTAATGAATGCTGCGAGCCCAATCAGTGTTATTCGCTACAGTAAAGTGTACCCTGTGTTCTGATACTTTGCAATCAGCCAGAGGGGGCCGCGGCGGGTAATGGGTGTGGATTTCAGCCATGTTTACGTCCTGATGCCACAGGGGCCACACAAATGAACAGAAGCTGATACATGTTTTAGATATAGGCTTGTTTATAACACTGCAGATACTTTTAGTCAAGTACTTTACAAAAGTACACGTTTAAGGAATATGAAACTTACATTTAATCAAGTAGGTTTAAAAGTCAGTATTACATTGTATGTTTTAGAGTGGGTAGAGGGTACTACACTTGCTTTGTAGTAGTAGTAGTAGTAGTATTGAGGGAAACTTTTACTTTTACAAGTAGTTTTTTTTTTTAAGTATCTAAAATGAGAAGTAGAAGTATGTTTTAACCTTGGTGGCAAAGTAGGTAGCTTATTATGCAATTGCAGTAGTAGTAGTAGCAGCAGTAGTGGTAGTAATAGTAGTAGTGGTAGTAGTAGTAGTAGTAGTTGTTGTTGTATTTTTGAGGGAAACTTTTACTTTTACTCAAGCAGTTTTTTTTTTAAGGATTTAAATGAGAAGTAGAAGTATTTTTTAACCTTTGTGGCAAAGTGGGTAGCTTATTATGCAATTGCAGTAGTAGTAGTAGTAGTAGTAGTAGTAGTAGTAGTAGTAGTAGTAGTAGTAGTATTGAGGGAAACTTTTACTTTTACTCAAGTAGTTTTTTTAAGTATCTAAATGAGAAGTAGAAGTATTTTTTTAACCTTGGTGGCAAAGTGAGTAGCTTATTATGCAATTGCAGTAGTAGTAGTAGCAGTAGTGGTAGTAGTAATAGTAAGTAGTAGTAGTAGTAGTAGTAGTATTGAGGGAAACGTTTACTTTTACTCAAGTAGTATTTTTAAGTATCTAAATGAGAAGTAGAAGTATTTTTTTAACCTTGGTGGCAAAGTGGGTAGCTTATTATGCAACTGCAGTAGTAGTAGTAGTAGTAGTAGTAGTAGTAGTAGTAGCAGCAGCAGCAACAGTAGTAGATTTTACTGTGCAATTGCAAAAAAAAAAATCATATATAATACTCAAGTAAATTTGTTCTTTAGTACTATACTTTTACTGCAGTATTTACTTACATGTTGTACTTTGACTAGAGTATTTTATTTACTCTCACTCAATTCAGTTTTAAAGTCTCTAAATAAAAGAGTAGAAGTATTTTTTTTATTACCATAAAGTGGGTTGTATATGCTCACCTTGCAATCAGACGCTCACAGGTTTGAGGCTGGAGACAGTAGTAGTAGTAGAAGTAGTAGTAGTTGTAGCAGTAGTATTAGCAGTAGCAGCAGCAGCAGTAGTAGTAGCAGTACTTCTTCCACCTTCATGAATTGTGGAGTAGTACAATTACACAGAGAAGCTGAATCTTTTATGACCAAAGCAGTGTCGTCTCAAGGATACTTCTCTTTTATGGTAATGAGTACTTTGTTTTCCAAAAGAAGTATAATGAACTTTTTTTTTCAGATGTGCTAACGAACATGTGCATGATTTTTCCTCTGAGCAACAACCACATGCGTCTTTCCCAAAACAGGACGCTGCTCAAACTGCTCACAAGTCCAGGACACTCCAGCAGCTTCTGTACTTTCAACAGGAACAGGACGGGCAAAATGAGCCAATTAGTACAGAGTGGAGTACATGTTTGCAGTACAGATACTTTCAGTACTGTAGGGTGGGACATAGTGGGGTCACATTATGTCAGCAGAAGGTGTAAGAAGTACTACAAGTCTGTACTCAAGTAAAAGTACTATAACTTAAAAATAATTAAACTCAAATAGAGGACCTAACAGAATTGTACCATGAATAAAGTAAAAATGTATGAGTGTGAAGTTTGCTTAAAAAGTACTTACTGCAATTACTACTACTACAAGTACTACTTCTCATGCT